>JAWNNW010000444.1:6014166-7408333 GCA_035044465.1 Scaptomyza tumidula
GCAGTTTGACATCAATTGGGTTTTCCGTTGTGGGAACGTTCAGAATGCGAAACGGTCCAAAGTGTCATCGATTAAGTTATAATATATCGGCCAATCGACTCATGGTTTTTTCGATAATAGAGATCGAATGCTTAATAGCGAATTCCACCCCTGGCAGTCGTATAAGTCGGCTTCTACATTGTTTTTCGACTGCTTTGTGGATATGATTTGTCAAAACAAACATTTATAAAATGGATTTTGACACATTACCTGAGCTCGGTGGTAAATAAATTCAAAGTTAATAAGTAGTTAAATTGTATCTACATATTTTGGTTGTGTTAAGTGCTTTTGTAACGCCTTGCTTGTTCATTTATAAACTATATATGTACTTGTAGACTAATGTATATGTACTACATACATGTACATATGTATAAATATACACATACATTTAGATACGTGCAAGCAAAATTAAATAGATTTGAATGTGCATACGTACATACAAATGTGTTAGAATGTAATAAATTGTATAAGAACGTAAAGACATTTACAAATGTGCACATTTGAAAAGACGTATGTACCTTTGTATGTTCATGGAATAAATTTTACTCCTGTTTGTTTGTATGTGCAAACATGTAAATATGTATTCTTATTGCATATATTTATGTGTAGAGTGCTACCCGGCTTTGTTCGGGCCAAATGTTGTCTTAACATCTGAATTTTCTTTTTTCTGTGTACTTAAAAAAAAATGCTGATGGCCAAAAAAAAGTTATAAAGTGGGTGAAAAAAGGATGTGAATATAAAAGTTGTATTATCAAAGGCGTTATAAATAAGAAGATTGCTGTATAAGACAAATGGCGTACATGTGCAACTAAACCTATTATGTATGCTGTAGAGTGAACCTTCATTTTTATATCCACCCTGGGGGGTGTAGTTTTCCGAAAATAAATACGAAACCAATTGAAAGCCGGCTCCAGAAAAAAACTGATTATAATTTTTGTATATATGTGAATGTTTGCTTAATGCGATATATGTGTTAACACTATTCGTAGACATAAACAAATAAGACCATATTAATGTATAATATTACGTTACGTTCTTTAGATCTTGTCACATTGAGCTGCAACAAGAGGCTCGAACTGTTGGGATCTATATTAAGTGAACCAGATGGCGACAAAATGTTACAAAACTTTAACTTGGAAGACAAATTCAAACGGCATCAATTCTCAATGGATGCATTATTGGATACATTCATCTTGCTTTATGACGAATGTACCAATTCATCGTTACGTAGAGAAAAGAGTGTATCGGATTTTCTAAAACTTGGTATGCAATAAAAATAATTTCTTATAGAAACTAATATTAAAAGCACAACTTATTTTTTTTGCAGCTAAGCCATTTGTCCACATTGTCAGGAAACTGCGACTAACACGCGAAGATTTCGAAATATTGAAAATCATTGGTCGTGGAGCATTTGGAGAAGTTTGCGTTGTTCGCATGCTCTCATCAGAGAATATATACGCAATGAAAATCTTAAATAAATGGGAGATGCTAAAACGTGCGGAAACAGCATGTTTTCGTGAAGAGAGAGATGTTCTCGTTTTGGGCGATCGTCAATGGATAACAAATTTGCATTACGCTTTTCAGGATAATATAAATTTGGTATGTTTTTTTTTGTTATCATGATGCAAGAACATAAGACATAACATATAGTAATCTGTATTTTGTATTACAGTACCTGGTTATGGATTATTATTGCGGTGGCGACTTATTAACATTATTGAGCAAGTTTGAAGATAAACTACCCGAAGATATGGCCAAATTTTATATCACAGAAATGATATTGGCCATCAATAGCATACATCAGCTCAAGTACGTGCATCGAGACATAAAACCAGACAATGTTCTGTTGGACAAACGTGGACATGTACGTTTGGCAGATTTTGGTTCCTGCTTGCGTTTGGATAAGGATGGTACAGTGCAATCGAATGTTGCTGTCGGTACACCCGATTATATATCACCCGAAATTTTAAGGGCCATGGAGGATGGAAAAGGACGTTATGGCACCGAGTGTGATTGGTGGTCTCTGGGCGTTTGTATGTACGAAATGTTGTATGGCGAGACACCCTTTTATGCCGAAAGTCTGGTCGAGACATACGGAAAAATAATGAATCATCAGAATTGCTTCAATTTACCATCACAAGATACTTCACATTGTAAATTATCGGAAGCATCAAAGGATCTACTTAGCAAGTTGATTTGCATACCCGAGAATCGATTGGGTCAGAATGGATTACGTGATTTCATGGATCACACATGGTTCGAGGGCATCGATTGGAAAAATATACGTTCCGGTCTAGCACCATATATACCCGAAGTCTCAAGTCCAACAGATACATCCAATTTTGATGTGGACGACAATGATGTTCGATTAATTGATTCCATACCTCCATCGGCGAATCCAGCCTTCTCTGGCTTTCACTTGCCATTCATTGGATTCACATTTTCACAAAACTGCAATACAACAGATTCGAGAGCATCGGATCTGTTGCCCGACAATAAAAATCAAATGTCTCTCGACAGTTCTCCACTGTCGAGTGAACTATCTAAGGAATCTGAAACTAAATCAAACGAATCTCTTCACAAGCAATTGAAATCACAAAACGAACAATTAGTACTATTAAAACACGAAAAGAATGAGCTAACAATTCAGTATAATGAATTAATGGAACGTCTACAAGGTCAAGATGAGGAATTAAAGGAAACAATTGCCCAGCGTAATGCGGCAATGATGGAATATTCGGAAGTAACTGAAAAGCTAACGGAGCTGCGAAACCAAAAACAAAAACTCTCACGTCAGGTGCGCGATAAGGAAGAGGAACTCGATGCGGCAATCCAAAAAAATGATAGCTTAAGAATCGATCTACGTAAGTCGGATAAAACAAGACGGGAACTGGAACTTCATATTGAAGATGCAGTGAATGAGGCATCAAAGGAGAAGAAAATACGCGAGCATGCCGAAGAATGTTGCCGCAAGTTACAAAGCGATTTCCGTAAGTCTGTACCAAATGTGGATGCTAGCGCAACGACAAATATAACATCGGGCATTGCAGCATACGAAGTCGAACGTATCGAATTGCAATATGCCGAAAAAATGAATCATCAACAGGCGCGTAACAATTTAGAATTGGATGCGTTGCGAGAACAGCTGAATGAGTTGGAAGTAGCAAATGTATTGCTCTCGAAAGAATTGCAGCAGGCGCATGAAAAATTGAAATGTACACCAATTGAAACCATTGCCGATTCGGCAGACACAATCTTAGAATTAAAGAAACGTTTCGAATTGGAGAAGTCAACATGGAACGAGGAGAAGCTACGTTTGAACAGTGAAGTGAGTATAAAATCGAAAAATTTACGTGATATCCAAGCGGATGAAGTACAAATACTTAAGGAGCTGCAAGTTAAACGTGAAGCCATCAATCATTGGGAACTACAAATGGCGGAGATTATTCAGTGGGTGTCGGACGAACGAGATGCAAGAAGTTATTTACAAGCGTTGGCCACAAAAATGACTGAAGAAATCGAATACCTCAAGCATGTGGGAACTTTGAACAATAATGCCGTAGATCATAAGAATTGGCGCAATAGGCGTTCACAAAAACTCGATAAAATGGAATTACTTAATTTACAAAGTGCCCTACAACGTGAAATTCAAGCCAAGGCCTTCATTGCTGAAGAACTGAGTCAAACCAGAGCTGAACTGATGTCCACACAGAAAGAGGTTGGCGATTATAAGAAAAGATGTGAAACTATCTTGTATGACTATAAAAAGAAAGAGGTCGAATTGCGGGATTTGCAAAAAATGGATCTTGGTTATTCAGAGTCGTTTTTAAATAAAGCATCGCATCATAATAATGCATTTTTTAAGGATATGTCCGCCATGAACACCGATATGATTGACTCTGAAGAATCGTTTGCGAATGATGCTAGGGAAAGCATCTCATCGGCTTCCAATTTGTTTCAATCTTCGAATACTGGCATGCTTTTCAACTACGAATCAAAATATTCACTTAAAGCCAAGGATACTTTGAGTGCCAAGAATTCAACGGCAAACGATGACCTACGTTCGGAATGTAGTTTAACCTATGAGGAATCGAAAAAGAAACCCTCCGGCAATACGGCCATACATCAATTTCTTGTACGAACTTTTAGTAGTCCAACCAAATGTAATCATTGTACATCGTTGATGGTCGGATTGACACGACAAGGTGTTGTCTGTGAGATTTGTGGATTTGCTTGCCATACGGTCTGTTGTCAACGTGTTCCAACCATGTGTCCAGTGCCCGTGGATCAAACAAAGCGACCATTGGGTATAGATCCAACCCGTGGAATTGGTACAGCATATGAAGGCTATGTTAAAGTGCCCAAATCGGGTGTCATCAAACGTGGTTGGATTCGTCAATTTGTTGTCGTGTGCGATTTTAAGCTATTCTTATATGACATCTCAACGGATCGTTGTGCATTACCAAGTGTCAGTGTATCCCAAGTGTTGGACATGCGTGATCCAGAATTTTCCGTTGGCAGCGTACGCGAAAGTGATGTAATACATGCTGCCAAAAAAGATGTACCATGTATCTTTAAGGTATGTTGCTAAAGCCAACCAATATCGAAAAACATTTGTTAATCATTTCTATTTATCGTAGATTAAAACAGCTCTAATAGAAGGTGGAATCTCTTTATGCACTTTAATGCTGGCCGATAATGAATCGGAGAAATCCAAATGGGTTATTGCATTGGGTGAACTTCATCGAATTTTAAAACGAAATAATTTACCAAACACGGCCATTTATAAAGTCAATGAAATATTGGACAATACATTATCGATAATACGTAACGCACTGTGTTCTGTTATAACTTATGCTAATCAAATATTGCTAGGAACCGAAGATGGTTTATTTTATCTCAACTTGGATTCATATGGTAAATAGGAAACATTACATCATAACATGTTATGTTTAATTAATTGATTAATCATTATCATTCTATTCCATTTAAGAAATCGCTCGCATTGGTGAAACGAAAAAGATTTTGCAGTTATGGTATTTAGAAGAAGAGCAAATTATTGTTATACTTTGTGGTAAACAACGCCATTTGAGGCTTCTACCTATTCGAGCATTGGAGGCAAGCGATGTCGAATGGATCAAAGTTGTCGAGTCTAAAAATTGTATATCTGCTTGTACTGGTATTATTCGACGCTACCCTAGTATTGTCTACTCATTTATAATTGCATTAAAACGACCCAATAATCATACGCAAATCATCGTCTACGAAATAAATCGAACACGTACAAGACATCAAAAGACTTGTGAGTTCACAATTGGATATTTGGCTCAACATCTGCAGATATTATCAGATATGCGTCTTGTTGTTGCCCATCAAAGTGGTTTTACGGCATACTTTTTGCGTGGAGAAGCAACTGCAATGTGTAAGTCTATTTGATCTATTTTCATAATTAAACTTTTGACTAACAAAAATTCTTCCTTTTTAATTAGCCCTCGTTCATCCAGAAAATCAGTTATGCGCATTTTTGAACTATTCTGGTGTTGATGCTGTCAGAGTTATTGAAATACTATCTCCGACCGGTGGTACATTTGGAGAATACTTGCTGGTATTCCAGACTCTAGCAATATATGTGGATTTGCAAGGTCGTAAATCGCGCGATCGAGAAATAATGTATCCGGCTTTCCCTACTTATATAAGTAAGTATTTAAGACCTGCTGAGTTATATGTTTTATAACTTTAATCAATTTACTTGCAGCTTATTCTGATGGTCATTTATTGGTATTCTCAGAGACTCATTTAGATATATTTAATACACAAACTTCTGAGTGGGTTCAGTCCATTGGTATAAAACAATCGCTTCCTTTAAACAATATTGGCAACGTTGTTTTGACATCTATCAATGATACACCTTTGATTGTCTACTTGGCAAACATACATACAAGTAAGTTGTGAAAGTTCAAATTATGAATGTTTTTATTGAACTTCTTAAATGAATTTGATCTTTATAGAGGGACTGTTGCAACATCGTGATGTTGATCAAAAGGGCCACAGCAATATTAAACGTAGATTTTCTATTAGAGAAATAAATAAAACAGTTAAAAGGTCAGTAAACAAAATCAGTTCGCAATGTCTAAGATTAGTTTTTTTTTTAATTTTTTGCTTATAATACTAGCGATCGAAGATCAAAGATGATATCTGGTCCAACGAATTTCAACCACATTTCCCACATGGGTCCTGGAGATGGTATTCAAAATCAGCGATTACTAGACTTGCCAACCACTTTGGAGACAGCCGAGCACACAAGCAAGTCGCTGATAACTTCATTAAATTCCGTTAACCAAATAAGAAAATCCAACTTTCTAGATCAAGGTATGCATATAAAAGTTCATATTCTGCTATATTTCTAAATATTAATTCTATAATTTTCCAGCTGATGGTAATTCTGAGGATTTCGGTAATGATAACATGCTCTCTAGGACTCCTAGCCCAATTGGAACATTGCTTTTTGATGACCTAAACAATATTGATTAACTTGTAATACTCATATTAATTTAACCCCTATTGTCGAATAAAATTTGTCAAATCTCATTTTTCTTTGACTCTTGACATAACTTATAAAAACTTGCTGATTGTTACATTACATTAATAATTTGGCTCTTTCAAATTTCTTAAATTCGTACTATGGATCAGTTCAATTTTCTCAAGAATTATCCCAATAATTAATACTGCATTTTAATTTCAAGAGAGTTATAAATGTCAAGTTATTAGTTTAACACAGTTATCGTTGAATAAGTGTGTTTCATTTCCCAAAATGTACCGATAAATTGAATATCGATAACGTGGCTCATTAACACATATATAGTAAAATCAACCCTGCGAACGTCAAACTCGTTCCACTCAATTAAACTAGTTCGGTTTGTTTTGACAAAACTCAAAATGATAATATAATTCTTTCTTATCAAGAAATCGGAAAAACAGAAAGAAATTATTGTGCTGTGCTCATATCTCTTGTGTTAAGAAGTGTAAGTATTTTGCAAAATGGTTTTAACTTTGTTAACTTAATGCGATGAGGCCTTTTAAGCGTGCATGCTGAAAACTGATGGGTTGTACATACCTACATATTTGGCCAGCAAGCCACTATGTACATTTGTATGTATGTATTTGTATGTGCTCCGGCTATTCATTTTTGGCTGACTAAAAGTAAATAAATGTGAAAATATAATGGTTCATGTGTTGAAAGATTAAAGATAATGTACACAAGGATAAATTAATCTTTTTTATGTACTCATGTACAATAATTGGATATTAATTCGTGAGTACATGTGCTTCAAAAATACATACAAATGTAAGTATGTTATAAAATGTGTGCGTGCATACAAATATTCATGTTGGTTCCGTTAGTGATTATTGTTGTGAACCTTTGTAGCCTTTTTGTACCCCAACAACAAAATCAGTTTCCAGCCTCGCCAAAAGTGGCTTGATCCGAAGAAATTAATAATGGATCATGTGTTAATCATTTAACGGGATTCTTGTTCTTCTCCGGTGTAAAAAAATCACATAATAAGTTTTAAATGCCGGCTTAGAAGCGTTCAAGGAGTGATTTTAGTATTAATTAACCAAAAATGATTGTATTTATTTTCTTTTAGTAATGCCAAAATGTCGGTACATTATAAGTTTAAAAGTACCCTTAATTTTGATACCATAACATTCGATGGACTTCATATCTCGGTTGCGGATCTGAAAAGAGAAATTATTCAGCAGAAAAGACTGGGGAAAATCATTGATTTTGATCTACAAATAACCAATGCCCAAACTAAGGAAGGTAAGTTATATTAACCTTTTTCGATTTTAGTTCGTTTTGTTGCTGAACTAATTAATAAATTTATTTTTATTGTGTAGAATACAAGGATGATAACTTTTTGATTCCAAAAAATACGACGCTTATTATTGCGCGTATACCAATAGCACATCCAGTTAAAAAAGGATGGGAACCACCGGGAGAGACGGTTATCACAAATGTGCCCTCAAACAAGGCAGAAACTATCAATATGGACTTATTTAAAATGCAGGGAAGTGAAGAAGATAAGATCCAAGCAATGATGATGCAAAGTACTGCAGATTATGATCCAAAAACGTAAGTTCTCTTCATATACATTGGTTTTAGTATTATTACAACTATAATACATATATATATATTATGACTTTATAGCTATCATCGTATTAAGGGTCAATCTCAAGTGGGCGAAGTGCCCGCCTCCTATCGTTGCAATAAATGTAAAAGAGGTGGCCACTGGATTAAGAATTGTAGTTTCTCATCTGGAAAGGAGCAGTTTGAAGTGAAGAGAACAACGGGAATTCCGCGATCATTCAGAGGCAAGGAAAAGTAAGTATAACTTAAACTGTTTTATGCCCTGTTCAGAAATTAATAGATCAGTATTTAAAGTCCAACAGAACAAGAGTCGCCAACATTTGTTGCAGCTACCGAGAAGGAGCAAGAGATACCAGAAGACTTAATATGTGGTATTTGCCGTAATATATTTGTTGATGCCGTTATGATACCATGCTGTGGCAGTTCCTTTTGTGATGATTGTAAGTTAACATTTAATTGCAGAGTTTATTAGCAGATTTTTAACGCTAATTGATTTTTCAACAGGCGTTCGAAATTCGTTGCTGGAATCGGAAGATAGTGAATGTCCAGATTGTAAGGAAAAGAACTGTTCGCCAGGATCTTTGATTCCAAATCGATTCCTAAGAAATTCGGTGAACGTATTCAAAAACGAATCTGGATACAAGCTTGGAGCATTCAAACCTGGTAAGATGCAAGACCATTTTATACTTTGAATCATGTTTGAATTCGGTTGAATTTTAATGTTGTTTTGGTTTTAGCCGCTAAATCCAATCCGGTGGTTGAGAAAAAGGAAGAAGAGGAAGAAGAGCCTGCTCCTGAAGAAGAACCTGTTCCTGATGACTCAAAAGAAACAGAACAAACGGAACCAGAACCTGAACCGCAACAGCAACCGCAAACGCAACCTGTAAAAGCTGAAGAACAAGAGCCAATCAAAAACATCAATAGCACTATTACAACGGACACGGCCAAAAATGAGAAAGATAAATATGATTCCGACTATGAGGATAATATAACAATAAAAATGCCACAAAAAGTGCATAGTGCGCCCTTACTAAATGCTGACACAAATAAAGAACAAGTAAGTAACCTTTTTATGTATTAATCTGTTTTTTGACTAATTTATATATTGAAATTATCATTTTAGTCACGACCTTTATACTCACACAAATCGCATGTCAACAATGTACATCATCGCCGTGAAGCAAACATGGAATATAAACCCGAGCTAGAAAAGAAACATCAATCGTATGATAATAATGAAAGGATTCGTCCACCAAATGAACGAAGTCTTTTGCCCACTCCCGTTGGCCCTCATCACAAATATGTAAATATGAATATGAACGAGCAACAGCAGAGGGAACAGCAGAATGCAGATCCAAGTCGTCATATGGGATTATATAAGCCGGCATATATACAAATGCAACCACGTTGTCCAACAATGGTCCATATGCCTCCATACAATAATAATGGATATAACAATATGCAACACCGACCGCCCATGAAGTGAGTTTAGAATTGAACTGATTGTTCAAATATATACTAATCAATTAAATGGAATATTTCAGCTTTGGGCACTATCCAAACCAACCGCCTGTACATCAAATGAATCCGTCATATATGCCGGTTTCGAATATAAATATCAATCCTTCGCAATCGTTTCAATCCACGAACTTGGCATCAATTTATCAAGGAGTTGCAGCCAAAGTTGGCACAGGGTAAGATAAAACTATACTCTCAAATGTTTATGTATTCGATTCTATAATAAATAAATTTTTTAATTTGCAGACTCATAGATGATCCATTAGAAGCTTTCAATCGCATAATGAAAGAAAAAGAAAAGCAAAAGGGCGATCGTCGTCGCAGTCCAGTGCATCACAGATCAAGATCCCCGGGAAGACTGCGTCATCGGCTAAGGTCACCAGTGTACGATAGAGGTTCATCTAGAGAAATGATCATGAAGGACAAGAGACCACGTTCGCGGGAAAGGAAACGTGAATATAGCTATGAAAGACGACAGAGTAGGCCTATACGCCACACAAGTCACGGATCACATTCACCAAGCGATAAGAAGAAGAGGTTATTTTACATATTAAGTTATTATTACACATATGCGTATTATCATCGAACAAGAAAGAAAATGCTATGGGAAACTACATTACCTGTAACTAGCAATTTCAAAATACTAAGATAGTAAAGCCCGGTCAACTTAAATCTGCTGATCAAGTCGAACTCTAAATTTGATTCGATATTTTATTTGAAAATAAACGTTTACTGTTTATTAACAACTTCGTAATCTCAGTATTGACATGAAAGTAGGTAGAAATATTAAAAAAAAATAAGGTAAGCAATAACATTTTATTTTTTGAGCTTCATGGGATTTTTACTTTGGTTTTGTTTTTTTTTTTAGCATATAAGAGCAACAACAATACTTTGAATCCCTTATATAAATCAATAAATTTCCATATTGTATTATATTTATTTATTTTTTATAGTCTTATTTGCTATTCTTAACATATTTAAATCTCGTCTGTTGTCAATTGACCAAAGCTGCCTTGTAGTAAGTACAGTACAACCTTTAAAAGAGGATTTATCTTATTTACTTTTACAAAATTAGGGATAACTAGATAAGTTTTAAAGGATTTCTTCTATTATAATTATGTTTAAATATTATTTTTACATTTTATTTACAATTTATAATTGTATACTTTTACAGATATATGCATAGACGTTCACCATCACCAAAAGTTGAATATAAAAGACGACCAAGAGAGAAATCGTTGCCCAAATCCTCATCGTATGCACCCAAACCAGATACACTTGAGCCACCGCCGCCTGGATTTGAATCGATGCCTATTGAGAGCTTAGCCGATAATGATATGAATCTTAATAATAGGGCAATACCAACAGATATGGATAGAGATTATCACGATCATTCGGCACATCACTCTGTCAAACGGCCCAGAACGTATAGTAGTAACAATGTGGATATTAAAACAGTTGATCATGTGTCGAGAAGCCTAACGCCACCGACAAGGTCAAAGGCTCCAAAGATTTCTCGCGATGAATGTGCTGAGATGATGTATGATAGTCCACCTAAGACACCGGACAGACGAGAACATACACATATGCATAAACTGGAGAAAAGTCCGGAAAATAATTCCAATTCCGTTCACTCGGATGATAATTTGGAGTCCAACAATAATCTAGAAAAAGAAAATAATAATCAATTGAAAGATCGCAAAAAGAAAAAGAAAGTAAAATCGGAGCGCAAGAAAAGTAAGAAAGATAAGAAGGACAAAAAGGAGAGGAGCAAGAAGAGTCATTCGGAAAGTATTGAGCCAGCACCAGAGAAATTCATCGGGGACAACAATAATCTGGATGCGTGCGATGAAATCGCCGAAAGTCACCCGAATAATTCAATTCAAAAGATTTTATCAAACACTGATGAGCTGGATATGTTTAAAAATAATGATTCTATATTAAATATAGAGATAACAAATGATTTAGATCGAGATAATATCGATCTTAATGATGTTCAATTATCAAAATGGGAACTAGACGATTCGAATTTAACCAGCAATCAATTGGATCCTTGTCGAAAAGTGTCGGCTTCCAATAAAGTAGTACAAGAGCATTCAGAAATAACATCGGATGTCTTGCGCAAGGCAGAACATGCAATCTTTGCAAAAGCTATCAAAGCCATTAGGCCCGTTGAGTTTAAAGTTGTATTAGACGCTAAGCATACCAGTGGCAAGGATGCATCATCGATTTCAATCAAAACCGATTATAGAGATCGTTCGCATTCCCCCAAATCATCGAACAATAGATCGGTTAAAGAACGTTTGGGCAACAAAGTTGTAAGGGATCGAAACTATTCGTCCGATCGATCCAGGACAAGTCGTCGTGAGAATTCGGGCCCGAATGTAAGCGCTGATCGAAACAAATATAGTTCCAGGACAAGGGATAAGGATTCCAGAGAACGCATTAAGATCACCGATCGAAAACATGACGATAGTCGAATTCATCGCAAATCGCATACGCGTGAAATCGTTACAGAATTCACCAATTCTAATAGCCAAAAGCAAAAACCACAATTCAAGGACAAGGTATCAGCGAGAGATACGAAAGATACTAGAGATGTGAGAGATACAAGAGATGTGAGAGATACAAGAGTTGTGAGAGAAACTAGAGATAACAGAGATACAAGAGATTCTAGAGATAACCGAGGAACCAGAGATTCTGGAAATTCTCGGGATACTCGAGATTCTAGAAATTCCAGGGAAGCTCGTAGTGACAAGAGAAACTATGATTCGGATCGTAACTCCCAGGGTAGCCGCAAAACAGGAGAAACACGCTTAGTTTCAGCAATTGTAGCTTCCACCAACAAACCCGTTCGCCCCGACAATCCATTTAGAAAATTCGATGATAATCATTCGAGTAGTAGTAAAGTTTCCAAATATGATCATCCAGTAAAGCGAGACGTTACACCCCCATCATCATCTACTGATCAAACTGAATATAAGAAACGGAAAGATAAGAAACTTAAGAAACTGAAGAAATCATCTTCGACCGAATCGGTTCGAAGTGAGAAACGTAAGGATGTAAAGAGCAAAAAGAAAACTAAATTGTTGAAGAAAAAGAAAAAGTCCAGGAAATAAACAGCTGAACAAACGAACGATATGTAAGGCAAATCAGAAGAATATAATTTAATCTAAAAACCACAAAAAATCAAACAATATTTTATTGTAAGAAATAAAAACTATTGTATATGTACATTAAAAATATTGTAAATGTGAAAAGGAAGCGTATTATTTTGCTAAATAGTTGGGTAAAAAGATATTTTTCAAAAGAAGTTTTTGTTGGATTTTGAGACAACAGATCAATTTGATTATAAATTTATTAATACTTATACACGACACCAATCGACAACTTACTCAACATGGACTCTCCAATAACAATAGTGAGGTGAAATATTTTTTTTAAAACATTTTATTAAATGTTAGAAATAAATTTTTAAGTAATTCAAATGTCTTTGATGTGAATAATTATATGTGCTTACGAAACAAAAGATAATGGATGTTTCATGGAAATCATTTTGCGCTTTTTCATTTTTTTTTTTTTTTTAAGTTTAAAAAGGTTCTTTACAGATAATTTTTTTAGCTTTCCAACAGTTGCATACTTCACGGAATTAGCAACCAAAAGTATGTAATTTAAAGGTACGATACCCGATCTCGTAAGTACCAACAAAATATATTCTAGAGATAAAGTACATTTTTAAAGTAAAGAAGATAAATTTGTGCATTTAATACGTAATAGATTTAAAGATTTGTTGATACAGGTTCGACAAATAAACGCTTGGACATCAATTAGATTCGTTAAACGAGTGAAAAAACAAGTTTAAAACAAAAATAAAAAAATAAGCAAATACAATTATAATTTCCATAAAAGTTTTGTTTTGTTTTTTCAATAGGTTGCCAAAGTATACCAATTATGAGGTAAACAAACAAACAAAAATAAAACTTAAGGGTGATTGAGATGTCACATCTTATCATATCTGGTGGTTAACTCAAATGTTACATAATGTATAATGTATTGTTTTTTCGTAAATATTTTATGCGTACTCGAGAAAATACATAGTTAAGACATACACACACACACAAACACACACATACACACATGCATGCATGCATATTGAAAAACCACTCTCACTTTCGTTAGGCATGGAGTAAACGAGTTCCACTTTTGCTCTCTGTTATGTGTGGTGAATTACTCAATGTTGTGTTGTAAAGCTGCTGCGGCTGTGTTGCTGCGCTGCTGCTTGTTTGTTGTTGTTGGTATTCCGTTAATTAGGGCCGAACTTTCAGCCAGAGCTCGCGAGCTGCATTGTGGCACAGACAAATCGAGATCTAAGCACGTCTTGTCTCGTCTCTCGTGTGTGCAGAAAAGTTTCACCTACGGATATGTTCGGTTGTGAAATATTTATTATCAGAGGTTTTTTTTTCATTTTGATTTCAATCAACTTTTAAATACAAATACACAAATTACAAACCACAAACAAAATGTTTCCCGCAAACAAAAATAACCATAATATTATTATTATATTTCCCAAGTGAATGTTCGTTCGTTCGTTCATGTGATGTCATGTAACTAACTGTATGTGGCTCAAACATACATTTAACTGTTCAATAAGTGTTAAATTACATATATGTACATACATACATATTAATGCATTTATGTGAAAATCAAATACAAGTAAACCTTGCTGAAATATATATATATATATATAATTGGCGTATTATTATTTCTATAACAAAGTGAAAATGTTCAATTACAATTTTTTCAATAGATTCCTAATAAGTAAAGCTTTAACTATGTAACAAACCCGACTTGCAGATCGCATTTATGAAAGTAACATTTATATAAAACCAGACTTTACTCACATTTCAAAGCTCTTGCAACGCCAAAAAAGCTCGCCTAACAACCAAAAATAACAAAAAACAAAACCGAGAAAAAAAAACATTTATAAAGAAAATGTTTTCAATAAAAAAAAGTTTACCCATTTGTTTGTTGTTTATATAAGTATCTGTTGGCAAAGGTATAGAACTACCTTCACTGGTTAACAATAATAAAAAAAATTCAATTAAACAACAAATGCCAAAACAAAGTCTAATATAAAAATAAATGTGTTTTTTCTATTATTTTTTTAGGCTGTTTAGTAAAATTGAAAAACCAATAACAATAAAAAGAAACCCAACTAAAACAATAATTTATAATATTTAAAAAAAAGAAATTCACGGCTTTTTGAAGTCCGTGGCACGCCGTAATGGTGCATTTACGGTTCAGTCGCCGGCTGTCCTTAACAGCCAAGTTAATAGTTATAATCGTAATCACAATCATATCGACAACGACTGTGGCATTTGCCGCAACCAATTCCGGCAATGTTGGCTCCGGCAGTAGCAATACGGCCCGAACCTTAATGGGTGGCAATGGCAATTCGAATTTACGTTTGGCTCTGCCACGAACGAGTGCCAGCCAAATAAATAGTGGCAACAATGCAGCAGCGGCAAGCTTTAAGCTTGCTGCAAAAACATTAAACTCAACGCGTAATGGAAACTTGCGAACAAGGTAAGGTTTTTTATCTTTTAAATAAGATATACTTGTATGTATAAATATATGTATTTAAGATATATCACTTTGTTGTAAGTAAATGCATAAGTCTTTAGTATATTTATATTTGTGCGCTTTTGTGTGAATTCAAATGGTCAAAACAAAAGATTGCGGCAACAAAACTGGTTTTTGCATACTAGTTAACTGCACAACCACACACACACACACACACACACAAACTAATACTACTATCAATTGAATGAATGAAAAAGAAAATAAAATACAACAATTCATTTCACAAACACACACACAAATACATTCGTTAATTGGCTAAGCAAAAAAAACTCGTAATATATATACTTAAGCATTAGTATTCTGTAAAAAAAAATCTCAACAACATAAATCAAATTAGATGAAGATATACATTTTCAAACAAAAAAAAAACTGCTTATCATGCCTGCAAAATTATAATTTAACAATAAAAAAAGGGGGTCAATGGAAAAAAAGTTGTTAATAAATAATAATAGCTAAAGCTTACATCAATTGAGAAAACAGAACACAATTTATGTAGTATATATATATATATAAAATATATGCTATACATTTTGTTGACCTCCATACTGTTGCAGAATTAATTGTGCGAATGTCTTATAGTTCATATACATATACATAAATATTATGCTGATCGCCAGCGAAGCGTAAAAAAACAATCTAGATTTAAGAGTATAAACTCTTGATTGTTACAGAGCTTACGAGAATTTTGTTCAGTAAGCATTTATCTGAGAAATAAATGTGTATAATTTGACTGAAAGGTGTTTTGTGTTTGCCCCTCCCTTAAACTGAACTTTTTTCTTTTCTTTCTAATTACCAACTAATTAGTAACTTTTATTGTTCCTTTCATGATTTATTTTTTGGAATTTTGCTTGGATTTTTAGAAATTTAAACAACAAAGCTTCTAGTTTTGTAGAACTGGTTCTTAATATTTTTTATGATAACACCAAATTATAAATAGGGTTCTTGAAACATATTGTTCGTAAAATTTGATTTGTGTATTACAATTAACTTTTTTTTTCAATTTAAAACCAGCTTTCAATGCTTATTTACTTATCTTTTTGTTTTTTGTTGGTTTTTTGCAGTTGGCACAAGAGATATTGTAATTTTATTATTATTGTATGCTACTTTTTCGTTACTTAGTTTTGTTCCAGCTACAACTAACTTTTTACTATCAATATATTCTTTTTACAAACTTTATTGTGGTATCCACATATTTTGCTGCCTTTTTGTTTAGCAGTTTGCAGTTCTTGCAACAAATATTTTTTACCTATTTTCTAAGCACCTTTAATAATTGTAAAAATCTTAAGATTCTTTTTGCTTACAATTTGTAAGTTTTTAGAGCTCTTTTTTTTGCCAATTTTTTTCTTTTCCGCTTCTATAATGACTGATTTTATGCTGGTAAATCGCAAGTTCTTGCAAGGTTTGTCAAATTTTTTCTAGACTCTATAATTTGAACTTCTTTTCCGTTGCTTCGGAAATGCACAGTATTACATAATTTTTCTAATTTTCCTTGTTGTTGTTGTTTTATGACATTCTTCTAACCTTGTTTTTTTAGAGTACCAACTGAGTTGGTTCAATGTTTTTTTTTTGTATTTTAACCTAATAACATACTTTTAGTTTTTGTTTTAATCAAAGTTGAGCAAAGTTGAGCAAGTTTGGAACCCCTTTTTTGGTAAAAGGATACATTTAAAGTTAATCAAAAAACTTTTTAATTAAAAAAAAAAACCAAAATCGCTACAGATTAAATCAGACTTAACTTGATAATACCTTTTGAACCCTTATATGGGGTACAGGGTATAATTTATATATATATATATAAATTTTGGTGCATGAACTATGAGTGTGGTGGTATGTTGTTGTTGTTGGCACGTTGATTGGCTAGCCACTGGCAACAACTGTGATGGAAAACCGGTCTGCTGTTGGTTGGTTGCCTGCCAGCCAGCTTGTCTTGGCCTGGCCTGGCCTGGCCTGGCTTGGGCTGGCTGGCTGGCTTGCTGGCAGCGAGTGTGGGAAATGGGCAAATGAAACCAAAGCTGCGCGTTTATGACTGACGCTGGCTTGACTCTTGGTTGGTGGTGCTGCTGCTGGACCAAAGTGAATGTGATGCAAATTATTATTATAAATTTTTGTTTAATTATGCCACACAACGCCGCCATACAACAAACAATGGTCGTTCATATGGCTATTGGTCATTGAAATAAGACACATGTATAACAACATCGTTTTTTACAAAGCGTTAGCCTTGCATTGATTTGTCAAAGTACCCAGGCCATAAACGTATTTATTTTTTTTCTTCAGTTCGAAAGCTCTTTCGATAGCTCTGCTACCAGTTTTATGTTTATTTTAAAGCCAAGCTCTTTTTTAATGCATATGGGAAATTGCATTTTATTATCGCTGGCTGAATTGGGAGCGGCACCCTTTAAAGGAGATATTCAGTTCAATATTAGGTAATGCCAAAATGTGTAAGAGACAAAGATAAAAAAAAAATTTGTTGGCCAGTGAATTAAGAGCAGGCGTGTCTTATTATATATTTATCTATTTAATTATTTAGTTATGAAGTAATAAGACTTCCTTTGTTGTGTTAGTCGTCGTGCCAAGAGAAAGCTTTCGCTCTTGGGGTTCCCCTATTGTTTATTTATTAAAGCAGGAAGCAATGGTTTAATACTTATAGCTCATTGACCCCGTCTGAACTGAGTTGCAAAAACTTTAACTGTCACTTAAATCTGGGTTTTGAATTCAATTCCTCAAGTTGAGTTATAGTTTCCCCAAAAAAAGTCCCAAAACTTATGTTGACGTATAGCTAAACAAATTGTTAACAAGTATTTTGAAGCGACCTTCTATGCGTTTTACCAAAGTTTTTTTTTCCTTTTTTTTTTTTTGAAGATTAGCCAACTCTGGGTCAAGTTAGTTGTTTACTTGTATTATTTAAACAATAAACAACAAGATATGAACAAACAACAAATTAGCTTGTTGTTTGCTTAGTTGGTTATTTATTTATTTCAAGAACCCCGTCGACTTGTCAGTAATTAATAAATAAATAAGCCAACTATTTTGGTTAAGGAAATGTTTTGTTTCGTGTTTGAGGAATAAAATTAAGATAAATATTGAATATTAAGCTACGAATTTATAATGTTGATTTTATCATAATCATAACTAAGACTCTCTAAACTAATTCGTATAATTTTCATGTTCCAGGGAACAACAATTACTAAGCATTTTCGAGATAATAATAACAACGCTCGAAGGAAAATTGAAACGTATTGATAATCTTGGTCGTTCCGTTGAGGATCTAATGGGTCACATAGAACTTCTGGAGCATCGTGTCACAAATAATGTTGAGAAAACCGAAGAAGCGCTCGTTAAGCTCAATAATCTCGATACAAAACTATCGAATGTGATTTATGTGTTGCCCGAAACGAGTACTTCCTCAACATCGGACAATAGTAGACACGTTCCGCATGGACCAACAATATCATCGAATGTTCAACTGGATAGCCGTTTGGTGAGATTGGATCAGAAAGTCAGTGATATTGATACAAAATTGGAAGTGCTCAAAACCCAAATCGATAGTAACTTTTTGCAAGTGGATGAATTTAATGCCGAAGCGAGTGAGAAAAAACCGATTACAATGAATGTCGTTGAGATTACAAAAGCGATGACAGCTGAAGTAATGACACATGTGTCATCAGAAGTTAATCAACTGCGCGACTCAACGGACAACATTGACAAAAAATTGCAGTTTCACATTAACATCGAATCGGAGAATATAGGTCGTATGTTGCGCTTGATGAACGATATACACGATGCCGTTGTCGATCATCATGAGCAATTAGGCGGTTTCAATGTGACAACAACGGCAATGCCAGCCACCATCAAATCGAGTAAGATCGATGCATTGGTTAAGCATATGCGTCCAATGGTTTCCGTATCCGAGAAAATGGATGAAGTCTGGGATGTTGTTGTGGGCACAAAGTCATCCGTTGATCATCTATTACCCAAATCCGATGCCCTGCTCACACAAACACAACGGCAGGAGCGTGCAATTGGTGAAATCCATCAGGATCTAAAGACGAAAACGAATTTGATTATTAACAATTTGGATATGGTTGAGAAACGTTTGAAGAAACAAGAGGATGATGTTCAAATCTTGGCACACAGACCCACGGATCTGCTAGTGGATCCAACTATAGATCGTTTGGTGGAGTACGATCCAAGCAGGTAAGGATTGATTTACTGAATAAACTCTTTAGATAAAGCTTACACAATTTACAACGAAGATTGATTTTGCAATAATAAATAATTGCCTTAACTACGCCTTAACTCTTTATCAGATACTCTGTAATTGAGGAGAGTTTAACGGATTTAATTGAGCCAGCAACAACGTCATCGCAATCAACACGAACAGCTGCAACATTTAATGCATCAACGACACCCTATCCGACACTGAGTTCCCCTACTGCTACAACGTCTTCAAACAGTCATTCAACTACATCAAGCAGCAGTTTAAATAGCATATTGGGCATTGTATTGAATGGAACATTGACAACCACATCGGCAACTGCATCATCGTGGAATGCAACACCAACGAAATCGGCTTTCCGTAAGGGTGGCGTCATTTTTCCGAGTGTCAAGAACAAACCAGCTGTGGTGAATAATACCTTTACCAGCGATATATTTACCCTTAAGGATGTCAAGGTAAATAAAAAGCAATACATTTTGTTTGTCAAAGACTTTACTACAAGTTTTATAAATATTGTGTGTGTGTATAAACTATCGGTGTAATACAAAATAGAGAAAAATTTGTCCTAAACATGATTGATGTGTGATGTGATTGGTACAAAAACAAAAAGAAACAAAGATCATAATAATTCAAATGGTAATGTCTTAAAGCTCATCTCTGGGCAATTTTTCTTTGCAAGAGCATGTGTGAGTGGTATTAAGTTTTTCCATGCCGTTCAGCACTTCAACCGGTACGACAAGTCGTGTACTCCATTCTTTAAATAATACTGCATGATAACAATAAATGTGTTGTGGCAATAGATTTTCATCGACAAATGCGCGTGCCGTTGCAACAATTTCCTTAACACGTAAATCATTTTCTCTGGCCCAAACGAATTTTTCGATTACATCACTGAGATCACGCTTGATAGGCACATAATGTTTGTATGGCGTTAGCTTACTATAAAAATGCTCGTAATATGGTGAATCTTGTTTGAAAACCAACGAACCACCCGCTAACAAATAGGGAAAACGATATGCCGCAACAGCTCCATCAATATTCAATTGATATTTGTACTACAAAAAAGAGAATTTCAAAATTACATTTCGTTACACAGTTACATTAGTTTAATTGCGTAAACAAATGCTTACCTTAAAGAAATCCATGAACGATATATGCGGCACCTTAGGACCATATTTGGCCTCCTCGTTGCGAAAGAAAAAGAAATTTGTAATGGCCGCATTTATGGCATCGGGATGCTTTCGGGCCAAATCAATTAGCTGCAAACGTTCTCTTCGCGAATCGCGGCCACGAAAGAATGCCACCTCCTCTTTTTCAGACCATGGATAATTATCCTTTTGCACAGATAACATATCCAACATAACTCTTCCCATATTCTCAATGGTCGACTCGGTTATATCATAGGTGGGCAATGTTATATCATATGTATCATCGCTGCCACACCACGAGAATATTGGATATGGCCCGGATGTTCGCTGCTGCCCGCCCTTCTTCGACAGAGGCCAGTCGCCGAGGTTCATATAGAACTCCATATCGGGTAGGAGAAGAACTCGAGATAGGGCAGATAGTGTTGCATCCATAAACATCTTGAAACCGGTATATTTACCATAGCAAGTTCTCCAAATCTGTTGATTCTTAACAACGTAATGGCACAATGAAATGCTCTCTGGAGCATTATAGCGTTTCAATAGATTATCTCGAATGGCACTAAAGTTAACACGCTTAAACGAATGCAAATCCCATTGTATTTGTTTATCCGCAGAAAAAGCTGAACAATCATTATTCAAAAGCCAAAGATTAAGCTCCTGCGGACAATAGCACTTCTCCGAATACACTTTCCCGCGTATAAAATACGGTGATTGTGCAACATGTGAGTTATTGTATTGAATATTAATCTCAACATTTTCGCACCAATCGGCGATCGTATAACGAACGATTGTCGATCCATCGCCGCGATCAATAAGATTTATATTGGAACGGCATTTGCCATGCGGTGAATTTCCATTTATTTCAACTTTGAACTTGACATGTGTACGCGACACAAATCTGCAAAAAAACAAAACAAAACAAACATACAAAAATGTTATCTCATAAAAAAGTGATAATTTATTCATTTTAGTACTTACTTGTTCCCACTCCTGTCGACAGCATGGATAAAAAAGTATCTAGCGGGCAGCACAATGTCGTCTGGTTTTAGACCGGGGCCCCAGACGAGTGTTTTTTCAACATCCAAAATTTGCTCTTCGCAATCCGCAATAGCAAATTGGAAACATAATACAAGTATAATACATTTTGTTTTGGTAAACATTGAGATTCGCTTGATAAACGCTGAAAAAAGTATTAGTGTGTGACCATTTCAAGAATGCAAAAAAATAGCGACCATTAAAAAATACCAGAAAAAGTCCTTTAATAAGAATAACCGCGTGAAGAGAAATAAATTAAATATTTGAATTTGAAAAGCGTTTATTTTAAAAATATTTTAATAAATATATTCTTTTCAGGGATTTTCATGCGTTGATATTTTAAATGCTGGCATGAAACAATCTGGCGTATTTTATCTACAAATACGTGGAACAACATATTGGTTTTTGAAAGTGTTCTGCGAACAGAATATTTCAGATGGTGGCTGGACGGTAAAATATTATTATTTGTTTTTATATCCAGATCCAATATTCAACTTCTCTTCTAACTTAGGTCATTCAAAGGAGAGATGATTTTGGAGAGCCTCGAGAGAATTTTAATCGTGATTGGGCAGACTACAAAAATGGTTTCGGCGAACCGGCAAAAGAGTTTTGGTTGGGCAATGAAAACATTTATATGTTGACAAATAATGAAGAATATGCCTTGCGTGTCGAACTGGAAGATTTTGAAGGCAACAAGCGGTAGGATACGATTCTTTTTATTCTCAGCTATCTTTTAAAAGCATAAATTGTCTTTTTATAGTTTTGCTCAGTATTCGCACTTTAAAATACACTCTGAAGCAGATTACTATAAGTTGGAAATCGATGGGTATGAAGGAAATGCGGGTGATTCGTTAAATGACCCATGGTATGGTTCGAATAACAGTCCGTTCTCCACATACAACAAAGATAATGATCGTAGCTCACTTAATTGTGCCAGTATGCTGAAGGTAAGTTAAGTTTAAATGCAAATTCAAAGCAGTCTTAAATAAGTTTCTCACTTTTTCAGGGTGGTTGGTGGTGGAAGTCATGTGGTCGTGGTCTTAACGGACTCTATTTACATGATCCCCAAGATTTGACAGCGCGTCAGGGAATTGTTTGGTTCCGCTGGCGGGGCTGGGATTATACACTGAAGAAGGCCACTATGATGATACGTCCTCGAATGCCACAGCCACAGAGTAGTAGTATGACGATGGGCCCAGTGACTTGAACTTAAAGAGAATTTCTTTAATTGTATTAATGTAATATATACAAAGTTTAATTACTGAGAGAGAGACGAATTTCTGGTAGGTTATGAGTATATCCGTCCATATAATAGCAAAATCCATGCATTATAGCCAATTTTATATATGCAAAGCCTTCTGTAATTTTAATTTTGTTATCCTTTACAAATAATAACTTATTTCTTTAATTTTTTATTGTAGCGACATAAAAAAAACTAGTTAATTCTTTTAAAAATTGTTCAATAACGTATAAGTATTATTCATAAAACGCTGCGCTGCAATCATCCAATATAAATTGTAAATAGAATCACTGTTAAATTACTCTTGTATTTAATTCAGTTGGGGAAGTTGTAATAAAATAAAATCGTAAGTATATAATGCGCTTGATTTTTGAATATTAATCTTATCGATACTTGGTCACGCAGATATCGAGATCAATCGAGTCTAAAGAATATCGATCCTTGTGTGAAATTCCTTTATTTGGTAGATAATGAGGTATCGATATGTTTCTGGCATTCAGTTGATCGCTTGAACGTATGTATGTGTGAGTGTGCATATGTATTTTTGAACGTTTGTGTATACCTGTATTGAAAAGGTGGTGTGTTAGTTCCTTCTGAACATCTGCCGGCTTGTAAAATGACCTTCCCTTGGAAGTATGTGCGTGTGCGATGTATTGAAGCCAAATTAAAGCGGAAAAGGAGTGCAACCGCACAAAAGGCGCAGAGTTCGGAGTGTCGAAAATAAACAATACAAATGAAATAAATATTCGAATCGTATTTTTAAAATAAATAATTGTAAAGATTGCATAAATTACATACGTAAAGCATTAAAATGTTGCTGAAAATATTCGCAAGGCTATTGATTATTATCGTTTATATGCAACAGTATGCAAACTGTGCGCATCACAGCCATGAAGATCACAAAGGATATGTGCATCATCAGAATTGGCATCGACTGGAAATGATGGATGGCAATGGTTTGTACTGGCTTCAGTGGAGCATCAAAGACAAGGATATTCATTTTAAAGTCACCGTAAATACGCGTGGCTTCATTGGCCTTGGTTTCTCGCGCAAAGACGATCGCATGTCTAGTGCGGATATGGTATTGTTATGGGTCGATGATCACACGGGTAAACCAAATGCATTGGTGAGTACATTTTGGAATAGTGACTTTCCAGTGAGTACTGGAATTTAAAGTTTTGGAAATATTGTGAAATAGGCATAAATATGTACATAAATGTATAGACATATGTGTGTATGTACATAAATATTAACAAATAAATACAGTGGACTCTCGATAACAAGAAAATTTAATTTTCAAAACTTTTACGATTCAAGTCGTAATCATATTTGTTGCTATAAGTAAATATTTATTTTTAGGATTGTCACGGTTCAATACTTCATCCCCACGGAGCCCCTATTCAAGATGATACACAAAACTACCATGTAATCGATGGCCATCAAAATAGTACACACACATATGTTGAGTTTAAGCGTCTCATTGAAACGTGTGATCCCTACGACATGCCCCTAAGCGTAAGTACATTTAAAATTATAAATGGTATAATAGTAAATAAATTCTAATTAACTTTCTAGGGTGATACGATTAAAGTTTTGTGGTCTTTTGGTAATACCGATCCGATACATGGTAACTTGGAGGGACATGGCAAGAATCGCGGCGCGAAACCAATGCACTTACTAAATCCAATATTCCGCAAGGAGGCAATGCGAAACAAACAGGAAACACATCAATGGGATATTACTGTTAATAATGTAACAATTGAACCCACAATGGATACGCTCTATTGGTGTAAGATCTTAAGCTCGCCACGTCTTAATCACAAACATCACATAATTGGCTATGAGCCACTCTTAACTCATGTTGCGTAAGTAGAGAATAATGTTACATGTAGAAAAAAGTATTCAATTGTACTTTGTTTATTTAGAAAAACTGATGAAACAGTTGTGCATCACATGACTCTCTTTGAATGCTCTACGAAATCTTATCCTGGATCCGATTCAGCTTCATGGGATGTTTGGGTTAGAAGTACGGGAACGGTATGCAACAGCAATTCGTTAACTCCGAGAGATTGGGATTCCTGTTCAACACCAGTCGCTGTTTGGTCTGTGGGCGCAAGTGGACAATTTTTGCCTGCCCATGTAGGCATACCAATGGGCGGTTCTTCTGGAGTCAAATACTATATGCTCGAGATACACTATGATAATGAAAATGCTTTGCAAGGTTAGTAAACAAAATAATCACTTCAAAGAATTTTATGCTAATGTGTTGTTAATTATAGCTGTTGATCACTCTGGCTTCCGTATCCACTATACGCCTCAGTTAAGAGCTAATGATGGTGGAATTATAATCAGTGGCGTTTCCATTTCTGATACTCAAATCATTCCGCCTGGACAAAAGTTGTATCGCAACGTTGGCATCTGTGGACCATCCTGTTCAAATGTTGTAAGTTGTTATACACTGTTTTAAAAGTATTAAGCTAACAATTCTTTGTGTTTCTTAGTTGTTTCCTGAAAATGGTATTAAGATTATATCGGGTACTTTGCATACGCATCGCGCTGGTCGCAAAATGAGCCTGCGTCATGTGCGTGGTGGCAAGGAGCTGAAACGCATCATTGAAGATGATAACTACGATTACAAATATCAACAATTTCATCAGTTGGCGAATGAAACAATCGTTTTACCAGGAGATTATATAATTACCGATTGTGCCTATGATACGCAGCATCGCAAGAGAGCCACATTTGGTGGTTACTCGACAAAACAGGAGATGTGTTTGTCTTTTATCACATACTATCCTAAAATTGAACTAGCTGGATGCTATAGTATGACACCGGTGCGTGAATTCTTTGAGATGTTTGGTATCAATGAGTTTTACTCATTGAATATGACAGATGTGGAAAATTTATTTTTGTACAATGGCAATCTGCTGGACTACATGCCCAACACAATTTATGGAAAAACTAAACCTTTAAGAACCAATATGACTGCTGAAGATATTGCTGTCGAGGAATCGTTGTTGAGTAAGTAATTGTTGATTTTATAAATACATTTACTAAAACAATACCTCGTTCTTCTATAGACAAATTGCTTATTTCGGATCCCGTGGAGTTTCATGATCGCACCTTCCTTTCACACATTAATCAGCTACCTTGGTCGGAGCCATTGTTCACCAAACGCGTTGAACATGCAATGATAACTGGCAAACATATGACTTTTTGTCGTGTTGCCAACGAATCCATTTCGATTGTAAGTAAAGATCTTCAAAAAATTGGTCTTGTAAATTAAAAATTATTTTTGTTTTTTCATTACAGCCCTCGGAGATTATACGATATCCCAATTTCACAACATTTGTGAAGCCACCCAGCAGTTGCACATACAACCTTTTTATTGATAGCATTCAATTGACCTCAAACGCTTCAAGGATCGTTGCTCATTTTTCATTAAGTTTGCTACTCGTTGGAATTTGTCTAAAGAAACAATACCAAATATCCTAAAAAATCAAGGAATTTGGTTGCTATACTCAGAGTCATTCTAAAACCAAGTAAAGTCCGAATGAGCACACATTAATTTTAGTTTTTTATCCAAAGACTTAGTTGCTTACAATACAATTTTTTGTAATAAATACTATTTAAATAAAGTTAATAGTAAGAAATCGTTTTACAATATTATTTTTTCTCGTTCCGTTTCCCAGACATAGATGTTGGTACTGCTAATATTAGTACATAAACACTGCTTTTCAAATAAAAAGGTAGGAATGTCCAAGCCTGCAGCACTGTGCTTCAGGCGACGCTTATTCGCTATCGATGATGATTCATTTATTTATTATCGATGGTTTTGACGATAGTTCGACACAAAAATGCCATCAGCAGTAATTTTTTGCTTTCGTCGACAATTGGGTTGAATTTTTGTTAAGTGAAAGATATTGAACATATTGATCGGAAAATTGCATTTCAATCATTGGTTATGGATAAATTAACCGGCTTCACTGACAAGGATACATAAAAATCACCCACTGACATGGATGTAGACGATAGCTTTTATGGTAAGTTCTTAAGTGGATTAAAATGTATGTGTGTGCATGTGTATGCACTTGTGCATTCACAAATAAGCCCTACGCATTAGTTATTCATCGTGATTGATATGTGTGTAAATGTAAACGTACTCAAATGAAAAGTGAAAGACATGCGTTTTGTCATCATGCTAAATGCAGATATGCCATTGTGTTTGTGTGCGAACATGCTTGTTTTATTTTAATTTTGGTGAATGTTGATGGTCAGCATTAAATAAATGAACTCGTGTATGAATATTGTAAGTTATTGGGAGCATGGCCTTAATGCTAATGCAGACTTGTATGTTAAAAGCATTCACCGTTATTTTAAAGTACCAAAACAAGATTCTTGTGTGTATGTGTGTGTGTGTATACGTGTTTTATTTACATACTAAAGGGGTGTGTCCCGGTTTTGCCCGGGCTAAATGCTTTTTCTGCATGCCGGCTTATCTTTTAGACGCACAAGTTGTAGGCAATCAGATAAAAATTAAAAAATAGTGACTTCCGTAGAAGCCTTTATTTGCTCAAGGCTATTATTAAAGTAGTTTTTCATTGAAAAAAAAAATTAATATTACTTGCAAAGAACTCGTACTATTATTTAATTATTCCTTTTGTTTGCATACGATAATCACAAAAGTAATTATTTTATTTTCAGACGAATTGTCGTCATTTATGTCATCGCCCAATGACTATGGCATAAACCATAATGATTTTGACGAGATAATCAACTCAACGGTGTCACAGCTCGATTCTTCTTTGGATTTTAATACGTTCTTGCCCCAGGGTCATGAGATTTCTGCGGCAAGTGACAATTTGTTCTCAGACTTGTTTCCAACAGCGCCCAATAGCCATCATAATAATGACTTGGAGCTTAATTTTAACAATTTGGAAGCAGGTTCCACACAAAGTTGGACAACCGATGATACGATCTTCACCTCGTCCATGGACGATTCCATGAATGTTTGTAGCGTGAATACTGAAATTGAGAAACTAACATGCGGTAATCTATTTGAACAGAATATGCATCATGATCGTGATACACCATCGCCCACCGATAGTTGTGGCAGCTCATTCAGTGGCAGCTCGACAAGTGGTGTCCACAGCGATACCTCGGACACATCGCAAAATAGTCAACGCAAGCCAACTGATATTCCATTACAGTTGACTGCAGCGACTTTTGTTCAAAACTTTAAGATATCAAATGAAGACAGTATTCCACATGAAAGTGTATTTCAAATGCCTGAACTTTCACCTTCAACAACACCACACACACACATTCTTAACGAACAGCAGCACCAGCAGCTAAAAGAGAAAACGATTACGACTCCAACAACAATCGTTACTCAGTTAAAAAAGGTGCCAAGTCCCGGAAGTACAACAAGCCAACAAGTTTTCTTGCCTGTTGCTGTTAATGCTAACTTTGCACCCAAACCCCAAAAAGCTGCTCAAGAAAAATTGGCAATAGAAGCGCCTGCGGAAAATGTTGGCAAAACCAAAACCATATTTCTTTCCTCCAATGATTATAAGGCTCTTATGCAAAAGATGAACTTGAATGGCTCGAAAGGCGCCAAGATCAATGGTAGTGTTAAGCCGCAAATGCCCAAAATTGTTATGAAACATGCAACTTCTAAGACACAACAACAACAGGTCTATCAACCCAAGACACAAACACCGTCCAATCAGCTCAGAAATCAGAATCAGCAACAAATTCCACAAACCACATTTAATCGGGACAGCTCGTTAGAGCCAGAACCTTCACATTACGTACGCAAATGTACCATTGATGAGAAGATGTTTAAGAAGCAACAGCGTATGATTAAAAATCGTCAGTCGGCTTCGATGTCACGCAAAAAGAAGAAGGAATATGTTGTCTCATTGGAGACGCGTATCAACAACTTGGAGAAGGAAAACTTTACCTTAAAGGGGGTAAGTAAGGGAATAGAATGCTTATAGATTAAATTTATATCGTAGTTACTTATCAAAAAACCTCTCAAGATAGTATACTCATGTTAACCTACATTCTGTTTATCTGTATTTACAGGAAAATGTGAATTTACGCAATCAACTGGTTGCATTGGCCAAGACATGCAAGTGCCGCAAGGGCAGCGTCTGCGATTTTGTTCTACATTCGTTGAGTTCGAACAAGCCGGAGCAAAATATAAAGATTGCCCCGAAGCCAAGCTCGAAAAGTTTTCGGCAACACATGAATGCAGCTACAGTTAAGAAGAATGTGGCCGTACTCTTTGCAATGGCTTTTATGGTCACATTAAATGCTGGCAATTTCCACTCGTATCTAAGTAAACAAAGTCTCGATACAGACAACAGCAATGCAGCTACAGCCGCTGTTTCCGACTCGAATGTGAATGAACCAATGCCAATTGGTCGTCGATTACTTTGGGTCGAGTCAGAGGAGGAATACAAGGAGAAGTTGAACCGTAGCAGCCGTCAGGCAGAGGAATTGGTGATGCCACCATTACATTTCCTAAGACCAAGCAGTCGCAGCAGCAACAAAAATGCTACAAAAACGGATGATTGGAATTCGACAACAGTTGCCAAGCTTAAGAGTGACAATGATCCACCGCCATTAACCTTTCCATCACCGACAACAACGACAACAACTAAATGTAATGATTCGAATGGCAACCAAACGGAATATTCTCGCTTATCGCTCAATTTGGAAAAGCTAATCAATGTCAGTGGCTATCACAATCTAAGCATGAATACGAAATTTAATATGGAATCGGATAAAGGACATGGTTTTAAGTTTGCGACAGACTATTTGGAATTGCCGGATATGGAAGGAGGAGGACAAGCTGCCGGTCTGGGCAAACGCAAGAAATTTATGGGTTTAACGGAACACAAACAACGCAAATTGGATCGTGACACTAATGATAATGATCGAAACATTTTTGGCAATGGTGAACCGGATCTATTTAAAGGCATCAAGCGTCAGGATGACACATTTTATGTGCTTTCATTTAATACGGATCACATTCTGTTATCGCCATCAACGAATAATAAAAACATACGTCCGAAAATGTCTTTGTTGCTGCCCACAGCAGATCCAACAAACAACGGCGATATAATGATGATGCAAGTGGATTGTGAGGTATTTAATACCAAAGAATTGGAGCTTAAATCGCATATGATACCAGCTAGGCTAAGGCCAAATGCGACCAAATGGCAAATGAAGCCAAAGCATGCATCATTTTTGAACATCAACAACAACAAGACAATTGGCACGATTAAATTACAGGATAAAATTATGAAACCGGAAAAGCCACGCGTACGCACTTTCTTTATGGTTGGCCCGAAAAATCAGGCCGCTGCAGCCGTATCGCAGGAGAAACCACGTTTAGTGGAGTTTAATAAGAGCATGGTTAATAATACCAAAACACACACTGTAACCACAGATTATGAGTCCCGTTTGCATGGCTAATTCGCATAGCATCAACACATATGTTTAGCTACAAAATTGACCCTAGCTTAATTTCCCCATATTTGCAAATGTTTTTATGTATTTGTTTTATGTACAAGATTTATTCGCACTGTAATATAAAAATAAGTATGGGAACTTATTGTAAATGTTTTCGTTTAAGTAACCATTTAATCATTTTTTTTTAGTTTAAGCTACTTTCAAAATTGTAATAAACTTTTTTGTTATTAATAACGGATTTGTTTATATCCTCCTTGTGTCGGAACCAGTATGAGTATTCCAAAAGAGCAATGTGACGTTTCTTTTCGCCATATCTGTGACGTCACCCGAACTGCTTTAGTAAGTGGTGAATCATTGACAACGTCCCCTTTACCACACTCGTGAATTCCCAAAAAACAACAGCATTATCAAACTCATATATATACATCTACATATTTCTTGATTTGTAATGCAATTAAGTCAAATGTTTCTTTTGTTTTTATTGCTTCCCAACCCTTTCTTAACAGTTTTAGAAGAAAAATAATACAAATTTTCATAACAACATAGTATTCATAATTATTTTGTACATGAAGAGTAATTGAATTTTCGTGACAATCATAATTAACATTAGAAAGTAAATTATGTCTGGGCCAAAAAGTCCTATTGAATTAAACTGTAAGTTTTAGTACAGATTATTTACTGAAACATATTCAACATTTTCATATTGTTGAATATAAACATTTGCAGAAATGCAAAAGAAAAAATAGGGATAATACATTAGTGAAATTAAAAGAAAAATATTATAGAAAAAAAAACTGATACGGAAACAGCACACAATTGACCCTTTTCAATATACGATATATATACTAAATACTTAGACTACAAAGCGGTGTACATGACTTGGATTAAATGATGGACTACGTGCAATAGTTGTGACATTTCTATGCTCATTGCTTATTTCGGTATTTCTAATATTTGTTATACCCGAAGGTCCAGGCATCGGCCTTGCATGTATTATAGATGGCTTATTTGAGCGCCGAACGCCACGTTTACCCTGAAAGTAAAATAAGCTAAGAGTTGATTGATTTTCAAAGGATTTGCATTTAAAATATTACCTGTCGAGCTGTTTGGTTGCGTGATTCGGCTATCAGATTATCGGGCACTTGAAATAAATTTTCGCTGCGCGTTATAAGCACATTTGTCAGCCGACAACATAATGCAGCCATTTTAACTTGCTCCGCAATGCTGTTCTTATCCATCGGATGTATATAGCGTGGCGGAAAGAATGATGGTGCTATAATCGTTGATACATTATGTAAATTCATTTTGTTAATATCCTTCAGGTCAATAATTGAGTTGAGGAAACGTAATATCGAACGCAAAGTGTTGCGATTCTCATGTGGCAACATCTGACACAATATGGATAAAGCACGTATTTGATCTATCGGCGGTAATGTGTGACATTGATAGAACAGTTGGATAAGTTCGCTGGTCAACAATGGTTGTGGTAGCTCGCGAAGCCAACGCTTGAGAAGCGCACTTAACTCATGGACACTGGCGCTGCTTAAAAGTTGTTTGAATTTTTCGGGCTTTTGATAAAAACTTGATTCCAATTCATTGTAAATTAATTCAGTCTGCAAGTTAAGTACAACAATTATTATTTATATATTCAATGTTACAGGTATTCGGATATTACCTTGTGTTTTTGTCCAGCTACACGCAAAATACCCTCCTCTCGTGTGCCCCGTTTTGACAGCTCCTCGAGCAGGCCCTCTAGAAAGTGCGGCACTAATGTTGAATCCTTGCCGGAGAGAAGTTGATCACGGCGTATCAATGCATTCAATGATACACCAAAGAGGCTGCCCTCCTCTTTGCGACGTCTCTTGAATGGTTTTCGTTTATCCAGCGAGACTTGATTACGATCAAATACTGTGGCTAACTCCAACCAGAAGATCGGTTGCAAACGTTTCAAATCCGTTTCGTTAATGGTATTTATATCGGTGTTATTGATATATTCCTGTAGTATTATGTTGCTGTCCACGGTATCAATGCCATCATCCTGACTAGAATTATCTCGGCACATACTTTCAAAGCTAATGCCGTCCGGCGACGACGGCGATGAGTTGCTCATTTTTTGCTGTTGCTGCTGCTGGAGCTGGATCTGTTGTTGTTGCTGTTGCTGAGGCGTCTCCAGGTTCATTTTGTTAAGTATCTTTTCGGTTGTTGAGATACGCGTCGTATTTGTTGGTAGATACTCATCGCTCGAATCACCCGATGAAGTATTATTCTCACTCTGCGAATCTTGCATATTTTGTCCACAGACGCGTCCAATCGAACACGACGGATCCGAACCGGAACGATTGCGTGGTATGTGCAGTGTACCAATCCGCGAGAAACCAAGCAACTCTATACCCTCCGAGGAGTACATGGGTATATCGCAACGCACCTGCGACCCACGAAATATATCCGTAGATGTGGATGATGTTTTTAATGGAGCACTTGGCGTACGCCTTATCTTTTGCTTCAAGTGTTTGCTCAACGATGGATAACCGCTGGCATTGTTATAACTGGCAGCATTGTGATCCGAAATGCTAACGAAACTTGGACTGCAAACAGATCAGAAAAACCAAGGTAAGTAAAGGCTAATGCTTTGAACTGTTTGCAACTTACATTGATGGATTGCCCCACACATCGTCACCGTGTACGGAATCCAGTGAATCGGGCGTAGCACTACGGGATCGAGTACCCGTACTTGACTCCTGTAAAACAAAATCTCCTCAATAAACTTGAATGCATTTAGCTTAAAACTTTTGCAACTCTTACATCAAAATCGCGAAAAACATCGCGTATATCCGGTTTGCGTTTTGAACGATTTTTAGTCCGTCCTCGAACGGTATGATTGAGAGCTCGAACTCTTTGTTTAATCGCCTCCGCATGTGGCCTAGAGAGTGTGGCCAAAACGGGCTCCAAAACTGTAGAACGTAACTCGATGCCCTGGAAAGATGGTAACAGATAAGTTTGTGATTGATAAAGAGCTGATTATTACTTACCCGCTCAAATGGCTTTGTCAATTCGGGATAACCAGCGGATATTAACCATTCGGCTTCCATTTCGCCATCTGTAGGAGAGAGAAGTTTCATGAGATTTTAAGAATTTAAAATACTAACAATATTTTTATGTATGTTAATCTTAAACAGAATGTGGCTTGTGTTTATCAATTTGCAAACAAGACAAGACTGTCAGATAGTACTTAGAAAAACATTTGCGTAGCTACAAAAATGTTTTTGTTCTATTATTATTTTTTTTTTCTCGATTAAGTCTACGTGCTCTGCCCAAGCAAGAAAAATAAATAAATAAGTTGATTCGCATTGCAAGCCATATTTGGCAAAATAATGATATTAGGTGTGGAAATCAGCGAGATTATGCATATATATATGTATATGCAGACAAAAGTTTAATTACTAGGCGTAACTACATATACAATTAATGGCCTACACATCTGTCTGCTTATAATAATATCTTTTGATTTGGGTGCAGAATAGGAATTAAACGGTTTTACCTTCATAATGTGTCTCTGGCTCATTGCCGGGTAGATTTGTTTGCAATAGATATTCATTGAGAAATTCCGTATAGTCCTGATCGCATGTATTATCCATAGATGCGTTGCTGTTGCTCATCTTGCTTGTTTTTGTCGTTGTTGTTGTTGTCTTATAGAATTCTGTGATATTTTGTGAAATATGGCATAATATTTTGAGTTGATCACAAAAGGCACAGAAAGCTCCTTACAATTAGAAATACATTTATTGTATACTCTTCCCGCTAACTGGATATGTTGACCACTGCAAGTAAATTCCAAATAAATCAATATTTATGCATCGAATTTCTTATAAACATAAAGCGATCGTTCCTATGGGAACGCAAGTTTTGAGCCATGGTACAGGGTATCTTCAAGGCACTCTCACTTTTGTTGCTTGCCAACTTATACCATGTGGATGAAGGTGACTTGATACGAGTTGGATTACCAGCTGATATTACCATAAAGATTTATATGAACTTGTGCAAACAAGCCCAAGTTAATTTTGGAACTAGATCTTAAACCTTAAGTGCATTGGAACTAATTGCAATTGCCTTATTAGCACATAAATATGTACACACATACATCGATTATTATGCTTATGAGCGCTTATACATATAAATGTATGTATGTATGTGGCAAATAATTAATCACACATTAATATGTATATATTTACTATGTACATTCATGAAGACAAGTATGACTCCTTATTTACTTACGAACACATGTATGAATGATCAAAGAAATATTAACACACATACATATAGATATTTATCATACGTAGTCACTTTGTTATGTTCGGATATAAATTAATTCGTACATACATAAGTAAGTTTTTAAATCTGCATATGTATGCACATCTACATTCACATGCACGCAAAACAAATGTATGTATGTGTGTTAAATAGGTTTTATTAATACATATATCTACATCCATACATATTTACGCAGTGGAGGAGAGAGTCAAGCTTATGCATTAACGTACGTATGTATGTATATAAAAATATGAACATCCACATACATATATCTGAGTATGAGTATTAGCATTCGTAGATTAAAACGCATTAATGTTTATTCTTCAGAGCCAAGTACGAATGGTATCACTGTGTAAATACATACATGTACAAAGGAATGTATGTAAGTACATTTGTATTGGTATGCACAAGTATTTCTTTTACAAAAAAAGGGAAATCAGCACACTCTTTTAAATTATGTTCAACCTTCTTTCACTTCCTATGAACTTACATACATGTAAATAATATGTATATTTTGTGCACTTGTTTAGTTGTAGCATTAATAAAGACATTTATATATTAATTTGTACACACGCATGTTGTTGTTGTTGTTGGGTGTGTGTGTGTGTGTGTGTGTATTTTAAACTGAAACAATGACAATTTTATTGCATTTTTTATATACATGTACACATGTTAATGTATTTGTGTTCACAATTTCTGCATAAATATATAGACATTCATATTTATGCGTTTTGACTATTATAATTACGTACGTACATATAAGTATGAATGTAAACAAGTAGGTATGTTATTACAGTCCGTACGCATACAACATTTCGAACCGAAAATTGAAAATGAACTGATACTAAGAACGAACAACTTCAACTTCACACACGCACACACCCATAAATTGTTGTGTTAATGTATGTATAAATGACTGTACATAACAGTTAGTGTGTGCATGTGAATGGAACATACACAAGTGTGTGTATGCGTGCTGACAAGATCAGGTTTGAGTTGAGCGTGAGCAACAGGTTTGCATGAATGTAAACACGATTTAAGCCCGACAAAATCGTCAAATTCATAATGAATCAGTAAGCTACGACGGTATGCAATAGTGGAACAATATGAAATGAAACATAAAATAATGAGTTGTTATATTTTGAACAGTTGCCGTACGTGTAAACAAACTAGTAAGTTCGATTATAAAAGGCATACATCTTAAGCTACTTGCTTACTTACTTACTCTGTACAAATTTATATATATACCTGTGTTATTAAATATAAATATTTATTTTTAGCTGGGAAACAAGTCGGAAAGAAACTAAGCAAGCTGCTAAGGTTATCTCACAGGGCTTCGAAACAATATCGTTAACTCCCAAAAGTATCGTGAACAGTATCGGTATTAAATGAACGGTCAAAATGCTTTCGAAAGCAAGAAGATGTATTTCTTCGATTATTCCCTCATTTATAACATACGATCTTAAGTTCATTTGAAGTTGATATAAGGAGAAAAGTCGTCAAGGGTATTACGCTCTGGTATTTAAAAAATCCTTTGATTTGGTATAATGGTGCTGGGGTCGGATAACATAATCATAAGAGATGCAAGAATTATTTTATTGTATATGTTTCGCAACATAGGTGTCGCAACATTTAGTGCTGCCACCAAGTTCGAAAAATATTAAACTTATCGCTGACAAATATCGTAAGAATCGATACCCATGTTGTTATTCAGTTATTAACAACTCACCACGAAAGACTTCAATGGCAAACAAGTTCTGCAGTTATTTACAATTTTCCGTTCATAGTCAACCACAGCGCGCTTCTTTATTTCTTTTGGATGCGTTTTCTGTACGTTTTGTGATTGATAAATACATGTAAATACATACATATATGTTGCCGTACGCAACGCAATGAATTTATGTCAAATAAAATAAATGCATTCGTCCATACAAATATGTATGTATTTGTGCGTAACTAATTGATGAATTTGTGCTAGTGTCGAATGCAAGAATACATATAAACAAATGTAAGATACATACATAACGCACATCAACAAAAAATGCATACATAAACAAAGTTTACATACAAACAAAATATGTATGCTCAGCATATAAACAAAGTTTACAAACAAATTTCAATCCACAAATATACAAATATGTGTGCGTGTGTGTGAGTGTGTGTGCGTGTAAGGAGTTGAGTATGCATATATTGTGTGTGTATGTTTACCGCTCTTGCAGACAGCGCAAGAATGGTTTAATATTTATGTACATATGTATATGTGTATGCGTGAATATACATGTTTTGAAAAGGCACGCATCTTTTCTTAACCGTAAACAAGTCGTGCAGTTAGTTATAATACATACATACAAGTGTACACATACGTGTGTATGTAATAACTTGAGATATGTGGAGCAGCATCATTGAACGTGTCTAAAACATATATACATACATACATACCACACATAAATTTGTATGTCGTGCATGTGTGTCAAATCATTCAGTCCCATAACCAATTACAAATAATGGTAACAAAACCTATACAAATCTACAGCATACATATCTACAGACACAGACAAACATACACACACATACAAATTTACATTTGTGCGTATTTCTGTAATTTGTTACCACAATAAATTTACATAAATATGTATGTATGAGTAAATATGCGCGACTGTGGTGTGTGTTTGTAAGTGTGTGTGTGTGTCTGTTTTAAAAACAGGGGTGTGTGTGTGTACGTGTACGTGTTCCCCCTTTTGCATTTGATTGTGGCAAACGAAAGGATTTTACTTCGCTGTACGTATGTATGTATGTATGTATGTTTGTATGTGCATGTCTACATACAGATTTAGGTTTGTTGCGCAGATTTCTCGTAATGCATTAGACGCGGTGTTCTTTGAACAAAAGATTATATACATGCATACACACACACACACACACGCATACAAGTACACTCGTACACACATATACACATGTACGCAGGTCGTCGTGTGAAAGGATTAATAAAATGTGTACACACATAGTGAATAGGAGGAGCATAGGCCAAAACAGATTTGTGTTTTCGATAAGAAATTAATTAAAAAGCGGGCCAATTAAAAGATAAGAAACTTGTATGTTACAACGTAAAATATAAATATTCATGAGTTCTGAACAAAATACAAAAAAAATAAATATGATTCATAAATGTCCCTTTACCAACAAAAACTCATAAAGTGAACACATTTTAAGCTGACAGTGTGGCAACGCTTAAGCGTGGAACATTTGCTCAAAATGTGTTGAGAAAAACCTTAAAAAAAGTTTGAATTTTGTTTAAAAGTGATAAACGCATTAACAACATAATTTTGTGAGCATGCAAACAGTTAACAAAACGTTGCCAACTGCTCCTTGCTACAGGTGAAATTCTGTTCTAAGGATATGAATTTCCTCATATTCTACGGCAACATAAAGTGAAATTAAATTAGTGTGTTTTTTTGCAGTTACATTCAATTTTGAGTGTCGTGAAATTAAATGAGGAGGAATGAAACTTAAAAAGGAAATTGATCGAAAATGTTAATAACTAATAATATTCAACAATACCCAATGACGCCTATAAAACAAGAACTTGCCATATAATATTCGACGTAGCCATTGAAACAATCGCGCAATACGTATAAGACGAATAACTGTTTATATTGGAATTTTAACTATATATATATCACGAGACGTCATTATCCATTAGCCAGAGACGAACAATGTCAGTTCTAGAGAGAAAGCATTTTCTCTTGTGGACAATTATAATGACTTTTGTGCTGCTTTCGGCATCTGGTCTAGATGCCGCATCTGGCCTCCAAGGCGTGCCAACATGGATGTAAGTATTTCAAATATCATTTATCATTATAATACACTTTAATCAATGTACATATAACGATATTTATTCACTTTATCACTGTTCGTTAAGACGCTCAACCCATTATAATTATACCCAAAATAAATTCCCTTTTAGTATAAGATCAAGGTATAAGAACAAACGTGAATTGATTATATTTTCGCTGCTAGAATAATACTTAATTAAAAATCCTTTTTACGAGATTTATAACTGAACTTAGTTTCAGTTCAAGATTAGTATAAATACCCTAACTAAGCGTGCTTCGCTTTTCTCTCTAACTATGTTACGTTATCAACGTATCTCATTAAGCATCTAACCATATATTTTTGAATGCAAAATGTCAGTTTAATGAACATTTTTATATGATCTGATTGGAATCAAGATCGAAACGAAGTATTTTCTATTTCAAGGGTGTTCAATTTCCGGCCTGGCAAAGTCGGATTTTCTATTATTTATTTTATTTTTAATTCCGGAACGCGCTGACGCTGACTTCGCTCGCAACGTTTTGGTTTTTATTGATAAGGTTTTTGAGCATTATTTTTTGTTATGTTGTTGTTGGCTCCAACTTTGACTCATCCCTCATGATTTGAGTGTACTTTGTGTACAAGTTGAAATCAAAATGTGTATAATCTGTGATTTTGTAGTTGTTTTCGAGTGTCATCTCTCAAACGAAACGGCAAAGAAGAAAACAAAAATAACAAAAAAAAAAACAAAAAAACAAAAAAAAACCTCTCGTCCAACGCGATGAATTAGTTGAAAATCTGTATTTATCAGGAGCGGCTGTACCAAGCAGTTTATAAGCATACAAGATCTCATTGTATACTATATACTACTAATATATATATATAACACATGTGGAGAACACTACAAAATTGCTGATAACACACGCACACGACACGAAATTATTACTGTTCGAATTAAATATAACCCAAAACAGGATACGATTAACTGAAAATGCTTCATTCAAGTTGTTTTTTTGTGAGCGCCCTTTTGGTGATGTTCGTGGTGTTTGTGGCACCTGCTCTATCCGTGTCCAGCACATGGGGCAACATTTCGAATTCGGCGCAATTATTACACGCCGAAAGTGTCGTGAATGGCTCATTGCCAGAGAAATATGTGGAAAGTGAAATCAAATATCCAACAAATGTAAGCACACATCAAAGATCTTTCAGATCTGTAGAGTAGCCTAATAATATTTATTGCTGGATTTTTTTGGTGTTTCATTCATTTTGCATACTCTTTTCATGTTGAGCAAGAAGACATAAATTCATATTATATATATATATATATTTTACATGTTTTTTTCTTCGTGCATTTATTCATGTTATGTTCTGGTCGAAACGTTTTGGGAGCACACGCGTATTAACTTTATTAGTATAATATTAATGTGAAAATCTTTTTTATTGCGCTTAACAAAATTGTTCATTGGAAAGTTAATTCAATGCTCGACGAACGTAGGTTTTTTTTTAATTGCCCAAAACCAAAGAGTCGTCGTAGGTGATAATAATAATTTCCCTTTGTTTGCCCTGATACGGGGAATAAATCAAGAAGATGCATTTTCACAGCCCAAAATGCAACTTTATATCAATAAATAAGTTGTCTACAAATTCTAACACAACTTTCTTCTTGTAGTATATCTCAAAAGCAATTTGTTTGAACAGGCATTCAGCTAAGTTGAGTTGAATACGTTTTTATTTAATGTCAAGTTATCTGTTCTGTTGGCTTAAAACATTTTTATTTAGTGCTGCTTTTAGTCGACCTTTTTTTTTCATACCGAAACCATAAAAAATAAGCGCATCCACTAACCATAAAACATCATATCAGCTTTTAGCTGTTTGTTTGTAAAAAGCCATAAAAACCAAACCAATTTGTAAATATATATATATAAAAAAAAAAAACTCTTCGCATTCCATTCTGTATATATGAAAACAAAAAACATCTTGCATCGAAAGAAAAGTACAATAAGAAGTATAAAGAATAATAATTAACAAATGTTCTTTTGAAAAACTTCACACTTTAGGGTATTGGTAATGGTCGCATCATAACGGGAATACGAGCGTTCGATCAGGTGACCAACAATACGGGCGGACATGCAACGATTTATTCTGGAGGTCCTGGTTTCAATTTTGTACACATTAAGCTACAATCGCAGTATAACTATGGCTTAATATTTCGTGTTGAAATTTATGGCAAATAAACTATAAACTATTCAAAATAAGGCCAAAGCGATATGTTTTCTTTTTACTTTTGTTTTTGTTTTTTTCCTCCCAGGCTGGAGGATTTCACACGGAAAGGAATCGAAAAGCATTTTTTGTTCAAAAAATATTTTGAAGATTTATTTAAGCACCCCAAATTTCAATCTCAGATTTAATGCCGCTGTTGCGTTGCGAGGTGAAACGAACTGTTAAATCTGTGGCACCAACACCGCCACTTATTATTTCCGCTGTGGCGCCACGCTTACGTTTCAGATTTGTGATATTGATATAGTCGATGGTTTTCGCCGTGCCCGCCTGGCTCAACGTATACGTCTTGGTCGTTGTGCCCAGCAGCGTCTTGCTTTTGGTCACAATCTCACGGGCAATAAGTGTACTCGTCGGCGTCTTGGCGCCGTAAGTGTTATTCATTTCATCACTGTTATTATTACCCAGTAATCCATGTGTCCACGACAAGCTGCCACAGATGACCGCAATGAATACTACGAGACGGAAATGCATTGTGTGTGTGTGTGTTTGTGTGTTGGATTGGCGTGATTGGAGTTGAAGTTGAAATATTGAACTGTTGCCTTTGTTGGAGTAACGCCAGCTTTTTATACTCTTTGCACTTTCGTATTAGAAATCGCTGCCCTACTTCGATAACTTTGATATCACAAGACCTTTGAGATTGAATGTTGAAACAGCTGTAACTGTTCTTTTCGACGATGTCTCAATATCAATAACAAGACGACGTGAAAAACCCGTTTAATCAAACATCACCTTGTTTTTTTGGGAAAACTAACCTTTCACCAACAAAAAAAACATATTCGATTACATAAGCGAAACAATTTGTTGGTTGGTCTTGTCAAAAACATAACAGTTGTTACTTTTCAATGTTCAATGTTAGTACCATGTTGTCTTAAGTCAACTTTATTGATCAAATAACGGTTTATTAGAGACACAACAAAATTGATGTTCTCCCCATCAAAGAGAAGGTTTAAAGTCTGATCTGTTGGTTAATTGATTGCAAACCTAAGAACAATAACTATTATCATTGACACACCTTTAGATTAAGTAGACATAACTATAATTAACAAATCAATAAAGCGGCTGAAATGAACAGATATTAAATATATAAGTAGTAGGGAGTAGCGGGATTTCCTGGAAAAAACTAGAAGAATCCCGAAAAGCATTCAAAAGTATTGCTGAAGAAGGCAACCAGAACGTTTTGACTAGAAAAACTTTTAAAGTAGAAAACTCTGTTGAAAAACAGTCGTATTGAAAACCTATTACTACATTTCTAGCTGATTTAAGATAGGTAAGATTGACGAATAAGTTTTTAGGGAAATTCGCTTTGGTTTTTTTCTCTGGTGTCTAATAATGAACTTTGTACTTACAAATCTATTTTTGAATAATTTCGAAAACAAGCAAAAACAAAGAGTTTAAAACTGTTTCCCTCTTTCTGTTACAGCTGCCTGGGACTAAGATCGCCGTTCATTGAGTTTGGAGCGCATGAGGAGCAGCTCCTGAATACGAGCATACCGCTGAACATCACCAAAGATGAGCAGGCGTATATGCATCAGGAGGGACTGCGAAAGTTGGGCACTTTCATCAAACCGGTCGATCTGCGTGACTCGGAGACTGGTTATGTTAAGGCAGATCTGACCAAAAGACTGGACAGACAGCCGAGTGCACAGGCGCGACGTGTTCATCCCATACAGGAGGAGATGGATCAGAAGCAAATCATTCTATTGGATGAAGATACCGATGAGAATGGTCTACCCGCCAGTCTCACCGACGAAGATCGCAAGTTCATAGTGCCCATGGCACTAAAGAATGCATCGCCCGAGATGCGTTGGCCCGTTTCGAATAAGACGCCTGCGGCAGCAACGAGTACAACACCAACGAGATCGGCGTATGGAACGGCAGCCAAACGAAGGAGTACAACGACAACAGCAACAATGTATACAAGTACAACGACGCCACCCGATCCCACATCGAATATAGATGATCTTAAGAAGCATATTTTGTTTCTGCACAATATGACGAAGAGCGATAATAATTTTGAATCGAAATTTGTCAAGTTTCCCAGTTTGCAGAAGGAGAAGCAATCGTCGGGTGGCTCCACGCCAACTGTTAAACGTCCCCAAAGACCCATACTACAGTATGCGGCACCAATAGCTCCGCCCACACGTAAGGTACCGGTGGGTGCACACACTCCCGGTCAGAAGCCATTCGGTGGCTATTACCACAACGAAGATGAGTCGATTGGTGACTCAATTTCTTCCAGCATGGATCGCAGTAAGGAACGCAATAAGTTCGATATTGTGCCCCAGGTGCATCTACTTAGCGATGATCTATCTACAACGACGGCAAGGAGCGTTGCTCCTCCAACGACAACAACAACGACATCGAATCTGCCAGATTCGAAGCGTACAACGAAACGACCCGTTTGCTTAAGGAATCCCGATTCCGCGAAGTGTGTGCGTCAGCGTCAGCGGGAGGAGCAACAGCGGCAGCGGGAACGTGACGAATGGTTTCGTGGCCAGGCGGAGTTTATGCGTCCACGCTTCGAGCCCATCATTCAGACCATTAACAATACAAAGCGATTCGCTGTCTCCATCGAAATACCCGATTCATTTAAAATGCATTCTGCGCTAGCGCCACAAGATGATGCACCCGATCTTCAAATCCTCTCGCGTGTCACACGCTCCCAGCACAAACGTCGCAATAGTGGCAGTGTGTCCGCGGATAACCAGGATAAGCTAACAAATCCAAGCAATTACTTTGCCCATGACATCATTATGACGTCGGCGGGCGTGACCAATGGCCGTGAATTTATGCTTGCCAATATGCAACAGTTTGGCATGATGGTGCCAAATGGTGAACATGAGAATGAAACGACACCCGCCCCGATCGCATACTCCGAGACTATCGATCTCAATCCAGACAATTGTTATACCCTCGATGGTCTAACCTATGGCCAGAAGAAACTCTGCGCCCTGCACACGAGCGTCATGCCGGCAATTAGTCGCGGGGCGCGTGCGGCAATACAAGTAAGGCTAATCTGCATTATGATTATGTTTAAAAAATTGATTACGATACATACAATATTCGATTTATTAAACAGGAATGCCAATTTCAATTTAAAAATCGTCGCTGGAATTGCAGTACACCCGATGATGTAACCGTTTTTGGCCCAATGACTGGATTGGGTAAGTTAAGGTTTCAAAATCAAACAACTAACGTTACACGTTAGTTGATAAAAGATTCCATCCATCATTGTAATTACTTTTATTTTTGATTGCAGGTTCACCAGAAATGGCATTCATACATGCGCTGGCAGCAGCTACTGTTACCAGTTTTATTGCACGCGCCTGCCGCGATGGTCAACTCACATCGTGCGGCTGTTCACGTGGCTCGCGACCAAAACAATTGCACGACGATTGGACCTGGGGTGGCTGCGGTGACAATCTCGAATATGCATACAAGTATATATCAAATACTCCCGTTTAAAAAGTAACCTTTCTAATCGCTTTTTGCACACTTGCACAGATTTGCCACAGATTTTATTGATGTCAAGGAGAAGGAGACGCGTCGTGGAACACGCGGTGCTGGCAATCCCGAACGCCAGCAACAAAAACGTAATCAGCAATTGAAAGCTACAGATAGTATGAAGGAGGCTAGGGAGTCGCATATGGCTGCTCCCGATATTAAAAATAAAGATTTGAATTTTGATAAAACATCAACAATACGTCCAACTGTGGTCTCCTCATCATCACCGGCATCACTGGCACCGCCCAGGCAAGAAGATTCCAGTGCTAGTGCCGATGCCAATGAGCCACGCATCAATCCGGATGATTTGGCTGAGTTACAGGAGCGCATAACAAAAGAGATACTCAATTCCAAATTGAAGGAAACTGAAATGCTTGAACTACAGGTGAGACTATAGGTGTATTTCGGTTCGAAAAGAAAATTTCGAAATCAATTGTAACTTAATTGTTTTTGTATTAAAGGAGAAAATCAATCGGGAAATTTTAAACTCGAAACTCTTCAATGGAGAGAACAATGGCAAGCGGCGTAAACGTAAACGCAAGAATCAACGCGCTGTTATGGGCGATGCGCCTGTTTTATCGAATACTAATTTAAAAGCACGCAGTCTTATGAATTTACATAACAATGAGGCAGGCCGTAGGGTAAGTACTTAAACATGATATCCTTTTCCAAACGCTAACTAACTTCAAACAAATTAGGCTGTTATAAAAAAAACTCGCATCACTTGCAAGTGCCATGGAGTTTCGGGTTCTTGCAGCTTAATAACGTGTTGGCAGCAATTATCCTCCATACGAGAGATTGGTAAGAGTGAATAATATTATTTAAAACGAAGACTGCGTATAAAGATAATTGATTTATGCCAGGCGATTACTTGCGTGAAAAGTATGAAGAGGCTACTGAAGTAAAACTCAATAAACGAAGCCGACTGCAGGTGAAAAACAGCCAGTTTAAAGTTCCAACGGCGCACGATTTAATATATTTGGATGAGAGTCCCGACTGGTGTCGCACCAATCGTCTCTTGCAGTGGTCAGGTAGCGTAGAACTTACAACAAAAACCTTTTCTATTTCACTAATTGCCATAACGATCCCTTCCTTCTATTCCAGGTACGCACGGTAGGGTCTGTAACAAATCATCGTCAGGCTTGGATGGTTGCGGTATCCTTTGCTGTGGCCGAGGCTACAACACCAAAAATATAATCGTCCGTGAGCGCTGCAATTGCAAATTCCATTGGTGCTGCCAGGTTAAATGCGATGTATGTACAAAAGTACTCGAGGAGCACACTTGTAAATAGGTTCTACCTATATATATTTATATATATATATATATAATATATATAGGCAGCACACAGTAACAAAAGAAAAAAAATGTCCATTTGATCACAATTCACATACACACACATTAAACAAAAAAAAAAAACAACTTATTTATATATATATATATCGATTTAGAATATATTATTTATTAAATTTAATTAAGTTACATATGGCTGTTGCCAAATGGATTTCTTCTCGAACCCCAAACTCATTTTTAACAATCACGGTCATATTCCATAAGGTTTAAAATTCTGTCTATATTTATATTATTATCGGTAGCCATTTAGACAAAAACAATAAGTATGTAGCATTAAATTAGTGCAGTAAAACAATTTTCAAAATTCTTATGACAAATTATAAAATTGGAGAATTTCAGCAAAGTGATTTTGCAAAAAACATAAAAAAAGATGCTTAACAATTAATAAGGTTTTTAATTGGTTTAATTGGCCGTTCATTTTGGATAATTTGTATATTGGCAATTTTAGACTTTTTTTGCATGCGTCCAGTAAGTATTAGGATACAATAAACATGTTTTGTTCAATTAGTAAGAGATTTAATGTTAGAACTACCATAACTTATTAAAGTCACAAGAGCTTTTATTGTATAATTTATAAGTTGTACAGTTGTTATGGTATATAGTGTAAATTAGGAATCGGTTGGAATCGCTGGCAACGGATCGCTGGATATACGCATTGTTCGTGGCTTTATTTTTGCATATCTCACACTACCTCTTTCAGACAGCGATGGACGAAATTGACAGCTATCATATTCGGATTGATTGGGTGCAATTGGGTTTTCTTGCGGTACTTTATCGAATGTCAAATAAGCTGGGATCATCTCATATAAGTTTAGATTCATATAGCTATCGCTGCTGGCAATGCTGACCTTCGAGCTGCGTCTCGTAAACAATGAATTGTAGCTAAAGAAAATGTTCGAATATAGTGTATGAGATAAAGTTCATAAGTAAGTAAGATATATAGTATGTATGTATGTATGTATACGTACCGCTGTTTCTTTTCCAAAATCATATCTTCTTTATTGCGTAAACGCTTTGCTGTGTTTTTGCGTGGTAAGACAACAATTTCACCGGAACTATATTTTGGTTTAACAATGCGTTTGCTACCCTTAAGCCAGATTGGTTTCCGTCTCAAGACCAAGAACATAAACAATATGCCAAGGATCATAAAAACAACAACGCCAAGGACCATTAAAGAAATCCCCTGTGAAATAGAAAAAATCTATTTAAATATGCATAAATATTTTTATTATAAAAACTTACCCTAGCACGCTGGCTTTTCGAATATGAAGCACCGTAGTATGCATTTAAATTTCCACTTATATGAACCGATTTACAACTGAAAGGCGATACAGATATCTGTTGATCATCAACCAAACAGAAAGTGTAAGCCACATTTGGCACGAGGTTGGTGACAATTGTTTGCAATGGCATTGTGAAATAACAACCCAAACCGAACTCATCCGGCAAAAGTTCCATCATGTAATACTCCTTAGTTGTTTTCGAGAACCAAAAGAGACCAAAAGAGCTTCCGCTTTCACTTTGATCGACTGTGACCTTAACAATCAAAGAGCCATAATATATTGGTTTAAAATGTAGCTTTGGCCATTTCATAAACTGTATTCTCCCTGTTAGTATGTTAGAGCATTGCAAGCTGAATATTATATCACTGGGACGATATGTGCCAGCTGTTGTTGTTATTGTTGTGTTATATACTTGACTTGTTGTGGTCTTGAGCGCAGTAGTTGTTGCTGTCGATCGAGTAGTTGTAGTTATTGTACTTTTCGTAGTCGATGTGATTACATTCGGTGGAGTTACTGCGCTCTCTGATCCTTGATCCTGATCACAGAGGCGCTCATCAAACACCAACCAACTCTGGTACTCCTCAGGCGTCATACAATACACATCCAGATGGCTTTTCTGATATTTGAAGATCTCTTTCGTTTGCTGTTGCAAATCACAGTCACAGTGCCAATAATTGAAAACTGCATTGATTTTTAGACTACTTGCAATTTCGTGTATACCAAATACCAACTTTGTTATTGTCGTTAGTTTATTGTTTGATATATCTAAAAATTCCAAATATTTCATGCCTGCAAATAGAACCTCTTAGATGCTTAAAAACTTAACTGAACTTTGAACTTGAACTTACTTTGAAAAATGTAGTTGGGTAAGTAAGATATGTTCGAATGGCTCAACACCAATCTCTCAACCATTGTTAGTTTAACAAACGTATCCGCAAGCAATTGATCTTGAAAGTTATTGTAACTGAAGTCTACACGAACCAAAGCACCCAAAATCGGATCTGTTGCAGTTATATTGCGTATACAATCAGTGCCAATTTGAAGTTGTAGGGACTCCAATTGAAATGTCATATGGTCCAAAAAGTCGGGGTAAACCGTTAGCAACGGTACATTATGCTGTATTATTGTGATGCATCTCAATGCTACCGATATATTAAGAAAGAAACCCTTATCGACATGCGCAAGTTGCAATTCCTCAAGGGTTATACGTTTAAATATGCCATTACCAAAGGCACCATCCTCAATTTTTATTACTCTCGAGATGCCTATATAAAGTGCATTGATTTTATTGATATATGTTGAAAGAAATCCAACTGGTATGATAGCGTTCGGAAATTTGTAGTTGTATAGATAAAGCTCTTCGATGATATCGCAGGGACGGGTCGTCTGTTTTGAGAAAAAAACAAAATTTCAAAACGTTTATCCATTCAATTATGATTATAACTAACGTTCTCTGCTTTTGCGATTGCTAAGTTTACATCATTCGAAATATCTTCCATTTCTCCATTGGAACAGATCACACGACACTGAATCGTTAAGCACTTGGAAGAACTTGGTTTGTAATTTTCACGTAAATCTCCAATATAAAGACTAGAACATAAAGCAAATACAAATAAAAAAAAAACACATCCATTAGCTAAAAACACAAAATGATAGATTCGTTATCGTTGATGATAAGGAAAATTTGTATGCCAAAAACATTTTTTTCGCACTACCGTTTGTCAGATATAAATTTTCATACACCCAAAGGCAATAATTAATTATTTTTCACAACGCATATAAATATTTCTCATATTGAAGTTAGTTAATCAGTTTTTACCTTATATTCCGTACGGCTTCCTTTAACACCTCAATGGCAAGATGAATATCGTATTCGTTTTGCGTTTCATTGAACCGATTTGAAATGTTGTAGTTGTCAATATCGTAAGCCACAACCCAGACATGAACTAGGTAGAAAATAATCAAGCATCGTTTTGGATTCTTAGACAAGTGGCTCAGCATTATTAATGTGCACTTCCATAGATTAAAACAAGGAAAAATTATTAATATTATTATTATTGTTGTGACACATTTTAGTTATTAGCAAAGTTCACTTCGCGAGCGCCTAAAGTTAACTGTTTATTGTGTGGCTAACTCGTCATGGAAGTGCTTATGATTTATATCCTTATCAAATAAATAGAAACTTTTGCAGTCCTATGTCAACGACTACAAAATGCTCTGACAACAATTGACAAAGGGTTGTGTACTTGCTTCTTTAAAACTAAGTTGGACACAGTGTCCCCCAAACTGTAACCGAGTTGGCATTTGTTGATCGAGCTTTGAGCCAGGTTGCCGAATTTGCTTCAAATATGGATAATATAACATGTAACTCTCATACTCTATAAAAAAAAAATATGGAAGTAGCTTAGATTCGCGACTAAGAGATAAGCTATACATGTGTATTGATTTTCATATCCATTAATAAAACAGTGATGGCAGCCGATAGCAAATCCACCTGTTTGTCTGTATTTTTTTTTGTTCGACTAAAACAAATATAAGCAGCCAACATATAAATGTACTTCATACAAAATCTCAGCTACATATAGGTTTTTCCATGTATTCAATAATGCTATTTTTTCTGTTTTCCATTCTTATCATGAAAAATCGCTTCGAAAGATAAATTGATCGGTCCGTAGCTTGTTTATTCAAAAAGAAATTGTTATGCACAAAAAATAGCAATATGCTTATTAGAAATTCCATTATATATATATATATATGTTGATAGAGATTTTTAAATAGTTTTTAAATTTTTTCTGGACTTTCGTATGTCTCCACCAGTTGATCCTTACGCAAAGATGAAGTCGAATTACGTTTGGGTAATGGAGGCGGAGAATTGGGTCTATCCAGACATTCACTAAGGTTCGATCTTTCCTTAATGAACTGCATTGGCATCTCATAATCGAAGCTCTGCATATCGATTTGTGAGAAAGATTCCTCAAAATACGTTGATGAAGAGGCAAAACTAATCGGACTGCCCACTTGTGTGCCACTTGGTCCTGTGGAGACCTCAGAGAGCCTGCAATTAGGAAAGACAATTTTAAGTTGAGATATTTTGGACGGCATAAAAGTGTATCTTACTTGTGATTCCTGATGTTGAATGAATTATCTGGTATGAAGCCTTTGTTAACCGATGATTTCTTACACTGCGGGTCACCGATAGTTGAGACATGACATGTTTTCTCCGATTCCTTGATGACCAATACATTTTTGGAACCCTCCAACAAATTGGGGAAGGACTTAATACCCAGATACGCAAGGATTGCACCAAAGACAGTCGATATAAAGAAGATCAGGCAAAGCATAGCAATTGTAAATTGCTTCTCACTTTCATCGATCCAGATCTCATCTGACTCATCACTGTTATGGTTAATGGGTACATGAAAGGGTTGACAAAATAATGGTGATATTGCGGTTTCATCCAATGGCATCATACAAAATGTGTAAGTGTAATTCTCGTGCACTGATTCAATTATTATATATGGATTTTCATATTGCATACAATTGTAGTTTTTGGAATAGGCAAAAACTGGATAAGTATCAATATCTTCCGTAAACCAAATAATGTTTAGTTCATCCGATTGTAAATATCCATCAATTGAGGCCTTGACGCTATAGTTTTGAAACAGACTTAGATTAAGGTCATATGGAGATGGTTCAAAGACAAAACTATTTCGATTTGTTGAGGTTGCTGTTGTTTTGGCTTCAAGATCTCGCTCATCTCTTTCGGACTGTATGCTTATGGCTTGTGAACAGCTAAATTGTAGTATTGGACCCACGATACTTTTATTTGTTGGCTCTAAATCGTTCTCATCACTGTTTAGGCTATCTTGTTCAGTAATGTGATCTGGTGGATTAGTTGGTAAATCGCAGCTTAGATCCGGATCTTGAAGTTCATCAAATAGTTTGCCATATAGACTCAATGGCAATCGGCAATATGGTGCAGTGATGAAAAGATTTTTATTCTCCTTGTAGAATTTGACCAAAGATCGCAGTTGACAATTGCAAAACCAATTATTTGGCTCAACATCGATTAGCAATAGACTTCCCCCAAGACCGAGTAAATCGGCATTGATTTGTGTTAGAAGATTATGTTTCAAATCAACTAAACGCAGCTTATTGGCTATATCTTTAAAGGCATTATCATCGATTGACATTATCATGCAGAATTTCAGATAGAGATAAGCAACATTTGGGGTACCGCTGAACAAGCGTCGACTAAGCGATCCAACAAATGTATTGTGACTCAAATCCAGATGTTTCACAATGTACAAACTGATATTATCGAAAATACTCTCATTGCTCTTAAAGGTTATGCCACAATTCATACGCAAGTGTGTCAGTGTTACCTGTACAGGTTGCAAGAATGTAATTCCAATGCTTGGCACCTTAAACTCTATTTCCAACTTTCTCAATGCGTAGAGTCCGAGCAGAGCACCTTCGCTTATATTATCAACTCTCAAATCGGTCCAAGTCATATGCACAACTTTTGCAAACATTGGCGATTTGAATGCTTTACTTTTGATCTTCGTTATTTGGTTTTTGCTAAGCACAATTTTCTTCACAATTTGCTTTGCAGTCCATCTATCTTCGATGTAAGGTTCATTGGAATTTGAAATAATTAAGGATGCAATCACTTCACAACTACTGTTCCCCATTGCAGCAGCTGTTTCGAGGTAAAGATCATTTGTTTTATAGCAATCAATGCGGCAGGAAAACTCAAAACAACCTTGTCTAGTTGGTGGAACCACTCCAAAAGAATCTGTTAGTTTGCTATTAGAAAGAATTATTATTTAAATGTTGTTCAAACTTAATTTTCTTTTTTTTTTATTTTACTTTACCCCAATGGTTGGATTGCATATTTGGTAAGGTCTGTAACTTTCTCCAGCTTATCGCCTATTTTGAAATCCCTTTTGGTATTTTGATCCTCATAATCATCATCTCCGTCTAGCCAGATTGTTATATATATAATTGGCGTTAAAACACACAGAATGCCAATAAACAACAAAACCCATATCAGGATTTTTGTGTTACAATCCAAGGCATTATTAGAATTTTCATTTCGTGAACTATATGTGTATAATATAATTATATTTAATAGATTTAAGAGTAAGATAAAGGTTTTTTTTTGATAGTATGTACCTTTGCGATATGTTCCTATTGGCTTTTTGATGATCCTTTTCCGACTGCATTTCAATTGAACAGCTTTCAAACGACTGTCAAGTGATTGGCAATCAGTTATATACTTTGCTAACAAAATGACATTTAGTGTTTGGCTTATCTGAACTGATAATAATAATAATAATTCATATTCGTTTTACCATTCAATATTAATATCATTGCGATAACTCAATACTAACAGATATACCCACATATATAGAGGCATCCACTTTTATAATGGTTCAATTAGCGAGTAAACAAATAATTTTAATGGTCTAACAGGATTTTTTGGGTTTTTTTTTTCTCTGATCATGATATAGCCAATATGTATGTATAATTGTATTGTAAGCACTTAAAATAATTTTCATTTATTTTGATTTCATTATATTACATTTATTTTTACAAACATATACCACATTATATAAAATATATATGAACAAGAGTTATGATTCAATTTAGCTCTTCGTATAATTCAAGACATTCATAAGTATAAGCATTGGAATTTGTACTTTTAACTTTCGGAATAGGTGCCGAAGGAGCGCATTCCTGTGGCGGTATACTATACTTATTCGAACCTCCTTCGTACAGTTTCACTTGCTCCAAATGACGATAGTATGCCACATAGTCAGCAATGGTGCTTTCGTGTTTGGGAGAACTACAGAAAATAAGTGAATTGAGTTTAGTTATCTATTTACAATATTTTGTTTTGTTTGTGATCTTACCCCATAGCTCCGTAAAAATTCTGTTCATAATCTCTGGGCAATAGGACCATTGTTTTGGATTCTCTTGCCGGACGAAGCAAACGTTTACTGCCACAAAGCCAATCCGGACGAAGCCAGAGAATGCCATATATTGTAAATATACCAATTACGACACTAAGTAAAATGCCAATGGTTGATAAAGTAATTATAAGCACGTTATATGCCTCAAACCAACTAAGTATTTGGAGACAAGGTAATGTTTGATGCGATCGACAGTTGTATGGCGATGTCGTTTTCTCTTCGAAAAGCAGACAAAATATATAGGAAGTCGCACAGTTTAAATCGTTCACATTAATCGTTTCATAACCCGAGTTAATGATTGCATCATCATTATTCTTAAAACTGGTAAGTGTTGGTTTTACGAAATAAATCAAGTGCCAATACTGCGAATATAGTTGTGATATTTCAATGTTTACTGCAGTCTGCGAATCATCCGAAATGGCAATTTGTGCATTATACAATATCGTAGTGTTAGTAGTCGTATCGCTTGAAGTATTAACACATACGATATGACTGTAGTAATAATGGGTATTATCATCAGTTACAGTGCTGTCCTCTCCATCCAGAGTAACTGGTGTGGTCTCAGTTGTTGGTTCCGGAACATCCGTTGGTGGGGAGGGTGGTGGAGTTGGTGTTGCATCTGTAGGTTTCTTTGTTGTGGTTCTAGCTGGTGCTTGTTGCTTCGTGGTTGTTGTTGGAGCCTCAGTATTAAATATTGTCTCTGTGGCTGGTTCCGTTGGATCCGGAGGTCGTGTTGCTTCTGTAGGTTTCTTTGATGTGGTTTTCGCCGGTGCTTGTTGCTTCGTGGTTGTTGTTGGAGCTTGAGTAGTAAATGTTGTCTCTGTGGCTGGTTCCGTTGTATCCAATGGTAGAATTGGCGAAGGTGGTGCTGGTTCCGTATTTGGTTCCGTAGTATCCAATATTGTTGTAGTTACAGCATCGGTGGTAAATGCAGTCTCAGCGAGTGTTGTATTATCCAATAAATCCAAAGCTGGACTTATTGGAGTCATTTTGGTTGTACTTTCGGTTTCAGTAGTTGGTATTTCATCATTTGTTGGAACCGTCGGGTCTACTCTAATTATTTCCGGACTTGTAGTCAATTTGGTTGTCGTTGTGGTTTTAGGTTTAAGTACACTTCTTTCATTTCTTACCAATGCAATGCAGGGTTTTATTTGGGTATTATCATCAGTTACAGTGGTGTCCTCCCCATCCAGAGTAACTGGTGTGGTCTCAGTTGTTGGTTCCGGAATATCCGTTTGTGGGGGTGGTGGTGGAGTTGGTGTTGCATCTGTAGGTTTCTTTGTTGTGGTTCTAGCTGGTGCTTGATGCTTCGTGGTTGTTGTTGGAGCCTTAGTAGTTAGTGTTGTCTCTGTGGCTGGTTCCGTTGTATCCAATGGTAGAATTGGCGAAGGTGGTGCTGGTTCCGTATTTGGTTCCGTAGTATCCAATATTGTTGTATTTACAGCATCGGTGGTAAATGCTTCTGTAGGTTTCTTTGATGTTGTTTTCGCCGGTGCTTGATGCTTCGTGGTTGTTGTTGGAGTCTTAGTAGTAAATGTTGTTGTTGGAGCCTTAGTAGTAAATGTTGTTGTTGGAGTCTTAGTAGTAAATGTTGTTGTTGGAGCCTTAGTAGTAAATGTTGTCTCTGTGGCTGGTTCCGTCGGATCCGGAGGTGGTGTTGCTTGTGTAGGTTTCTTTGATGTGGTTTTCGCCGGTGTTTGATGCTTCGTGGTTGTTGTTGGAGCCTTAGTAGTTAGTGTTGTCTCTGTGGCTGGTTCCGTTGTATCCAATGGTAGAATTGGCGAAGGTGGTGCTGGTTCCGTATTTGGTTCCGTTGTATCCAATATTGTTGTAGTTACAGCATCGGTGGTAAATGCTTCTGTAGGTTTCTTTGATGTTGTTTTCGCCGGTGCTTGATGCTTCGTGGTTGTTGTTGGAGTCTTAGTAGTAAATGTTGTGGTTGGAGCCTTAGTAGTAAATGTTGTTGTTGGAGTCTTAGTAGTAAATGTTGTTGTTGGAGCCTTAGTAGTAAATGTTGTCTCTGTGGCTGGTTCCGTCGGATCCGGAGGTGGTGTTGCTTCTGTAGGTTTCTTTGATGTGGTTTTCGCCGGTGCTTGATGCTTCGTGGTTGTTGTTGGAGCTTGAGTAGTAAATGTTGTCTCCGTTCTTGGTTCCGTAGTATCCAATATTGTTGTAGTTACAGCATCGGTGGTAAATGCAGTCTCAGCGAGTGTTGTATTATCCAATAAATCCAAATCTGGACTTATTGGAGTCATTTTGGTTATACTTTCGGCTTCAGTAGTTGATGTTTCATCATTTGTTGGAACCGTCGGATCTACTCTAATTATTTCCGGACTTGTTGAAGTCAATTTGGTTGTCGTTGTGGTTTTAGGTTTATGTACACTTCTTTCATTTCTTACCAATGCAATGCAGGGTTCTATTTCCAGAGATTTAAAAAGCTCGAAATTTGCATAAATGCAACTCCAATTGTTATTCGCAAGATTAAAACTAATGCCATTTTGTATTGAATTGCATATAAATTGATCACCAAGTTCTTTTAGTACATTTTCACTCAAATCCAAGAACCTTAAATTACTGAAAGTGCCATCAATTATTTCAAAATTGATACTTTTTAGTCGGCAGTTCGATAAATTTAAGTTTTCCAACGCAGGTAAATTTTGAAAATTCTTTGTTTCCAGTGTGCCACCAAAATTATTACCACTAAGCTCTAAGAACTTAAGCTGCTTATAAACTTTCAGGCCAAAAAAGTCATCTGGCTTATAAATGGAATACTTTGTGTACTGTAGATTAATCGATACATATTGTAGAGTGTGAGAAAGTGGTGTAAGAAACCGATTACACTTTAATGTTTTATGTCGATTGATTAGTGTAAAATTTTGAAGATTTTGAAGTCCTCGAAAAGTTTGTTTTGTCACTTCCTTGAGTCGCGTGTTAATAAACTCCAAATTAAGAAGATTCTGAAAATTATTTTGTTCAAAGACGCCATCTTGAATGTACCTCAAAGTACAATTGCTTAAAACTAAGCTCTTGAATTCGTATTCACTGGGCAATAAATCATTCTTTAAAGTTCCATTAGAAAATAAATATTTTTCAATTCGAAGCATAAGATAATCACTGCAATCCACAGGGCTATCGATATCCTGTTTACCGATAGGCAGATATCCAAAATTTTTATTGCATTGAAGAAGTTCATGTGTGCTGCAATTCACTTGACACCACTCAGCATACTTTGAATAGCTTAAGAACTTATTGCTCGATATTTTTAAATCCACTTGCAAGGTATAATTTATTTGCGGAGGCGGTTCACTTGAAAAGTCGATGTTGGCAACTATTAATAAAACCACAAATCCAACTGCAAGTGGTTGTATTATATATTTTAGCCAGCGGACACGCCGTGGTTGATACAAGTTTTCGGGTTGCTTTGATATTTCGTCATTTGTTAGATCGAAGGACTTGGTATTAAACATACTGTGAAATAACAGATAAAATGATTTTCGCTTATGCGATAACCGTCAACGTTTCCAGTTTGTTCTTAACGGACTAATCAGATTTGTCAGTTGTATGGATAATTTATCAAATTAGTCTAACTTATTATCAGTCAATGTAGTGCATTATAATAATAATTTTTATTGAAAACAACGTCGATAAGATAAGACGCGCACACGGAAACGCATTAAATGTGCGGAACCAAAGAAATTCTCTAAAATGTTATCAGTCATATTCAAATCATCGCCGCAACAACAACATTGACCTCATATTTTTTGTTTTAAATTTCATTACATCATATGTGTCAGTTGTTAAAATAAATTTAATAAATTTCACAATCGCGCTCAACTTTGATAAATTCCATTCGTTTCGATGAAATGAATAAAAGGGAACATCACTAACATTTTCTTTTGTGGTGGTTAAAACGATAATAATATTCGATTACAACTGAAAGCCTATCGCTGTCGGCATATATTTTTTTGTTGACATCTCTACATTGTTGTTGCAGCAATCAACAAAATATTGTAATTGGAGGAAAATCAAAGTAAATAAAGGTTTTATCTATGATTAGAGTGCTTTTTGCGTTGTAAATTGTTAAACGAGCATTGAAATTGTTTGGTAGCGCAGGCAAATATAAAACTAAGGGTGGCAAAGGCACACAATGGATTTAAGCGCAAATGTAGTAAAATACTTTTGTACATGCTTTTGTATGTATTCTGCATGTGTAGTATATGTGTGTTTTTGTTGCATACATGCATATGTGTGGACATATGTGTATACACATTGATGAAGCAACGTTTTGTTTAATTAATTCGTGTGTCAAAAGCATTCGCCCTTTTTCAAATCTAAAAATAGATGGGAGGTTAGATGCCAACCTAATATAAAAATATAGCAACTGCAACGCGTTAACTAATTTTTTTCTTTATTATTTTGCAGAATTGAAATGCCCACAAATCAATGGCTTAATGGATATTTTTCCAAACTGAATCCGGTGGCTGAAAAGATAGCATTCGATATGCGTGAAGTGATATCGGCGTACGATCATGTCTGGCAAACATTGACAACAACACAGCAGGATAGCATACTAAACGATACGATAATCAAACCAGAAATAACTATACGATATTACAATAACTCACTGGCAGCTGGCAGGGAAATTGCAGCCAAAGCAAGCGTCGAGAGCAGCAGGAAAAAGGGAACAAAAAAAGAACAAAAGCAAAATCTTATTTATGCTTTTGATCGAATAAATCTACGCACATTTATACATCAAAGTGTAGGCTTAAAGATTTTGCACGATGACAACATCGGCGATTATCGTGATGAGCATTCATTTCCATTCAGTTACAGAACGAAATCTCAAATAAATCTAGCTGTTCTCGGCAGTTCGAGTGATAGTGACAGTGATGTTATAACTGCCATTCAATTGAGCCCCAAAATCTTGCCGCCAATACCACGAAAGGATTCCACCGAATCGGAGCGTCATAAACAAATAATACCATTCAGAGATGTCGAACCAAAACGAGTGGAAATTATAAAATGTACGGAATCTATAGATTCCGTTGCTGCCGATGAGAAAGTCAATCTTTTAGCCAATTTTGGATCAAAGAACACACTATTAAGCATATCAACTGATTCCAACGATTTTGATAACGATACCAAAGAGCAACATTCCGAAAAATCTAAACTATTGCCAGAAAGTTTGGAAATGCCTAAAGGATTTGATTTCCTAAGTAATTGGTAAACTCACAATGAGTTTATTAACATACTACATCATATTTAGATACTATATATATATTTTACCAAAAAACCAATTCAATCTGAATTTATTGTTCATAAGCAGGCCTGGTCAAGATTTTTTATATAAACTGCAATACAAGAATAACAATAATGCTTAATAAAAACCAAAACTTAAGAAAAAACAAAATTGTATTTTTTCTTAACTCATTGTAGGGTATATACCAATGAGCATACTCAATTAAAAAACACTTTTACTTGTTTATTGAATGAAGTAAAGCATTGTTTATGTATTTAGTTTTATTGTAGTGATCATTAAATCGAGACAAGCAAGCATTCATTGCTAATTTAATTAGCTAGATGATTTATATATTTATAGAAACTTGGCAAATGTTTACGTTTAGGTTGTTTTAATGCGAAATCTGCTAGATTATTGCCCCACAAAAAGCACACACGTGAGCTGAAAACGTGTGTCCAACCGAAACGGAATTATTGCAAACCGATTTATTTTTAAAATCCCATCTAAAAATAATAATAAAAACAAATGCAGCCAAATGGTAAAGCGTAGGAATGTTTTTCGTTCGTATTATAATTGTTTTATGAACAAAACCAATTTGTTTGGTTTACATATAAATTTTTTTGTTGCTTTTCTCACAAAGCAATTACATTTTCAAATAACATATTTAATTGCATTTGGACTTTTGGGTAACTTGAGTTTTTCCTTTCTTTTCACGAATGACTTCCTTTTTGGCAAATGTATATTTTCTAAATATAAGGAGATTTATATATATATAATTTTTTTTTTTTAATTCGTATGTATGTACGCATATTCTTAGTACAATGAACGGTAGTGTCTGTGGCGAAAAAGATTTTTAAGCGTCTAATATAGTCGTTTGTGGGGTTTGATCTAATCGCTTAACATATTCATAAAAATGGGCATAGCATGGTCATATTTGTTAGAAAATAACATTTTAAATAGATTTTCACTGTAGTGGCTTTCTTGATCACAAAAGTGATCTCAACACACTCGCATACATACACACACATACATACACAAATAGACGCCACTTGTACTTTAGATTTACAGTGGATTTTCTTTAGATTACACTAATGAAACTTAAGAAAAGTGTTTCTGCTGATTGATTGACTGATAGATGTAGTGACTGATTGATGATTTGCTTAATGTCAAGGTAAGTTTTGATGAAGGACTAAAGTGGGCAGCGTGGTGTGGTGAAAGTCTTATGTGTGTGGTTAATTTATGGTGAAAGCCATTGCCTTTACATTACAGTTTGAGAGCCACTATCCAAAGCAATTGTAACGCATTTATAGCTGGGTGGAAATATTTATTTGATTTGTGATCAGCGTATTGCGCCGTCGGTGCAGCATGGTATTCGACCATGCTTTAAAATTTAAGAATTTGTTTTTAAAAATTAATATTTTTTCGACGTTTCATGTAATTGTGCAAATTGTGAAGGGGACATGTCTAGTCCCATAAAATATATATATACAAAATATTTTCTCGATGCCTCTTGATTCTTGACTAATGTATATAGGCATGACTGACTATCTGTCAGTTTGTGCTTGCTTGAATAATGATTTGTGAGATTTTTATAAAGTTCTCAGTTCTGACACGTTTATCGTTGCGCAAAAACACGATCTGTAAAGTAAGAGTATCTGCTAGTCAACCTTAATTTTAATGCAATGACTTGTATACTCTACAGTTGCACTTGACTTAGGACGATAGGTTTCCGTGACGATTTATAGTGGATTTTCAAAAGTCGACGTCACAAACAGTTTCCACGCCATTATACATTTCTGTACATAAAAATCAATTCGGTTGCACTTGGTTACTTGTGCTTTGCATCTATCTATGAAAAATATATGTACATATATATATCCATAAATATATATAGATTAACACACACATACACATACACATACATATGCAAAATGTTGATGTGCATGTATCGCATTGTGCGGGTCGGATATATGAATGAATGTTTCCGTTCGTGTGCCTCCATCATCTTTTTTGACTTGGTCCAGTTAGTTCAGTTCTGTCATTAAGATCAAACACAGAATTTTCCGCGATACGATTTTCTTTCTCGATCTGTTCTTAAGGATTCCTTTCGTCATCTATCAACGCGTTCAGTTATTAACAAATAAATAATTCATCATGGGTCTAACTATGGTTAGTAAAAATACGCTGAATGTTCGATTTAAACATAATTAAATTCTAAAGGAATTTCATTCGAAGGATTATTATACATCTTTTGGCTGAAGTAAAGTGTGTGTCAAATTTAAGGAAGTGCATTCTTGATTGGTGTCATTATATAACTTTTAACCTTTCGTTCTTGTTACCTAAGTTTGTTTTAAAACTTTCTTCAGATATAGTTTCGTTGAAACCGTTTTATTTTATTATTGTTTGACCTCTAGAAAAATAATGCATTTAAATCAAGAAACTCGATTTTAGAATAAAATTCTATCCTCAAAGAATCGTTAAAAACTTCCGATAGCCATAACTTAGTAAAAAGTTTTCCGATTTTGAACAACTAAGAAGGCTCTAGTCGAGGAATCCCGACTAGACGATAACCCTATACTTTACGCGTGCAGTGTGTGTGTGTTTGTATGCGCATATTGATACTCAAGTTAAATATTCCATATCTCCGGTGTTTGTTAACCGATTTTAACAAAAATTGTAAAGATTTTTTTACCTAATGTTTCCGTCTCAAAGTTTTCTAAATTCATGATTTTGTTTTTATCGATCCCATGTGGAAACGGGAAGAATTATCGCAAATTCGAACTTGTACTTGTATGTTCCAAATCTGGAAGCTCTTGCTCATATAGTCTCTGAGACCGGCGCGTTCATACATACGGACGGACAGACGGACGGACTGATCATGAATATATATACTTTATGAGGTCGGAAATGCTTTCTTCTGCCTGTTACATACTTTTCCACAAAACCATTATACCCTTTATTAAACCCATTTTTAATGGGATCAGGGTATAAAAACGGTTTGATTTCTAAAATAATGCTGCATGAAAATCGAGTTGAAGTCGTAGCTTAAATTAAAAATTTTTTCCCAATAATGTTGTTGCTTCAAAACAATATTTGGAAATGTATCAAATCTTTCCACTTTCTAAAACTAAAGTTTGGTTTCTACTTCATTTACAAATACAATTTTAAACTAATAATAATATAATAAATTTGTTAAGAAGAAAGGGCTCAAAACTTTGCATCCAATATATATATTCGAATGATAATCTTAAGATAAATGACAAAAACTAGTGATGAAAGTATATCAATTAATTTTTTTATATTATACTATACTATAATTTAGTGCTAAAACGTTTTGATACATATTTTTGGTCTGGCGTTTTAATGAAAGAGTATGACAATTTGTTGATTCGCAACTAACAATAATATGATTGTTGGGTATGTATTCTTGAAGAATTCTTCTCTTTTGCTATGCTATACAAAAAAGTTGTTGTTTTGTCAGACGACAAGTGTGCGAAATTTCACTCATAAGTATTGCCCATCTGCATATTAAGTTATTTATTTATATGTGCAAACAGCCTACACATACTTGTCTTCAACGATATAAATAAACTGAAGAAGATGCAGAGACCGAGACAGAGATTTGTCTTCTAGGATAGATGGAGGGATCACGGAAAGAAAGGCAAAATTTCATGGGACTAAATAAGAAATATGAAAAGATTTTCGTTTTTGATGTAACTAATTTATAGTACGTTGTTTCTTCTCGCCATCCCATTCAGGTAAATCGACAATAACATGGGCCTTGCCTCTGTTTTGCATTGTAGAATATCACCTGCACTCTGTGTGTATGTTTGTGTTGTGTGACATGAAGAGGTCGGTGCGGGGTTGCCACCTCTCTCTACAATATACGAAAATGCAGTAGGGATTCTATTTTGTATGTTCTTTGACTGCATGCCAGGCAGAGGTGCGACTTCTGGGCGAAAATTATTTGTGGTGTTGACATCGAACAGTGCAAGTGATACTTGTATAAAAGCATTAAGCAGCACTTTTCAAGTTTTACTCGTCATTGTTAACTGATCTTTCGAGCATCCTTCTAATCGCGTAGTGGGATTAAAAAAAAATATATAGTTACTGGATATCCTATTCCATTCTCAAATAATAAGCAATAATGGGTGTAAGTGCTTTAATTTAAACAAGACTTTAAACATAAAAGATGGTTACTAAAATGTTTAAAATGATTATCGAGCGGTTACATATATCGATTTTCTAACACTTTGTGAAGGAAATGTGAAAAATGCCAGTTGAATGTGCTATAAAAATATCCAAGAACACTTTTCAAGGATATCAACTTGAAAGAACTGGAAGAACCATCAAATCTTACAACTTTAAAGCAAAATCGGATTGTAAACATATGATATCTTATGGAATACCTAACAACAAAAAAAATGAAAACTTTTTTCACAATTGATCTTAATGAACCTTAAAAAATGCTTTAAAAAACTGAATTCTTAGTAAAATATATTGTTGGCATATGCCTAAAAAATATATATATATTTTTATATTTAAAAAATAAACTAAATAATATGAGCAAAAATTTTAATTGAACAAAACAACTTAAAAAAGATTGCAAAAATTATATAATACCTCTGATGGAAGTGAAAGTATTTCTATTTGAAATTTTCTTAATCACAAGTATTTAATCAAATATAATTAATTTTTTTTTACTGTTCTTTTCGTTGACAGGATGAACTGCCAAAGGAACAAATTGCACGTAAGAAAAAATGCTTTTTAATCGAATTCTAATCAGTTGTTCTAACTTAAGAGTCTTCGATTTTCTCTTAACTTTACAGTGCTTCGCAATGCTTTTAATACATTCGATCCGGAGAAGAATGGTTATATTACCACAACCATGGTTGGCACCATTCTCAGCATGTTGGGTCATCAGCTGGACGATGCGACGTTAGCCGAAATCATAGCCGAAGTCGATGAGGATGGTTCGGGTCAGATTGAGTTTGAGGAATTCACAACGTTAGCGGCGCGTTTCCTCGTTGAAGAGGATGCCGAGGCAATGATGGCCGAACTGAAGGAGGCCTTCCGTCTGTACGATAAGGAGGGAAATGGTTATATAACAACTGGAGTGCTACGTGAAATTCTACGCGAATTGGATGACAAGTTGACCAACGATGATTTGGACATGATGATTGAGGAAATTGATTCTGATGGCTCCGGAACTGTTGATTTTGATGGTAAGTACGAAAGTGAAAGTGGGATAAATATCAGAAATTGCACTACAACTATTGCCTTTTACAGAATTCATGGAAGTGATGACTGGTGGTGATGATTAGAAAAGAATAGATGAACATGTTCTTGGAAACGCTTTCTAAAACTCATCATTCGTCATTATTATAATTGGCTCAGCTACAATCCAAAATAGTGATTAATTAATCTATTCAAATCTAAGATCTAAATATAAATTCAGCAAAAAATGCATGTAAATCAATTTAATAAATTTGGTATTTGATGACTATGATGAAATTATGATATGTATTGAACACTCAATCAACATTTGATTTCAACTTATTTCGCTCAAAAAAGTAATCCTATTAACAAAAATTAAGTATTTTTTTTATGTTTTAGTAGTAGGATTTATATTTTTATATGTTAATTGACTCAAATATTATGAGTTGTTTTATAGTAACGTCAAATTCAACGAAACCTATAGATCTCCATATATAAGTTTATCATAAATATATAAATAAGAAACCCTACACGTCTATCAATGATTTTTTTGGGCATATTTAGATTACGGATAAGTAGGAATTAAAAAAATCATTTATTTTGCCTTTTCCACAGTTCAAAGTTTATAGAAACTTTCTAAAAGATATCTAATCAAAGATAAGTCATTGAAATGGAAAACGTTCTACGCAAGATAAAGTCTGTGGACAATTTATAGTTCAATTGTTTCATCTACCTGCATTTGAGAAAGTATTCAAGTATTAGTTTAAGAATATAATTTTCAGTATCTTTTTTAAGTTGGTATTTAAATTATACCGTTAATTGTATCTCAAGCCCTGAGAAGAATTGCATTTAACATATTTTGGCTGTATTTGCGTACAAATTCTATTATAGGTGATGACAGAGTATATCGAGGGGCAAATCTATACATTTTTAGTATTTTTTAAATCGATATACAGTTTTCGATTATTTTCGATTATATAATTGACCGCCATTTTTAAATATTTGATCGTAATGAAAGTAAGTCGTTTGAACCTGAACTTAAACTCAAACTCAATAGGCTTTTATGGACTATGTATTAATTTTTCTAACCTTTAGTACTTAAGCTATGGATAATGATAGTGTGAGTTCCCTTCTTATAAGCAAATAGTAAAACTATTGTTTTTATCAATAACGTTGTCGTTGTGACATCTTGCGTGTGTGTGTGTAAGTTAACGGTAATGCATTGGATTCTTTGCTTTTTTATTTGGTATGCCGAGCGATCGATTGGCGCTGACGACGACGACGAAGAAGACAACGACGAGACCGAGTTGACGATAATGGCAACGAATTCGAATTTGGCATTTGTTTGTACTTGTGGTACTTGTGATTTTTGCACGGTTCGTCGTCGTCGTCGTTTGTTATCCGTTGTGGTGACATTTTATCCGATTATCCGTTTATATACGGCGCACAGAGATCGGAATTAGTTTAGACGGTGGCGCTTACTCGATCTGATCGAAAGTTAATTACAAATCAATTAATTGGTGAATCTAAATATATTTTTATATAAAAATTCGACATCGATTCGGCAATTTAACAAACTGTTTTAATCTTCTTATCATAGATTTCTACTTTCGGTTATTTAAAATCAATAAATAAATACAAAATGGTGAGTTTTGTTATATAATTAAGTTACAAACTTGATAAAAATCAAAGAAATAATGTGTGTACAATTATGTTTATGCAAATAAATCAATTAAATTTGATTATTATTGGCCTTGATTGTAAGTGCATAGAGGACATTTGAAGGGGAAAAAACAAATAAAAATAAAAGCTCAGGTGTAGAAATTTATATGAAATTATATATCTGTATACAATATCTGGTATTTCGTGCGACCATAAAAAATTTGCTCTATTGATGAACTCAATGATTCGAAAAAAAAAGAATTTCTGCCTTTAAAAATATATCAAGAGTGAGCGAGAAAAAAAGAGTAGGTCATTTGCGATGTGTTGATTAATTGCAACTAAATGAAAGGTACAAAATCCTATTTTGAGAACATCTGTACGTACACGCAACAAAACCAAAACCAAACATATGTATATGTAATGAGATTTCGTTTTACTAATTAATCTTATGTTCCTCCTTCTTCTTCTTCTTCTGCGCTACACCGATTCGCAGGCCGAGGGGGAGTACGACAAAGATCAATTGAGAAGTATATATATATACGATTTAGTTTATTTGGGATTTTAGTTCAAAGTTTTTGGTAATCTTTTCTTTTAAATAGTTTTGCGCAATGCGTTTAAAGCCTTCGATCTGGAAGGCACCGGTATGATTGATCATGCCGATGTCTCCTCTATATTGGAAATTCTGGGTCAAAAGCTCGAGCCACCAGCTGTGAAAGCTCTTATCAAGGAAGTTGATAAGGGCACAACAAATAAATTGAATTTCGAACAGTTCTGTAAGCTGGGCGCACGTTTCATAGAAGTTGAAGAGGATGTTGCAGCCCTGCAGGCTGAACTGAAGGAGGCATTCCGAGTGTACGACAAGGAAGGCAAGGGCTATCTAACGGTTGCAACCCTGCGCGGCATTCTCCACGAACTGGATGACAAAATCTCAAGTCAGGATTTGGATAGTATCATTGAGGAAATCGATGCGGATGGTTCAGGAACAGTTGATTTTGATGGTAACTTAAAAATTACATTTTAGTAGATTTATGTTTTTGGATCTTAATATATATTTTTTCCCTTCTTACAGAGTTTATGCAAGTGATGACAGGTATTTATAATAAGCAGGGATATATTGTGGTTCTTCCTATTGTCTTTTCCCTATGTTTCTCTTTTGAGCCAAGCACTTAAATGTTATTTATACAAACTTGTATTTTTCATTTCAGGTTAAGTTCTGGTGTACAAAATATTTAATATTTCTCTTGATTATTGGTAAATTCGTTCAACTAAATCAAATACCACTTTTTTGTGTTTGAAAATATAAGAAAAAATGCAATAAATTATGAAATAATATAAATATACAAAATATATATTCCAAAATGTGCAATAAATGTAAGAATTATTTTTCAGGAAGTTCCATGATTGTTCAAGTTATTTGTTAAAATAGAAAAGATCTTTTTTTACAATATGCAGAAGTGAATGCTGGAAAATTGTATCCCGCTTGTAAACAGGGTTTTTTTTCTTCAAGAGTTAATTGTTGGGTATTATAGCATAAAAACTACAAAACGTAGACATTTAATATCCGGAGCCGGAAGATAGCGGTTCTTTTGTGTCACAATTAAGTTTAGCTGTGAACCGTTCAAATGCGAATCGCAAGAAAAATGCGAAAACGACGACGACGACGACGACGACAAAAAGGCATCCACTTCCACATTTTGCAATAATACGAAGTTGCAAATTGGTAACAAGCAAGCAAAAGCAATTTAAAATCGATTTAGATCTGGTTTTGGTCTGAGGTTTGGTCGACTTTTGACTATTCGACTATTTAATGCTTTTAACTGTTGCTTGTTGTTTTTAGTTATTGAGTTGAGTTGAATTGAGTTGAGTTGCGTCCTTGACAACTACATTATTAATTAGTTTAATGTTACGCATATTTACGAAATGTATTAATTAAGCAATCGCCACAACACGAGCAATAAAAATAGTTTTAAACACAATTTGCTCGAGGATTACAATTTAATTGCATCTACTAAGTATTTCGAGTTCATAATAATAATTTGCAAATGATGCAAATCAGATATTTAGAAGTCAAGCCAAAAGTTAATGCACCTAATTTGGCATGTTTTTTCGGACAAATGAGGTTATCGAATGTGCCTGCAGATATATATATATATATTAACTAAGAGAGACTAGAGCTAGAAACCCAGTCTCAATAGCAAAACTGACAAACTAAAGGTAACATTTTGCACAAAAATCGTGATTCACAAGAGTTGAATTTTGGTTTTTTTGCTTTTTTGTTTTTTTTCTTAAGTTTAGTTTTATTTTCGCAACCTATCACATTAACAAAGCCAATAAATTTGTTAAGCTCAAGAGCTCTTTTGTTTTGTTTCTCATGCCACATTTGGGCGGAGGTGTTTGGCCAGCAACAGCAATAACAATAACAACAAACAAACAAATAATACAACAAAAATTCTCTTTTTTTTATGTTTATTCCAGTTTCTTACTCTACGCAGATACAAATCTTTTGTTTGGCCAAAGCATAATGAAACCGAAAGTGAAGGTATTTTAATTGTGGGCAGGTTTTTCACTCGTATTCGAAATCTGCACACACACACACACATAAGTACTTGACTTGTATCTGTGTAAAGGGTGTGTATGTTAAAACAAAACATGACAAAAAAAACGGAGATCGGTTATACAAAATGCTTTGAAAACGAAGCTATTGAATTAACAATCGTATTTAATAGGCAGGAAAAGGCATAAAATATTGTTTGACACCCGGTATTACTACCCATTATTTAATACTGGGAATTAAAAGGGCATTAATTTTTGTTTTATTATGTTTGTGCGAATTGATTTTCCTGTAGTTTAACTAATGAGTGCGACTAAAACATAAACTGCGAGGGCTGTTCGAAGAGTTCATGGCAAGATAAAACAATCTTGAGAGATTGTTTTTTAATACATATGAACAGTTTGCTTTGTGACTCATTTGCATTGTAGAAAATAAACAGGGAAATATTATTATACTTCGCAACTGTTTCTATTAATTAACAAACTTATCTCAGACCACACAAAACCTAGATTCATTTCAAAATGAGAGTTAGAGTAAGCAACAAGTTTCTCAGTTGCAAAATAGTATTGCTACTTGCCTGCTTGGGTTATGCAACAGGACATTTTCAGGCGTTCCTAGGCTGTAAGTATTGTTTCTTGATTGAGATGATAAAGGAAAACTAAATCAATGAATATAATTCTTCAACAGTTTGCGATAATAATGATGTGTGGGTAAAATGTGTACCTAATTGCCAGAAAGTCTGCTTTGCTCGTATTCAGTCACGACAATGCCGAGTGATGCCTTGTAAGTCCGGTTGTGCTTGTAGGCCAGGTTGGGTGCGTATGGAAAGCGATACAGGGGTGTGCATAAGAAGAGATCAATGTGATCGATGGATTTTATAAAAATTAAAAGTTACAACATAGTTTTCTTAAGTGGCTCGGATGACAAACCAATAGCATAAATGCGTAAAATTTCTTGAACAACATTTAAACTTTGTCTTTTTCAATGTACACATTGCATGCAGAGTAATTACACCACCTAAATTTCACCACGAAACTTATCTCTGACATCGACCTTGTCTAACCTTGGCCACTCAAGCGTTCTAACCACACACACACACACACACACACAGAAACATATGCATGCATACATTTACACACATCAACTCTAGCCTCCCAAAAACCAAATGCAATTTTAAGACCACACATTTCACATTTGACTGACACCAATGAAAGATGGAGTTGAATCTGTCTGGGGTGAATTACCGATTAACTGCCGCTGGAGATGAAACTAACAACAACCACAACAACAACAATGCTGGGCGGGCGGGCGTTCGTATGTGTGCTTGTTTGTGTCTGTCTAATTATTTGCATGCACATGTTCATTATTTTAGCTACAAACATATATGTACTTGTGTGTATAGGTAAGTATGGTAAATTACTTTGTGGGTAAAAAACAAAACTGCAAATTAAAGTTCAGAACCATTAAATTTAAACAGAAATATTTGAATGTCAATTATTAAGTCATTACATCGTTTATTTCATGTTTACAATTTACCTGCCGAAAAAAGAAGTTTTCTAACAGTGCATTCATAGATATTTACATACACATACACACACATTTGGCATAAATTATGTAAAAGTGGGTCCATTAATTGGTCTAAGCGTAGGAAAGACAGGAACCAGACAATTTTGGTTTGAATGGAGTGCCTTATAGCAAAAGCAAAAGCAACTTTCTGATACGATCATCAGTGGAGATTAGCTTTAGCTTTAACCAATACCGTAAACGATATTCAAACAGTAGCAAAGCACTGTTGATGTTTGTATGTACGTATGTTTTGTGCAGACATTTTATGTTAATTTATAAAAATGAATATGCATTCGATTTTTTAGTTGATTGAGTTGCAATTGCAATCAAAATTGTTTCAAACTTAACATTTTCTGTTAAAAAAAACTTACATATATATATATATACATTTGCATTTCTCTCTCTCAAGCGCGCGCGTTCGCTCGCTCTCTTTCTCTTTTGTTTTAATCAAAAAGCTTTCTTGAGCTTGAGCTGCAAATGGAGCTTGAGTTGAAGTTGTTTCGAGCTTAAGCTGCGCCGCCTTAACTGTATTTCTCAATGTTGTTGGTGTTGTTTGTGGCTGCAGTGAGCAACTTCTTGTGCTCTTGAAGCCATCGCGTGATTCATTTAGCCATTCCCCGCTTGATCGTAAGCTCGAACGCAACGGCTTGCAGTGACTGTTGCTGTGTGTTTGGTCTCGAGAAAGATTTTATATAGTCAGATCGGTTTGTCTAGTGCTTCAGTTTGGTGCTTAGAAGCGGTGCGCATGCTTCGCAAAAACGCTGTGCAGCACTTTTAATAACTACACAGACATACACATATACATATACATAGATATATATATTCGTAACGGTTTCTTTGGATTTCTTGTGTCTGCTCAACGATAGTCAGCATATATATTTTATATATATATGTACATACATCCTGTTGGCCAAGAAAACTAGTCCCGAATTTCTAGTTAACGAATATTTTTTACCTTCTCCTGTGTGTTTCTCAAGTGCGCGAACGAAGAAGAAATTCAAAACTTAATTTTCGTATTATTCAAACAAAAAGGTTGCAAAAGCAAACAGAAAATTAATATCAAAATGTTAACAAAGCGCGCAATGTCGCCAAAAAAGGGATTAAAACACTTAATTGCACTTATAGCTATAATAGCAATACTTTCGGATTTACCAGTGGCTCAAACTGTACGCGTCGGTGCTCCACAACAAAAGCAACGCATTAAGGGTGAGCAAAAAAATACTTTAAAAAAAATATTTACGAAGATTTCATCATTATTTAAACTCAAAAACAATTACAAAATAGTTTGACTATAAATTTTAATTTAATTTAAACTAAAAAAATATTTTAAAATCATTTTAACTGAATAAAAATGTGTTTTTAATATATTTAAACCTTAACTTAATGAAAAAAAAAAAAATAATAAATATTAAATTATAACTTGAGTTATATAAAAATATTGTGGCCATAATCTGAACTTAATCCAACTTAATGAAATAAAATATTCTAAAGAAATATATTTTATGGATTTAAGCCTAAATTTTATAAAAAAAAAATAGATATTAATAAATATTAAATAATAATTTGATTTGTATAAAAATATTGTGACCATAAAATGAACTTAATCCAGCCAAATGAAAAAAAAATATTCGAAATAAATATATTTTTTTTATAAGAAAAAAAATCCATATATGTAAAAAAGTCAAAAAACTTATGAATGAAAGTAAAACCTGGCCAAAGCGAGCCCCTTTAAATGAATAAAAATAAATATTACATTCATAAGTAGCTTTTGAATAAATGAATGACGTTGTTTTCGGGTAATTGTCAATTACTGGACAAAAAATAAGCTTAAAGCAAAATTGTTATGAGGGTTGAAATGATAAGATTATATATATTTATAAGCCAGTTAAACTTTGGTTAGATAAAATTCACAACGAGGGAGAAAGAAGAGAGAGAGAGAGAGAGAAAAGTTTAAATTTGAATTTTTAATTAAATTTAATTAGCATGGTAATGTTTGGCCTTGTGCATGGTTCGAGGAGCACTTTCATTTTTTGTTTGTTTGTGATTTGTTTAATATATATGTATATATTTTTGGCGAGACAAAAAAGACAAACGTGGCGTATACTTAATATGCAAACGGATATACGTATGTATACAGATTAATGTACGATGTACGTATGTACATAAGCTATCCAACAAGCATAACAAGTTTATTAATGGCACAACAACATCAAACATACACACACACAGACACACACATACACATACGCACTATAAAAGTGTCAATAACACGATTTATATTGCATATTGCATTATTATAAGTCATGAAGCCGTCCGTTCGTCACTTTCCATTTATCATCTCTATTATTTATGTATTACATCGAAATCACTCGAAATTAACATGGCAAAGTTCACAAAACACACAACAAGAAAGAAAAGCCAGTGGAAAAGTGGGAAAACAAAAACAACAAAAATCATAATAGAAAGTATCCCGCAACTTGTATAGATTTTCCAAAAACATATATCACGAAACATATCTGAAATCTGAACTGTTAAAAGTGCGAGAAAGTTCGTGCAACGTGCAAAAAAAAAATTTTGTTAGCCAACTTTATCAGTTGTCGGCTTTAATCAGCTTCGTACAAAATGCTCAAGAAATTTCCCTACTTTAACATTTCCCATTATATTATGGTAGGTCATTTATAGTAGCTTGTTAAGCGGACAAACTGCAGCAAAACTAATGCAATTCAGATCCGTTAACATTATCATTATCAATATACGTATTGAAAGATTTTAAACTTGACATTCGTATGTCTCAAACACAACAACAACAAACACAACAACAACAACAAAAATATAGAGAGCAATGGATTTATTGTACATTAAATAAATTGCAACTGTCAGTTTGACGTTTGTTATTATTTCCAAGCTATTGTCAGTCCAACACGGAGTTCAAACTTCGTGTGAACATGTGTACAATAACTATACATGCATGTGTGCATGTATGTGTATGTATGTGTGTGTGTGTGTGTTTATTTATTGTCATGCTATGATTGTCATTGACACGAACTTGCATATGTTTAAAGAAAATCCAATCAGTAAGAAAGCTGAACAAATTGTTATTAGTATTTAAGTGGTTTGCAAAAATTTCGTTACTGACCAAAATTGTCGAAAGTTGAGAAATTTGGTTGGAAAACCTACAAGCGGAATTTTTAAAGATTTTTTGCAACTTCCTGATTATCAAATTCGATGTTAAATCAATAAAAAAATAATTTTAATGGCATTTAAATTTTTTTTTTTGACAAATCTGACAAAAATCATAAGAAAAACAAAAGTTTTGTGTACAAAAAAATAATATTCAAAAGTTAGGTTAAGTAAAAAATTTAAAATAATTTGTATGGCATTAAAATTTTATTAAATCGATTTTATTCGACATTTACTAACCATATTTACTTATTTATTCAGCAATAAGTTTTTATTTAATCTGACAAAAATCATTAGAAAATCTTGAAGTTTGCAATTTAAAAAATAATTTTCAAAAGTTAGTTTAAGTAAAAAGTATCCAAAATACATTTAAATTTCAAACAACCACTTTTTGCAACAATTTGCTTAAGTGAAGTATCCATAAAAGCTGTTTCGAAATCAGATAGATTTTCTTTTTCTTTTTTGGTGGCTCAACGGAAATTTGTAATTTTGGCAAATGGCGTGAAAATTGCACACTTATTTCTATTGGGAAGCGATAAAAAGTCTAATTTTGGTACTAATGTGTGTTTTTTTTGTGTGTATTATCTAACTGAATGCTTACGTATGGATTTATTGTTGTTGTTGTATGTGCATCGAGCGAGCAATTATCAATGGACCTGATTTGACGTCAATTGCTATGCAAATTATAATGCCATGATCCGATTCGATACTTTAAAAGTTGTTTCTTAGTTTGAGACAGCTTACGCAAGCATATACGAAAGTGTGGCATGCCACAGGGAGTCTTTAAGGAGACATAAATATGACATATATATATTTCTTGTGCAAGCAAAATAATTTTTTTTTATAGAAAAGAAAAAAAATAAAACTTGTTTAGGTTACATCAGGTTACATATATATATCTAAAAAAAACATGTACAAAGAAAATCATATTTCATATCTTGCACAAGAAATATATATACATATATATATATATATATATATATATATATATATAGATATATATTTTTTTTTATGTCTTCTAAAGTCTCCCTAACAATTTCAAAACCTTTTACTTTTTAATTAAAATTTTTGTATGTTATGTTTTTTGTTTTTTGTTTTAATGTATACAAAAATGCAGTTAAAATTGATTTTTCAATCAAATATGGAATGTATAACAAATACATATACACGACATATATATAGATACATATGTCAATGTGTGTACCTTTTTTAATGTTGTGGTTTATATTTTTTCGATTTTTACGATCAAACCGGGCTGCTGTTGTAGGTAACTGTGGCGTTTAGTTATATGTTGTTGTTGTTTGTTGTTGTTGTGTTGCAGCCACACCCAAAAAAAAAAAAAAAACAAAAACAACCAAATCCATAAGCAATGCTTGCAACTTGTACTTGATTGGCGTCTCCGGCTGTAAGCACGTTTGTCAAAATTGGCTTTGATGGCAGCGCGAAAAGGCGAATAGCGAAAAGGCGACTAAATAAAAATCGCAAACTCTTTAAAACGCTCAACGCAATATGGGTGTAATTATTATAAAATAACGAAAAAAACAAACTAAAATCGATCGCTGCGGAAAATATATACTCTAATTTCCTGTATGCTGTCGACACACACACACACACACACACACATTATGTAGACACAAACATTTATCTTTTCTTACGTTCGTATTTACCAAGTAAGTACCAAATGGTAGGTATCCGCGATGTGGTATGGGAAATTTGCAGCATGTAGGAAGTACTAGTACTATAAACAAAAACTAAAAAAAGAGCTGGGAAATCTTTTCCTAATACTACTTAACTACTCACAAATCATAATGATATTCACACGAAAGTTAGAAAGCAATAGCACATAACAAACTTTAATCTATCCAAGTAGGGAAGGAATTGAAAATGGGTAAAAATATTTTACCACTAAGAACGTTTGATGCTCGAAATTTATAAGAAATATTTGACATTAACTTCATAGTATCATAAAAATTATTAATTTATGGAAGGCAATTTTTGTGCATTAGAAAAATATTCCACAAAATAAGGAATTTCGTTTTAAAAATATTTTATCCATTCAAAAAAAGGATTGATTCTTAAAATTGATGAGAAAAATATGACATTAACTTCATTAATCAAAAAATATTTACATATCAAGTCTTTTGTCTGCCACATACAGTTAATTGAGTATATTATTTGTGCGTATACTTAATATTAATGTTAATATTATTGATTGTTTATACGTTTTTGTCATAAATATGTACAGCTAATATCTTTATGCGCTAAGCGTGCATTTTAATTTGAACATAAATATGCATTATCTAAATAGCTGAAAGTAAAAATATATTCAAATAAAGTACATTTGTACATCGTCTACTAACTTGTGTGTGTGTGTGTGTATATTATTTCGTATTCGTAGGTACAACACATGCCAGCCAAACAAATTCAAATTCCAAAAGCAAACCCGTTGAACCCGTTGCACAAACACACACACTGAATCTGTATCTGTATCTGGGCGCTCAGACTGAGATACATATTTTACTTATATTTCTTTTTTTTTGCACAAGCAAATGTCACGTTCGATTTTTGGGTCTTTAAAGCGTCATTTCGACACGAATGCAAGTGTGTGTGAGTGTGTATGTATTGATGTATGCACAGATGTATGTTTGTACATCCAATATAAGATATGCATAACTTATTCTATTAACCAGATGCTGTTGTCATGGCCAAGAATCAATGATTTAAAATAGTTAAATCACTTTCAAAATATTAAGTGTGCGGATGTGCAAAAATTTAAAAAGGAATTTCAACAAAACTAGTTTCAAATAACTCTGCACATGCCAAAATAAAACAAAACAACAAAAACAACAGATTGCAAACACATCGTAATCCAAATCTGTGTTAACTGTCAAAGTTTTCCTATTACTTTTTTTTGTAGATTGCGTCCATTGCATATTTAAACATAAACCCAAAGAGTAACCCAGTTGTAGGATCTGCATAAACAATGGCCAAAAACGATGCAAGAAATATTAAACAAAAGTTAAACGTTCATAACCATAACCAAAATGCACATATATAATCATTATATATTAGCTTGAAGTAGGTGTTGATTTTTGAAAGAAAAAACAAAATCTAGCGATTCATATTCAACTTTATCAAGATCAAAATACACAAATATATATTTAATTTTTTTGTATTTTTTTTTCGGCAATGCAATTTATGCGAATTTTGGTGACATAACTGGGTCAAAATCACGCGAATTTACCAATTCCTTTTGCGATTTTCAAATATATACACGCTTATAATGCTAAATTGATTTTAAATATGCTGTTTTTTTTTTTTTTGTTATGTGTTTTGTTTTGTTTGTCACCATTTTAATTAGCATTGCAAACCTTTGCGAATTTCTTGCAAATCACAAGAAAAAATCAATCGCACTTCCCCCCCCCCCCACACACTTTATCTTAGTTGTCCCTGATGTGGCAATACCCTTGTGCTTCAAAATCTGGCTAATAAATTGCGTCAAACATTTGCGAAATCGGCTGCCCATAAAAGCGTCAAGTTAAGCCAAAAACCAACAACCTTGAGTCCGCCGCAAATGATAAACGCCGCTATCTCAGTTTATGACAATATTAAAAATTTGCAGTAGCCAAACACCCAGCTGTACTGAAACCGAAAGGGCGCTTCGACCTAGATACTCTATCTGTTAATGTATCCGTACCTGCATATGAACTAGCTGAAAGTTCAAGCTGAAGTGAAGTTTGGTTTTAGAACTTTTTACTTTCACTGGTGCAAAAGGTGCTAAAAACAAAAAACGAGTTGGAACATTTCATGATTTTTATTGTTTATATTAATTATTTTTCGGTTTGCCTTTAACATCTGTTCATTCTGGTTTATAGTACTTAAAAATTTCATTGATTTAAAACTGTACTGGATATTCAAAAGTGTGTGAACATTGTTAGAATTTATTAAAGTATCCATTTTTCATTCCATTAGAAACTCTTTTAGACCTTAATAAATAAACAACATTTTTGTAATGAAGTTCAAAAGTGCAACAAGCATTAAAAATTCCCAAATTCCAATGGGTCATGTCACTACTTTTTTTTGTTGTTGTTGATTTCCCTACACTTGGTGGTTTATAGTATACTTTATACAGGAAGAATGTCATTTGAAGTGACAGCTGCATTTCAAACTGCAAATAAAAGTATGCAAAATAAAACCTTTTTTTTTTTTTTTGGATTTCCCTACATTTGGTAGTTTATGGTATACTTTATACAGGGTATTAGGAAGAATGACAATTTAAGTGACAGCTGCATGTGTCAAACTGCACTTAATTCTCGACTACATAAATAATTTGGGTCAAATTTAATGCAACAGCGGGCAAATCAAAATAGCCCGCAACAACACGACAGCACCAAAAACAACAACACAAAACTAGTTAACTTCCACACACACACACACACATATATATATATATATAAGAGCAGTTGAAGTTACAAACAAACTTCAAGATAGAGTTGTATACTTATATATATATATATATATGTTTTGTTAGTTTGTAAGCAAAATGGAACAGAAAACTTGTTGCGGCAAAGAAAAAAAAAATATAAAGCAAAAATAAAATGTTTGTCTATTGGCCAAAAAAAAAAAACTTCATTGCAAATGAACTCTTGGCTATAAAGTCGCGACGCAGCTCCATCTTTATATATATATTTATATATACAAACACATACATATCTGATCTATCGATTCATTGAAAGTAAAGTTAAGTAAAGCACAAACTGAAGCGAGCCAAAAGCACACAAACTAATCTCAATTGATGTGGTCAACAACAATACCAACAACAACACAGTGTGGCTAATTTGCAAACACTGTTAACTGTTGTTTATTGTTTTTTGTTATTGTTGTTGTACGCACAGTAGTTCCAAAACTGTTTGCTCGTTAATCATCGTTGGTTAAATGCATTTTCCAATAAATAATGTTCCTATAATTGCATATTTTATGCCTCGATTAAACATTTGAAAAACAAAGTAAAAAAAAAAACTTGAATGTATTTACAGTTAGGTTTTTTTTTTGTGTTTATAAATAAATTTCATGTGCAACTTGCTTAATTGAATATTTATTATTTTTTATGCCTGCACTGGTTTCAAATATTTTTGAAAACATCCTTAGATACCAAAAAAATCAAATCATTGTTCCCGAATTATATTTTTCTAAATTTTTAATAAATTTTAAATAATATTATTTTTTTTTTACTAAAGAAATCAAAGATAATTTTTCCAGTTAAAAATGTATATATTCCCTTTTAATTTATATATATGAATTTTTTATTTCTTTAAACATTTAAGACCTAAATCATAACTGTATCATAATTATATTTTTACAAGCATTTTGATGTTCCCTTTTGATTGATATTAAGCCTCCGTTTTAAAATGGCTTTCTGCCCTCGGGAAGCCAAACAAAACATGCAAAAACCACAAAAAAAACATTTCATTTGACTGACATTTTGATTTATAAGTGTTTGTTTGTTTGTATTTGTGGCGCAAACTGAAACTCAGACACAGATTTAACTAGCTTAGCTTACCATGTTAATGACAATTTCTTTATCAGCATAACGGCTCAAATGCTAACCAGCTTAAGTTTGTTTTTTTCTTGCATCTGCCTGCCATTTTGCAGCAAAATGTGTCATTTGCTTAGTATACTTTGTTGTTGGTTAGTTGTTGCAAGTTGCAACCACTTTGTGGCAGCTTTTTTGTGACTTTCACTTAAAATACGAATACATGTGTTAAACGAGAGGCATTATAAACTGTGAATAGAAATGCATAAACTCACCTATAAATTCCCATTATTTTGCAAAAGAAAAAAAAAAAAAACAAATAATAACTTTCTTTAGTCTACACAAAATATTGTGTTGGTTTTTTTTTTAGCTTAATGGCAAAATGATTAAAATACAGGATGCCAATCGTTATAATAATTTTTATGTAAAACTGAGAATTTTGCACAGTTTTTGCTGCGGGGAGGAAATATTTATTTGCAAACTTTGCCCGCTACAAAAACTAACAAACTAATTGCCATAAATGTTTTGCACGATTTCTGATTCCGAATTGAGTTGAATTTGAACTAATAGTTGCTTGCAGCTACTGTAGGATAAACGCTAGAAAATCAGATTTATACTTTATATAGTATATTACAGTCTTGCCTTCCCTGCTCTCTCTCCCTCTACACATAACAACAAATTTGAAAAGGTACTCTGTAGTATTACCAAATTGTTTTTGTTGTCGAAACGAAAGACGACGATGTTGAACTGAACGCCTACGATATTGTGTTCCAAGACAACAGCGTGACCAGGAAGTTGCCTGCGAATTGGAGAATGTGGCTCTGTCTGTTGTGGCTATTGTGCTGACACACAGACCCCAAAAAAAAATATACCCAAAAACCTATGTATGACAGGCAGCTATAGACTAGCTATATGTATACCCTTTCAATACTCGAGACACAAAAAAACAAAACAAAAAGAAACACACAACTTACAATACAATACATATTAAGAGATTGTTGATCATTGGGTTGTCCATTTTGAAAGGAATTTGTTCGGTTCAGCGGCTAAATGAATTAAAACATGTGGGGTCGAAATGTTCATACAATAGTTAACAGAGCGATCCATTGAATTGAAGGGACAAGCCCAGTTGGAAAGTGCTTAAATTAGACAGTATGCAATAATATAATAAGCAAGCGGATTTACTTAATGTGGTTGCATAATTTTAATTTAATTTGCATTTGTAAAGCATACAAATAGTTTAAGAAAGTATTTCTTAAAGTGTTTAATAAGTCATTTACTTAACAAACCAAAAAATACATCGCAAAGTTTTTGAAAGAATCCCTTGTATGCTTTCATGTTTTTACTCTTAGAAACTCTCAATCTATGCTTTTCCTCTGTTAACCATGACAAACATTTCAATCGTATCTCTCAGATAGAAAAGAAAACTTTGCTTACTCGCTGAAAAGTAAGAAATTCAAATAAGTTATCTCTCGATTACTAACTCAATTTAAGGTAACATTAAGTAACAATTGCATTTGGAAAAATTGTTACTGTTGTTACTCTTACAAAATATTCACATGATTTACTAAAAAAAAGAGGGTCACGAAGTAAAAAAAACTAATTATTTGAATGAACTCTCGTTTTTGTTGTTGTTTCTGTGATGTCTGCTTACGACGATTGCGCAGTTGAACCAATTTAAAACAATTCAAAAAGAATGTTAACACATCCAAAAACAAAACAAATTGTGGGAGAAAAAGAGCTAAATTTAACTTTTATAAAAGACATAAAAGCGGCACTAAATAAAAAAAACCATTAAAGAAAAACTTAACAAAGGAATAATTGATGTACAGAAAATAGAATGAAAAAATAATATAATGCAATTTTATTCTCAGCGCAAAACAGGTGTTTGTATAATTCCAATATCGTTTTATTTTATAATTTATTAACAAAATTCAACCGAAATGAAATGAAAAACAAGAATGAACGCCGTTGTTCTAAGTTTATTTATTTTTCATAAAGCTTTTGCAAAGACTTGAAAGGTCAGCTTATGCATAATATTTTTGGCAAATTTGCTTGAACATAAAAGTTGATGGGTGTGTCCGACATTTCATATACATATATATACATATATATCTTTGTTGTGTGTGTGTGTGTAAAGGTAATTTATAATTAAAGCATCGTGCATAATCGAAAAACTTGAAAGCGCATTGCAAATATTGATACAAACACAGTTAGAAACGTATCAAATGATCAACCTTGAAAAGCAATCTAATTTAGGTATTTCATATTTTTGTTCTTAACAAAATTCTTTTAAAAATATTCGTAAGTAGAGTTATCAAGCAAAAAAGTTCTAGTTTTTTTTGTGTTGTATTGAGTGTCAAAAATTGTGCACTAATATTAAGAAAAAACCACTTATTCGATCAGCATTCCATGCAAATCGCATGGGAGTCAAATAACACAACAACAATCAACAAGTATGCTTGAAGCGGTAATGATTGACTCTTGGATACCCTCAAAATCAATCCATTAAGTATTTTTGAACACCCAATTAGCCTGGCAGAGCAATCAAAATCGATTAAGCTATCTGTCAACGAGATCATCAATCAAATAGATTCGTAAAAGGTTTTGAAACGCTTCAAAATTGATAGATTGAGTTGTCATATACCCAGTTTTAGTTAGCTGCAGGGTATTTGAAAAGTGAATTATTAAGGTAAATAACTGTTTAATGCAAATATGGTCAACCAGCGGGTTTTGACTACTTATTTCTCATTCATTTGCATACCATTTGCAACATATATATATATGTGTATATTTGTGTACTAACTTTAGATACTTAAGATACCAATTTGAGCTGTTTGTTTGCTTTGTTTTGCTTGTGCTTTAAGGCAGTTAGCAACACTAATTTTAATTTTAACAATGACAATTGTATTGCACTGCTAACCTGCACATATTTAGCTTTGTGTATTATTTTGTCGAGTATTCTCTTTGCATCGAGATTGTCAGTTGTAGATTTTTGGTTTTGATTCAAGATCTAGAGCATATGATATTGTCGTCGGTCGAGCTTGTTATTTTTATGGGTTTTCACAGCACGGAGCTGTCTACCTGTTAAACTGACTGCTGCAACAAGTGTGTCAGAAGAAAAGAGACTTGGAGATATATTTTTTTTTAATTTTTATGATTCGAAAAGAAGCTTTCTTAAGCATAAGCCATTAAGAAACAATTTCTACATTACTTTTACGCTTTAAGTAAAGTCTCCTGGTAATAAAAGATAGAAAAAAAAAAAATATATATATCTAAATACAAGTAAATATTAAAAGCAAAGAAGCTTTCTTAAGCATAAAAAATAACGAAAAAAAAATCTCAAAAATTTCTACACTTTAAGCTAAGTATCCTGATAATAAAAGATTAAATAATGCATTTATTTAAAGACTGAAAAATATGAAAAAATTCTATTTACCCGCTATAAATACTAAAAGTAATTAATGGCTGTAACCTTAAATCAGTAGAAAACGTTCTAATAAATAATACGATTATTATTACGCAACAATTTCTATCAATATACAAACCATAAATTTTCTACCGTTAATGAACCAATTTGTTTCTAGTTCTAATTATGAACTTTAATGCATAAAATTTTTTATGTTAATATTTTTAAAAGTATTCTACCTACCTACAGGTACCTACTAATTACATAGTTACAATTTAAATGTTAAATTGTATATGTGTTGGGGTAAAAGAATGTAGATTGATATTATAAAGTCACATTCCACTTAGTGTTAACGATTTGTGCGAAAACCGGTTCAAATGTGCAGTATGGAACGGAATAGGCCTATGCCACAGCGAAAGACGAATAATAATAGTGTGTGTCTAGACTAAGTACAACGAGTTTGATAGTTGTACTATAATTTATGTATGTATGTATATATATATATAGTCCATAGAGCTTGGGCAATCAGGCAAGCTGCGTGCGAACCTGTTGCGAATCATATATACATACATATATACATATTAACATCGAACAAGCTGAAACAGAAACATTAAAACCGCAACGCGAACGAAAGTGCTTCTGGCGCACATTGCTGATGGCAAGTGGGCCAGCTGCTAACTAGCCAACTAGCTAACCAAGTTGCCAGATCTCTTGGCCAGCTATAGATAGTTGTTGGTTGGTTGGTTGGTTTGTTCGTTTGTTGTTGGCTGATGCTATTTTCCGTTACTTATGTATAACCTAAATTGATTTGTGCGCAAAGACCTAACCAGGCTAACTGGAGCACTCAGCAAGAGCCAATTTTGTGATTCGCACCAATACAGGTGCTTCCTGTTTCAACCGATTCGCACATATGTGGCATATAAACTATATATATATATATATTCATTTTGTGTGTGTTTTTTTTCCATTGCAAAACAGCCAAAAACAGCTTCAACTAAGTGTCATTTAATAGATATATCTACAGGTTGTTGTTTTTCTTTTCCACATACACACACATTATGTGTGTGTGTGTGTTTTTTTTTTTCATTTTCATTTTTTCATTTATGTGTTTTTTTTTCTTTTGCATTTTTTTGAGCAGTCTGTGGTCAGAACGGTTAGTACGTGACGTTGCCTGCGGCATTTGGGTCATATTATTGGTCTTGGTTTTCAACTTGTTTTGCGCAAATAACTATTTCATTAGATTTCGCAAGCGGGTTTATTGGCGAGATTGCCAATTGGAATTTCCTACATGCACTTTAAGACAGATTAGCAACAAGCGAAAAGGAAGCCAAAAATGCATCTTTTTTTAATGGGACAATAATAATGGGAAATTCAAATAACAAACTAATAAACTCTTAAAGCTAACAAAGAAAAGTAAATAAACATAAAAAGAAAAAAACCTTAAAAAATATTAAAAACATTACATTTGCTTTGAGTACTTGTTGAGTTGGCCACAAGATTTAATTAGAATGATTTGAGAATACTGAAAAAATATGAAAACATGCATTGATTGAATACTTTTCTAGATAGTTGAATGAACCAGTTCGTAGTATTGGCTACTGCTTTATTACAATTATTGCCCAAGCAGCAGCGGCAGTAGCTCAATGCCATGCTTTATCGAGAGTTTGTGTTGTTGATTTAAGCATTCCTGCTAACCAGAACGGATTCAGTGTAGTACCTCTTAATTGAACATGACATGTGGCATGATCACTTGGTCACAAAAACAACAACAACAACAACATAAACTACGAGTTGATCAGCATTTAGTTGATCTTGTTTTACGTTAAGCTGTCTTATATCGTATGAAGTAGGTGGCAATAAACTGTCGACATAAACTAACACCAACACCAACCCCAACATTAACAGCACCAACACTAACATTATTATCAAGTATGGTTAATAATTTGTGTGTGTTTTTTGATTGCTGACACGCAATGCAAATGACGAAATCGAAATCGAAAACGCGCAGCAAGCAGACAAAACTTGCCAAATATGTTTGCTCCGCTTTTGGGCTGGTCAATTAGTATTGGCCATTAATTGGTTGCCATATATTTACTGTTACCGTTGCTGTTACTCTTTTCTGCCTGTGGTCTAGTTAGTCAGGCGCACTCCCCATTTTGAGGTGCTGCTGCTGCTGCTGCTGACTCAGCTGCTTTAGTTATAAACCAAACCAAACCATTTTGAAATTTACAAAAACTTTTCACTCAACAGCTGTAATTTCGCCTAATTACAGCTTTGTGGGTCCGAAAGAAAACTTAAATTATAAAACGTATTTTCGAGGATGCCGCGCGCAACAAAATTATAGATATTTATAATACACATAGCCAACAAAATAATGCGAAGTTCAACAATTTCCGCATTACAAGAGGAAAATATATACATAATTTGATTTGTTTATTTCGATTAGTCACGGGATAGTTTGCATCACGAACATTTTCTAAAGAGTTTCCCAAAAACCAAAAAAAAAAAAAAAACAAACCCTAAAGGAAGGAAGAAAATATTTTTTTTGCTCTTCGTATTTCCATATTTATTTCATACATAAACACATTTTCACTTTATTTTGTATTGAATTCAATTTAATATGAAATATTACACATTATCGTTTTTCTATCCAAAACATCTTTAAAGCTAATTTTTCCATCAAAATTTTTCTTTAAAGCAAAGACTACGAAAATATTTTTTTTTAGCTCCAATCTCATTAAAAATGTAACACAATGAACTTAGTTAAATAATTTTTAAAAGCTTTCAAATTTACATCAATAAATTATCTTTTGACTAAGTTTTGGTTGTGAATTCTTTCACAAAGCTTCATAAGGCAAGAATCGATAGATTTGTTAACATAATATTATAATAAAAATCTAAGAAAGTGATTTTTTGAAGAAATGCCCAAATAGGTTGTAAATGTTGTCGACTTAAAAATAAAAGCAATTCACAGGAATCAGTGAAAGTGAAAGGTAAAGGTAAAGTGTGTGTTGTGGGCATTTGGGCAAAATGTATGTAAATATGACGACTTATGAACGAACAAGAAAAGAAATCGGACACTTTTTGAAGACCAAAATCTAATAATTTTATGACCAAGGCACAAAACATCTTGTTCATTTCCCTTTCACTTCATATAGCTGTCTGTATGTGTGTGTGTATGTGTACCTGATGATTTGTTGTATCTACTCTGATTATATATAAATATATATATAGATCTGTAACGCACTCTACGCAAGTTTCAGTCAAATAAATAGGAACATGAACATTTTACACACACGCCAAGCCAATTAAATACAAGACAAATTTGGCTAAAAGTGGAAAAAGCATCTAAATAACGAATAATTGTGAAATCTGCAACAACAACAACAACAACAAAAACAGCAACAGCAACATCAACATGAAAATGAAATTAAATGCTCATAAAAAAGCAAACGCAATGAGACCGTAACAATATTTTTTGTGTTTTTTTTTCCACCCCCTTTATATAGCCGAGTTGCGGTGTGAATCGTTCGTTTGTCAGCGATTCTCTGAAAGGGGCAGAGGGAGTTAAATACGAAACGAATCGAAACTCTTAGCCGGTTAATAAGTTGGAAGTTGCGGCTTTTGTTTTTTTTAGTACTATTAAATCTATGTTCGCTCGTGCGTCTCGAAATGCCAATGCAACAAAAAAATAATAACAATCGAATCGAGGCGCATAATTTTGTGAACTTAACCCCAACCCCGAAAACCAAAAAACCAAAAAAATAGTTTCAAAATTTCAAATTATAAGGAACACAATGCAACACAGTGCAACTTAAATCGAAACGATATGAAATGATTTTTTATTTTTATTTTTTTAATTAGTCTGATGTTTGTTTCCATAGAATGTCAAGTCTGTGTGAGTGTGTGTGTGATTGTATGTGTTGATGCCACAAAATGTTGCAGCTCTGACATTTTCACATACTCATAATTAACAGCAAGAGCTGTCTGGTTTGTTGTGTTTGCGGCGTTGCATGCATGCAACATTTATAAGTTGTTGTTGCTTGCTTGCGGCTGTTGTTGCAGCTTTTGATTTCATTGTTTTTTGCATGGTCGTTGAATGTTGTTGCTGCTGCTGCTGTTGCTGCTGTTGTGGTTGCAGCCTCGCTCACTCTCGCTGCTTGCTGCTACTAATTGTCATGCGTCGGCATCGCCATTGTTATTTTTTATGTATTTCATTTCATTTTCATTTTTTCTTTCTCTTCATTTTTTTTTCTATCGTTTTTTTTTAACTTTTTTTTTTGGCGTAATTTTGTGCACGTGAATGGAACACCGGCCACCGGCACGGTACACTGCAGTTGCCAATTTCAGCAGCAAAAAACAACACTAAAAGCTTACTAACAAACAAACACACACAAACATAATAAACATGTTGGTTAAAAAAGTTGGCTTAAAAACAATGCGGAAGACAAATGACCATATTTCTAAAGGTGTTTCAGTGGCTAAGTGAACGGTATTCCTGCATGTTTGGTTGCACATACGTGTATTACACTGAGAAAAAAGTAGATAGTAGTATAATGAACCGAAACGTTAGTTAAACGTTCTATATTCTTGTGAAAGAAATTTCTAATAGCTAAAAAAACTTGCCCTTAATCGACAATTCTAAAAACTAGTTTTAAATTTTCAACTTTCTTTATTTAGAAAGGTTTTTTTAATCAGCTAGAAAAATGTACTTTCATTTTTAAGCAGCTTAAAACTTTTCTGAAAACTATATCAAGAAGGTTTATTAACGTTTACACATAAAAAAAAAATGGTTTACAAACTTCAAAAAAATATAAGGAACTTAGAATAAAATTACAAAGAAGAAATTTAAACAAAATTTAGGCATTTTTTTTTTTTCTTGTACTTTTTAATTATATATAAAATCTACTGCGATTTTAAAAGAAAAATCTGTCTAGTTTTTTTTTCGAGTGCACATGCATACAAAATACTAATTCGCAAATCAATATATAATATTATGTGACAGCTTTGCTCTAACCGAAACATAGACACGGCTAACACCTTAAAAATCATCTTCGTTAGCGGCTAACCCTGAACTTGACTCGTAACTTCGAGCCATCCGCTAGACTACAGTTAACAAAACTGGCCTAAACAAACACACAAACACACACATACAAACAAAACAACAACTTAACTATTTGATTTGACAAGTTCGATGCACGCAAAAGAAAAACAAGACAGAGAGAGAGAGAGACAACAACAACAACAATTTGCGTCAATTAATAGGCGTCTTAAAGTTAAGAGACAGCCGTGACCACTTCGACGCATAACTGTAAGCTGGTTGTAAGCCAAACTTCATTCATCGCCAACTCCCAATGAATGAAAAATCGAATGAATCGTCATAAGACGCAACTCGTAACTCGTAAATCGTAAGTCGAAAGCACTTATCAGATCTTAACACAATACCCTTACCATACAAAAATACTGTTTATATATGCAAATAGATTGCACAGTTAATCAGCAGCTGATTTATGGGCAAGCATTATCAAGCTTATTTACAACAATATGATTAACAACTTGGTGAATGCAATGCATTCAAGTTTGTTGCCTAAGTCTTTCGTTGTGTATGATGCTTTTGATAACTTTTTCTATCAAAATTAAAGAAAACTACAATTGATGAGTTACGGAATGGCGTTGCCAAACGCAAAATAAAAAGTGAAAATGATGAAAAAAATGATGTAAACCTTTTTCATATGTTTCGAGCTAGGCTTGTTATAAAATTTACTTCTGGGTGGCAAAACGGAGGTCACGTTTATTTATCCCTGAACAATTCGTGAGTATAACAATAATAACATTCATTCTGCAAAATCAACCACGAACAAAGAAACTTTGAAGTTCTATTTTAGCATTTGCTGTAACAATTGCCAGAATGAATTGCTTAAAATAAAAATATTTGAATTATCACGATTGACAATTTTCCGTTTGGACTTTGCAATTTTCAATCGTGAGATCTATCTGAACGTACGTTCAAACATATATATGTATGTACATATTCCATAATTATTATTACACACACTTCACACATTCCAATTATTCAACCTGACCACACCCTTTATCTTTTTTCATATGATCAAAAAGTACCATGGAGGTCAAAGTTTTTGTTTGAAAAACATTTCATCCAGTTTATTATGAAAAGCATTCAATCAGCTGTGGTTGTCTCTCAAATGAAACAGAAGGTCGTGGCTTTCAATTACCCTACTTATTACAATACCAGACCACATATAACATATACCATACTATGTATTTGATAGCAGCAAGAGATCAGTCAGTGAACAATATGACGTTTGCCCCTTCTAATCACAATGGCAGCCCAAAAAAAACCAACCACAATTTGGCTTATTTGCATGAGTTGACTTAGCACAAAACAGAATGTAAAACGATCTTAAGCTGACACGGTTCATTCTCATTTCATATATCTAATAATAACAGTTAAACAATTACAGCACACTATATTTTTTATTGGTCATACATCACTGGAAAGTTAACTAGCTGTAAGACGAAAACTTTTTTAACTATGACACAACACTTACAAAGTAACAGAGACGACGACAACATCAACCACATCAAAGAAATGAAAACGTAAAGAAAAAAAAAATCGTTATAATAATAATAACAAAAATCGCACATGTTTCATAACTATACTATGCGAATAGCTTGGAAAGTCGTAAAGGTTTGGTAAGGTATATCCACTGAACTATACCACACTTAAAGTATGTAACGTGGTATTTGCCACAAGAGTCGCCCACAATTGAGGCACCACACTGAGGTAACCATTGTGGCATTCCCATGGTCTATAAAGTGTGCCAAGTTATGGTTTTGTTCTTTGGCAAATTGTTGCTAACGCTTTTTTACACAATAAAACTTGTTTCAAGACCGACAAATTATAATAGAAATACTTTGTATGGGTCTTTAGGATGCTCAAGAGTAAATTCGATTGGAATAACTAAAGCTTAAATGGGATTCTCATTTACATTTACTGAAACTAGTTTAACTTATTTTGAGCTCTGAAGATTTTAATTGCCTTAAAAAAATACTCTTAAAATATAAATATTGACAATACAAATCACACTTAAAGTCAACCGTTACAAAATGTCGTTCATATTAAAAGGATTATTTGTAATAAAATATAAACGTTAAAGTCGCTTTATCTGAACCTTGGCGCTCACGTTCATTGGTAACGTGACTATTTTAATCTAGACCATTTGTCCATTATGCTATAAGGTGGGCGTTTCCTTTGTTAATTCAGTTTAGGGCGCTACATTCACAGTTGGGCGTCCAAAATAAAATGAGTCATGCACTATCTATTCACAAAGAAAAAAACTATATATATATATATATAGTTGAGTGCTACACATTTTTGTGTGAGCAAGGTTTTTTTTTTGGCAGGCAGGCAAAGTGAAAGTACATTTTTGGGCGGTGGACTCTGATGTTGAATTGAAGTAAGAAACAAAATTCAAAACTCATATTGTGCGACCTTGCGGAGAGACCCTACTGCGCCTAAGTAATAACATTCAAAAGTACTAGTCGTAAAAGTAATAATAATAATAATAGTAATGTTAATGTTTATAAAAATAATAATTGTAATAGCAGTCAAATCAAAGAAAGACCACACTAAAAACCAGATTATAAGCAACACCACAACACACACAATAACAACAATGATTGCGCAACACCCTTACACTGGCTGTGTAGTACTATTACGAGCATAGCGAAACGAACAATTGAATTACCTATGCCGCCAATTGGCTAAAACGTGAGCGCATTTCACATTGGCCAACCAACAAGTGACCATAACCCTAACCCTCCATCTCTCTCTTTCACTCTCTCTTTTAACATCCTGATCTATGTTTAAAAAGAAACTAAGCCTAATGAATACTTAACCCCTGTTGTAGTGCAAGATAATAACTAAGATGTTTAACTGCCTAAAAAATGTATATAGTATAAATAATAACAAAAATAGATTGACTGACTGACTGACTGATTAACTTTCACTTTGAAATCGTTTACAAATCTATTAAGATTTATGAACGGTTCCACAAACTTATAGTTTTGAGGTCCGGCTTCAATAATGCCTTTTGTTGCCCACTCAAAATCTTATGTATGAAATGTAAAGCACTTTGACAGAGCGATAGAGCGACAAAGCGACAGGCAGCGGATGCAAAAAGCTTTGAAGTTATTTTAACTTGCTTACAACTAAAATTCACAATTCTCTTTCTCAGACATTCTCCATTTATTTTCACACTCATTTCATATTTTTGAATTCATGAAATTGACTGACACACGACAAAGTATTTTCCACACTAGTAGTTACTTGCAACACTTAAGCCGAAACACAAAAAACAAAAGCAAAGAAAAAATACTTTTATAATGACACAACGCTTAAAAACATAAGCAATAATTAAATTTAATGTGTCCAAATTAGAGCGTCAACAAAAAACAAAATAATAATTAAAAGACGACAAAAAAATATGTACTTGCAGCTAAAAATTGCATGCAGCAAGCCATGAAAGTAGCAAGTTTACCATTCCACAATAAATTAAGTTAACATTTTGACATTAATTTCTTTTCTTCATTGTTTGTTAGTAATTATTAGACCAGAGACAGTTGTTTAAGTTATTGCTTGTATTACTTTGTGTTTATTTTTAGTTAAGAAAAATTGTGAGTGCTAGAGAATATATTATATATATATGCTTCAAGTCCATTGGGGCAACAAAACATATTGAATGTTGGTATCATTATAATTGGTATAATAAAGCTGCAGAAATAATATTTACAAATTGATAGTTTCAACGTGCTTCCATAGCACTTAATATATGTATACCCTCTTTTAATGCAATTTGCTTAAGAGGTATATTTTTACCAACGAAAAAATATATATCGATAACAGTTCTGATCGATTTATTATTGTTATCGATTCTCATAGCACAATCACAGCTTAAGAATGTTATTTGCAAAGTGTTAAAGTACGAAAAAATATATATCGATAACAGTTCTGATCGATTTATTATTGTTATCGATTCTCATAGCACAATCACAGCTTAAGAATGTTATTTGCAAAGTGTTAAAGTACGAAAAAATTGATATCGATAACAGTTCTGATCGATTTATTATTGTTATCGATTCTCATAGCACATTAACAGCTTAAGAATGTTATTTGCAAAGTGTTGAAGTACGAAAAAATGTATATCGATAACAGTTCTGATCGATTTATTTTTTTATCGATTCTCATAGCACATTCTTACATACCTTAAGAATGTTGTTTGCAAAGTGTTAAAGTACGAAGAAATGTATATCAATAACAGCACTGATCGATTTAATATTGTTATCGATTCTCATAGCACATTCACAGCTTAAGAACGCTTTCTTAAAATATCTCCCCTTAAAGTCACTTGTTCTACTTACGTAGTATCTTAAAGTTGGTGGTAATCTTTTTCAATTGCATTTGAGACTTGTTTTTGTAATCGCAGCAAGTCGGTAAAGTTGAGCTAATTAATTTATTGCCCCATTGCCCGAACACCGAGTACAAATGCACATACATATACAAATATTCATTGAGCAGTTTTAGTGTCGCTAATTATCCAACAGTTGAGTTGAGTTGAGTTTTTGGTTTCATTGTGAAAGTAATGCAAAAATCAACTTTACAGTCAACCGAGCCAACTGTCATTTAGTGAGTAAATCTGATTGCAAACATGTGCATACAAATACAAATACACATTATGCATATGTGTGTGTATTTAGATGTTGCGTGTTTGCTAGTGTTAGTGTTGGTTATTGCCACCTGTTGACAACTAGCATCGGACACAGCTGCAATTCGTTGTTTGCAAATCGTTAATCAAATTGGCATAGCAAAGTAGCCACAATGCATAAATAAAGATCGTTATTGCTAACAATAAATCCGCATATTGGCAGCATATGTTATGGCCCTTATAATGTATATATTTCTTTGTATTTCTTAGCCAAACTCTCTCCCACTTGAAGTAAAATAAATACTTAAGTGTTTGTGTTGCATGTGCGAATTTACATATTGTGGGTGGAGTAACAGACAAAAATTAAAACAATAAATAAACCGCAACTGAATCATGTTCATGACCATGATTTAATCGGAGCATGTTGACTTAACAAAAAAAAAAAACAATATAAAAAAATTGTTAAACCAAAAGAGGTAATTAGAAACTTTTTCATAGACTGCCAAAAATCGATTAGAAAGAATAATTTAAATACCATTAATGAATGCTTTAAAGTTCGCCTTTAAAATAGATTAAAATGAAAGTAAAAGTACAAACTTTTGTATGGTATTTAAACTTTAACACTTTATGCTTTCTATTCTCTTAACTTAAAGGCGTTTTTTCGAAAGTTCTTAATTCTATTTATGGGTCACACACAAAATGTATATATATATATATTTGCATGTACATTTAAAAGATCTTTAACTAGTTTGCTCGTTGTACCGGTTAATCGCAATATTTCACGGCAATAATATACATAATCATAAAATAGACGATTGCTGTTGGGTGTTGCTGCTGCTGTGGCTACTGCTGTTGGCAATAAATGTAATTCAAGTCAAGGTTACAATCGATTTGAACACGAATTCCACTTCAAATACTCTGTACCATCTAACAAAAGTAAAAGGGTATTATTTAGATGTGAACAAAATTGATCAAGACTGTTAGCCTAAGACATTAAAAGCCAAAAGATAAATATTAAAAATAAAAATTAAAACAATAAATTTAAAACTTGATTCTATTTTTTTGAAACCCTGATTTAGCTGAACTTAAGGTTAATACTTAAAATAAAAATTAAATTAATACATTTTTAAATTGATTCTACCGTTGGATGCCCTGATTTTGGTTCCAATTAAATCCCATTAACATAATGTTGCCACAGGAAATACCATTTACAGCCATGAGACTGAAAAACTAAACTGATTTTTAAAGGCCACATCATGATTAAGATTAATATATAAATTTAGTTATGCTACATTAAGCTGCAATGCATGTTAATATGTTCCCATAACGTCTAATTCACTGTCTACAACAAGAATAACAACAATATATATTTAGACCTTGCAACAGTGTTTTGGCGTTTTGTTTATGCACCCACGTTGTGTATTAAATTTGCCACATTTGGCCAATGCCAAAACCGAAACCAAACCTAAGCCAAAACCTAAGTGCAACAACAATAATAACAGCGATTTGTTACAATGTTGTTGCAACGTTGTTGCACGTTGTTGAGTACTCATGTCAGCTGCTACCTTTTTTTGAGGCCGGAAAAGTCATTAACTAAACAAACTTTTACGAACGTGTGTAGCTAGCTTTGTTGACCTTCCCCGTTTAAGAATTTCACACCATTTTGGCAACCAAAGTTCTATGCTAATACGTTTGATTTTATTTGTGGCACCTGAGAATTCTTGAAATGCTTATAATACAAATTTGGCAATATTCTGCATGTTGCTTGCTGCAATTATTTGTCACCCATTCTCCCTCTCTCTCTCTAGATTTTGCCGACCGTTTAAATTTGTCCATAAATGATATAAACGACGCCGCTAGTTAACAATCGTTTCGATTAATTCAGTTTACTTTGTTCAAATTAAGTAATAGAGTATATTGACAATCCAGTTTGAAGCATGTTAAATTTGCAAACTTTTTCGGAGATATAATTATAATCTTTGCGAATCATTTTGAAGTCTTTCTTAAACTGCAAAAAGAGTATTAAAAAGTCTTTCATGAACCAATGCAGCGTTCAAAAACTTCTTTTTTTTAATGGTTGATATAAATTTACTTCTTATTAAAATTTTCGACAGTTTTAAGCGTTTCTTTTAGCATTAGGTTTTAATTTTTGTTTTAGTTATATATATATTTATATATATATATGGCCATTATATATAGAAAACTAATTAAATGCACTAATTACTCAACACAATTACTCAGTTAAATGGGTGCAGCTATTAACTGTTGGCCAAAAGTCTAAAATTTAAAAAAACCACAAAACCCAAGCATTGAACAAAACAAAACCGAAAGCGAAACCCAGGAGACTGACCAAATTCTTTCTAAATTGACAACTGCAAATGGTTAGGAACAGCTGGTCAAGCGATACAAAAGCGTGGGACAGATTTGCAGAATAGTTTATCTTTTTCAATGTATCATTGGGACATGTTTAACAAAACTTAGCTTGCTTTGCTTTCGTGCAATGCATATAAAAGCAAAAAACAAAAAATAAATAATAAAAAAACGTTCGTAGTATGTAAATAAACTGACACAATAAGTAAACGAGTCAGTCATTATAAAAAATTGATCCGGGTCTAAGTACCCAGATAGCGAACGTTAATTGTGATAGATTATTCGTACTGTATAAATATTAATTAAATTACTCTATTAAAATCTCAAAGCAAAATTCTGTATATATTTTTTTAAAACAACTATGCAAAGTTTTCTAATACAAACATATTTTTATGTTTTTCAAAATTTTTTTTATAAAATAAATTAGAAGAAGAAATATTTTCTATAATATTAATAAGTAAAAGTATAAGAAAACGTAGAAAAAGGCAAATAAAAAACATAAAAATACTTTAAAACTCATTTCTCAATAATTAATAAAAGAAAATAAAAAATAATAATACAAAACAGCTATAATGGAATAAAAATTAAAATCAGGTAAAAAAAAAACAACCTAAAAGTATCTTTAAACTCATTTTAAAATATTTAATAAAAGATTACAAAAATAAAAACTGGTAGAAAAAAAACTTTAAAATAAATTTAAGCTAATTTCAAAATTTTTCATAAAAGATAAAAAAAATAAAATAATACAAAAACAGCTATAATTAAACAAAGCGAAAGTAGAAGTCTTTGTTTGAATATCTCAAAGCAATTGTTTCATTCTTCAAAATGCTTGCAACGTACAAAAAAAAAGCCAAACAAGTTCGTGTCCTCAATCTTTTGTTTTTATTGCATTTTTGCATTACCATTCAGCGATAGTGCACCTTGCAAAAAGCTATGCAAAATAAATGGGTGTGGATAATAATAATAGATTTAGCACAATTTCGATTTGTAAGCAATGCAAATTCAATGATTATTATGGCAAATTTCTCTTTCTTTTCGGCTTGTGGTTTTGGATGAGTTTTAAAAAGGGAATAGCCCGAATATTCAAATGGGAAATAAACCATAATAAATACACACATATTTATAAATATATTTATAAAAAAACAAAACAATAAAGTCTAAATCATATTGTCATTAAAAATATATATAGCAACAACAAAAATAACACTTTTGTTGCCAATGGCTTGATTTTTTTTTCATTCTGTGCTTCTAGTCTGAGCAAATACAAGATTTTTGCACTTAATTAGTTAGTCGCTCGCAACGCGCACCTTTTGGCGGCATTGCGTCATCGTTGGAGCTGATTGAACTCTTGCGATTGCACAAAGCCAAATCAAGCAACAAAATAAATACATATATATAAAAGTAACAACAACAATAATACATATAAAAAATAGTAACTGTGGCCAGTTTGCACTTAATTTAAAGCGTAGTTGTGCACGATTTTTGAAGGTATCCGAGAAGTTTGCCCCAGACCGAAAATTAATTGAAACACCTCCAAGTTCAAACAATAAATGAACAAATGATTTATTTTGGTTTTTTGTTTCTTTGGTTTCTTTTGTTGCAGACAAACAGCCGGATCAAGCATCGGCTGGCTCCTACTGGCAACAGCACGTGGCCACACCCAGCAGCTCAACGCCCTTCGACTCGCCCTTCTTTTCGGCCACGCATGGCCTCGTCCAGACGCACCCTTCTCTGGGCGCCGGCATACCACGCCCACAGCCCCTCAATAGCAATAGCCTGGGCAGCGGCGCCTCCCCATCAAATCCATCTCTGACCGCAGGCAGCGGCTATCTCAACTCTCGCGGCACCTTGCCCACCTCGGCGCGTTATCCGCCCAAGATCAGTGGCACCGTGGTGGAACCCAATCCCAAGTCGCCCTTCCGCCATTTGGATTTCTCGACCAGTGCCACAGCCGAGCTGCGTCGCAATCCAGCTCTATCCGCTCCGGATGAGTGTGCTCGTGCCTGTCGCGAAGGCGAGCCGCCAAGGATCTGTTATTATCATTTCACTTTGGAGTACTATACGGTCTTGGGAGCGTAAGTAATCAAAAAAAAAATACTTTAAAGTTTAAATTCACAGTCTTTAAAGTTAGGTTATGTAAAAAAATATTGCATATTATATTCTAGTCAATTGCGTACTTATTTTATAGTTGAAATTCACATTCCTGAAAGTTATGTAAGAAAAAATGTTACAAAAACCGTAACACGATACTGATAAGCGCATGCATATGTATGTGTGTGTGTGTGTTTGGCTAATGAACATGTGTGTGTCAAATTAATCAAAATTTGAAAGTCTGCCGACAATCAACTGACTGACAGCTCATAAACCAGAAATCCAATCAAAGCTTATATCATAATATATACATATAAAGTTCGCCTTGTTTGTTAAAGTTTTGGCAATTATTCACACATAAAATAAACATATATATACTATATACATTATTAACTAACTAAATATATAAATAATTAAGCCGCGAAACTATACAAATGTCAATGCATGGAAGTTCAGACTTAAATATAATTAAAAAAAAAGTCGCAAGTCAATTTTAAAGTACCAGGAAAAATAAATGCAAAAACTTCACACAGAGAAACTAAAGCGCAAAGCTTAGCTGTCACCGCATCGAATAAAGCTGAGTTCAAATACAACAACAAATAATTCCCACGCCATAAGTACCGTATATCCATAATATACATACATACAAAATAAAGCAAATAGAGAGTCAAGCACAACAACAACAACACAAAGAAAAGCAAATGCAAACTTTTTTTATTTGCGGTATAGCACAAATAAAATCGACTAGACGACGAGTTTCAATGACTTTTCTTATATAAGTAGATAGGTATAGGTATAGGTATGTGTGTATGTAAGTAGTCCGGTTGAAAATACACACACACACACACATACCAGGAAGCAATCTATACTATTATTGTGTAGCTATTAAGAGTTTAGAACATAAAACATTAAAACTGGAATATTTTTGTAACTAATCATGTAAACTTAACTGAACTAAATACTAACTCTATAATTAAAGCAACATTCAAGTAAATTTTCGAAAAATCATTAAAAATAAACAACTTAATGCTTTGACTCTTTACAGTCGAGTTGTTATATTGTTATTCTCATGTGAATCTTATTAATTTAAAGTTAAAACAACTAAAAGCTAAGGGAGAAAAATAACTATTGAAATCATAAAAAGAGATCACTAAACATTAAACAACTTAAATTTATGTTTAAACAAGTCTTAAATTTAGATCAAAAGAGAACTTTTTAAGTAGAATTTATTTACATATATAACTTAATATAATATATTCAGATTTATTTACACTTTATGAAACCATATTCCTAACATTAAATTGTCTTACAGTGCCTGCCAGGTGTGCACACCAAATGCAACGAATACTGTTTGGAGTCACTGTCAGTGCGTTCTGGCCGATGGTGTTGAGCGTGGCATATTGACAGCGAATCGTATGATTCCCGGACCTAGCATTCAGGTGTGCGAGAACGACAAGGTTGTCATCGATGTCGAGAATCATATGGAGGGCATGGAAGTGACCATTCACTGGCACGGCATCTGGCAGCGTGGTTCACAGTACTACGATGGTGTACCCTTTGTCACCCAGTGTCCCATACAGCAGGGCAATACGTTCCGCTATCAATGGACGGGCAATGCCGGCACTCATTTCTGGCATGCTCATACAGGTTTGCAGAAACTCGATGGTCTGTACGGAAGTGTTGTGGTGCGACAACCGCCTTCGCGTGATCCCAACTCTCATCTGTACGACTACGATTTGACTACCCACATAATGTTGATCAGTGACTGGTTGCATGAGGATGCTGCCGAACGGTATCCGGGACGACTTGCTGTTAATACCGGCCAAGATCCCGAATCTATGTTGATTAATGGCAAAGGTCAGTTCCGTGACCCGAACACTGGCTTCATGACAAACACACCACTCGAGATATTTACGATTACACCGGGTCGTCGCTACCGTTTCCGCATGATCAACGCCTTTGCCTCCGTCTGTCCCGCTCAGGTCACAATCGAAGGTCATGGCATGACAGTCATCGCTACAGACGGCGAGTCTGTCCATCCTGTCAATGTCAATACAATCATCTCCTTCTCTGGTAAGTAGTAACCCCTTACCGAACTACATTACTAAGTTGCTTACTTCTCTTCTTCTTCTGCTGTGATTGTCAGGTGAACGTTATGATTTCATTATCACTGCCGATCAGCCTGTGGGCGCTTATTGGATCCAATTGCGTGGTCTAGGTGAGTGCGGCATTCGACGTGCTCAACAGCTGGCCATTCTGCGCTATGCTCGTGGTCCTTATCAGCCCGCTTCGTCACCACCCACTTATGATGTCGGCATTCCACAGGGTGTGGTAAGTTTTCATAAACTCAATTTGGTATTTCTTTTCAACTTTTCTAGACCCTCAATGAATGCAGATTGAATAGAGAATTGCTGAATTACTTTTTGCATAGTTCAAAAATATCCCTAAAACACAATGTCAATCAAAATTTATCAGAATGCCATCTTTAGGCTCGAAATCGCATTACTAGTCACTTAGGAAATATCTTTTTATATGACATAACATAAAGTCCTCTTGATAATGTTAAAATTTGAAAGAAAAACTACGGAATCTTAAAGTCCCCTTCCCCGTTTCAAGATAGAAATAGAAATTTCCCAATTGGGTTTTAATCATCTTTTCGGATATCAAGAGTTAGCCCAACCAAATCCATAGTCCTCAATTACTAGTCAACACTGTAAGTAAGTACAATGTATTATATCTGAAAATATATTTTTCCGGTGGGATTGTAAAATTTGTATATAGTATATATATAAGAGTAAAATGCATGATCTTAGCGTTGTTGTGAAATAACTGAATGAATACTGAACAACTGCGCAAAAATACTTACTGCAAAACTAAATATATTTCTCTATCTTTTTCAAATACCCCCCACGAAATAAATCCCAAAAAAAAAAACTACACAATAAATGTAAAATTTCACCACTAATGCAAAACGAATGTGGCTTTTCCTGCACATGTGTATATATATATATATAAATTTGCTATCTATCAACACACAAATGAACTTCTTCTGCATTCGGACGACTGACATTATGACGAAAAAACAAAATTATAAACGATAAAAAAAAAAACACAACACAAAAGGTCATGAACCCCTTGGACGCTCAATGTAATCGTCAGCGTAATGATGCAATTTGTGTAAGTCAATTGAAAAATGCACTTGAAATCGATCGTGGAATCCTGGCTGAGAAACCGGATGTGAAGATTTTCCTGCCATTCCGTTTCTTTGTCTATCGCGCTGAAGATCTTTTCCAGCCCAACACTTATAACCGATTTTTGGGTAAGATCCTTTCAACTAACCAAACTTGCATGATCAACAAAAACAAATGTATTAATCTTCATATGTTTAACAGTTGCTCCAACTGGCGATCATGTCATTTCCCTCATCGATGAGATCTCCTATCTCTCAGCACCAGCTCCACTGACATCGCAATATAATGAAATAAATCCGGAACAGTTCTGCAATGGTGATAACCGTCCAGCCGATTGTGGTCCGAACTGTATGTGCACACACAAAATTGATATTCCACTGAACGCAATTGTTGAGGTCGTTCTTGTCGATGAGGGTAAGTTTATACTAATATACATCATGAAACATTATTCTTAAACATTTTCTATGCTTAACAAAAAAGTTCTGAATAGTTAATAATTAATGAATTTCGTAAGTCCGATTGAAAATGATTTTATAAGCCGGAAAGTTGGTGATTGATTGATTGATTTTTATTTCTTTAACAGTTCAACAGCCCAACTTGTCGCATCCATTCCATTTGCACGGATACGGCTTCCATGTTATTGGCATTGGTCGATCGCCCGACTCGTCGGTGAAGAAGATTAACTTGAAGCATGCGCTCGATCTGGATAGACGTGGTCTCTTGCACAGACAGTACAATCTGCCACCGCTTAAGGATACCATTGCAGTGCCAAACAATGGATATGTTGTGCTACGCTTCAGAGCTGATAATCCCGGTTAGTATATCTTTATATAGTACAGAGATTTGAAACTTTTATAACAAACAAACAAACACACACGATTTGTATTTTCACAGGTTTCTGGCTTTTCCACTGTCATTTCCTATTCCATATTATAATTGGTATGAATTTGATTCTGCAAGTCGGCACAAATGCCGATTTGCCGCCAGTGCCACCCGGTTTCCCGACTTGTGGCGATCACACACCACCCATTCCCATTAATTAAGTCTAGGCGTTTAAATCATCGACTAGATGATGAAGATGATGATGATGAAGGAGCAGAAGGAGCAAGAGAAGGAGGAGGAGGAGGAGAAGATGATGAAATGTAGAAGAAAACCGCACACACGCACCCACGAACAAATCGAAAAGAAAGAGAAAGCAACAAAATATATTTAGAAAGAAAAAAAACTCTGAACGAAACAGTTTGTACAAAGTTTGTAGAGACAGCACAATAAGTATGTATGTATTTGTTTGTTGTAAAATATCCCCCCCCCCCCCCCCCTCCAACAATTTGTATGATATAACTTGGCTTTCCCCCCGCCTCCCCCACAATCCGCATAAGCTTGCCTCGTGGGTGCACTTAAGCTTGCACCCTAACCTCAAAAAAAACAAAAACTGCCTAAAGCAATCGATAAATTTCCCTTCTTTTTTTCTTCCTCTTTGCACTTACCTAACGACTTACCCCACTGAAGCAAGTGAGCAAAAGCGGTGCACTGATATTTTGTATAAATATGTAAAAAAAAAAACAAAACGAGAAAACATCAAAAACAAAAAAGAAAAAAAAACATCTTTGATATTTGGTGCAGCCATATAATTATTTCCAGCAGCTTTTGGATTTATCTAGAAATATTTTATTATTTTAAACTGTCACCGATCCGTTTCTGCAAAAGCCAACAACAACAACTTTTTCACGCTCTTCAACATTGAAACTTGATGTATGTATGTATGTACTATATATTATTAAACTAATGTATATAGGACCAAATAAAATCCATGCTGGTGCCTAGACTTTTTTTTATTCTTGAAAAGCTTCAACTTCTGTACAAAAAAGTTTGCCTTTTGTCTAAGTTATAAATATATAAACAAAACAAAAAAAATGCAATTAAATGAATATAAATATTAATTAATGTACATAAAATGTAAAAATGAAATGAAAAAAAATATATATATTATAAATATGTATTATGCTTAAACTACTTACTTATGTAATATGCCTAGGGTCTATTGAAATGATATATACTCTGATTGGCTTGTCACAGTCATATTTAATAGCTGCAAACAAACAACAACAAATATGTATGCCAGACACAAAAAGAAACTTGTAAATTCCCAATATATATAATGCATATAGTACTATATGTGTTCGATTTTTGTAAAGCTTGAGACACAAACAAACAAAACAAACAAACAAAAGAAAGAAGCAAACCCAATTAACTGCCGTTAAATTTATATTTATTTCTTAAATCAATTTTAATAAAATATAAAAAAATTTAAATAGTGCACCAAATTTTTTAGCTATACGATATACGAATATATAAACTTTTTCAGATTAACTCATAAATTTAACACAATTATTTTTGAAATATTTTTCTTCATCATTTTCATTTCATTCATAACTTTCTTCACAGATACTTAACCCTTTAGATGCGATTTGTGATCGTAAGAGAGCCGATGCCGTTTGTGTTTCCAATCTTAAGAATGCGAAAAAAGTCGATAAGAGTGTTCTGGTTGAGAGGCCCGATGTGAAAATCTTTTTACCTTTCAGATTTTATGTGTACGATCCAAAATCACTTTTCATACCAAACACATACAACAGATTTTTGGGTATGTTCTTTAAAAATAACACTCAAATCCTTTTCCGTTGTTGATTAACCAAACTTTTTGCTTTAACTAACTTCATGTACAATTACAAAAAAAAAAACTTAACAAACATAAATGCTTCGTGGTCACAAAATCCAACAAACTTAACGCTACAAAAAACACAAACATATATAGTTGTGCCTAGCGGTGACCATTTAACCTCTCTTGTCGATGAAATCTCGTATATATCACCACCGTCTCCACCACTATCACAAATCGACGATATACCGCCCGAGTACTTTTGCAATGGAGACAATCGTCCGCCGAACTGTGGACCCAACTGTGAATGCACTCACATGATCGACATACCGTTGGGTGCGATCGTTGAGGTCGTTCTGGTGGATGAGGTGCAGCAGGTGAACATAAGTCATCCCTTTCATTTACATGGGACGGCTTTCTATGTTGTCGGATTGGGACGATCGCCCGATAAGTCGATTAAGAAAATAAATCTAAAACACGCCTTGGAATTGGATCGTATGGGAATGCTTGAAAGGGATTTTACGAGGCCACCGCTTAAGGATACGATTGCGGTGCCCAATAATGGATATGTTGTGATGCGATTTCGTGCCGATAATCCAGGGTATTGGCTCTTCCATTGTCACTTTCTCTTTCACATTGTCATCGGCATGAACCTGGTCATTCACATCGGCACACAAGCCGACCTGCCACCAGTTCCGCCAAGGTTTCCCCGTTGTGGAGATCATGTACCGCCTGTAACCTGGTACTAACTAACTATTTCTTCTACTTCCTATTACAATTTCGTATTTATTTATTAACCAAAACACGCTTTAGCTTAAAGTAATAATAGTTTAGAGTTCTTCAATAGCAGGGGAGTAGAACTTCCCTATAAATTTTGCCTGAAAACTATTTAACTAAACTAAAAACTTTCTTTTATCAATTTTAATTTTTTTGTGTTTTAGGATAGACTTTTAGGCTTCTGCTTTTCGATTGTATTCTGTATTTATCAGTTTTTATACTTAGCCAAATGAAAAAGGTGTAAAAAGTGAATTTGTATAGCCATTAAAAATGTTTTAAAAAAGGGTATTTAAAAAATGTTTTAGAACATTATTATCATAGGCAGATTGAATATGTCCGAAATACAGTAAAATACATTTTTACTATTTTCCTTGTCCTATAGAAAGCAATCGATTTTAATCGATTAAAATTGAGTTGAATTGGAATGGTGATACCGCCTAGAATAGGGCGTAGGTCTATGTATGTGTTAATGTTTATGTTTAAATTAGTTGTAATGTTTATGCTTATGCTTATGTTTGCATTGTTCGCTTGTAATTAGTTAATAAGTGAGTTAAACTTGAATGTTAATAATAAACAAAGAACACAAGATGTGAAAAACTTTACTAAAGCCAGTCTCACATCACCCAAATTTCCTTCTTGCATAGCACTAATCCTTTAATTCCATGTAGTTGCATCGGATGCAGATCATCTCATTTCACTGATCGATGAGGTATCGTATGTGGCACCACCTTCACCAATGTTGTCCCAGTACAACGATATTCCCGAAGAGTACTACTGCAATGGGGACAATCGACCGTCTAATTGTGGCGAGAACTGTCAATGTGTTCACAAGATTGACATACCTCTGAATGCGATCGTTGAGGTCGTTCTGGTGGACGAAGTGCAGCAAATCAACATCAGTCATCCATTCCATTTGCATGGCACATCGTTTTATGTCATTGGCCTGGGACGATCTCCGGACATAAATGTCAAGCGAATGAATCTGAAGCATGCTTTGGATTTGGATCAACGCGGCATGCTGGAGCGACACTTCATCAAGCCAGCGTTAAAGGACACTGTCGCAGTGCCAAATAATGGTTATGCCGTATTGCGTTTCCGTGCTGATAATCCTGGCTTCTGGCTGTTTCACTGTCATTTTCAATATCACATTGTTATCGGCATGAATTTGGTATTTCAAATTGGCACGCCCAAGGATCTGCCGCCAGTGCCGCCAAACTTTCCTCGATGTGGTAATCATCTGCCACCTATAACAGCGCCCAGTAGCTCATGGTAACGATACTAGTTGCACTTTATCTTTAAGTTAGACATTAAGCAGAAATTAAAATTTCTAACAAACCCCTTAAAAATGTATACTAAGCAATAACAAAAAATAAATCCTAGCTCGATTTAGTTGAACTTTTCCAGCTAGGATTTGCATAAATTGTTAAACGATATACTTGAGTTTAAAAATATACATTATATTTAAGACAGAATAATGTTTCTGACTCAGCGTTGCGACGCTTCAAAGGAATTGATTAGCCCTCGGCAAGATTATTTAAATTTGGCTCATTAAAGTCATTAATTTAATTGTAGACATACGCTTTATACTTAAATAAGAAAAATAAAAATTTTAATATATAAATCCATACATTTTTCAGTGTTTTGTTTTATAACATACAACAATTGAGTTGATTAAACTATGATGGTTTGACAATTCATTTTTTTGTTTTTAATTTATGCGCCATTAAAAAAAGAGTGACCATGCAAGTCGCCAATAAATTTTAAAACAGGTTGGCAGGTCTACTACAATGTAACAGCGCTGCCAGAAAACCCAAATAACATTCTAAAAAGATTAATAACAAATAGAGAAGCGAACATATTGATAAAACATGGGAAAAACAGAAGGTATGCTTATTCTTAATAGTATTTATTACTTAATAATGTCAATAAATCATTAAAGATCGACGCTCAAAACGAAGCAAACGTCAAAAACCTGCCAGATTTGCCTCTCCCACAGCAGCAACGCCGTCGCCGACCCCTGAAAATTGTGAAGCTGAACCAGTTGAGGTAGAAGTTGAGACTAGCACTGAGACAGCTGCTGCTGCTGCAGCTGCACTTGACGAGGTAGCATCTTCATCTTCAAAACAACGACCTGCATCCAGCATAAAGTCTACAACTTCAACAACTCCACCCAGCATTACCGCAAAGAAGACGCCGTCAAGGAAACGCCGCAATTCGGATACGTCTAGTGATGAGGAGCGTTGGTTGAACGCCATTGAAACCGGCAAACTTGAAGACGTCGACGATGAGCTTAAGAAGATCAAGGATCCCAAGTTAATGACAGCGCGCCAGCGAGCAATGTATGAACGAACACAGGATACCGAACCTGCGCTCGCTGGATTTGTGGAGGAACTTATTGCACTGCCCAGTGGCTATAGAGAGAAGGAGAAACCGCAAACGGCCGAGGAGATTCAAAAAGCAGCACTCAAGTCACAGAAACGCAAGCAACAAGCCGACGAACGTCGTGAAAAGGACAAACAGAAGACAATGGAACGTCTGCTTAAGAAACAGGAAACCGGTAAACAACGCTCTGCTTCAGCACGCAACAAACTTAATCAAAGAAACACCCTGCCATCCCTCACCTACATGAACACCCAGGCTGGAATATACATTATGGTGCCACCTGGCCAGGAATTTCCATTGCAGCCACAATCCGCAATCAAAGCACCACCCGCAAAGCTGTGCAGCATTGCTGGTTGTGGCAAACGCAAGATCTATAATTGCTCCAAAACAAATGTTCCACTGTGCAGCTTAGCCTGTTACAAGAAGAATCTAGCTGTCGTCTAGATAGGATTAGCTTAAAACTTAAACAAAATAAATGTTATTTTATTGATTCATTAAGAAATGGTTGATAATCTCCTGCTGTTCGGATTCAATGCGTTGCAAATATTGATACTCGCTCTTCAATCGTTCCAATTCGACTGTGTGCTCGAGAATCTGACTCTGGTACACCTGCTGCTCCGTCTGGCGCTGTTTGGCCATTGTTTTGAGTTGATTTTGTGTGCCAATTGCACGCAGTTTCTCACTCTCCACAACCTTGGCAAAGTTCGAGGATATCTTGTAAAAGTCCTCGCCGAACTTCTTAAATATTTGCAAGTTTCGGGAATATTCCAGACACTCCTGTCGTAACTCAATTGTTTGATTGGCAATCTGTGGATCCTGCACACGCAATCTATATATTTCATCTATATAAAGTCCAGCTTTCTGTAGCTCTTCCATTTTGAATTGCTTTCCACTTTTCACTTTGGGTCTTTTGTTATTTGATTTTCGTTGTTGCCATGGCGATAAAAATCCAACATTTACAGTAAACACAAACTTAACCATACTATGTTCTTTAATGTTCAACGTTCTATTCTTAACAATTTTTTAAATGTTTTGTGCGTTACTTGTAAATGTTTCTAGGGGATCAACTGTCACTAATCTCTCTCTCTATCTCTATTAATTTGTGTCTATTGAGCTATTTTTAATCGCTTTACAAATATATGAATCTATAGAAAATGTTTCTTATTATAATATATATATATATTTTCTTAATGCATCTTTGCTGAGTTTGGCAACATTGCATTTTAAAACTAATACTTTAGCGTTTTGTTATGGTAATAAAAAGAAATCAAACTAACCTGTATATATCAAATTTGTCGGAAGCAAAATCGCGGCAGTTGTGTGTATATGGTATAACATTATATATTCTTCTATTGCGATACTCGCGCCAACTATTAGGATGTGAACCAACAATGGCTGCAAGCCCCGCAATTTTGCCATAAAATTTGTAGTATTTCCAACTTTGGCATAAGTCAAGTGGGATTGTTACGTTTGTTCGAGCGCAATCGGGCAAGTCCTGTACGCTCCTCCTCCTCATCGCTGGTATATTGATGCATACTGGCGCCACTGACGCCACCGGCACGCACAGAAGATGTCGCTTGCAACAGCTCCTGGTCGGGTGCATTGCGATTTTCGTAGAGCAGCACTTGAAGTGTTTCCTCATAGATTCGCGCTTCAGGGAACTCCACTTTCGTGTGCTTGCGATCTGTGGCATAGACAATGGAGGTGCAGCAAACTTCAGCGACTTTCTTGCCATGCCCATAGAATGACCAGCAACATATCTCACTAGGTCCAATCACATCTTTGATGAAGAGTATGCGCTCGTTAAAACGCAACGAGAGCTTGTCGAACAATTCGATATTCTTGAGTAGATTATCATCCGAGGTGCTTGTGTACGAGTATTTATTGTTCTGTCGCTGCACCACCAATATCACTGCCGGCTTGGAGGATGAACTAATCAAAAGTTGTTCCTCCTTTTGCGATGTTATCAATGGTATGCGGCATATAGGTTTGGGTTCCTGATGTGTATACAAGGCACGCTCACAGGACATGGCCAGTTCAGTGATGCAATAATATTTTGCTTCAGCGAGCAGCTCAGCAATCTCCTTGTTTGTCTCCGGCAACGGCACACTGCCATCGCGTAGAAAGTTGAGTATAATGCCGAAATGATTGCCACAACGATCGATCAAAATCCAACCTGTAAGATCAGAGAAAATTAATAAAAGATCCATTTAGATATAATTTTAAATATACTACCTTCGGAATCGGTTAGCACCTCCATGCGTCCACTAAACATGGCACTGAGCATTGTATCATTATGCTTAGTCAGTGTTCCAATTGTCGTATAATATAAACGTCCGCCCACATTTAATTTGACATACTGTGAGGCGTGTCCCTTGAGTAGCACTTTCTGATCACCAGACATTGTTTCGGGCTCCTTGGCATGTAGTACAAGCTGTTTGCTGGCTGTGGCCTGTGTTAATTGCACTTTGTCATTAAGAGCGCGACCCAATTCATCAATATCAATGTTGTTGGATATCGCTGCTGCTGCTGCGTTTGTGGTTGTTGTTAGATTTGAGACACCAGGTACTAGTGGCAGCACTGCTAGTGTTCCGTTATTTGCGTTAACTGCGTCCACGCCCTTTGGTTTGGAGCCTTTGCAAACGCCTTCTTTTGCGTTGCTTACGCTCGCCGTCAGCGTTAGCGGATCAATTTTGGCGAATATTAATAACTTTTAATGGAAATTGTTACAGAATGCCTAACTAAAACTCTTGACGCACTCAGTCTTTTGGTATTTGCTTACACATATTCACATATACATAAATACTAAAGATGATTGTGATTGCATTTCAAAATGTATTAAATTTGCACAAAACGCCTGTATGAGGAAAAAATACTGAAAAATTGTATAAGCGTAGCTTCCGTTGTAATGTATCAATTCTCATAAAATATCCTTTGCAGATTACCTTAAAACATGTCAGAATGACCTTGAAAAAATCGAATGAAGTATATCTCGTACTTACTGGCATTAATTTATTAACTCGTCATTACATTACATAAAAATATAGATGAAAACATGTTTCGGTTTAATCAATGTGAAAAATTAAACCTAATCAAGTTCATACTTGTACGTATATAATGTATTACTTATATGTATGGTGGTGTTGAAATTTGTTTAATTATATGAGTTTGATGCATAGTATAAATTGAACTTGGGTTTTTCGTGATTTTTCGATGTTTAAAAAACAGATTTAAAAAAAGCAAATGCTGGATCATTCATTATTGTATACAAACAGATTTAAAAAAAAGCAAATGCTAGATAATATTTGTACGCATTTGTATTAAATGATTTAAAAATTGTATGCATGTTTTCATTGATTTAGCTCTCAGAGCTCATTTGCAAATCAGGACGAGTACAGCATTTGGATAAATGCTTATTCATTTGCCATTCTAATGAGTTTAATAATAATATATTTGTTTTTTGTTTCGTTTTGTTTTGTTTATGTGGATGATACGACAACGCTGCTTTCCTTCTGTTGATCAACGGATTGTGTTGGTGTGCTGCTGATGGCATCGGTGGAGTTCTGTGCATTGTTACCGTCCGTATCCTCGATCTTCAATCGCTTCGATTTACTGCTGTTGCCGACACCTTCAGCGCCGGCATCATCAGCACCAGCATCTGGTGAAGCACAACGCTTTTGAGTAGCACTTTGCTCCGCATTGGCATCGTTGGCATTTTGCATTTGTGCATCGACTGCCACAAGGGCATCAATCGTCTCATTTGGATTAAGTGTGGCTGGCAGTTCCTGTAGTTTCTTTTCGAATTTCACAATGACAGCTGTCATGTTATCGCATCCAGTGCCATCACCCAATGTATTTGGCGCCAAGCAGTTATCAAAAAGCTAAAACGATTATAAAAATATTTTGTTATACTGTATGCGGTTTTTAAAATGGAATAAGTAATTAAAACATACCTCTTCACAAATGGTTGACAGTTTCTTATTTGGAATCTCCAAACGTTTGCGCACAAAGTCGACAACCTCATCGCTGGACATAAAATTCCAAATGCCATCGCAGGCCAGCACCATAAACTCATCATCTGGTGTTATAATTAGTTTTCTTATGTCCGGCTTGGCGGAGATCATCTGTGCTTCAGCCGGGAACTCCAGATTCATTTTGTAGGCATGATCGCCCAAAGCACGGGACAAGTTAAGGCCACCGTTAACACGACCATCGAGTGTGACACGGCCACCAGCCTTGACAATGCGCGACGACTCTTCATCATCCTCAGGCTTGTGATCGAGACTCATTTCGATGGCCTGGCCATTGCGTGAAACAACACAGCGTGAATCTCCAGCATTGGCCACATATAAATCACGTCCGTGCAAAAAGGATACAACAGCTGTGCAGCCACTATCTTTGCCCGGCTCTTCAATCATATTAGCGCAAAACTGATCGTTTGCCATCTGATCATCCTCGCCATCATCGTCGTCCTCCATCTCCTTGTCGACCTGGAATGAAGTCTAATAAAAGGATACTAAAATTCTCAAATGTTAGAGCAGCTTAAAACTTACCTCATCTTCATCGTCATCGTCGTCGTCATCATCATCATCATCATCGTCATCTTCATCGTCATTATCCATGTCATCCTCCTCGGAGGAACTTTCGGCCCCAGTGACTTCTTGGGCCTTAACAACAGCAACATTATTGTAGTCGTCATCGTCGTCGGTGTAGTCCTCGTCCTGTGCACAAACTGTGCTAGTAGCACGCTCCGGTTTACTGGCAACTACCGGTTTCTTGTCTTCAATTGTGCCATTTGACTTTTTATCGGCGACATCACTGGAACCAGACACGGTTGCATCTTCCGAAGTAGAAGCAGCCTCGTCGCCTGTCTTAATTACAGATTTGGCCTCTGAGGAGGTGACACAGCCATTTTGCTCCTTGGTAGCTGAAGCTGGAGCAATATCGGCAGCTACATTGTTGTTGTTGTTGCTTGTCGAAGCTTTGCTGGTGACAGCTTCGTCTTTAGTTGTATTTACGCTTGAGTTTGAGGAATTGGCGCCTTTGCTGGTACTTGAGCTACTGCTGCTGCTCACTGTCGATTCATCCTCCGGCACCAATTTGCCGGTTCGAGAGCAACTGGGTCCAGGGCCATCAATCTCCTTCAATGCAGCTGCTGCTGCAGCCGAGGTGGACGAACCGGCTGGTTTTGCTGTCGGATCCATGACAGCCTTGTTGACCGCCTCAGCGGCAACGGCAGCGGCACGACGACCACGCGGATTACCGCGTCCAGCGGCCGGATTTGCATTGAGCAGCGATAAATTGTGTGTTTGTGGCAGTCCTTTGTATTTTTCCAACACCTCGTTTAGTGGCAAAGTGCTCTCCTCATGCAGCTCAGCCAGATTCTCTTCCTCACTTGTCGAGTCCTCACTATTGTGCGTGCCAGCTAATATTTTCAATATGGTGATAACATCTTCTTCAAGCAGGGTCTTATCAAAACCCATGAATGCTTCGATCAGGGCCTGCTCAAATTTGCCATTTTTGTATGCTTCGCTGCTCTTTAGGAAATCCGGAAGTTTGTCGGCACAATAATGTGCCACCTCAGCGCCGCCGTGGCCATCGTAGACAGCAAAAAACGATGCATTTTTGTCAAACTTTATGATTGCGTTGTGAGCATCCTTAAAAAACAAACCATACATTTCATTTATACAGAGTTGGCGGCACACAAAAATGAAAAAAAAAAACCAAACAATATATTACCTCCTGACTGTTGCGCCAGCCCTGCATTGAGCTGGCTCCAACGATGAGCGTCTCGCTTTGCTCATCAGTGGACGCTTTTGCCGTCTGTGGCTGTGTCAGGTAAGCACCCATTAAAGCGCTCAATGCCTCCAGCGCGATACAAATCCTAAGAAAGAACTGTGTGTGCAATGTAAACTATATGCTTGCACGCGCTACTGCAGTTTCCCTCTACTTTTGCGGAAAATCGATGTTTTATTGCCCAACGCACGCGCGTAATGTCCACTTTTTTCGCGCCACCCGGCAAAAATAAAGCCGGAGTCAAATGTCTGCTTGAAGTTGCGGGTGATTCTGTTTAAATCGCACAAAAGGTAGCAATTGTTAGTTAAAATGTTCAATAGCAATTGCCATTTACTTTGATTTTAAATGATTAATTGAAATAAATTTAATTTGACATTTGCACATTTCTTTTTCGTTGGCGTCTCTATGCATTTTTTTTTTTGTTGGTCGTGTGTATCTCACGGCGCTTTGTTGAGGGCAATTGAAGTTGGCAAATATGTTAAGCAACCATGAAAATATCAAATGTAATAGCTATATTAAGTCGTACTCACCCAACTTTTATTTTTGAACGCAAACAAAAAGGGTTTATCAAATAATTCTATTAAAAAAAATTTTCGCAACAAAGTTTAGCACTTCTCACACCGACGTCAGTGATCAAAAGATGCCGTCAAGTTTATGCTGGTATTTTTATGTTCGTGCTGATTTTTTAGTTCCAACAAACGCAGGCGGTATAGCAAGCTCAAAAAAGTTGTATTTGATTTTTTATTTCAACTGCCGGAAAGAATTAGTTTTTAAGATGCGTTGTACTTTAAATTAACTCAATGACAACCAAGTACTTTTTTGTACTGGACTAAAATTTAGAAATTTATTCCAAAACTAATTCGATCACATTTTTCGATAACTTGTAAGTCTGTAACAAATTTTGTGCAATTGTGGCAACGCTAGTTCGATAAGTTATCAGCGAGCGCTATTGATAAGTTGGCATGCCCAAAAATGGCTGTTACCATTTAAAATGTAATGTAATGTAAAATAAAAAAATTTATCAATAATTTTAAGGCGTCAAATGAAATGTTGATTTTTGATAACATCTTGATTCTTAATTGTCAAAAATAAATATGTTTAAATAATGTATCTTTCAAATAATAAATTACCAAAGTAAGAAAAAATTCACCTACGGAAATGAAATTTTACACTCACACTTACATGTGAGTTCTTTGTCATCTTGGCAAAGGCGTTTGATTTTGCCTTTGTTTGTTTGCCTGCAAATAGAATGAAAATATAAAGAGTTGAGCGTCGACTTTTATAACTTTTTGATTGCGTCAATAACTTTGTTTGCTTGCTGAGAGTGGCAATGGATGTCCGCTAAAAATATTTTTCCTCGAATATCCTCATCATTGAAAAGTGGATTCTTTGCTTAGTTAGTAACGCCATATGCGTATTAGTCATGGGAGAATTATTTTGATATAGAACTTACATTTTTGATTCGTCATTATGCATCATATGAGTTCTAGGTATATTTCAATGGATTTTTGTTGTTATTATCTAATTGGTACTTGATACTGTCATTCAATTTATTTATACATTGAGAAAAATAGTGAGATATCAATTTAAATCAACAAGCAGCGGATTTGAATACTACAGATCCAATTTGGTCTAGATAAATAGAGAACTGTAGAAATTCTAATGGCAATAAAGACTTTAAAGTCCTTTGGAAAACATAAGGAAAATTAAAATAATCTTGGTTAAGAAAGAAGAAAAGTTTTTCTCCCCGTGTATCGATAGACTGTTCCCCAATTTGCTGAAATTTGGTTAAACATTCGATTAGATAAGCTATAATTTTAATGGATTTCGAAAAGTCTATTATTAATAATCATTTCACAATTATGTCAAATAAAAAGCGATTTGAACACCATGCACAACTAAATATCTGTTATATAACTTGCTGATCTTTGGCTAGCTCTAGCTTAAAGGTACTTTCGTTATACATTAAACATGAGCTTTGCATATGCTTCTATAAGCCACTGGCCATAGAAAACAACAACTAAAAGAAATCACAAGAAAAAATTACATAGCACTTGCCGAGTAGCATCAGTTTGTTGGGGTGAAGAGAGGGGACGCAGTACAGCTCATACGCATAGACAGTGCGTGCCAAGTTTTATCTCACACCCACAACACAATAGAGTACACCAATACAAATAAAGCACTACATTCTGTTGTTGTTTCGCTTGGCCCAACGTCACCCGTTCCCTGTGTTTGTGTGCGTGTGTGTGTTGTAAAGTATAAAAGCCAAGGCAGCCAAAGGACCTGCGCTCATTCACTTCGGTTGAGTTGTGTGCAAACGTTCGTGTTCAAACCAAAAATATAAAAAATCGGCAACAACCAGCGACTTTTATACCTACCTGTGGCAGCAATTCGTCAACAGGCAAAAGTGCGGTCCATTCGATAGAATTTTTAAGATTTTGATCAATGTGAGTTTTTATTTGAAAAATATATTTTATGATAACACAATGTTTTTAAAAAGTTTAATTGAGTTGTAAAAAACCTGATTTTAACTTATTTATAAACCGTTTTTGAAGGAAAGGGTGTTATTTAGTTTTGAAAACGTTGAGCATGTTGAGAATCAAGAATATTCTCTTAGTTTTACTAATAAAAACTGCTTTTAATAACAAATCGTATTTGAATTTCTCAAAAAAAAAAAGAATTTGCGGTTATAGTTTCTTAAGGAAAAACTGGAAACAATGTGCACAAATATTCCTTTATGTAAATCTTTCAAATATTCTTGAAAAGTGAATATTGCAACAATGTTTAAATCTCTCATAATTTTAAAATAATAATATAACGTTGATAAAAAAAGTAATTATTTTATGGCCAATTCGTTAAAAAATGTTTTCTTAATTAATGATTTGAAACCAATTTTTTCGATAAAAAAATAATGAATTAAGTTTCCGACGGCGATTCGTGTAAGGATATCCACTAATTTGTAGAATATTTACTGATAAGATTCATTTACAAGATCGGGTTTTAAAAAGTATTTTTAATAACGCACTTATTTAAGACATTTTCAAATATTTTTATCTTATAATTTCCCCCTTTCATACTCAAAAATACTCTTCAGACTAATTGCAACAAATTAATAGTCGTATTAAGCTAAAGCTCACAAAACAACAACTTCTAATACTGAAGCATAAGCAAAAACTTGAACTAAGTTGAAGTGATGAACTTGCTTATTATTGAAATAAAAGCATATCTACCTACACAAGTACTTCAAATAACTTTTTGGGCTAAGACATCCTTACATCCTTACATCATAATGAGCAGCGCATTGCCCGCCCCACTTGAACCCTAAAGGCCTAATGAATAAATTAGTCGAAAATTTGGGTAAATGAGTAACTTTTACAAATAATAAATATGCACAAATGATGGGTGCACTTTTGTTGTTGTTCATGTTGTTCGATTTACAATCTTGATGATAAGCGTAAAAGTTTTTTTTCTTAGCCATGGCCAAAGCAGCTTCCTTCAATCAATATTTATGAATTGCTGGCCAAAAAGCTTCAGGCGGAGCGGGAAAGTCTTGTGTGTTAAGGGTGGTGTGAAGTTTGTTGCTTTCTTTGTGCACTCTGTGGCAAGTTGTGCTCAATACTTGCACATTTCCCCTAATGCTTCCAGGTATCAAGTCACACAAATAGATGTGAAACAGAAGTCAACTAAAAGGAATTCAGTAGGAGTCCGTTGCTAGGTGTCAGCTTAGCCTATGCAATTGCAACTCCCATTGGGCGTTACGAAAAAAGGATAAAAATCGTCCTTCTTTTGTGTCCTACCGCGGACACAATGCAACTGAGCTGGTCCTTAAGTCAGTCTATACTTTAACACATTGATCTGCACCTTACCTTGTTTTTGTTTGGAATAAAAATATTAATTTTAAAGGTTTTTTCCTTTAAGCAATAAGTAAATAAAAAAAAATGTTGTGTATGATTTAATACCAAATTTTTTTAATTTATAAATAAAATATTTTTATTTTGTGTAACACATCTTAAATCTTTTGACACAAATAAATTTTTGTCCATCCAACATTTTCAATAGATATTTTTACTCTGGGTAACTTTTGTTTAATTTAATCTGCATACAAATAACTTGATATATTTTTTCAATCTGTCAAAACGGTTAAATACATTTTTTTCCACCCTCAATAACAAAATTTGTAAATTGATTTTCCAGATTTAACCATAATGCTAGCTGACTTAAACAATAGAGATAGTGTGAAAAATATTTTCAACGCATATTTTTTCATAAATCCTTTGCACGGATAACAACAACAGTTTTTTTTTTTTTAAATGTCGCGTTTGTGTGCCTGCCAAAGTCAGTCAGTCAGGCAAAATAATAACAAAATATAAAAACCCATCAAGCTAAATACACACACATCAAATGCCTCTCCTATTTACATACATAAACCACACATATTCACCGTGTGTGGGAGTGTGTATGTGTGCGGTAGGGGTATTATTTGTTTTTTTATTACAATTTCCTATTGCTGTCTCTTTAGTTTTTCATTTTTTCTTAGTCAGTTTCTTAGAACTTCGACCTTTCAGGTATGTCCAGGAACACATCAAAAATTGCTTTTAAAAATGACAACTGATGTGTATCATAAGACATACTTGCTTATACTATTAAATAGTTAAACATTTAATGATCAAAAAAATATGTCATGTAAACCTACAACTCAATTATAGTTTCTAGTCTTTCTGTTTGAAAGCTTTCAACAAGCATGCCTGGTTAAATACATTTAACGATATCGTTCCGCACAGTGAAAAGGGTTTGAGTATTAAATTTGTAACCTGTCAAAGAATTGAGTTCAACTGTCTGAAACATCATCAACAGTATGAAGTGCTTGAAATTTTAATTGAACTTTTAGTTAAATATTCACAAAGTTGAAAGCTGTCCATTTTGTTATTATCTTTAATCAAAAACTTCTTTAAAATTCTATCAAAATAATGTTCATCATTTTGGCTGAGCCCCTTTTTTGTTTTTGTTATTTTTTTTTGTATGTAATAGCTGTGCGAAAATCAGCCAACTTAATTAAGTGGAATGTTGTTGGCCAATTTGCGGCTTGTGGCCAACTTATGCTAAGTATATGCGGTTAAATAAACAAAAGAGTTGGGCTTTTTGGCCATCTGCATTTGCCTTTTGCTGACTTGAAAAATGCGAAATCAAATTTTTCCGTACGTGTCCCGTTTAAGGATGTCTTTCACCTGATTTTTCCCAATTTTTATCACACACTTTTGTTAAACGTTTCTTGTTTGTGTGTGTTGGCAATCAAATCAAAAAGAGAACAAAAATTGTTGCCCTTTTTTTCACTGGACTTGTGGGCGTGTGTGCGTAATAACAGTATTTACGATACGCACAACACCAAAAAAAAAAACCATAAATGATGATTTAGAAAACGGTTAAAATACCTTGATGCGAAATGGAAGGAGGCAGTAAATTTATGATTATACTACAATTAAATGTGGCCCAGTTACATTTGGTACGTGAGTACCATAACTTCATGAGAAGCAGACAAAGATATATCTATATACGTAATCCATATCTGTATCTACCTTGACTAACACAACAAAATTGATAACAAAAAAAAAAAAATAGAAAGGCGAAAACAACTACTCATCAAATAAACCAAATAGCTGCAACCATCAATTACCAATATTTTTGGGATCTCCAAAACCATCATCGATTCAGTTTTTTGTCTATCTATCTCTTATCATCCTCGGTAGCAGCTTGATTATCAGTTATCAGCCTAATGCGTATTTTTGGCCAACAGCTAAACAATAATGTTTTGTTTTGTTTTGGCCAGAATCTCTATAGTGTTTTTGTGTTTGGTTAAAGCACGCGCGTCAATTACCAAATTACCAAATAGCCAAATATTCGCGCTAATTACAATTTAGGGCGAGTTAATGCGGCGTTTGTCAACTGGCGACATCGATTAAAATTTATTTGTTTGCCTTTGTTCAAACTCAATGTAATACACCATAAAACATATATATGTATATCTATATTGGAATACCTCAGACACACACACAAACTAACAGCTTCATTGTCTTGACAAAGTTTATGTCTTATGTGGGTGGTGAAAAGCAACAAGAGATTTCCATCAGACTCTCTCTTTTTTGGTTACGCGTAACTTGCAAAGCTAAAAGCGACATCAATTTACTAAGAAATTTGCGAATAATGCTGTAAATAAGTTGCAGTAACTATTAGTTAGTAAGCAGGATTAGCAACACTAAGCAACAAAAATTAACCGGAAACGTATTTGTTCAACATTCTTAAATACATCCAAGAACTTCTTAAAATACTTTTTCAGCGCAATCGTTTTTGCGTTTCTTTGTTCTGATAACTTAACAAATTTATTTCAAGATGTAAATTACAATTAAATATTTACACACAAATAAAAAAATATTCTTAATAACAAAAAGTTTTAGCAGATAATCATGGAACCAATGCAATTTTAAACATGGACAACATATTTAATTTGAAATATAGTTTAAAAAGCCACAGCTAAAGTTTTGTGTTCGAAGTTGATAAAGAAAAGTATGAAATATAGAGTGAAAAGAATGTAAATGAGTTTATTTGATACGTTTATTAACAATAATTAATAGTTACCAGTTTTTAACATGTGCTAAAAAGGGGCAACTCATTAATATTTATTTAGTACTTTTAATATGTCACGCATAATTTACTTAGTAATATAACATCTCCCAGGAGATAGAAGCGTGTCAGGGAACCTAGAAACAGAGAAGCTGACGACAAAATCCACTTTGAATGAAAGTCCCAAGCGCTCTACCTTGAATCTAATTACTGCCTCATAACGCGTGTTCCTGTGTTGCAGTTTTTAGCTGCATTTCACACACAACACGGCTTGCTAATTGATGGGGAGAATTGAGTAAAGTAAAACTTAAATCAACAAACAACAGCAGCAAGAAGAGACCACCACACAAACAGTCTTTGTAACCGCATCTAACATTGGTTTTTTTTTTTATTTTTTTGCTCGTGGCTACAAATTAGAGAGACAACTACAAAGAGTACAACACCTTTGCAGCTGGGTGGAGTTTTTCCCCGTAAAATGAAACACTTGTCCCAAAAGTGCTCAAACATTTTCAGCAAAAAGCAGTTGAGGTCAGGTCGAGGCGAGGCAACGCCCCCAAGAGACACAAAAAAAAAACCGCATGAAGGCAACAAAAAATATTGCCCCTATTTTAAAGAGTTTTGACCACTGAAAGTAGCAACAACAAGAACGATGTGTTAATCTATTTAGCACACAATTGCCTGTAATTAATTTGTTTAACAGTCAGCCGACAGAAAGAAAAATGGTTAACAAACGTGCGAAAAAGCTTTCCGGTTGTTTGAATAAATCTTAAACTAAGTCAAAATAATCGTCCTCACTCAACCTTTTAAGCTTAACAAAAAATGTATCAAGAACAATACAAATAAGTTCTTAACCTTATGCTTCAAAAATAAAATTACTTTCAAACGTTTCCAGGAAAACTAAGCTACACAACAAATTTTTTGGCAAGTAAACTTTTTGATACAAATGAAAAAGAAAACAGTTTCCAAAGTTGTATGGAAAACTAAAAGATTACTTTACTTAGTAATAATAAAGTTGGCCAAAAAATATTTTTCTATCTTTTAACCTAGAATTTTTCTAGTTAAATTTAATAAAATTTCTAAGACTAACTTCTAAAAACCTGTTTTCACCATCTAGGTGGCATCTAGGAGCATCTAGCTCCCAAGTATAAAAAACACATAAAATTGCAATGCGCTTAATGAATTTAATATGTGATAATTATTATAAAAACAATAACAAAGTGTATAAAAAGTGTTGTCCTCTAATGCAACCAAGAAGACCCTCCTGTACCCTTACCCACATTATTTCCACTTATCCAGGGATGAAGACCGAGACTCTCCAGATTGGGAACATGATTTGTGCCCGCTGTTATTGGAGAGAATGCAGCATCCTTGATAACTGTTAAATGATGAGCTGCACCAGCATTCCCGTTGCGTGTAAACTGACCAAACTTGGCTGCCTCAAACTCTGTCTTCTGGATCTCAGCGGCAGCGGCATGTGCCGATCTCTGCAGTGCCGTGGCGGCTTCAGCCTCCCGAGCAGCAGCAATTCGCTGTTGATATGCCACAGCTGCCTTGGATGCAGCGAGTCTTTGTTGAGCGAGGACTACAGCTGAGGCAGCCGATGCGGCTTCGGAACGTTGAATGGCAGCAGCTGCCTCCGATTTGTGAGTGAGGATTGCAGCATGCGTCTCCTTCTCCATGGCGATGCGTTGTTGATTCAAAACATGCTCCTTGGCTGCCTGCATTTGCTGTTGGGCAATCAGGACATTTGCCGAGGCTTGCTTGGCAGCTGAGATGGCATTTGCCACCTCATTCGGGGAGGGTGAAGATTTCAATGGACTATTTCCACCATTCCAGCCGCTAAAGCCGCTGCCACCAGCACCTCCAAAACTAGCCCAGCCACCTCCACCTGCTCCACCTACACTCCAAGGTCCACCAAAGCCTCCAGCACTGCTTGTCGTTGCCCAGGGTATCGACGAAGCATCCAAACTACGCTTGGGCAACGACTTCTCACTGACCGTGGCTGCACTGCATCCATTACCAACAACTCCAACCAACAGCAACAGCAGCATCATTTTGGGACTATTGTTTAAATGCATCTTTACTTGGCTCAACTGCTTGTCTCTAACTAAAGTCTTCACTCCATGGACTTAACTATTTATAGTCCGTTTGCTGTTGTTGTGGTGGTTTGCTGCAACAAGTGCATCATAATCCATAATCAATCACGTAGGCGTTGGCATCGACAATTGGTTGGAAAGGAAATGAAAGGCTCTTAGCCTATTTGTGCAGATAATTATTTCACAAAAAAGTAGAGCGATGAAGAGTCACGTCTTTGTATCAATTTGGTGTAACGTAACTTCAATATTTATTTATTAATTTTGCACTCAAAATTTGTATTTTACGTAAGATTACTTCTTGCATATATATCAAGAACAGGTTCAAATACTTTATATTTTAAAGGTAACAACTGACACGACATTAAAAGCAATATTTTTTAGCACTTAAGACTAATCTGATGTTTAAAACTTTAAGTCGCTTTCATTAAGACTGCATTTAAGTTTAAAAACGATTTTTGGATTCAAAATCTTTGGTAAAAGTTTACTAAAAGTAGGTTTTACATTTTTTAACTGCCATAGCTCTGCTTATTATCATCCGAACTTCAAAAATTGCGAGTTTTTTGTCGAGGTTTGTGCTTTAGAAGAGCTAAAATCTAATCTAGATATCCTACCAAAAATATGGCTTATGGAAATGCATAGTTAGATATTATGTAAAAATTGTAGTTACAACTTTACAAAGCAACAACTTTTTCGAAACACAACGGATACTCATAAAAAAAATAAACAACTTTGTATAGATGTTTATTTTTGTATTATTAAATATAATACATACGGTGGTTGGCTTTGCTGCTGTTTGTGTCTCCGCATTAATAATGCTGTAAAAAAATATAAAATTTAATTATAACGCGAGAGCCACACAATTTACGTGTCCAAAAGGTATTACTCCTGGGGAAGCTGGCAATGTGGGTGCTCTTTTAGGGTTGGATTCGGTTTTGTTTGGGACATCTGATACAAATTGTGCAGCTCAACTGTCGAACATTTCACGCCATGCAACGTCAACGTTTGTAATTACCGTTAATGCATGTCGCACCTCCTCCATCTCCGCATCTTCTACCTCAGGCTGGACAAACTTAAAAATTTTTTGTACTTTTACTCGTTTTAATGAATACAAATTGAATAAGACAAGCTGATGCGACAAAGAGTGGTGTGTGTGTGAGTGTGTGTGTTTGTATGTGTGTGTGTGCGTGTGTGTGTGAGAGTATGTTTTTTACTCATTGTGATAAGCTTTGCGAGTAGACAGCAAAAAATATTGTTTAAAAGTACTATTAATGTATTAAGATACAGGCAATTTTGAAAGAACCTTTTTAATACACTTTAATTAAAAAAAAAAGTTTAAGTACGATGATAAATAAAAGGGATTAATATTTGAATCATTAAAAACTGTTGGGACTATTCAAATAGAATACAAAAAATTGTTAAAACAAAACTATTTCAAAAGCCAATACTGACAAGAATTTTAGAAGGGTTGAGTATTTAAATGATTAAAAATGTGAAATAAAACTATTTCAATAGCTATAACATACAAGAAATTTAAAAGGGTTTAGTATTTAAATCATTAAAAATGTTAACGACTATTCAAATTATAAAGTATACTAAATGCATAACAAAACATGGATAACTTTCCCTACCGAGAAAAAAATACCTTCTTGATGTTTATCTCAATTCGTTTTCTTTAAACAAAGAAAGAAAATATAATGTCTGAAGCATATCCCGTTACATACTTCACACCACCTTTAATAGCCACCCGCATAAGGTGGTTTCTTACATTTTCTTTTGCACTCGCTCACACACACACACACATATATATATTATGATTTTTTATTGCAGAGCATCAAATCTTGTTGGCCGACAAGGATGTTGCATTCAAAGGTATTGCAGAGACAGTCACGCAAATCGTATATAGGCCTTTTATTGCTTACCTTTTGCGCATTTTTGGCCCAAGGCGTTTTGGCAGCAACACTGGATGTATCCTATCCAGAAAATGAGCTACACAAGGACAACCATGGTAAGTTGTTGAATACCCTTTATTTTATTTTTTTTTAAATAACACATGTTTATTTCACAGAATTTTCAAACTTGGCTAAGCGACCCGCTTTCTTTGTGGGCAGTCGATATGGACGATCAAGCAGTGGAAGTGGAGGTGGCGGTGGCGCCTCTCTTGGCGGAGTGGGCACCTCAAAGACGCGACGCTTAATCATAGTGCCAAGGAATGATCGTTTCTTCCTTGGCTCGCGGTATGGCAAACGTAGCGAGGAATTTCTATCGCCCTACGAGCAAGATAGTCTCGGCTTGGCCCTCGGCAAAGTCTCCTCTCTGCGTGAGACGGAGAATGAGGTTGGAAGTGAGGGCGCTGGCAAGGGTAGCACTAGATTAAGAACAAGCCAAATGATGACCATGTCCTGTGTTTACACAGGCATCAGTAACTTTTATCGTTGCAGCAATGTTAATACGTAAGTATCAGTTGGTTTAAACAAATACCTTTTGAATGTATTCATCAAAAGATTTGTTGCAGTGATGAAGGCGTCGCAAACCTGGAAACCAACAGTTTATCCTCCGATGATGAAAGCAACAACAAGAAATAAGATGATTCACCAAACTGTCTATCTATCTATATGTATATATAGATCCTCTCTGGCAATTAATAATATACATACTTGTTCATTCATTGGCTTTTAGCTAGTTATTGTTATGTTTTAAATGCAACTGGTATTAAAATTTTTAACGGGGCTGGAAAAGTTTTAATACCCAGATACACACACTTACACAACAATGACAACAACAAGAAATGTTTGTAAATAATTATATACACAACAAAAAACAACACACATATAACTGGCTGCATACCTATAGGTAATACAATTACATACATATTTATTATACATACTTAATAACTACACATAAACAAAATTGTATTTAAAAATGCTTCAAAATACAGTGCGTACCCATTAAAAAATTGTCTATGGAAAAAAATAATTTTTTTCAGCCATTCTGAGATTTAATTGCACTGTGTGTGTGTGTCTGTGTGTGTGAAGGGAGAAATTTAATTACATCTGACAATGCCCGCACTGATAACTACGTTAAAATGTTTTTTTACTGAACATAAATAGAAAAAAGTTTATTCCCTTAGCCTGGCATTGATTTTAATTGATGGCAATGGATAGCGGTGGATGCTTAAGGTGCCTTCGCATATATATAGTACGATCTAAACAGCATTTTTAGCCACGTGGCGAAGTGCTTGCTAATTGTGTTACAGCATACAGTATACGTGTACATAAAGGGAACGTTTTTCTTTAAGCTCGCTCGCCTGCCCGCATCACAACTTTTTGGCAATAAGGACGCGACAGCGTGGCGATAGCTTTTCATCAAACAACTTTTCATACCGCGCTTCCAGTAAAAGTTGCTGCACTCCAGCCAATTCCTTAAGGTTACACAGGCGGTCATAAAGTACAACATTTTCGCAGAGTTGCTTTGAAGAAAGACAGAGTTAAAAAGAGTTAAAAGTGAATGCCAAAAAAAAAATACTGTTAAAGCCTTGAAGAGCCTTAGAAACTTTTGCAAATTAGATTACTATGGTTAAAAGTAACTTCCAAAAATATGTTTGATCTATCCGCCTCGCAGTCGGTTTTCTATTTTTGTAATTTTTAATATTTAATAACAAGAACAACAAGTTACCAAAGCTTAGTTCGACTTTTAAAGACTTACCTGTATGCTGGTCTGCAGGCAACATAAAGCCTCAGCTAAACGTGCACCCTCTCCATCAGGATACCTCCTAGTTAGCTTTGTAAAACGTTCCTCATGAGTGGCTCGCCAGTGCAAGGGTTCTCCTGTTTGTTGAGAGTGTAGTTGATAAAGCTGCTGCACATCTTGAAAAGTGCGATGACTAGTTTGTTCTACCTTGCAACGCTTCACTTTCACCACTTCATTCTCATCACAAAGTTCGGAAACCAAAGCACGCATGAACATCCGACTGCCATGCTCCTCGTGCTTACTAGCATCGCAGTGCCAACGTGAATTTGTTTGCTGGCAAGCCAGTCGCATGAAGGGTCGATTAAAGCTGACTTCAGCTTCAACAGTCGACATTGCCAGCCACAGACTGTGGCTCAAGGGAAAATTTTGAAATGTTCCGCCTTCGCTAAGATAGAGCTTGTGATAACAGCAGGGCATGATGTGTAGACACCGCACTTGTGACATTGATAGAAATAATAGCATTGCGCTAATGCTTAAATCCGCACACGCATGCAAGCCAATTAACGTTATATTTAAACTTTTCGTTGTTAACCCTTTACTCTCTGCCAACTGACTTGCGTACTGCTCGATTTGAGTACGGGTGTTCACTTCCGACGTAATAAATAACTGCTGGTAGCTAATCGAATTTTGTGTCTCCGGTGGAAGTAGATTCTTGCAACGTTTGCGTGCTGTTTGAACTCTACTCTCATCTGCTTCCAGCCCAAGTATTAAATAATTGTTATTTAACTTGAACAATGCCTCACTTAGGTAACCCAACCCGGAACCCAGGTCAATGATAAGTTCTGTTCTGTCCGCGCAATGTTCGTGAATATTTTCAGCCAATTGTTCAATTTCATGTTGCTTTTTTGGTGTCATTTTGCGAGTGTGATTAGAAACATCTGTGGATTTTATAGGAACAGCTTTAACAGCTGTTTGTGTTGGTGTTAAACGAGCTACTTGTTGGCGAAAACTTTCAACCTCTTTGGGGCAATCAGCTAAAGGTTCGTGTACCAAAGGAAATGTGTTAAGATCATCGTTGGACAGTCCTAAAAAGTATTCCTTAAATTCACATGGCATAGCATCTAAAGACTTAATGCATGATGTGTTAGCTTCGCGATATATCCAGTCATAGCTATGCAGAAACTCCACAGCAGCTTTAAAGTAAGTTTTTTCAGAAGTAAAACTGCTAGGCAGAGACATGGCTAGAAAGAAAAGATATGATTTAGAGATTTGCAGACCCGATTTATTTGATGTTCTACCACTCGTTGAAATATTTTACATATTTGTTGTTAGGTCAAACGGGACAAGTTTAATAAGCATTAACAATAAATCGAATGCTTTTATGGTAGATGGGAAAACAAAAAGCATACTTAAAGACAAACAACGCATTCAAATAAGAAAACAGAAACAGTTGACGCGTTTTGGTGTTGTGTTTTTGGATATATACAGTCAGATTTGATTAAATTTATTATATGCTTCTACACTTAGGATACGACTTTCCATTTACGATTAGTCTCCTTTTCTAATTTATCGTTTGCCGGTCCTAAAATGCATTTGCCGAAATTCTTGGGTTTCTCCTTAAAGTACTTGTCGATGACCGAACGCAATTCGTCGATTGTAACTGAGAGAACACGAGAACGATATTTGACAAACATCTCCTGTGAAACACCATACAGGAAGTAGTCAATGCCAATGTTTCCTGGTGCAGTCGGAGAGTCCAATTGCTGCAGCACACCCAATTTTGCTTCGAACAGTGTTTGCTGATCCAATTTATTGCTTTCCTCTTGCAACCAATTATAGGTCTTATCGAAAGCATCTAAGGTCTTTGTGGAGTGTGGATCACGATAACTGAAGAAACTAAAGATGCCATCCGAACCAATCTTAGCACCAGCACCATAGGCACCATTCTGCTCACGCACCACCGGCAAAAGATACTTGGCCGAAACCAGTTTGGCCAACACACGCAATACAGGATGGTCTTCGTGCAAATATGGCACAGCAAAGAAAGTCTTGGCGCAATAGTTGACCGGGATATTCATGACATAATGTTGACAACTGGGTTCCAGTAAATTCAATTTGATACTATCCTTGGACTTTTCGAGGCTGGGCAGTTTTTCAAGGAAGGTGTCGTAATGTTTGAGAGCTGTCTCCTGATATACCTCCGAGGTATTGATGGCAACACTTAAGTTGGTCTTGTTAAAAACTTTCGAGCCAATTTTCTTGAGTTTATCTCGAATTTGCTCCGTAGTATTTTGTTGCACATAATTTTTCATAAAGTCTATATGATCAACACCAGACAGTTGGGATTTCAATTTGGCAGCATCGCTAACCAAAGCAGCCGAGCTCATCATAGCATACAAGTGACCAGAACTTGCTATTCCTACCGATATATTGGAAATGTAACTTTCAATAAGCATCTTGAGTCGATCAGTATCCTCCAGTTTAAAGTTAAGCAATAGCTCCTCAGACAGTTCAAACATATCAGGCACATTCTTATCCAAAGCATGTGTGTTCATCATCAGGCCCATTTTATATGACTTGGCATCCTTAACATTCTCTACGAAATTTAACTTAAAGTCAATGCCAGCAGTCTTTGATAGCACCAACTTGTCAAAGTCACGGAAATCGTGATTACTGGTGCCCATATCGTTAATAACGTTACAGAATAATGGCACGAGCATAATCTCATCATCACTCAATCCAGATATATTGAACAGGCACTTAAGATAGGTGATTTCATTGGTGGGCACCTTACACAACTGTGTGGGCACATTTTGATAGCTTTTTATTTCGATGGTTGGCAACTTTGGTGGCTTCTTGACATCGTCGAGTGAAAGACAAGGCAATATATCGGCATCATCTTTTGATTTCTGCGATTTTTCTAGCTCAATGCCATTCTTATAGATATCCTGTTTCTTCTTTTCATCAAGTGCGTTTACTTTCTGTTTAAGCATCTCGGCTTCGGCTCGTTTAAAGTTCTCCTCATACGATTCATCGGGTGACATTGTTAGCGTCAGCTTGTGTGTGTTATTTGTAAAGTATTTCTTCATTTTATCCTGGAAGTAGTTCTTATTCTCTTTCAAGTTGCTGCGCAGCTTGGCAATCATTTCGGAGACACGCAGACTGCCGACAACATCACCATCATGATTCCACAACGATGTTGAGTTGAATAACAAAGCATTACCAAAGTGTGGACTCTGATGCTTCAGAGATAATTCCAAATTGTGCAGTACACTTTCGACATGCTGGGATTCAAAGCCGTCTTCGATTGTCTTATGGACTGTGCAGTCAAAAAGTTCGTTGAACTTTTTAAAGTCTTCAACTTTGAGGTCTTGCAAACCAACACAGAAATATGTATCCTTGCAATCGGCGGAATAGCCCGTACTTTGATTGTAGCCACCAGAGAAGTTTGGTTCAATCATGCTCTTGTAGAAAGCCGAATTGGGACCACGTATCAATATCTCAGAGAGTACATTCAGCTCAAAACTTTCCTGTATGTTGGTTGTGTCGCACATCAATAAAGCTAAAGCTATTTGATTTTGTCTATCGAAACTGGCGCCCATGCTATCCAGCCTGCTAGGAATGTGCACGTTTCGTGGCTGCTTCCAACGTGGCTGGTTTGGAATGCAACTATATGAATTATCTATGCACTCCTCCTGACCCAAGTATTCCTTGTCAACAAAGGCAAGGGTTTTCATCACATCGAAGGAGCCGTAGCAGAATATCCTTGCGTTGCTTGGATGATAGTATTTGCGATGGAAGTCAACCAAATTCTTGTGTGTTAGTTTTGGGATCTCTAGTGGATTGCCGCCTGAGACGTAGCCGTATGTGTGATCCGGTAGCATGTTGTTCAGCAAATTTTGTATAAACACTTGAGAATTTTCTGAGAAAGCTCCTTTCATTTCATTGTAGACAACACCTTTGATGATCAGCTCCGAGTCCTTATTGCACAATTCCTTATGCTCGAGGCGCCAGCCCTCTTGCAAAAAATCCAAGTACGCTAAATTTGGCCTGCATTTTTTGTAAAATTTAATAAACATAGCAATTTCGACTTTATTTTTTACTTACCTAAACACTGCATCCAAGTAGATTCTTTGCAGATTTCTAAAATCCACCTCGTTCATGGTTGAAAACGGATATAGCGTGTAATCCGGACCAGTCATAGCATTCATAAATGTCGCAACCGAACGATTAAGCATTTTAAAGAAAGGATCGCGGACAGGAAAGTTTTTGGAGCCGCACAATGCTAAGTGTTCCAAGATGTGCGGCAGTCCCGTCGAGTCAAAAGGCGTTGTGCGAAAGTTTATCGAGAATACATTATTGGCATCATTCCGATCGATATACCAGAACTCCGTTCCAGTGCCAACATGTCGCAGCGTGCAAGATGTTAACTCAAAATCTGGAATATATTCGATGCGCTCGCATTCGAATCCACTGTATACTTTGCCCTCGCTGAACTTGTAGTTACGGTCGGATATAATATGTGGCATGGATGGTTGCATTGCCAATTCCGCTTTGGCACCGCTGCCGCATACCTCATCAACCGTAAACGATTTAACATTTCTCCTGATCGATGTTTGGCCGTAGAGCACTCGGGCGGGGCGTGGTACCGCCTTCAACCATTGCAAACGAGTGAGCATTTTAAATGTGTTACTGCGTGTAGTCTATAAATGATAATACACAATACAAGAGAATTGCAGTTGTAATCCAGAGCAAAGCATCGGGCGGCATATGAGTTAAGAAAGGTAATCAAACATATAAAACACAACACGAGTCTACGTTACATCAGCCGGCATTCAATACGTTTATTTGTATAGGTATGCATGTATGTTCTTCTTGATTAATTTGTGTTTAATACACTAGTTTACATTTGAAACTGATTAAAACTACATATGCATACGATTATCAACAATGTTGTGCATAGAACTGACACTGAAGTAATTGTTAATTGTTATTATACGCACCAATTGCAATAATCCAGTCTTTAAATGCAGTCGGCTGCAAACTTAATATGAACGTATTGGCAGCACATTTTGTTGATAGTGTATCGATATATCGACACCTCATTTACCATGCAACATATCGATATTAAATTAAATGATATACAGGGCTGAAAGCCGATTTTTTTTTCAACATATTTTTAACCGACATTTAAAGTTAGTATATTAAACTTTAACTTTTATAACATTATCATAAAAAGCTTTCGAACAGAAATTTATCGTATTGCAAGTTCATAATGTTGAAAGCCAGGTTCCAGCAAGCGCAGCTCGATCCTGTCTTTGGAAGGAAAGTATTATTTGTAGCAACACGCATATTACACTTTCTAAATAACTTTGTTCCAATTCAATTTATCACAAATTTCTTCTTTATTATGCTGCTTAGCATACTCCCGCATGCAATCAATATGATCAAGACCAGTTAATTGGGATTTAAATTGGACTGCTGATAAGAGCAGTCGATTTCTGCATGTCAAGTGTGTGTGCCGTAGTTGTGATACCACCCGATAAGTTACAGATATATGTTTCTATCAGCTTTCTTAATCGAACAGTATCTTTCAGCCTAAAGTTAAGCACAAGTTCTTCACATACTGCAGCCATTCTGATCTATGGCATATGTCGACATAACCAGACCCATTTGATATTGATTGTAATCATTATTTTTTCTCAACAACTGATCCGTTAGCATCCATTATATAGCTGACCCACTTTACCTATAATCGCGTTCCGTTTCCCTGTGGAGTTCAGGACAACATCGGTAAATGTTGTTTATAACTTTTAATTCTCTAAATACTTTTTCAATCTAAGCGTTAATACAAAAATTTTTAATAATATCCAACGTGACAAAAACTGCTCAGACATCTTAAATAAGTATATGTAAAAAAACTTAGATACAAATTTCAAATGCCATCTCTATTCACATGGAATGTTATATTACTGAGCAATAAACATACCAAGAGACTTAATCGACTTAAAACCTATTGCCACGACACGGGCCTGCAATGTTGCGTTCGGCTCACTGCTCTCTCAGTCGAAGTACAGCCTAGATCCTTTGTTCGACTTTCAACATGCAATAGTTTTTCGGTCGACTTGGGATCTTCATGTAAGTTCATTACTTAGTTGTTACATCAAAGCTTTACATTGTGCTAACATTCTAACATGCTAACATTTTGTTTACAATCTTAACATCAATTTGGCCTGCTAATCAAACAAATTTTGTGTATGTTTGTATGCACATATTCAACTTAAGTATGTGTATGTTTTTAAATTATAGTCGACGATTCGTGTGTATGTCATGTACTCGGAGCGACTTGATTCGCAATCTATTGTTTCAATTAAGAATAGACGGTTGAGTGATTCGGACGTGTCGTAAGATCGTTGCTAAACAGAAACACAATATAAATATTGATAATAATTCGGCTTTTAAATGTTCTTGATTATTTTGTTGGCAATATTAGCTATAATTTTAATATATGCTTTGAAACTGAACAATGACTATGACTTATTATCCTTTTGTCGACGGTTTAAAAGTGTTGATGGTGGACCTTTGGATCGAGTTGTTGCTCGAGGTGAAGCCAAAACAATATTCGGAAGTACTTTTGATACCCTCGGCATGAACTCTGGTTTGTTGTAGTTTTGTTTAATAATTTGTCAAAGCATTATAAGCTTTTATTTTTCTATTGGTTATAGAGGATTTCTTTTATTATTCTCGAGACTATGCATCGGAGCTGAAGCGAAGCTATATTCAATACGTTTTTATGATGCCGATATATAACATTATTGATGCCGCTGATGCGGAACTCGTGTTAAATGATAACAATTTAATAACCAAAGGGGATATGTATCGGTTTTTACAACCCTTTTTAAACACAGGTCTATTAACGAGTACAGGTACCTAAATAATTTTTAATTTTTATGATTTTTTCAAAGATTTAATAAGTTACTTTTTAGGTAAACATTGGCATGGTAGAAGAAAACTTTTAACGCCCGCATTTCATTTTAAAATATTGGAGCAATTTTTAGAAATCTTTAAGTAAGTTATAAAGTTCCTTAAATCTAATTGCCTTATCGCTAATTTGATTTCCTTAACAAAGACAAGAAAGCGTTAAATTTATTGAACTACTTAAAAACTTGTCGACTAATACATTGGGTCCTTGTGAGGTCAACTTAAATGAGGTAATACCACGTTTCACACTGAATAGCATTTGTGGTAAGTTTAAGACTTTAAAATTTAAAACATAAAGCTTAATTTGATTTTCTAGAAACCGCTCTTGGAGTAAGACTTGACGATTGTGCCGATGGTGATGAGTATCGGAATAATATCACAATCGCTGAACATAGTTTTATAAATCGTGCTATAAATCCACTTATGGCAAGTGATTTTCTGTACAATAAATTTGGTGATGGACGTAAGGATGTTTCAACCTTAAAGAATTTGCATGCCTTCTCAAGTAATATTATTGAGAAACGTCGCAAGAATTTTGACAGGGAGGCCTACGAAACAGAATCCACGTACGGTTTAAGAAGATATGCATATTTTTCATGTACCCAAATTAATTATTTGTTTTAAATTGCAGCGAGTTCAATAGCAAACAACGTTATGCAATGCTGGACACAATGCTGTTGGCCGAAATGGATGGACTTATAGATCATGCTGGTATCTGTGAAGAGGTGGACACATTTATGTTTGAAGGTTTTGATACAACCTCCATGAACATTATACTCGCTCTAGCCTATCTAGCCAACCATCCACAGAAACAACAACGTTGTTATGAAGAGATAAGCCAGTTCATATCCAACAAAGGTAGGGTTCAATAAAAACCTGCAACAAGTTAACATGATATAGAAATGTTTATGTGAATGACTAATGCCTCTCTGGCCAATTATTATAGATCCGATAAGATTAACTTATTTTAATTTTCAGACGATATTAACAATTTGGACACCCGCTCATTGGGACAATTAAAATATCTGGAGTGTGTTATCAAAGAAACACAAAGACTTTGTCCATCGGTGCCTGGCATTATGAGAGAGTGTCATGAGGATACTAAATTAGCCAACAATTTAATATTGCCCAAAGGCACACAGATTATCCTGCACATATTCGATATACATCGCAATCCACGTTATTTTGAGCAAGCCAACGAATTTATACCGGAACGTTTCTTGCCCGAAAACTCCACACAGCGTCATCCTTATGCTTTTATACCTTTTAGTGCGGGTCGCAGAAATTGTATTGGTCAAAAGTTCGCCATGCTGGAAGTTAAAACTTTGTTAGTTTACATTTTAAGCAACTTTCAACTGCTGCCTGTTAGCAATCCAGATAACTACAGATTTTTAGCCGGTATTTTGATTAGAACAAAGGAGGAAGTTTTTGTTAAAATTGCAAGGCGTTAATATAAGTGTCTGCTAGTGTATATAAAACAATTGAGAAAACGATAAATAAATTATTAAACGTGTTACACTCTTGCAAAAAACTTGTTTTTGAAACATTAAGTTAAGTTAGTAGTCTAATTGCATCACTTTTGAAATCCAATCAAGCAGCTTAATATTGCAATTGTAGATTTCGCAATTGCCCTTCGAAATGCCTGCCTGTTCGGCAAGTACATAATCGTAATCTTCCGCTGCTTTCTCATTTAATGACGTCGAGGGGCTGTCGTAATATATTTTATAAGTATATGTATATCAATTTCACTAGACAAAGGTCAAGCACTTACCTAAGCATCAAATGCAGCAGCTCGTGTACGACACTAAAGTCGTTGGAAAATTGAATTGTATTCGCTTCACAAATTGCTTGCAACATGCATTCATGACCATTATACCCGTAACTATTATAAGAATGTGTGAATATAAAAAGATCTATTAAGTAATCTTTTACTTACCCATTTAACATATGCTCAATATAAGCATAAATATCCCAACGCAGTCGAGTGGGCTCTGCTTGGATCTTACGTATCTCGATGCCGCCATCCAAGTTCGTAAGTTTGGTTTTATATTCCGGCAGATAGGGATTTTGACGGTAAACGGTGGCATTGTAGGGCAGAAAAAATTCTGCTTTGAGTACGTGTCCAATGGTAAGAGATTCATATGTTAGATCAGCAGGAATGCCAATGCCTGCAATAAACTGTCAAAAGTATTTCAATTACATTGAATGCGTTAAGTAAATGAGTTTGCTTACTTGATGTCTTGTAGGCGCTTGGCGTGGAAATATAAGAAATCGTTTCGGTCGACTTCTTATGTCTAATTGTTGTGCAGGAAACACTAGACACAAAATAAGGAATAGAGAAATAAGCCACACGAAGCTGTTCATGTTGACGAACTTAAACTAACTGGCTAAAGATTTGCAACTACAAAACGACTCCACAAGAACTCTTTAACAATTAACAGGTCATTGTTAGAAGTAATTCCTAACAAAGTAACAACCTACTATTTACATAGACGTCGAACTAAGTCAATTGACACCTTGAAAATGCAAGAGACTTTTCACAGTTTTGCAGAATTTTCTCAGATCACCTTAGTGCTAGAATAACAAACGTGAAATAACTCTTCTCTACGAATTGCCAAAGTTTAGTAACACTTCAAAAAGAATAACTTAAGAGCAAATCTAAATTGTATGCAAAAAGTGTTGCAGTATTTTATTGGCATTATGGTAAATTTATAATTTTATTCAAATATTTCGTAAAATGTACACAAAACATTTTTGTATAAAAAATAAATGGTACGAAATGATAAGGATAAAATTGGCTTAACGACCTTTGTGTTGTGTGTATAAAAAACTCAACTTTGCGCAGATGGCGTCAGAATACTTAGAATACTTGGGGCGGTCCACATATATAAGCGTAGTTACGAATACAAAAAAATTATAATTAAATAGGTACACGAATAAGATTAAAAACGTACTAAGGAATACTTAAGAAGTTTAAGTTTTAAATTAAGACATGTGTAATTTTAAAAGCTGCATTTAAGTGCGAAACGACTAAAGAATACATTTACAAACTGTACCGTTGACGCCATTTCTTTTTGAGTTGTCATATTCTTTTTTTTTTTTTGACTTGCTATTCTTTACTTGTGCTTGTGAAATTCTTCCATACAGAGTTTGCAGCTCCAGGAGCCCTCGGGTGGTGTTACCAATGGCGGCGACAGACAATACATATGATAACCGCGATCACAATCATCGCAGAACAGCAGCTGATCGTCATTGTCGGAGGTGCCACAAATCGAGCAATATTTACATTCAATACACTGCCAGCGATAACGTTTAACCGATATTATCATATTGGGCGTAAATTGCAGACAGGATGGATGGCCAGAGCGGCCGCAGTCGGAGCAGGATACCAACTCTTCGGGCATATTGGTTTTCTTATTCTCACGTTGATCGCCCAAACAAAAGTCACAATATGGCGAAGGTTGTGCCACATCTCGTTCGGCACGCAACTTATTCTTTTTGGGACTTGCCAAGGGATTAGCTGATGGCGTGTTAACATTTGTAAATGCTGCTGGCGTTGTTGTAGCTGGAGCAGAAGTAACAGCAACAGTTGCTGGTGTTGTCGACATGCTAGCCATGCTAGCCATTGTGGCCAATGGGATTGAATCATTTGAGGCTCCGGCATCATTCAGTGATGTCTTGTCGAACGATGACGATGATAGATTTGCTGTCATCACTAGTGCCGACTGTGAGGTTTCATCGATAATGGGTATTGGTGATGCTGAGTTAGAGTGCGTTGCATATAATCCCTGAGTAGCGGCTGCTGCTGCCGCAGTGCTTGCAGCATGAGCGACAGCCGCTGCTGCTGCTGCAGCTGCTGCCGAAGTGTTTGCATTATTGCCAGCTGCATTACGTCTCCTACGATCCGGAGTCTCTCCATCGATTGCATTGCGTCGACGACTTCCTATAATGACACAATGTTAGTGTATACTTTGGATATAAGTTTTATTGTACCGCTTTCTTACCGCCACCTTTTCGACCACGTTTCGGAGTGCCATCCGCAGTTGCATTGGAGCGACGTGGACGTGATCCTCGCTTGCGTTTCCCCCGGCTGCTATAGGACTCATCGAAATCATTGTCCGAATCAAAGTCATCTTCATATTCATCGCCATGATGATAATGCGACGAATCCATATCCTCATGGAACCAATCTTTCTCAGCATTTGCATGCGAATCCTTGCTGTCGTTGTCTCCAGATGCGCCCATCGAGTTGCCATCGGTGGCCGCAATAGCTACAAAACCAAAAATAACAAGGGAATTAAATTTAATCGTCGCTTGTTTAATTACTTATATATACACATACGTTTGTTAGTATGTGAGTATTGCAAACAACATAAATCAGCCCCCAATCTGCTTGATAGCGTAGTTTTCTTATTGGGGGTTGTTACACACACACACATGTATATACATTTACGCACAAATTTATACATAAATATATATGTGCAGTTGTGTATAAAGCCGCACATGTTTAGCTGACTTGTTATTATTCGCAATTGCACAGTGGAATGGAAGTTGTTTAAACGTTTTTTAATAGTTTGTATGACAGATTTCGAATGAAATACTTTCCTATTTAAGATTAGGTTAAATATAGGTAATAATACTATATTCAAATATTAATAAATATATTTATAGTTTTTGCCGGCTTTCTGCCATTTATGGCCCACTATGCAAGGGTGGTGGATAACAATTGCGAATGAGGATGAGTCTGCGGCTTAACACAAAGCAGCAGCAGCAATTGTAAGATATTTATTGATTTTACAACCACTTTTGTCACACACATACATACATATATAATTCGCATGTAAATATATTTATACATATATAAATAAATATTTTACCTGCACTTTCCGCTTGATGATGATCACGTGTGGATAATGTTCCCGAATTGCCCGATGCTGTTGGCACATGATGATGTTGATGCTGATGGGGCAGCAGATGATGATTCTCACGATATTGATAGGCGCGATAACTATGATGGGGAGTTAATAAATACTGGCGTTTGGGTTTGCGCCAACGGGCCGAGGGATACGTATAGATTTGGCCATGCCGAAAGCCGGGCATTCGTTGCTTGCGTTTCATAAAGAGCGCGCAGTGCGTTTGTGCGACGCCGGTCTGGGGGTCAAGGAACGGCATTCGCAGCCGTCGCTCGATGCAGAGGCGCGTGTTGAAGTTCTCGCTGTTCTCGAGTATCTCCTTGTAGGCGGTGTCATTTAAAAAGTTTTGTATCTTTTCAAAGTTGCCAATGTTTACCACCGCAATTTCGGAAGCCATATTGTTAACGTCGTCGCTGGCGTCGTCGTCGGCGTCAGCGTAGCAGCAGCAGCGGCAACAACACGACGCACCCTCGATTAACAACAGCGTATTTGCAAATAAATGAAACGATACAAACGCAACACCAGGTGTACATTGACTGAATATATCTGTTTGCAGCTTATCCGCCAAAAACTCTTTTATACACCAGAGACGCACATTTTATTTTTTCAATCGTTTCCTTTTGCAAACAAGTTTTTATGCCACAAAACAAGAGACGACTAAACGCGTTTTAGAGTTGCCGCCGGTGCGTACAGCTTGGTTCCAAGAGGTGGCAACGCTTTCAGTAGTGTTAGTTTATAGCTGTTAGTCTGGTCACATTGGTCGGGGCGTGTTTTTGTGTGTGCGTTTCTGACTCAATTAGTTTACTTTCAACGTTTTTGTTTTCTTTTTTATATTAATTAAAAAACACGAGAGATAGCCATTATTAATGCGATGGGCGCATCGAATCGCAACACACGCGTTGCCCTGGGTATTTCGGGAGTTTCGTTTCTGCTGTTTGTCATCGCATATGCAACGCCCTATTGGCTTGTGACCGATGGAAGACTTCATAATCCACGCTTCACGAATCTCGGACTGTGGGAGGTGTGCTTCAATCACTTCCAAGATATACACCGATTCTACGATACGAATTTTACTGGCTGCATGTGGGTGTTCGAGGAGGAATATTATATAATTCACGATTTTCTACTGCCAGGATTCTATATAGCTGTTCAGCTCTTTGCAACACTCTGTTTTGTTATGTGCCTCCTGTCGCTGCCATTGACGTTGTCTTTCGTGCGCACATCCCGTGACGATGATCGTTATGTGTTTCTGCTGCTGACGATTGGCACCTGCCAAGTCCTCGGCTCCATCTTTGGCTTCATTGCTGTGGTCATCTTCGGCGCCAAAGGCGATTCGCGTGATTGGATGCCTGGATGGCAAAACAACGATATGGGCTGGTCCTTTGCTCTCGCTGTAGTTGGAGCTGTTATGTTGCTCCCAGCGGGCATACTGTACATGGTAGAGGCACGTCGCGAGCGCTATAAGCGACTGAATGAGATTAGCAATCGAGAGGTCAGTGAATATGGCGATGATTATTATCAAAGCCAGGCAGCAGCAGCGTCATCATCAGGCGCAGCAGGATTTCCAGCTGCAGCAGCACCGCCACAGGACTATTTTGCTCCGGAACCCAGCCGTCCACGTCGCCCGCAGCCAGGGCGCCCACAGCCAACAGCTCCCGCCCACGGTAGCATTCAAACTGACATTTAAAAAGTAACAAGAGTCTATCAAAGATGAGGGTATTTAAAGACAAACCCAAAACACGCACAATGGGGCCTTCTCGAATAAACATTAACATATCCGTCCAATGATATATGTTCATAGCTGTCGTAAACGATTTTCTTGGTCGTCGTCCTTAGATTAAGTCCGAATAAGCTTCGAATATTGTATTTAATACCGAACTCTAAATCATTCCACATATTCTTTATACATTACTTTCATATATGTATTTACCTACACAATGCATGTTTGTATTTGTTTAAATAAAATGCATTTTACACTCAACAATAGATGTAAATGTCTTAATTTAAATTTTGAGTACAAAAACATGTGAGATATATGGCATAAATTGCCTCTTAAAAAGACTCAATTTGTCACAGTAAATTTCCAATTACTTTTAGGGGTGATATATACATAAAAAAAACAAGATATTAACAATAGTTCTTATAGTTATTATAGTTAGTACTGCTAATATTGACTATAGAAAGTTTATTTTTTCTCCTCGTCTTTTTTTAGCCAAAGATCAGCAGTTTCGTTATCCTTTTTCCGTTCGAGTACAATAAAAAGTTCACGCTGTTGTCCTTCTTCGGCGAGTTGCTCCCGCAAAAACTGCAACATTTCCACTTCGTTCCCCAACAAATCGGGTTCTCGCAGTTTAGAATCTAGGTTGTAGTAGAACTCCCCAATGCGACGCACTGCAATCCAGTGGCGTCTTCCCAATGACAGCGTTACAAATCCAAATTTGTAATCTGAGGGAATGTTGAGTATGAAGCCAACAATAGCGTCCAAATTAATGACACACGGATCTCTATATGCATGGATTTTGAAAATGAGAGCGAATTAGAGAGAGTGACAAATTAGATGAATCACTCACTTTCGCTTGTCAAACCAAATGGCCTCGCAATTGCGTTTCTGCAGGGCAGTCATTATGACGTTGACATCATAGTTTCCTAGTCCGAGAACAGAGCGATGTGGATTAATCCAAACATCAGGACTTAGATTGCAGCAAATCTCATCCAGTTCAGCTTTAGTGTATGATTGTTTACCTTGGAACAGGTTGTTGAGTGCGTGCAAGGCACATAGTTGCCTCGTTTGTTTTTCGTGGTAAACCGCTGATGTTGGCATAGATAATTTGGTTTACTTTCAAGTTTCAAATAAAGTTTGTACTTTGTTATTGTTGTCAGAAAATTTGCTAGTATTTGTGACACACGAACATATGCGATTGAATGGTTACACGATACGACTTGATAAATTAAAAACATCAATTAATTGATTTCCTTCAATCAAAGATTTTTAATTATCAATTTTTATGTTTTGCCTTTGCCTTTAAAGCAATTAAATATATTTTAATTATTAATAAGTTCGATAATGTATTATTTGTTTTTAGAGATGTGCATACCAGTTTATGGTTAGTTTGGTATTTTGTATTTTCAGAATGTACACTTATCGCTAGCATATCGATGGCAGCCACACTTGGTCACACTTAACCCACCACGAACTGTCACATGATTTTCACCTGACATTTGCTAGCTTCTGCGAAAAAATCTATCGACGAGAATTCCATTTTATTAGGAACAAATTAACTCCCCGTCGAGCAGCGTAAACCGAAGCTAGCAAAATGAAAATTTGTGGTCCGAAGTGCTCCCTTTGCGGATTGATTATCTCCGTTTGGGGCATTGTGCAGCTGGTAAGTGTCGTGACTGATGTTTGCTGGTGAATTTGGTTTGTTTTGCAGGGTCACACGAAACAGTCACAAGACCAAAAAAAAAAAAAAATTTACTAAGCATTTGCATATTTGAAAATCTGATTTATATTAATGTTTATTGTGTTTTAGGTGCTCATGGGATTGTTCTTCTACATACACAGTGTGGCGTTGATTGAGGATTTACCACTGGAGGAGGAGTACAAAACCTTGGAAGAATTTTATACGGCTGCCAATAATGCATACAATCAGGTGCGTTTCTCTATTTATAATTTTTGTGCCAACACTGTGCTAAACGCATTAACATTAATATGCACGCTTATCTACATAAATACATAAAACATGAAGATATACATGCAAGTATGTACATACATATTTATATACGCACTTATAAGCACGCTCTTATGTGTGCACTTGTATGTATATATAAGTGGTGCTTTCTTTTTATCATTAACGAGCTGTAAAGTACTCTGAATAACGCAGAAATTTAATGGTAATGTGTGCGATAAGTACTTCAACCAGTTGCAGTTTTGCGCTTAATGCGCAATGCTCGTTTCCATAGTTTAGTCTGGTCACCCTAAAACTACAACTGGCTTAATACTGAAATTTCCCTTTGGGAATTTGTGCTGTTGCAAACACTAATGTTTTTATTTATCTTGTTTTAGAATGCGTACAACTGCTGGATTGCGGCATGCATCTACGTGTTGACCTTGTTGCTCTCTGCGCAACAATTCTACATGAACAGCAGAGTGACTGCCAACTAAAAATCTGTGCTTCAACTTCAACTACAAAATACACTATGCTATTACTTTGCTTTTCTTGAGCGGGGAAAGTAAACACCCAATATGAGCCAAAAAAAAAGTATAGCTTGTGCAGTAATCGCTCCAATCGCACTGTGACCACCACGATTAGTATTGAAATGTCTTATTTTAAAGTTGAAGAAATATGTTTTGTTAATTTACTGTATAATATCCCAAAAGTTTCGTTGCTAAAGTTTAACTTGAATTAAATATGCTTATATTTAAGTAAACAAAAAATGTATGTACACATATACATACATTATGTACGTAATACAATTGTTTTTGTTTGTAATAATTCACATTCCTTCGTTAGTTCAATTATTTTTCTGTATCGTCCGTACCCATTAAATCGAATTCAAAAGAAGAGCAACAAAATTTATATCAACTAAATCTGCCTCCAGTAATGAGAAACAAAAGAAAAACCATCTCAGATTCAATGTATAAATATGTATTCTTTGTGTGTATAAATGTATTCTGTAATCAATGTCAATGAATGGAACACGCCTATCCATCTAATGTTCCACGCTTTGCACTACTTAATTTATGGGGTGGTAATTCGTCACCTAAATATTTCGTTTAAATTGTTAAAAAAAAAAAACAAAGAAATAAAAATATAATGAACTAGAATGTGTTGTATATTTTAAGTTGGTTTTCTTTTATAGACTATCGGAGGGTGTATTGAAGCTTGAATTATTTGAAGGGCGTTGGGCGATACAAACTGTTTTACTTACTTTAGCGGTTTTAAATTGGGATGATTGAACGTAAATTGATAAACCGAAATATTGATTTATGGATAATTTATTATTTTTAATAATGTACGAATATTGTTGTACAGATCGATGTGTATATTAATAATCATACATAAATATATAATTTATATTTTAAATTGAATTCAAAAACAATTGTCATATTCAAATATTAATACAAGTTCAAGAAATATTCGACAAGTCGTCCTTAACAATGTAACAGTTCTCAAAATACTAAAGAACGTTTTTACTCTGGACTAGAAACTAGATATTCCTAAATATAATTTATTTTAGCAAAGTTATCAAATAATTTTTAGACAATAAATACTTAATTATTTTCAATATTATTTTTGATTTGATTTGTTTATTCACTATGTACACATTTGTCCATACCGAGGGTATTTAGAGAAGAATAAGTTTAGGGAATTTGTTTCTTTTTTGGTATTTCGATCAGATAATGAGAATAGGGTAGATTTTGAGGAGAAATTCAAATACTATGTTTTCTATTGAAGGCGATAGATTAAGTTTTGAAAGCAAGCCGATTAAATTATGTATGTGTGTGTGTGTGTGTGTATCTATTGGTACTCCAGTTGTTTATTTAAGATTTATTCGCTCCTGATTACAGCTCGAAGATCGTGACGATTTTCGATTGATCGATTCCAAATACGCTCCTGGAGTCCAACCTTCTGCATTGTTATCTATTTGAAAAGTGAACAAATTGAAGAGTTATTTAAGTAACTTATTACATCATTATTATTATTACATTATTACATCAAATAAAGCATGCAAAGTGGAAAAGAGAAAGAAAGGGTTAAATTGAAAGATTTACCTAAGACACGAACATACCACCAGCCGGCACATCCCACTTTCAGTAGCTCGATGGTTTCGCCTTCTCGCATCGAAACTTCCGAATGTCCCATAGCCGTATAATCAGACAGGGCAATGAATTTACTGCCCTGTTTCAAATAAATATATATATGTATATATATATATACAATAGGTTATTATTGACGATCGTGTGTGTTAGCATTTGATGTTATAAATATAATTCAAGCAGGCATATACTTATTTTTATACTAAACTTAAACTAGTGTTAGTCGTCAATCAACAGTATCAATCAAGCTTCAAGCGGTTCTTAATGTAGCTTTGCAGATTTTAAAGCTATTTACAAAATAATTTCATTTCAAAATGAATATACTTTTGTAACTATGAATTGTGTGTAAGTGTATGATATTTTCTCTCATTGATATGTTATTTAACCTATTTAATAATCATTTAATATCTTATTATTATAGAACTGCTCTATTTCATGTTAGGAATATTAAGGTTTAATGGGATATGGACTTAATGGATCGGGTATAAAATGTATTGACTGATATTGATATACTAGTTTGAGCAACATATTCTTGTCTATAAACTTTGAAGCGGTGAATCGGGTACATGTGATATTTACTAGACTTGTTTTTAATAGTATTTATGTATTTATAAATTAATCACCGTTATTAGCAACGATTACACAAAACAAGCATTAATCAGTTGACAAACAAAATTTCATATTTATCGTGCATACTAGTTGTAATGGACCGTACCTATATATATATAGAGTACTCGTATTTTATGGCTACGGTAATGGTGATGTTTGTTTGTTGTTGTTCTCAGTGATCAACGGAAACATAAAATTTGGAGTTTGATTTGCTGTTGCGCGCAAATGTTGAGGACGTTGTGGAGGACGTTGTTGAGGTAGACGATGCACCACCATTGATATTGTATGATGCCCACTGGGCCAGTAGATTCAGGAAGCGCTGAGATTGTCAAGATGTACAAATAAGAAATGCATGTACATATATTTACACAATGTGTGTTGTGTGTATCATAATCATTTCGCATATATATACAAAGTATGAGTTGTGTGTTGTGCACAAAGTAATAATAATGATTGTGAAATTCTTTTGTATATGGCTTTGTTTATGAAATATATAAAAAAACAATTTAACCATGAACTAAGAATTTTGTAGATAGAAATAAGCATAAGAAAGAATTTAGAAGATAATTTAATGAGGAACTTAACTACTTTCACAGCACCTTAAATAGTTGAAAATACTTTAGACTTCATTTTAAAAATCTATCAAGAATATAATGCTTGTGCTGCATTAATAAACGGACTGACAAACCGACAAAGAAGAAACTTATCTATTGAAGCACATATGAAAAGTATCCCGCCACTTGAACCTTAATTATTGGAAATATATTGCATGTTTGATTATTTAAAGATATTTGATAGAATCCACCAAGAAGCGAATTTTTTACACTTGTTATGTAGTGGCTTTAATTACCGGTGTGCTATTATCCTCATTCAATGACAACTCATCCTCGCTATTCGAATAGTCCGAGGACCAGCCACAACCGTCCGGATGATCTCGGTCCACGATGCCACTGCTGGAATTGCCGCAGGCCGAAGAAGCAGCTGCTGGACCATTCTCCTCACTGCTGCAGTTCGAGTTGCGATTGGAGGACTCAGAGGATGCATCACAGTTGATTGTGCGACTCGGTGTGCCGAGTATTATGTTTGGTGTATCCCAAGATGTTGTTTGCTTCAAGCCACGATGATTTAGTCCATATTGCTTGATCTTCTCGCCTTTGAGCTCCTCGAGCTGATTGAGCAACACTCGTTTAATCTCCGAGACCCATTTATGTTTCACTGCCAAAGTGGGTGCTTGTATTGTGTGCACCTCCTGACGCCCTTGCAGCCACACCTCAAAACGTTTTGTATCGCCTCGCACAGATTCCGTTAGACCAATGTGTGACATCTGCACAAAGTTGGTTAATGATTGTATATAAAGATTATATGTAAGTATTGAAAACCCACCTTAACGTGATGCTTGAACTGGTAGGTACTTTTGTTGTGACCCGCTTTCGAGGTTTGCTTGCAAAAGAGCAACGATTTCTGATAGAGAAATATGTGACGTTGTTGTGGCTTAATACGCAGACGAATATCCTTTTTCGATTCGGTCCACACTTGAAATGAGTCCTGCAGCAGCAAATCACCCTGTTGCGCCAAATCGGTCTTTAAAAAAGAGGGAAAATTAATAACGAATACAAAATTTTAGTTCATATTTTGATTGCTTACTGGAAAACCTGTAATTGCCACCTGATGCATGGAATCATTGACACACTTGAGCACAATCAACATGCAGTCGAGAGCTTTTTGCAATTCCTTGGTGCAACTACCACTGTCACTAAAACGCAGCAGATCCTTCAACAACAATTGATACTTGGTAATCCTTTGAACTGGCTTTAAGAGATATGCAGCTAAGGGCAGCTTGTGACCCAATCTCTTTTGGCATTCCTGCAGAAAGAGATGTGTGTCCACAAGAGTCTCACGCAAACGTTCCGAACGTGGTATATTCTGGCAATAGAACGAATAAAGACGATAGAACGTGTCACGCTAAAACAAAGAGAAGAAAGAAGTTAAATGAGTTTAAGTAGTAAAAAAGTTGTAGTTAGTTTGATAACTTACCCGTTGCACAAAACATAATGCCACCAGCTCTGTGGTTGATATACAATTCTCTAGATCCTTGAGAAAGACCTCGTTGTGAAAAGTAAAGAGCTCGTGCAGATTACCAAAGAGTACCTCTTCCTTGCCCTGCAGACTAGCTGGCACCAGATGCATCATCTCATCCGATTGCATTTGGTCATAGTAGCCCTGTGAGAGACAAGAAAAAATATATTAAATAATAAAGAAAAATAACTTAAAATCATTCAATATAAAGTTACATTTGATTTTTCGTGTTCGTTGAATGCATTGATTTTTCTGCTTATAAATTGACCAAATTTTTGCTCAACATAATCCTCAACACTTGAAAACCCCTGCTTGAGCACAAAATCCTGTAAGATGCGTTCATATTTAGATAAGTTAAACTTGGTATTTCCCAGTTGGGGCAGCTTTTTGGTTTGTTCTTTAGAATCACCCTTGAAACTCTCATTGAAAAACTGATGACAAAAGTTGAGTATTTCATGATAGGTGCTGTTATTGCTGTCCGAGTTGGAGTCTTTTAAAGCTACTTCGGTTCCAGATCGTTGTGTGCCTTTCTCTTTTCCAAGTTGTGGCTGAGAATTAAGATTAGAGCGACAGGAGCTGCACATATGTGTGTCTAAGAGTGGCATTTGTTTAGGTTCCTTGAGAGACTTGGGTGTCGATAGCCTCTTGGTGTTGTTGAGGGAACCCATCGAGCTTTGAGCTCTAGCTATGGAGGACGATATGGACATGAAGCTCTTGGGCTCCGTGTCCTCGAGGTATGCCAATATATCCATATAGTTTTTGCGTTGCAAATAATCCTTAAACTCCGTATCGTTTTCAATCTCCGAGTAGCTATTCGATTCAAGATAATCTTTGACCAGACGATACTCCAAAGATTCGTCACAACTCGATAGTTCAATGAGTTCCTTGAATATGGTGCGTCTTTGATCCTTTAAACGTTGCAGACTATTACTAACAGTTGTCGGATAGCTCTCCTCCAGTTCGCGATCAGTTGTTGCAGAGCAAGCTTCTCGTTCCTCACACTCTTTTAGTGTATTGATAATCTTGATGGTCGACTTGCCATTTAGAATATTGTGTGTAGAAAAGTTGCACAAATTGGTGCCAAAGACGTAGTTGCCACTAAAGTCCGCACTGAAGGATGTACGAAAATCTGAGGGACGATAATGAATACCACCTCCAGATGCTTGAGAATCAAAGAGTGAGCCTTGAAACGATAGCGGAGATTCTCTGGGTTCATTTGTATTAAAACGTTTGATCAGTGAATCACCGAATTTAAGATTCAATTTGCCGACAATATTTGATGCCGTATTCTGTACGCGTCGCAACCGAAATGAGCTTTGTGCTCCCGTTGTATCTGGTTTTGATGCTTTGCGCAGATCGTAGCCCCCGTAGCGCATATCGATATTGCTTAATGAACTTATTTTTTGTCCAATTTTCTTCAAAACGATGAGTTTTGAGGAGTTTTTCTTTCTCTCTATCGTAGCTGTTCCGCAGCGCACAAGAGTCGATCGGTTAATGATTGTTAGTAGCTTAAGGCTTAGAATTGGTAACAAATTATTGAAGATATTCTCTCTTTTTTCTGTTTTTTTGTTTTTTTTGAAGTAACGCTGCTCACAGCCTAATGGGCTTAATGCACTAATTACAAGCGGACGCATTCAAGCTCATCATGTAGAAGCCATAGTAAAAAGAACCTCATAAGATATATATATTATTGTGTATTGGTTTCAGTTCGCTGACCACTGGGCAGCTTCCATTGCTTCCATAGCTTCTACATCGTTATGAATTTTTCATGCTTCATGCTTTTTTAAGCAGTCTTACAAACTGTTTTTTTATTTTTATTATTCTTTAATGCTCTTCAGTGATTATCTAGCTTCGCATACACATCTATTGTAAGTACGACTTACCTTTAGAATCGAACTCATTTCGTTCACATAGATTCGTTCCGTTTCCAACAGTTCAGATAGTACATGTCCTTGTTTAAGTTTACGCGCCTCTGCATCCTGTTAATGAAATAATTTTAAAAAGCAAATCCATTAACAACAAAATTACCTATTAAGTTTCAGGTAACAAATGAAGTTGAATATTGAAAAGCAACAAAAAAAAAAAGCAATCTTAAAATAAGGTATAACAATAAAGGTTTTTCCAACTAAAATCAGTTTATTAAGAGACTTTCAGAACGCAAAGATTCTTCTTGGGAAGATAAAAGAGTTTACAGAAAGCAGTTGAAATGATTTGATTCCCGATAGTTCTTTGTTAAAGTCGCCTTTCAAATATCGTTTAGGCACAATTAGACTCACATCTTATCGATCATTAAACGTAATAATAATAACCATATCTTAATTAATAGGCATCTTACCTGTTGATTTTGTATTAATTCACCATTGTCTGGACTTGAGCCGGTGTCGCCATTTAACGAAACGCCCGAGTCAATGACACCATCCATGGATCTGGGCCGCAGATCGTGTATACCAGTCTGTAAGCACATAATATAAACAGATAAGGCGATTAATATAACGCTGATTAGTGTACACAAAAAGAGGTCTTAGGTAAACAGAAAGACCTACTAAACGAAGAACTATTTGGCATAGATCTTTTCCCTATTTTTGTCAAATCTTCACGATTCGAGAACAAAGTTACATTTAAGCTGCTGTTGGTTGCTGCTTCTGTCAAATTTTCTAACTAGACAAAGTTTTATTTAAATGTGAAAAACGGTTCTTTTTTTGTTTGGTTGTTTTGTGATAAGCAAAGCTTGTTGGTTGAGATTGTTAGTTGGTTAGTTTGGTACGTTTTGCTGTTTGTTACCACTTTCGCTAGCCGCTGGCAAAGTTTCGACCGTTAAGCATTTGCTTGGTTTGTTTGTTGGTTGCTCTGTCGGTTAATTCGTTTGACTTTCCATGCACATATATATATATATATTTATATATATGTACGTACAGCTACTAGAAGTACAAATGCTTTTGTGGATTCAAATACACTCAGAGAAAAAGAATATATATTTTTGACAGCAGAAAATCCACATCTAAAAACTATTTAACATTACATTTTTTTTTTAATTTAAAAGTAGTTTCTAGAAAAGCCGGAAAAGGTGCTAATATATGAATCCTTTGCAAAGACATAAAAATATACTAAATATCAGTTCTTTATTCTTGTATACATAAAAAAAATTTAATGGAAAATAATGTTTGTTTATTTAATTACTATAAAATATGCTAGATTTTAGTGCCTTTTTGATCGTTTTGTTTAATGCCATTTATTAATTAATGCAGAATTTATTGATATATTTTCTTGATATATTTGTTTTTATCGCTTATTTTTTCTCTGAGTGTGAGAAAGTCAAAAACAAGTGCAGGTAATTTTTTTTGTAAATGGCCAACTGACTTGGCCAAGTTTTAGTCTAATTACCTAGTTAGTACTCGGTTCTAGACAGTGGGCGGTGTTGTTTTTGGTTTTCTAGTTAAAATTTACGCATAAGCTCATTTCTTCACCCTTTGCTGGCTTGGCAGAATGTTTATATTAGATAATTACTGAAGAGACTTAGCGCTTTCTAAATCAGCCAACAAGCAACAAAGAGCTCTATGCAATTGGCCAAGTTAGCTGCTCAACACATACACAGTCTGTTTCTGCTTTTAATTGCTATGTGGCGCAGAGAGTTTTAGCCGCATTTCGTTTTTAGCCAGAATTAACTCATTACTCTGACGCTCATCATTGTTTTTAACAAGGTCTACTTACAATATTCTTCACTTTTCTTGTTTTGCGTTTTGTATTATTTTCGTTTCTTCTTGTTTTCTTTAACCCATTTTCATTTTCAATATTTTGTTTACTTTCTTTACAAGAAAACAAAAACTGGTTAAGTGGGTCATTGGAATAGTATATAATAATAACAAGAACTTATTTAAAGAACGCCAAAAAAAGTGACAAGTAACAATTAATATTCAAGTAAGAAGTTTGCACATCAGATAATATAAATATATTTTTTAGAGCATTTTTGTACTGAATAAAAGATAAGAAGTATTCAGTTGCTATAATTATTTTTCTTTCTTTTGTTTATCTATAACAAAACTCTTAAATCAATTAAGTTTGGAATTTTTTTAAAGAGTTTTTTAACTCTACCCACCAAAACCGTTGATTAGTTAAATTGACAAAAAAAGCTATATTAAAAAAAAAAATTTTAATTTAATTAAATGAGTGTATAAATTACAGTTTGTAGTTAACACATTTGCATAGCAATAAAAAAAAATTATATGATAATAATTATGAGTTGCAATTAAAAGTACACAAGGAAAAAATGCGTGTCACGAAAAAGAAATAATATCATTGTGAAAAAAATTAATTAACGCTGTTCCCGTTCCAAAATAGATAAAAAGCCTACTGACCGAAAACTTTTTACTCTTTTGACGCACTCAAAGTTGAAATGCAAATAAACCAAAAAAAAAAAGCAAACAATAGAGTTAAATAAAGCTCAGAGTCTGTCACAATTAACCAACTGTCGTCGCGTGTGTCACCAAATTTATATTTTTGAAGGTTGGAGAAGTTGGAGCTACTATAAAGATTAGACAGAGTAAGAGCCAGAGCGAGAGATGACACAAATTTAGTTTGTTCGGAAACGAGGCCAATGAGCAGCAACAACAACAAACAAATTCAATCTTTGCCATGTACCGTTAGATCATAAAATTCGGTATTTGATGAGAGACAGAATTTGATGCCGAAAGAAGATTTGAACGAACCAAATTGACAATTGACTATTTAGGAACAGAAACTAAATGTTAAACATACTCTGATTTAATTCTTGAATTCTCTAAAATAGTTAAATTGCTAAAGAGTAAAAATAAAGTCTCTATACGGTTATTGAATATGTCTTCAAAGATAATAGGGAAAGTGAAAGGTTTGTTAACGGTTCATGCGTCTATGAACCGAACACGAAGAAGAAACATTTTGGTATTTTGGTTTATTTCGGTAGTGCTGCGTGCGAAGAGTGAGAGTTCACTTGACATATGTTGTTAATATATGCATTTAGCTATTTGTAGTAGCGAACTTCTTTAAATTGAAGATTTTTGAATCTTGTTTGTGGTTAATAGAATCAATTTGAGTTGGACTAAGTTGGACTAACAAGTTGGACTAACAATACAAATTAAGTCAAAAGCTTCAATTTCATATCTTAACTGTTCGAAATTCTTTTCAATTCTAACAAAGTGTTTTTTCTTCATATTTACATTTTTACCAAGCTCCATGAGTGGAATTTGAAATAATAATCATTTGCAGAATGTTAAGAAAAGAACTAATTAACGTTTCATATTGAATTTAAATTAATTTTACTTAGAATTAATATTTATTATACAATTTGATTCTTTTATTATCAGAAATAAAATAATTAAAATAAATCAACATATTCAGTTGGATACAATTTATTGATTTTATACTTTTTTAAAAAAAAAAAAAAAAAAGCATGGATTTTTTTTTAAACTAAAAAACAAAAACTGTTATTCGGCGGAGCGATTTGTGCAAGCGTTAAATGTCATTTTAAGGCCGCTGTTTAAACAACCCGATTAGTAGTAGACGGTTGCTGCCAATTATTAAACTGTTAAGTAGCAAAAACAACGGATCATGGTTTTGCCACATCATAAACAATCATATAAAGGTAAGTATGGTGTTAATGAAGCCCCCGGTTAATATTTCCAAAAACAAAAACAAAAAAAAAATAACAAAAAAATGGCACAAAAACCACACAATAACCGTATTTGAGACAGTCGATGATAAAAATAAATATGTGCATGTGAATTTATGTTTGTGTTAAAGCAAAAAAAAAAAATGTAAAAAATATATTAAGTGTGTCTACATAATTTGGTTATGAAACCGTGAAATGAAAACCACAACGAGCCAAAAAATCAAACGTCAAAGTTTGTTTGCTGCTTTACTTTTTTTTTGTGTTTTTGTTATTGTTTTATTTATTAATGAAATGAAGCTTCCTGCCGCAGACGCCAACTGAACGCTGCCTTCACCTTTTGAGGTCGGATGTGCGACTTTCAGTTAGATAATAACACTTATGTACTTGTATATATATATATACATATGGATGGATATACAATGTACATGTGCATATATATATATATGTCTAACTCATATTTATATTTGCTGCTCATCCGTAGCCGACTTCATGAAAGTAATTATCATGGATATGTTTTTTGTTCCTCTTTCCTCTTTTTAATTTTTTTTATATTTGCACTCGAGTTATAAGTTTGATTTGGAGTTTTAGAGCTTCGTGTCAATGGAGCATAGGAGCAGATAGGTGAATAGGTGTTTCTTTTTTTTTTTTTGTGTGTGTTTATTTCCTTGATGTGAAACATTTTTGCACATATTTTATTTAGTTTTCCGGAATTAACAAGCCCGGACATAAGATTTCGTTGTGCAAAAAGAGCGAAACTTTCATTCCTTACATTCGCGCCAAGGAATAACTTTTTGGCGTGCAGCAAGGTCAAAAAATTTAAGTGATGATGATAATATGTAACTAATTTCGTTGTGTGTTGTTTACTTTCATTCAATGAATAACATTATAAATGGTGTCTATAGCATCTTAAAGTTAAAAAGTTCCGAGAGATGGAGAAATAGCTTCAAATTTTCTGCAGCTTAATATAATATCGTTATATTCGTTTACTTTCATTCGATGGAAAATATTATAAATAGTTAAAAAAAAAACAAAATTAAACTAGCAATATTTTATTAGGGTTTTAAGAATTATACATTAAAGTTCTTTAGAGAAAAATCAAATTTCCTGTTGAACATCTCTCTTTAAGAGATTTTCACAAACCCCTGCTAAACTTCATATTTAGCACATCTCTTAGAGAGTGAGCAAACAAAAATGTTAAATAATGATAATATATTGGGGAACGGTAAATGGGAAAGGTTCTAAACAATTTGGCCCAATCGCAAGGCACAACTTCTTAAGTTCAAGTAAAGTTATAAAGATGAGGAACTTAAGATGAAGCTAGTCGAAGAAATAGCAGGAAATATGTTTTAGCTTGAGCTTGTTATTTTTTGTTGCTACTTCTTGTTGAAAAACTTCCGCTTAATTAAGAGACGTATAATTATTAGGTCTGGAATGGCGCGTGAGGCGCGCGGAAAGCTTGTTTAGTTACTGTTTATTCCATCCTACCTTTCGTAGCAACAATTTATTGTTTCGCTGGTGCAGCAACTCGTTGCCTCTGTTTAGGCTCAGGTTGATGCCATTGAAATCAGCCTCGAAGTAGGAGCAATCGTCATCATCGCAGCTAGATACGCTGCAACAACATGCGGCGGCACCAATGTCTGCCTCATTATCATAGCACGCATTGTTCCAGAAGACACCGCCAATGGCATTGCTGCAGCAATCATTGCTCGGACTTCCTGCATTCGTTGCGGGTACACCCAGGCAGGAACAGCAATCCTGTTCCGATTCGCACAGCGAACTAGAGCCACAGCCCGATGATGATGTTGAGCCGGTAGATGATGATGTTGCTAGCAGAGCTCTCGCTCTAGACAAGGCGGTTCGACTAAGTGCTTCGACATTACCATCGCCATTACTGCTAACAAAGATCTTGACACTGTTATTATTGTGGCTGCTGATGGATCGAGGCATAGATGGCAGCATTAGGGAGTCAGTTTCCATGTAATCATCGTTTGGATCTATGCAGGACTCTTGCACCCAGCTATCGTCAATGCTTATGGTGGTTGTACTTTTATGCTTTAAACTATTCAATTTTCGTTCCTTTTCAATGTTGCATTGCTTTGCAGCAGCTGCAGCAGTTAGTAGCTCGTTTGTCGTTGCCTTCGTCACGTTCTTTTTGGCAAAGTTCTGCACATCGTTGGGATCGACATTAGCTTTAGCTGGTGCATTACCGGTAGGTCTATCATACTGTTTGTGTTTCTCCGGTAAATTATAATCTCCCAATTGCACACAGCTTACGCACTTTTCATCACGCAGATTTGATTGTTTTGTCTGCTGCTCCTTGGTGTCATTGGAGGAGGAAATACCCGAGTCGGAACAACAACTTTCAAGGGAGAAACGCTTTAAACGATCTACCTGAATGGGACTATGTTGTTGTAGATGTTTGTAGCTGCTGGAACTACTTTTACTCTCCTGTGATTCTCTTGGGTTCTCACCCTTAGCTAACTGGTTAACTATATGTAAGGGTTGTCTCTTCTTGCGTATGTGAACACGTTCCAACTTGGTCCGCTGCTGTCCGAGAAGGCGTGGAGAGTGCTGTTCTACCATTGAAGGTGCTGAGCCAGCACTATTATCTACTCCCGCCTTCTGGAACATCCAACGAGGTGCTGTATTTTGACTGTAAACCAAATCCTGCTGGTGTTGTTGTTGTTGTTGAAATAGCTGTTTTACTCGACGCTGTAGTTGAGTATTCGACTCATTATAGGGAGCGTGTGCGGGTGCGGGTGTGGGTGTACTGAGTGGCTTGGGTATTCGAGACCTCAACGGCACCCTACTCGATGATGGTACCAGCTTTCGTTGTGGCTCCGGTTCATGTAGACAAGCCGAGCATTCGCTACTTTCTGGTTTTGTAAAGGGTTCCCCTCTTCTCTCAATACGGGCAATGCGATCAGCCCGAGAACGAATGCCAGCTGCGGCCCCGGTACGCGCCACATCTCGACGTATATCCCGGTAGTTCCAACTCTGTGACTTTTCGCAATCGGGTGTGACAGTGTTTGTTTCGGTAGCATCGGAATTCGAATTTGTGTCGGAGCAGGAGCAACTAGACCGGGAACAACAACAATCCAGATCATTCGGACGAGAAGGTGGTTGCTTGGCTAGGAGTAACCAGGACTCTACCGTCGGAGGAGGAGGAGGTAGTGCAGCTACTTCCAACGGTTTTGGAACCCTATTCGGAGGTTGTGGCGCCTGGCGACGATATCCAGCGAAGCGTGCAGGATTGTTAAGATGCGGCGTCGTTGGTGGAGGCGGAGCCTCATTTGATTTATGCATCATTGCCTGTTTGCACTTGTGCACATAGTTCACCTTGAGTAGCTCCATGGGGAGCAACTCACTCGAAGACATACGTGAATCAATAGTGCTATCCATGCTGGCTGATTCAATGGACGACGAGTGCTTACGGTTGACCATCACCACGGGTAATTTGCCAATAGGCATTTTTACGGAAAGTTTTTTTTTACGTTGAAGTTGAACACGATTTGGGTTTTTTGTTATTTATTTTATAGATGACATTTTTTATATTATTTAGCAAGCGCACATATTTATTGTGTGGGGTTTAATTTTTTTTTTATAATTTTGCAACAGAGATTCGTTTCACATTTCACAAGTCACACTTTAAACACAGACACAAACGCAGAGTCCAGAGTCACTGTCTCGAACCCGGTTTTTATTCGCTCTATTCTTATGCAAATTTATATTTTTTTTTCTTTTTAGTTGGTCCAATTGCGAGGTCAGTCTATTGTCATGGATTCATTGATCACTGTTTTTATGCAGCGAAATCAACAACAAAAAAAACAAACCGCACGCCCCAATCACATGGTGCTTGCCTCTTGGCTTTTTATGCACCTCTTCATCGTTATGCAAATCAAATACACGACTTAACGACTTTGTAATTCGATTCGATTCGTTTCGTTTTCAAACAATGCGGCTTGATTCGATTTTCGGTTTGTTATGCGCGACGTTGTGGCCTCTCCGGCAGATCGTCTTACACTGTTGTCTCAAGTCTGCTCGATCGGCAACTGTGAGCCAAGTTTGATTTGGTTTGGAGTTGGTTGTAAGCAACTTGTAGTTTTTGTCGTTATAAAGCTTGCAAACTGATGTCCAAGTGCGTTTAACCTTTGCAACTTCAACTTGGTTCGATCGCTAAATGCATGCAATATCTGACGACATGTTGCGTGTAAGTTGTAAGTTGTAAGCTTGTAAGAAGTTGGCCATGGGTATAAGAAATCTAGAGCTTGAACTTGGCTCGATCGACAAGTATAAGCTTCGTTGGGTTTGTTCGTTTCCAACACGTTGCGTGTGGCTTGAAGATCGCACAAAACAATGTCCAGGTGCGTGTTTGATGCTACCATTTCGCTTACACAGAGAATTGGACATTGACCACAAAACGTGGTCTCAAAACAAGAAATCGAATTATATTCTTAGACATGTAAATACTTATATGGCAAACTTGCCAAACCATCTGTAAGTAGCGGCTTTTTTCGCCTACTGAGCAATGCAGAACGTTGCAATAAGTACAAATGAATATATTTTAAGCTGGTTTCCAGCATATGCATATTTTCAGCAATAGCAATACCAGCATTTGATTTTATTCACTCTGACTGAGTTTTACCGATAGTTATGTGTTATTAACTCTGCAACTCATAATATTGTATAGCCATATTTATTGATTGTTCACATGATCCGTTTCATAATATATTTGGTTTATGGTTATGAGATATGATTCAAAAACTGGCTAACAAATATATAGCTTAATTTGTACTTGCGTGCTTATACATTTATGGCTGAGAGCATGCAATAAATAGTTGGTAAACACATACATACACACACACACACACACACATCCCAAAAAGTACATGAAGTTGTTGTTGTTATAACTTAGTTTGGGCGTCAACAGCATTGGAAAATATCGTTTGTTCAATTACGTGAAACGGAAGTTAAGCGCCCACAAAAGGATTACGCATGAGTAGGAGCTGCCGGTAGAAAACCAAATGTTAACACCAGCAAGCAGCCAAAGCAGTCAAAGACATCGACTAGCCCAAAGCAGCTACCTTAAATCGTCAAAACACGATCAAAATCAGGAGGTGGGGGGGAGGGGTGAAGATAAGCTCAATTGAAAGTGAAACGCTTCGCTGGCAAATCGGTGCAGTAGAAAACTTTTCATTCATTACTTAAAACAAACTATGAATAAAAGGTAAAAAAAATGAAAGCCGTTCATGAGATATACCCTTTATAACAGGGATTATTTGACATATATATGAAAAAAAAATAAATAAATATTTGTTGAAGGAAAAAAATAATATTCAAAGCTTAAATTTTGTCAAGAATTAAAATATGAATTGTCTATAGATATAAAGTTTCAAGTTTAGACTAAATTTTCAGATATTTATTTAGTTAAGTATGGATTTTTTGTATATATTAGAAAAAATAAATATGTTCATAAATGTTGATAAAAAAAAATGTTATTAAAAAAAAAATATTCCAAACTTTTTGTTTTTTTTTAGAAAAAAAAACATTTGTTGTCAGGTATAAAGTTTCAAGTTGAGACCAAGTTATCAGAGAAACTTTTTTTGTTATTCTTAAAAATCTGAATTAAGTTAAAAAATCATTTCTTAACCAACCAACACATCTCTTGTATACCCTTTCGAACACATTCTATTTACAGGGTACTAAAACACAAGAGCGTAAACGCAAAGAGAAATGATCTCATAACAAATAAGTATTGTATATGTGAGGAAAATGTAATGCCATTAAAAAAAAGTGAAGCTGTGCGAGAGTTTTGGATGTTTTTGTTTTTTTTTCTTTTAATTTCTTTTCTTTTTAATCTCTCTGCATCTCGCATTGTAAATTTAATTTACGATTTCAACGCAGCAGGCAGCAATCCAGAGCCCAAAACAGATGCGATTTTAGCCCTCTCAGCCAGTGTTGACAACATTCATACTATGACTAATATCAAAAAAAAATGAAAGCCTAAAAAAACCGGCATCAACAGTCTTAAAAGTGAAAAATAATAATAAAACTAATGCGGCGTTGCAGCTATGAACATGCACTTTTACCTATAACTGTAGCGTAACAAACTTAATGTACTTATGTATGATGTATGTTTGTATAAATGATGTATCGAATGTAAGCATGTTTGTTATAACTTCGGCTAGGTTCAGGTTTCTAAGAATGAACACATTATGATGCTAATCAATCGATTCATTGAACACAACATTGTTGAAAAACAAAATCAAAACAAATAAAAATATTTCAAAATAAGCATATTTTGATAAGCTGATGCATTGCATTATTTTTGGCATATAAACAATAATAAGCTAGATGCGTATACGAATATGTAGCCAAGGTTTCAGATATGATTTAAATATATATATTTCATAGAAGAATATAAAATAAATATTAAAATAATTATAATCAAAACAAATGAGAAATAATGTGATTTGTCACAAAAAAAAAAACTCTGCCTTACAAGAAATACCATCTACAATCAGTGAATATTTTTGTATCTATTTATATAAAATATTTAAAAATAAGCATATTTTGAAAGGCTGATGCATAACTTTTTATATCGCCATAAAACAACAACAAGCTAGATGCAATATGCGAATATGTAGCCAAGGTTTCAGTTATGATTTCAATTATATATTTTATAAAAAAATTTAAAAATAAAAATTAAAATAATTATAATCAAAATAAGAATTCATTGAGAAATAAATAAAATGTGATTTGTCAATTCACAAAAAGAAAAAAACTCTGCCAATCTACAATCAGTGCATATCTTTGCCTTGATCAGGCAGGTAGTTAAGTATATATACTATGTATATATAAGTGGCGTTCAACTACTGCCGCCGCTGACATTGATATTGCCAAATTAGGGTTTTGATTTTTGGTTGTTTATTGTGACTGTGACCATCATCGTTCGTTCTTTTGTTTACTTTTCATTTATTGTTCACGGTGATTGTTTTCATAATTGTTAAAGTTTCTCATCAACTGGTCAATGAGCAACAAAGCACTTAAGATATGTGTAGTATAAAAACTTGAAAGTTAACATTTATGTCACGTAACTTTTTGTAAGATGTTCTGATTATTATTTTTAATAAACTACATTTTTAGCCTCAAACTGCCCTCAATCCCTTCTAACTGAAACGGTGCCAGCTTCACGAAAACGAAAACAAAAAGTCGTTGGGATCCAAACGTAAAATACGCAAAATTTTATAATAAAAAAATACCTTTGTGGAATTTATAACAAGCTTTTAAAGTATTTATATAAGTATTTGGACTCATTAAAAAATTAATCATCATAACAATAATTCGCTATCTGATTTTTTTTATAGAAGAAAACTTTAATTCAAGCTTTATTGTTCGATATTAGATATTTATCGTTATCAATTATTTCAATATATAAGTCAAACAAGTTTATCAAAACAAAAAGAACTCTTTTTAAAGTCAAAATCTGATTCATGTTGAAAATTTCATTTAACCTTAGAAAGTTATACAAAGCTGTTGACCTTTATTGACCCTATTTCCAATGCGGTAACAATCAAAATTCCCAAATAGTAATTTTTTTACTTAAATTTCCCTTATTGTTAAGTACTTTCCATCGTCTTACATGCGTAAACTTAAATACGTTTTATCTCTTTAAATGTTATTGTACTTTGTGCTTTGTGATTCACAGTATTACCGCATTAAATTTCTCATTTCAAATCAATTCAAGTTTCTTTCTGTTGTTAGTTTTTTTTCAACCCCACTTTTAAATCTTTGTCTTCAACTTTTTTGCTGCAAAAATCGTTTTGTTTCGTCAAATTTCCGAATTTGCTCTTTTTTTCTCTCCTCCTTTTTAAGTACTATACAAAGGTCAACAATATATAGAACCTGAGTTAAATATTTATAAGAAGAGTATCCAACTTCGCCATCTTCTTCTAATTAAGCAATAACCGATTTGTTTTCATAGAGATTTTAACTCTAGTCGAAGCAGTATTTTTGATAAATAAACTTTATTAAATTTAAATGAAAAAAAAAATTATGAATAAAATAGGAAAATTGTGTACACTTTTAAACAAAATATGTCTGCTAAACAAACATTTTAGCTGTCAACGAAGCCGAGAAGTTATTTTATTTTATGGTGGCTTTTAAGGTTCAGTCCTACATATATATTATAAAAAAAGATATGAACTATTGCTGAACGTTGGGTTTTTCGCCTGGGTTACAGCTTAATCCATTTGGAAACAAAGCATAATACAAAAGGTAACATATTAGGTCTGATATCTTTTGATAAAGAAAAGTATTATTCCCGTTGGAAGGACACAAATAATAATACAATTCTCTTCTACAGACGAAACGAAAAAAAAAACAAAAACTGCTAGCAATCAAAACTCTTCAACCTTTAAGTATATTGCGAGTAATTTATGGTTTCCTTAAACTTTTTATTTAATCTTAGCCAACAGTTTAGTGGAACGTTTTGACAAAATTGCTTAATTTGCATGCCTGAGAGCAAACAGTTTACACAAATGTAGTTTTGAATATTTGTTATGGTGGTTTGTCAAATAATTACTTAATTGACGATTTGGGTTACCAAATCCAAATGGTTCTTGTCTTCTGTTAAATGTCCACAGTATATGTTAGTTGTTCAATAAGTTAAGATGTTGCTTATGAAAGATGAAAGTTGGTCGCTTATTTTAAATGTAATCAGTAAGTATTTTAACAAAAAAAAAATGAATAAAATCATTTTTTGTTTGTTGAATTGAAAATATCTCAATGTAGTCAACAGCTATTTGCATGGCAGCACAATATGTGTGCTTTGGCATGATGACTTCGAATTTCAACCACAACAAGCTACAATTCAAGATTATTCGAGCTATGTGAATATACATATTGCAACACTCTCGGAAAGCTTTAAAGCCAACAATGTGGTTGATGCAGCTGACCGAGCACAACAATTAAAGGATAGCGATTTAAGCTATGATGATTTATTGCTTAAACTCACGATATCTATTGAGGCATCGCACTGCGAGGTAGGATTCAAAACGATAATAAAACGGTAAAAAAATAATTAAGTGAGTAGAAAATAAACACGAACTCCATGCTGTGTGAGCTAGAACCATTTGGGAATTATAAGTGAACAGAACGTAAAAACTGTACTATTAACTTGTGTGTTCCTTGTTGGTAATTGCAGCAACATATGTAGAGCAATTAAAAACATAACTACTCTCCTACAACAAACACGTAAAACTTTCTTCTCCCCTTGAACAGAGTTTTATTGTTTTTGGCAAACATATCCCGCAGTTTGTAGCTGCTTTTACACAGGCAGTGGTGTACTCTATTTGGCGTTCATTGCACAATAAATTCGTCTTTGCCTATTTGGCGTCGGATGAGTTTAGTGGAACAAGCTGGCCTGATTATTTCCTTAAGGGTAAAATATAATTTCTACGAACGTCCAAACAATTTAATGCCTTAACTCATTTCAGAGCAGCCCAACATACTTTTCGTAGTACGAAACTATGCAAATGGCACAAACTTTGATCTTAAAACTAATAAGTATGTCGGTCCCAGATCGGAGCTACCGGAACAGCTGTTATGGCTGGACCGTTATGATGTTCGGCAGCAGAGATTTCAGCATAATGCTATACTATTTCCCGATAAGTTAAGGAATTTGCAAGGAAGGGAACTTATAATCGCTGGCTTTGACTACAGGCCATATTCGCTTATAAAGCATGTAAGTCAAAAAAAAAAAGTATATATATAAAAATAAAATATATATACAAAAAAATATATATATAAATATACATTGAAGAAAAAAAAAACAATCATTAATATAAATCGGAAAAAAAAAATACCCTAGGTCTTGAAAACAAAACCCAGTATATATAAACAGGATCCCCATTCTGTGTGAGCTAGAACCACTTGGGAATTCTAAGTGAACAAAAACCAAAAATGTTCTATTTGTTGTTATTGTTATATTACAGCACATGGAGAGCAATGCACGTGATGTTGGAGTATCTCCGGACTCTGAGTTAGCTAATGTTTACATCGATGGCACTGAAACGCGAGTGATACTCAACTTTTGTGCACAATTCAATTGTACAGTGGAAATTGACACTTGTAAGTTGTACCGCAGTACCAAAGTTAACTGATTCTCTTTAAGCTCTCTTGGCCAGCTGATGCGGATGATTGGGGTACCATCTATCCCAATATGTCTGGAGATGGTGCATTGGGAATGGTTATGAACCATAAGGCGGATATGGGTATTGGCGCTATGTACTCCTGGCACGATGATTACACCTATTTGGATCTGTCCATGTATCTGGTGCGATCTGGCATTACTTGTCTGGTGCCGGCTCCCTTACGCCTAGCTAGTTGGTATCTCCCTCTGCAACCGTTTCAATTCACATTGTGGGCTGCCGTACTCGTCTGCCTGAGCATTGAGACATTGGGTTTGATTCTGGCGCACAGAAGCGAACAGGAATTGTATATTACAACCAAGGACACTAAAGGATGGTGGCTCAGTTCGAAATTTGCAATGGTAACCACATTTAAGCTATTCATATCCCAGTCAGGGAATTCCACTGTTCGGTCTGTAACGGTGAGAGTTTTGCTCTTTGCTTGCTTTCTCAACGACATTATTATTACAAGTATTTATGGCGGAGGATTGGCCAGCATATTGACCATTCCCAGTCTGGGCGAGGCAGCGGATACAATACAACGATTACGTAGCCAACAACTTCAGTGGGCTGCAAATTCAGAAGCATGGATATTAAGTCTCCGTGGCTCGGATGATGTTAGTAAACGTTGAGATTCGAATTGAGTTAAACTTACATTTTTTTTAAGGTGTTTCCTCTTCTAACTTAATCCTTTAATTTTTAAGCCCCTGGTACACGAACTCCTAAGAAACTTTCACATCTACAACGATGAACAACTGTTACACTTGGCTAATAGTGTGCGAATGGGTTTTACTGTGGAACGCTTGCCTTTTGGTTAGTAACAAATTACATACAATCAAGGCATTGTCTCTTAAGTTTACTTCCTTTATTACCGGCTGTCAGGACATTTTGCTATCGGTGACTACCTTACACGACAAGCCATTGAACGTATGGTTATAATGCAAGAAGATCTCTACTATGAATATACAGTGGCTTTTGTACCTCGTTGTTGGCCACTTCTGGAACGTTTCAACGACTTGGTTTATCGCTGGCACTCGTCGGGATTTGACAAGTATTGGGAATACCGGGTTGTCACTGATAATCTCAATGTACAGATCCAACAGCAGGTGGAGAGCACAATGTCTGGCTTTGAGGATATTAATATTGAGCCCGTCACATTGGGCATGTCCAATTTTGCTGGCATCTTGCTTGTTTGGGTTTTAGGTGTCGCTGTTGCCTTAATATCATTTGTGGCCGAATTACTGTCAGCCAAATTCAAATGGCAAGCAACACGTTTCTTCTAAGTTAAAGCACAACGAATTATGCGATTCTATGGAGAGATGTAGTCATAATATTTAGGCTCTTTACGCAATAGATTTCACTTTATGTAGCTCAACATATAAAACAGTTGGTAAATAAATCTTAAAGCACAAATGTCAAGCGACACAATCCGCTTGTCTCACATTTTAATGGTTTAGGTTTCACTAAGGCCTAAAACTGCGAAACGATCTTCAGGTAGCCAACGCGTTAGCGATCTGCGGAAGTGCCGTGAAAGTTCTCAGACTTCAGAGGCACGCTATGATTTATGATCGCAATATAAATGCAAAAAAAAGCTAACTACAACATCTTTCTTTTTATTGCATTACATGCGTTAATGGCATTAAAAAATTGCGTGAGAGTATGTATGTAAGAGCAAATAATAAAATGCGACTAGATACAGATTAATGTCAGAGGGCATAATACTACCAAAGAAGCTTATAGTGCATTGAACTAAAATCATATTTTATATCATCAAATTATCAATCAAAATATATAAATATGAATACGTTTTTTTATAAAACACATTTTCAAAATGTTGAATTTTAAATAGTTCTCGAAAAGTATAATTTCCATTGAAATTTAAATTCACAATTCTATAAATAAAAAACTAAGTTCTTCTTCATATAACTTTTCTCCAGGTGTACATATGTACTAAGTTTCAATGCCAATGAACTGCTTGCATCTGTATGCAGCCTGCTGCCTGCTTCAAAGATGGCCAGCAGCTTTGTCCACGGGTGTGAAATTTATTTCGTTAGTTTAATTTCGACTAAAACCCAGATGCTCGGCCTGAATGCCTGCATGTTTGAGATCATGGCATGGATCAATTTCCATGTCATTGTAATACGCACTCCAATGGACATTCTTGGTAAGCTAAAGGGGAGAGAGAGAGAGGGGCAAACAGTCTGCACGAATAGATCGGGGCATCGGAGCTGGAGTTGGTTATTTGGTTGACGCATTTTAGCTTTTAGCCTTTTGAGTTTCAGCGTTGAACTTGATTGATATGCACAACACATCGTTGCACTTAATGGTTGATCTGTCGTTTTATTGTTGTTATTTTTATTTAAGAAAAATTGTTGTCGAAAAATGTCTCTAAGCCAAAAAAAAAGTTGGAAATTTGTAGTGAAAGTGAAAAAAACTCACTAAACAATTATTTGATGAATAAGCCAGCAGCTATTTTTTATTCAAATAAGATAATTAAACCATCGTAAAGAATAATGTTGATTGGAAAATTTAATTCAAAAGTTCTTATTAAAAAGTGACAAATTTTTGACTAACTAACATTTTGTGCACAGCTATAAAAAGCCATTGATTATTCCGCAATATCATTCAGTTCAACATTGAAGTCGTTTGAAGAATAAACCAAAAGATAAATAAAGAAAAAACAAAATGGTTAAAATCGTCTGCATTTTAAGTCTGCTGATGTGTCTTTTAGCAGTTTCAGCTTGGGATATGGCTGAAGTTTTAAGAAATATGGGTAAGCGTTAATATCTTCATTATTTTTATACTCTGAACCCATTGAAAATGGTTTAAAAGGGTATAATGGTTTTGTGCAAAAGTATGTAACAAGCAAGAAGGGTGCTTCTCTATTCCCATAAAGAATATATATATTTTTGATCAGCATCAACAGCCGAGTCATGTTCGTCCTTCCGTTCGTCTGTATGACCGACTGTGTGAATAAAAGCGTCGATCTAAGAGACTATAAGGGCTGGACACAGATATGAAACATAAGCTCGCAAAACTTTAAGACAAAGTTTGAAACATAAAACAAAATAATGACAATCTGCGAAATTTTAATTGAAATCGTTTGAGTAACACCGGAGATATGGTATTTTTACACATACACACACATACATGCAAGTATAGGGTTCAGGGTATCGTCTAGTCGGGATTTCTCGACTAGAGCCTTCTTACTTGCTTTATGTTATTTCCAAGGATTTTGACTTTAATGTTTGTTATTTCACAGAGATCTGTAAACTGCCTCCAGCACCTGGCAAGTGTGTAGGTCGTATTCGCCTGTGGTATTTTGATTTCAAAAGGCAAAATTGTTTTCGTTTCACGTATTCAATATGTGTCGGCAATCTAAATCGATTCTATAGTGAACGTGAATGTTTGAATTATTGCAAAATTGTGAGTATTAAGCAAATTTTATCTTATTATTTCATTAAGTTTTTATATATATATAAATATATATATATATATATATATGTATGCTTTTTTATTGCAGGGTTTATAGTTTTAATTGTATTCAAAAAATATGTTAATCAACCCGTAACACATAAAAGAAGTACATTTAAGTGGCAAAATGACAAAGAAAAACGTGGCAAGTGTGGCATATGGGTTAAGGTGGAGCCCTCAGTAGTACAGTGCCCCTGAATGCAAATATGCATTATATATTAACAATAATTACAGCTTAATATTTTAAAGCAATAAACATTGAGCGTGGGCCCATTGTGACACAGAGAAACTATTGCGGGTAGGCACTACACTAAGAGAAAAATATTTAGATTTTGTCAGTTGTCATGTTAGCTAGCGAAAGATATGATTGTTTTTCAAAATTAAAATATTCCGACTAAAAATTGTATAAAAAATTCATTTTTTGATAGTTAATAAAGTTAAAAAAAACACTTTAACTTATAAGTTACTTTTTTTAATAATAATAAAAAGTCATTTTCATACAATGAAAAATGTGAATAAATAAATAACATTTTTTTTCTTTAAATTTTATATTGTTTTTATTGAGAGGACCCACAAAATGTTTTGTTTTTTTTTATCATTTTAGGTATTTTATTTTGAGAAAACTTTTCATAAATACTATTTTACAATTAAAGAAAGCAAAAATTGTACACAAAATAGAGCAACAATATATTTTGGATAAAAACAAAGAAAAATTTCATTATTTTTAGAAGAAAAGAAAGAGATTTCTATAAGACATTAAAAAGGTAAGGCATTAAATGTAGCTTATCTTGAAGTGTAGTGAAAAATCTCTCGATATTTGAAAGCCCGTAGATGCGTGTTGCAGCTAAGTTCGTAATGTTGCTGATGTTTGTATTATGTTGATTGTTGCTGCTATTGTTGTTGTTGTTGTTGTTGTTGAATTTCTGCACTTACTTAACCTTACGTGCGTTGCTTTGACAATGCCGAATCCGACAACAAGCAATAGTGTAAAGTAAAGAAAAAATTTAAAATAAAAATATTTCACTTTGCACAACAAACACACACACACACACTTGCGACAATGTGAAGACAACGGGGGGAGAGAGAGGGAAAAAGAGACATTCAATTGGCATCGTGTCTCATAATTTTTTAATATATCTCGCGCATACTTAAATATGTAAACAAATATGAAAGTGAAAGAGTCGACGACGACGACGACGACGACGGTGAGCCTAATAAAAAGACGATTAATTATTTAATTATGGAAAAAGCTTCGATTGCAACACGCGCAAACAGATATTAAGAAAAGAGATATTCCACAAAACTGAAAAACCATCCCATCAATTTTCCATTTTTGGACTAAAAATCAACACCATAGCGACAGGCATTAATGCTTTTGTCAATTTGTCATACGACTCAATAATGCAGTATTGCATTCGATTTAAGCTGATGCTACAAAAAATAAATAAATAAGAAAAGGAAAAAAGCAAAAAAAAATAAATAAAAAAAAACAATTAGAAACTGAATGCACGTAAATACTTTCGATTGTTTTGCGTTGGACTTATGGACTTATAGTTGCTCAATTGCCACCTGTTGTTGCAAGAGAAATCGTTGCAGACTCCTCTCAACACCAACAATACGATAAGTTAGCTAGCTATGCAAAAAACATCTTACTTGCAACACACACACAAATAAATAAACGTCTTTTGTGTTGCCTGCTGCAAAGAACGGGTCGTTGTTGCATATGCAAAAAGTGTCCATAAAATATATTTGTAAGACTTGCAAGCAAAGCAAAAAAAAAGCTAAAAAACTTAAGCAGTACAATAGCTCATCATTAGATAGACATCAATCATGCGCTAAGCTGAAAAACTAAAAAATCTCGAGACTGCAAACCAAATGCAGTTTAGCAGTAAGCAAAAAAAGACTAGCAAATGATCTGTATTCAAAACCCGGTCTCATTTTAAGCACAAAAAGCAAAATGTAACACAGAAAAAACCCTACAAAAATATCTTGTAGACAAATATTTATTTTTTCTCAAATGATTTTTTTTAGTTTGTAGATCGAAATATGTCTTAGAAAAATTCCTTAAAATACAAATGTTAACATTGATGATATTTAAGACTTATATTTATGATATTTAAGTTTTCTCTATGAAAAAAAACCGTAAGACATAATAAAGTTAAACATTTAGTAACAAAAGACATTCTGTTTATATTTTTTGTAGAAGTTTTATTATTATTTGCAATCTGTATTATTCTTATAAAACATCAAAGTATACAAAAGAAAAACAAATTTTAGTACTTGACACACAAATCCATTTTCTGTTGTTCAACATTTCTAGACCTAGATAAAACTCAAGGGCATTGAAGACCAGCAGCATTTAAATGCAAACAGAGAACTCAAATACTAAGATCAGAAAATCTATGAGAAACGGGAAAAAGCTGCGTTAACAAAAGTTAACTGCAATTGGAACGGTCTAAGACTTGGAAGAAAGAAAAAAAAAAAAGAAATACATAAAACACAAATGAAAGATTATGCATTTATGGAAATTGCTTTGAAATTTCCAATGCGGAATTGCAAATCTTTATTTTCCTGCTTGGCAGTTGGCTACTTTGCAGCTCAACTGGCTGACTGCCCAGCGGAAATGTTCAGTGTGCATTTTTAACCTTTTGTCCAGCTCGTTGCAAAGTGCAGTTATTATTATTGTTATGTTGTTATAGTAGAATGGTCAGAAGCGGCATCCCTCTCTTCTCTTCTATCTTTACTTACTGCTATAAGCATTGTTAATTGGACTTAACCGAGTTAAGTTGCTTGATGCAAATGATAATAAGCACTTTCAATACAAGTATATATAAACATGATCACAATCATAGCTGTTCAAGTTAACAAGACAACATAATGTGTTCAATCTGTATTTAAATAGGGAATACAGAGAGTGTAGAGAGATAATACTTTTTAACATACCTTTTTAAAAACTTTTTTCTAACCGTTTTCAAAGTTTTCTTACATTTTTTTGTAAAGCAATAACTACATTGCCCTACACTTACTTATAATGGATATTTTGTAAGAACTGAGCATCAAAACATTTTGATAATTGTAACTAAAAATTATATACTTAAAAGTACAAAAAGTAACTTAATAGTTTCATTACGAACATCATTTTGTTTAAAACAAAACTAAACGCTCATAAATGAATTGATGTAACTATTAACTTTTCATCCCACTCGTTAACAAACTTGGCATAATTATTGCACTCTGGCTATATTTAGACACCCAAAAATAACAACAAAAACAAAAAGTGTGAGTGGGGGAAATACCTGGTTAATGGCTTAAATGTAAATGTAACTGGTCAAGTCAGTTGGTCAGTTACTCTGTCATTTAGTCATTAAGCCAAACCTAATAATGGTAAAAATGCCACTATGCATTCAACTCAATTATGTTGCGCTCTGTCTGCGCTCTTTTCCGCACACTTAAGGTAATTATGAAATAATTTTTGGGCAAACATACGACTTTTTGATGGGTTAGTTTGTCTGCGAACTTTGTTTCAAGTAGTTAACGCAGCTTGCCCCAAAGCAATGGGTCGGCAAATCTATCTAAAACCAAATACCAGCAGCAGCAGCAGCAAAAGTGAAACTTCAAACTTGTGGCCTGGCATTTGTCTTATCAAAAAAAACCACACACAAAAGTAAACCGAAGCGACTTTGTTGGGGACGCTTTTGTTTGGCTCTGGTTTATGGCTGCGGGCGGAACAATTGCCCTCAGCTCAAGCCACAATCATTTGTTCAGATCAACAGCCAGAGAGAGAGAGAGAGAGATATATGTAAAGAGAATCGTGTGAATTTTGCACAATGAACTTGAAATTTGTCCAAACAAAACTCAAAAGGCATTAACTAAACTAAGTTTGTGAAGCGTTAAACTAAAAGATACCCTATGTATGGGGTGATTAAAGTTAAGGATTTGTTTTTACATTTAAATAATAATAAAATTCTATCTCTTTTATTTACAATACCTATTGATAGTTTCTTGGTATGCAACTATACCCCTTGCTAGACATATTTTTTACTGGGTATACTGCATAACAAAAAAGAAAATTGTGCAGTAAGCAGACCAGAAAATAGAGACATGCGGCGCTGTCATTTTTTAAATAGGAATCTTTTGCTTTTTCGCGCGCATTTGAATTGCAAATGAAAATGAAAATTCAGTGGTTCAGTGGTTAATAAATCTCTTCTCACAGACGCATCGAGATGTTTCTTTCCCTGCAGACTTTTAAAGTGGTTTTAAATTGCATAAAGATAGGAAAAATATATAACTAAAATTTAAGCTTTAAATTTGACTGCAAAATTGTAGGGCTAAATTATGAGCAAGAAGTTGAAAATCGACTTTTCTGACTATTAATTAATTCTTCAAGACGAGCTTTGATTTGTTTTTAATATTATTAAATGTTATTGCTTGTGAAAATCTGATTTCTTCTTAGTCTTACTTATTTATCAATACGCAATTAATTTTAAAAATTAAAAAGTATGTTCACACTTACCTTTATTTGTTTACGTCTTAATAAGTGTGGTGCTCCACCCGGTGGTTGCAATGGCACCGCTGGCTCTGGTGTTACCTGCTGCACAGGACGCGGTGGTTTCAATGCCAACTTCTTGAGACTTGCAATTCGCTTATCGCACATCAAAGACACATCATTAATGCGTTGCAGTACCTATATAAAAAAAAGGGGAGATTTGTATTACAGCTACTTCCAAATTGTGTGATATTTATAATTTAAGGTTCTTGCCACATTTTCCCATCTATATAAAATTCTAGGTGCTTTTTAGTTGCCAAGTCAAAGTACTTTTGGAAAGTTTATTGATCTACAAAGCACATCACAAATCAAAGAATCATAAACATTTTATTGAGTTAAAAGACTTTAAGCTGTCTTTTGTTGATTCATACTCATTCATGTTAGAAAAACTTCTGTAGGTATTCTTCAATGAGTCTTCGCAGTTCATTTGTATTTTTTTTATTTACAGCTTATTCGCATTGTTCGCATTAGAAAGAAAATAAAATGCGTCAAGTTCTGAGAAGTGACATATGTGAAGAGAAAGTGTGAAAATAAAGAGATGAAAACTAGGTAATAAAAAATAAATAAATGTTCGGTTGTCAATCAAAAGATGTTTATCAAAAATCAAAAACCAAATTGTAGGAAATAAAATCAAAATCATAGTAAAATTTAGAGCAGTTATAATATCGAAGTAAGAGTTTGATCTATTTCAAGTTGCTATGCAGTATAAAACCAAATTAAGGAATTATTTTTTAATACTCTGTTTAACACATTAATGTTTCGAATATTTAAGATTTCATACAGAATAAAAATTCATACGTTTATCTACCTGATGTATGCATTTATGTGTGTTTATTATATATAAATATCTCTCACTCTATAACACACTTATTTACCATAACAAAAAACGCAAAAATCTCAACATAAGTTGTAAAATGACAATGTGTTTAATTACCATGTATGAGAATTAAGTGGTATTCTCACGTAGTTTCTCCCTTGATGGAGGAAAAAAACAAAGCCAACAAAAGGAAAAACAAAGAAAAGTGCGGGCAAAAGAAAAGTGAAGTTCGCCAAGTTTCGAGACACTTTGCAGCACCTGCAAACTGCTGTTGTTGCAACAATTGAAAATGTGCCACACACGAAAAATAAACCACAAAAACAACACAGAAAGTGTGGTTTAATTGTCAGATTGAAGTCTGTACTTATATTTGTGAGTGGTGTTGATGAAACTGTTGCGAGTTTATCTTAAAAACCTGACAATTGATTAATAATTTATGGAGTTTAAAGCATATTTAACAATCCACAACAATATGCAATATAAATCGAATGCATTCAATCTAATTTTGTTTAATAAGATACAAAAATTTTCTGGAACAATAAAATATAAATTTATATTTATATGTTAAATCAAACCAAACCTTGATCATCATAACCGAACAATAAACTCACTTTTAAGCTGGAATATTTATATAACGTTAAGGTCAAAAGTTTAAACAGACAGACAGAGCTATCAATACAAACGATAAAGTGTCAGTTGCATAATGTTTTGTTAAGGTTGCGCCTGGAGGACAAAAGCGTAGGCATTTTTGTGTTTTCGGCAGTATCATGACATTTGACATTTTTACATAATGCTCGAAAAGCAATAAATATACAATTGCGACTTTCACTTTTTGCTTCCGGCGGAGTTCATTGTCAAACTAAGCATTCGACGACGATTGGTGGCATCTTCAAAATGCATCTTACAACGTGCATCTTCAGCAGCAACCAGGCAGGCAAACAAACAGGACCAGTTATATGGGTTTTCTACGAAAGTCCATTTGAGCATCTTTTGCTGCTTGTCGTTTGTTTGTTTAAAATTATAAATTTTTGCAGCTGCTGATGCGCTAACCAAATTAACTCCTAGCTCAAAAGTTTTGTAATGTACTAAAATGTTATTAACATGGCCTGTACTTTCCATAAATTGTTTTTGGCGGTGATTTTGTTTGCTTGTTCAGAGTTGACAAGTACACTTAGAGTTAATTTCTTACAGTTATAACAAAACTTATCTTTTAACATAAAGAAATAAAATCTTTTTTAAAATTCGTTTTAACACGAATTAAATCCTCGAAATTAATTATTTTATAAGTATATTTAATAATATAAAAAAGCGCGAAATTCATATTTATTTTTAACGAAAAAAATATATGAAACAATTTAAGTAAAATGTAGCAACTTTTTTACGAAAAAAAGTATTTAAAAAAAGCAGTGATAATAATCTTTTTCATATCAAATTTTATTGAGCACTTGTGCTTTCTAATAATAAATTGTTTCAATTTGTCTAACAACCTTAACTTTCCTTTGCGGTAACATTAAACCATTTGATGTATTTTTTACTTGTTAACCCATGCATCGAACATCGACATCGATGCACAGAATCCGTGACTTATTACGCAATTGAGAAAGTGTCAACGCAGCACAAGGCAGACCAGTTATCAAACCATTGACTATCATTGACCTTTCTGAGGAGTCTCTCCACCAAACTCCTCTGCTCACCCACGCTGCCAAACGACAGTCAATGAACTCAGCTAAGATGTTCGATTAACACAAACAACATTGTATGGAGATATTTTTAGCTTGACGAGCTAACAACATGTTGCAGTAAGTCACAGAACTAATTGGCTGTTTGTAGCATATGATTTGGAAAAAATTGAAATAATTATACACAGAAGCAATTCATAGAGTTATTAGCCATGATGCAATTTTGATAGCACTCATCTGCAATCACAGCCGGTGATCTAATAACTACGACAAAGAAGTAAGCCATTCTTTGCGAACGCAAGGATAACAAGTTGGTTAAGTGGTCAAACATGCTGCAAGAGACTGGAATGAAAGCTGAAACTCTGAATTGTGTCAGAATCATTGTACATACATACATACTCCAAACAACTGCAGCAGCAAGCAAAGCAATCCAGAAAAGAAAAAAAAATGTACGTAAACGCTTTAAGAATATGCCCGCAGAGTATAAACTGGTCTTGCTTGACCCATTTCGTGCATGACCACGACATATTTGTACAGATTGCCACAAAATGCATAAATACCCAATCCAAAAAAAATATTCAAAAAACTGGACTTACGTTGACTTGACGCGAGGTTATGAAAATGGGTTGATGAGTTTTTTTATTGGGGTCTGGAGATCATTTAAAAATTCTGGTTGGAATTTCTGTGTGTCCCAAAAACAAAACTGGATAGCATTTAGATAAGTTCAAAAAGCTAAATATACAATAAATGTTCTAATTAAAACGCAAAGTATTCTTAGATTATTTGTATGGTAAGACTTGGCATCAAACATGTTCGGTTCGATTTAGCATGCGTCTTAAGTTTCAATTTCCATCGAACAAGTTTGACAAAAGCATAAAAAACAAAGTAAATGTAGATCAAATTTATCCTCGATGAAAATAAGATATTCAAATTACTGCAATTATTTCCATGCAAAAAATTAATTTAAACATTAGCTTCCCTAAGCACAAAAATATCTTAAACGATTAAAACAAACAGAAAATTGTTAAATTTGATTAAAAAATTTAAATTTAAACAAAAATTTAGTAGGCAAGACACTAATCTAGCATGTTTAACATTTTTCTGAGGCAATTTTTACTATCTTTAAATACACCTTTTCATCGTACTACTTACTTTATAAAAACCCAATTCTTTTCTGTTAAAAAAAAAATTTACTGCTTTTAAATCAAATTAAAATGCCGACTTTCTTCACACTTCTTCATTGGCAAAGTCCAGTCATCCTTTTGCTCCAACAAGTTCTATATCCACATTTGATATATTTGCTAATTAACTTTTGCAAAACAAGCTACAAGAACATTGCTACAACCATGGATTAGAATAATGATGCTTTATGTACCAAAGGCCGACAAAAATAAAAAACATATATGCGCCCACTTATATGATGACTTTAAGTTGTTTAGCCGGCGGCAGGCAACATAAACCGGTTGATTGATAGCATTTGAGTCACATTAAATGCACATTATCTTTGGAGAGAGAATGCACCATTCCATGTACAATTCCAAACGCTGTTATCTAACTGTACTAATACACAGCAGAAGCAACTGCAACAGCAACAGCTGCAGTAGCAACAGCAACTACTAGTTGTAAGAACCAGTCTTTGAGACAGTTGAAAAGACAATCACATTGCATAGCAAGGCATAGTAGACAACGATTTACGCCTATCTATGGCCCAATAGCAATTACTTCGGTAATACTACATGATATTATTTAATAGTTTTTGTCGAGTGCACAATATGGTCATCCCTATTGCATCATCAGACTTATTGACCTAATTGTTTGATTGGAATTTGTGACAGCTTTACAATCGTAACAGAGAGTGGACATATTTGTACTTCTTATATTAAAACTTATCAAAATGACATAAAAAAAATGTTCTCAGGATTAAAAATCAATTCCGTTTCGACTCGCTTTGACAATAATAATATTCCAATATCAAAATTACGAGCTAGATTCATTCTCAGATACAATATGTTATAATTGAATTTTTGAAAAGCTTAATTTATTGTATGATTCAAATTTAGCTTACCTGAGATACAAGTGCTTTGGTTTCCGGTGTTGTGCTTTCCAAAAATGTTTTCTTGAATTCACTTGGACTAGATAGTTTAAAATCGGAAGCAGATGCAATAAACGCCTGTATTTCATGAAGACTCTGTTCAGCCAAATCGGCTGATACCGAACACTTCTCGATACGTTGTGAGGCCAAAAGCTCTACGCCATTAGCACACCATTGATTAGCCTGTAAAGAAAGAAGGATTTGTTTGTATAAATCGAAAGAGTATTCACATACTACTAAAACGAACCTTTTCAACTCTCTCCATAAGTTCGCTGTTCTTAGACAGTATTTCGAGACGCTTTTCAAGCCTCAATCTGATGATATCGCAAACGCGCTGCAGTTCATCGCATTTAGGTTGAACAATCTCCCAGGGATAGACGCCACGTGAACCAACTAACTGCTGACCTGCCTGAATAGCTTCATCGGCACGTTCCACATCGATTTTGATAAGAGTACAAAATTCCTCCGTTTCCTGAACGAGTGTGGCGACCCTTTCAACACTCTCGCCAATCTCTGTCATGTCAGCAACAGTCTTGAGATGACCATCGAATATGTTCTACAAGAAAAGTTTCAATTAGAAATAGAATGTATATATCTATTTATGCGTTCACTTACTTGCAACTCCCGAAAATCGTGCTCGAACATGCGAAGAAGCAGGCATTGCTCCAAACGATTGCGATGTGTGCGCCAGAATTCATCGAAACGCCGCTCAGTTTCCTCCAGTTGGACCAGCAGTCTACGATAATCGCGACAATCATCATAATGTTGGGGTTGTTTAAACTTATATTGTTGGTGATAAATAATTTGTTGACGATGTATTTGCTGCCCTGCACTGGATCTGCACATCGATATCGTTAACATTTACATTTTTACACATTTCATTTATTTTTTAATTTTTTTTTTAAGGAAATTCGTACATTTATATGTTTCAGGGAAAGATAAAAGACAAGAGACGGCAACAACTTAATGAGTGAGATGAACGACATTTCCATGATCTTAAAAAGTTACATCTTTTATATATATATATATATTTATATTTTATATATATATATATATAGAAATGATTTGTTAAATAAAACATTGTGTGATTCAAGTGTGTGCAGAATGAAAATGTGAAGGGTATTGAGTTTTGACTGTCAGTTCTATGAAGTGTATGTATGTATTTGTATATATATATATATATATATTAAACACCCATTATTTATAGCTGAAGAGTTCTTATTGCAAATAACTAAAAGAACATCAAAAGCTACATGCAATTTATGGTTATTTCGCATTTTAAATATATTTTTTACATTATGCTTTGTTTAATGACATTTTTAAATGGATTTTTATCATGCCTTGAACTGAACGTAAAAACTTAAATTACATAAACATAATGAAAAAAGAGTTAATAGATATTTAAAATCATTTAACGTTAACAATTCGGTCTGAAATACGCTTTACAGAGTTAACTTAACTTTACTTGACTTAAAATCAACTTTAGTGTTGAAAACATACACCCTTTAAATTACTATTCATATTTTATGCTATAATACTAAAACAAACAATGTACCCTGTTCTAAGGTTTCTATTTGAACAAAAATAAAATCCTAAAATAATTTTCGAAAGACTTTGAAATTTCTAAGCTATAAAAAAATATGTTGTTTTCAATATTAGTTAAATAATAATTAACAGCCTGCTTTTTTAATCCAACTTTATGCGAAACAAAGTGTGAAATGGCAGTTTGGTAAAAGAAATATGGAATGTTTATGGTATACACATACATACACTTAAGGAGAAAATGAAAGAAATTTGGGCTTTCAAACCATTTTCTTGAAATAAACGTTAATAATAATTACATAACCAGTGCAGAGCTATAAGAAACCAAAATAGATTTCAAGTTAGTATAAAAACTCAATTATTAAGTTAAGTTAAGTTATTACTAAAACGCGAAGTTAAGACAAGAGATTAAGAAAGAGAGAGGTTAAAAACATCGAGCACAAAACGCCAGGTCAATTAAAGAACACCAACTCTATATATAAATATATATATATATATATATAGTAGACCATATACCTCTCGATTGCGCTAACGTTGCCGGTGCGTTCCGAGAATTCTTTAAGTTCCTCATTCGATTTAATTTTCTCCAGCAACGTTTCGCCGTGTTTGGCAGCAGCCAATATTTCCTCCTAAAAAGGTAGAGATTATTAGATTTTAAGTTAAACAAGTAATAAATAAAAACAGGAACCTTAAGTCGCGCGTAATCTACGCCCTGATCTTCTAAAAGCTTTCTTGTTGCTTCGACGGAATTGGGAAACTCGGTGTCATGTATGGCTTGTATAAATACATCCAATTCGGCAGAGACTTGATGAGTTAAGCTGGAGAACTTTTCAAGGGACTGCAAGAAAACAAAATAATTTTATTTGAAACGAAACAAAGTTTTTGAACCTTCACTCACAATTCTCTGCTGTATCCATTCGTGATGCGAATAGATTAATGAGCCACCCATATCGGGCGTTAACTGGCTGACATCAACAAATTCATGAAGATCGCTGAGAGCTGAGCAAACAATAAGCCGAAAGCGATATTCATCTTTGGAAGAAAATTTGGAACTGACCTCAGAGATGGCTTTCTGAAACAAGCCCGATGGACGCAGCACATAGACTACATGTATAATACCGGGAAAATATGACTAGAAAAACAGAAAAGTATTCATTAGTATTGATTAGTATCGATCAAATTTGATAAATCGTACCGATATTCGCAGCAAAGTTGTCTTTACTGATGTCCAACGATCCTTGCGACGATCGACAATTAAATGGAAGCCACGATCGGCATCTTGGAGGCTATAAGAATCATACAATTGAATTAATTATTTAACATTTAACATAAGAGTTTCACTTTTCTTACGATGGCACAGAGGTAAGGTACAAAATGAGTTTCTGATAGTCAGATTCATCGATTGAATTGAAATTATTGTTGTCCGTAAAGATGATCAGTGGGCAACCTTCGTGCGCACGTCCGCCTGTTATAATCGCATGCTGTGGATGCAACAAATCAGCCACATCTGCTATATTGAGCACACCCTCGCCACTCATTGTGGCAGCCGCTTGAGCTGAACTTATATGCTCCAGCAGCGAATTGATCTGTTCCGCAGGTTTTGAAGCGTTAACCGCTTCAGCGGCATACGAGATGCCTTGAGAGTTAACAGAAGACGTAGAGTTGCTGCTTATCGTTGAGGTTGTATGCTGTAAAAGTCCTCCGGCGCTGCGATTGGTATGCGCCGGCGAATTGGTTAACGATTGAAAGATCGCCGTCTGTATGGAAGCGCCACTGCTCACAGAGATCTGTGAATCGATCATATGTTGGCTGATCAATTGCTGTTGCCGTTGCTGTGATGTCTGCGATGCACTCATCACAATTGCCTGAGATTCGGCCAATGCGTTTTCCACGTCATTGTCTGGGAAAAAAGAAATGGACGAAAAACCATTATTAAGAATGAATATTTGGATTTAATGTTAAGGTAAAGTAACAGAAAAAGGAAATATAAATTTAAATGAACTTAATTCAGATATGAAAATTATTCTCAATAATGAGATGAAATGATTGTTTGAATATCAAAGTACAAACACAAACACAAAAAAAGATCAAAGCTAGTATTTTACTGTGAGTTTTCACATTGCGCATTGAATAAACCATATTGATCTTTGCTTATAATTTAAAAAAATAATAGACAATGACCCATAACCTGCGAGCTCTCAGAACTTAGTTATCGCTAGTTGATTAGATCACAGCTATTTGCAAATATTGGTTGTTTTTTTTTCTCATACCTCAATGGAGAACAATTGAATAACGTAGTTATAATAAACAGTAAACATACCAATAGCCAACGCTTGCAGGTTTCCCATTGTATCTATTCTGTTTTGTTGCTGTTTGTATATTTGTATCTTTTCGATAACAATGCACACGTTCTATACGTACAAAACACTGATTACGGCACGGTCAATTTAAATATTTCACATGCGTGTTTAGGTTTTGCCATATGGAGGCATTCACATGCAGCAAATGGTTTTGAGATACACAGCTGAAGTTGTATAGTTTTTATGACGAATAAATGTCAACTTTAACTTCATGCGTACATGTTGTACATATGTTTTTACAAGTGAGTAACACTATTAATATGTTGTTTGTGTTGTTTTGCCGTACCAAAAGTCACATAGAACTAAAAACAAATAAATTCTAGTACGTAGAAACTTAGCGTATGTTATTGTCACTGTGCTATACGACGAGACTCTGGTAATGATTCCAGCATTTGTTGGCCTCGGCCAAAACAACAGCTGCTGCCAAGCGGAGAGAAATGAGAGCGAGATAGAGAGAGAAAGAGAGTGGGTGACATGATAGAGTTAGTTGAGTGAGATCTTGCATAAGAGAAAAGTAGCTGGCACTTCACAGAAACTAAGTACCATGGTCGGTGCTTGCTCGAGATCGCTAGAATATACAATTTAATTTAAGACCAATTCACCAAACGAAAAACAAAAATAAAAAAAAATAAAGAAAACCTTGCTCAAGTTTTTTCATAACCGCACGTTTCTTTTTGACGCTTTCTTCTTAGCGAGTTGAAGTGTTTTTGTATGTGTGTGTGTGTGTGCAAGATTTTTTACAACGACTGCACACAAGATTTCGTTTGCAACACACAAATAAACACCTAATTGGAGCAGCGCGAAAAAAGAGTCAGTCAATGAAACACTTAAGATCTCTCAAATTTTGAGAGATGCACACGGAAAAACGGAAACAACAACAACAACAAGTAAGAAGGCTCTAGTCGAGAAATCCCGACTAGACGATACCCTGATCCCTATACTTTCCGCGTACAGTCAGTGCTTGCAAGTAAGTGTGTGTGTGTATGCCCATACAGCATAGTGCATACAAAACTTCAATGTCCCATATCTCCGGTGTTTATTATCCGATTTCGATAAAAATTTCACAGATTGTCATTATTTTGTTTTATAATTCAAATTGCATCTCAAAGTTTTCCAAATTCCAGATTTTTTTGTTATCGATCCCATGTGTATATCGGAAACGGGAAGAGTTATCGAAAATCGGAAACAAACTTGTACTGCCTAGGGATTAGGCGAGCTTAAGTTCCAAATCTGGAGTCTCTAGCTCTTATAGTCTCTGAGATCGACGCGCTCATACATACACACAGACAGACAGACGGACAGACGGACAGACGGACATGGCTATATCGACTCGGCTTTCGATGCTGATCAAGAATATATATACTTTATAGGGTCGGAGATGCTTCCTTCTACCTGTTACATACTTTTGCACAACTTCATTATACCCTTTTCTCCCATTTTTAATGGGATCAGGGTATAAAAATATACCCAGTGGCAATGGCAGCAGGTGTTACTTCTTTGGACTAACATGACAATTCATTGGATATTTCATGTTCACATATTTTGTGAATGATCAAAATAGGAGAAATATTAAACATGTTTAAGTATTACATATTTTTTTGCTTATTATTAAATGTCATGTTAATGTTTTAGGATTTGAACATGTTTTGTTGTTCTTTTGAGAACGTTCTTCAACGTGTAAACCGCATCCTACTGGGGTATCTAAACCGTTCTCTTTGTTATGTTGTAAAGCGTGTAACATCTGTGCAGATGGAATGAATAACGTTTAAATTAATTAAACAGACATTTTCAAGTTGCGCGGTATTTGTTGTTCTAATTCTCTGCACTTCCCGGTGCTGCAATTAAAACAAAGTTGATGTTCTATAATCGTTGCTATTAGGCATTAGGCGTGATTACAACCGTTTAGTATAACGCATTTTATAAATGTCGTAATAGCTGGAGATGTCTCCCCAATCTTCTATACAATATACTTCATAACTCATTTGACAGTGATAAGGTTGCTGATATGCGAAAGTTGGTGATAAATGGTTTTTAGTTAAAAGCATGGTATCTGAAAAGTATGAATATTGTGAAAACCGCACACAGCCACAAAAAATAATTGTTATATTCCAAAATATACAAATTAAGTATTACGAGTTGTGTTTAGTGAACTTTTACTTTTTGTCGCCAGAGCTAGTGAAAATTGTGACGTCACAACGCGCCTTTTAAGCATCAATCACATCCACTCGACAATGTTTTGTAATCCGTTTTGCGATTTGCGGTGCACTTTTCTTCAATTTTATTTTTGGCATAACATTTACGTATGTCTATGTTAATACATACATACACAGGTGCACGTACAGTTATACTTAGCATCATTTAGATTTCAATAAAAATCTGACAACGATTGTGATCTCATATTAGTTTATGCTCCAACAAATTGAAACAGATGAGGTGCGAAAAGAATAATTTATATTTGTGAACAAGCTGTGTATGTGTGTGTTGAAGAGTATCTATGTACATATGTACTGAGCATGTATTAATGCTTATACAAATTTTAGAGTATTTTCAATTGCGTAACTTTCATTTAGAACTATAACAATTATGCATTAGTCAGGATAGTTTAGAGACGAGAAGTCTCGAACAATAATTATTGCGAATAATTTTATTTGTAAATGAAATGCGTTGGTATTGTTTGTCACGGGATTTAACTGTAAATATTGAATGTACGCTTAACAGGTAAAACGTAATGTATCTGTGTAAAGGGATATTGCGGTAAATAATTTAGGTCAACCATGTTGGATTGTGATCAACCCTGGAATATTTGCACATAATGTACACAGGAATTTATTCAATGGAATTATTTGCTTTACTTTGGTTCTGGGAAAAATCACTCATATCGGCAAATAATACCTCATAGATACTCTTGTTTGCTAAAATAAACACAAAGACATATACTACATACAACGTTTGTTAACAAAACATTTTATTCTAAGAAGGGGCGGACCAAGAAGCGCTTTATGACTATTATCTTTGTTTTTTTCCGGTGGAAAATGAGTTATGGATTGCACATCAATAATAAAATTAAATGCTTGTATTTACAAAGGTGAGCAATCATTTCATTCTGAATCATGGTTTTAAAGCGGTGCCTAAGAAGTTACAATGCCCGCATACTTTGTATTACATACATTTACACACAAGTTTTATTTACTCACTTACACACGCACACATACTGAGCATCACTGTTATTGTAAGGACGTAATTCACTACGATTAGTTTTTACGTATCTTTCGATGATCCGTATGCCGAAAACTTCCAATGAATGTTTAATGAACACAAAGGTAGTACTATCAACCGTAGGACAAAACGATTTTCGCAACTGTCTTAATTTTTATGGCAACTTGAATCAATCACAGCTGATAAATTCCAAAAACAAAATACACATACAACAAACATATGTACACGCACATTTACATATAGGCATTTGTTATGTATAATAATTTGCAGTTTTTATAAGCCTAGCTGAGCACACGCACATCACGAAATATTTTATTATCAACACGTCCGCGTCAATAGCAATTAAATTATTTTTTTGTACATAACTGCACATCAATGAATATTTATTATATATCAACAACGCACCGGGTATGCTTTACACAGAAGAAGAAGAACGAGACTAACACAAATAACAGATCAGCGAGAGAACAACATTAACATGTGCTAACACTGTTATTATCAGCGGGATACTCTTTGATTTGTGAACATAACTAAATACTTTAAAAGATCAATTGTTATAACTATATTTAATGCACAAAACTAAAAGCTTGGATACAAACCCCAACCCATTGTTAAAAAATAGTTATTTGGGAATTTTTAGCGGCAGATCATTTTTATATTTTAACAGCGATCAACTGGTTCCACTGAAATTTCAAACGATCACAAACTATCGATATCAATACACAATAGCCCAACTGCTATTGACCGTTATATTTAGAGTTGATTCTTTAAAGAGAATACATTTTACATGATCTAAACGAAACATATTACAAAATGTTAACGACGAAAATGCTTCTTTTAGAGAAGGCCACTCAGATACGTATGCCTATATATATGAGTACATGTAATTACACGCGTGGGCTTAGCGCAAAGCAACAGGCAATAACAAATGAGAATTGTGGGCACCGGTGATTAGCACTAAGCGTCGTGTACCCTAAATAGAATTGAAACCCACTTGCAGCGTTGCGCCAATTGAAATGGGGGTAAAAGCTTGCAACGTTTTAGAACAGCTACATGTACATGTGTGTGTGTGTGAACGTATTTCATAAAAGCGGCCATTTAAGTGCAGCTAAATGAAAAGTGCAATATGCATTTCACATTTTGTACCTTAAACGTATACGATTACTTCCAAATGAGTTGTACAAACTAATATTTCCAAAAAATAATTACTACTAGTAGCTAGTTCCATACAAAATTCTTAGTGAAAGAGAGAGAGAGAGATAGCGAGAGAGTTTAGCCATGACTTTTAAGAGGGAGTAAAAAAAATGCTCTTATGGAAAATCAATACAGCGAATATTTACTGGTTTGGGGCGGGGTGAACCAAAAGGCATAAACTAACCTTGATGTTTGAATCATAATGTGAATTTTGAATTAGACGTATTGGGTTTGAACTTACCCGACATCTCGGATATGTCTAGACAACTGGAACGACTTTTTGTCTTTTTCAGTAAACGTTGCAAAGGCTGCTGCCGTTGTGGACTACTTGAGGGTCCATTGTTGATATCTGTGGAGCCACTGCTCCAATCTGTGTCGATGGCCTTGGAAGCACTACGCTTAAAATGCTCCAAAAAGTGATCAATTTGCTTTTCTATGGAACTGGACGGTGAACTTTCCATATTTATTTCAACATTTTTGCAACATCTTTTTTTTGAAAGCGCACTTTAAATACGTTTTAATAGATGCACTTAAGAAAATATATAAACTTTAATTCGTTGGTTTAATCTTTTGGCAAATAGATGTTGGGCTTATTATGTTTTATATGTTTAAACACAATTGTATATTTTACATTTTATTAAATTTGTTTTTCCACATAAAAATCACTTTTTTTATGTACACTCTTTTTTTTGCTGCAGTTTTATTGTGTGAAGCACTTTGATTTGGATTTATTTGATGACTCAACCTTAACCGTCCTTCCGCATCGCTCGGCAAAGACTGAGAGCACGGTCGGAGCTTGTTATAGAACGGTTTGGCTTTTTGTGGAGCATACTTTGCGACCCTCTTTCGATTGTAAATGAGAGACAGACTATGACGCCGCAACGACTGCGAGAGCCGGCTAATTTTGTTGTGTTATATATGTGCGTATTTAGACTTATGTTCTTTAACTGACGCAATGGAGCTTTGGTTAGCACGTGTTGTTTGTAAATTTTAATTCTCTCGCATGCGCAGTTGTTGTACAACTTACAGGTTTATCAAATGTTCGATAACAGCTGTTTTAGTTATTACAACATACTACCGTGGGCTGTTTTAATATATTCCATAAGGAGTATTTTAAAATATAATGGTAAAATGCTTGTTTTTAAAATATCTTTCAATGGTTGAAACAAAGCTTTTTACCACCCATTCACTAAAATCCCTAGAAAGGGGCAATATATTTAATTTAAAACAGCTCTTTTAGTGGAGATTTCAAAGTATAAAGATAACTAGGTATCCCAATTAAATAACTTATAATTATAAAACTTAAAACAATATTTTCAAATTTTACGCATACGTTCGCTTTTCAGTTCTGTGTGCGATATGTGCCTCAAACAAGTTCGATATACTTTCAAGTTAAATGATCGAAGAACCGATTTAAGTAGTTCGATAAAACGGTTTCAATGAACGATACTCTGAACTGGGCCAACACAACTCTACAATCAATCCATAAACAAAAAAAATCTTGTGTATAAACTAAAAAAAAAAAACGGATGCGGAAGTTAATAAAACAATAGATGCATAAAACTTTACATTTGGCAATTGTTAATTGTTGACTTCTACCGGAGTATGGGATATTAGGGATCCTGCATTATTCGTGTAAGTTGTGTTTGGCATGACACATTTGTACTACATATATGTATGTGAGTATGTATGAAGATGATGAGTATATAATGTGTACACATACATATGTATTTAATTGAACATATGTGCATACAAGTGTAGCTTTTTTATACACATGTACTTTCTATTTATGTACATATGTTTGGTTGAGACTTTAAGTCGCAAATTTAAACAAAGAATAATCAAATTTTGTAAAATTTTTGTCTTGCAGCATAGAAAGCAGAAAGAAAAACCAACAACGCATTTAATCAATGTTCTCCAACGGGCTGCCCTGCAACCTGTCATTTCCGAGCTGCCTAAGTGTTCCAAAAGATGGCAACGAGGAGCTCTTGCCATCCAATATGGGGACAAGAGAACCAGTTATCCTCAATGTTTATGATATGGTAAGGCTAGAAATTTGTTGTTATTTGATTGATGCAGTAATGCAGTTTATGATTTTGGTAGTATTGGATTAATGAGTACACCACATCAATTGGTCTGGGCGTATTCCATTCCGGCGTAGAAGCATTTGGCACTGAGTTCGCGTATGGCGGACATCCGTTCCCGTTTACGGGCGTCTTTGAAATTAGCCCACGTGATCACGACGAATTGGGTGAACAATTTCAGTTCCGGCAGAGCATACAAATTGGCTGTACGGATTTTACATATGAGGAAGTGCGTCGACTTGTCGAGGAATTGGGCAATCAATTTCGCGGCGATCGTTATCATCTTATGAACAACAATTGTAACCACTTTTCGGGCAATTTGACACAAGTAAGCTCTAAAAACTTTACCAACCTTAGGTACATTTAATGAATGATTGTTTTTTGATAGATACTTTGCGGCCAAGAAATACCCAGCTGGGTGAATCGTCTAGCACATTTTAGCTCCTGTGTACCGTTTTTACAAAGATGCCTACCAAAGTGAGTGTGAGCGCGACTTAAATATAAAATTGTTTTTCATATCTTATAATAAAACCTTTACTTTTAGGGAATGGCTCACACCGAATGCCTTGCAGCAAAGTATAACAACAATCCAAGAGCGCGAAGACTCGGACAATAGTCCCCTTTGAGATATTACCTGATCGAAACCATACGTTCAATGCCGATGTCCCAAGCGAGCGTAACTCTCATCCCCCATGCTGCCATCAAGACCAACCAACCGAACAGCATCAACAACCAGCAGCATCAACAATATTTGTTAAGTTCAATAACGATAGTAGAAAGCCGAGAAATCGACACTCATTTTACATTAAAGCAAACAAAAAAAAAACAACAAACAAATAGTTAAAACAAGAAAAAAATTCCAATTGATTGCAAAAAAAGAAAAGCAAAAAATAATGTTAATAGGTTTAAAAATATATTAGGCTACAATTAAAAAGGAAGCGAATAAATTATTGGCTATTGTAACATGTAATTTGACTATGCAGATATTAAGATTAATTATTAAGAGGCCGATATTGTGTAATGTGAGAGTAGTAGAAACAATGTAACATGACAGGCAGCATCATTTATATAGAATTTTCAATTAAATAGTTATTATGATATTAAAACATAAACACATCGAGAAATCATTTATAGGCAATTGCTAAACAAACAAAAACAAGTGTATTAACAAGCAAGCAAGCATATTATATACATACATATAAAATATTATTATTATTATTATATTTAATGATATCAAACAAAAATGTTGTCAACATCAGTTTAAAACAATTGATTTCTTTCAATGTCGTTTAAGCCGCATATGTCTGTCCCCAACAACAACAAAAAACACACACACAGATCTGTTATCAAATAAATATTATGTACTTGACATTCTGATATTTACACATACATTAAAAAACAAAAAACAAAATGAAACTATTATATTTAAAAATTTTTTAAAAGAAAATATATATATATTTTAATTCAATAATTAACACTATATATACGTAGTTATTTATAGATCGAAGATGAAACACACACAAAAAAACTACAAAATATAAGTACATATATATATTTACAGATAAATAGTGCCAAAAAAAAAGAACAAGAACATAATGCTGCAAATTCTGAAAGTTTTTTAACTGTTTTTTGCTAAATTGTTGCTACTTTGCCGGCCATAACGTCCACATAAATTAAATTATCTGGTATTAGAGTCCAACATGAACAGGATTACATATACATAAAGAGAAAATAATGATAAATACATTGTGACAACTATTTACAAAACAAACAAACGAAATGTTGGCTCTTAGCACTGTTTTTTTTTGTTTTTGTTTATACTTAAACTAGACTGGAAACATTATTATATAAGCCAAATTCATCCACATCTATATCATCATGTGGTAGGGGATTACGATAGATCATGGGATGCGCTCGCATGGAGTTACCATTATGCACAAGATGTTGTTGTTGTTGTGGGATCTGATTGACATTCGTCGTCCTGCTTATATACTCTTCAGGCTGATGATGATGAGTTGGTTGCAGATGGAGTGTGTGTGGAGCATAGCCTCGCATATTATATCTGGAACTAGCCAAATCGGTGGAGTAAATATTTTGTGGTTCCCTTGAACGATTTGGCAAATCGTGAAAGTATGCATCTTTGGGTATATGCCGCACAGGTTGGGGATTCCGGCGCATGTGGCTTGCGTATAAAGCTGATGGATTTTGCATAGGCAACTGTGGAGGGGGACTTTCAATACCCTGCAGGTGCAAGTGCTGCATATCAGTTTCCAAACCGATCTCAATATCTGCTTGTTGTGCACAATCAATTTTACCCTGCAACTGTGCCACCAAATCCTTAACTTGACCCGTATTGGGTTTCTTAAGGTATTTAATCTCACTGTTTCTAATTTCCAACTTGCCCGCAGTATCATTAGTGCCTTGTTGCATATGCAACGCATTCGTAGAGACTTGTGGCATGCCCATGGGATTTGTATAAAAAAATGCAGGATGTGCAGCAAAGTTATCCTCTAAGCAAAGTGGTTGGCGTTTCATCAAATTCGACAGCGGTTTGTGACTACTTGGATATAATTGTTGATGATGTTGTTGTTGTTGTTGTGGCGCATCTGTGCTGCAGGATGGTGATGGCGTCTCATGCAACGGTTCCTTGTACATTAACTTATTGCCACAAAATCCATTCGCGTTTTGATTAAGTGCCAACGCTTCCTCCTGATTGTGTTCCGTAAAGGCGCCATCCTTGCGAAAAGCTTTGATGACTGAATTTATCATATTTTCACCATGACCAATGCAATGGTGATAATACTTTTGGGCATCCGGAGGAGTTGACTCAAACTCCCAACTATTGGAGTTCTGTGAGGGATTTGAGGTTTCACTTGAGTTTGGATAGCGTCGTTGTCCATTCATTGTATACTCATCATAGTTGGGACTTGCTTTGTTCTCGGGATTCTCTGGACTGTGCATTGATGGATTACTTTGCTCCGGTGATAACGAGCACAGTTGGAGTTTATTCTCCTGCTCATTATCACGCTCCATGATAAGTGTTGTCTTCTGCAGCAGATCACCCAGTCGTTCAGAGACTTTAAGAAAGTCCAGCTTAAGTTCATCAAGTTTGGTTTGCTTCGAATCCTCTTTAGTCGTTGAAAGAGGTAGCTCCAAAGCATCCTGTACACCAACTGCGCTGCAATTGGATTGCGTATCGGCATTTGAATCACTTTCAGCTCTCTCATCTTTTGAGTGGGATTGATGATAAACATCAACGACAGTTTGATTCACTTCAAGCATATCAACACTCTTCGAATTGGACACTTGATTGCTCTCGAAGTTGCTCTCAAGCAGATCCAAGCTACGACATCTGGACAACGTTCTCTCAATCCTTGTACTCTTAAGCTGATTATCAAATGTGGAGCGTAAAGGTTCACCACGTCGTAGATAATCATTAAGATACTGTCGCTTGCTCTCACAACGCATCCGATCCTCGATCATCGTACGAGTGAGTTGTTCAATTTGATCATTGGTTTTGATAGCCAGCGCCTGGACCTTGTGTCCCAAACGTTCCTTCGTCTTGTGCACATACTTTTTCAAACTCTTGCGATTGCAGTTTAATTTGTTTTCAATGTGCCGGAAGAAGGGTCCACAATAGCAGGTGTTACCCACACTCACCGGACCCTTGTGAATGTGTCCCGCCAGATCAAGGAAATATTGTTCGCCCTGCTTCAGCGGCTCTTTGGGTAAAGTCTCTAGTTTGGGCGATGGGAAGCTGCGCGGATCGGGAAAATAATGACAGCCATATGGTGACCAATTTATAGTCTTATCCACACTATCCCTATCCTTGTCCTTGTCCTTTTCCTTATCCTTGTCCAGCGGTTTGTCTGTCTTCTCATTTTCCTTTGGCTTTTCTCTTCGATTACGTATGCGCTTTGGCGTGCTTAGAATCTCATTTATCTCCCGGTAATTCTTCCTGATCGCAATGTTATGTGGTGTCTCTCCTTGTGCATTTTTAATGCTCAAACGCGCATCAGCCTCAAGCAGAATCCGGGTTAACTTTCGCCTGCCCATGGCGCAGGTGATATGCAAGGCAGTATCTCCATTAAGATTGGTTTTATTGGGATCACAGAGGGCGGAGAGAAGGATCCGGGTGACTCCTGCATGCCCATAACGACAAGCCGTATGTAAAGCCGTATCTCCATACTAAATATAAAACGTGAGATTAATTAGATTATTCGATAAAGATCAATGCTAAGCAACCTTATTTTGCACATCGGGATCCGCACCAGCCATAAGCAGTTCCCGCGAACTTTGATTGTGACCAGCTTGGGCAGCCATATGAAGAGCCGTGAGTCCCTCATTGTTAATAATGCTCAGCGTACTATTGTGCAGGGCTTCAATTGTGTTGGCAACCCTCGTTTTAAGCCTGCTCTTCTCCTTGCTGTTTCCTTGAGCCGTGCCAGATGTGGGCGGGGTACATAGGAGCTTTACGCAGCGACTGTAACCACGATTAGCAGCCTCATGCAGGGATGTATTACCTTGACTGGATTCTCTGGCCAAACGATCTGTAGCATTGCTGGAGAGTAGAATTTTAACTCTTTTATCATCGCCAGCGGCAACCGCTTCATGCAATGCCGTCCAATTTCTGCAGTCATGCTGAAAAATTAATTACCAATAAGAATTAACGGTTCACATTTCTCTTTTGCTTCTTATTGCAAACCTACCCCGGAAATGGCATTCGGCAAGGCTTCCTGTTTTAGATTGCGATCCATGCTGCATTGTCTAAAAGTTAATTAAAACTCAATTAAAATAGTTTTCCAAAAAGGAAATTAAAATTTTTAACACATCTCATATATAACAACAACATATTTATGTTCGCCATAAAAATACATTGCACTCATCAGTACATACATACTCAAACGCACACATACAAAGTACACCTAAGTACGTACAAAAAGTCGACACATAAATATCACATATGTATTTACATTAAACATTTTACCATGTTTAAACGTTTATATTTTTCTTATTATCACAAATATATTAATGTTTGATTAATAAACATCAATTAAATTATAGCCACCATTCAAGAAAACGCGAAAGATTTTCGCTAATCGAGCTCGACTGCTTTGCAGCGAATTAAACACAAATTTTCACAACTTACAATTTAATTCGCTGTTTAATTTTAATCCGTTATACGTTACACTAACACTAGCTAACGCTTTTATTATTTTAACTATTAGCAATTTGTTTATTTGAGTGATTTGCGTTTTAATTTGCTTACATTGATAAAAACGTTCAGAGTAAGTTTTGCTTTAAGCCAGGCCTAAAGGAAAATAGAAGAGAAAATTAAGGCGAATTGCAAAATTGGCAACAGGTTTAGTTTAGGGCTGCCATCGTTTATACTTATCGAAGAAATCATCGGTTGTGCTTGTGGGTTATCGACATCAATTCACAAATCAGCTGTGTTGTTAAAATCAGTAAGATCGACATTTTAGGGTGCCCACATCACTGTACTAAAAATATATCGATGTTTTGTATTCATGTTCTCGCACCACTAGGGCTTGTTTCAATTTTTGTCATCTCATCACAAACTATTTCCAACTCTCGCGTCGGCAATTTAACTTACAAAAAAGAGGTAATAAAATGGCATTAGCAGAAATTTGTAAAATTTCCAAGGCTTCGTACATGAAGCCAGCGGCCTGGACTTCAGATGAAGCTGAGAACGAGATGAATGCATTCACCTGCAACCTTGCAAATCCCTACACATTAGCAGCGCCGCCATTTGAGAATGTAAGTAAATGTGCAATAAATTTGTTACACAAAATATAAACATGTAAACGTTGTCTTGCAGCCACTTGAGAATCTAAACAAAATCCAGGCGAATGCGTCCAAGACTGGTGTAAAAATTGACTTTGATCATGGAACCACAACTCTTGGTTTCAAGTACCAAGGTGGCGTCATTTTGGCTGTGGATTCGCGTGCCACGGGTGGTCAATATATTGGATCGCAGTCAATGAAGAAGATTGTCGAAATCAATCAGTTTTTGCTAGGCACATTGGCCGGTGGTGCTGCTGATTGTGTCTACTGGGATCGTGTGCTGGCCAAGGAATGCCGTCTGCACGAGCTGCGCAACAAGGAACGCATCTCGGTGGCTGCCGCAAGCAAAATAATGGCCAACATTGCTCACGAGTACAAGGGCATGGGCCTGAGCATGGGCATGATGTTGGCTGGCTATGACAAGCGCGGTCCAGGTCTGTACTATGTGGATTCGGAGGGATCTCGCACACCTGGCAATGTTTTCTCAGTGGGCAGCGGTTCGATATTCGCCTTTGGTGTTTTGGATTCCGGCTACCATTGGGATTTAAAAGACGAGGATGCACAGGAGTTGGGTCGTCGTGCCATTTACCATGCCACATTCCGCGATGCGTACTCCGGCGGCATTATTCGTGTTTACCACATGACCCCCAATGGCTGGATCAAAATATCCGACACAGATTGCATGGAATTGCATTACAAATACAAAGAAGAAAAGGAATCCAATTAATTCGCTTACGTTATTGTATAATTGCAAAGCTAAAATAATTGTGTGAAGGAAATAATAATTTGTAATAAAAATAACTAAAACAAGTGTATATTATATGGTATAACAGGCTATGTTTTCTCAGCCCCTCTTTGCGTCTTCATGCTCTCTAAAGTCTCTTTGTGGCGCTCTTCTGCCCTCTTTTGCTTGAAAGTACGCTTTGTGTTTGTTTTCTTATTCCTCGCTGGCCTTCTTTGCAGTTGCTCTAGCTCCTGTTTAATATCCAAATCCTTTGGTACATGCAGAAGTCGAATCATTCGATTCCGTATCATAAAATGATCGAAAGCATGTTGCTGACCATTTCTATCAATAAATACAGCATTTGTAAGCTCGCACGTCATGTGTCCGTCGGCACAGTTTATTATTCCCGCAACAGAAGTCTCATTGTGTAGATCGATGAGTACAGCGCGTCCTTGCAGCATTACAGGCAAACAGTTTAACGTATTTGTGATCAGATACTTTTCACGTGCGCTGAATTGTTGCATTATGGTTGCTCTTTAATAATAAATAAGCTAAAAAGAACAATCAAATATGTAAACAAATGTTGTGCGAAGAAGGAAATGCCTACAGGTTTAAGCCTCAGTGTGACAGTATTTTTTGAACAACCGTATTTTAGTATTTTTTTTTGTCTGGCTTGTGTAGCTTATTTATTTATGTTGAGGCTTATATGTTTAAGCTATGTACACATGAATGTTAGGTACACAATGCACTTAAAAACTATGTGGTATTAACAATTAAAATTGAATTAAACTTAGATAGCTGTTCCGCGTTCCAGGTTCTGTTTGATCTCAGCCGTATGCTCGCCGTAGAAGCGATCCAATTTCTTGTTGAACTTCGAGTTGCGTTCATTAATGAAATCAACATCGGCATCGTCGTTATAAATGCGACGTCTGGAGTACTTCTTTCTGCGTTCAATTTGCTGTTCCAGATCCTTGACCATGTTATTAATGGCACCTGGTGTGTCTTTCGTCCGCGAATGCAGTGTTGTGTTTGGACCGCCATAGAAGGCATCGCCGAGTTCAGCCTTTTGCTTCTCATACTTGGCCATATCGCGAGCGGGCATAGTTTTAACTAATCGATTATATTGTCTTGCTGTCTGTGCCTCGTACGTGGAGAAGCCCAAATCGGGATTATCTTTGCGCTTTTTCTTTTTCTCAATGCGTTCAGCATCGACCGCTGATACCTCCAGAAGCTTGAGACGTTCGTAATCCTTGCCAGCTGCCTGTGCCTCCTCGCGTGCTTTGTCGTCTGCCAGCAACCATTCTGCTTGTCGTTTTCGTGCCTCCCAATTGCTTGGCAACTTTTTGCGTGCGTCTTCTGCGACGACTTCTTGATGGTTCTGTGTGCGTGCCTCCTGGCGTTGTTTGTGCAGCTCAAGCAAGCGTGCTTTACGCTCGGCTAACTTGTCTGCAGTCGTTTTGCTCTTTTCCATTTTTATTTGCCAAGTATTTATTTATTTTATTGCTGCGAAGTTAGTTTTGTTGTTGTGCTTTGTGTAAAATTGACAGTTCCACCAGATAGGTTGGCAGCACCTTGGATACATTTTTAATACTAAACCGCTGATTAAAAATACTAACAAAAATGATTTCCCAGCTGAATAACTTTTGGTATTTTTACATCATATTTTTTAGCGCCACACTAATAAACACGTGCAGTTCGTTTTGTTTACGCTGAGCGCTTCAACTCTTTTAGTTAAATATAATTGGTTTATAAAGTAAAACAGCGATATGAAGTTTTCTTACAAAGTAAGTTAAGTCTTAGCATTAAACAACTGGAGTATACTGAGTGTTTTTATATACCTACAGTTTTCGAATTTGTTGGGCACAATTTATCGCAATGGCAACTTGCTTTTTACGCCGGATGGCAATTCAGTAATCAGTCCAGTGGGTAACCGAATAACCGTCTATGATCTGAAGAAGTGAGTTCCTAAATGCATACTCTTTTCCACCTCTTAAACTAAATTCATTCTCTTTGTTTGCCAGCAACAAGTCACGCACTTTGTCGTTGGAGTCTCGTTACAACTACACAAACGTCGCCTTGTCTCCGGACGGCAGCTTGCTGATCGCTGTCAATGAGCAGGGAGATGCCCATTTAATCAGCATGGTCTCCTGCACCGTTATACATCGTCACAAATTCCAAAGCGGAGTGCAATGCATCACGTTCAGTCCGGATGGACGCTTTTTTGCGGTTGCCAGAGGGAATATAGTGCTTGTATTCAGTTCTCCTGGTGAAATCACCGGGGAATACAATCCATTTGTGTTGAAACGCAGCTTTCTGGGTGGTTACGATGATATAACCTGGCTGGATTGGTCCACAGATTCAAACTTTCTTGCCATTGGATGTCGCGATAGCTCCACAAAGATTTGTGGCATGAAACGCACGAAAAACTTCCGAACATATAATTTAAGTGGACATACGGATGCTATAGTCTCGTGTTTCTTTGAAACGAATAGTTTGGACGTAAACACTATTAGCAAAAATGGACAATTGTGCCTGTGGGAATGCAGTCTGGAGCCATCGGATTTAACGGAGCAGGATGAAACTGGACCGCCAGTGAATAAGCGCAAGGCACTGAAAAACCAATCGGATAGCGAATCCGAAGATGATGTTGAAAATAATGTGGAAAAGCAAACAGCAAAGAATGGTTTGGAAACTGTTAACGAGGATCAGAATGAGGTGAAAGATGAAGGTGTCAAGAAATCACATCCATTCTTCTACAAGAAGCTGGGCAGGCATTACTTGGCCAACGAGCCACGAAAGGAGAAACGCGATGCGTTGCTTACAGCAGCCAATTACAATCGTACTACCAAGATCTTGGTTGTGGCATTTAGCACTGGTGCCTTCTATTTGTACGAACTGCCCGATGTGAATATGATTCATTCGTTAAGCATCTCCGATTATCCGATCTCTGCGGCAGTCTTTAACTGCACTGGCGATTGGGTAGCGTTGGCTTCCAAGGAAATTGGACAACTGCTTGTTTGGGAGTGGCAGAGTGAGCAGTATATAATGAAGCAACAGGGACACAGTAGTGAAATGTCTTGCATTGCTTATTCCCCGGATGGCCAGTATATTGCCACTGGTGGTGAAGATTCCAAAGTGAAACTATGGAACACACAGAGCAGCTTCTGTTTTGTTACATTTAGTGAGCATATGAGCGGTGTGACTGGCGTCCAGTTCAGTCGCAATAAAAAGTTCCTTGTGAGCAGCTCTTTAGATGGCACTGTGCGTGCCTTTGATATCATCAGGTGTGTCCACATCTTTTTTAAATGTTTGTAACTTTTATTTAACACAAATCTCTTTTTTTAGGTATCGCAACTTTAGAACTTTTACCTCCCCAACTCCTGCTCAGTTTGCTTGCGTCGCTGTGGATTATTCTGGCGAGCTGGTCGTAGCTGGTGGTCAGGATGTATTCGATATCTATCTGTGGTCCATATTGACGGGTAAACTGCTTGAAGTAATCAGTGGTCACGAGGGTCCAGTGACTTCGGTAGCCTTCTCACCAGTCAGCACCTCCTCGACACTGATTTCGGGCTCGTGGGATAAAACGGTAAAGATTTGGAATTGCTTGGAGAGCAACAGTGAGCATGAGACAATTGATGCGCTCGCTGATGTGACCTGTGTGGCATTTAGTCCGAGTGGTGAAGAGGTAAGCGATAAGAAGATAATCGTTTTCATGCGCTTCTTTGATGCTTTATTCTTTTTCGTTTAGGTCGCTGTTGCCACACTTGTTGGAAACATAATCATTTTTGATGTCAAATCTGCTACACAAGTGGTAACAATTGAGGGACGCAATGATCTTGGCGGCGGTCGCTTGGAAACTGACGTTGTTACAGCCAAAACGAATGCACAGTCCAAGTGAGTGAAGGAAGTCAAGCATTAATTATAAAAAAAAAAAAATAACCTTTGCCTTTGTTTAGTTACTTCTCAACAATTGAATACTCTGCGGATGGCGAATGTTTAATAGCTGCTGGCAAATCTGCCAACATTTGTATATACCATGTGCGTGAAGCTATGCTACTTAAGAAATTCCAAATCACACAGAATCACAGTTTGGATGGCTTGAATGTAAGTATAATAAATCTCTCTTTATAAAGATTGTTGATTTCAATACTTTCTTTATCTGTTTGTATAGGAGTTCATTAGTCGCAAACATTTGAGTGAGTTTGGCAACATGGCTTTGGTGGAGCAGCGAGAGGAACTTGAGGGTGGCAATATAGCTCTGCGTTTGCCTGGCGTACGCAAAGGAGATATGTCTGCGCGACGCTTTCAGCCAGAGGTTAGAGTGTTCTCTGTACGCTTCTCACCAACGGGTCAAGCATTTGCAGCTGCAGGCACCGAAGGACTTTGCATTTATGCATTAGATAAGGGTAAAATTGCAAATTGCAATTATTGTGATACTAAGCAGTTTTAAATTTTTCAATTGATTCTAGGAGTTGTTTTCGATCCTTTCGATTTGACGTTGGAAGTGACACCAAAGGCAACACATGAGGCACTCAAAACGAAAGAGTATACAAAAGCCCTCATCATGTCCTTGAAACTAAATGAGCCGAATTTGGTAACCTTAGTGTTGGAGCGCGTGCCATACAGGGATAGTGAGTATAACTATATCACCAAAGACTACCTGAATATTGGTTAGGCACAAAAAAGGCTTTCGGCAATAAACCAGCGACCTTGCTAACGGAATCAGCTTAACTACCACAATTTTTTATGTTCTTTTTTCATAATCAATACCAATTTCTGGCATACGCTCGCATGTCTAAAAATAGATGGAAAGTTAAATTTTTCACCCTTGCATTCAAGGTGGTTATTATGCCCCCAACTCCGTTCGGATCGAATGTGTAAATTTTTGTGCTGTTAACGAGTACAAAAAAAAAGTTTCAAGGTTCGTGCTGCATTAACGTGGCCGGCAAAGCGTTTGGCAGGCGAAACGGATGGTTTTGTACCTGAATAGGGTATTATAAGTTCTTAATGAAGTTTGTAACGTTGCGAAGAATATAGCTTTAGGTGCTAGAGCAAGCAAATGCTCCTTGCTGCAAGGGTATTCAAACTTCGTTCTGTTGAAGTTTGTTGTTGTTTAAACATTGTTAATAAGCACTTTTACTGCCACATATGCATGCATAAGTAAATTGATTGCCATTGAGTTTGCTGCACGTGCCTGCTTATAAATATTTATAAATATATTGAAGTCAATGTTTTTTACCCTCTTTTAACATTTGCATTTTGCAGTTGAGCTACTTTGCGCGAATCTGTCGCCCGAGTATGCCCAACGTTTGCTGCTACAACTGGCCCGCCTGCTGCAATCCTCGCCCCACATTGAGTTCTATTTGCAATGGTGCTGTTGCCTTCTAACAGCTCATGGCTACAACGATGGAGTCTTTCAACATACAGCTTTACTATCGCTACACGAAAGTATATCGCACAAATATGATATGCTTAACAAAATGTAAGTTTGCATTTATAGTAAAAGAGTCTTAACCTAATCATATAATTATTTTCTAGTTGTGACTACAATAAATACACAATACGCGTTCTGTTGAAAAGATCGGAGGATCTGAAAGAGTCGAAGCAATCCGGGGACAATGCAGAAAATGATGATAGCGATAGTGAAATGTTGTTAATAAGTCGCCCAGAAGATGAAGCCCTGGAAACCAATTTTAGTGAACAGAGTGAGGAAGATACGGACGATGATGATGAGGAAGATAAAACATAGTTTTGTTATCAACCTAGACATTACAAATAAAACCATTAACTATAATTTTTTAAATAACCCAAAGAGTTAATTATTGGAAATCCCAAACGAAATATGTTTATAGCTTAGTAAATTGTACTTGACGTTAAGATTGAATTGATTTTGTTTTTATTTACTTGGTTTTTACATGCATAATTGTGTACAGTTTTCAAATTTTTGATAGTTTGAGAAAGCTTTTTGAGGATAAAGTTAGTAAGAGCAATTGGTTTAGTTAGTTTTTTGTAGATTTCCTTGTAAAAAAGACCTGTGAAATATTTTAAACTTAACCAATGGAAATGTATGTACACACATATATGTATATTATGTTGCCTACAGTAAATCAATTGTTCTAAGTGTTATATATACTTAATATAGTATGTATTATTTAATATTTACAGCATGTCATACAAAATATATATAATTTTTTTGTACTTATAAAGTATAAATATTCCTAGCATTTGTTTGAGTGTGCGCTATTTGAACTACATGGTAAATGTATAAAATATATATATTCTATACTACAATATATATATATATAAAGCCACAGCTCTAAAGTTTGTTTTTGTTGTTAAATCGCTAAATTGATTATTTGTCTCATTATTATTATTTGGTGTGTGTAAAAATTCCTAAATAGCACTTATTTACATTTCAAATATGTCTTGATCCTTAGAGGCTTTATTTTCATTTATTATCTTTTTAAAGCACCAATTCAATTTTATGGCTGTTTTGCTTAAGCCTATTTTATAAAAAAAACACGTTTTAGCAAAGGCATTAAAAACAGTTTTTTTTGATTTTTTTTTTTTTTTGGGATTATTGTTTTTAGCAAATAGTACATATAATAATTCAGCTTTGTGCACGAACTTTCTATATGAAATATATCAAAAGCCAACTTTTTATTAAATAAATTCTTTGATTTGAGTCGAGTTTGAAAACTTTAAAACTAATTTAAAAGAAGAAAGTATGACTCTAAAATAAGTATTGTGATGAGCAAGTGTCAAGTTTTTAGTTATTTCTTTTACTTTTAAGGTAACTGTAGAGGATGCCATTTATTTTATGTGTAAAGCAGAAGATTAATCAGATAGTTAAATAGTTGTATGCTTCATTTTGTATGTGTTCAACCGTGATGTGTATTTCGTTGTGATTTTGAATTCCATTGTTTAGTTGATTATGATTTTTAACGGAGTCCAGAAAGATGTATTCTGGAACTCCCCAGATCCTAGGACGATTTCATCAGCAATATGGGCCAATAAAGCAGCACAAACACAAAGAAGAGGATCGGAAATACGGCTCGCGAAACTTTATCAATTTCACGCCACATTATCTTCTCAACGCCCGTATCCGTATCAGTCCAAGCAACGGATAAAAGACTTTGTCGCCGCGCAGGTTTCGGGGGTCCACCATTGCCCTGCAGCGATGTCTGTGATTAAGAGATTGAATTGGAAAGGGTATCATGGAATATTCACTTTAAAGTTTAATGTGTTTTTCCAAGTGTACTCTTATAAATTGAAATTCTAGCTCGTTAATCGAGTTGCGAGTTGATATTTTAGGTTAAATGTAGGCCCATTTGGAGGGAAAAGCTCACCTGTCCCGGCGTTGTTGGCGTTTGTGTAGCCTTCCTCGAACGTACCGCGCCGCCCTCCCAACTGGCGACCGTTGCACATTGACCCTTTTCCATATTGCTAATGCGCTGCACACATAGAAAGAAAATATATGTGTGTGTGTGTGTGTTTGTCTCTTGTTATTTATAACCATTTAACTACGTGTGTGTGGGTGCATGGGTGTGTGTGTATGTGTGTGTAGGCTTACCATTGGCAATACCTTTGGTATGCGATTCACCTGGTACTGGTACTGCACATCCAATACTTTGACGACAACAAATTCGGCCAAGGCAGCGAATACAGACACCATGCAACCGGCCATCCATAGGTCAAGTGCCTATATGAATGATATAATATATATATATATATCGTTAGTTACCATATTGAAATTGAAGAGGTTAGGTATTTTTTTTGTAATTTTTGTGTGAGTTAGGTTAGATAATTGCCTTAACATACGCAACGGGTGGTATATCCGCCCGCAGACCCGTGAACATAGTCACTAGCGTTAGCATACAGGTAACTAATAGAGTAACGCGTCCTGGTATCGCATCGAGACCGAGCCAGAAGCTAAACCAGGACAGCATTACGACCAGGGAGGAGGGTGCAAAGGTCTGTATTAGATGATGTCCGATTTGTCGCTCAAAACGAAAGTAAACCGTTAGACGTGAGAAATTGCCAACTTTCTCTGGCATATAACCATCGCTCTCCTCCAGCTCCAACGGCTGCCCCAGATTATATTGCAGCAGCTTCAGCTCCGGATTGAGCGTAACGCCGGAATCCGACCAGCGTAGCTTAACCTTTTGATTATTGGACGAAACTGAACAAAAAGGTAATTATAAGTATTTAATAAAGTTATAATTCATGATAAGTTGAAGTTACTTACAACTCTCAATGTATATGGGACAGACTTGTATGTCCATGGGATAAAGCTGAAACTCCATCTGGCAGGCAATTATTGCATGCATACGGGCCGCATAACGTACGGTCTTATTTTTATATAATGTCACGGATGTGAATTTGTGCGTCAGTGTCGCTATTTCTATAATGACAAGAGAGACATCGAAAAGACGTTGCAGAGATGCGGAATAAAGTAGTTTCGATTAGAACTATAGAATTGGCACTCATTTTCTTTTGTTTGTTTGTTTGTTTGTTTGTCAGATGTTTTGCGGCTACATGTACGGGGATGTACGGTTAATGGTACGGTATGCGAGTGTACAGTTATTTTGCAGAGTGCTTCACGAAAAGTACAGTACAACTACAAGCAAAATGGACTCGGATGTATATCGAGTGTTTTCTTTATCTGTGCCAGTTATGAGCTGCACTTTTTTGGAGCTACAGTCGTGTCTGTATAAAGTGAACTTCACTGAGAAAAGTAGAAATAAAGGATAATTTTATTTCAATATTCAATAAAAGAAGTCGATAGTAGTCTTGTACTTTTATTATATTCAATAGTTCAATAGTTCACTTTGTACAGACACGACTGTACTCAACACACCACATTACGTATACGTACAATAATAAATAAACACAAAATTAAGACACAAAAGTTCTTAGTTGACCTTAGAAAAGAAGAAATTCGATTTAAAGTTCTTAAATTTTTTTGGAATCGATTTTTTTTGTAGTCTAGCTAAACAAAATGCTTCAATGAAGACCTTGTCCAGATCTTATCGCAACCAAATGCAACTGCAAATTTTCAACAATGGTACTTTGGACTTTTCAAATTGACCACCCCCCCCAAAATGGGGTGATATAACAGGTTTATTATAGTTGACCATGGCATTGAAAATGGCTTTTTGGTCAGCGTGCGATTAAATAGCTAGCCAGGCAACTAGCAAATTGTTCTCAACGAGTATATTATATGAGCTGAACCTTGCCAACACGTCGAATCCGAAACTATTTTTGAAAGAACGTGTGGCTGATATATCATTTGCACGCAATGCCAAAGATAATTATAGTATATAGCAAGTGTTGACTTTTGTTGTAAATAAAAATAATAAAAACTGCAATTTTTTGTTTGTTGTGGGTTGAATGAAGATCGAAAAAATAAGATAATCATAACAATACAAAATTTACAAAAATACCACAATCAAAATAATACAATAAAGTCTATATATTACTCTTGTTTTTATTCAAGTTATCTGAATAATGATTTGATGTGAGGATTATGCTCATGAATGTAGAAGATTTTCATAACCTTGCAGAATTGTTTTTGTTTTAGGATCTGCAAGTTTATTTATGTCTTCGGCTTTGCCGAAAACATTTTATTTATTGCATGAAATATTTTCTTGGGTAGTGAGTTTTAAATATATATTTTGAAATTGCTTTGATTTTGACACCACAAAAATTGGTCAACACAAAAAATACACATTTTTTTTCTAGATTTGGTTTTATGTATACTTAAAGTTTTGTTAAGATGAAAGTTTTTCGATTCTCTTTCATCCTTATTGCGTAGTAGAGAAGCCGCGGAAATATATGGACTTCCGAATCCTAGTAGAAGTTTGCGTTGTTCGTTTTTTTTTAGAATTTTTTTTTTTGTTTGGAAATGTTAAAAAAACAATGAAAATTAAAAGTAAAAAAAAACAATATTATTATTGGAACTATCCCAAAGCACAAGTGCATTAAGGATTTTCAGAAGAAAAACTATCTATCATATATATATGTATATATATATATATATATATTTGTGAATATGTGAAAGTTCCTACAAAACACAAATACCCTACTTATAGCAGAGACGTTTCCTAGGGAATATTTAATTAAAAATCTTAAGAATACTTACCGGCTATTTTTGAATTAAGAAAATATGGATCCGGTTGCCAGAGGTTATCGAAGAATTCGGGAAGTAGGGTTACATAATCGTCACCCTCCTCAAATATATCATCGGAGATTTCCAGTCGCGATTCCATCCATCTTTGATGTATAAACATGTCTACTCTGAAAATGCATACGTAATTTCTAGCTAACATTATGATTATTCGTAATATATTTTAATTGTGGTTGGTTGTTCACTTACCTAAAGTCCATATCCTCTACGTTAATTGAGTTAATATCTACAACAAAAATGCTAAAGTCTACTATCACTGGTGAACCCTTCTTTGAGGGTGGTCGCATTTCTGCAATGAATAAAATAAAGAAAGAATATCAAATATATTAATGCAAAGCTATAAACTTTATTGTTAAATCATTCCAAATTTATTGTACACCTTTCCACATTAAAGAGGTGTTAACTGTATTGATAGTATGTAAAATATTTCGTGTGCGATTTTATTGACGTGTTTCCTACTGTATGTGTATGTTTGTACGTATGGAGGTGAAAAGGTGTTCCACAACAATAATTTCGGGAACTCCACAAGTTCATGGACATCATGGTTAGCCGTATTGCACAACAGTGAAAATCGATAACGAGGTGTATTAAAGGGGGCTTAGGTTAAAGTTTAATTGCCTAGAATGTGCAAGTGGAAGTTTCATGCACGAGTTTATAGTTCTTAATGTGTGTGTGTAGTAGTAGTAGTAGATTGATCGGCACGGCAGTGTTTAAGCCAAAAGTTACAACGCATAGAAAACAGTTAGATAACTGCATTTTGGTGCGTCAGCCTGCAGAGCGCAAGGAAAAATCCAAAAAAAAAGGATTGCCTATTTAATTGATGCAGCTGCATGCAAAAAAAAACATTGCAAGTGAACATGAAAAAGAATAAGATAGCGACAAAGAGAGAGTTAGATCCTTAAAGGGTTCGTTGAAGAAATAAATTGGGAAAGTTATCAAAATCAAATTATTGCTCCGATGAGCTTCCTTTCGTGCTCCTGTTCGATGTAACTATCTTCAGATTCACGCTACGTTTTAAAAATCTTTTCAAAAGGTTTTTTCCTATATTAACCTTCTAGTCGAGCATCAAGAAAGCGCGAAAGATAGAGTGAGAAACTTAAAGGTTCGTTGGAGAAATGAATTGGTAAAATAATCCAAATCAGTTGCCGATTAATTATTGCTCCGATGAGCTTCCTTTCTTGTTCCTGTTCGGTGCGACTGTCTCAAAATTCACGCCACGTTTTAAAAATTTTGTTTTTTTTTTCTACATTACCTTTACCTTTTAGTCGGGCATTCTTACATTCGTTGCTGACGTCAAGAAGTCGCAAAAAAATATACATACATTTTGTGCATTGACATATGTACATAAGTAGTAATTACAGAAGTTAAGCGAATATATACCCTTATGTCTGAAGACACAAAACCAAAAAAAAAATGGAGCTCTGCCAGCAAAAGGCCCTGAAATTGGCTGTGTCACGATAAACGCCACACGCAATGTTCCAACCATTGCAAAAAAATACTGCTAATCTTAAAGAGTGCACAAATTGTTGTTTTTTCTGGGTCACCGAAAATTAAATACCTTTTAGGCCAAAAACTTAAAAAAAAATATGGTTAAAAAATAAAAGAAATTTCAGTTAAAAATGTTCTTTCATCCAATAAAAAATGATCCAAATGCGAGCTTTGATATATCTTAGGATCGTAAGGTACGTCACATGCCTAATTCAATGCCCTGCACAATTTGTGACGTATGTAGCTTTAATAACCGCGGCTACAAAAACAAATCAAAATCCATGCAATAAAAAAGCAAGCAAACTGTGGAACAGGCAGTAATTTAATGTTACTGAGTCATCATTTCTTAAAGTCCAAAAAAATACTGCATTTAAAAGTAGGGGAAGGGTAAACAAATATTGCAATAAAAGAAAGCTAAAACTTACCCTTGACATAATTAGGCGGAAGAACGACTCGCGGCTTCGCTGTATAGTTGTAGTTCATGTGGGCGTCCGTGGCCTCACTAATCCTGAAAAGAATGAAACACAAAAAAAAAATGGCCAAAAATATATAAAAAACGGATATAATGGCAAAAACTCAAGCAAAAATACATATAGTCGAAGTTAAGTACATTCATGTCTGTGCCTTTTGGACATGAAGTTGAGGCCCAGTTTTTTTTATATTTTTTTTTCTTCTTCTTTTTTTTCAGGGGCAAACATGCAACTATTGTAAACTTTGTCAATTTAAGTCTGAACGGCAAATTAACTGACTTCGTGTTTAGGTTTGTCTAGCTGTATATGCACACATATATATATATATCGTACCTGACTTCCCCTTAGCATATAGCTTTAAGTTGAATAATAATCGTGCTGGAAAAACATTTGCTGTGATTCGATTGACCTTGGTGGGTTTCTCAAATGGTTTGCCAATTCTCAGAAAAACCGTTTTAGGACTTCTTATTGCATCAAGTGGCAAACAAATTATGCATTTGTACATACATACATATAGTATGTATATGTCAAACCATGACGCATGTTTGTATGTATGAATGAAACGAAATTTCATTCATTGTTATAGAACAAGAAATCAAAATCAAAATCAATTTAACATGTCAAATATTTTGTCCTTCCTGCATGTTTTTTGGATGAAAAAATACTTTTCCCTAGAATTGTTTCTTGAAATTATAGAAAAAACATTAAATTATCTCGGGGATATGAATTTATACTAAAATTACATACTTTTGCACAAAAAAAGACGCTTAAAATTGTTTATTAACAAAATTTCAAAGTTCTAAATGTTAAATCAAAGGCGGAGACTAAAGGTTAAAAAAATAAAAATATATACCATTTTTTAAAAACGTATAAATCTTAAATGCAGAATTAATATATGAGACAAGCCATAAACAAAACGTCAGAGAACTAATAAATCGTTACAGATTTGGCCAAGTTATGGATAATTGTATTTTCGAAGTGGATTAAAAAGTTATTCAGGCTAAATAAACTAGAAAAAAAATGTATAATAAATCCAAACATAGATTTTCAATGTTAAATGCATAAATCTATAGTGTCAAATAAATCCCCACACAAAAATCCATAAAACAACACTTTCACAAGCTTAAAAATCGATTCAGTTTTGGCAAAGTTGTGAAGTAAAAAAAAAAGGAACAAAAGAGATAAATAATTGATAGATAGTAAGTAAAAATTGTAATAAAAACTTACCACATCAATAAGAATGGCAATCCAAGCGATATGAATGCTTTTATGTTGTATTTGCCCAGCATGATGTTGAACGACGAAACAGAAAATGAAACCAAACCTCAAATCATCTCACTTTACATCGACGTGGGAATTTCATAATTCGCTTTATGAAATCTGCAACACGATAGCGATATACCGATATACATCAAATTTTACATTAAATTCATACCAAAAAGATTATCACAGATACACACACACACAGTAAGACACAATAACTTTTGTGTTATATTTTTTTAAGTATGCTACATTCCGTGCATTGAATGCATTTGTTTTTATAGATACTTAGATACGAGCACTAGATGTTGTTTTTTTGGGAATTCTTTGATACGATTAGGATATATGTTCGCGATACCGTTGAATTATGTTTGTGCAACAACAACAACAACAACAACAATATAATTAATGATGTGTGTGTGTGTGTGTGTGCACAGCTGGCTTGTTGGTTTGACTGTGGACTCGGATGGAACCAGCTCAGCTTACTTCCAAATATCAAATAAATAAAACCGCCAACCAGTCTCGGCAGCCAACGGCTACTACAACTACATTCAAACATATGCCCATATGTAAATACATGCTAGCAAAATGTGTGTAGGATATGTATATGACAGAACAAATACATTTAGAGAAAATCAAATAAAAAAAATAAAATATATTTTTAAATTTTTGATTTTTTTACATTTTTGTAACCCTTTTCCAAATTTTAAACTATTGTGTTATTGTGTTAATAAACAATTGTAAGGGTTTTTTTAAGTCTATAATCACAAACCCGAGTATTTTAAATTTTTATACCCTGTAAAAGTTTGTAACAGACAGAAGGAAGTTATGCGAAAATAATATTTTCTCTTTAAGGGAATTGACGTAAACTTAAAACCTCCACAAAACCACAAACGACGAAATCTTAGATTAGATCTTTTTTAAAAAAAAATATATTTTTTCAAGTGTAAATAGCTACACTTTGTATGTGTATGCAGAGTCTGTGTGTGGCACTTATCTCATGATTTCTGCTGTCGGATATATGCACATATGTTCATGGATTGTCGCGATTATCTGGCCAACTAACTGTGTGTGGGAGGCGGGTCTTCCTAGTGTTTGTTGTTGTTCTTGTTGTTTGAAGATTGTAGTACGAGTAAAATGATAGCCACTGAGATAGATGCCTGGCAAGCGGTCAAGTCAAGTCAAATCATGTTTGTGTGTGTGTTTGTTTGTTTGTATATGTGTATTTACATACATACACATAGATAAGTGTAATTGCGGCACACTTCGCGCCTTCGGTCAATGTAAGACAATTGAATCGCGTGCCGATTTCACTTAAGCAGCGCGCGCTTTAAAACAAATTTTTATCGTTACAATTTGAAAGTAAGGTACGCAAAGAGTAAGCTACTTACATACTAATATGTAGGACATATAAGATATACGAGATATATACTTGTATAATGGGTCAAATACAACTTTTCCTGTAAACCGAACAACTAAAGACAAGAATTTCCCTAAAAAAAAGTACCAGCGTATACTTAATATTTATATCAGGTGGAATCTGAATCTATATGATATAGATAGCAATTTAATTTGACGTATCTCTTTAAAGTTTTGCATAATAAAAATCCTTTACAATATTGAAAGATAATTTTTATAATATTTTTCAATATTTTTGGATATGATCGGAATTGATTGATATTTCGAGCATTAAACTAGAAAATCTATGCAGATCGAATATCGAAGTGTTTATTACAAATTTTTCATGCCAATTACAGTCAATTTATAATGTAAAGAAAATATCTTTCGAGCTACGAAATAATATACAGTATCTTGATATGTACGTTTTATAGGAACTGATAACCGACATTGACATTGGCACTGACAATGGCATTTGGAAATGGAAATGACATTTCTCGCCATACAAATTAAAAATTCCACTTCAATGAGTGGACAAGCAAGATGAAGTATATCCGGCTAAGCCCCAACTAGAATCATTTGCGACTGTCACACACATTTTCAATCTAGATCTAGAAACACATATGTATATATATATATATATATATATATGTATAAGCACACACGCTTAAATCAAGATCTGCGTTTATTTTTCACATGATTCTTTAATTATTAAAAATATTTTGCATTATTCTTTAAGATCATTAAAATCTCTTTGATCTTTGTATGTATTTAGTTTTTGTGCACTAATTAAATCTGAAAATCCATTTGTATTAATTATAACTGCTTTTAAGTACGATATTGTTTAAGTACGATAACGTTTTTACTTTTTTTAAATGGCATTCGTTAAACTTTTGAGATTTTCACAAGTTTTCGTGAGTTTTTCCACATGTTTAGGTTTTTCCGTTGATTTTGGCAGAAGGTAATACCAATCACAAACACAAATACATACAACAATTATTTATTAGCTTAATCAATGTTGCCAAGATAATTAGCCTAGATTTGCAATAAACGAAATTTGATTTTAATTCGATTTGAATAATAACCGAAACCGTCGAGCGTTGAACGTTGAACGTTTATGAAGCCGTCAAGTGCAAATTGTGGTAGCACGAATACAGCTAATAACACTTTGGTTAATACACATGCATATTAGCTGAACAATGGGAACAATTGTTGGTAATAATGTGATGAAAATTACCGCGTTGTTGGCCGACGCGCGACGTTCGAATCCTTTCGGCTTCGCTCAGGAACTGAAACGGAACTAAAAATGCGCGAATTTCTTTGCCTGACTTTCTTGCCACTTTAATACAAAAACAACAACAACATAAAACCAACGCTGACGCTTCTAGCCAGTTGGTAGCAGCGAAATGAGAAGGGTAGAACAACTGTGACGGTTTCCATTTACCAAGGAGTTTACTCTCTCTCTGTGTGTGTGTGTGTGTGTGTGAGTAAGCGTGCTGGTGGCAAGCGTGCGAGCTCGAGCTTGGTTCCAAATTGGTGTTAGGTTCCGTTAGGCGCCATGCAAATGTTTTGGGCCATGTGGATTTTTAATCATTTGCAATACGTTCGTACGTACGTTTGTACATTTGTACGTTAGTGACTTTTGTGGTCGTAGTGAAACTAGCTGCGACAGTAATTAGAGTATATAATATAGAATATAGTTTAGTTTTTTATGGTATGATACAGTTTGGGTATAGCTCTTGTTAAGACTTATTGACTTTTAGTAGTAAACAAACATGCTGCATTTAATATTAATGTCAATCCTTATTCATGTTACAACTAGGATACTTTTTAATAATGTTATAATAAAATACACTTTTGCGAGTCTATTAGAAAAAATTCAAGATTTCTTAAGATTTTCTTAAGAGATTTACTTTTTGATGTTGTTTCATTACGGGATCTGAATGTTAATACTTAAAGATCGTTGTAAAAATCATTCTCAAGATGTTTTCTCTATCCTTAAATGCATCTTAACTTATGTATATAAATTTGCAATCAGAATTTCATCGTATACTTAACATTAACAAACTCTAACCTCAGTTGCAATTAGCAGTTAACTTTTTAGTCGAAGGTCACCCACATGTCAAATCATATAATCCCTTATAAAAGGTAACAAGAACTTTTTTGACATGTACAAAACACACCCACACACAATATGTCTATTTTGCTAGTTTGCCTAAACGGCTGACATTGTTGGGTCTTTCCAATAAAAATAAAATATCTGGTATGTACATATGCATATTGACGTTGATATATCCACAAGCTAGCCAAAAACTGAACGAATTGCGACGGCAAAACTCACACAAATACAATTTAAAAGTTAGTCATGTACATTCATGTACTATAAGTTGGACTTTCCAGAGGCAACAGCACCTGCGTCTAGTATAAAATGATAGGCCAACGAGCGCGCGCTGGAAAAATTGCGCCTACTTTCACACATGTCTCGTGGGGCAAGTCTAAATGGTTTATTAGCATTGTAATGAGTTATAATAAGTGCGTGCAAAAAGATAAACAGACATGGATTACATACTTTCTGTGTACTTTATACATAACAAAAAATAGTTTTGCTTGGCAAGCAGTTGTCATAGTATAAACCAAAAAGCTTTCATGGTACACAACTTTGATCATATAGTTATAATCAAGTTATTGTTATAAACTTGTGTTAAATATTTATATTTATTTGCATACACATATTGCGTATTTACATATTTTGTATTCAGGTTTACAGCTAACTGTTTCAAAGAAACTAAAACTAAGAGTTGAATATCGAACGCAAACTAAACAATTGTTGAACCCTGTTGATTGGTGCGCTGATTGATTTTCACATGTGTCTGTCGCTTTTTCTCCTCTTTGAAGGCATCGGAGTTGGCCTTCTTCTCAATGCGACGCTCGCTGCGATAATCTTTGAGTAAACGTTTGCGTTCACGTTTCTCTTCGGGAGTTTCGTCCTTAGGTCGTAAGGATAGAACACTAAGTGTGGATACGACAGATTTGGCACACAACGATTTGGGACCCGCTGCATTTGGTGAATTGTCGTCGAGGTTGGCTAACGCTTTTGCTGTTAGCTGTCCATCGACACCATTACGTAGCACATTTGTGGGAAGACCTGTTTTAGGGTCAATTTGAACTCGTCTGGGACGCGGCTCATCAATCAGTTTGGGATGATTGTAAATGTTTGAATAGGTTGATAGTACGGATTCGCAATCCCATTTCTTTTCTTTGTCGTCATTCACTTCGTAGTCGACGAGCTCCTCTGTCGGATCCTGTTCACCATCAACAACATTACTATACTTTTTGATGCGTTCAGTATCCCATTCCTTGTTGTAGCTTATATCTGTGTTTTTCTTTTTGAATTCCTGGAAACATTGCATAACAACGGGATGCTTCTGATGCCAGTGACCCTCAATATCCTCTAGAGCAAGATCTCCCAGCTCGGGATCATCATAGCTAGCATAGAATTTATCGAAGCGATCATCGAGCAAGGAGAGCTGTTCGTTTCTACGGATAACACTTGAGGACATTGAGTATTCGGTGAAGCGTGATTTTGTTTCCTCATCTTCGAAACGACCTTTACGCATCAGAGGTCCAAGGCGATCCATAAGCTCATCTTCGTTTTCTTCATCATTTAAATCATCCGAATCATAATCCATTTCCCCATCATCATCGTCCTCATCTTCTTCCTCATATTCATCATCGTCATCTTCCATAGCTTGCATCACGAAGTCATCATCGAGTTCTTCGTTATCCTCGAAATCGCTGTCGAGAGCTGCAACTACATCTGGATCCCAATCGGGACGTGGACCGGGCTGTGGAGCTGCTTTATTCAACATTCCTTCTGACTCCTCGAATTCACTGGCAAATACGGAACTGGGCAGCATAAGATTGTGTGGTTTCGATTCTTCGGCGTTTGGCTTCTTTGCATGGTTTGGATTCTCCATATACTCCCAGACGACATCATTCTCTCGCTTCTTCAAATGCTGCATGTAGTCATAGTCATCGTCAAAGTGAATGCCAAACTTCTTCAGCTCCTCCTGACGTTTGGCTGGATCTGTAGGTGTTGCAGCGGTCTTGGCTTGTGGCTGCCTAGCGCTTGCCTCCAGGAGCACACGCTGTGGAGCAGTTTCATCGGTCACCAACGGATCGTGCTGACTACGATGCACCAAGTGAAAGGTGACAGCTTTTTTTCGGTCAATATATGGCTTTTTTCCTTTAACCTACAATAATAATATATACTGTATAGTTGACTCTTTACTTATAAGCATTGAAAACTTTACCATTTTTGAGCTGCTGCTGTTGTCTTCGTTTTAAAACTTAAGTGCGATTTTTGTAGTTATTGCGTTCCAAAACACATGTGCATTAGAGGTGTGATATACAGCTGTAAATGAAATCGACAAGCGTTTCGAAGTATCGATACTCAGCATAACATATCGATATTTTTGCTGTGAATTGTGATGGGGCGTCGGCCACCACTTTGCAATCATAAAACCGAGCATGAGATTGTTTTAACGCATTGCATATAAAGGTCCGATACTAATACTTAGTAAAATTTGTAGTGCATTTGTAAAGTTTCATTCTTCTTGATACACCTGTTCAAAAACATCGTCTTCAAGTCGTGTCAGTAATCGCAAGTGCAAGTGCAGGTCAAGCTATCTTTTGCAGAGCTCATCTCTAGTCAAATGTGTTGCATCCCTGTTGTAAACTAAACATAATTGTTGTTGTTATTACCTTGCATTAATTGCTGTAAAATGGAAGAAAATGAGAGTACGTCAGAGGGCACAACTAACGTTGCAAATGGTATGTTGGATAAACCATAATTTATTCCCCAATCACTTAATCACATAATGCTCTTGTTCGACAGGGGATGATGACGCGACGTACCAGCATAAATTGGAAGAGTTCCAAGCGGAGATGCGCAAAAAGGAAAACGAGTTCAATTCGCAGCGAGCAAAAATGAAGGAGCTCTATTTGCAAAAGGAGTCGGAAGTGAATGAGCTCAAGACCGACCTTATGGTGGCTAAACTTAAGTCAGAGAACGAAATGCAAATGAGGGATATTAAGGCACAAGAAGAGATTTCATCGCTGCAGCAGCTGGTGCAGGACACAATCGAAGAATCTGCCATTTACAAAGCCGAATTGGAGCGCGTCAAAGTGGAACAGCTGCGTCAGCAAAAACTACAATTGCAACAAATGCAACCACAACACACAGCTCCACCACAGGTAGACCATTCTGGTGGCTTAGCAACAGCGGGTGGAAATGTCATGAATCAAATGAAGAAAACGCTGGGATCCGTACGAAAGCTGGGCAGTGATTCCCTTAACAACAGCTTTCAACAGGATAGTGACGATAGAGGCAATGCGCGTGGGTCAAACAAAAGCAACAGCAAGCAATATGTGAGTTGAAATATTAAACAATCGATTTTTGTCCTTATTAATATTCATCTGAACAGCCTACAGAAGAGTCTGAGATGATGCACTCAATTGTTGAACAACTGCAGGAAGAAATGAAAGCACTCAAAGAGAAGCTGCGCAAACAGGACGATCAGTTGCAATCCAAAACGGTCAAGGAAATGGAGGAGTTGGCGGCATCTGATGCCATGCACAAATCAACCTCAACGAACTTGCTAGCTGTCAATAATTGCAGTGCGTGCAAGGCGAGCGAACAGCTCACGGAGGAGTTGAGTACGAAAGTTAAGCAACAGCAAAAGCAACTGGACAGCTTACAGAAACAACTTGTTGAATCCCGTGAACAGTTAAGCAAGGAGGCAGCATTGCGAAGTGACTTGGAGAATCAGTGGCAAGCCAAGCGTGAGGCACACAAGAGTGAAGTACAAAATCTGCGCGAACAATACAAAGACAATGAGCAACAACTTCTGAACATGCAACAAAGGTTTCTTGAGACCAAGGAGGAAGTGATGCGCCAGTTGCAACGCGTCACCGATGATCGCGAGCGAGTTAATCAACAACTCGAAACGCTACAAGCTGACAATGATTTTCTTTCGGGTCGCTTTCTTGCCACCTCCCAAGAGATTGATAATCAAAACATAAATCTCCCCAATACGGTTGTAGACCTACAGGAACTAATTCTTTGCCAGCAAAATGAATTAATACAAGCGCGCGTCAGCAGCGAATACGAGAAACAAAGGTGTGTTAGTTCTCTCGAACAGATACAAAAACTGCGCGATCAGCTGGAGGAGTGCAATAATGATAGACTCGCCTATAAGAGAAAAGTGCAATTAGATATTAAGTCGCTGCAGTAAGTATTTATCAGCTTATAAACTTAACACGTTAGCAAATTTACATTTATTTCTCACAGGGATCGCGTTACGGAGCATTTGGTTGCCGTGCAATCGCATGAATCATCGAAAACTTTATTGGAACGCAAAGAGGCTGAACTAAATAAACAGCTATCGGAGTGTCGTGTTGAGATTATAGAACTACAGGAAGCCAACGTAAGTACCATTATAAATTGTAGCTTATCAATGGCATTAACAATTCTATTTTGTTCACAGGAAAAACAAGCTAAAACCAATTTAGATTATAAGTCTAAGATTAAGACGCTTCAGGAGGAGCTGTCCACAATGGAAACGGTGCAAAAAGATTTTGTCAAATTATCACAAACACTTCAGGTATTAATTAAGTTTGTCTTTTTATTGTCAATTATATATTTTTCATTTTTGTTACAGATGTCGTTGGAGGAGCTGCGGCATGCCGATACTAATGTACGCTGGCAGGACGATGATGATGTCAACAATTGTCCCACATGCAATGCGGGCTTCACTGTGATGGTGAGAAAGATCCATTGTCGTCATTGCGGCCACATCTACTGCGATAAATGTTTAACGAAAACGGTGCCATCGGGTCCACGAAATCGTGTCGCTCGCGTCTGTGATATCTGTCACACATTGCTCACACCAAACACCGCTCCCTACTATAGTCAACAACAGCAACACCAACAGCAACACCAAAACCAACAGCAGCAGCAGTCAAACTAAATGTGTTCACTTACTTCCCCGCTACACCTCTCTCTGCTTTTGGTCAATGTTTATTATTGTATATGTATGTTTGTGAATGTGTACTGTGTACTATAATTATGCTGTTTGTTTAACTATTTGTTTTTTTCTTTTTGTCACATTTTCGAACCGAGTCATATCCAATCGCTAAAAGTGAGCGTTAACTCAATCGTCTAGTTATTATACATTATATATATATTAAACCTTTTTACCTTTTTTTTTTGTTTGTGTGGTAGTAGATAAGGTTTTTCATTATTGAATTTAACGCAAGCGCAGCCAAAATACTATATAGTTATATAAAATTAAAAACTATGATGATTGTGCTGCTCATTACATTTCAATTACTTAAACCAAGTACGCCTGCAAAAAAATAATTAACAAAAAAATTAATTAATTGTAATATTTCGAATTACACACAAAAAAAAAAAGAAAGAAAGAAAAACAGAACTTCATGCAACAAATATTTGTGTTTTATTTGGAATAAATTTGGCAACATATTTTTTTAATATTTCACAACATTAAAAAAAGTATATATATATATATATCAGATTTTGTGTGGGTTTTGTCTTCATGGGGTTTGCGAGGATTATAATAATAATATATTTGTGTAGATGTTAACGCTTAAATAATTGTTTAAAATTTAATAACAGTGTGGGCATGCCCGCTAAATTCTGTATGTACAACATCACTTTAACTAAATAATAAGTCAACTGTATATTGTATATACTATATAAAGTACAACTATAACTAATACTGCAATCTCCGCATTCAACAAGGCAAAAACTTTCAAAAAGGTTTCCAAACTTAAAAACAACGAATAACACACATCACACGATCACACACACTCAGACACAGTGGATGGGAATCACATTATTCACATTTATAGTTGGCGTCTAGAATGTCATTTCCTGAAAAGCGAGAAAACAATTATCAGCAGCTGTATAAGAAAAAACCTATCAATCAATCAATCGTTACTTACCTCACCAAATAAATCTACCGGCTACGGCACCCAATATCGCTATAGCTGTCACGCCCAATACGCTGATGATCTGTCTGCTTGGAGCTGTTTATGAGAAGTTGGGAATAAAATATAAAAAGTTAGAAAAAACGAACAAGTTTTAAATGAGATCAAACAAAACTACTTGAACAAAAGTTACGCTTAAAAATTAATATAACCAAACATCTCAACCTTTACTATTCTAAGGGAAATTCAATTTAGTTTCATCTCTATAGCTCGAATTTTAAAAATAGGATTTTAGGAATGATTATTGTTAATTTTTATGTTTTCAAAAATCTAAACAAAATTGTTTACAACAATAAAAGAAGAATTACTCATAAAAAAAACCTTTTTATCGTCTAAAAATTAATTTAACCGAGTTTAAAATTCCTTTTTTTAGAAAATCAAAATGTTTTTGGTGATCAGAAAAAAGTTTTTGTATTTAGTTAAGATGTCTCCTAAGCTCAAATTCTGTAAAACTAAATCTTTTACTGACTTTCTCTATTTAAGATATCTTAAAATTAAAAAAAATCGAGTGCTTAATGTGTTAGTAAGGATGATATATACACAAAGATGGTTAGAAAACGATGAAGTTTAAGTTGTAAGATGTTTTATGTATAAGTTTTTAGTGCAAACAAAAAAATCATGCTATATGAAGTCATAAAACAGAAGAAAAAAAATGAAAATTCTTAAAATTTTGAACTTATGCTATGATAAATAATAGTTTTTAAAGGACAAATGAAACATTTTAAGACACTTACGTATAACCAATTTTGGCATTTAGACGCGAAGGCAGCATAGATGCGACATTCGTTAAGAAATATTTATAACAGTTACAGATACAGATGCCAAGCGAGACGAAGACGATGCGAAGACGAAGACGAAGTCGCAGACAAAATGAGAAGCGATATAGTTAAAAACATATTGATAGAGAAAGAGATGTGTGTACTCTTCAATGTTGTTGTTGTCGTTGTTGTCGTAACGGTTTGCCAATCTTAACTCCTGGTGCGTTGGTGATTTTTTTAAAATATTTTTTTTTTGATTTTTTGTTGATCTTGGTTTTTGTGCTTGTTGAATTGACATCGTTGAATGATTTTTTTTTCTTGCCAACACAGAGAGAGAGAGGTAATAGACAGCAAAATAGGTGATAGGTGTGATAGAGAGAGATAGGTAGATAGATAGAAGAGAGAGCTTATCCTAGTGATTGATGAATAGATAATAAGAAGTAGGATGGATACACGCTTTTCGATGGTTTCTTTCGGGTTTTTTTAACTAATGAATATAAAATATTATCAACTATATATTTCATATATGTTTTTTGTGAGCATCTCTGTGAGCTTCGTGGTGTTTTTTTTTTTTTTTTTATAAACTAAAGTACGTTGGGAGATTTCTCTTTCAGGAAGACAATAACGGGTTATAATGAATTTGGAAATTGCTTTTGTTGTTTTGTGGTTTTCTTGTTTATCTCATAGGCTGTATTTAGTTGTCATTTTCACCTGCACCGCCGCCAGTGTTGCCGATTTGACGTCCATATTTCGCCAGCCATTCAATAATAACGCCATTGGACCAGCCAAAGCCCTTTTGTACACCATACTCTCCACCGCCACCATGTCCGCCAAATTTCTCAGCATCGTACTGAAAGCAATACATTAAAAAATTATAATCTCTCTCTATGCTCTGTGATCAGTTACCTTTTCAAACATTGCCAATGTTTCGCGATATGCCTCAAAGTTGGACATGACCCAACGTTGTCCCAACTTCTTGGACATATTCTTGGCTTCAGGTGTGCCCAGATTATCCAGTCCCTCGACAACCATATACTGCAAGGGTGCCCACACATTGGGGTAGTCCCATTGCTCACCAGTCTGATAGAGTGTATTTGGCACGCCGCCGGGGAATTTATCCAGTTCATTTTTTTCAATGTATTTCAATATGGATGCGGAGATTTTCGCCGAATCCGCAATATTATATGACTTGGTCCACAGCGGTGATAGATTGCTCGCAACATAATAATTTCTTGGCTTATCATTTATCAAATCATAGTCCAGCCAGCAACCAGCTTCTTCGTTCCACAAAACTGCTTGAATTGCCTGGGATATAAGAGAAGGCAGAAATGTAACAACAATAGTAGTAGTAGAAATAGTAGTAGTAGACTATGAGTAGTGGTAATAGAAGAGATGTAGAAGAAGTAGAGTATTTAACTGTGGAATAATAGTAGTAGAAGTAGAGTAGAAGTAATAGTAGTAGAGTAGTAAAGTAGTAGAAGCTGTGGAGTAGAAGTAGTAGTAAAGAAGTAGAAGATGTGGAGTAGTAGTAATAGTAAAAAAGTAGTAGATGTGGAGTAGTAGTAATAGTAGGAGAGCAGTATTTGTAGTAGAGTAGTAGGAAGGTAGTAGTAGTAGAAGTAAAGTAGTAGTAGGAAGGTAGTAGTTGTAGAAGTAAAGTAGTAGTAGCTGTGGAGTAGTAGCAGATATGGAGTAGTAGTAGATGTGTAGTAGTAGTAGTAGAATATAAGTCTTAGCTGTTGAGTAGTAGTAAAATAGTAGTGTATGTGGAGTAGAAGTAATAGTAGTTGATTAGTAGTAGATTTAGTAGAGTACTAGAAGGGTAGTTGTAGTAGGACTAGAGTTGTCAAGTAGAAGTAGAACTATTCGAGTTGAAGTGAAAATAGTAGTAGCCTGTTAATTGTCGCACAAAATAAAAGTAGTATTTAAACACTAGAAAATATTTGTCACGAACCTCTAAAATCTTCTTTGCCTTTGTCTCATATTCGGTCATCTTTTCAATATTGCCCGCCTTGGCATGAAACTCGGCAATCATTTTGGCATTCCAGTGCAGAATGGCATTCAGTTCGACGGGAACGATGGAACGGGTCTTGATTTGTGTTAGATTGCCCAGATTGGTGCCATTTGCATTGATGTACCAGCGAGAACTGAAATCCATACCGGATTCGGCAGCGGCTTTGAGTTCGCTATAGTGATCCTCCTTTTCTTCAGGTGTAACGAAGCTGGCAGATGTTTCTATATCCTCGCTGTAGGATTCGGGACGTGGTCCAGTTGTAGTGTCACGGTAACCAGCCAAATTGTGACCCTGGGCCTGGACAGTGTGATTGTTCATGAAGTATTCGAATTCGTGCTCGAGAATCTCCAAAGCATTGATCGCAAACAGATCATCCTTGGTGAAATCCACATAGGTCTTGACCATTGCTGTCAGGAGTGGTGGCTGTGATCGTCCTCCATAGTAGACACGACCACCGTTTGGAATGAAACCAATACGCTTCACAATCGACAAGAAGTTCTCAATCATGCCACGTGCTGTGTCCCTCATCTCGCTGTAGAGCAGACCACGAATGATCCAGTATGAGTCCCAGTAGTAGAACTCAATGAAGCGTCCACCTGGCACAATAACGGGATTTGGCACCGGTATAATGGAATAAAGTTGAGGATTCTTGTGCACATCATCTTTCATTTTGCGACCCAGTTCCTTCCAGATATTGTTCAAATCGACACCCCATTGCTTTAGATCGGGATCGTGAATGACATCCAGGAAAGTTGGATGCTCATTCCAATCCGTTGGCGTCCACACATCCAACTCCGTGCCCTTATCACCGAAGTGAGCCTACAATTTAACCCGTTAGTACAAATGGTATTCAAAAATTTCCTATTTTTTTTTTGGCACCTTGACAAATACACGTAAATCATCTTTACTGGGATCATTATCATTGGATGCCATCAATGCCTCAAAGTCCTTCATGGTCTCATCGGGCGAAACGATCAGTTTCATGTCCACAAAGGTCTTGGAATCGGGATATAGCTTCGCCATTTGTATTGTATGCAGTAGGGGTCCATGGCAATAGATTTGACTTAATGATCAAATAGAATGAAAAAGTTTTATTGAAGAGAATTTTTTAAAATATTGAGAAGAATATTTCAATTTTATTTGATAAGTATTGCAGATCTAAATATGATTATACTATTCGTAAATATTCCAAAAATACCAATTATAATATTATAATTCTTACCTAACAACATTATAATAAGTATTTTTGGAATATTTAAAAAAAGTGTAATAATATCATATATGTTAAATTTTATTGAAGAGAATTTTTAGAAATATTGTGAATGATACTTAAATATAATATTAGAAGTATTTGGTGTCTAAATATAGTTTATTATTTAAATGTTTATTAAAGATTTATCGTATTTTGAAGTCATTCATTATATACACAAATTTGCATCTAACTTTATAAACAACATTTCGATTTCTTTCTTTCCACAAAAACAAAAAACTTCGCATACCTTTGTTTCCCAGTTCAATCTGGTTTTTTTTAATTGAATTCTAATTAATGCATATTTACTTTTTTTACTATGCAAGATTTCAAATGTCTGCGGTTTAAGTGCAGTGAAAAGAATCATAATTTATAAAAAAATTAATAAAACTGGTTATAAATATATTTTTTTTTGTGTCAGTAGAGTTCAGCTCCCTATGCGTGCATTTTACTATAACAAACTAGGAAGTACAAATAGGTGAAGAGTATTTTGTTTTTTAAGTACTTGTTACTTTTATAACTTTGGTTGAACATTCATTTTATGAGAGCAGGCCTTAATGATTTTATAGCCCATTCACTTGACGTCATTAATTAGTGCAAAATAAATGTTGAAATTGAATTTCGCATACATAAAAAAGCATTTAATGTTTGAACTGTTTTTGTCTAACACGAGGTGGGAACACCTGTCAGATAAGATCTGTTCACAGACAATATATAGTAAGTATTATTGTAGTATATGTACATTAGTTTTTCGTACCACACGACTCAGGTTGATAACGCGTCACGTTTATTGATCTCGATCACGTTTAAGTATTGGAAAAACTTATTTCCAAGTTGATCGAACGATACGAATGCAAATTTTGTTTTGAAAGTAAAGTAAAGATTTAATAAATTTTGTTGGTTTTGTAATTGTTGGACCGGTTCGTTGATAGAAAGCAAAACCAGTCTATATAATGTACTAATTACTTATACTTGTGGTTTTACGTTTATTCGAGTTTATTTTATAAATATTAATATTTAATATTTCTGTGGAAATTGCTATTCAGACTCAAAAAAATATTTAATTAGTTTTTTTGTATATTTTTATAATTAATTTTTATTTATTTTTGACTTTTTTACATTTTTAGCGTCCCTTTAAGACTTACCATGATGGAAAATCATATTTTTCATCTTCCCAGTCGGTTTTAACGATCGCATTATCCGAAACATATTCGTTCAGATGTAATGATCTCACCTGCGGCAAAGCTGCTAAACAGCAAAGGCTGAGGATCAACATTAGATTGTGACCATTTGATTTGGTCATTGTATTGCGTATTGCGGGATTAAAGGGTACTAAGGAACGTTGTTGTTTTTGCTTTTGCTTTTGTTTTATCTTGTGTGTTTATTTTTAATACAATTAGTTAATAAAAAACGCTTAGACGCGTTCACTTGTTTAATAACGATTACTCGAATACACACACAATTATATAATTTATGTATTTATATACGTATAAGTACGATCAAGTACCGAAATTAATACACTGACTGATTGCTTAAGTTTTTGTGCCGCACTTTGCGTGTATTTATTTTGAATGCAGGACAATGAGTAACTGTAACTGTAACTGTATCACACACAAACACAGACACACACACACATACGAAGTCTCGCTCTCACAGCTACACTTTCCGTCAACGAGACAGACACAACCAGCGCCCTGTCAGTGCAAGAATACTTCTAACTGTTTCAACCGTTTTCAATTTATAAAATAAATCCCCACACGAGAACGACAACGACGACGCCGACAACGATGCCGACGATCAAGAGCAAGTGTGTGATCCGCGAGTAATCGGCTAACGAAACGAGGCACGAGTACGATATGAAACACGAGGCACGAGTATAAGGTGGGCGTGGGTAGATTGTGTTATTCTTCTTCTTCTTGTTGATGTTGTTGTTGTTCTATTTTTAAATCGGTTTCGAGCGCAATTGTTGTTGTAATTGTGGCTGAGCCGAAGTAGTTGTGCGATTATCAACGGTATTTTAATTTATCCATTTGTTTTTGTCTGTTATCGCTTTCTATTGCATTCATTTAAGTTTTTTTTTTTACATTAATTTGGTACCTCCACAGCAAATATTTATTATATTTGTCTTTAATCTGAAGTCTTAAATCTGTATATATATTAAAAATTTTTTAGGAAATATTTTTAATATGTTTTTGCATCTTAGATAATTAATTGCATTTTATTTAAACAACTTTTTATATAATTTATTTTGTTGAAAACTATGCAGGGTTTTTTTTTTATTATAATGCTTTCATTTAAATGCCCTTTTGAGACTAGATGCAGTCATATTTCCATATGCATTAATTAGGGTCGTTACCGAAGATATCATATGAAAGTAGATATTGAAAAAACTCCTTAACTTAAAATATGTATCAAGCTTGACAACATCTTTTTGGTAATTTACCAGTTTTTTTATAATTTCAACTTTCTATATAATTGTATACTAGAACTGGATAAATCAATGTACATACATAGGCTTCCCGCATTAAAAATTAAATATAAATAAATATAGACCCGCATTTCTAACTTTTTTAACAAAAATAGCTCAAATATTTGGAACAAACTGCGGTTAAGACTTAGTCACTGTTGCCAATCTTCACTATACTAAAATGCAACAGCGCATTCGTTGTCAGTTTCGTCAGTTAATGCATATGTAGTATAGAGAAGATATAAAATGTCAGCTCATTAAATTCATGAATGATTACAAATTGTTACACCAATAACAATTAGCTGTTTTTTTTTTGGGCAGATTGAGGCCTACTAAACAAGTTTAAAATGTAAATTAAAACCGAAACCAAAACAAATTATTTGACTAGTAGTGTTCCATTTACAATTAGTGTCAAACTGATTTGAGAAAAAAAACACCAACTGGGTAAGTCCCCCAAAAAACAACAAGTCAACAAATAACTACCATATAAGTAAAGATTGTAAAACGGCTTGAGGGTATTTGTATTTCTGGGAATGTTAAGTTGAAATGATCGGGTTTTTATTTATTTATAAATCAAGTGCGAGAACTAATAATGCTCGCACTATGCGGGGAAAATACGATTAAATCTAACTTTAGATTTTTATATCTATATATGTATATGAGCGGTATTTGTTGAAGCTTTGCAAAATATTATATTACGTCGCAAACTTTCTTCACTTGTGGCTTTGGTGCCAAAATACTATAACAAGTCTTAATTGAACTGATTCGCTTGTGAATACGTTTTAGTCTGTGGGAAATAAAACGTCATCATCATAACAATCCCCACGTAGAAGAGATTTAGATTTAAAGATGAAACTGCGCCAGAGAAATTCTGGCGAGAAATTCCGATTATACATATGCAAGTATACACATGACTGCATATCTCATATAGTTCTCAACCGATTTCAATAAAAATTTCACAGATTGTCATTATTTCGAAGTGTCAAAGTTTTTCAAATGCAAGATTTTGTTGTTATCGATCACATGGGTAGTTCGAAAACAGGAAAAGTTATCGAAATTTTGAATCAAGCTTGTACTGCCTAGGGATAAGCGAGCTTATGTTCCAAATCTCTAGCTCTTAGTCTCTGAGACAGACGGACGGGTAAGAAGAATATATATACTTCTTAGGATCGGAGATGATACCTTCTGCTTGTTACATACTTTTGCGCAGAACCATTATACCCTTTTTACCTATTTTCAATAGGTGCAGGGTATAAAAAAAAGAGCTGAGAAAATTTGCATCTGATCATTGACCGGAAAATTCAGCGAGAAATGTTATATTGCCACATGTCGCAAGTGGCATGTGTCGCACGTTTAGTGATTTATCGCATTAAGTTAATATTCAATTGACTAGAATACATATACACTTGGCATTTACTCTCATTTGCCAGACTGCAAAGTTCTCATAACAATCTCAACCGATGATATAACACGAATCTGAATCTATCTCTTTCACTATATAGTACAACAAACGCTACTTAATTTCACTAGCCGGCTAAGCATAACGAAACAGTTGCGCAATTTGAATTGTGTGAGATTTAAATGGTATTGTCTTTTATTAAGATATAGTATATATATATATATTCTATGACGACAGCAGAACGGAACTGAAATAAAGCGTTTAATTGAATTTTAATGCAATTGAATTAATAAAGAAAATCAAACACGTCACACATCGTATTGAATCGTGATCTCATTAGTGAAACAATATAATCTTGTTACTAATATCAGCTTAAAGTGCGTGCTTTGACTTTTTAATCGTCATGTATTATGTAGAGACTATACTTATGTCCACTTGACTATGACTCAGTTCAGTGTGTACATGTATTTTTTATAGCGTTCACACGCACAATAACTTGTCTAAATCGAATTGACAGTTGACAGTTAAAAGTGACATTAATCCTATTAACACTAATGTCAACACTTTTCATAACATTATTCTACTGACGGATTGAAGGAAATTAGAACTGGGATTATTTTTAATGGGGTTTAAAGCAAGTAAGAAAATTGTTTTTGACACTGTTAATTATTTTTATCAGTTTGTGAAAGTATTTATTCAATTTGGGAATATTATTAATGGAGTGTAAAGAAAGTAAGAAAATTGTTTTTGACACTGTTAATTATTTTGATCAGTTTATGAAAGTTTTTATTCCATTTCGATCAATTTTATACAATAAAGGGTACTTTTTATTAAATCAATCACGATTTTGAAAACAAATATTAAGAAAGACTTCCTATTCATAGCACAAAATACAAAAAAAAACTCTTACTCATACTTATGATTCTTTGAAAACTTAAAATGAAACGCCCCAAAACTTAAGGTCATATTGTTCACATTGTTGTGAACACTGAATAATAAACTTGCTGAACAAATATTTAAACGGGTGTAATGGACTTTTTCAAAAACAACACAACACGATGACAAATAGACGCAAGTTGTGGTTTTTTGTTTTTTTTTAACGTGTTTGGAATAGTTAACATTTACAATATGTATTGTACAGCAATTAAAGCATGCCATACATAATTATATTTAATTTGTGTTTCCGATTCCGCTTAAATCAAACAAAATAATCACAAACAAGAAACTAATTCCGGCTTATGTTCCAGATAAATCATATTAAATGCAGAGTAAAAAAGATATAGCATAATAAAATATAGAGTTTTACTTGAGAAGCTGTAGAACAAAGTTATGTATTTCTTTATTCAAACACTTAGCCCTTTAGAACAAGAAAGCAGGTTCTAGTCGAAATACCCCGACTAGACGATACCCTGCACTTTATACTTGATACTTTTCGTGTCAACTCAGTGCTTGAAAGTATGTGTCTGTGTGTGTGTGGTGTGTGTGGTGTGTGTGTGTTTATGGGTGTAAGTGTGTTTGTGTATGTGTGTATATATATATTTATATATATATATATGTGTGTGTGTATGTGTGTGTACACAAACATAATTTAAAAAAAAAAATTAAACAGGTCTTAAGAAAACTTAGCAAAGCCCCATACCACTCAAAGCTAGAACCAGTTGGGAATTCTAAGGCAGGGCACGTCAAAAATATTGGCTACCTTTACGGTGTGTGCCATATATTGTAAACAAGACATCCTAAACCCAATACTTTACACGTACAGTCAGTGCTTGCATGTATGCGTGTGTGTGTGTGTGAGAGCGCATATACTGCACACTTTACCTAATGTCCCATATCTCCGTTGTTTGTCAACCGATTTCAATCACAGATTATTATTATTTCATTTAATGTTTCACACGCCATCTGAAAATTCCAAGATCAAGATTTTGTTTTTATCGATCCTATGTGTATATCGGAAACGGAAGAGTTATCGAAAACCAACTTGTACTGCCTAGGGATTAGGCGAGCTTAAGTTCAAAATCTAGGACTCTAGCTCTTATAGTCTTTGAGATCGACGCGTTCATACATACACACAGACAGACAGACAGACGGACAGACGGACAGACGGACATGGCTATATCGGCTCGGCTTTTGATGCTGATCAAGAATATATATACTTTATGGGGTCGGAGATGCTTCCTTCTGCCTGTAACATACTTTTGCACGAAACCATTGTACCCTTTTTACCCATTTTTAATGGGATCAGGGTATAAAAATAGTTAAAATTTATATCCGACAATTTACTTTTACTACGAGTTAAAATTCACGTTCTAAAAAAATACTAATTACAATACAAACACGTTTTTTAAAAACACTCATTAAACAGTTTGTAATAGAAAGAAAATCATTCATAAATTATATATATGAACTAACACATAGAAAAAAAAGCGTATTTGAAAGTTAAAGGGCATTATAAAACTAATGATTGATTGTAGAACAAAAGTTCATAAGATGAATTGGCAATAATTGTTGTTAGCTATCTACAAAAATAATGTTATGTATTCAACCTTACAATAAACTTTAAAACGTGATGCAAAAGCGTTTGAATAATAATTAAAACATTTCATTTATCAATTTTTATCTAAAGCAATATTTGGTTATTAATCTTGCTAAGCGTGCTAAATGTTTTATTGGCTTTATTGACTTCTGTGACGTCTTTGTTTTTGGCCAATAACTCAACTGGCACTCAAAGAAATCTGGCGGTCAAACTTGTTTTGAAATATGGTTCAAACCAGCACGTTTTTCATATTTTTTCATTATTAATTGCAGCTCCAGTCTATGCAAATAATGCGAAATGATTAAGATTCAAGGACAACGTTTATAACAATGTCCAAACATTTATTGTCTATTTAAATGGTCAAAATGATCAATTTGTTTGCATAGATATAGACTTAAACCGTTTAATAACTGCATAAACTGGATTCAGTGGAGCTATAAACTACACTTTGACACCTTTTTCATTAACAATTTTTAAGACAGAGTAGAATGGCAAAAAATAAAAATATTTTTTTGTTAAAAAAAAGGAAAAAACTAAATAAAAATTCCCAAAAAAAAACATTAAATACTCAAATAAAGAATTTTTAAGTTACAAAATATATAAAAATAGTTTGAAATTTTAAAAGCTTAACGTAACGAAATAATTATAAAAAACAAAACAAACCGAAGTAAAATGTAATGTAAACATTTTGGTGTGTGACAGAAATTTGACTAATTCATTCTGTTAATTCTCATTCATATAGGAACTGACACGATTGTCGAATAAAAGTGTTTATTATATAATGTAAATAAAAATCAACTCTTTTCCTATATATATATTTTAAGTCAAGTTCCCGGAATGCTCAGCTTCACCTGAATCAACTGGTTTTCAAGGTATATCAAATTAAGTTAAGGTTAAATTTGTTCGAATTCTTTGAATTGCGTAAACAATCAAATATCAAGTGTTATTTTTTGCATGGCTTTCTAATTGCCTTGAAATGGGGTATTTAAAAGGTTCACAGCGTTCTTCAAGATATAAACGCATGATTTTTTTATTCTTTGTAAACCGAATAATCAATGCGATAAGCGTATATCGGAAAGTTTTATAAACATTATCCTGTACTTGACATTGAATTTAATCATTGATTGCCATTTCATTTTAACTTGGTCAAGTGGTAATTGAAGAGCGACATAACTTGAATTAAGCCCTTTTAGACTTAGCTGGTTAAAGAATTTGAGACATTGTTTTTACACTGTTTAACAAAAGTTTTAAAATCAGCGCAAGTACTCACTAAAAATTGTATTCGAATCGTTTCTATCACTTAGCAACAAAAGAGCCAAAGTTGTTAAATTATTAAAAAACGTATATAATAGAAGAATTTGTTAAGCACGTTCTTAAGAACTTCTTCAAGTTAAGATTTACAACTTTTCCCCCACTTGGTGTTTTAGTCACAAGTGCATGGAAAAATACAACCTGATAAGCGAAAATTGTTATTAGCAGCAGTTAGTATAAATACAAGTTTCTGACTTGATCGCAATTATTGATTTGTAATTTGTATATTATTAAACGGAAGATATTAATAAACTTCATACTCATATCAAAATGTGACAAACGTCTCGAACTCATGGAGTGCAACGTGTTTAAATGCAAGTGTTGTTTAATATTTTAGTGTGATTTTTTTGTTCTGCAATAAATGATAAAGTCTCCCTTTTCCTTTTTCTCTCCCTCTCTCTCTCTCTGGCTTTTTATCTCTCTCTCCCTCTCTCTATCTGTCTTTCTTAGTCCGTTGCGGTATGCCTTTCAATAACACTTGCCGGTTTTGTCACTCGTCGGGTTCATCTCTTAATTACCGCCCTTCTCCTCGATTCTCATGAATTCAAGTAAGCTCCGCATTTCCTTAGATTTTTAAGTGCTTTTATTAAGCAAGTGTTGTAGTTGCTGTCTTTCTCTCTCTTTCTATTTTTTTCTTTCTCTCTTACTCTCTCTTTCTCTCTATTACTCTCTCTTTCTCTCTTACTCTCTCTTTCTCTCTTACTCTCTTTCTTTTCTTTCTCTCTCTTTCTATTTCTTTATCTTTTGCTCTCTCTTCTCTTTCTTTCTTTCTTTCTCTCTTACTCTCTCTTTCTTTCTTTCTCTCTCTCTCTCTATCTATCTATCTATCTCTATTTGCAAACTCCTTAATTCTGTTTCTCTCTGTTCTCCAACTTTTCCTTCTTCTTCTTTTCTCAATCTGCTTCTCACTTGATTTGTTGTTGCCTGAGCAGAATGTTTAGTGTTTATCATGAAACCTACACCTATATAAATTTACATCATTATACGTGAGAGAAAAACCAAAAAAACGACTCTACAGTCCAAACAAACAATGACATACCCTAACACAAAGAAATGTAATTAAACTATCATTTTAAATGCATCACATTTTGCACAATTATAAAGTTATTTCTTTTCAAAATTATTAGACAAACAATGCATATTTATTGAAGAATGTGTCGGGAATTCGGCAATGAACCAAAAGGTCTTGTCATGGTTGAGATTATATAAATAATTATGTGACCTATTAAAGAAGAAAAAACCAAACACAAATATGAAACATTAAGCAACCCTCGCAGAAATATATATAATATATATATATATATAAAAGTTGTAAGGTAAATTTATTGGCTTATTGGTTTAATTTTATATTTTTCAACAGCCCGTTAAAAGTTATAATTTGTTGCTTATAAATAAATAACAGTAAAACTAACAACTTTGTCAGCAAAAAAATGTGCTTAGTAAAAAAATTGTATGAAATAAAAGCAACGCTTGGAAAACTACAATTAAATTGTGTTGATTACTCGCTGTTGAGACTTTTTTTTGTTGGTTTGCGGTTAAGCGTTAATTGCAATTATTAAATTAAATTTATTTTTGTTCTTGCTTGTATTAGTTAGATACATGTACAACATTATACGATGTACATATATATAATTTTGCATTATGTATACTCTACAGAGTCTTGGTTAAAGTAATTTTTGTTAAGTTTTTTTGCGATTGCTATTATTGTTTAAACTTTTAAAGTATTTGCACATAGATTTGTGGACAATCGTTGATTGCTGGCCACTTGAAGTTTAGCTATTTTTGCATTAACTTTGGCACTGATTTTCAAGCAAGATTTAATCGTTTTATTGTTATCTGCATTTTTTTTTATTTGTGATTACTTTTGTTGTTGTTTAACTTTTAATTCTGTTGTCTGTCCGCGTCGCGATGTTTCGCGTTTGACACCAGTTCTAATACTGCGCAAGTAAATTCAATTTGATGTTAAATTTAAATAAGATTTGTTTTTAACTCCTTACAGCAGCGGTCGGGGAAACGGTGTAAATTACCCCAAACGGAATAAAAATTAGTTTTTCGGGGATAGAAATGAAACTTTTGTGAGTAAAAAATATATATATTTTTAATTTAATTTTTTTATCCTAAGCTGTGGTGTTAAGAACTCCCTAGAAAGAATGGGAGAGAGAGAAAAAAAACATACATAAAACGGCTTGAGAAACTGTAAAAGAATTTTCTGAATGCTACTCCCACTCTGTTCCGAAACTAATGAGAGTGAGAGAGAGGGAGAGAGAAATACAAAGCTAACTTTGAGAAAGCTCGAAAACAGTCACACACACACACAAACTCATTGGACATTTTACTAATAAGATCAAATTCCTTCATGACTTACTTTCATTTTTGAGAATCGCGGAGAAGGGCGATTTTAATGTATTAGTTAAAATTATTATTTTTTGTGCATATTTTTACTGTTTCAACCCATACACACACATTAACACTCACACGTACACACATATATAAAGACAAAATAAGAAATTTACAATAAATAAAAAAAGGGTAATAAAATAAACTTTTAGTGGGAATGACATAATTAAAAATAATTAATGTATTATTGATTATTGCTCATTTGCACAGTTTTCTTTCGAGTACTGTGTTGATATTTAAAAACGGTCGGGGAACCGGGGTTAATTACCCCAGAGGGTTTAAAAATGAAATGTTTGGGGGTAAAAATGAATTATATATATATATTTTTGCCATGGGGTTATGTTCTCCTCGCTGTTAACCACAAAATCGACTCTTTTTTAACCCAAGCAAAAACATTGTTTTTTTTTGTTACTCAATTGGACAATTATAGTTAATTCACATTATAATTATTTAGGTGCTATTATTTTGCAACTGTTATTTAAGCACAAATACTTTTGGGATGAGTAATGAGGAATAAGTGATTTATGTGGCTGCTAAAATAAATTGGTTTGACTTACTTTCATGTAAAAAAGTTACAGATTTAGGGTTAAAGTATTCAATGCCTTAACTCAATCTTGAAATGATTCAAAAACTAAATCAAATCTGGTTTAATCAACATGTTAAGCTTTGTATAAAAGAACTCAATAGTTAAGAGCTTAAAATGAGTACAAAAATGTTTGAAAGAAGCAAAAATGTGCTAAAATAAGAACAAAAATTCGCAAAATAATTATTTCCCTTTTGAATTCATTGGTCTTAAACCAAATATTTATAAATGTTGATAATGTACTTTCTCAAAGTATACTTAATCTTAAACGAAATTGAGTTAATCAAGTTAAATACAACTAATGTCAAGGCAAGCTGTTGCCATTAATTGTTAAGACCATATTTCCTTGTTCTTCGCATGTGGCTTAGTCGTGCTGCTCTTGTCATATATATATCCAAAGTGTTTATAAGCTCCAATAAACGTTAAAAATTCATTGATATGAAATTGTTAAGCGACATTATCAAAAGGTTATAAATTTTGAAGTGATTTAATACTATGATTAATTGCGCGCAAAACATCGAAAAAGAGAGAGAGAGAAAAAGACCACATACGAATATTTACTGTGGTACTACAAATATTTAAATTGATTGCTCAGAAGACTTGAAGGTTATGCTAGATTTCTATAGTAAAAATAACAAGCATTATCAGTCGGAATCAGCTAGCTTTATCTATTGCGAGTGTTTTTTTGCGCTTAAAATCAGCAAACGTTTTTATTGCATTGACAGCGATTAGATAATTGAATAGCCTATTTAGTAGTAGCAACAAACCTGTCTCCAAGCTTCTTCCAATCAAATCTTTTGTTGTTCTTTTTTGTGCCATTAAAAACATTTCGTTTGATTATGGGCAGAAATTGACCCAATTTGTAAACTGTTTTGACCAAACGCATTTCTCTGTAGCAAAGAAACGTTTACGTGTTGAGACTGAAAGTAAAGTGTTGCCAATTTCAAGCCTCTCTCTCTCTTGCTTTTGATAAGGCAATTGTTCACTGATAATAGCAACAAGTAGTACTGACTATATAATATGCAAAGCAGATTATTATAATAAAGCTTTTTTTATAGTTTTTTCGATGCGATAATTTTGCTTGTCATTCCAGTCAAATCAGTGTGACAGCTAACAATACACTCAAAAAATTTAATTTAAATTAAAAATACTAAAAAAAAATTATTAAAATTTATATTATGTTTGTTTATGTTATACCATCTTATATTCATTAAGTTGTTTTCTGAACAAAATTTTATTATGGTTATATTTATAAAATAAATATATTCATCATACATTCATCATTATAAAATTTAAAAGTTAACCATGTTAAATCAAGTACACTTTCTGAAATAGTTTTTTCAAGTGTAGCATATATGTTTCTTACGTTTCTCGCAATCTGAGATGTTCTTAAAAGAAAACCCTTCATTTATACCTGTTCAACAACAACAATTAAAGCTAACATTTCGCTAGTCAGGCCTCCGTTTCTAAAGCAAAAGTCAAGCAATTAAAGATCAGGTTAAACACTTAAAACAAATACTCTGAACAGTAGCAGCAAACTAAAACCTGTTGAGCTTGCACAGTTGAATAATAAATTCAAATAACGTATACGCATCGGACACACCGCCAAAGCTTTAACCAATCAGAGAACAGGAAAACCCAACAAACAGACTAACAGACAGGCTGGAAAATCCAACAAGTGTTTGTGCGAGAACAAATCGTGACTACTGTTTACTTGTTGCTTTTTTTTTATTGTCTTGTACACCTGTTGTGAATCAAATAGATAGTAGTTTATTGCACATATATATGAGTTGTTTGTTTAATACTCATTATTATCGAATTTCTACGTATTGATTAATGTTCTTTAAATTAAGTGTTGATGTGAGTAAATAAAGAATTAGAACATCTACATTATGTCTACTAACATAAATGTTTAAATCATTTACAAGGGTCAGAAGTTTGGCTTGACTTTTTTTTAATTGTTAGTGAAAGCGGTTTATAATTTAACGGAAGTAAAAGGATTAAAGAGCAAGTACTAAAAAAGTTTAAATTATTAAATTTATGTGAAAATTCCATAGCAAGCTGCTTTTGTTGACTTGCAGTCAATTTTAAGGATTGAGCCTAAGATTATGCTAGCTTTTGACCGAATACCTTCGAAAGTATGCTACGAAATTTAGTTTTGCTAATTTAACTACTTATTTCAAAATTGCTGAAAATGGAAGCAAAGGGGTGGAGGGGAGGAATTGTTGTAGAACCTTATAAATACCAAAATCAAAAGAAAACTTAATAAAGTTTAAATAAAAGCCAAAAGTGCCTAAAAATAAGTAACGGCAGTTTTTCCAAGAATGCGTTTTAACTAAAATTATTACATAAAGCATAATCGAATATTGAAAAATATTTTGGCAAGAGGGCTAAAATCTAAAAGGAAGGGGAGGCCCATTGTTGTAGATTTTTAAAAATACTAAAAGCTATAAAAAATAAAAGCAAAAGGTTCTTCCAAGAATTCGATTTAAAGCCGGTTGTTAAAGTAAATATTATTATTACTGTGTTATAATCAATGACAAGATCTGTTTAAATCGATATTTATGATACTGCAGTTAACCACCTGATTGTAAGGGTTATGTATCGATATTTGTGATACTGCAGTTAACTTAAATGACTCACCTTTAACTGATTACAAAAACATTGTTCAAGATTGCCGCTAACTAATTTAGATGCACATTCATGTTTTGCATCGCATCTCAACACTTTGTCAAGATAATAAAATGTGATAAATTCTTTACACGCAAATGGGAATTTTAAGAACGTTTACACTGAACTTTCATAAAATAAAATAATACAAATAAAATACGTTAATCGAGATATAATAAAAATCCTTGCCAAAAAGAACACATCTGGCTGAAAAGTTTTCGTTTCGTTTAACCATTTGAACCCAATTTAGAATTGCTTAAAAAAAGATTTAATTTCACCTCACACAGCTAACAGACTGTGAGATTATTGTCTAAAAAGTTCATTGCCACGAACGCAAAGAGAACAAATATATATATATATATATATATATATATATATAAGATGGCGATGATTTAAAATTGGGTTGTTGCATGGGACTATTTCCTGTTTTAATGCCAAAATTAAATGTTTTTTTAGACTATTTATATAATGGTCAAACAAATGTTTTCTCATTTTATTTTCTTTCAATCCTATTTATGTGCTCTTTATAACAGTATTATTTATTATTAAAGGTGTTTATTATAGGTAAAGTTAACAAACCAAAGGTTAATCTATACAATGCATTTTTAATGGAAAGCAAAAGTGTTCTAGTCAAGACTAGAAGATACCCTGGCTCAAATTTCTATAAGTTTTAACAATTTAAAAAGTTTGAAAGTTACAATTTCATATGCAAAATTAAATTTTAAATATATAAGAATTGCAAAATGAATTTTTTTTTTCTGTACTCAAAGTGAGTTATTTGTCATATTCATACAACACTTCTCACTCATTATCTTGATAGGGTATGAAAAAACAAGAACAACAAAAACAGCTGATAAAACAACAACTAACAAGGTCGCCGCATTAAGAAACCGGGCATGTAAGCATTTTAGCAATAATGGCTTTTGTACTGCAACACGTGTTAAACTGCTTAATAATTTGTTTTTGCATTGGTATTAAACTATAACTATACCATTACTACCGTGTACAACAATTTAGTCACGTCTGAGAGAAAATGAGAACAATTCTAATGCTTATTTGTTGTAAACCATTTAGCTCAAGTAGCACAATATGTCAGCTATATAATTCACATTAAAAAAGAAAGAAAACTTAATATTATTTTAATATCATTTTACTTTCTTCGTAGACGCATTGTTAACAGGTTTGTGTTTATGTAGCTGATAAACAAATTGGCAAAAAAAAAAATCAAATAGCAAACGAAATATATTTTCCTATTGTGATATTAGTGCGTGAGAGAGATGCAAACAAATAATTTTTTGCCCACGAGATAAAATGGCAAAACCGCGCAAAAACAAAAACAAAGAGTATTTTTAACTCAACACAATTGCGTACACACACACACTCACACACACACGTAGGCAAACACAGACATATTTTATGTCTACGCATTGCTCTTGTAAAAGCTTTTCGGGGTTGAAAAGTGAAAGCACCTCCTAACTGGCAGACAGTCGGTGTTTTTCTGTATTTTATCTATTTGTTTGCAAAAAAATTGCAAATTATGCAACTAAATTGTGCAAATCGTAAATGCACATGCATATTTGCATTAGAAACTTACCCGTTGTTATTCATAATGCTGTGATGTAAATATTTGATGACCTCTCGAAATCAAAAATGGAATTTGTACAATTTTATCTTTGTGTAGAACTCAACGCCACGCGTCAAAATATTGTCTGAGTTTGTATTGATTTTTGTTTTTTGGCCACTATTCTTTTAGAGTGTTGTCAAACTAAAAGTTTTATCACTTATAACACGCGTTGTTTGTTTGCTTTTCTATTTTATCACAGGAAACGAAACGATTCCTGCGCGTACAAAGCGCGTGCAGCCTGCTGAAAACACGGGGCAAAACTGACTGTAAAAACGATCGTTAAGTTGCCTTTCCATGTAAATAAATAGTTTTTAGCTCGCTCTCGTGTCTGGCACGTCTGCACACATACAGATGTACAGTCATGTGTATGTACATTTCTGCATATCTAAGTTTGCACGCGTTGGGGCAGCGCCAGCTGTTTATCGAACCAAAGAGTAACCACAGCTACATTGAGAACCGAATAGCGAAAAGAGCGCATCAAATTTTGACAGTTGTTGCTATGATAAAAGGCAAGCATGAACTTTGAAGCTTTAAAACAGTTTAGCTTGCTTATACCCTGTTTCGTGGTTTGGTACAAAATTAAGCAGCAAATTATTAACAAAACTTTAATGTAATTGTGCTTTTATGTGTGTTACCCAGAAAGATCGCAGGCAAGAGATAAAATGTTCTCCGTCTCTGCATATGTACATTTCGGTCGCAAATTTTGCGCAAATCGAACATACCCTCTGTGAAGTTAATGTGAGTATTAGTAAATGAGAGAGCAGAGAGTGTAAACGAGTTTTTTGCATGACGCGTCATACGAGACCAAACTCCGCATGTAGCCGGTAGACGGCAGTTATTAAAATATATTTACTCTGCCCTTGCGCACCTCCTCTTTCTTTGCGCACATATAAACTCTCAGTGAATGACGTTTGCGGCCTCTGCTGATGCAATTTGCAGCAGTATTTTAATTTTGGCGTGTTGATGGCAAAGTGTCGCTTTTTGCATACAAAATGTTTAGCCATCTGACAATTTTTGTTACACACTGTGACACAGGCAATATGGCAATATATGTATATATTAGTTTGTATGTATAGAGAAGTGGTAATCATTTGTTTGGCTCAATTTCAAGGTGCCCTTGCCAACTGTTGCTGCCGGTTTGTCTGTCTGTATGCGAACCGGTTCCAAAACTCGTGCCTTTTGTTTTAAAACAATATGTGAAAACTGCCAACATTATAAATAACTAAATAAACACGTTTTTATATATTTCATTCAAATACCAAAGTGAAAATACAATGACCTTCCTACATGACCTTTGATTGGGAAATTAAATTAATGTATTATCGTTGATAAAATAAGCATTTAGTTATAAAGAACGTGCAATGAGTAAAACACGAATAAATAAAGAAATACGTTTAACGCTTTTAAGTCCAAGAAGTATGATTCGGCAAATTATATAAAATCTTATCGCCAATCATACACAGGACAAGAGAGCGATAAAGCGAACAAGTATTATTCAAAGAAACTCTGTATGTGTTGGTGAGAGGTCTGTGCGCTTAAGTGTGAGTATGTGTGTGAGTAGTGTTTAGGGGGCTCGTCATACGTGTATAAAATGCTTAAAAATAGCCAATTTAATACTAAAAAATTTATTTTATCAAATTAAACACGCTTTAACATATTGAAAAGCGTTTACTGTTATAAAATTTAATTTTATTAATTTAATTTCATAGCAAAAATACAGATCGTTGAGAAAAAACACCCTTTATTGAAGAACTCTTGTGAAGTTCTACATGCAGTAACTGTAATAAAAGCTCCTAAACGAAAGTGTGACAGTTAATTTCAATTGAGCATGAAGCATAATAGCAATGTGTGTGTGTTGAAAGGTAAGGGGTTAGGGAATCTGCTCCAATGAGCGAGAGATAAAGAGAGAGGCTCTGAATTAACGTAAATTGAGTGCGGTCATCCACGTAAAGCGCAGAATTACTAAACAAAAATGTGCAAATCCATGGCGGAAATCTTAATTAAATAGTATAAATTTACTTAGTTAGAACAATAGACGTCGTACTATCCAGAACACTAAGTAAGGTCAATTGGTGAAACTGTGAATTGGATCTGCTACGACGTTTTTAAAGTTAGTTGTTTTTATGTTATTTAAATTGTGGACACAATTGCGAAACAGTTTGATCACTTAGAATTGAGCGAATCACATAATAATAGTAAAAAAACAAGTTATCAATGGTAAAGTGAATAAAAATGATGCAAATAAACAATAAAATTTAATCAACTTGTTTATTTATGGTAAACGTTTTCATTGGCTAGTTGTAGTTTTATTACGTTTGCTTAGGGGGCTCGTTTTGTATGCATATGCATTATTAGAATACTTTCTTAAAGCGTTGCACATTTATATTTATAGTCCACAATTAAGATACACCCATTCAAAAATCTGAATAACGTTGAAAAATTCACCAACACAATGATTTGAGTTTATATTATTGTTTTAAGAAAATATTTACACAACTTCCGCGACTGCGTTTTAACAACTAAAAGAAAAGAACCGAACTAGAACCGAATGGGAAATATAAACTCAATGATAAATGTGAAGTAAAAGGAATAAGTGTGTTGTAGTTGAGTGAGGTCGGCTTGATGATACCCTAAAAAACACTGGTAAATATTAATTATCATTATTTATTTTATTTACCTCAAAATGTTTGCTAATAAAATTACTAAACATGCATATGCAAACCATATAACAGCTTGATTGTGAGTAAAAATTATTTATTTTTATTATATGATATTTATATTTAATTCTTGGAAAAACTGCTTGTTCTTGGTATCGTAAGGTGCTACAACAATATTAAGGGGCCCCCTTTCAAATTTTAACCTTTTTTTATCGTAATGCCGCACCAATTGAATGTAAAAGAATAAGCGATCTGCCTAAAAGTATGCATATTATTTTTGAGGTTAATTTAGCCGATGCATCAACCTTACTTGTTTTCATACAACCTGTCTCTGAAGACATCTTATTTAGCCGATGCATCAACCTTACTTGTTTCCATACAACCTGTCTCTGAAGACATCTGATTTATCAAAATATTATTTTTTTGTCAGTATTGCAATTAAAGTTTTGAAAGTTGTATATTTTCTTCAAACAATATTTTACTTCAAACAACAAATAAAATAAAATTCCTTTTCTTTTCTAATTTATTTTGATTTTATTGATTGCAACAGAAGTCGTAAATTGTTTTTAAAACTTTATTAATTTTTATTGAATTTAAATCAGTAAGCAAAACAGCTGACTATTTCGCACCCTATTTATGACGTTATCATTAAATTTCGTCAGATCAGATTATTTGCATATCAATTGTCATAATGAAATCCGCCATATGACGATATTAGTTTATTTAAAACTGTTACGATTCAAGAGCAAAAAGCTTAACATCTGCACGAGCTTTTTATCTGCTTTTTATGAGTATGAGAACATATATATCTGTATGATTTGTATCTTTTAAGCTTGTGACTAATACCACGTTCTACACTAGCTTCGAGTATTTAAATTAATTCGAAAGACTTGTAATGCTGAAGCTATAAAATAAGTGTGAATAAAGCAACAACAACAAAGGTTTTTCGTTAGAGCTATTTAATTAGCAAGTTTGGACAACCAAAAAATATTTTGGAGTAAACAACTTATTTCAGCTTTGCTGCAAATATATTCACAACGATTTCTAGTCGCAGACTCAAGCAGCTAAGATAAGTTATAATTTAAAGAAAATCGTTCAAGACAGTAAAAGAGTACTTTACACAAAGTGCATCACAAAAGTCTCATACCCTTTGCAACATATGCATTAACTGTTAGCGATTTTTCAGAGGTTTTAAGCTAAATGTTGTTGTGTATGTAATTTGGTACAGTCTGACTAGCATTCAGTAGACGAAAAAGATCCCTCTTCCCCCTGATGCTCAATTCAAGACACGTTCAAATTGTTACTGTACTGCGACAACCTGAAAGAGCTTTTGCGAGCGCGTCGACTCTCACGCTCTCTCTCAAAGCTTTTTGCTCGTGCCGTTGTCTCTTTTTGCGAATCAGGTGTTTACTTCGCAATCGAAATTTTCCCGTCGCGTCAGTTTGAATTAGAATCTCAGTCAGCGAACAACATCGAGTTTAAGTTATTGTACAAAAAAGAAAAGAAGCAATCATGCCAATTGGTGAGTCGTGCGTGCTACTTAATAGTTTGTTTGTGTGTTTTCAATTAGTGGCTAGTATATATATATATATATATATAGATATATATATATGAAAGGAATAATAGATTGACCTCAAATTATGTGGTGGCACCTTTTTATTGCCTAGCCCAAATTTGCCGGCAATGACAACAACAAAACTCTCTCACACCTTTCTCCTATACCTATGTAATTGGGTTAGATTTTTGTTGGCCATCATCCAAGAAAGTATAGAAAAAGTAAATTGTGTTTAATATTATACTCTATATTTTTCAAATACTTCTGTCTAATGAATTTTTTATAGGGGCGTCGCCCCTACATTAAATAGTTTTGCTTGTTAAAAGGCAACTGTATAATTACCGTTATTTCGAATACCGCAAAAGTGTTCGATATTGTAAACAGATCACGGAGTCAAATAACATCAAATATGCACAAGTTGTTTGTCTGGAAATAAATTCCGAGTCCAGCTGACAAAACAGATCTATAAAATAAGTATTAAAAATTGTAAAAACAAATAAAAATCTATCTTAATTATTCTTTAACTAAGTTGTAGACAAATATTAACACATTTGTTAAAAACAAACAAGCTCTGAGTTATCTCATTTAAAAGCCATTAAGAATAAATAAAACACATCATAGACAATTTCTTATCTTCCCTTTGAACTTTGAAAATAATCAATATGAAGAAATAAAAACAACTTGACCTTAAAGGTGCATCAGAATGATGTCATTCTCGTAAAAAACTTGCTTCGATATTTTCAGCAAACATAACATACAATTTGAATGCGTATAGCTTTTTGATGTAGTATGAGTATATATTTAAGTGTGTACCTATCTCAGATATCTCACAGAAAAGCCGCTAAATATTTATATTTTGCATGTGAAATAAATGTGTTTACAATAAGTTAGATACATACATATAATCGAAATGTATCTATGTGTTGGTTACCAAAGCTTAGTTCAATGTCGAGCTGAGCTCCAAATGGTGGGGCACTGTACCATGTGGAATGAGTAAGCGCTTGTTTGTTGGGGAGATCTAGAAAATGCTTTGACTGCCGGCGTCAATTTAAATGACATCATGCGAACCAAATGCGTTGTTGCTTTTTTATTTGTTGTTGTTTGGCTTTTTTACAAAATAACGAACACAAAAGCAAATGCTTAGGAATTTTTTGTTTGGGAACTGCCTAAAAGAGGGAGACTTCCAGATATCCTGTACTTGAGGAAGGAACAATAAACTTTAAAAAATATTCACTTGCTTAATAAGTAAATGCATTTTATCTATATTCGTTGAATAATATTTTTAAAAATATATTTTGAAAATATCTAAGTTTTTAATGAATTTGAATGACATATACATTTATAGTTAAAAAAAAATTGTTTTATTATTTTTAAAATACTAACTAATCAAATTTAATACAATAATTGAAAACTTTGAGTCTATAAAGGATTAATATAAATTAAAATATGTAAAATTAAAACGAAAATGAAAAATGAAATTTTTTTGTTTTACATAAAGTCATATGTGTTTTTTACAGGGTATTATAGAAGTGTGTTCTATTAAATAATAAGCTTAATAAGATATTCAACAACGAAAAAAGAATATGAACAAAACAAAAAATAAACAGATGTCAGCTTCTTAATTTTAGAACGTAATTTTTCCCACAATTTCTGAATTATTGCTTGATGTTTATCACAAGGAGGCTTGTTTAGCGAGTTTTTCATGTAATGAATGAAAACGAATGTTAATTTTGATGGGTTTATAAATAGATCACAACAACTATAAAAATGTATTAACTTTATTTTCTTTTTTCATTTTAAGAAATCAACACACCCGATAAATTGGAATACCAGTTCTTCCCAGCTAGCGGCGGTGTCTTCACCTTCAAGGTACGCTCGGCAAAGGATGCTCATATTGCATTGACCCCAGCTCCAGAGCAGAGTGCGCCCATTTATGAGATCTTCTTGGGTGGATGGGACAATAGCAAGTCCGTCATACGCAAGGATGGACAAAAGCCCGATGTTGTTGAGGTTCCCACACCTGGAATCTTGAATGCTGGCGAGTTCCGTGGCTTCTGGGTACGTTGGTATGACAGCGTCATCACTGTGGGTAATGAGGGTGATGCAGCTGCTTTCCTGTCCTACGATGCTGGCTCCCTGTTCCCCGTCAACTTTGTGGGCATCTGTACGGGCTGGGGTGCTGCTGGCACCTGGCTGCTAGATGGTAAGCGACGTTTGAACAAGAAAGAAACATTTTTATTGACCCAAATCTACTTTTAGATGCTGCACCATCTGCTCCAGCAATGGGCTTCTCAGCGCCCATTGGCAACGGACCTGGTTGTTGGGTAGCTGCCGCCAATGGTGAGGTGCCACCAAATTCCATGCAAGGTGGTTTCGATAGCAGCGAACAGTTGTACATTGCTCGTGCCAGGCATGAGGGTGATCTTATTCCCGGCAAGCTGCATCCATCGCACGGTGTCACCTACATTGCCTGGGGTGGCGGTGAACATGGTCACAATGAATACGAAGTCCTCTGCGCCGGCGGCGGTCAATGGATCCCGGTCGAGGGAGGAAACATTCCACCCAATGCTGTGCCCGCTGGCGAGACATCCGAGGGCGAACCTCTGTTCATTGGCCGTGCCACCCATGATGGCACTGTCACTGTGGGCAAAGTGCAGCCCTCCCATGGCTGCTGTTATATTCCCTATGCTGGCGAGGAGGTGGCCTACAAGGAGTTCGAGATCTATGTCTCCAACTAAGGATTCAAACCCAATATTGTATTTAATAGTCAACACTATGCATCTTAGATGCCTTGAGACGCATGCACTGAAAAAAAATATTGTTTTTTTGAAGAATATATTAATTATGCAAAATAATTGTTAATTCAAATGCTTGGCAGTTGAATATATTTAATATATATATTTTTTGTCAATTTAATTCTCACATTGTTAATAATGAATCTCGTAATCAAAAAGAGCGATTTATACTCGATTTACATTTTTGTTCATCTTTTGGCTTAATTAATCGGAAATGTTAAATAAACATTAAAGCTTAAGAATATTGGAAAAGTGTTCTTGTTATATTTTGTGAACCGATTCTATATTTAGAATATAGATTCAAAGATAACTTTTTGTTTAATTGGTGTTGGTCAGAACTTTCAACCGGTTTCAAGATAAGATTTGGTTATACACTACGTTTGCTTTATTTTCAAGTAATTACTTTCTTTTAAAGTTTTTTTTTTTTTTAAAGTAATTACTTTTTAATAACAGCCTCGCTTTAAGAGAAAACGATTGTTGGTCGAGGTCCATGTAAAAATTCGATATCTAATTCAGCTGTTACAATATCTTACCAGTCGTCTAGGTTGACTTTTCTTTGATTCCATTGAGACGATAACTATATAATTAAAAAAAAAAAACAAATAATAAATAAAGCACTGATTTGCCTAATATTTATGAATATTTTTGATAATTCTATTTGATTTGTGATTACTGATTACAAATTTTCAAGTGGGTTCCTATCTAAAAAAAAAAAAAATATTCAAGTAAATTATGTGTATATTCAAAATCATAACAATAATATATATTCTTACTTTTGTCACTTAAACCAGAGATAAGAAAAAGTATATAAAAGACTCTGTACCTGGCTAAAATAAAAACAGTTACAAATTAGCTTGTAAAATGGGAAAGCTAATAACGTTACTTGTTATTCTCAGCCTTGGCTCACTGATAAGTGGTGAACGTAAGTTAAAAGATAACTGGACTAAAGGAATATAGCCATAAGTATCATTAACAAAATTGTGTTTAAGGCATCGTTAACTGCTATTGGGGCACTTGGGCCAATTACTGGAGTGGCAATGGAAAATTCGACGTATCCAATATCGATGCCGGTCTTTGCACCCATTTGAGCTATACCTTCTTTGGCATCAACAATGATGGCTATATTCACTCCTTGGATACTTGGCTAGACTATGATTTGGGTTTCATTCGTCAGGCCGTTGGTCTAAAGAACCAGAATCCCAATTTGAAAGTACTTCTTGTTGTTGGTGGCTGGAATGAGGGTTCAGCGAAGTATTCCAACATGGCTGCTGATTGGAATAAACGACGCAATTTCATCAACTCTGCTTTGGATTTGATCCGTGACAATGGCTTCGATGGCTTGGACCTGGACTGGGAGTACCCAAATCAACGTGGCGGCAAATGGGATGATCGTTCCAACTTTGTGACTCTACTGCGTGAAATTAAGGAAGCGTAAGTAACTTTATATCGATTACCGATTGCAATTAGATTCACGTTTTAAACTTTCCCTTAACTAACATTGCTTTACAAACAAAAATGTTATTCGAAATTGAAATTTTTGTGTCTTTGACAGTTTTGCTCCCCATGGTTATGAGCTGAGCATTGCTGTTGGCGCTGGAGAGTCCACAGCTAGCACCTCCTATGAGATTTACAACATTGCACAACAAGTCGACTTTATCAATGTGATGACCTATGACTTTGCCATGGCATCCGACGGACAAACTGGTTTCAATGCCCCACAATGGGCCATCGAGAATGCCATCAACTACTGGCTGGATCAAGGTAAGAACTTCTTCCCAACTCTGTTTCAATTGATACTTACCGAAATTCGTACTCGTAGGTGCACCCGCTCATAAGCTTGTGCTTGGCATTGGTCTTTATGGACGTAGCTTCACGTTGTCGAATCCCTCCCAGAACTGGCCAGGTGCACCAGTCCGCGGTGTTGGCGGTGCTGGCCAGTATACCGGCGATGGTGGCTACTTGGGTTACAATGAGATCTGCCAGAACAATTGGCATACAGTTTTCGATCAGAATAATGCAGCACCCTATGCCTTCTCGGGCGATCAATGGGTCAGCTTTGACAATGTGCTCAGTGTTCAGTGGAAAATGGATTTCGCTCTGAGGAAGAACTTGGGTGGCGCCATGGTCTGGTCCATTGAGACTGATGATTTCCGTGGTAATTGCGGTGAAACTTATCCACTTCTGAAGACCATCAACAGGAAGTTGCGTTGGTAAATTTGTTCCTCGATATAGTTGTACATGTTATGTATATATATATTGTATTAATTGATTTACAAACTGAGAATAAAATAAAAAATCATTATTTTAAATAAATTAATAGTTGTAACTTTTCAATTCATATAATCAACATTTTAAGTATTTTTGTCAAGCTTTCCGCGAGGTGTATTTAGCTTTTAACCTTGCTTACCAAATACTCAGTTACTGCGACTTTTACGAACATTTTATTGGGTACAGCTTGTAAACCAACTAGAATTCTACAAACGGAAACACATTTGGATCCACTAAATTAATATGCTGAACGCATCAACATTAAGCTCTTAGGAATCATGATGTAATATTGTTGATGATTGATTTTAAATTTATGCTATATAAGTCTTGCCAGATAATAGAAAAATCCCAAAAAAAGCGAAAGTTATATTGTACAAATAACTTGCTTTTGTTAAAATTAAAAGGCTTTATACTTTAACTAACTTTAAGTAGAAAAGTAGTATAATGTAAATTTAAAAAAAAGTCAACTGGAAGATAGGTCAGAACTTTCCATAGTTATATAGTTAGTTAGAAAAAAAATCTCTGAACAAATAAACTTAAAAGAATCACTTATAAACATACATAACATACATTTAAGCGTGTTGTACTCGAAAGGTATCTGTACTTGACTAGGAGACTAGTCAACCTTAGAAGAGTCACTTATAAACTAGCTTAAAAATTCAGATACATACCTTAAAGCGTGTTGTACTTGAAAGATATCTGTACTTGACTAGGAGACTAGTCAACCTTAGAAGAGTCACTTATAAACTAGCTTAAAAATTCAGATACATACCTTAAAGCGTGTTGTACTTGAAAGATATCTGTACTTGACGTGAAGTGTATTCAAATAAAAAATATCCACTTACTACAAAGCAAAAAAGAATGGAATAAATTTAAGTTGCTAGGGTAATTAACGATTAGAAAAAAGCAAAAGTTCCTTAATTTTGTTGGCTTGTGCTGAATTATTTCCAAATAAGTATGCTAGTAATAAATAATAAGCTATGACAGCGCCAAAATTCGTGGGGTCGATTATTCTATGAAATGAACTAAATCATTTTATAGATTGTTAATAAATGCTTTGTTTCCTCTCTGATAAGGTTCAAGTAAATGTTGCATTTGATAAGAATACAGTCAAAATATAGTTGAAGTGCACATAAGTCAAACAACTTAATTTATGCGCATATTTCACAATATTGATTATAATGCAAACTAAGTTTAAAAGGTGTTATTACTCAAGAAAAAGAAATGTACGTGTATTTATAATCTTGATTATGCGACGGATGACAAAATATATATGAGACCATTGTTATTTTATGGGCTTTATCTATCAAAACAAATGCGTGCTGCTGATAAGTTCGTATTAAGAGTGCACGACCTATAAAAGAAACGGTCAATATGAATCTAGCGCTAAAGCGAGAACCATGAAGTCATTATTCGCTTGTTTGGTTATATCTTTGGTTTGCCTGGCATTTCCCATTGCCAATGGAAGTAAGTATAAGATATGTGTAACGATAAGACTTCCTATTAATTTCAATTTGTAATCCGTTTGCAGAGTTACTCAATTGTTATTGGGGCACCTGGGCCAATTATCGTCCGGGCGATGGCAAATTCGAACCCAGTAACATTGATCCATCCTTATGTACGCACATAAGTTATACCTTCTTCGGCATTGGCGATAATGGTGAATTTAAGTCACTGGACACATGGTTGGATATGGATGATGGTTTGGGTAAGTAATGGTTTAACTTAACGACATCTTAGTCATGTGATTAATCTAACATATTATTTTTCCAGGCTTCATTAGCAAAACGATTGCATTGAAGCAGAGAAATCCCAATCTTAAGGTCCTTGCGGTTGTCGGTGGTTGGAATGAGGGCTCCGCGAAGTACTCGGCTATGGCTGCCGATCCTGGCAAGCGTGCCACATTCATTTCTACCACATTGGCCTTCATTCGTCAACATGGCTTCGATGGTCTTGACTTGGATTGGGAATATCCGGGACAACGTGGTGGCGCTGCTGTCGATAAGGTTAACTTTGTAACACTCTTGAGGGAAATCAAGCAAGCGTAAGTAATAAACTAACCATTTCCTTTGCAAATGTGGAAAAGTTTATAACATTCTATATCTTTCTCTATCTAGATTTGATCCTTATGGCTATGAATTGGGCATCGCTGTGGGAGCTTCCGAAGCTTCGGCTCAACTATCGTACGATATTCCTGCCATTTCACAACACTTGACTTTCATTAATGTGATGACCTATGACTTCCATATGGCATTCGATGGCTATCTGGGCTTTAATGCACCACTTCCCGAGGTGGAAAAGTCCATTGACTATTGGCTCCGGAATGGTATGCGAATTTGAGCACTCGATTTAGAACCTTTACTCAGGATATCATTGTTGTGTGTTTTTCTTTTTAGGTGCACCTGCTGAGAAACTTATCCTTGGCATTGGTTTCTACGGCCACAGTTATCAGATGGCGGATAGTTCGAATAACCGTCCGGGCGCACCTTGCATTGGAGCCGGATCAGCTGGCCCCTTTACCCGTGAAAATGGTTTCATGGGTTATCACGAAATCTGCCAAAATAACTGGCAGACTGTATTTGATGGCGAAAGTCAGTCACCTTATGCCTTCCAGGGTGATCAATGGATTGGCTACGATAATGTGCAAAGTGTTGAGATTAAGATGAAACTTGTGGAATCGAGGAATTTGGGTGGTGCTATGACCTGGTCCATTGAGACCGATGATTTCCGTGGTCGTTGCGGCGAGACTTATCCTCTTCTGAAGGCAATGAATCGCGGTTTGGGTGGAAATATAGGCGGTGGCGGAGGAGGCGGTGGTGGTAATGTTCCACCACCACCACCCCCAACACCAACCCCAACTCCAGGTGGCGGTGGCGGTGGCGGCAATAATGGCGGTGTTGGATGTAGTGATAACTGCAGCCAGGATTGTTATAACTGGCAAAATGGCAACTGTAATCGGTTCTTCCAGTGTGTGAGTGGACAACGCTACGACTTCGAATGTGGCGCAGGACTCTACTTTGATCCCAACAACCTAAACTGTAACTGGCCTTCTGAGGTCAATTGTCCCTATTAAATTTTGTAAAAATAAACAAGCAATGATCGTGTAAACTACAACTTGTTATGCTTTGCTTAGGAATTTTATCGATATATTTGCGCAAGCAAAACGCAAAACTGAGCGCCCTGTTAAATGACAGCGGTCACGCCGTCAAAACAATAATACCGGCTTGTTAAAACTTTACTCCGCTTTCAAACGCTTTTTTTACAAGCGCACGGTGAGTTGATTTGTGTGAGAAAACGGAACAATTGCGACACGTAAGTAATTTAAACTATTAAAAACTTGTAAAAAGTGTGGATTATTAGCAGATCAAGAATGCCAGTAATAACGGTACACCATTTCTCGCTTGGAGATGAACAACTTGCGAAATTGTCTGATGCTTCGGCAGAAATTCGCATGCTCACCTTTGAACAAGTTGAGACAAGTTTTATACACTGCCTAATAAATAAGGACGAAACAAATTTTAACGCATTGATGTTGCTTGAGAAACTGATACGTTGGTTTGCCTTCACACCAATTCAAGCCCCAGATCGCGTTCTTGCCCTAATACTTGAGCTTATGCGACACGTAACTAACTACGCCTCCAGAATATGCTACAGTGGGCTAAACGATGAGCTCGACAAAATACGCCAACTCTTGCAAATTACTCAAGATGCGCAGCTAAAAAGGTGCATGGATCTATTGGACGCTTTGGATAGCCGTATTAAGTCAATGTATTGCATGACTCCCAGTTCAGGTAAGTTAACAATATGCAATTGTTAGAAAATATCATATGCATATAAACAATTATATATATATAAGATATAAAAACGGTTAACGTTGTGGTGAAATTTAATTTCACCAGTGGCAGTCATGGTGAAATAACAAAAAAACGGAAGCATGCGTGGTGAATTTATATACATATAAAACTTCACCATGGTACCAAACAAAATAATGCAAGTGTGGTAGAAATAAAATGATTTGATGTGGTGAGTGCGAGTTTTTTTTTTTGTACCCTGAACCCATTAAAAAAGGGGAAAAAGGAATAATGGTTTTGTGCAAAAGTATGAACCAGGCTAAAGGAAGCTTCTCCGACCCCATAAAGTATATATATATTCTTGATATCATAAGTCGGTAGAGAAACACCGGAGATTGAAATTAAGTAAAGTATGCGTTATATGCGTTCTCACACACACACACACACACACACACACACAAATATATACTTGCAAGCACTTACTGTACGCGTAAAGTATAGGGTATCGTCTAGTGGGGATTTCTTGACTAGAGCCCTAATTGTTTTATTTGTATATTTTTAGTTGTGTTTCACTTTAAATGAAGCTGCAATAAATAAAGTTCATAACGCAAAAACGATTATATAGTATTGTCATTAAAAAAAAGAAACCAGACCCTCCCCACACTGCCCCATTACAAAGTGTATAAAAACAATTAAAATTATTAATTCGTTATTTGTTTTATTTATTTTTTTATTCTTATTATTTAATATTTTATTTTCAACTAGATGAATCGGAAAGCGACGATATAGATTTTTCAATTAATTCCTTCAATCTGCAGTCTGAAGACGAAGAGCCAGCATGGTCTACCGCCAGCGATGACGATCTATTCACACTGGTCACCATTGCTGATGGTCTGAGTGTTGATAACGATGAGCTGTTGCAGCAGCAATTACTCAACATACAAATGAAAGCATGTGACTATCCAGTGGAGTATCTGTTACAGCCGCCGCACATCTTGCTACGCGTTATGCACGTGCAGAAAGTAAGGAAATCGGACGAAATAAAAAATGCCATTTATCGTGTACTGCTTACAATTGTAAAGCAATTCCAGCGTGGCATCAGCGATCGCTGCAAAATTCGTAACTATGCCATTGGCAAGGCCACTGGTAAGACCCAATTGCGTATAACGAGCGCATTGAGTCTGCTGCTAAATGACTTCTGCTTGGAGCCATTAAATCAACCCCACAGTGCGCTTCACAATCAGATTTGGCTTTTGTTTGAGCTAACCGCTGAGGTAACGCAAACGTACGCTCAGCTAAATGCACCCATCCCAAGCGCTCATGTGCAGAAACTGGAAAAGTTTGTGACCAAATTTTTGACCCAATTGAAAAAGATAGATGTATCTGATGTCCCGTTGTCAACAAACATGGGCAAAAAGCTGCTATTCGTACGAACTGTATCTGTTCTGTTTAATGATTTCGTTTTGAAAGCATTAATCCATAATGCATCCATCAACGAATGTCAGACTGATGCCAAATTGCTTGATTCATTGTTTGCAGACAGTATCTATTGGTTGTGCATGCCACAGCGATTGAACGAAATGTGCAAGCTGTACAATCAGTTTGAAAAAACGAAATCGTTTGTTATAGAGGATTTGGTGGACTTTAAGGCGACATTCAATTCGACAATTGGACACCTTCTTAACAAAACTAAACTGCCACCACAAAAGCTGTTGAGGAACTGTAGTCGATTTTGTTTGGACTTTATGCATTTGGGCAGCAAGTCATTGGCGCAACAGCTCGTTGAGGCAATTTTCAAGTGCACCAGCTTGTTTATAACGCAACTTGATTTGCGTATGTTGGCGGAATCAATGATCATCACTCTTGTTGATACGACCGTGGACGTCGAAATGCACGGCCATTTATTGCAATTGCTAAAGAAGCTTGTCACCGATCACTTTAATGCATTGGCGAATAAGATAAACTATTTGCCTGGTTGCAGAAATATAAAGCTAATCCGCCATCACATTCTAGGCTTTCCGATTAGAACATCTGTGTTGCACGACCTGCTCCTCATGGCTTGGCGCCCTTGGCATTCAGCTCTAAAGCAATGGTGCACTGATTACTTTGTCATGCTATTGGGTGTTGTGAAACTAATACCGAGGTATGAAGTTACTAACTACTTTCAGCTAATGAAGCCCCTTTTGCCGCTTATCGTTTATCGCAGCATCGATCAGCCGGAACTGCATCAGGTGCTGTGGGATCTACTCGATGCGAATGGACAATATTTGGAACGGACTGTGGCACTCAACGGTAATGTCTGTTTTCTATTTCATCCAGATGAGAAAATACGTAAGGCTGCCATTGTACGCGTGGCTTTTTATCTAAATTGGCTTCATGACCAAGGAAATGGTGAAGGGTTACCGATGGACATAAGGTCTACTTGCATGATCCCGCATGATTTGTTTATTGTTAAACAACCAATTGACTATGCCACAGTATTCAATATTGATCTTAATAATCCACAATCAAAAAAGATGGACTCGTTGTTGCGTGTGTTGTCAGTGGATAATGCCGAAACGGCTACTGCACCGTATTGGAATTTGTCCTGTGTGTTGCGTCACATCTTTTTGCACCCGGATTCGGAACAGAGATCTTATGGGGCCGCTATCATATTTCTGTCATTATTTCGCGAACTGATCTTTATACACGGAACTACCCCTGAGCTACAGGAAGATCTGTCGAAATTATACATACCGTTTATTTACGATCTAGTACCATTCACTCAGCCCCATAGAGAACCGCTGTTGCACCAAATGATGGCCATGGCCGATTATAAATTCGTTGGATATCATAATCTTCAATATTGGCGTTTATTTTTCGCGCACGCTGTCTGTGGCAGTATGGAAGATTTATCGTTGTCCGCGATGCGTGAATTGGACATTCATGAGACAGTGAAGTTAACACCATCCGATTTGGCGTTGGTTCATGCCACCCAACTGAAACTGCAGTTTGAAAACCTTCTAAACGATTTTCAGTGTAACAATCATGAGAAATTGCAATTTCCGCTTGGCAGTCTTCATCTTCTTCTGATCCATTTGCGTGACGATGTCAAGCCTGCTTATCGCAAGCAACTCTGGTTGCTTCTGCACAATTACTTACGAGTCTTGCCTAGCGCCACTGAGGAGCTTAAATGCTATACCATGGTGTTGGAACTCTGCCACCGTTGTTTGCGCCTTCATTTACCAGAAGTGCATAAGGGTTTGAAAACTGCCTTAGATGCTGACCGAAGTCACAGTTTCTTTATTATACTGCAGAATAGAAAGGCTCCTTTAAGACTTCTCCATTTGGTTACCGAATGTCTGGGTGCGCTTATTTCCGACACCGTCTGTGACCAAACTATTGCACCCATGTTGTACCCAGAGATTTTCGTGAATTTAAGCAGATTTGCTCGCTTGCATTTTGAGTTACGCCAACTGCAACATCTTCGATGCTTTCTCAGTATACTGCGGGAGCTAAGCGGGAAGCCTTTACATTTACATCATCTTGATGTACAGGTAATATATGAAAACACGCAACTAATGTGAAGAATTGTGTGCTTTATTGTAAACCCTATTTGTTTCTATGTTATTCCTTCTATCTTTTTAATAGGCACACTATCATCACTTCGTTCAGCTGTCGCGCAATTTACGGACAAACACACATACTGGAGCTCAGATGCAAAGAGACTGTCTACTGATCATTTGTCAGCTGCCGTCGAACACCAGGTTCAAGCCGGTAGACAGTTATGCTAGTGGAGGTAAATCAAAGGTCTTACGCTATTTTCTCAGTCTGCATTACCAGTGTGATAGAGAACTGCGCGCATTGGCCTGGACGGCGTTGGCCAATTGGTGCCAGAGCGCTGGACGTGATGTTGTTCCCGCTCTGCTGAAGTTGCATCTATATTTGCCCGGAGCTTTGCGCGACCGTTGCCTACACACGCTGCTCAATCCGAATGAGGTGATGATAGTGCGTGAGCTGGCGGGACGTATGTTTGAGATGCTGATGTCGTATATGCTACCAATTGACATCATCAGCCCGTTGATGCGATTTTCATTCCTCAATAAGGCAGCCGTGGCAAGAAGTTCATTGCATTTAACTTCAACAGTTGAATTGAATTTTGATAGATCGAATGCAATGCATTCGTGCGAAATAATGAGCTGCTTTGTGGCTATATGCGTACGTCTGACCGTCATTGAACCAAAGTGGTATTCAAAAATGTGCGATAGTCCCTTCTTCGAAAGCCTCTGTGAAATCATGAAAGCGGGAATACCAGTGGAGCAATTCAATAGAAGCTATATGGACTTAGGCGCTGGACATATCTGCAAGCTCTTTGCACGATGCCATCAACTTCATAATCTGTTTATTAATCGCACCATCTGTGGTTTCCCGATGCTGCTTCAAAATTTCTATGCAATGATAGATATGGGGCTCAGTTATATGTCGCCGTTGCCGGAAACTTATCACATTGAACTGCTAAAGCTTCTTATGGTCTTCCTCAAGGAAGATAACTCCTGTTCATATCTGTCTTCGTTTCGGCCACACAACACCAAATTCATTGCTTTGATCCTGCAGGGTCTGAGGGTCGACAATACCGAAGGTACAGTCATGGAATATTCATTGTTAACGCTATTGTTTATGCTGAAAAGAGCTCGGCAGGCAGCTGTTGGTAAGGATATAATGTGCCTGTTCAAAGAGTATGTGGAGCACACTAATGATAAGTACGAAAATGGGGATGAACCAGATGCCGAAGACAACAAAAACACCTGCAAAGAGAACTCTATAAATCCCTTATGCCAACAACTGAAATTGGTAACCATAAATCCACCAACGACAAAGCACAACAAACCCAAAGCAAAACAAGCCCAAAAACCGAAATCAAAATTAAACGGAACTATGCTGATATACCAGCGATTGGATGAACTGTTTGAGAAGTACTTTCCGACCGGCGCATTCAATTTCGTCGAGCCACACACAAAGAATCAACAAAAGATCTGTGACGTTCTCGGTCAGTTTCTCATGGTATTCCCACAAGCAATGGAGGGAGCAGTTAAAAGCAAGCTACTACACCGCATTATCCAACATTTGGAGTCATGCGCCATTAATATCGGCTACAATATATCCAATGATAAGAGCCGGGATGGCTTTCCGGAAGACTCAGCTATCTGTAATCTTTCGTTGTTGTTTAACTTGCTAATCAATTGGCATGCGGCACCGCATGCTGCCATCACGGATCCAGTGATGGCTTTGCGCGTGGTGCGTATACTGTCGCGCTTGTGGGACTGGCAATCGGATTATATGGTGCTTGCGAACTTGACAATTCGTCTGTTGGCAGTGCTCACTGAATACTCCTTGGAGCTATGCAAGCAGGCATGCCAGTCGCATACCAATGATTCGCTGTTAAAGCAAATTCTGAATTTCTTCGCTAAAAATTTGCCAAAGTATCCCAATGATTTGTTGCATAGCGCATTGCGTTTCATGATCAACTGTTGCGCCTGCCTCGAGGGTCGTGTGAGTCTCCAAACACTTGGCATTCTCGGCTTGATGGATAAAGTACTCGACACGGATGTTACACCGGACTTGCAGAATATGTTTATACTTTTTTGGGAGACCTTCTCTCGTTACGAGCACGGCTCGCAGATCATCTATTTCGATGAACTTAACCGCGCCATTCGCCGCTGGCGCCCTTTGAATACGTTTCGGCTGCGTTGCCTTCGCATTATTTGCAACATGTGCGCTGACAGTGGCAATCGGTTGCGCTTGCTTGAAATGACCGATTTCATGAATCTGGTCAGTTACATTGTGCAACAGGCGGTGCTGATTAAAGTTCCAAGTGTTGCAAGTAATACGATCATCAATTCCTACGTGGAACAGTATATAATTGCAATTTGCCTGCTCAAACTATTCGAACCCAATGATACCCATACGGAAAATTTCCGTTACACTGAACTCCACAAAAAATTAATATTGCTGTCAAATTATTTGATGGCTAGACAATTGCGAAGTCCAGAGGAGTTTAAAAAGTTTCCTTTTGCAATCAAATTGAAATATGTGCTGGAAAAGCTTTTCAATTCGCTCCAATCATAATTAACTACATTTTTCTGTACATTTAATGTTTAGTGTTATCTTATAATCAATTTTGTTTTTTTATATAAGCGATTTTAATTGATGAATGTTACCAAAAGACCTGTAACTAGATAAACAAATATACAGATGCATATGTACATTACTTTTTTGTTTTCTGTTTTATTTTATCAAATCACTCCATAAGATATTTTTAATAGCTGCAAACAAACAGTTAGATCGAGCATAGTTTACAAATACACTCAAAAGCTTTCTGCGCTCACGATCTTTCCTTCCACTCTTTTGCTCTCTGTTTACGTTTTCATCAGAAATTCGAAAACCTGCCAAATCAGCTGTTTAGTGCTTTAAATTTTTATTTATTACTTTTGTACGTACGTACTTTGGATAATACAAATCTTATCACAAGCTTAATCAAAGTTTTAAATAGTCTGTTATCAAAAAGCTTAGAGCAAAGCTCAACGAACTGCAATTATTATGTCAAGATTTCGTCAAGATAAGTAACTTGTCTGAAACTTCTACATATACATAGCGCTTAAGTATAGTATATAGTATATATGCATATGTTTTCCAACCAGATATTCCATTTTAAATCAAAAGATTCTCATATACATATTACACTAACAAGTTTTGTTATTATTGTTTTTAATGCGATAACAACTGCTATTAGAAATACACATACACACATCTAAGTCCGTTCTATGTTCTCGCAAACAAATAGTGAGAGGGAGAGAGCTTTGCTCCGTTTGGTATAAATATGCATAGAAAACGTAGCACGCATTTAGTTAGCGACGATCGCTTCGCTCCGTTAGACGTACGGTAAAAAGCAAAATGGTTTCCACTGGCAAATATTGTTTTGCTATCGATCGCGGCGGCACCTTTACCGATGTGCTCTGCATTTGTCCCGGCGGCCGTGTGCGCACCATGAAGCTGCTCTCTGAAGATCCGGAACGTTACAGTGATGCTCCACGTGAAGGCATAAGGCGCATACTAAAAGAGGTTACGTTTTTCAATAGATAAATATAGTATGATTCAATTAAATGAGAATTAATTAAAGGAAACTGGCTCAGATGTAACTGCAGCCGGTCTGGTGGATACCTCAAGGATTGGCTGGGTGCGCATGGGCACCACTGTGGCGACCAATGCTCTGCTCGAACGCAAGGGTGATCCTGTTGTCCTGGTGGTGAACACTGGCTTTCGAGATCTTCTCTACATTGGCAACCAGGCGAGACCAAAAATCTTTGATCTCAACATACGCAAACCAGCTAACCTCTACAAGACGGTCGTCGAGGTCAACTGTCGCATTGTGCCAGAGCAGTCGGAACGTTGTCAGCTAAGTATGTTGACTTTGTTGATCATGTGTTTATTAGTTTGCTAAAGACTTGCCTTCCAGATCAAAAGTGGAAAGTGCTGCAGGGTATCACTGGAAGCAATTACTTGGAAGTAGAACCGGTGGACGAGTTGGCTGTACGGGAATCCTTAGCTACCGCTCGCCAACAGGGAATTAACTCGGTTGCAGTGGTGCTCACCCACAGTTACGCCTGTCCGGAGCATGAACTGCGCATTGGAGAGATTGCCACGGAGCTTGGATTCAGTCATGTCACACTCTCCCACAAGGCTATGCCCATGTGCCGGGTGGTGGCTAGAGGTTATACAGCCTGTGCGGAGGCATATCTAACACCACATGTAGATCGCTATCTAGCCAGGTGAGTGGGCGTTACTCTTTCTCTCTCTTTCTCTCATTGTGTTTGTGTGCATGTGTGTACCTGCTTAGCTATATCTCGAATTTGTCGCTTATAAATTAGTGTGATGAGAGTGCGTCTTTTTGTTTCTGTCTTGTTTTTGGGTCAAACCACAATTCACAAATCCCAAACAGCGGCGAGAATAACGCGACAACAATAAAGATAATGATAATATAAAGAATGCAAACACAAACACGTCGCTAGAAAAACTTCTATGTGAAAAGCTTCCCTCAAAGTTTCGATGTTCTCTTACGTTACAGTGATGGTCAAAAAAATAGTCAAACCTCATTTAACACTGCACTTACAAAATGTTCCGTTGAACGTCAATCGACATTCATTTATTACTTAAAGCTATTACTTTTGTCCAAGTGTTTATAAATTTAAATTTACTCAATTGCAGCTTTAAGTCTGGCTTCGAGAATCAGTTGAGTGGCGTTGATGTGCTCTTCATGCAATCGGACGGTGGCTTAACTAATATGGAGAACTTTCGTGGCGCTCGTGCCATCCTCTCTGGGCCGGCAGGTGGCGTTGTGGGCTACGCATTGACAGGTTGCCGTGAAACTGAGCTTCCATTGATTGGTTTTGACATGGGCGGTACTTCAACAGATGTGTCTCGATATGCCGGAAGTTATGAGCATGTGATTGAGAGCACCACGGCGGGTGTGACAATTCAGGCACCACAATTGGACATCAATACGGTGGCGGCGGGTGGCGGTTCCCGACTCTTCTTTCGCTCTGGCATTTTTGTGGTGGGTCCAGAGTCAGCGGGCTCGCATCCCGGACCAGCGTGCTATAAGAAAGGTGGTCCACTGACCGTTACGGATGCTAATCTGATGCTTGGACGCATTCTGCCGCAATACTTTCCCAAGATCTTTGGTCCCAATGAAAACGAACCTCTGGACTATGAGTTGACGAGAAGGAAGTTTGCCGAGCTTCAGTCGGACATCAATGCTCATTTGAAAGCCAGTGGAGATTCTAGAGTGCTAAGCATAGAACAAGTGGCTTTGGGATTTATTCGTGTTGCCAACGAAACCATGTGTCGTCCCATACGCGCTCTAACCCAGTCCCGTGGCCTGGACACGGCCAATCACGTGCTCTCCTGTTTTGGCGGTGCTGGCGGCCAACATGCCTGCTCCATAGCTAGAAATCTGGGCATTGCCAAGGTTGTGGTCCATAAATATGCTGGAGTACTTTCTGCCTATGGCATGGCTCTGGCCGATGTCGTCCAGGAGGTGCAAGAGCCCAGTGGCATTGAGTTCAATGAGGCGAATGCTCAGCTCATTAAATCACGTCTGGATGCCTTGTCGGAGCGTTGTCATGCTCAGCTGGCTGAGCAAGGATTTAAACAAATTGAGCTGCAGCCATTTTTACATTTGCGCTATGAGGCAACAGATGGCGCTTTAATGTGCTCTCCAGTTAGTGTAGATAAAAATCAATCTGGATCAGTTTTAGTTTCTGCTTATGGTGATTTTCATGTGACTTTCCTGGAACGCTATCGCACCGAGTTTGGCTTTGTGCTACAGAATCGACGCATCATTGTGGATGATATTCGCATACGTGGTCTGGGCAAGAATGAGACGCCACCGGAGGCTCAAGTGGAACGTGCCCAACAGCCAAAACCAAATGCCGAAGGGACTACCATGGTGCACTTTGATCAGGGCTCCTACGATACACCTATATATTTGACCAAGCATTTGCGTGCTGGTCATCAAATCTCTGGACCAGCTGTACTCATCGATCAGCTATCAACAATCATTGTGGAGCCCGAATGCCAGGTTCATGTGACCAGCTATGGTGATCTCATAATGGATGTACAAACGAGTGGCAAGCATGGCATCAATGCCGATTTGGATCCAGTACATCTGAGCATCTTTAGTCATCGTTTCATGAGCATCGCCGAGCAGATGGGCAGGTGAGATTCTTTGAACCTTTTCGCTTTCTCGAGAACTGAATGAAGTCTTTTTTTTTCAGGGTTCTTCAACGCACTTCGATTTCAACAAATATCAAGGAACGTTTGGATTTCTCGTGCGCTTTGTTTGGTCCGGATGGCGGGTTGGTTAGCAATGCACCACATATTCCAGTGCATCTGGGTGCCATGCAGGAGACGGTGCAGTATCAGCTTAAGGTCAGGGGAGGAACATTGAAAAATGGCGATGTCATATTGGCTAATCATCCACAGGCTGGTGGCTCACATTTGCCAGATCTAACAGTTATAACACCAGTATTTTATGAGTAGGAAACCACTCTTGAACGGATTAGAGAATCCTCTTTATAGCTCGAACTCACTCTCTTTCCATTGCAGTGGGCAATCGCGTCCAGTGTTCTTTGTGGCCTCGCGTGGACATCATGCCGATATAGGAGGCATTACGCCGGGTTCAATGCCGCCGCATTCGACATCTTTGGCACAGGAGGGAGCTGCCTTCAAGTCATTCCTAATTGTGGAGAATGGTGTATTCCAGGAGCAACAGATTGTGCAACGCTTGACAACGCCAACGGACGCAAAGGGAGCTGTGGGTACCAGAAATCTTAGCGACAATCTATCTGATCTGAAAGCACAGATCGCGGCTAATCACAAGGGTATTCATTTGGTGTCGGAGCTGATTGATAGCTATGGCTTGGATGTTGTCCAGGCGTACATGACGCATATACAAAAGAATGCAGAACTTGCGGTGCGGGATATGTTGCGTCAGATTGGCAAGGAAACGTTGGATAGGACAGGTTCAACGGTGCTCCAAGCACAAGAGTTTATGGATGATGGTTCACCCATAACACTAAGGGTAACCATAGATCCTGAGAAGGGTTCAGCACTGTGTGATTTCACTGGCTCTGGTCAAGAGGTTTGGGGTAACTGTAATGCTCCTCGTGCCATTACATTGTCAGCTCTGATCTATTGCCTCCGGTGCATGGTAGGACACGATGTGCCCCTTAATCAAGGTTGCCTGGCGCCCATTCAGGTGATCATACCAAAGAACTCCATATTGGATCCATCAGAGGGCGCTGCTGTTGTGGGTGGCAATGTGCAGACTTCACAGCGTATTGTGGACACAGTGCTAAAAGCATTCGGAGCTTGTGCCGCCTCCCAGGGTTGCATGAACAACATAACAATTGGTGATGATCAGTGGGGCTATTATGAAACTGTTGCCGGAGGATCTGGCGCCGGACCAGGTTGGCATGGTGCTGGTGGTGTCCACACGCACATGACCAATACACGTATTACAGATCCGGAGATTTTGGAATTGCGCTATCCCATGATACTGAAACGTTTCTGTTTGCGCACGGATGGGTCCGGTGGACATGGGCAATATATTGGTGGCGAGGGGGTTGAGCGAGATTTGCTTTTCCGCAAGCCAGTTACATTATCCGTTCTCACCGAACGTCGCACCCTACAGCCTTACGGTCTAGCTGGCGGCCAGCCGGGCAAACGTGGACGCAATCTAATTATTAAACATGATGGAAGAGTTATTGCGCTTGGTGGCAAAACGTGCATCGATGTTGAGGCAGGAGTAAGTATATCCCGGCACATGTATATTTACCAAATTAATACGTCGGCTGTATTTTGCAGGACACATTTGCAATGAAAACCCCTGGTGGTGGTGGCTATGGTGACGCTTCCAAAACTGATCTGTCCTCCCAAAATAACGAAAATACACAGAAGTTTATTGAACGTGGCACAGTTCATAATTATCTTCAAGCTCAGGAGTCTGCATAAATATGCATTAAATTAAGCATGTTTTATTCCATTATATTTATAAAAGAAAATTTATTAAAATTCAAACTGCCGCTTATTAATTGTGTGACCAGAGATCTATTTTGTCTTTTCGATACATTTTTGGTTAGAAGCAGCTACTCAATGGATTTGATTTACCTATCGATTGCAGGCTACTTGTTGAGCTTAAATTCGTTCTACATTTTGACACTACTGTTTAACAATTTATTCTTACAGCTTTCTGAAAAAAAAACTGACTGCATTCATATCCAATTGTGTTTAAATTGTTCAATTCACCGCAAACCTAAAATTACCGGCACCTGCACACCAAAACAACAGCTTCTATCGATTAATACAGTTCTGAAATCAACCATCTCTATTAACAGTTCTATTCTCCTCAATTTTGTAAACAATGTGCACGTGTTGCAGACCTAAGTCAATTTAAATTAATAAGTTATACTTATTAAATGCTTTAAACGCGTTCATTTAACAAATTTAAGAAACAGCACTGACTGCAAAATGGCGTCATTAACAGAAAAGTCCAAAGAGACAAATACTTTTCGGGTAATTAACTCACATTTATATGTGGTGCACATGGACCATTTTTTGCTAATTAATATTCTTTTGCATTTGCAGTTTAAATCGTTTACAGATCGCGTTAATGAGATTGATTTGCGCCACTTGGCACTCTATCACATTGGCCACAAAAATGAACAACTGGAGGAGACGGAAACTGAAACTTACTTTCAACAAACGCTGCAAAAATGGAATGTGCTCAATTTGACCGAGGAGTACAACGATTTTAGCAAGCGTTGTCGAAAAATTGTCACTCTACCCCAGCTGTTGCATCAAAAGGACTTTGTTATCGATTTGCTGCTGGAGCGCCTTGCCACAGCTACCAATTTATCTCAGCAACCACTGCTGGAGTTACTCTATGTTCTGGCACGCGATCTCCGCGAGGAATTCTATGCATATTTTCAACGTGTGCTGGATCGTTTGATATGTCTATTAAATACCCAGGATGCCGAGCAGCTGGAGTGGACACTCATCTGTCTAGCACATCTGTTCAAGACCCTGAAATCGTATCTGAAACGCAACATTGGTATTGTTTTTAATGCCATTCTGCCGCTTTTGGATGAGCATCATTATGCGGAGCATGTGACAAACTTTGCTGTGGAATGCTTTGCTTATATAGCAAGGGATGTGCGCGATTTTCCACGTTTCCTTGCATATGTACTGCAAACAGTGATACGCGAGCAAGTAGCTAGTGTCCATGGCTGTGGACGCCTGCTTTACGAGATCCTGCGTGGTGTCAATGGACATCTGCACACTTGTGCAGGCGATTTACTCTCACACGTTCTCCGGCTGCTTGGCAATGTGGAGGGCACATACACTGAGGCACAAACAGCACTGCTTGCCGACATTGTGCAACACTGTTTTGGATTGCTTTTGAATTTCATCAACGCCGATCAAAGTGTTGTCCTTTGGCTTCAGCTGTGTGCTACTATCTCCTTGGAGCAGCTAAGTGTGACTGCAACCGTGCAATTGTTGGACTTAATCTTACCACTCATTGCGCACAAGGAGGGCAAATATATTGCGGAACTATCGCTGCTGGTGCCCACAATATTGAAGCTCTTGGATCGGCATACGGCGCAACCCTTGCAACAGCTGAGCACCTTGGTTAGCAGTTTGTTGCAGGCGAAGCAAACGCAATTGAGTCAACTCGATGCCAGTTGCCTGCTTCAGAAACAGCTCAAAGTTAGCCAAGTGTCGCGTACGGTTTACTCAGATTTTGTTCTTCAAATGTTGGACTATAAACTCTTTGAGCCACTCGTGCTGCCCCATGTTGTGGCACACTATGAGGAGCATCTAGATGCGGCTGCACTGGAGCTTCTAGCACGCATTATACAACACAAACGTCCGCTGCTCGTAGATGCCATCAGCCTGTCCAATTGGCAGCCATACCCCATGCAGCTAAAACAAGCAGAAACATTTAAGCATCTAGAGAAAGAAATACAGCGCATTGATGTAAAGAAGGAGCAGAAGCTGTTACTGTTAGTGCTGCTGCCACATTTGCGTGGTTTTAACAAGCAGCCACTGGAGAAGGCTCTAGAGTCTGCCATACAGGAGCAACTACATATACTAGCTGACTGCAAGCTCTTGCTGCTACTCCTCCAAACACATTCAGTGCTTCAGTTTAAGTTGTCCAAAAAAGTCAGCGCACAATTGCAACAGACACTGCTGCCACTTCTCAATCAAGATCTGCGTGCCTTGGCCTGCCTGCAGCTAATCCTGCTCAAGGCGTCCAAAAGTGAGTTATCGGAGGAGATTTTAAATGCTGCCTCCAAGCAGTTAAGTCAACCGGATCGTCAGTGTCGTCGTATTGCAGCACATTGTCTGGAACTTCTAAACAACAACAAGCAGCAATCCAATCCCTATGGTTATTTTGCTGCTGCCTGTGGCATTGTGCCCACAGTGCACAATTATCGTGAGCTGTTGCTGCAACTGCAACAACTGGAGCCAACAGCAGCACAGTTCAAGGAATACGAGCAGCTGCCACACTTTAAGGAGCATACTGTCAGTTTACTGCTCGGCTTGCTCTTCAACAACTTTAAGTTTGTTTGGGCTCCAGTACAGCAATTGCTCTCGCAGTATGTTAAAGTGATGACTACCGATGAATTCTGGCCCCAGTTCCATGACAAACTCCAGCTTACATTCACATGCATTAATGGCAAAGAGAAGGCAGCGCCATTGCCACAACGTAACTTTGATTCCCAGGCTTTAAACACGCTGTTGCCACTCGATGAGGAACAGCTGGAGATGACGCCGCAGCAGGCAGTTAATTATCGTCAATTGCTTTGGCAATGCATACCCATGTTGGGTCAGATTGCCGAGATCAAGAATCGGGATCTGGTGAGTCTATTCATGCAGTTTGTGGAGCATGAGTATCGTGGCCAACTAGAGCGCACGGAACACACATGGAATCTTAATGAGATAACAGGTAATTGAACTTCATTATTCAAAAGCAAAATCTCTAATCCGAACTTCGTTTAATATTATAGCTGACATGGATATCGAACCGGACAATGATGATGCCGATGAAACAGTTGAAAAGACTCCAGCGCGCAATCAGGAACGCCACAAGCGAAAGATACGCAACTCCCAAGCCAAATATATTCTACAAACACTTCAACTCAAGTTGGCCTGTTTTGTTAAGCAACCGAATCCGAAAGCTGTGCATCGCGAGGCGGAAATGCGCGACTTCTATCTGGAGCTGTTAGCCGGTCCCAATGGACAGTTGCAGCAGCTTGCATTGGATTGTTTAGTTGCCTACAAGCAACCCTCAACACTTGTGCAGCACAAGCAACAGTTGGCGGGACTCATTGATGATGCCAAGTTCAAAGCCGTACTCAGTGGATTTGAGCTGGCCAGTTTAGCTGAACAGCAGCGTAAGGAATTGATGCCCTATATACTACGTGTACTCTATGGCCATCTGACTAAGGGCGGACAACGTCAGTTGAGTGGACAGCAACGGAAGACATTGATTCTTCGTTTCCTCGGTCAGTTGGAGGAACAGGAAATCTTTAGCTTTCTTAAAATGGCTTTCGGTCGTTTCGAGGAGTACACAGATCAACCAATCGAATTACTACCAGGCCATGTTAAGGAACAGTTCCAGATCAATGCTGTTATCTCTGCACGTCAGCTGCAGCGCATTGTTAATCTTCTGGAGCTTATACGCAAGGAGTTTGCCGGCAAATTGAGTGTTGACTTTCAACAATATGTGCTAAAGCTATTGCTGCTGGCTGGCTGTGTTGCCCAACAGGTGCTCGGAGGCACTGCACATCAAGTGGAGGCTGCCTATAAGAATGTGCGTCATGGAGCACTCCAAACGCTGGTCAACTATTTCGGCCAGCTCTTGGATATGTCCGAGTTGTGGCAATCGGAACAGCTGCAGGCCATATGTGAGGTTTTTGTTTGGCCAGGATTGGAGCGATTGTCTCAGGATTCTATACATACGCCCACGCCACTGTTGAAGCTACTCCTGCTCTGGGGTGGCGAACCATCCTTTCAGCCCTGGCTGCAGCAGCGTCCAACACCCAAATCAATGCCCATCATTCATCATCTGATGGCGCTGCTGATGAACGACAAGGCAAAGACTGTGGTGCGACGAGCCCTCCTCCAGCTGGTGGAACAGCTGCTGGAGAGTGCAAATTCCGAGGAGGAACATGGTGCAGTTGCTCTATCCATACTGCAACCCTATATACCTGATGTGCTGCAGTTGATGCAGGCCAGTTGGCGTCACAAGCGTGCCGGCAAACAGACGCTGGACAAGCGAGAACTCAACATCCTCAGTCTGCTTACAGTGCATGTGGATCAGCCGGATACGTGTGAACTGCTGCTGCAGACACTTCTGCCCATATTTACCAAGCAGTCGGCTAGTGCTGGACCCGAAACAGTACTCCAACTCATTACAACGCTGTCTAATCTTTGCCAGCGTGTGCCTGCTCCACATAGCTATGTGCGTCAACTGGCGCCACTCTTTGAGCTGGTTCACGTTTTGCCCGCTCGCAAGCTGCTTTGCGAGATCCTCGCCGAGATGGCCAAGCGACTGCATAAACAGGCCAAGGAGCAGGTGAAACTGTCTGCTGCTGCAGCATCTCTTCGGGATTGGGCACGCTTTGTTCTGCAGCTGAATGCATGGGATAAGCGCTGGCTAGAGCAGCCCGACTACGACAAGCGTCTCCAAGCAATAACGGAGCTAAAGCAGCTGCTGGAGCGCAAGGAGCTTAGCGAATCCTCAATAGATCTTGAACTGGGTCTGTTGGTCACCTACAATTGCTTCTATATGCTGCGTCATGTCTCGGATCTTGGCATGCGTGTCAACATTGGCGAGCTGCTCAAGCTCCTGCTCCCGAAACTTACCCAACAGCTGCAACAGATTCCCGATGAACTCCACTTTTGGCTGGATGAATCTCTGTTACCGCTCCTGCAGCGCTGCCTGCGCGATGAGCGCCACGAGCATGCCCGCAATGAAGCCATCGGTCTCTTGGGTGAACTATCTCGTCAGTGTTCCAATGCCCATGAGATACTGCGGGATCTGTCTCCCTTGTGCGATTCTCATGATGCAGATGTGGATTTCTTTGAGAATATGCTGCATTTACAGACACAGCGTCATGGACGTGGTCTACAGCGTCTTGTGAATATTGCTGGTGGCGCCAGTTGGCGTCAGACTTGCCCCACACCACGTACCCTTACCCAGTTCCTAATGCCATTGACCACGAGATATCTGCTAAGTGAGAAACATGCCGGTAAACATACATTGGTGGATGTGGCCATCGAGTCGGTGGGCGTTATGTGTGAGCTCTTGCCCTGGCAGCAATATCATGCTGTGCTCCGTCATTACCTGCAACGATTGCGTCTCGCTCATGGCCAGCAGAAGCAGTGCGTCCGCTTGGTTGTGCGCATTCTCGATGCTTTTCACTTTGATCTAAGCAATGCCGATGGCAATCTTCAGGCCCAGGTCAAGCAGATGATTAAAGAAACGGTTAAAGAAGAGAATGAGGAGCAGGAGGATGATGAGGATGCCAAAGAGGAGCTACCAGTAGACAGCACAGATATTAATTTTGAAGAGGAGCAGCAGCTGGAGGATGAGGAACTATCAAAGGAACAGAAAGTCACCTCCCTGGCGCTGGCTCCAAATGCAGCTAAACGCGTCATGGCCACCATTACCACGGTTCTCCTGCCCACGCTTAATCGTGCCATCACCGAGAAAACCAACTATGACAACAAGCACAAAGTGAATCGAAGACGGTTGAGCTACGAACGTGAGGAGGAGGAAATCCAGCGAGTGCCCATTGCTCTGGCCATGGTGAAGCTGCTGCAGAAGCTGCCACACGAGCTATTGGAGAATAGTTTGCCAGGTGAGTAGTTGTGAAGTAATACCGAAGCATCCAACTATTCAATGTTACTCCTTTACAGGCATCTTCATGAAGGTATGCACGTTCCTCCGATCTCCTCTCAAGTCCGTGCGCATGTTAACCCGTGATATACTAAAGAAGATTATGCTAACGTTGGGTGGCAGTTGGTTGGGTATGCTGCTGGAGCAGCTGCAATCGCTGCTGACACGTGGCTTCCAGGTCCACGTGCTCTCCGTAACGCTACATGGTGTTTTGGATGCACTCCGTGGTCAGTTGCAGCCATCGCATATTGAATTGTGTCTGCAGAATCTGCTAGAGGTAGCCTTAAATGACATCTTTGGTGATGTGAGTGCTGAGAAGGAGGTGGACAAAATAGTGTCTCATACGCCGGAGGCGAAACCAAGTGCCAAAAGCTATCTAACATTGAACATTGCTGCACGGCATATTCGTGATAATTGTCTGTTGGATTTACTGCTGCCGTTTAAGGAGCAATTGGCGCGCACCCATTCCCGCAAGGTTACACAGAAGATACAGGAGTGCTTTGCCAAGATTGTTTCAGGTCTGGTGGAGAATACGCATATAGCGAGGGAGAGCCTATTGATCTTCATCTATGGCACCATGTCGGAGAGCATAACGGATCTACTGCCAGGCACTCAGAAACGACAGCTAAGTGCCAAACAGCAGGAACTTATGCGTCGTTCTCGTCCCGATTGTTTGCTGCTCCAACCAGCTCCAGGAAGACGCAGTGTTGCCACCGGCAACAAACAGGTCAAATCCAATGCCCAGGCCAATGCTCATATACTCATCGAATTCGGTTTGGAGCTGCTTCACTTTGTGCTCAAGCGCAAGAAGCTAACTGATTTGGATTATCAACCTTTTTTGCATCCCCTGCTGCCACTGTTAAAGGATGCTCTGAGCAGCAATCATGCCAGGACGACCACGTATGCCATGAAGTGCTACACAGCAATCTGGATCGGTGACTATGAGCTGTCGGATCTGAATACGGAGACACTCAGTCCAGTTGTTAATCGCATGTTTGAGATTCTGAAGAACTTTTCCACATTTGGAGCAACGCGGCAGGAGGAGAATGCACAGCTTGTTCGCGCTAGCTTCAAGGCTGTCGTTGCCCTGCTGCGCAAGTGTCAAGATTATGTATTGGGTGATCAGCAAGTTGAGCAGCTGCTTCTGCACATTGAACAGGAACTGCAGGAGGGCGAGTGCAGCAGTCAAACTATGTGCTTTACGCTCCTCAAAGCGCTCGTTGGACGCAAGGTGGACACGCGTTCGTTGCACGATCTGATGAAGCGTCTTGCGGACTTGTCAATCATCTCACAGTCGGATCATGTGAGGGATGAGTCGCGTGGCATCTTAATCACCTACCTTATGGAGTATCCGTTGCAAAAACGTGTGGATCAATTGCTCAAGTTTATGTCCGTACAGTTGGCCTATACACAGACAGCCGGACGGCAATCGGCCATTCAGTTTATGCACACAATCATCAATAAGTTCCCGCTGCAATTGCTGGCCAAGCACTCGGAGTTCCTCTACCTATCGCTGGGCACCCGCCTCGTCAATGATGAAGATACTGCTTGCCGCCGTAGTGTGGCAGCAGCACTGGAGGCCATGATTGGACGTCTCAATAAGCCACAGCGTCAGCCACTTCTTGACCTGACCATGCTCTTCTTGACATCGCCACAGTCTAGCCATAAACCAGGTGTTCGTGAATTGGCCTCTGCACTACTTTCCCGATTTGTGCAAGCGGAGCGTTCTGGATTTGCAGAAAGATTGCCGGTCTTGTTGCCCACTTTGGTCACAATTTTAACTCTAGGCGATGCGGATGCTGGTGGCAAATTTGTACGTGCTCCGGGTCGCGAACCTCTGGAGGTGGATGAGTCAAAGCTGCCCCAGAAACGAAGGCGTAAGGTAAGTAAAAAAATATAAATTTAAATCAATCAGATTTTTTTATGTACAAATTTCTTCACCCTTTCCAGCAGTCGAATAAAGAAGCGATTGAGGATCTCGTGGTCGATGAACTCGATCCGGAAGTGCTGGTGCAGCATAAGCAGCGTAATATTGATCATCAGCTAATACAGCTACAGTATTGCCTGCTCAAGATATTTGAGCATTGTGGCGAGGCATTGATAGGCGATGCGGAATTGACATCCACTGTGGATGAGCTGGCATATGGCAGTCAACGTCTGCTTGGCCACGAGCACAATTGGGTGCGTTGCAATGCGGCCAAGATGCTAACACAAATCCTGATGCACTACGACTACGATTATGTGGGTCAGCAAGTAGTTGGAGTTAAGAGGGAGCAAGCAGAGGATGTTAAGGCCTTAGAGTTTATTTATGCACAGCCAGCGCAGGATCTGAAGAGCTTGGTGCTTGATTTGTGTGCCCAGGTGAATCCTGGGGAGACGGCACAGGAAATGATTGATGAGATTGGCAAGTTGCTGCTCTTTGTGGCTCACATGTTGCGTGATGTGCCTTTTAGCATTAAGCAGGAGGAGGCAAATCTACCAACTACTGCCAGCAAAATCAATCTTAATTGGCTGGTGCGAAATATACGCATACTGATCAACAAGGAGGTGTCCAAGGCGCCGCACGATACCACAATTGTAAGTAGCTACTTACCACCTCCTAATCCTACTTAATTATTTACCCCTTTTTCGTATTTTCAGCGCACGGCTTTGTTTTCGCTCATTGAAGGACTTTCCACATTGCTCAGCATTGATGCAGTCACGCGCTTGGCGCCTTCGCTGCTGCAGGCGCTAGTTCGCGAAATGTCCGAGGAGGATCAGAATGTCGATCCGGATCTACGGCAACTGGCATTGCGTGTAGGCAGTCGACTACGCAAGCGCATCGGTGCCGAGACCTATGATAAGCTGCGCAATGTAGTTCAGACCAAGTTGATGGTGCGTCGGGCTGAGCGCCGCAAGAATGTTGCCCAGGAGAAGATTAATGATCCGGTGCGTGCGGCCAAACGTAAGGCGGGCATGCAGGAGCGCAAGAAGGTGGCTAAGCGCCTGAAGACAGCTGTGGTGCGTGGCAAGGCGCCCGACATGAAACAGAAGCTTAAGAAACGCAAACGCAAAGCTGAAATGGAAGGATTTTAATTAGTTTTCTATTTATGTTTAAGTCTTACACTTTGTATAGTTCTATATGTATATTTTATTTGTTTATTGCATTGGTTATTTTTGGCAAGCAGTGTAACAACTACATATAATAATAAATTTAAATATCATTCTTATAATTCTAAATACTTTTAACGTCAATAAGTTTTGTAAACATACTACTTTAATTTGGAAATAACACGATTGCAGTTGGCCAGGCGGAGCAGTAACTTGGCGGCATAGGCCAGCATTAGCAGCACTAAGGTCGTGACTTCGATGATAACAAAATGCGATATGGAGGAACCAATTTCTAGCCATGAGCCAGTATTCCGCACCAGGAACAAAAAGTTCAAACCCATAATGTCACAGATGATTAGTAGACAGATGAAGATTTGTCGCTCCTGCTGACGTGTATACTCGCTGTGAGTGTACACAATGGCCAAGTTAAGTACCAGGGGCAACACGAGCTTCACCAGCACCAACGACATAATCACAAACGGCGCAAACGCACTAAGGAAGCAGCGGGCAATATTTGGATCAAACGAACTGATCGTTGCACTGTTTCCGCTTCCAAAAAGCGAGAAGAATGTGTAGAGAAGAATGGTGAAAGCGAGGCGTAACGATGTCTGCAGTGACTGTGGCTGATGGTGCAGTGGCTCCACCTGTGCACGTTGTGCTTCCAACGCCGTTGACAGCTCCATGGCCAGCAGTTGCATAAAAAGTGCCTCATACGAGGTGCAGAAGAGTACGTAAAGTGCACCAAAATTATATCTTATATGCGCCAGTCGCAGCTCCAACGACGTCTCCTTGCTGAGCGTAATGGACACAATAGCATATACCAGATACAGCCAACTAAGCAGCTTCAGTGGCAGCGGCACAGCCAACTGATGGCTGTGCAAATAAATGCATACAGTAGTATTGATCAGAATCCAAACATTGCCAAATTTGGTATGCCATCTGTAGTTTCTTTTCTCCTTGTTCATAAACTCACGGAGCAGCAGCACCACAATGCCAGCAAGCAGCAAATAGTTATTTTGGTAGCCCACTGACGCTGGCAGCAATGGAAAGCCGGCGAGTGTGACAACCAGGAGGAGCCATTTGTAGAGTGCAAACGATTTGGATCTGAAGCTGTCCCAATTGCTGTAAACGGCAAAGGCAACAAAGCACAATGAGATCAGGCGACGATCGAAGAATGTGAAGACTAACAGCTCCGCGCAAGCAATAAGCAAGAGTAGTTGAATCGGCGACGCCGTTGCTCGATGGGCAATTGTTGCTTGTGAGTAAACCGCGGTTTCGGAGAGACTATTCTTGCTGGGTTGCACGGCTAGCAGCCAGATAATCAGTGGCAGCAGCAAATAAAATCCCACAGAGATTGGAACACGTTGTGCCACAACAAAGACAATCACTAGCACAGCTGCAACACATAAGCCAAGCGTAAGCCGAGATTTCTGACCAGCTGATGTTGCTCTCTTAGTTACTGCCGTGTCCTGGGCAAGCAAGCGATATAGGTAAAGTATCCAGCCCAAAAATGTAAATGTTGTGCATATAAGTAGCACATTGCAATAGTATCCATGATAGTATTCAATGCCCTCTAGTGCCAATCGCATTATCCTCTCTGAGTGCATAAGCATTTCTTCAAACTGTTCCAACTTTAGTTGTGCCTCCATTTGGGCTTTGTAAGCATTAATCTTCATGGGTGTCAGCTTCTTGAAACTGTTTAAGTAGGGCGTTAACATGCCACGCTTGTGCTGCTCCTGCAACATTGTGTATTGTGCGAGCAACTGCAGCGAATTGCTGTAAGCTGCCAACGCCTCGTAATTGTCGCTAGCATTTATGTAGCCCGATGGCAGGATGCCAAAATTGTTCATTGGCGGCGGCAGACCAATTAAAGCGGACATCAATGGTGTGAGTTGTGCCTGTTCCAGTTCGTGCAATGGCAACCCCTTTCCATAACTGTCTGCCACAAATATGGTGCGGTATTGTGCGTTACGGCTAACACCAGCTCCCCAAAGCATAAAGGGTGTTTCCGTTTCATACTCAGAACCAGCACCATGGGAACCTGTTAATCCAAACTCAAAACTTAAACTTCGTTCAGCAAATTTTTGAATAAATAACTTACCCGAATCCGTCATGCCATGATCTGAGGTCAGCAAATAGGCCGTTCGCTTATCGGGAAACGTCTCCTCAAAGTGCATATAAATATCATAGATTTGCTCCTCTGTGTATTCAAGGTTCTCCAGAAATAGTTGCGTGCCCGGCTTGTGCACATGTCCAGCGGTATCTAGACCCAGCAGGTGTAGAAAAAACACAACCTTTTTGGCGTTGAGCAAGTCCTGCTGCTTGCGGTTAAGGAGCAAGCGTACCCGTTCAAAAACCCATTGATCCTGCTTGTATGTCTTGTCCTGACCAGAAAAATCCAGGTGATCGTAGGTTTCGAAATACATGGGCCTGCCGCTACCTGAGAGCTTCTCGAATATGTGGAGTACATCGTGGGCACCCCATGCATATGTCTGATCGCTCCGATTGAATACCGTATCGAATTCAATGGGATTCTCCTTCCAGCCGCGTGTCACTGCCGATGGATCCTCGTACAGTCCGGCTATTAGCGCTATATGGCCGGGTCGTGACTCCGTTGGCACGCGTGTGCGTGAGATGCCAACGATGCCCTCTTCCACAAATATTTCACGCAAGTGCGGCACGTTATTGCAATTCTCACCGAAGAATGATTCAGCGCGGAGTCCATCGGTAACAATCAGAACGAGACGATTAGCTGGAGCCTCAGCGTTCAGTGCTGCCTGTGGCTGCAGTCCTTTTATGACTGGCGACCGAAAGTAAATAACAAATATGGATCCTAGCAGCAGCAGATGCACCACTAGCGCATAAGCAATCCACATTGCTGAAAACCAAAAAAAAACAAAAAACACTAGAATGTTTCAAGCAGCTGTTGACAAAAGTATCGAGTATATTTTCGATTGAGTAATGTTGTTGAATTTGCCGGCAACAGTGTTAAGCAATTCAGTGAATTAATACCACAAAAATACCAGCTCAAAGGAGTTTGGTAGTTCTTATTTGATTAACTACTTTATGAATTAAAAGCTATAAAAAATATATAAATGACTTTCTGAAAAGTCAAAAAAAGGCAATTGTGAAGGGAAAACGTTATGGCTTTATGCACTTCCAGCTAACAAAAATCTCCACCATGTCAAAAAAGATCTAGCCAAATGAACAACCAGCATTAGTTCCCATCTGTTCGCTTGTTACGAATGCCGTTAAATGCAGCACTTAAGACATTGTGCATTTCGTGGACTAACCACAAGGCGATCTAATTGCACTCAAGCCAGCAAAGGCATATATGATGTAATTGTCATTGGAGGCGGGCATGCGGGCACCGAGGCTTGTGCAGCAGCTGCACGTATGGGCGCTCGCACATTGCTGTTGACCCACAAGTTGGACACAATCGGTGAGATGTCGTGCAATCCATCTTTCGGTGGTATTGGCAAAGGACACTTAATGCGAGAAGTGGATGCCCTCGATGGTGTATGTGGTCGCTGCTGTGATGTCTCTGGTGTGCACTATAAGGTGTTAAATAAGCGACGGGGTCCAGCTGTTTGGGGACCCAGAGCTCAGATCGATCGTCGGCTCTATAAGCGAGCGGTGCAGCAGGAGTTGTTCAACACTGCCAATCTTGAGATACGAGCAGCAGCCGTTGATAACCTACAAATCGATGTGGATGAGAACACGAAGAGTGGCACGCGCTGCACAGGCGTGCTGCTGGACAATGGAGAACTTGTGCGCAGTCATTCGGTAGTTCTGACCACGGGCACATTTCTGCGCGCACACATCAACATTGGGCTAGAAGTGCGTCCGGCCGGGCGTATGGGTGATAAGCCGGCAAAAGCCCTCGGTGAAGCACTAAATCGATTAAATTTTCGTATGGGACGTTTGAAAACTGGAACACCACCGCGCATAGCCAGAAGTAGCATCGATTTTACACAGCTCGAGAAGCACGATGCGGATGATCCACCGGTGCCATTCTCGTTCCTTAATCGTGAGGTCTGGCTGCCCGCCGCGGAGCAGATGCCTTGTTATCTGACCTATACAACGCAACGTGTCGATGAGATTGTGCGCGAGAATATGCATCAGAACCGTCATGTCACGGAGGAGGTGACGGGACCGCGTTATTGTCCATCAATCGAGTCGAAGGTGTTGCGTTTTGGTGCCCGGCTTCATCAGGTTTGGCTGGAGCCAGAGGGTTTTGAAAGCCCGTTGTGCTATCCACAGGGCATCTCGTGCACCCTACCCCATGCCCAGCAGGTGGAACTGGTGCGAGCGATTAGGGGCTTAGAACGTGCTGAAGTGGTGCAGCCCGGTTATGGTGTGGAATACGATTTTATAGATCCTAGGGAACTGTTTCCCACGCTGGAGACGAAACGCGTTGCGGGTTTGTTTTTCGCTGGACAAATAAACGGAACCACTGGCTACGAAGAGGCTGCTGCTCAAGGAATCATAGCTGGTGCAAATGCTGCGGGAAAAACACGCCACCAGGATGGCCAACAGCTGAGCATAAGCCGCACAGAGGGCTACATTGGCGTCCTGATCGATGACCTCACTTCACTGGGCACCAATGAACCTTATCGTATGTTCACAAGTCGAGCCGAGTTCCGGTTATCACTGCGACCGGATAATGCCGATATGCGTCTCACTGAAAAAGGCCACAAGTTTGGACTCGTCAGTGAGCAGCGTTTCAAGCATTTCCAGCAAACCGAACAGAAGCTTAAGTCTGGCATTGAAGGGCTGAAGGGTGTGCAAAAGCACAGCAATTACTTTCGTCAGGCTTTGGGTCTTCCACAAACGAAGGCATCCATGCCAAAATCAGCCTTTGACATGCTCGCTGTGCCAACAGACAACATCACAGTGGATCAACTGATAGAATTGTGTCCCGGCGAGCTGAGCTGGCTTCGTGCAGATAAGGACTTGGGTTCTCGACTCAAAATCGAAGCACTCTATTCGTTCTTTGTGGATGAGCAGCAACGCGATGTGGAGGATGTGCGACGAGAAGAGCGTCTGTGCATACCCTCAGACATTGACTACTTCTCCAAATCCCTGAGCCTGTCCAATGAGGAGCGACAGAAATTAACCCTGATACAACCACAAACAATTGCCGCCGCCAGTCGCATTCAGGGCGTAACGCCATCAACAATTTTACGGATCCTTAAGTACGTAAAGAAGCCGGATACTCTGCGGGCATGATGTACATACAGTTGTTACCTATATTTTTTAAGTTAGTTCGAATACATATAGTTTCAATGTACCTTTTCTTGTAATATAAATATTCTGGAAAATTTGTGGGAAAAATCAAGTCCGAGTTTTTTTAATCTCTTACGTACAGTTTATTCAATAAAATCATAAATGCCTTAAGTAAAGTTGCACAAGATTGTTATTATTTGTTGTTTTTGTTTGTAATAATTTGTTTTGCATGTGTCACGCTCATGTTGCATGCCACATGTCACGAGTATGACATTGTTTATTTTATTGAATGTGTTTGCTTGTTTTGTTTGTTGCATGTTATTGTTTATAATCATACGTTCAACATTATTAACGGTTACTGTTTTTGTTGAATTCTTATTTTTTTTCTTTTGCTCAAAATATGCTGTTCAATGTTTTGCTATTTGAATTTGCTTGTTAGCTGGTTAGCTTAAAAATTATGTTTTAGACATTTTGTATTCTGTTTTACACACACAACGAAGATTGAGGGAGAAATACGTTTAATTTATGTAATTGTTCTTGTTTAAGGTTTTTTTTTTGGTTTTTTTGTTTGTATTTGAAACTATTATGCATCATTATTTATTAGCTTTCGCATTCTTTGTGGATTAAGTTTACATATATATTTGTGTTTTTTTTTATGTATTTATTTTGCGCACCAATTAATATCCGTATGTAATATATCCATGAACTATTACGATAACACTAGTTTACACATTCCGGGAGAAAATTCTTTAAGATCAAAAATCTCTGATAGTAAAATAAAATGTGTGTTTAACTAAATGAAGTTTCAAGTGGCACAGTTATTAAAATATTAAAAGATTTTCATTAGGTTTATTAAATTAATCATTAATTTCTATAAATTTAAATGAATTCCTTAAAGAAATGTTCTCGAAAATGTTGTCAACTAGTGTTTTAAGTAAAAATATATATATATTTATATATATATATATATATATATATATTTATCAGTTTAACTGATACTTACGAACCCATCTTAATTGTGTGTTATTTTTGGTTTATGTTTGTTATTAGAAAAGAAAAACATGAATTTGCATATATGTTTGAAATTGGCATGGAAATGTGTTCAGAAAGTCTAATAATCCAGCATGATCGATTCGACGACAATGAATTTTACAAACATGTTTTTTTTTGTTTTTGTTATTTATAGATATTAGCGCTCAAAATGTTAAGCCTAATTTGTTGAGTTTCCCTTTTTTTGGTATTTTCTTTCATGTTTTTTTTTATAATATCACAGATTGCTCGAGATTTTTATGCATTAAAAAAATAAATTTAATTCTTGACTTTAGGCAATCTCAAACATAAGAACATTTCGGTGCGATTTTTAAATTCAAAGCTGATTATTATAACTAAACGTTCAATAAGAATAAGGATTGAGTGACATATGGAATTTGAGCTACTTAATATATGATGTGTATGCTTGAATTAAGTATAAGAACATGAATTGAAAACGATGATGATGAAGTTTTAGGGTTACAATACAATTGTTTTTGGGTATATTTAGGGGTTTTTGTTAGTTGATAGTTTACTTTTCTTTCTTTCATTTTGTTGTTTAATATTTGCTAAATAATTATTTGTGTAGTCTGCATCAGCATTAATTTTATAAAAAACTTGTATAAAAACTGAGAAAATAAAAGATATATTTTTTGGAAACTTGTTCATAAGGGCCAAAAAGTTGCTCACAAAAAAATTACACAATTTCGAAAAATAATTTTCAAGCCTTTCGCGATTTAGTTAATCCATTTTAGATTATTCTTTTAAATGTTTTTGTTTTTTTCTTTGTTTTACCTAAATTTCAGTTCCGTTTGTTATCCACCTTTTGTATTTGAGTTCAATTTACATAATACATAATTTCTTTCATCCTTTTTTTCTTTTCGTACTCTCCAAATCACAATTATTAGCAATTTAAGAATTAAAAATATAACTATTCAGTGTGAAAGTTATTTGTTTTTTTTTGCTTTTGCTGTTTTCTACTTTTTCTTTTCAGTTTGTATATATATAAGTTTTCTTATGAGCTTCGGTTTTATTTTTAAATCTAAAATTTACATTTATCCAGAGGCATGCAAACTACATTCAGAGTTCTTTGAATAACATACATAGTCAAAGTAAGTACATGATGTAAAATTCTTATTGTTTAAATGTTAATTAGTAATTTTTTTGGAGTATTTCACAATATTTATATGTATGGTAATATTTATATTTATACATTTTGTGTTGAAATTCAAACTTCAACTGTTTTTGTTGGGGGAGATAAACGTTATGGATTGTATAACACCGAGAGCAAACAAATATCTGATATCTGCTAAGATTTGGGAATTGGGGGATTTACATAGTTGTTTATATTTTATTGCATAGTTTATAGTTTATGTATATATATATATGGCGATTACTTCTGTTGCTTTAGAGCTTTAGAAACTCGTCGAGCATTCGTTTGCGTTGCTGATGAAGCGCCCGTTCCGATAGAAGATACATCCCAATATCGCCAAAGTTTTTCATTAGTTAGTTATTCGTATTGCTAAAGAGTTGATGTCATAAGGCTGTTGCCTCCTCAGCGCTGTTGCTGCGTCCAAGTGCACTTAAAGCGGTTTTGTTGTCATCTAAAATAAATGAGAGTTTTCAATTAGAAAACGATTTCGCAAGTTATTATAGAAAGTATCATCATAATTATATTACTTAACAAACTTTTTACAAACTTCTCCAAAGCCAATCTGAAAACATATAGGATTATGAAATAATAAATAAATAATAAAAACTAAAATGCAACTATCAACAAAATGATTTTATTTGGGCAACTCTCTAAGCAAAAACATTTGACAATTAAATAAAGAGATATAATAATTAGGCAATAAGTAAGTAATAATAATTATAATATTAAGATTAATATGTTTATATATATATAGTAGTGTAGTGTATTTTGTTTTTGTTGTTTAAAAAAATGAGGCGTTTGATGCAATACGTTACAAATTATTTAATGTTGTAAATGAATATATATCTTGTTTATAAATAGGCATTTTGGATTAACGGCTAAGTTGAAGGTAGATTGTGAACTAGTTTCGATATCTACTAACTACAACAAAATAATAGTTATATGTTATAGTAGTCGCTGTTGCTGTAATATTATCATCATCTGGATGCCTCGGCAATGGGCGTGGCACTTGTGGACACCTCATCAGCTGTTGTTGCAGCCGCTACTGCTGCTGCTGCTGCAGTTGCAACAACAACATTGCCAGTGTTGTTGGTGCTGCTACTGACCACCGGTGGTGAGGTGTTGCCACTTGTGGTTGAGGTAACAGCACTGCCAGTTAAAACTGTTACGGATTTTCCGCTCACACCACAACCAGCCGTATCTGGCTGCATCTCCGCATGCTCTTCCTCGGCTAGATTCTTTGTACATGGTGCGGATTCTACGGATTTGCTATTACCTTGTGCCGCTCCAGTTCCCGCCGTTGTTGTGCTATTTGAATTGCTGTTGTTGTTGTTATTGTTATTAGCATTGTTGCTGCTATTGTTGTTGTCCGAATTGGGTGGACTGGCGCTGCGACGGGATGAGTTCTCCGGCGAGCTATCCGGTAGTAGCGTTGTCTTCTCAGCAGCCGCAGCATTTGGTGTTGCTGGCTTCTTATCCAGCGCGACGGGAGGCGTACCACTCTGCTCCTTGAGTATGGTTTGCTGCTGCTGCTGCTGCTGCGTTGCCTCCTTGCTGTTGGGATCCATTGTCGGACCATTGGACTCGATGCCATTGAGCTCGTGGATAGCCGTGGTGCTATTCCCAGCACTCGATTGCGCCTGTTGACTCGAATTCGAATTGGAACCGGTCAAATCTAGTGTTGTTGGCTCATAGGTAACGGGTGATGTGATCGCATTGCTCTTCTCCAGCAATTGCACAGATTGTTGTTGTTGTTGCTGCTGCTGCTGTTGTTGTTGTTGCGCCTGCTGTTGCGCCTGTTGCTGCTGTTGGGCCTGTTGCTGCTGTTGTTGTTGCTGCTGGGCGGCAGCTGCAACAGCGGCAGCAATATGATGTCGCATGGCATGCGGACTGCTTGCGGCACGTGAACCACCACCACCACCATTCGGAGCCGAGCCCAACGGTGGCGTTATCTTCGGCGATGTTGGATGCGCTGCAGCACTCAACGGTTGCTGATGGGCGGCAACGGGTGTCAAGCCGCTGGCAGCAGCATGCATGGCCGCCAAATGGCCATGATGATAGTAATGGCTCATGGTCGGAATGTGCGAGCTTTGCGTTGGTGTCGCTGTCGTTTGGGCCATGGTGCTGGTGGCCACCGTTAGATTGAGGCTGCTGTGCGGCGATGATGAACTGACGATAGCAGCGCTGCTAACCGGACTCGGGCCGGCCGAGGAGGAGACGGCAACCGTATGTGGCGGCATTTGATGCACTGCATGGTGTGGCGAGAGATGGGCATGACTCAAGTTGAGACTGTGCGGATGTGGACCCAAGCCCAAAGCAGCTGCAGCCGAGAAACCGGGATGCGTGAGACCCGCTGCACCCGGATGTGCAGCCAAACCCATTGCAGCCTGTTGCAGATGATGCTGCAGATTGCTGGGCACGTGTCCCTGCAGCGAAGGCATACCGGGCATGCCCAAATTCAAACTCATGGGACTCTGACGCTGAGCATTCGCCGCCGCGGCATGATAGTGCGACAACCCAGGCAGGCTGTGGAGTCCGCTCGGTGGACCACGCAAACCCAAATTGATGTGCGGCATCATGGAACCGAGCAGATTGCGATTCAGTGGCGAATACAATTGGTTCGAATAATGATGTGTGGCATTCATTAACTGTTGACGTTCCCGCTCTCTAGCCTCGCGTTCCTCTTCGCGCATTTTGCGTTCGCGCGCCTCCTTCTCTTTTTGCTCCTTTTCGCGCTGCTCCTTTTCGCGTTGCTCGCGTTCGCGTTCTCGCTGCTCGCGTTCGCGTTCTCGTTGCTCTTTTTCGCGTTGCTCGCGCAACTCACGCTCCTTTTCTCGTTGCATTTCACGTTCGCGCTCCTCCTCGCGTGCCAACCGTGCTCGATGCTCCTCCTCGAGCTTGATGCGATCGTGCATGGCCGGCGAGATGCCCAACGCTGCTCCCGGCATCATCGAGTAGAGATGGGAATAGGGTGAGGCCATCTGTGGATAGAGTGCGGCGGCATGTGGATGTGTGTGATGACCGCCAGCGGCACGGAACAGCTGATAGCGATGCTCCAAATAGAGCGGATCCGAATACGGTAATCCCGCCGGATTCAGAAATGCTATCCAAAGAGAAGAGGAAGAACGATCAGTTATTAACTATATGGTTAGGAGTTTGTTGTGGTTTGTTGGACTCACCTGCTGGAGGAAGGCCTTGAAGGCTAGCAAAATGCGAATAGGCCTCTAAGGGAAAGGCACCCGCCGGATGCATTAGACGCTCATCGGATCTGTATGGCTGGAAACCGCTGCGTGCGAGTAGTTCCGGCTGCAGCGATGCCGTCTGTGGCGTATGACTCAATCTGGCCATCTTTTCGGGTGGCTGTGGTGAAGGCACCGTGCGTTTCTTATTGCTCAGCGAACGATCCTCGCAAGCAACACCCCCACCGCCAGCTGAACTGCGTCCCGCCACCGAGTTGAGGGAGACGGGCACCGGTCCACTGTTCTGTTGCGTCTGTGCTACCGAAGTGGGCACATTGCGTTCCCTGGCCACTTGGACCGCATCGTCCTCCTCCTTGATGTCCGCCTGCTTGGCCAGGGTGCGCAATGCCGCGGCAAAGGAACCACGACCACTGGCCGCTGTTGCAGCATTGATAGCACCGGGTGGTACACCAACTCCGGCCAGTTGTTGCTGCACTGCAGCAGCCACCGCTTGTTGATGTGCCTGATGTTGTTGTTGCTGCTGTTGCTGCTGTTGTTGTTGTTGCTGCTGCTGCTGTTGAGGTGACTGTGCGCCAATGTGGTTGGTAGGCAGTGCGTGATTTAGTAATCCACTGCTTGCCGTTGGCGGCGCTGGACTATTGGCAACGGATGCAGAGTTCGGCGGCGTCTGCAAGTGATGGGGTACAGGTATGTGGGGAGCAGGACTCGTTGCCGGTCGCTTCTGTCCAGCCTTCGGTGGCACTGAAAGCATAACGAGAAGTTGAGTATTCGCTTTTAAGTCAAGAAGCGTTAAAAAATCCATTGGACAATATTGTACTTAAGTCAAGTTCGAAAATTGTACTTAAATCAAATACAAATAGTTTGAATATAAAGCTAAAAATATTTAAAATAATTATATATAAGGTATTGTGTGCAAGTACAATACTTATTTACAAATCTTCAAGTCCAACCCTTGAACCCTGTTATCCTTGATCAGATCCTTAAACACTGCATACACAAAATTAGCATACAAATTGCTTAAGCTAAGTATTACAGTGTATTATGAAACACACCTAAATAGCAGGAACTACCCAAAAGGGTAGCTATAATCAGAGCTGAAAAAGAGAGGGAGCAAATAAAAGAAAGGAACTGTTGCGGCGACGGTGGGGGGGGGGGGGGCAGGGCGGGGTCCTGTGTGCGGATATCCTGTGCTAATAACTGATTGATGTCGCTGAGCCTGCGGCTTTTTGTTAAGGCTGCGGGGCGAGGCGGCGTACAAAAATTGCGCATACGCATCGTTGCACTTGATACGAAACACGGCGGTAACGGTAAACAGTAAATGGTAAATGGTAACCGAGTCATCAGGATACTGGGTACTGGGTTATACCGTTGTCCTTGGGTTCGTTCTTTGGTTCTTTCGAGCATCGCGATACCCCGAAAATTGTAAATGCAAAGGCCTGAAACTTGAATTTCGGACACGGACACGGATACGTATCCGGCAACCTATCCCCTGTTCCTATCCCCTATCCCTATCCCTATCCATATCCCCCCCTTCAGTTAAGTTCGAATCCACACTACACACGTGTATACCTATACAGTGTCCACGTGGCTGAAACTGACTGTTCCTTTTAAGGGCTTCCACTGCTCATGGTCGCAAATTGCACGCCCAACGAGTTTATCGATTCTTGTTTCTCGTTAAAGGATGGATGCGGGGATGGATGGATGGATTGGGGGCGTAGGAGAGGTTCCAAATTGCTTTCAGATATGACAGCCACGCCCATGTGGTCCGCCCCTTTCAGGTCAGGCAGCAGCAACAGCACAGGTGCTTACTTCAGTTCCTCCTCCTTCCCCTCTTTGTCTCTGTTTCTGTTTCTGACTCTCGACTCGCATTCAATGCGACAACAAAAACCATTTGCAGCTGATTCTTTTGCGTGCGTTTGTTTGTGCAACATGATGGCAACTCTGGTTTTAAGGGTATCTAGCAACAGCATCATCGTCATCATACGGATCATAATCATCATTGAGCTGCATTGCTATTTGAAATCTAATTGTTATCGACATGAACAGAGTAGTTTCCGGGGGAAACGGTTAACCGAGACGCCTATCGATTGAACTCAATTTATAACGGTAGAAAAATACACGTATGTATTTTTTATGGAATACGATACGTATAAGGAAAGTTGATGCTTTTCATTTGAATCCATATAAAATTGAGTTTGAATTCGTGTTTCTCATTTCAAAACTGATTAAATTCACAATAGGTTTTTCTGCCCCCGTGTTGCAGCAAGTCATATTTATTTAGTGCAACGGTTCGCTTCTACTTATATTTGCTTGTATTTGGACAATAGAACGTTGAACGTTGAAACGTTTTCAACGAAGTTTTCATTAAATGCACACACGAAATGCATTGAAGCATTTTTATGGTGCGTGCCTCTCGCACAAATGCATGCAACCATGGGTGGAAAACCTGCCAGCTGAATGCAGATTCAACAACAACTGTTCCTGTTCGTGATGCTGATATTGGAGTAGGGACAACAACAGCAGCAGCAGTTGTTGTTGTTGCCTAAACCTCCTACACCCTTTCTAGGTGGATTGGTTGCCCAGTTTGGTTAGAGAGGAGGGGCGAGTTAGGGGGTTTGAGTTGTTGGTTTGGGGCATGTGCTGCATGTGTATTTACCAAACTAAACCGAAATAATGCCCGAAACTGCTGCTGCAACAACAGCAACAACAACAATAAAACGCCAACGACTGCAAAAGCAACTACCAATTCCAAAAACCCTTCGCTCCCCCCCAACGTTTGCTCCTTTTCTCATAAAACCAAACAAAAGGCGCCTCTTCAACCCCACCAACTGGTGTTTGCCAGTTTGCCTAACTGCATATGGCTCGAACCTGCAGCAGCAGCAGCAGAGGAGGGGGGTGGAGGTACGGTGGGAAAACTCTCGAATGCCATCTGAATATTGGGTTTGTGTATTGGGTTTGGAGAATTCTCTCGCTCTGCTCTTCGCTTGTTTGCTATGAAATGCCTGTTTGTTTGCATTCGGTTTTCTCTATGTGTATGTGTATGTATATGTGTGTTTGTGTGTGTGTGTGTGTGTGTGTGTACTTCAACATGGCCGACGAAACGCTACACGTTATTGCCACCCTATTCTGTTTTTGTTGTTCCTACTGCTGCTGCATTGAGCGTCGATTTGCGAGCATCAGCGATATTTGGCGAATTTAATCAAAGCACCAATACACAAAAAGTGGAAACCAGAACTCGAGCTCGTGTTTTTGAATTTATATTCTGATTCCGCTTTCGAGTTTCAGCAACAATTCTTAACACAAACGTCTCTAATGCACTCGAAACAATATTTTCTTTTGTTAAACTGTTTTTGTCAGTTGCAAGGTGTAAAACACAGTAAAAATCTTCAAGTCAGTCTTAGAAAAAGACAGAATTACCCTCTCAACGCTACGCAGCTTCAATTTAAGCTTAAACTTAAGCATTAAAGTTAAGTTTCTATGTGTTTAATGATATTTTGCGACGAGCATATTGCAAATGTTTCATTAGTCGTGATTATCCAGCACTCAATTTTAGTGGCTTATTGACTTAATGAGGATTCTCACAGCTTCATTCTTTCTCTACCGATTTGTGTTATTCATATGTCGATTTGTATGGCAATGTGCAAATGCAATTTGTGCAAAGTCAATTAAATACCAATACATACATACATACATACAAGCGAACAAACATATACCGCATAGAACAAATCATAACTGCCAATAAATAAGTTTGAATAAATTAGGCACACTCTATTCTGTGCTGGTTAATGTTGTTGTTGTTGTTGTTGGTTGGTTGGTTGGTTGGTTGGTTGTTGGTGTTGTTCGTTGCAAAATTGGTTTTTGTCGCATGGGTAAATTAAAATGTCACCACTCGTAATGGCCAAAATGCAAAGCAGGTTAGCCAACGCAAACGCAAACGCAACCTTCAATTCAACCCAACCCCTAACCAGACAACCGACTAACCAATCCAACCAACCAACCAACAGTCAGACAGTCAGACAGATTGACAGAACAACGGAGAGACAGACAGTCAGATTCACATACAAGCATTGTGCCACTTGACTCCTCTACCTTCACCATCCGCCCGCAAAGCCGCACACATTTAAATAATAGGGACCAGCACTAAAATTCCTTTGTGCCACAGGATGCCAAAATGGCATGGAAATGTAAAGTTTTTGGCGGAACAGACGATGCAGGCAGGAGGCAGTTAGTCGCCGGTCACTGGGCGATTATTCTACCACAACTAATTACAGTGGCAAACGGGCAATGTTGCCACACTTCCCCCCCCCCCCCCTCCCCACCACTACTGCATTCATGTACGAACATGTTTAGGTCAGCCACAGCACAACACAGTACACAGTACAAGAAGTGCAATCGAGCGGGGCATGAATAATTTATTTAATAAATACACATTCACAATAAAATCAATTGCGAAAACTATGTGTGTGTGTGTGTGTGTGTGTGTGCAGCATGTGGCAAATGTCCCTTCAATATTTAAAATTTAAGTAATGTGTTCTCTCAATCTCTTATTCTTAAAAAACCAGAATTTGGAATACGAATGGAATACGTTCAGTAGCAATGTTCAAGTGTACTCTCGACTAGGGAAATACTTTGTACACTTTAAGAGTAGGAAAGACAGAATGATAGAAGACAGAGGAGAGAGAGAGAGAGAGAGAGAGAGAGAGAGAGAGAGAGAGAGAGAGAGAGAGAGAGAGAGAGAGAGAGAGAGAGACAGAGACAAGTGTGTGAGAATTCTTATAGCTTATACAGTGACAATTGAGTAAGGCAACGTCAAGTTGAGATAAGTTTTGAATCGTTTTGAGTTTAATCGGGTTTCGAATTCTTCTGCTTAACAATCTTTAATCCTTTGGGTACATCGATTAGATAGTTTCCCACTGTTAATAATTGTTTACATTTATTTATCTTTTTTTATCTTAATAAATCTTGAGTTAATTTACTTGTTTTCTGAATAAAAGTTTTATTTCAGTAATGTTTATAAATAAAATGTATTATTCAAGTAAAATTCAAAATACGCTCAATCAAATAAATCGGGACTCAAGGGGCTAACCGGGAAAAGTGGAATCAAGAACTTCAAATACAAAAGCTTTCATCAAATTCAGCTTACAACATTTCACTTATCATCTACTCAAAGATAAGTCAAGAAAACATATGTTTGTATTATATTTATGTACTTGTAGTAAGCTGATAAGCTTACAACTGCTTATTGAGGGGGGATCTTGAGAGTCAGAGTAAAGGTTCTAAATTAATTATAAATTGAGTTTCAGAAACGTTCAGTTGTGTGTGTGTGTAGAGTCCTGCGGCACTTGCAACAACTGTCCGTAGCATACAACCAGTTTGTGCGAAACCGTCAACTTGCTTCAAAATTGGCTGTGCCTGCGGTTTCATATGCAATTATTTGCCGTTACGACATCTCGGCAATGGCAATGGCAACGGCATCGGCTTTTGCGGCTGCAACATCGACAGCAGCTGCCATTTATGTATCCACTGCCACACACACATACATACAGACTATGCCACACTGGTGGTGTTCCTGCACGGGCCAAGCAAGTTGCGTCTTGGCCCAGACGCTAAGCAACGAGTTTTGGTTAGTTTGCAGCTCGTGCATTAATTATTGCTGGGAAGTTGCGGTCAATATGGTCAACATGGCTAACATTGCCACAGTCCAACCCGACCCGACCAGACCTGGCCAGGCCGAATGCAATGGACAAAGGACGCTTTACGCCATACTAGATGTGCGAGGGGAGTGATGGGAGGGAGGTGGAGAAGTTTGTTCGTACCACAGCAACCGAATCCGAGTCTAAAGCAAATGCTGCCATCAATTTCGGCCAAGAGTAGACAGTAGGTGGGGCTAATGGGGGGAAACTGAAATTGGCAAAATTATGCATGCCCCTCCCCCCGTTCAACCAGCCGTTAAATCAAACACACATGTTCAATATGGCCAAACACAAAACAATAATAAATATATGCTTAATAATAATTTCATACATAAGGTCTTTGGCTGCTTGTTGTTGTTGTCGTTGCACTCACTGTTCCACTGTTGCAGTTCTTGCCACACACCCTCGCTTGGTCTGCCCCCTTATTGTTTAGTACTATATCATTTACCCACAACAACAACAAGCATACTAAAATTCATTGGTTAGCGCATACGTAAAATAATCAAATTGAAATGCAATTATCATTAAAATTTTACGAATTATGCAACGAAGAGCACCTAGAATTTATTGGAAAATGCTTTGAGGGATATTAACTAAGTCTAATGGTTGGTACAAGCAGTATTTACAGTCTTTCTGTTTGTCATTGTTATTGAGAGGTCTTTCCAAGTGACGATATTTATCGATAAACGATCAATTTAGCATCTGTGCTAATATTTTTATCAATATTATGTACTGATTTTATTTTTAATTAGCAATTTCAACTTTCGAAGTTAATCAAATATCGATTAGTATCGATAACAATAATTTCTTTAATCGATAAAAAATTAAATACGAGTATATGATAGAAAAAAGGCCTAGACTGATCCCTATAACATTTTCTTAGATTGATTCAACTCGATTAACTATAGCAGTAAATGCTACAGTTAAAAACTTGATAGTTTGACATTTTTAGTTTCCTATTCTACCCCTTAAGTATTGCTTGCATTCTAAGGTATATCCTAAAAACACATAGTTAGTAATTAACTTTGCTTGTTTTTGTTACTTTTAAGGAGATAGTCAATTTAATTTTACGTTTACGTTTCCAGGTCACAATTCAAAACCCTTTCGACACAATATATACTTAGATCTATCTATCGTTTATCTATATTTCAATAATTAAAATGCCACAAAGCGAATGGCTTTTAACAGTTAGCAATTAATACAATATTTTTTCAGTGGAAAACCATATAAACAAAATTCCCCCTAAAAGAACAAACTTTGTAAAACTGGTAATTAAGAGTCGCGTGTAAAAAACAAATACGGTATATATGAAATACCAGATGCTATTTGTATAGCTATTAAAATAATATCATGGAATTAGTTTTGGGGTCATTTTGTGTGTGTTTGAGTCGTTTATTTAGCTGTTGTTGGAAAGGTAAACTTCAACATTTGGTTTTAATTAATTGAATAAGGCCACAAAGTATTTGAAATATTTGTGTCTTGTCTTGAATTGGACACAAAATGCAAACACGACGAATAAGTTGCAAAGAAAACTTCATTTCGTTCATTTTCTGTTTCGCATTCGTACACAATTTAAATACTTTCACAGTTACAGAGTCCAGACTCGGGAGAACAAGAGAAAGAAGGCCGTCTTGATAGCCTTTTGTGTGTGTGTAGGAGTTTTGTCCTGAATGTCCTGACACTGCGGCAAATAGTGTTGCACAAGCACTAAATTCCTGCATAGGTGGTGTTATAGTCGTAGTAGTTGTTGCTGTTGCTGTTACTTCTTGTCCTTGGTTTGCCTGCCTGCCTGCTTGCCTCGACAATGTCTGCGGCATGTCCAGAATCCAGAATGCAGAATGCTGAAATTCCACACAGAAAATTCCCCGCACGCGCGCTAAGAAATGCACAACTTTATAGCATTCCAAGTGCAAAAACGCATTCATGGCGAGCATAAATGAAATTCCAGTTACCCAAGGCACCAAACAAATGACTCTCCAAACAACACCCGCCGGTGTGGTAGGATGTGTTCATCCTACAAAAAGCCAACCCACAAGTTGTAGTTGTAGTTGTAGTGGTAGTGGTAGTTGGTGTTGTTTGAGAATGCAAAAGTGAACTGGACCTGCAACAGAGCTGAACTGAGCTGAGCTGTTAGGTGTAAACATGCGCAAGAGCTTGGCACAGAGCTTGCCACCGACACGAACAGGACGGACTCGACGGGACGACTCCACAGGACTCATTTAAAGTGTGATTGTGGCGAGGTGTGGAGAGAGCAAAACAACTAAAGTTGTTACGACAGTCTAACAATGCCAGCAAACATTCTCTATAGGTTATCATCAACTTTTGCCAGCACACAGAGAGAAAAGAATTGGAATTACTTGAAAAACAAATATTTGAGATTCTCAATAATATCTGTGGAGTTGAGTTTAAAGGTCTTTAAAAACTGTCGGATAACTTCTACTCCTAGTATAATACTACTGAAACTAACTCAAAAATATTAAAGGTTCAGATATCTTCTCTTTTGCCTGTTTCACAAGCCATATTCAGAACGTATTCTATAACGATCCTACATATATATATACATACATATATATAACACACACACTTAAAGTAGATGAAAAAAAAGTTCAAGTGCTTCAATGCTGAATGTATTGGAAAAGACAGTTCGCCGCAGGACTTCTTCGAAAAGTAGAATGGGATAAGTTGGGATGAGATGTACGTACATACGTACATACGTACACACATAAGTGGTATACATAAGTTAAGATGGTTGCGTGATGATATCTGGAAACTTGTGTGCTAAAAACGTGCTGGATGTAAAACGTCTGACGAGCCAAAGAAGGACTTAAATTGGTCTTCAACTTCAACTTTGACATTGTTAGAAGAAGGAGGGGAGGGTTTGCGAGTGTGTAGTATAGGTGTGTGTTACATGCTGAGACTTGCATGTGTTCCTAGACACAAGGGCGAAGAAAAAAAACACAGTTGGGAGTCAAAAGAGATGGAGGGAGATGAGTTGCCGAGTCCTTGTGTCTGCTGCTACATAAGTGCATCTGTGTATCTATATTTGTGTAGCCTGCTTTATTCCTTCTTTCTTTTTTTTTTTTTTTGCATCCTTGCCACATGGAGTGGCAAAGCGATAAGCAAGTTTTCTGTATAACCTCAAACGCCTTCAGTTTAGCTTTTAATATTTGTTTTTTCTTTACTCAGTTCCCTTTTGTCTTTTGTCATTTGTTCTACGAGTTGTCGGTTGTGCCATCCATGATCAGCTTAGAAGGATTCAACTCTTGCGTTTTGTTCCACAAGGATTTCGCACTTTAATGTTAAGCTGTTGTGTGGATTAACGCAAGACACGCAAGATTGTGAAAAAGTAAGAGAGTGAAAAAACTACTGCGTCACCTTTTAAAGCCAGATAAAAATGCATCAGCCTCAGAGTTGAGTTGAGTTGGGTTTAAAAGGATAATACTTACAGTAACAACCATTTGTTAGGGTATCTATTGTACACAATTGAAATGTCAACTCACCTGTAATGACAGAAGAAAGTATTTGCAAAAGAATGTAATTAGTATTTGGGTGATATATATAAGTCATATTATTAGCTAAAGATTAGATTTAGATTTAGAATCCTTAAGTACACAACTGCTTAAAAGACAAAGATAAAGTCTAATTTGTGTCGCCGCACTCCCAAAACTAAACTCAATTGTCCAGCTGAAAATCTGTTTAATCCCGTGGGTTGGATATGTATTCTTCTTGATGGATTGCCATTCACCCTTAATGGGCCCAAGAGAGAGAGAGATACAGAGACCGAAAGTCTTACAATGTCTGAATTTGTGCACAACTAATACCACAAATCCCTGTAAATGCTTCACAGGATTTTTGGGCATCGAATTGGTTTTACTTTTATGACCACACAAGCTGACGATGACGATGACGATGACGTTTACGATGACAATGCCGAGGACGTTGACGTTGACGTTAACGTTAACGTTGACGACGACTAAGCAGCTAAAAGCCGCCGAAATCCGAACAGTAGCCAAGCATCAACATTTGCAGCCTTTTATATGCCAAGACACACACACACACACACACACAGAGAGAGATTGTAATGCCTAATTTTCTTGCGAATTCAGAGCTCAGTTTTAGTGTCAGTGGTAAGCCCAATACACTTAAAGAAATATTTAAGACACAAAGAAACCAAACTTTGTATCGAAAAAAAGGCAAAAAGTCCAAGAAAAATTTTTTTTTTATTTTATTTTAAATTTAAGGAATAAATTATTTTTAAAATTTTTGACAACTTAAAAAAATATTTCTGTAACAATGTTTTTATGTTTAAGAAAAACATTTTTAAAATTCTGAAAACTTAAAAAAAAAATATTTTTGAGAGAACAAATATTTTGTTTTATATTTTAAAAATAATGTTATATTTTAAAATTAATTTGATGACATATTGCAAGGTTTTTAAAGAATTTTTGCCCAGTGTAGCCTAACCAGCATGCAGAGTAGCCAAGCAAAGAAAAAGAAAACACAAACAAAAAACCTTGCATACAAAGGCGACAAACCAACAACAAGCAACTAAAAGAGAACACACACAAAAGGACAGTCAGACAAATAGACAGACGAAGCGGAGCGGAGCACTTTGTTAATCCCGTATTTATGCGCAATTACGTATTTTTCGCATTAGTCAGCCAAGCAGTCAGCAAAAGACGAAATGAGACCCAAGCCCAAACGAAACGAAACGAAACGAATAAGGAGTCAGAAGTTTGAAGAGTATGAGAGGCGAATGATTCAGATGCTGGGATGCCGTGGCGAGAGTGCGACCCTTGTGGGTTTGTCGTCCTTTCGAGTCCTTCTCTTTCTCTTCCTCTTGTTCTTCATCTTCTGCCCTCACAACGACAACGACAACGACAACAACAATTTATTCTTTGCACTCTTCTCGTCTTCATCATCATCTTCTATTTCCATTTCTACTGTATGTACTCCTGGCCTGCCTTTCCTTTTGGCTGAACACAGCACAGTTGCCTTTGTTGCCCATCGTTGCTGCTCTCCTGCTGCTGCTCCTGCTGCTCCTGCTGTTCTTTATCTTTCGTTAGTGAAAGGCGTTTCTGTTTCGCCTCCGCCATTGACTGCCAGCTGCCGTGTGCCGTGCCGTGCCGTGCAGCACATCGCCTTGCCACGTTTTGTTGTCTGCTTTTGCTTCTGCTTTGTTCTTCATGTGCCTCCGCCTCCGCCGCCGCCTTTGGTTGGTTTGGCCGTGGTTTGTCTTGTCTTGTCTTGAGTCATTTACTTTTTACTGCCGCATAATATTGTCCCGATTAGCACAAACACAACGTTTTACCACAAAATCATCATCATTAGTGACGCTAACGCAAACGCCTGGGCTTGGTCTCAGTCAGACCCCGGACACACACACACACACACACACACACACACACACAGCAAGCAAGGACTCGACTCCTTCTCTTACGAACGAACGAAGGCACAGTGGTATTGAATGTGTAAAGACATGGTTGAATTCTTGTCGGAATTGATTTCATTTTGAGCAAGTTTATAGATCTAAGATTTTATTGTATATACTCGTATATATTTAGTTTCTTTGGTTTCTCAGAATGAGATTGATAAATAGGTTTTATGGTATAATAGTTAAATCGGCACTTTTGTGTGTTTGATGCCACTGTAACACAAAGCGCAACAAAGCAGAAACTTGGCACGAATTGGCAAGGACGACAGCAGCTCAGCTATGAACAAGGATATATATATAAAGACGGCTGCGGCGACTGTGGCAGCGACTGTGGCAGCGGCAGTAAAATAAGCAGCAGGCGTCTATTATGCGAAGGCATCATTTAAGGGGATTATTTTATTTGGGCTCTAAACAATAAAGTGGGTTTATTAAAGGCAGCCCGCGCAGCCCATTGCCGCACAGCCAGAAGCGCAAAAAGGACCACAACGACTCCTGTCTGCCTTTCACTGTATGTGTGCGTGTGTGTGTCCTGTGGCTGAAACTTTTGTTTGGCCCCTGCCAATGGACGAGTAAAGCTTTCTGTGTGTGTACCAAAGATGTTGCGCTATAAAAGTGCAAAAATGTGTTCGTTGTATTTTGTTTTGTTTTGTTTTGTTTTTTTTGCTGCTGCGTTCTTAAAAGTGGCTGCCCGCCCCCGCAAGCCCCCTACCCAGCGTCAGGCATCGCGCTTCTCGTATAATTTGTGCAACTGTTTGTACAGTTGCGTAAAGTGACGCCTTGCAACACACACACACACACAAAGCTACTACTTGCAGCTACTATAAAGAGTGAAAGAGAGAGAGAGAGAGAGAGAGAGTGGCAAGGACTCTTATTTCTCTTATCCTTTGCGTATATTCCCAAGGTGTGTGCTTTTTGTTGTTGCATGCAAAAATATACAAACGAAATGGGTTTTTAAATTAAGTTTTAATACTTGCTGCTCGCATCCAGTCTCGCTTTACACACACACACACACACACACAGATACTTATTATCCAAACAAATCCCCCGACCAAACACACAGACGTATTCCCAGTTGGCAGCTTGAGTTTTGCCAAAGGACTGCGCTGAATATGCAGAAATATTTTGAAGCCAAGGCGGCGTCTCGTCTCGGTTTCTCAGATGCAAATCGTATTAGCCGGCATTATACAAGAAAGCTTATTAGCCAGAATGATGACAGACGCACATACATAGGCAATGAGGAACAGAGAGGATGAGGGGAAGCGAAGGGGAGACAGTGTTGAAGTGAAATGGGCCACGAATTAGGTTCCAAGAAGTTAAAGTTAGAAATAAATATATTTTGTACTTAATTATTATTAAATCATGTAGATCAGGAATATATATATATATATATATACAATCTTCTTAGACCTTTAACTAAGCTGACTAAAACTTAAACGCACTTTCTAATTGAATTCAAACTTACAAATAGTAAGTATGTAAAGCAAATACTTTTAACTTTCTAGTTAACTTTCCACTTTGTAAGCTGATGAAAATGCTCACAAATTAGTTTGCTTGACCAAAATCCCCACAAAACACACACACACACACACACACGCACAGACAGTGTCACATTTTAAGTCGACAATACTTGTTTTGAAACTTTTTTAAGGGGCACAAGGGAGGTGGAGAAGGAGAACGGAAGAGGACTTGAAAAACTTTAACACCCAAAGTAACCAAAGTTCAAACAGTGCCAAACTTTTTGGCCGTCCATCGACGTCAACATATTCTTTGCCTTTGGGGTATGCCACACACACACACACACACACACACACAGTTGCAACATACATACACACACACATATATGTATATTTATGGAGTAGGATGTATACCAATTGTGGAGCAACCACAAAAGATAAAAAAAAAAATTATAGACAGAGAGAAAGGTTAAGTGAAACGAACTCCCAAAAGGGCACAAAAGGCCATGGCCTAAAAGTGTGTGTGACAGTATGTGTGGTTGTGTGTGTTCGAGCATTAATCTGACAAAAACTTTTAGACACAAAATAAAAATAAAAAAACTGTTTTTTTTTTAGAATATTTTCATAAGCAAACAGCGATTTTTTGGGGCAAAAATTCTATTTGATGCTGTTTTAAATTTTGGTTCGGTTCTGTTGCATGCCACAAACACACACACACACTAAAGCACATATGAAAATGTTTTTGCGGCCTGCTTCCTGCCAGCCACTTTATCTGTGTATGTTGATGGGCGTGGCACAATGCGGCTGGCTTTTTGGTGTCAAAGCTGTCGCCCTCCTCTCAGAATGTCCTTACTCTTCCTTTGCTTTCTTTGCTTCCTCTCTCTTTGGGATTGTCCCTTGCGGCATTGAGAGTGTCAGACAGAAAAAAGGTGCAGATGTCGCCCCTAAATGCTGCTACGAACACACACACACACACACACACACACACACACCGCAACGACAACGACAACAACATGTTAATGACTCTGACCCTTCTAGCCAAAGCCAAAGCCAAAGCTAAAGCAGTCAGCCAGTTAGAAGAAGTAGGCATCGTTTACTTGGGTCGAAAGGCTTGCTCCTCGGTCAACTTGTCTCTTTTTGGACACTTGTCTCTATCTCTCTCTCTCTCTCTCTCTCTCTCTCTCTGTTTCCCTTTCTCTTCCTTTATAGTTTTGGTCGATTGGCTGTGTGGTGTTTGCTGCTTAAGTAATTGGCATACAAATTTACCAACTCAACGATGTGTCCCAAAACGTTGAATAATTTTTGAATATGCACTTGGAGAAAATATTGTAAAAATAATGGTAAACAATTTTTTTATAGTATTTTACTACACTTAAATTGTTAGTTGCGAATCTAAAATGAATTAGTTTAACTGAAAATATATCTAATTTATTATTTTTAGCAATCAAAACTAAAACAAAATCAATCATTTGACCATTTTGGGTTATACAGCTGAAATATCAACATTTTTTTCGTCAAGTGTACGAGAGTATATTAAAATTTAAGCAAATGACAGTAGCTCCTCGAACCCAACTTTGACACAAGCAACAAGCAGAGGCCTTAACCTCGACCCCGACACCGACCCCGACCCTAACCCCAAAGGAGTTCTGAGATGCCTTCACGTAGTAGCATTCGTGAGGATCGTTAATCGAGCTAACGCACAATTGCCATGTCACTTTTAGTCGTTTCACACACACACACACACACACACAAACTTCTCTCTACATTAATTTCCAATCCAAATTCATGTTGTACAGATATAGAAATACACACAACAACAACAATAACAACAAAGACAGCAACAGCTGCCGGTTATTCACTTCAAGTTCCATTTCCACTTCCATTTCCATATCCTTGTTCGCATGCTCATCTTCATCCGCATTCCTGGACCCACAATTCGTGGCATGCAGCAGCAACATTGTTGCGACAATTTCGAGCTGACATTTTAATTGAATAGCCTCCGAGGAGAGGCAGCAGACAAGTCAAACCCAAGAGACAAATATCTTAAGAAGATGCTATGTGATGTATGTATGTATGTATGTGTGTATATATGTATGTGTGTTAGATAGATTTTAAGTACGCTGAGTGTTTGTGACACTTTGGGATTAGAAGCAGTTGTTGTTGTTGCAAGTATTCGAGTGCGAACAGTTTATTGTAATCGCTACTCAGTACACACACACAAACGACTTGTTGTTGTTGTTTGTTATTCTTGTTGTTTGGCCATTGAAAGTTATTTAATGCAATTTTACTGCTTGTTAATTACATTTGTCGTATTCCAAACCAAAGGTTGTGGGGTGAGAGGAGATATCTGTTTCAATTTCTATAGAGTGAGAGAGAGAGAGAGAGAGAGAGAGACAATCGACATTTTGATTGCCCATTAAATGCAGAGACACACACTTAAATTGAACACTTATGCACAGTCAATTACTAAATATATAAATCTGGCATAATTCATTTGGGTATTAAAGATTCAAAACACATAATCTGCTAATAATGTGAATTATTTTGTAAAATGTGGGATGGTAGAGAGCAGAGTATAGCTTATCGAGACTAATCGATATATTATTTATCGATATACAACTTATCGATAAACAACTTATCGATATAAAATTTATCAAGTTTTAAAACCTGCAACTTTTTTTTAAAAAAAACTTTGCTCACTTTGTTTTTTTAATTATATTTTTCTTTCTTTAGTGTTTGTCCTTGAAAAGTAACAATGTTTAATTAAACTAATTAGTTTAGAGAAGAAGAAGCAAAAACACTTCAATAGAAATTAGCACTAATATATATATATGTTTCTTCATTGTTTATTTTTGGCTTGTTTGTTATTTGAAGGCGTCTGTGCTCATCAGAAGGAACAACTTGAACAAAAGCAGCTTAAAATGCTCTAACAAAATGTTTACACAAATTTTTATCATTTACATGCGATTTTCACTTCGTTTATTTTCCAAGCTGAGCAAATATTGAACCAAAAACAGAGAGAGTGAGAGAGAGAAGAAGAAGAAGCTGTAGGATCAACAAATACAAGGCGCCGTCAATAATATATCTTGAAAGAAGGTGTCATTTCAGTAGAAAAATAAATCAACAAATATAACATCCGAGCAACAGGTTTTGCTTAACACCTAAATGTTGGTTGAGATCTTAATTGGTGCAATAAAAAGTTGGGATATTTGTTAAGGGGAATAGTAGATTTTCCAGTGTTGTCAAATAAACAGTGTTCCAGTGTTCTAAAAAGGTTTGTGCTACCATCTTCAAGTTCTAAAACCATAAAAAAAATCTTTTCTTACTTTGGGTATAAATAAAATAGGCAAAAAGAGTATTTAATTAGTCAGCAACATATTAAATGAGTTTTTAATCTATTTAATAACTTATCCGTTAGCATAATGTTATTATGACTTTATAACGTTTATCACAAGAAGTCGACTGTTAAAATCATTTCCATTTGCAAGAGAACAAAATTTGTTATTCAACGTTCGAGTCGATATAATAAATGATTGATTATTTGACAGACATTTAATGGCCGGCCTTAACGTTTGTTGATTCGATTGGTATGCGAAATATACATAAATAAATTATGCGTTTGCCCCCAAAAACTAAACATGAGAGAGAATATTTTTGCTTGTTTATACATATATATATATGCGGGTGAATAATGAAATGGGAGTTCAACATTTCATTTTAATGCGTATAAAATAACATAAACACAACAGTGAAACATTTATTTATGTTGCTTCTGCTTCTGATTCTGCTTTTGCATATTTACATTGACGAGCAAATAAATTGCCATTGTTTATTTGTCATCCACAACATGCTGTGTGTTTGTTTGTTTGTTTGGATTCAATAGAGATATATCCAGTCACTCGTTGTTTAAATTTTAAATGACTTTTGGCAGCGCACAAAGCCAATAATTAAATGATTAGTTATGCAAATGCAAATGAAAAAAAATTCATTCCACAGACTAAACACAAATTTGTTTTAGAAACATTGCCCAAAGCCACTAACAAAAGAGTTTTTAACTGAATTAAGTTCATTAAAAAGTCAGCTAAACTAAACTTTGAAAATTTATTTCGTATGTGATAATAGCTTCATGATATTCATGATAAAATAGCCAACAAAGGCAGATGTTTAAGGGAAATCAGGTTAATAGTGGCTAAGATCTTAAATTAAAGAATCAGTCTTACAAAAAAGTCCTTCAACCAAGGGAAATTTTTTGTGTAGTTAGAATGAAGAAAGCATAAGAAGATTCTTAGAATATTTTCTTTTGAATGATTTTAAGAAAACCTTTAAGGAAACCTTTTATAAGCTTATAATAAAGTTTTTATCTTAACATTTTTTTGTGTAGTTAGAATGGAGAAAGCATAAGAAGATTCAAAGAGCATTTTCTTCTAAATGGTTTAAGAAAACCTTTAAGGAAACCCTTTATAAGCTTATAAAAAGTTCTTAAAGTTGTTGAAGTTTTTTTCTTAACTTGGTTTAAGGATATCTTTGAGATAGAAAACCCTTGAATAAGTTAAAAAGCCAGTTGGAAATAAGCTTCGATCTTAAAGAACCACAAAAAGAGAACATCAAGGTGTTCAATCAAATAAACTAGATAATATCCATAATTATGTAGTTAAACGCAATTTTATTCTCATTTCATTCCGATAATTTCATTTCATTAAGACATTAAAAAAATAGATCAATAGCTATTTTAGCTTTGTATATTGAGCTATAATATACATAAAATACACATTATAGACAAAACACACACACACACACCGGAAATTGCTAAGAAAACAAACAGAAAACACAGAAAACAGACGGGAAAAAATGTGCTCGAAGAGTTCTTGCAACAGCTGCAACAAAAGAAAAATAGTTCACTCAGTTCAGCAAATGCTACTAGAAACATAGATACATAGATACATCGAGCTGTCTTACCCACATCTCTGACATTTATCCATCAGCTGTTCCATATGAAAACACCAACAACAACAACAACTAACAAATTAATCAATTCTCGCCTCCCGATCTCAACGCTTTAACGACCCGTGCATGGCATTAGGTTTAGGTTCGCTTTTTCATTCTATTCTTTTTTTCTTTTTTTTTTTTTGTTTATTTGCTTTAAGTGATGCGATCCCATACGATTTCATTTCCTCCATAAAAACAACAACACGACACATTGAAAAAAGAAAAAAGAAAATATATCGACCACATAATAGTTTGAAAAACTGTTGTTGTTGACTACATTTAATTGCCTGCTGCTGGCTCAAAATAAATAAATGGAAATTAAAATAAACTTATTGATGGCGAGAGACCCATACAAACAAAACACGATAGCATTTCTTTATGCCGATGCCTAATTTTTTATCGACTTGACAGAGTGAATCAACCCCAAGGGACAGGGACAGAAAAAGTGCGTTTGGGTCCTAAGGGGGAGGAGGGAGTAAGGGGGATATATTTACGACTAAAGCGAGTCGTTCGTAAACGTTTCGGTTTTTCGGGGTTTGAGCGACAATTAGTGCCAAGCATTTATTTTTGAGTGTCGAGTTGAGTTTTATGGAGGCTGTTCGGAAATTTTATTGCTTGTTTAGACATTGTTGTGTTGCTGTTGCTGTTGTTGTTCGGCGGAGGGGGTGGGGAGGTGATTGAATAAAGCGTTTTGTGGAATGCTCCATTTGAAAAGTGTTGTCAGCTCGTTGTCAACACACAGAATAACGACCGACCATCCCTCCCCTATGATATTATTCCAAGCTGTTTACGCGTTTACGTTTCGAAGACATATTGAGATATTTGTAGTCTATATGATATGTATATATATCACGATATCGATACCAAAATCACACTTATCTGATAAATATATAAAGCAGAATTCACATTATAATCTCTCGAACAAATTTTCTACCCACTTTTAATCCAATTTACTTAAAACTCATCTTCTAAAATCCTTGAACATGATACTACACTGCACAAAAAAGCTGATGTACACGTTTTGGATTCACTTAAGATTATATGGTGATTTTGCGTCGCGTATATAAATTGAATATAGTTAGTTTATCCGTTAAGCTGGTTACGTTCCCAAATAGTTGAGACTGTTCCTGGTGGGGAGGTGGTGGGGGAGGAAATGGGACGCGAGACGAGTAACTTTACCAAGGACTCACCACAAATCGGTATCGGTGCATGAATGCTGGGTAATCCTCTTGGTAGCCATTCCATCATTTATTATGGTTTATAATCCAAACAAGGTGAGGGCAAAACGGTAAAAACCCACACACACACACGCCTAGCAGCAGCAGAGGACGACGGACACACGACGTTCGCTCGCTCCTCTGCCTGTCTGTGTGTGTGTGCGTGCGTGTATGTGCGTGTGAGTATAGTAGTATGTATGAATGCTGCTGCTGCTGCTTCTGCTTCTGTGTATCGAGTTGCACTACGATATGTATATATAAGTATGTATGTATGTATGTTGTGTGTATGTATATGCGTAATTCCCGTTTCCAAACTGTTTGCTGCGTTTCTTCACTTATTTGCTCTTATTCCTCTTGCTGATGCTGCTGCTGCTGTTGTTGTTGTTTTTGTTGTTCGCCACTTGTGTTTCGATTTTTCTCGAGCAGCGCGTCGACGGCGACAGCGACGGCAACGGCAACAAATTGAGTTAATCCAAGAAAACGGAATAATAAAACACACTCACACTCACACACACCAACACCAACCAACCAACCGAGCACGTTGATAGATAAAGCGAGCGAGGAAGAGTGCGCGAGTGAGAGAGAGAGAGAGCGCGCGGGTGCTGTGCTAAAAGCGCTTTATAAATGATGCCGCCGTGCTGTGTGCAAAAGGTTGAGATTTACTTGGCCTCCAGCGTGGCTCGGCAAATGCATTAATGAAGGCAACGCAACGTCCTGGCTGTTGTTGTTGTTGCTCTTCTTTGCTCCTTCCACTTGCACACTTACACACACACACACAGAGACACAGAAGAACACAAATTCGTTCGTTTTCTTTTCTTTCGTTTTTCTTTTTCTTATTATTTTTTTCTTAATTTAATATTTACTTTGCACTTTGTTTAACTTTTACTCGAGCGCTTTTCTTTTCATTTTACTTTTCCAATTTAAATTCCTCGCCTCGAAACTTTTGCTTGACTACGCGACGACGTCGATGGTTCAGTTGTGGAGTGACTGACTGAGTGAGTGAGAGCGGGACGACGTGGGGAGTTGCTGAGGGGGGGGGGGGGGGGGTGTAACTTTTTCGGGCTGTTGCGCTGTCGAGAGAGTGAGACCGCGACACGCACTCTTACTCACACAAACATAGACACAAACACAGAGGAACGCAAAACTTTGCCGCTTTCTTTATGGCGAAAAAGGTTAACGGCAAATCTTGAAAACTGCACTGGGATGTTATGTTGTTGTGGAGTGAGGGGGTTGAGGCGGTGGGGTATGCAATTTTCTTATTGAAATATTTGCACGTTCCGTCGCGTTTAACCAACGGCAAACTTGAGATGCTGATTACGTTTTTTTGAGAGTCGCATTCACTTGTCAAATTTCTGCGGGCACCCTTACGCGTTGCTCCTTTGCTGACAACATCTGCACCTCAAGTGGCCGCCATAATTACACTAATTGCAATTGTAACTGTAATTGAAATCGCTTAACTGCCCTTCACACCAAAAACGACACTGAGACACCGACACCGAGACACCCACACATCGACAGACAAACACACACACACACACAACGGCGCAAAACAAAACACGGCACTTATCACACGCGCTGGTAATTGAGAATCGCAATTCCAATCGTAATTTGCAACGGTAAATCGAGTCAGAGTTTGAGAGCAGGGCGAACGCAACAAACGAACCGACCGACCATACCAAGCAAAGCAAGACAAACGCACACGACGCTGACGACGTTTGCGAAAGGACTAAAATGCTTCGCTGTTCAGCAGGCGCGTGAGAGTCGTTAGTTGAGTCGACAGTTGAGTCGTTTCGTTTTTTGGGTAAGACGTCGCACTCACACTCATGCTCGCACTCACACTCACAGTGTGCGCCATGGGAGAGCGGTACGATGCTTAGAAAACTCAATGTATATGTTTGTGGGCCGATGCTACTCTCACAGCAGGCGGCGTCGGCGTGTGAGCACTGAGAGTGGCAGAGCCAGAGCATGAGAGAAAGAATAACTGTTTGGTTTGGTGAGAGAACAGTTTCGCTCGCTCTCTCAGTCTGTGCAGTTCATGTGCATTCTGTGGCTGCTCCACCACCAACAGGCACTAACAAAAACAAACAACAACAAAAACGCCAGCAACAACAAGGAGCAGCAACCTCTGTCATCGCCCATGCTGCATGAATGCAGCGCTGGGGGTTGATTTTCTTGCAGCAAGCACGAGACGGCTGCTTGTCAGTCAGTTAGTTAGTTCGGCCGGTTGGCTATAGTCTGTCTGTTTGGCTGCGTGTCCGCCTGCCTGTGTTGGGTCTGTCAGAAGCAATACAGTACAGGGCAGTGAGAGAGCAAGACTCAAAATGGTGGCCACCACCAGCGATACCACAACAATAACAACAATGTCGACATCGCTGAGGTCGTCGGTTTTTAGTGTTGTCGTTGTTGTTCTTCTTGCTGTTCCCCTTTTGCATTTAACACGAAGCACGCGCTCAAACCGTCGTTGTTGTTGCTTTGACAGAACTTTTCACACGAACGTAGTCGACAGAGAAATACTCTATACGTTGAGTTATAACATATAACATAAAACAAATAAAATAAACTAATAGTAGTCCAATCTTTATAAACAACCGATATTATTTTTTTAAATTGTTAAACATTAAAAAATACATCAATATTTGAAGTCTAAGGACATACCGATATATACCCCTTATTCAACTTACACAAAGAGTATATAACTACCAAGCACAGTAAACAAAAATTTGCGGTTCATGTGCTCAACACCTTCGCTGCTGCTGCCGACGTCGCTGTCTGCTGGCTGCCATTAATGCTGCAGTCAACGTTGGCAGAGCGAGTGCAGAGTTTTTTGTTATAATGCAAAATGCTGTTGCATACTTTTTTGGGGGAAAAGGGAGGTTAAGTTGAGTCAATTATTGGGGCAGGCACACACCGAACACACAGAACACAAAAACCAGTCCGATAACAAATGTTGTTGAGGTATGTATGATGAATTTGTTCGAAAATTTGGCACAATTTCTATGAGAAATGGTGCAATTTGTTAAGGAGATATTATACGATAGTATCGAATGGATGTAGTTTCTTCAATATATATGTTTCAATTCGGAATCAAATTGTACAAAGCTGATTGTGTTAGGGTTAAGGTTTAAAATTTATGAAGATTAAAGTAAAATGGAAAATCTTAAAAAAAGATTTTACTTATACGATTTATAGAGGATCAAAATTGGAATAACAACAAAAAATTTATGTGGAACAACATTAGAAGCATTAGCTCTCAAATATTCAAGTAATTACTCAAATTGGTTGACACAGAAATAGGTTATGATATAACAAACATAAGAAAGTCGAGTAGATATATCGATATATATCGAATACCAGAAGAGCAACTTCCGTGTTAAGCAAGGTGCAACAATGGAAAAGAGTTGCAAACAAAAACACACACACACACACATATATATATATATACATATGAGCTTTGTGTATGTGTGTGTGTGTTTGTGTTTGCGTTCTTTCATATTATTCTCGAATGAGCATTTGACTGTTTTCGCACATATATATAAATATATACAGCAAAGAGGCATCTGCAGCAGCTTCAGTTGCTTCTTCTTCACATTTGTGGTTGTTCCCATTGTTGTTGTTGTTGTTGTTGTTCAGATCTCTGCACTACTGTTTATGTACACAAAATGCGCGCAGTGCCCAAGGCAATGGTTGACAAGGAGAGCAACAGAGGAAGCGGCAGGCAGGCAGGCAGGAGGGCGAGGATGAGGTGAGAATGAGGATGAGGATGTTGGACTATGTGTGCACATTGGCACATTAAACAATGGCTTAGCATGTATACGAGTGGCTCTATATATATATATATGTATGTATGAATGTGTGCGTGTGGTGTGTGTGTGGCAGGACCTCCGCTCCGCTTCGCTATATCGAGGCGAGGCCGAACTCAGCAGGCGATGCGTGTAAAAAGGATAATTTGTCAATATGTTCGTACGTTCCGGATTTTGCACACTCCCTCCCTCCCTCCCCCCCCTCCTTGTCGTCGTGCACCGCACAACAGTTGCTGGATTGCCGGCAACCTCATCATCATCAACCCAAAACTTCATCTTCATCCCTCTTTCCCCGTCCTCGTCCACCTTCTTCTGTTGATCATTCGTGCGTGCCTCTGCAACGAAGTCGCTTGTCGCCTGTTTGTGTGTGCCGCCTGCGCCTTGTGCCGCTTATTCAATTGCTCAACGCAATACCAGCTAAAACACATCAACCCCCCCAACCCCTCCCCACCCTGCCCGCCCGCCTGGAGCGTTATTCGCTTGGTTGCTCTTCCACCATTCCCCGGTTAGCAACGGTTAATAGGGCTTAGGAGCTAAAATTATTGCCTTGTTCCAGTGTGAACCAAAGCCAAATCGGATGAGTCCTGTTCGTCCTGTACTTTTGGGACATGTCGATAAATGTATGTATGTATGTGTGAGTGTGCGTGTGGTCTTAAGGCAATAAAAGACGAATAGGCTTGTACTGGATTTGATTATTAGTGGGTTCAGTTTGTGCCCAAAGTGAACCGAATTTAAATTTTATGGATATGAATAAGATATATATATATTGACTGTATCTAAGAAATTTACTTGGAAAACTTGGAAAAAGTTAAAAGATGAAACTGAAAAATGGATTATTTCAATGTTTTCTAATTTTAACACGACTTGAAAAAGGTTTCATTAACATTATTCTTGTTCATTTCTAATCAAAATCGATTACAGTCCGATATATTTCAAGCATGAACAACATGAAAGATGGTTAAAAAAGATAACAAAGATCGAATCGACAAAAAATAAAACTCCCAACGTAACAAAGAAACCCTTCAATTCGCAAACGTGGCGACAATCAAAACGCAAGTCAAAAAAACAAGAACGAAAAACACAAAATAAAATAGAAGACAAAAAAAAACCAATCGAAGTCATTGCCAAAACCAATAACACAATCAACTGTGCATTGCAGTTGCTCACTCCCTAACCACACTCTTCTTTCACCCTCACCCTCAGCCCACTTCCTCTCTACGTCTTCCGACGTCACACTTTATGCTAGCAAGCGTTTACAATAGACGAGACACACACACACACACAAACATACAGACAACCACAAAAAGTGCTCTCGCATAGCCTCGAGACTTTGCCGAGGACAAAACGTTGGCGATGAGATTTTAAAAGCCATTTAGAAAAACACCCTCAGACACAAAACAAATCCACAAAAATACCGACACGGATACCAACCAGCCAAGCACTAACACTAACACACACACACACACTGACACATAGACAAGCAAAGCTTACACAAAAGTGGCGTTAAAAATGATGCGGAAACACGATGTTCGTCACAACGACGACGACGACGACGACAAGCAAAGCAGGCGAGACAGAGAGAGAGAGAGTGGGAGAGTGAGTGAGAGAGAGGGAGAACGATAACGACAATGAGCCTTCAAGCAAAAACCGCTGCTAAAACTTCACGCTTAAATATTTTTCACACCACGTAGAGCGACAAGTTTGTGTATAATCTGAGAGTGAGTGTTGAGTGGAGAATGGCAGGGGGCAGGGGGGAGCATAACAACGCGGCGGCAACGTCTTTCAAATGGGCACGACAAGAGCCTGGCCTGAGTAGAAGCTCAACGGATGTGCGTGGAATGTGACGAGAGCAGGCAAGTGAAGAGTGAAGAGTGCAGAGTGCGGCTTGAGGGTGAAGGTGATGGTGATGGTAAGGAGGAAAGTGCAGTAAGTAGACGGCAAATGTCTAAATACCCTGCTCCGTGCTAAATGCCTGACATTCTGGCTGCGACCACAACGAATGCACATCCCACATCCCCACACAGTCCCAGGGTTTTAGTTTGACGACGACAAAAACGACAACGAAGCGAACGAGCAAAAAACCCAATTGAGTGGATTGAGTGCTGTGATGTTGATGTTGATTTTGATGCTATTGAGTAGTTGTGTGTGAAAAAGTTATCGAAAAGCGGATATACATACATATATGATTATGATTGTAACGGAGCGTATTAAGATTAAGTATGAAAAGAAAGAATGTCCGCTTTCTATCGTTTTTTCTGTTCAACTAGTGCTTATTTGGTGAATGGTTACACTTAGCTCATGTTTGATTTGACAGATAATTAGTTTTAAATTAGATAAAGTTATTTGGCGGACCCTTTATATATATTTTCACCAGCGAAACACATCGATAAATATTGACTTCTGATTTTTGACATGTTTCCCATAGAAAACCTAGTTGAGCATATCTCTTCTCATAAACTCTTTGGATTTATCGATAAATATCGACTTCTTTGGATTTATCGATAACTATCGACTTTTAAATGTTAATTAGTTCTCATTAATTTTATAGCTTCATACAAGGCTAAATCTTATTATTTGTCTATAAATACAATAGTACATATAGCTAAAAATAGTTCAATTTATCGATAAATATTGTTGTTGGGTTTTTAAAATCATAGTATATTCAGCTGAACATATCAATAGAGTAAAATAAAAAAGTTTCCTGCATCTTGTATATTCTAGCATACCCGCAATTTCAAATAGTAATTATACAAACTCCAAAGATACCGCAAAAACCAAATCAAAACCGTTACACAATTGTTAGAAATTAAAAGGAAAACTTTAATCATAGCCGCGGGTGAGCGGCGTCAACGGTGACGACGACGACGGCGACGACGGATGTCGGATGTCCAAGTGGCGGAAAAGGAAGGAGTGAGGAGAGTGAGTTTGAAGTAAGGAAAAGCTGAACAACTGAAAAACCGGTTGCGGTACTGCCGTTTGCCACACTGTCTGTCTACGAAATATACAGATATATATATATATATATATATATATATATATACAACAACAACGAAAGTTGTGCAAGTTTCCGGTCGTGTGTACTATTTTCCGTTCTCATTTCCGCCGTACCATTTCCATTTCCCTCGCTTAGCACACTAAGAAAAGGAATTTTCCTTGAGCAAAGTAGACAACGATTGTTGTTGTTGTTGTGTCTCTTGGACGCACACAGAAAAGTTGCGGCAAACTTGACGCTGCTCCATGCTCCATTCTCGGAGGTCAGCTGCAGCTGCAGCAGCCAGAAAAAAGGATACAGGCTAAAGATACAGAAACAGCTACAGATACAGATACATATACAGACACATACACTCGTAGCTAGAGCTTAAGCTATCTTCCTCACACACAATATCTTTCTCTCTCTCTCACTGTGTGTGTGTGTGTTGGTCGGTAGAAAGCCGAAAACCCCAAAAGCAAACAACAAACGAGACAAGCAGAGCAGAAGAGATGAGGTGAGGGTAGGAGGGTGTTTGAGGTGCGTTTGCCACTTAGCTGTTGCAACCACACTTCACTCAATTTTTTGGCAACAAAAAAAAGCAGAACCGTACCGTACCGTACCGAACTGAACTGAAGTTGTGTGCAATCTCTTTTGCCGCTGACAGACGTCATAAATATGAGAAGAAGACAGGTGGAGGGAGGTACCGGCCCATCCAAAAAAAGAAAGAGTGTACCTCTCGGTTACTCTTTGCTCTTTTCGTCGAGTGTATGTGTGCCGAGTCAATCAATACGTCAGAGGCGAGGCTCATCAAAAATTCCAATCACAAACTGTCGAAGAGAGAGCGCAGAGCACAGAGACCACAGAGTAGAGTAGAGTACACTATCCACCTTGCTGGTACCTCCACCTTGCTGTAGTCACGTTGTAGGCAAGCTACCGCTTTTGAGTATCGGAGTGACCAAAAGCTAGGCAATAATGGCATTTGAATGCAGGGTCACGTATCAATTTACTTGGTTATTAGTTACCAGCCAGCAAGCCCATAGACCTAAAAAAAGAAACCCCCCAAAAGCACCCAAACAACAACTCAAACCCAAACTACCAATTGTCAATATCTCACTCTCAGACTGAGAAGAGCTCTCACATACACATACACATACACCTACTGTTGATATCCCGCCAAACCACTTGCCCTCTGAACCGATGCGCAAATCCGAGATGAGCAGGCTTCCTCTCCCTGGAGCCAGGACATGGCTTTGTGCTAAACTGACAGCAGTGGCAGCAGCAACGACGACCCTTTCGGTAAACCCCCCACCAACCCAAACACAAACACGCCTCTCTCTTCTCCCCTGTTGAGAGCAGATGGCGCCAGGACCTGCCATGACCCTTTCCTTTCCTTTACCTATCGCTCTATCTATCCATCCGAGACAAGCCTGACCCGCACTTTACTCTTCTTTTTTTTTTGTTTTCAACTTTCAACTCCGTCTACATCTCAAAAAAAACATAGCCACTGTCAACACACGCACACACACACACACTCAGTGTGGAGAGGTTAAAGAGTTAAAGGGGAGTTGGAGGAGGAGGAGGAGGAGTAGCTACAATCGTGCTCTCTTCTCTCTGGCTCCACTTAGGCCTCTCGCATGCACTTTTCATGCTCAAGATGAAGAGGAACAACACTCATACAAAAGCTATCCTCTGACTTCGGAGCCGAACCGACTGAGTGAACCGACAACGAGGAGTTCCTTCTGTTCCTCGTTGCACTACATCTCACAACAAAGAGAGCAATATGCACCAAAAGGGGGGAAACAAGGGATTTGACTAGTTGGAGGAGGTGGCTAAGAGCGCTTCTGCGTTTATTACCAAGTGCAGCATGCCGCATGCAGCAGAAGCGTTGAAAGTGATGCAAATGCACTTGAAAAAATATGTGAGAAAAATCCTATAAATCAAAAATATATTATTATAATAATAAATATGAAATCCCAACAAGAAGATGCTACAAAAACAATATTAACACTCTGTTCTTAAGCTCCTCTCAAGCGAAGAAACTTTTCTGAAGTTCAGTTTTGAATAAACTTGAATTTCAACTTTTGAGTTCTAAATTTAATATTAAAAAACTTCTAAACCATATCATTTTAACATATCACATTTAAAATGTGAATATGCTTGCTTAATTTCTCGCAGTGTTTTGTGGCCAAGAGTTGTTTGCATGCACTATAACAACAAGAATATGCACAAGGCACAAGATAGACAAAAATAATAACAAAAATCGCCAAATAATAACAACAACAACAACAAGCTTGTATTGCATACTTTTGGGAGTTGAGCATAAATGCATTTTGTAGAGTTGAGTTGAGAGTGAAAGAGATTTCAAACAAGGATGCCAACATATATATATTTTCTCACACACAAACACACACACACACACGCATAGAGATACTCTCAACTACAAAAGCGAAACAGAGACACAGAGAAAAACATTGCCGCAACCATTAGGATGGAACAAATGTACTGTAATGTGCAACAGCAACAGTCCAACAGCAACAACAACAACAACTAGTCTCCAAACAACATAGGAGGTAAAAACCAGGAGCATTTGGAGGAGTTTCGAAACTCCAACTTCCGTCGTCAATACACACACACACACACACATACACACACACAGACACACACTCAATCGTTCCGAATGTGTCGTTTCGCAACATTGGCGCAGGCGTCGCTGCTGCTGCTGTGCTGTTGCATGCTGCAAATATATATATAGAGCGGAATTTCCGGTCTAACCTCACAGCGCCCATGCGGAAATACAAGCGGATTAGCTTTTAGATTTATATACTAACAAACACCGATTAGACAGGTAGGGTGCCTTTTCCATCCCCAACCCCAACTCTCCTTCCTCTCCATCCAGCTCCATCCATTTCCATCAAGAGAGCGAGAGGAGAGGAGAGAGAGAGCCAATAGTTTACTTCTTCGCCCCCTTCCAACCACACTTGTTGTGGAGAGAGAGTTTTTGGCATGGCTTTGGTGAATGCCAATCCTGGCTACAGGCAACCAATGCGTTCACATATTTTCTCGTTGTTTTTGCGTTTTAGTGTTTCCTGTTTTCGAAGTTCAAATGTGAGAATATTTTCATATGGCAAACGTCCCAGACACACACACACACACACACACACACACACCAACACTTACACTGAATGGCTATTTTCAGTTTTTGCGGTTCCTCACTTTTGGAAGCTTTTGCTCATTTTTCAAATACCTCAAAACTTGCGCTATTTTCCAAACTAATAGAGTATGTGGCCAGCAAAGGAATTTACACACACACACACACACACACACATATACATATGTTGTTGCAATTTTGAAGCTTGGTCAAATCCATGTTTAGGGAGATTTCGCCTCCTCAGTTAAAATTCTCGAAAATTTACTAAGCTCAAAGCACAATTTGCACAATTTTTAAACCTTATTTGTATAGCTGAATGAATTTATTAAGTTCCAAACACAAATTCTCTTTACAGATTAGAAAGTTTTTAGGCTGAGAAAATAAGGTGACCATAAAATGTTCTGAAAAATGTTAAGCATGGTTCAAAAAGTGTCTTAAAATTGCAAAAATGCTTCGGTTTTTAACGGAAAAAAGGTTTTTTGAGGCTGAGAAAATAAGGTGACCATAAAATGTTCTGAAAAATGTTTAGCATGGTTCAAAAAGTGTCTTAAAATTGCAAAAATGTTTTAGTTTTCTAACGGAAAAAAGAGTTTTTGAGGCTGAGAAATATAAGGTGACCATAAAATGTTCTGAACAATTTTAAGCATGGTTCAAAAAGTGTTATAAAATTGGCAAAATGTTTTAGTTTTTAACGGCAAAAAGGCTTTCTGAGCATAATTAAGCTTTGTAATTGATTTTAAGCGTTTTGAATTTGAATATTTGGTATAAATCTCAAGTATTATACAGTTTTTGAATAATTGGTATAAATCTCAAGTATTATACAGTTTTAAAATATATATTTTATGTTCTAGTTTCTCCCGTATCACAATTCCCAACGCGGTTTTCTTTTTTTTTATGTGAAAAGGAAGATTTGCGAAATAGCCAAGGAATTTTTTTGGTAAAAAAAAAAAAGAGAACAATGAATGGACCGAAAGCACCTTAAAAATTGCAATGAAAGCTGTCGTCAAATTGTCATAAAAATGCGATAACTTTGTTTTGTGTGTTGTTGCTGTTGTTGGTGTTGTTGTTGTTGGTGTTGCTTAATACTCAACAACGAGAAGGAGTATGATAAATTTTTACGATGTTGCCATAACAATAAAGTCCTGGCTTCATCTGCTTCGGCTTCTTCACTCTAGCCAGCTGCCAGCTGCCACACAGTGCTGCATGTGAAAAGCGCGAGGAAAGCAGCAGCAGAGATGGGGGGTTGAGTAGGGGGGAACGTTGGAAAAACCTAATAAAAATCCTGACTGGCTGCGAAAAACTTTTATGGCAAACTATACGCGCCCCATCATCGAGGCCAACAACAACAACAAAAGCAACACAAAATAGAAATATAACGTAGAAAAGCCGTTGGAAAAGCGTGGAAATACCGGGGGCAGACGAACTGCAGGAAGGTAGGTTAACGGGGCGAAGGGGGGTTGGGGTTGGTAGTGCAAATGTGTAAAGTGCCCAAAATAGCTCAGGTGCAGCATTGGGATGAGCGTTGAGGCGGTCGTCGTCGTCGTCGTCAAAGTGACGTACCGAAAACCTTCCCTTGCTCTACCGCCTTTCACCTTAACCAACTACCCTCTTATACTTGAGACACGCTGACAACAACATTGGAAGTTCGCTTCCATTTTGATGTAGCATCTGATTTTTTTTTTTTCTTTTGGTTTTTCTTCTTGGGTTAACTCGCCTTTTATCCTCTTTCCTGCTTTTAGTTTCTCCCTTTCTGATTGCCTTTCGGAAGAGAAACAAAAAAGTTTTATTTTTAAAGCCCCACGACAATAAGCGATTAAATGAGTTTTCTTTTAGGACTTTTGCACGCGTTTTCTTTTCGATTGACTCTTGTCAGTCAGAAGATAATGCGAAAGAAAAAAATCCAAGTCAAAAAGCATTTGGAATGACGTTAAGATACCCTATTTACTAGGTTTTTTGCATAGACTATAGGAATTAGTTTAAAATCAGGGCATAATCCATTTCGATTAATCGATAATTTGCTACTTTTTCGTAATAATCGGTTAGTGTTGTCACCTTCAATGTAAATACTGTAACTTATTTTGAGGAAAATCCCAATTGTAGCTAAAATATTCACATAGCTAAACAACCCTTGAAGCCTTATACTCTTTCCGCATTTAACACATTATGGACATCATCTAGATAAACTGAAGATACGCTTTCCTAACCATATAATCTTGCATTCGCACACGTGACCCAACCAACGTTCCCTCAGGGACGAAAAGGACTCTGCATGTTTGTGTGTGTGTGTGTTGGTGTGTGTTGAGTGAGCATGCAGCGAGGCTCAAATCTAAAGACAAACATCAAGTGGGTTTAGTTTTTATACCCTGATCCCATTAAAAATGGGAAAAAAGGGTATAATGGTTTTGTGCAAAAGTATGTAACAGGCAGAAGGAAGCATTTCCGACCCCATAAAGTATATATATTCGAGTCGATATAGCCATGTCCGTCTGTCCGTCCGTCTGTCTGTGTGTATGTATGAGCGCGTCGGTCTCAGGGACTATAAGAGCTAGAGACTCCAAATTTGGAACTTAAGCTCGCCTAATCCCTAGGCAGTACAAGTTTGTTTTCGATTTTCGATAACTCTTCCCGTTTCCGATATACACATGGGATCGATAACAACAAAATCTTGAATTTGGAAAACTTTGAGATGCAATTTGAATTATAAAACAAAATTATGAAAATCTGTGAAATTTTTATAGAAATCGGTTAAGAAACACCGGAGATATGGGACATTGAAGTTTTGTATGCACTATGCAGTATGCGCGTACACACACACACACACATACTTGCAAGCACTGACTGTACGCGTGAAGTATAGGGATCAGGGTATCATCTAGTCGGGATATCTCGACTAGAGCCTTCTTACTCGTTTTGGTTTGTAGCTGATCATCCTGTGGAGTAGCGGAGGGAACTACTAGCTTCCTAGTTGCCTTGGATGACTGCATGTCGACTTTACGCATCAGTTGGCAGCAACAACATTTGTAAATTCAATTGAATTGATACACGCACCACTTGTTAACCGTTTTAGCATGAACTAACACACACACACAAACAAACAAACATACACACACACACTTAGAAACGAGACTAGCCATTGAGAGGCCTATTGCTTGACTCATTTCATTCCATCTCATAACATACCGTTTCGTTTCGTTTCATCGTCTTATTATTGGTTTTACATGCACACAAACACACACGCACACAAACAGAAACAACCGTTACCAAAAGTTCTATTCAACTGCCTAGCTCTCTCTCTCCATCTCTCTCTCTCTTGCGCGCCTGGAGCAACAGATAGAATCAGTTGCTTAGTTCTAGCTCCTTCAATGCACAACACTCACGTACGCTCTATTGAACACATAAGCATAGCAGGAGAGAGACTGAGAGTGTGTGTGTGAGGGAGAGAGCAGTAATACCTAGCCCCATGATGCGTTTTCGGCTTATCTGAACAATGACTGAAGGGCCTATAAAATCAGCACAAGGGTTTATAAATCCCATTTGCCACAACCAAAATCCAAAAAATATACCCCAAAGCTAAACATGATACTTAAAATATATATATATAGTATATATATATATATATGTACATATGCTTAGTTTATGTTTCCATTCCATTCCAGTTCACCTGCCATGCAAGAAGGAATACCCAAAAGTTGACTTGCACACACAAAAGCTTCCAAAAGGGGTTGGGTGGTGGAGGGAGGGAGGCAGTATGAGTTAAAGGGTAGTTGAAAGTGCATTCGAGCGAGAACTGATTGATTCGAATTTTACAGACATTGCAAATTTCGCCACTTGTCGTTTAAATTGTTGCCAAACTAAACGATTTGTCAATTTTAACAGCTATTTTTACAGTGTGAGAAAATATGAATAAGGTTCAAAACTCAAAAAAACAAGAAATGTTAAAAATTATTTTAAAAATAAAGTTGAGGAAAAAATTCTATAACTTTTTTAAACAGTTTAATAAAATATTGTAGGTTCAAAAAGAAAGTGGATTAAAAAAATACTTTCGATATTAAAAAAAAAAGATTATTGGCTTAATGTTAATCAAATCTGCCTTAAATCTCTACTATTACGCATATAAATTGATTCTGACAGCAAATTAATGTCCAAAAGAGGATTTAAAACGGGCGAGCAAAAGATTTTAAGGGCAAAGCGCAGTAAAAGTAAAATAAAATTATTTAATTCGCTTGTAATAAGATACGATATCCCTCTCCCTCTCTCTCTCTCTCACTCACTCTCACGTTTACGTTCACGTTTCTCTCTCTCTGTCACTCAAAAGTTGAAAGTGTTGTTTGTTAATGAAAAAATCGTGATGCGATCCGAGCGAAAAGGCAATGTAATAAATACCCGGTCGAGGGTAAAGCAAAAGCAACAAAAGCAACAACAACAACAATAGCACAGCAATAAGCCGTGAGAGATGGCAATGGCAACAATTCAATTAAAATGCCAGAGGCAATAACAAAAACAACAACATGCAAAGTGTGCTTGGGTGAAAATTAACCCCTATAAACTCATAATATGCTCAAAATGACGCACTTAAAAACACATTAATCACATCGACAATTACTCGCTCTCGCTCTCTTTGTGTGTGAGTTACACCACTCTCACTCTCACTGTGTGTGTGTGTGCGTATTTGAAGAGAGTGAGTGTAACGGATGCCCGGCGCGTGCTTGAGTGTGTGCGTGACGTAGCAACCTTTGTGAATGAACGAAGCGAAAGGGCAACTCGAGAGTTATACGTACAAATGAGTAAGAAATAAGAATTAAACCAAACAACAACGAGCAACCACCAGCAAAATACAAAGAATACTTTGACAGCACACTGCGCGAAAAGCTAAGGAGTTCTAGAATTATCCTTCCATTACTTTCCATAGAGTGAAAACTTAATATAAGCTAAAGTTCTTAATATAAAAAATAACAAAATCAAGTAAGAAAGTGAAGAAAAATTTGTATATGATTTAAAACTTTTTCATAATACTAAATTATGACCCAGATTGCCAAACATGATATAAAAAATCAAAAATATTTATTAAGATATAACAATAAGCCATATAATAAATCAGTAAACGATTTTTCACAGTGTAAATCAGTCGGTTACCCACAGGAGTGCATTCAAAGTATAAAAAGCTTTCGTGTCGTCATTAAAAACTGTTTTTGCTAATTAAGTGCTCAATTGAGCATTCAGTTTCACATACACACACACACACACACACACACAGTTTGGACAAACAGTACTCAACAGAGCGTATATATGTATTTAACCAGTGAAGTAGAAGCACACAAAAAAAAACCCACCCGAAAAAAAAAAAAACAAACACAGAATATAAAGAGAAACGGGAAACCAGATTAAGAAGCAGAAACCAAAACCAGTAGAACAACCAGCATAAAATAACAACAACAACGATAACTTCTCTACTCCTTCCACAAGACCCCCCCACCAACCGACCCAGCAGCTTCAACGAAAAGCAATCTGAATGAAATGAAATGAACGAAAAATATAACAAAGTTGGTTATTTGCTCAGTTAATGCAAAATGATTCCCCTGGGGAGCGTGACGGCAATAATAACTCAGAAACAAAAGCAACAACGACAACTAAAAAAAGAAATCGCGGACAAAGCATAGTAGAGGTGCGGAGGACTAGAAAACCAGAGAGTTGCCAGAATAACACAAAACACGTTTGCAGTAAATGAAAGTACACAAAGTAGAAAAAAAAAAAACACAGAAGTAGAAGAGACCAACAGCGTTGGGCAGCAACATGATTCAATAAAAATTACGTTGAAAAGTATGCAAGTATGAAATATGTACATACAAAGCAAAAGTAAACACGACAAATGGGCAAAAAAGGGGGAGGGTGTGAAGGGAACTGGCAAACTGGCATCGCCTTATGAAAAGAAAAAGTACTTAAAAAGCTCACGAGCAAATATTTATAACTGTAAATCAGTTTGGCGCTTATACAAACCAATACACACAAACAAACAAGCTGGCGGGTCGACAAAGTGCAAGCAGCAGCAATGTCTGAGCCTCAGGTTGAGTGCGAGTGTGAGAGAGAGTGCGAGTTAAAGAGTACAAGTGCAGTTAGAGCACTGAGCGCGGTGAGCAAAGCAAAAAGTGCAAAAGCAAAAGCAACAACAATGCAACAACTGTAAAGATGTGTTTTTGTATTTTGATTGCTGCGAAAGCAAAGCAAAGAATAGCAAAGGTAGCCCACACAAAAGCAAAAGTAAGCAATCGAAAATAAGAAAAATAGGGAAGTACAAAACTAAGGTACAGTTACACAGAAAAACTTAAAACACGTTAAAATGGTTACTACACATCACAGAGAATCACGTAATCCGTTGAATAATGCGACTTTTATTGTTACCCCAAAAAGTAGGCAACAAAAAATGACCAACAATTTGTTAATCCTTCCTGTTAACTGTTTAACTTTTTTAAGCTAAAAGTCTTGCAAAAATCTTTCAAGTGTTTTATTTAGTTATCTCTAGTAGAAAATTTATTTTTAACAACTCGCAAATATTTGTAGAAAAACACAACTATTTTTCCATATTAATTCATAAGGCAATTAAAATACGAATAATAGTTTTTTTTCCTATGTTAAAATAGATATACAAAAATATTTTTGCAAACATATATACATATACGGTTTGTATGAAAACAAGTTTGCATAAAACATTTTCGAAGCCCTGAAGTGCAAAACCCATTTGAATACATTACATATGTATATGTATATGTATGTATGTATGTATGTAGGTGTGTGTGTGAGTGTGTATGGATGTTTGCATAGTTTGAAAAAAAGAGAGAAAAGTAAGCTTTGATATCGAAACACGATATCGCTTCCTTGACAAACAAATGATTTATTTTTAATCCAACAAAAAACATGATTCGACTTGAAAATATCCTTTTTTTTAAGTTCAACAATTACTTAAAGTACAATATTATTTTTAGTAACAAGAAACTTGTCCTTGGTAAAAGTTGAGCTCGAAAGTTATTTGCAAAATATTTATTTTAATAACTTTTAAGCTTCACATATTAATAAAAATATTTTGTTATGTATATATTTTTTGTTACTTTGGTCACACTTAAATTCACGATAGCAACAATTTTTGCATCATTTTGGTTACAGGGTATCTTTCTCCTCACAAAATAATCAAATCAACAAAATCACAAATCCACAAAAAAACAACAACAACGACAACAACAACAATCAAAATCAATCGAAAGAACGTATTTCAATATTTTTGTGGAATGTGTATTGAATAACATGTTGGGCAATGAATGCAAATTTTGTGCTCTGCTTCTAATTTGACAAAAGGAATTTCGAGTGTGTACAAAACACACACAAACACACACACACATACACTCAAGGTATGAAAAATTCCAATCTTGTGTCGAATCTTCTATGGCAGAGAGAGAGAGAGAGCAAAAAAGTAGGAAAAACTCAAAATAGATGCACAAATACCAAATAAATATGTTTAGGCCAAATTGCCAAGTGAGGCACAAACTTCAAGCTACCCCCCCCAACAAGCAACTAACCAAAACTGAACCAACAACAAGGAGCAATAGCAAAGAAAAAAAAGTCAAGCGTAACATATTTATTGACATTGCGGTTGCCAGTTGCCAGTTGTCGGTTGCCAGTTGTTCGGCTTGTTGTTGTTGTTGTTAGTTGGTTTTGGTTGTCCGGGTTTACTAACGCACATTGGATTGGAAGCTAGCCAAGCTGGGGCTAAGCAGCGGGTTGAAACCACATCGACACCAATGAAAATACGCAGCAGGATTTGTCCCCCCCCCTACCAAAGGGAACCAGGAGAGCAGGAGGAGAGTGTGTGGCAAGTGTTGTTGTTCCATACATCAAGGGTTTATGGGCTAAACGTTTATGGGGTCTGGCAACACAACAAGCTTTTAAAGGGTTTTCACACACACACGCACACACACACACACTCACAAAGAGGCTGAGAGTCAATGTTGAAGTTTGCTTGCCACTTGAAATTTCACTTATACCAAGGCAAAGTATTTTTTTTTTGGCTTGACGCACACTTGAATGACTTCCAAAAGATGCCCACTTACAACGCACACACAACACCCCTTACCCAACCCCTTACCCAACCCCTTACCCGCGTTACACACATTCACATATGTGCAGCATTATGAGCAACAACAAAAAAAAAGGAAAGAAAGGAAAGGAAAGGAAAAATGTATTTTATCTTCATCGATTGGCAAAAAATTTATATCTTTTTTCATGCCACATCAGCGTTTTATGTGTTGATGCACAGAACCCAACTCTGTGCTTCTTCTTCTTGTACATACTCTACTTATTCTTGGAATTGAGGTTATTTTATGTGCTGACAGCTACAACTACATATATACATATACAAGCATATGTGTGTTTGTGTGCGTGTACGATAAATCAGCTGGTTGGCTGAATGATCTAAAATGTTTTATTAGTTTGGTTAAGTACGTGATTATGTTAACGAAAATTTATATATATGAAACTAAGTGAGATAAGTGGGATAAGAAAGGGTTTAATGTAATCACAAGTTGATAAGCCCAAAAACAGATGTAAAAGGGATAATAAAGCAAAGAATTTAGGGGGATTCGAATCTTAGTGTTAATCTACAATCCAATTGCTATCGTGTTGCGAATAGATCAGAGAGTTTTCTCATATAGTTCGAACTGTATGTTGATAGCAGTCAGTCAGTCATATCTTTATTTGTTTTATAATCCATTTAGATTCAATTTTTTAGCAATTATTCGAACTCAAACCCTTACACTAAACTTTCCCATTCAAAAATATACTCTTTGCAATCAACATCAAGTGTTTTATTGCAATTATGCAAATGCGTCCCACTGTGCACGGTGGGGCATAACTTTATAAATACTGCAAACACTTGGCATCGTGTTTACCACAATTTACTGCAACTCGAGTTAACACAAACACACACAACACACACACACACAACAACAACGAAAATCAACAGCAAGTAAAACTTCAGAAAATAAATGCACATTTTTTGCCACATTTCCGGAGTACGTTCCGACTCGTAACACCCTACTATACACTCTCCTCCCTCCCTCCAACTTTCCTTCTGTTGGCATAACCAGTTTACCATCCTGACCGAACAACAACGAGGACGACTTCGTTGTCCTGACAGCCGCTCCGACCAACTTGGCCCGACAATAAAGTCGAAGAAACCGGGGGCGGAGAGGTCGAAGAGGTCGCCCTGCTTTTGCCCATAAGCCAAATATGTCTATGTGTGTGTGTGTGTGTGTGTGTGTGTCTAGGGGCAGGATGAAAGTGTGGCAATAAAAAGGATAATGTAACTGTTATTCTACGCAAAACGGAAACGGCTGTGCGGCCAACCCAAGCTAACCTCCCCCAACCCCACCATCACCCCCCCGGCACCACAATTCTCCTCTCCTCTCTTAGACAGTCAGTTTGCTTGGTTGGCAAGTGTTTGAAATATTTGTGTGGCAAAGGTGGCAAACGATGGCAAAAGATGTGGGCGCAAAAGTGAAAAGCACAACCGGATGAAAGGCGAAGGCAGTCGGCAGTCGGATGGGAGGGGTCCGTCCGTCCGTCCGGAGGGGTCCTGTCGGGAGTTTTTTGTTGTTGTGTGTGAGCAGTGAGTGACTGAACAAGTGCCAACGAGGAAATGACTGTCAGTGGCTAGGAGGGTGGAGAGGAGAGTGTGAGAGGTTTGTATATTTGATTCGGGTTGACAGCGCAGTGAGAGAGCAAAGCAAGAGAGCGAGAGAGTGTTCTAAGAGAGTGTAGGCGGAAAATTATGTGTGAGTGTTGGGGAAATTTGAGCTTCTTTTGAAATTGAGGCCGGAAATGGCACGGCCCCCCAATCAAGAGAAAAAACTGAGAGTTCTACGTCGTCGTTGTCGGGTCGAGGGTGTGCAAAAGAGATAGAGAGAGCGAGCAATAGACGAACTAAGCAAGCGAGAGTGAGAGAGAGATGGAGAGCGAGAGAGAGAGAGGGTGGGGGGGTAAAACGAACTGTGTGTGTTAAACAAAATGTTTGCGGGTGCAATAAGCGTAAATTCAGTGGTTTTATGTTTACTTATTCAGCACGTACCAAAAGCACCCTCCATCGACTCACACCCCCCACCTCCTGCTGCTGCTGTCGCGCGCAACCCTGGCACGAGGACAATTATTTGATCCACCTACGAAAAGTTGTTCGTGTGTGTGTGTAGAGAGGGTAGAAGTAGAAGAAGAAGGGCAAACTGGGTAATATACTTTTGCAAATCGATGGCAACTCCTTAAACGATGGGTGGCAGGCAGCAACAACAACAACAAGTATGGGGTTGGGGGGGTGTTTTACGGAAACGTGTGGCATGTTGAATGCTCTTGAGTGTTTTCGTATGGTTGACAGGATAACACGAAGTAATTCAATTCGAAATACTTTATGCTGTTGCTTTTATTATTTGTGCTTGGCTTGGCTTGTGGCTTGTGAAATGCGGAGGGGGAGGGGGTTTGAGGGTTGGGGTTTCGACGTTTCTCGTTTCGGTTTCTTTTTACTTTTTTTGCTGTCTTGTTTGTCTGAGTCGTTTTGTTGTTGTCGGAAGTGGCATTTGTTGTGGGTGAATATGTTTTGGGGGGTGGGGTGGGGTGGAGTGGTGCGTCTGTGGTGGGGTGGTTGTTGTTGCAGCTACATAAAATATGGTGTGCAAAGTTACAGTTGCGTTGTGTGTGTGTCTGTCTGTCTGTGTGTGTGTGTTTGTGTGTATGGTTTTACTCTGTTTATTTATTTTTATGATGTTTCCTTTTTGGCATTTTATTGAAGAAGTTTACCGACGCCATTGCTGCTGCTGCTACTGCTGTTGCATAAATAAGTGAGTGGCATGGACATATGAAACCTCTAGAGCTACCCCCACCTCCTCATCCCCACCCCATCCCCTACACACACAGGAAACGCTTTTCGACCAGCGTCTTTTACAATTCATAAAAAATCAATATTTATTGCAAACCGTATCACATAAAAGTTCAACCTCTTACCCCACCCCACCCCGCCCCGCTTCCTCTTCTGCCACACATTGCAGCACCAACAATTTGCGGTCTTTGCTTGTTATTGGGCTTTTAATCAGTTGATTTCTTATTCAGTTTTTTGCTTCAATTCCCTTTTCTTTTTTTTTTTGTAAATTGTGATTGAAAAGCAAAAAAGAGTCGAGAAATGCAATTAGGAAAAACTTTGGCTTGCAAAATATTTGATTGGCATTTTGAAAGTAATATATATATATATATATATATGGAGAAAATGTTCATATTGAAAGCTTATTAAAATACAAAATATGCATATGTAATTTGTTTAGTGATCAATATTCAATTGTTAGAGGAACAATTTGAAAAGAAAAGAGTTTGAATTGGTTTTGAAAATGGATTAAAAATAATAAAAACAATTACATTAAAAATATTTTTGTATGTGTAACTAGAATTGAGTTTCAAGAAAACTTTTCCATTACATTTCAATTTAGTTTCTAGCGAATATTGAAAAACATTAAATATTTTGCTTAAATAAAATCGTTCTGATGTAAAAAAAATATTTGTGGAAAAGTTTGTTGATGTTTTTGATGACGGAGAATTGTGTTAGGTTAAAGTGTAAAAGCTTAAGGAGCTTTTGCTTAACTGAAGTTGGCATAGAAAAAACTATACCAAAAAAAAGTTTGATTACAGTTTTGCATTTAAAATTCAAGTGAAAAAATACTTAAATGAATATTCGATAGACGAAAGTAATAAGGTTGTGAGACAATCCCAGATTGGAAATGAAAGCTTTTGACAATCTCTTTTTTAATAAGTTTTGTCTATTCCAATAGTACAAATCTATATTTATATAAAATAGTATTCGAATTTAGTAAAATGTTCTTGAAACTAATCAGTCTTTGACGTTTTGAATACAAATCAGGAATAAGATTAGCCTCAACATGTCAGGTTGAAAAAAATAAAAACTATTATAATGAAGAAATTTAAGGTTATGTCACATAAAGGTATCAAAGCACAAACCAAGCCATTTCGTATTAAATACAAAATACAACCATGTCAACATAGATTCCCAACAAATGCATTTGATCTCTTTGACCCACGGAAGAAGAAGCTCAGAAAGAGATAGAAAGAGAGGGCGAAAAAGCTTGCACACAAACGCTTAACATTTAAGTCTATTACCAGGAAAAAAAAAAAAAAACAGAAACAGAAAAAGGGCTGCTAACCAAATAGTCAGCTCACAAATGTTAAGTGAAACCAATTCAAAAGTTTATTGACGCGAATTGGGTTTCACTTGAACCCTTGCTAACCTTAAAGCGCTTAAAATACGTTTCGAATTACTGTTAAACAAAAAGCTTACCTTCTTTGGACTTTTCGTATTGCTTTGGCGATGTGGTCTTCTTGCTTGGAATGGGTCTCGCATTGCTCATTAACTGTAAGAATTAAATCAAATTTTAGTAACTGAAAGTATTTTTCGAAGAGATTTAAAGGTATTTTTTCGCATACCACACGATCGGAACGTTCGCCGCAGGGCAAACGTGCCACTGCGGCCTCCGGACTATCCTCCGGCGGTGGCGGTTGGGGCACCCAATTGTAGGCCCGCCTAGAGATGGGCACCCCAAAGCGATCATGTTGTGAGGCCTGTTGTCTATTTTGAAAGAAAATAAGTTGGTTTAGTTAAAGGTTTCTCAGATCTTGGAAAACTTACCTTAAGCTCTCGTAGCAATCCAAACACACCACAGCATATTCACCATTCTCCAGCAATAAACCATCATCACTTTTCTGATGCTTCACAAAGGGAAATTCATTAACTGGCAAGGCTCTAACCCGTTTCCTATAAGTCGTTATGCCGCACAGATGACAGTTATAGTCATGCCAATTGTATTTACGATCCGCTGGACTTAAACTAGGACTTTGAGCTTCATATCTGAAAAAGGTAAGTTAAAAGCTGATAACTCTTTTATTCTTGTTTATTATTATTATGTTTGAACTTACTTGCGCCACTGATTCAACATGGAATGATAACAAAATGTGCAAACTAGCGCCGAATTATTACGCAGCTGTTCAGCATTTGGCAAAGAGTTGTGTTTTAGTAACAGTGGAAAATAAGGTCGAGAGCCCTGTAATAAACAAAATTTCAATTATAATAAGGTGTGTTATTGTTTAAGAGCCTAATTATAGTTTTAGCAACAGAGTATAACTGTTTACTACTTCTATAAATGATTTGCAAGCGATCATTAAACATTATATTTTTATATACCCTTTTCATATAAATCTTAACAATCTAAATTATTTTCTTGCACATTAACTTTTTTTAAAAATGTTTGCTAAAATCTAAAATTTACCTAATGCTTGAATTAATACATTAAATACATTTTTAGCAAGCTGGTTTAAGAAGAAGCTTCAAAAGACAAATACTATTTTAGTAACAAAATAACTCTTCTTTTCCTTTTGATGTATCATAAAAGTAACCTGCTTTAAAATCTGGAAAGTGTCAACGAATAGCATTCCTTTATAAACTTAAATCTTGAAGCATTAAATTTTCAACGACTAAAATCGTTTTTGCATATAATAATAACATAAAAATGTTCGATTGCATAAAGCTTATTTGAAATTTGACAAACAATTCATTTGAAAACTATTTAACAAGCGGTTAGTTATTAAAATGAGTTGTATTTCAAGCTAAGTTGCTATCGAAAGTTGAATAATTAATAAGTTTAAATTGCATTCATAAATAAAATTCAATTTAAATATGTGTCTCATGGTACAACAATGTGCATAAATATACAAGTTGGCAACATTTTTTATCATTTACTAATATATAAACGCAACTTCGATTTGAAATACAATACATTCTCAGAAAAAGTCGTTTACGTATCATATAAACTAATATTATAATCTGCATATAGTTAGTGCTTTAGATATGTTCGTAACTATTATTTACACAACACTTAATTTTGACAGGTCGCCGCTTTCATAATCTTATCTACGGGCACATACATAAATAATATCATTTAAGTAACACTTTGCTCAAATGTTTAAATGCATGTGACTTAACACGCTAAGCATTCACTTTTAATGCAGCACTAAGCATTTAATAACTATAATTACTAAGTGAACAAACTATAACTAAATTAATCTATGAGACTAATGCGCTTATGGGGATTAATGCAAAATAAAACAGACAGACGACAGACACGGTTCGACTTTGATGTGAATACTGATACATGTCACAAAATTTATGACGGTATTTCATTAACTTGATCAGAGGGTATTTACAGTATTATATCTATGAAATAAACAAGCGATTGTTGAGTAAAAATGCTTTTCGATCGTCAGCATCGAAAACCTTTAAACAATTAATGAGTTAATTATGATTGGAGCGATACAAAACGTGGCATTTCTAGCAATTTTAACATTATATTTAAATATATGTAATTTAAGGATCTCTTGGATTTAGATAGAGATGTCTCAACATCTAAGGTTTAACTTTACTTGTTTAACATGAATTGAAGATATGAATAGAAGAGTTAATTCGTATTCAACAAATGATTTGGTTTGTGTTAGCTAGTTAACAGAATTGCAATACAGTCTGAATAGAAGCTGTTTTGTCTAATAAACACATTACATAGTTAAGGTTAAACAGTTTGCGAACAATTGCAATTTTTAACAATACTTTTAACAGATCCAGCAATACAAAGCAATATTAAACATTTAAAATATTATTTAAGATATATATCGTACAACAACTACGATTTGCTAGCCAGATTATTCTTAAGCTTATAAACATAAGTCAAGTATTGACTATTTAGTTACGCTTTTATAAATACATAGATTCACTTGTGCTTGTCTTTACGTCTTACAAAAACAATTATTATATTAAACTCTGACCAACTTCTTGGTTAAGAAGATTTTGTTATACCTCTTTGCTGCCATAGAGGATTCGAGCCAATGTGTAATCCGAATGAAGACCACAAAGAAAACAATAGATTGACGTGCTTGCAGGCGTTGATGATGATACCGATGGCGTTGAGGGCGGAGTACACGTACTCATTGCGCCATGTCGAGATCCATTCGGTGAACTGGACGTCATCATGGGTGAGGGAATGTTGTATCTGTAACACAATGAGTAAGAGAGACATTGTTAATACATATATATAATAGCAACTAATTGGATAAAATATATATATATAGAGTAGAACCTTCTGTGCTCTAAGGGTACACGTTCGGCATCCATTGATTCCCATTGGCTGGTTAAGTAGTTAATGCAATCTTTGCAGGCCAATACACGATTGCTGTTCAGTTCGTTGTTGTTGTTGTTATTATTGTTGTTTGTAGTTATATTGTTGTTGTTGTTGTTATTATTGTTATTGGTAGTTGTATTATTGTTGTTTAAACCATTACTGCTACTGCTGCTGTTGGCATTGGCCTTGAGGCAGGGAAAGTGCATAGCATGTGAATTCATATGCTCGGCACTCGTCGATAGCCAATCCATTTTGTTGGACGGACAAAGCACTTTGCAAATGGAGCAGCTATCAAAAGAGAGAGAGAGGGCATTAGTTAAGCTATCAATTATATGTATAATATGGTATAAGTATATTTACGGATACTGAGCATGTCCATTTTCGATATGCCCTTGCGTAGAACTAGGTGAACTGGGTCTGGAATCACTTCGTCGACTAATCTGCTTAAAGTCACGCGCCGTATTTGAATTCGAGTTGTTGGAATTCGTTTCGTATGGCTGCAAAAAGAAACAGATATTAGATGTTATATACAAATTAAACGTTCCGACTCTTTACTGCAAACTAAACACAATCAAAAGAACCAAGAAAAATAAATAAAAATGCCAAAACTGTGAGCGTCGCACATGGCATACAATTTGAACGCAACTCAAACTTATCTAATCAAAATATATATATAAAAAAAATTCTTATTTAATATTCCATACAATTGATTTTTTGTATTATAGGGGCACCCACTTAAAATGTCAACTGCGTAAAACTGCTTCGAACCACTTTTTGGATCGTCTAACTCGGCGTATGCTTAATATGCGCACACATTTCTAATCAGTTTTGACATTATTTAGCTTGTTCTTGGGTGGGGAGGGTTGGGTTAGGGACTGGAACTGGGTGTGTGTTATCAGCACAACAAAAAAAAATAAAATGGTTTATGAAGTCAATTTTGTTAGATTGAACTGGTTTATCGGTTAAGAGCGCTAAATATAAAACATACTCAATTAGAATTTGTATATTATGATTAGAGGTTGGTACACTCAGAAAAAAAATGGTGCAGAGTTGTTGCTTTTAACTATTTTGTTAAAGTTTCAGGCCAATCAACTTTAACGAAGTACAATTAATTTATCTTTGTAATATAAAAATTGCATTACTTCAAAAAATAGTAATTTTTTTAAAAAATTTTTTATTTTCTGTAAAAATATTAGATTCCTTCAAAATTTCGCGTCCTACAAGTATTGAAAGATTTTTCAAATTAATGTCTTATATTAAATAAAAGTTAAGTAAAAATATCCACAAAAAAACCAACATAAATTATTTTCAATCTAAATATTAAAGAAAAATCTTTAAAAATGTCTTAATAAAAAGAAATGATTGTTTTTGACCATATGAAAAGTATACAAATTTTTATTTGTATCAATGAATTATTTTAATATTTTTCCGGAACTCTTTCTCTTAGCGCTTTATTTGATTTTTAGTGTACTGATATGCAATCTTAAACAAAATCATTTTGCGTGCGGCATAAATCATTATTTAATTGGAAATCAAGTAATAGGATTTTTTTCATACTTTAATCGTGATCGATTACTGTAATTGAAATGTATATTTGTTATTGACACGAACTATTAACAGTTCAAATTGTTCATAAACTAATAATAATTGCTACCGTTTACAAAACTCTCTCTCCCTCCCAGTTTCTATTCCTCTATTTTCTGCTATACTTAAAAACCTTTGGAACACTCATCCAATAAACCATTTTAAAGTAAAAAAACAATGACTCGACGTATTTGGTTATATATATACAAAGATATGTGTGTACCAAAGTCCTCGGGCATGCCCCAATAGCAATAACAATAACATTTACAATACTTGTACCCATTACGAGAGTGTCGTATTTATCAAGTGCCATTAAAGCTCAGTACACTGAGCCAAATATGGCAACCAACTGCCAACAAAAAACTTGTTTAATCGTGGGACAATCAAGACGCTACACAAATTCCAAATGCCGCATCATCATCATGATTGTTATTATTATTATAAAAATGATTGATTTTTTTTTTTGCTAACTTGATTGCCCCCACACGAAGTCTTAATGTAGTATTCACAAATAATGGCTAACGAGTGTTAAACGATTTACAAGTTTTAAGTGATTAACAATAAAGATGCGAGCAGAAGAAACGACAAATAACGTTATAAATTTTAAACAAACTAGAAGAAAAAAAACTTTTCGAACATAAAATGAAATTTATGAAACAAAATTTTTGATATGCTTTCAAAGATAAAACAAAATATTAACTAAAAGCCAACAAACAGTTGGCAAGTTGCCGGTTTTGAAATACTTGGGTAAATATGGTATGTGTTTTTATGGGTTTGTGTACTTGTTAACATATTTATTTTGGCATTATGTTTAGTATACTATTTGACAAATAAACAAATAAACGGCCAGCTGTTTGCGCAATGTATTATTAACGCACTTTAATTATGTTTAAACTGCGCAGACAATCATTGAATGCGGATATAAAAGATACGTAGTTGTATCTTCAACTTTGTCAAGAGACAATAAAGATAAGCAACAAAGTAAATACAAAGTTATAAAGTTGGCAACCCCTAAAAATTAGTTTGTGTTGCATTACAATAAATTCAAGTATAGTTCCGATTATGAAATATCTCAACAAATTTAAGCAGTCTATCAAAATATCAAAAATAGTAGCGCATGTTTATCAACACAAAGATACACATATATATATAGATATATATATATATAGGTATTACCCAACCTATACAGTTAGTTGCATATGCAGCTAACTGGGTTAAAAGGTTTATTCTTTGCACCTGTTAAAAGATAACTTTCTTGTTTGTTTTTTTTTGGCTCAGCTAAACAATTATTTGCATGCCCAAAGACAATTTCATTGTCACAGACACGCTAAACAAACAGACGATACAAATGCAGATAAAACGAAGAAAAATAAGGAAAAAACAGAAATGGAAATATTTATTTTGCACTTGTTTAGAATAGAAGACAATTGACGACACCACTCTGCTGTTTGCATGTCTACATTTATTCAAGTATGTCGTCTTATTTTGTGAATAATGTCGTTAAACCAAGTCAAGGCTATATATTATTGATAATAAGAGTTTCAGTTCTTAGTTTGAGTTATAAGTTGATTCAAAGAAACTTTCAATTCTCATAACTATGTCAAAAGTAAGCGCAATCTACAGAAACATTTTCACTTTTTATTAATCCTCGAAATCGTTTAACAAATATTCCACGGCTTTTTTTTATGCCCTGAACTCATTGAAAATGATTAGAAAGAGAAAAAATAAGCATCTTAAAATATATATATTATTTATCAGCATAAACAGCCGAGTCGATATAGCTATATGTCGTTCCGTCTGTCCGTTCTTATGTCGATCTCAGATTTGGAACATAAGCACGCCTAATCTTTAGGCAAAACAAGTTTGTTTTAAAACTTTCGATAACTTATCCCGTTTCCGATAAACACATGGAATCGACTACAAGAAAATCATGAATTTGAAAAACTTCAAAATGGCGTTTGAAATACTTAAGGGAATAATGACAATCTTTGATATTTTATTGAAATCGGTTGAGAAACATCGAAGATATGGAACATTGAAGTTAAGTCAATAGTATCACACACACACACACACAGATACGTGCAAGCACTGACTGTACGCGCTAATAACATTGTTCAGGGTATCTTCCAGTTGGGATTTCTCGACTAGAGCCTTCTATCTTGTTTCTACATACATTTTATTGCCAAGATAAAAATTCCCCAAAAATCCGAATAAATTAGCAATTAAAATGCAATAAAAACAAAGGCAGCAAACGATATAAAAAAAATAAAAAAAATAATCAATCTAAAAGACCGTATTAATAATTTACGATTGTTTTGCTGTCACAAAAAAAAATTTACATTAAATGTTTTTATAGGAAACTAAAATCGAAATAAAGCCACTAAAAAACAAATAAACAAGAAAGAAAAAAACTATAATAAATAAACTACTCAACTGCGGGCTATAAATAAACGTGTTTGAACATAACAAATTGTGCCACATAAAAAAAAACTAAGTATCTAAAAAAAAAATATTAAACCGGTTAGAGACAACTTTTTACTTGTTTAACTTAATTTTTGTTTGCTTCTCTTTTCTACATTTGTTTTTTTTGTGCTATTTTTATTTATACAATAATTTGTTAAACATTCGTTTTTTTTTTTTGTGTGTCTGGTTTTGAATATTTTTTATGAATTGTTTGCATTTTTTTTATTATTATTTTTTTTTTTCGTCACCCATTTGCACAAGGCAAAAATTAAATGGAAATTCTTATTCTCCACTCCCATTCCATCTTCTTCCCCCCCCCCCCCCCTCTCTCTCTCTTCTGGTCATGTGTTAATGCCGTGAGCAATGCTCTGACTAGAATATTTTTCGGTACAATCTAATCTTGACATTTGTTGACTCAAATTGGTTAACATGTTGACACCGCGACTTTTGCCCGGCTTTGTTTTTTTAACCTCTAACAAAATGCTGATAAGCATTTCTCTCCCCACACCACACACCTCTCCCAGTGTCTCCTCAGTCTTATCATTTCTTGTATTCATATATAAATATGTGTGTGTATATGTGTATGTATATGGTGTATTAATAATTGATATCGCCAAACGACCGACCTTCAACATGCAAATGAATTACTCAACAATGCCCCATCATCATCATCATCATCATCATCATCATCATCATCATTTCCATTTCCATCATCATCATCATCATCATCAATTTTGTCTGTTCATCATATATATACTCTGTCCATTTGTCTGCTTGTCACTTCTGTCAGCCTGTTTGGGTCATCACCTTTATGTGCATGCCTCGACTCGGGTTATCAGCTCGGGTTCACACATGTCAGGAGGTGTTATCGCTCGCTCACAGAGCTGCTCTCATTAGTCCGACAAGTAACATTTTAATGCACACTATATATACATAGAATATTGTGCTGTGTATAAGTATGTTATATACCCTATACAGAATTAGTCTGAACCAACTTTATAAATTGTTGAAGTTTTGTTAGTTCACTTGTTTGTCTTCTTTCGATGTTTTGAACGAACTTTAAGAACTAAAAGAACTAAGTTAACGAACTTAATGAACTAAAGAACAATTAAATTAACTAAAAGAACTAAACAATCGAACTAAAAGAACTAAAAGGACCATTTAAATGAACTAAATGAGAAAAATCAGCGAAATTTAAAACCGGAAAAAAACTTAATGAACGAACTACATTTTGAATTTGGATTCAAAAGCGCATACATGTTAGAGTACTTTCAAGTCGTTCAACGTCATGTAAACGTCAACTTGTTTTCCTACACACGATGTGTAATCGCTTTTCTTCTACGTTATATATATATATAGTTCATTTCAATTTCAGCCTGCCATCAGGCATCATGACAGCTAGTAAATTTCCATATACGATACAACAACTCAATTCCATACATATACATATACATTTACATATAGTGTATGAATGTAGAATAGAAATACAATTCGAAAGCTGCATATTGAAATACTACAAATTGTTATTGACAAATCCGAATGAAACGAATCGAATTCGAAGATTGTTTTCAGTTTTTAAGTGAGGAGAAACTAGATTAATCCGGCAGTTGAATTGAAATAGCGGAAATGTAGATCGAAGACAGCTTAAAGTAAACAATCTCCAATCCTTTTGCTCACCTTGAAGCGAACATTGCATGTGGAATCGGAATTGGCAAGCGATTTTTCCGATGGCGAGTTGCGACCCATGAATGAAGTTAAATGATTAGCACCGTAGATGGCGCCACTCGATTCCAAGGAGTGTGTTGCACCCGGTTCGGAAGCAGGTGCTGCTGTGGCAGCCACAGTTGTGCCACCTTCCGCCAAACTATGATGCTTCTCACTGCAACCGGCACAAATCTGAACCATGCCTGCAAAAAGAAACAAGATGAAGAAGTTTAGCATTGAATTGAAAGTTGATTCCAACGAACTCACCTTGCGGACTAATTGGACTAGCGTTCTTATAGACCTTCATGGTCTTAATGAAGGGATAGTAGGGCTCGCGTTCGGTGTTGGGACAGCAATAGACGAGTCTCAATTGCGATGATGGCGTATCCATGCCACAAGTATAACACACAAACGTTGTTCGTTCCGCTGACGGCGGCGCTGAACGTTTTCTCAACAAATAGGAACGCTGTGATTCTGGCGTGTGAGCAGCCTGTGCAAAACAGAGATACAAAAGAAAGCGATATATGATTAGTTAGTTAAAAGTTAACGTTATTATGTTAATTTAATGCTAATCAAATATTCAACTAATTGCTTAGATTTGGGAGTGGTTTAAACAAGATTTATATTCGTTTATCTACTACGAACATTTCTAATAAGTTGATCCCAGTTATAAAAATAAAAAAAAAAACCCTTGAACAAACATTCAGGTGTGAAATGTAAATACTTTGTGTGAGTTTGTTGTTGTTATTTGAAATCGTTTAACACAATTGCGAATTTTGTTTAGCATCTGGATGAATCAGTATTTGCTATATACTGTTAACCAAACGTTACAAAACAATAATAACAACAAATGACATAACAATAACAATTAAGTCAAATGTTTACAAAATACATTCAAATTTCTTTAGTGCAAATTTTGTGTACAAAGAAGTTTCCATATAAATGCAATTTTGAATTTAAAGGCAAGAAAAATTAGTTAACACAAGTAAGCAGGATCTAGTCGAAATACCCCGACTAGATGATGATACCCTGAACCTTATACTTAACGTGTACACTCAGTGCTTGAAAGTAAAAACAAAAATAATTAAACAGGTCTTAAGAAAACTTAGCAAAGCTCCATACCACTCAAAGCTAGAACCAGTTGTGAATTCTAATGAAGGAAAGTAGTAAGCGATCAATAGAAAACATTTTAATAATATTTTTTTCAGTGTCTGCACCAAACAGATGATGATATTGTTATAGGAAAAAAGTTATCAACATATTCAAATAATAAAATACAGAGGATATTTCTTAAGCATGAAAATGCTCTTAAAATGCTAACAAAATAGTAAAATTTGTCTTTGTTCAAATAGTTTCAAGCTACTTTTAGATATTACGAACTTAGCTCCATTTTCTTCCATAATTTATCCTATATGAAAGTTTAAAGTTAACGATAATAAATAATACAAACACTTAAAATTATCAAGTTTTAGTTGAAATAATCCAATTTCAATTACACTTAAGAAAAGTTACTTTATAATTGTCTCATATTTCTTTCATTTATTGAAATATTTACACTTGGAATTCGCTATAAAAAGATTTATTAAATTGCATTAATTTATCAATCAATTAACGATCCCCCCCCTCCCCCCTTGCCACTATCGTAATAATATACAATAATTGGATGCCATAGTTAATTAGTTTGTAAATCATTTAAGATTACAAAGTTAACAACTATGTTAGTCACGTTTTGGGTTAACAACTCTGAACGGATCATATGATTATTGTCTCGTAGCTTTTAAAACCATTTAAATACAATTAGCATATTACGTATATATATACCGTATACGTAATATCTCGAATGTATCAAGTACTTATATATACAAACATTTCTTGTCTGATTGCCCACACAAACTCACTCACACACACACACACACACGAACACTCGATGTTAAGCTGCTTGCAAATTAATTCGCATGGTTGACGTCCATCATCAGAGTAAATGGCAAGAGAGCTATTTGATATATTACGCATACGCCCAAGTAGCTCTTGAAGTAAACATACAAATCTATCATCTATATGGTCTCGGTCTTTGTTTATTTGCACACAAATCCTCCGCCTTGTTCAAATTGTATCTGTGGCAAAGCGTATAGAGATACATAAGTATCTCATAGATACAAACTACGGACAGACAATTTGTAGTAGTATCTGGGCAGCTGTCTGCTGTTTCCAGTCATATCTGGCTGAAAGACAAACACACACACATACAACACACACACACACGCACTCAACTCACTCAACTGGCATTCATTTATTTTATTAGGCACTAAGCAATTTAATTGTTTGTTTACTTTTCTTATATCCCCCATTGTGTGTGTCAGATTTTTTGACATTGATAGGCGCGCAGTTATATTATACAACTCACGATATATATTATATATATATATACACACAAAATTACATATATATATTGTGTCTACAGAATAAAAAAAAATAATTGAGAACGGTTGTATTCACTTATTTTTTAAACATTTAAACATCTACTAAACATTTATGTTCATTGAAACTAGAGTTAAAGTTTATATTTTTAATAGGTTCATTGTTTATTTAAGAAATTAATTCTTTGATATGTTTGGTAACAAAAAATGTATTGAAAAAACGCAGAAAGATTTTTGAATTTTGAAAAAAAATAGTTTTACTTAATTAAAGTATTTTTGATAATATTTTTAAAACCAAGTTGGATTTCATCGTAAAATGAATATATCTCAAATGAATTATTTTACATCAACCTATATTTTTTTGAAGTGTATTCCCCTTGCTCTCTCTCTCTGTCTTTCTCTCTTTTTTCCTGCTGCTTTCTGCGTGCATTTCACATATCAATCTCGTTCATATTTATTGATCCGACGCAGAGCGGTCAAATGGCGACGCCGGCATTGTTAGCTTCTGTTTCCGCCCCCTCCATCTCACCACACACCCGCTGACACATCCGCACCCCATACATCCCCCCGCCCGCTGGCAACAAGCGATTGTTATGAGAACGCATTCGACATTTTTTACATTTTGGTTTTTTCGTGTTTCTCGCTTGTTATTTTGTTGTTAGTGTTGCTGTCTTTAGCACCTCCTTCTTTTCACCCATTCTTCTTCAACATCTCGTTCGTATTCGGTTTTTCATGTTGTTGATAAGCATTTTGAAAATGGGGGTCATGACCGTTTAATAACTTTTTATAAATGAATGTGAAAAGGCATTTTTATTTAATTTTTTTCTTTTGCTTTTTTTTTCAATGCTCTTTTAACTTTTTGTTATGCCTTTTGTGTTTGTCTGTTAATTATAGTAACGAGAAGGCGAGACAGAGATAGTTAGAAAATTGTGCGTTTGTTTTTGTTGTGGTCGTGATTATAACAAGAGGTCAAATACTTAAAAAGTTATTATAACTTTTCAACAAACACAAAGTCGAATTTAAACATTAAAAACAAGGAAATTAAGTTTAAACACAATTTTTATAATGAAATAAACAAATTTAATTATACTTTTAGGGAAACTCCCAATTTTTAAAAGTAAAAAATAAATCGTATAGAGTAAAAAAAATGTGTCATTGATGGGTTAAAACCCTTAACAGATTCTGATTGAAATTATTTATATATATTAATTGTTGATTGATCGTAATTTATACATCTTTGTTAAGAATTATATTTATTTATTTATTCAATGTTTGAAAAACATGTTCTATGCATTTATTAACTTATTTGTTTAATATGCATTGATGTCCGACCACCATAAAGCAATTTGGGTCAACATTGATTGATTGATTGATTGATTGACTGATTGACTGATTGAGCGCTGCACATTTTATCGCCTTGAGATTAGTAATACACAACCAGATTGTTGCAAGTATTATTATCTTTTCATAGACAATCTTGCTTAAGAAGTGAATCGATCCATTAACAGCAATAATAATTTATTGCACCGTATATATTTATATAATGTATTTCCATTAAAAAAAGACACGATCGATAACAATCTGGAACAGATTGTGCTATCAACAACAACAACAACAATATTATTATTATTATTATTGCCATTATCGGTTAACGTTTAATATACAATGTACAATGTTGTATTATTTGCTGTCGAGGTTGATAATAAACACACACAAATTTTCCTAATCATCGATGTAGTTGTCGATGATATGGTACGTAAATCCTATAGAAAGTTCCCAATCAGTTGCGAAATCAGCAACGGTCTTGTTTCCGTTCCCAGAAGTATCTCATTGGCAACAGTTGTTGGCTTATTGAATTGCATTCGATAGCTAGTTTTTGAATATTCATCATTATTCTAATTCTGATATGCATTATATTAAAGCCAGTTAATTTTAAAAAAATGTGAATTCTTATAAACTAGGTACGATTAAAGCAAGATAAAGAATCTTAGAAACTTTATGAACACTAAAAGGTAGCTTGGTAATACCAAATACTTAAATTAAAACAAAAAATTCATTAGAAACTTATAATTATTAAATGAGTAATTGGAAACAGTTACTTAAATAATGCACAATAATAAGTTAAAAAAATTATTTAAAACATTTTAAACAAATAATTGAGTAGTTGCTTTATTTATTCATTATAATTACTTGAGTAATTTAAAAAAAAAAATATTTAAATAGTTGAAAAAAAATAATAATAATTTAGTTTAAAAAAAAATTCTCTTATAATAAATACTTAAGTAATTCAATAAAATTACCAAAGTAGTTAAATAAAATTACTTAAGTAATTAAATTTGCATTTGATTAAGTTAACAGCTAATTAAAGCTTTTTTCTACTTTTTCCGCTTTACCTTTTCATTTTGCTGTTCTTTTAGTATCAAATATGTTTTTAGTTTCCAGCCATTTGTATCCTTTGGCTTAAAATTGATAACCGATGTATCCGATTTTGTTGTTGTTGTTGTATTCTTATTATTAGCATTATTATTGCTGAGTGTGTCACCACCAACAACGACTGTTAGATTTTGTGCCATATTTATAGGGTATATACTACGTAGGTATGTTGTGTTGTGTTATGTTGTTGTATTCTATACACTATACACTATTCACTATTCACTGGAGATTTATTTGTTGTTAACCGATATATTCACGGCATCTTTCAATTGCTCAATTGCTCAATTGTTGTTTGCAATTTACACACATTTGCATTTGAATGAATCAATTTTGTATTCACATTGTTGCGGTTTGTCGATGAATTAATGATGTTTCTTTCTTTAGCCGTTCAGGGCAGCCTAATTACAACACGAAACAAATTAAATTAAATTGAAACTAATATAAACTGACGACGACGATGTTTTTATTGTTGCTGTTGTTGTTGTGCAGTTGGGCGTGACAGACGAGAGGAACAACGATAATGTATATAAATGTTTTGGATGCATCCGTATCCGTTTCGGTTTCGAGCCAATGAGAATGAAAAAACTGGGCGCCAATACCGATACAAAAATCACGCACGCGATCGACGCGATGACGATGATGATGTTGCAGATTAAGTGGTTCCACTAATTATACGTGTGTGTGTGTGTGTGTGTTATTGTTTGAACGTGTTGCAAGTTAAGTGCGATCATAAAATATTATTAACAGCTGAGTGCCCCGTTGCATGGTTGCATCGTTTAAAAAACACAGACAAGCCTCTACACAGTAAGAAAATATAGTTGCCATCGCGCTATTCGATTCTCTCTGCTGCATTTACTCATTAAGGAACGATAATTATCGATAATGATATTACTTTATTATTAAACTAGTTAATGTCAGGCTTAAAACTGTTAGCGTTTCTCATTAAAGACTATTAGTGAGATATTTAAGTGTTTACTTCCACGTAATTAAATCTTTCTTGTTGTGTTCGCATTAGCCAACGATAATTATCGATAACACCACTTTAAGACCTAAAATTAATCTCCGAATTGATAAGTTACAACTCAGTAAAACCTGGCTGACACTTAATTGACGGACATTAATAATGCAGGACTTGAAATCGTTGCGCTGTCAGCACGTCAGGGACGGACGGGGGAGGGGGGAGGTAAAGCGAAGGCGTGCCAATTATTGTGTGACCCACTTAAGTGACAATGTGCGTGAGACTTGGTCTAAAGTTGCCAGTTGTTGTTATTGTTATTGTTATTGTTATTATAGGCGATATAAATCAACAGTCACACGCAAATAAATCAAGTTAAATAACCGATAACAAATACAAATACACAAGACGACAGCAACAACAACAACAAAGATGAAGAAGAAGAATAACACTAAGCAGCGACAGCGATTGCACATGAAACAGTTATTTTTAGAACGGTATATAAAACGCAAACGTGTCACGCACACGAACACACACACACACAAACGAAGACGACGTCGACGACATAACAAGTGCGAGAGCGCAAAACGGTAGTTGCTGTTATTGTTGTTTTTTCTTTTTTTGTTGGTAATTTTTATTACTTGGCTTGCGCGCACTTGTTTAAGCGCCTTTTCGTACACACGACAACAACGTTCATGTAAATCACACACACACATTCAGCACGAAAGAGAAGCACGCATAGAGGTTAAGGCAATTCCACGCTCCAAAATGGCCGAACGAACTCTAAGAGTAAACAGAGTAACTTATTAGAGATGGTAGCGTGACTCTGACGTTAAGGAATGATCCACATACTTTTGTATTGAAATTATTCGATACTTAAAAAAAACATTTAATATTGCTTATTGCGTTTTAATATTCATTTATTCCACTCAATAACAACTTTCGTCATATTGATCTCAATTCATTGTTATGCACGATCTGCTTTCACTCATCACTAACAATGACATTTGCTACTGTATCAATATTGCACAGACGCGGCGTCTTTAGCTGCGCTTTTTTTTATTATCGCTGTTGTTGTTGCTGTCATAGTTTTCGGCTTAAACCAGTTTGCGGCAATGCCAACTTTACCGGCAAACGTTTCGATTATTACTGCTATTCTTGTTATTGTTGTTGATGTCACTCTCAAAAGTATTTTTCCTGCTGCGCCTGCTGAGGTAGCTGAAGACATTGAACCGCATTGACTGCCGTGACTTTTATTTGCTTATTTGTTAACACAGTCAATCAATTACATACAAACATCCTGTATGTCAGAGCATAAGTATGTCGGTTTGTAACTTATTGCTTTTATTTTTAACAGCCGTTTGTACAGTTATCAATTTTGTATTTAATATACTTTAACACAATCACACTCCACACACACACACACTTACACTTGCACACTTGACTGAAAGTGTGAGTGCTCATTAAGCGATTGTCGCAATTGGTGCGTGATAACGTCACACACACACACGCACACAAACGCACGCTCACGTTAAATCGTCGCGACAAGCTCAATAAACAAATATGTACGGGAATTCGAGTTCGAAACGTGCGTCCCAATTGGAATGCCTACGCCTGCGTCCGACAACCGACGACGACTGACTGACTGCGACGTCGCGCTAAAAAGCTGATAGAGCCGGAGCCCTGTTATTGTTATTGTTGTTGCTGTTGTAGCTGTAGCCGTAGCTGCTGCTGTTATTTGTTGTTTTTGTGCTGCGGGCGCAAAGAAAACAAAGCGAAGGCAGCTAAAACAAAAATGCAAACAAACAACGCAGTCGCAACCGTCGTCGTCGTCGTGGGCAGCACAAGCAGCACGAGTCGTCAACATAACTCTACGAAAAAAACGAAAAAAAAAAAAAACCGAAGCTAAACAGAACGAGTGAGCCACAAATTGGAAGCGATGAATGTGCTAAAAACAACAACAGCACAAAACCAAGGCGTCACAAAAGAACCACTGAATCGGAGGAGCAATGTGAACTAGCTCTCAAGTGAATGAAGGCGAAAAACAGCAAACTGTAAATCTTAAATGGTAGACATTCCTTATTGGAATATTAAAGGCTGCACATGAATCAAATCAAATTCTTTATGTTTGCCCAGCCCTGAAAATTGTAGACAATTGGAAAAAACAATTTGTACACGCGCTGCTCTCGCTAACGTCAACAAAAACAAAAGGGCAGGCAAGCAAAACAAACATTCAGCACATGAAAAGCAAAAACCAAACAACAGACAAGCTATGGAGCGGATGGAGAGGATGAGCCAATGATAGCGGGAAGAGTGCCAGCAAAGGAAAAGGACATCACCTTTAACAGAAGGCGGCATGTAAACACAATGAAGGCGAAGACAACAACAACGACGACGACGAAGTCGATGACGATGACGACAACGTAACGAGCACAAGAAATAAGATGCGGAGAGAAAGAGAGCGATATGAAACATTTGCACTTGTGGAGGTCGAGACAAGAATCATGACGATGATGATGCTGATGATTATGATGGCACCAGGACACAGTTATTCTGTGCAAATGTGTATGTGTTTGTATGCGCTGTTTGTTGATGCGTAACCTAGACTGCAGTTGCAGTTGGCGCCGGCAGCAGCAGCAGCAGCAACAACAAAGTAAGCTGAAATAACAGCAAATATGAGCAAACAAACAAACAAGCATCCATAAATTGCAATGTATGTGTGGGAGTATGTATGTGTGCGTTTATATTTATTTATTTAGTCGATGGCAACACCAACACCAAAATGCTACAAAACGGAATCTGCACAATGCTATAGCAACAGAAGAAGAATAATGTGGAATGCTGGTCGGTGGCGGTGCAAAAGGAATGGGAAAGTATGGCAGCACTCAGACGCACTCAGGCAATAGTATTCATACTCATACTCTTATACTTAGTACTTGTGTATGTGTAGTACCTGGCAACAATCTAACAAACAGCGAGACAGACAGACAAGGCCCTTGGGATAAATAGATCGCAGGGCGGGGCGTGAGGGTGACAGGTGTACTGTGTAGATGATGGGAAATTAAATTTAATACGAGGGTCGCTCATGCAGAATGTCAATGGGAAGGACAATTTGTATAAGACAATGAATTTTTTGTTTTATGGCATATTTAAAATGAAAATTTACAAAGTGTAGAAAAAATATAATAACAATATTTTAGTTGTTTTAAAAATGCGTATAAAATTATTTTTAGCTTCAAATCTGTTTTCAATCAAAATCAAATAAATGTTTCATGTTGAAGAAATTAAAAATTTTAAAGATGTCTTCATTTAAAGTACTCTCAAATACTTATAATGACAGCATGTCATAAGATTCACATTTCTTTTGTGCTATTTTAAAGTTTACACATGTAACTTATACAAGTGCAAATATGTATAAGTTAGTTGTATAAGAGTAACTTCGCCAAGACCCTAAGCTAACAAAAAGCAAGAAGCGTAAATTGTTTGAAGACCAAACAAGCATAAGAAACAATAACGATAACAAAAGCTAAACAAACACAAAAAGCAAAGCGGAGTCAGACTCGAAGACTTTCAGGAAAGAACAACGGGCAGAGGGAGAGGGGGTGGTGGTGCCAAATGAAATGTTAGTTGAAGGCAGACCAAGTGTGAAATAATCACATTAACTAACATAAGTAGACGTTGAAGCAGGCGACAATAAACAAAACCCTTTTCCCTTGCCCCCGCCAGACTCAAAAGGCATGACCAAGTGCCTCAAGTTGCAAGTAGATGGTTGTTAGGGACAACTTGCCACTGTGTGGGAATACGGATTTCAAAGGACAAGTCAAATGATTGTTATCAAGTGCAATGCTTAAACATGAACAAAGCACAGGACACAAGGCTGTCTGTGATGAAGTTGATGGGTAGAGGGGTGGAGGGGTCTTGGGGTAGCTTTGGAGGGTTAACAAGTCTTTAACATCCAATTAATAACCAACGTCCAGAATATTAAAGACATACAAATATTATTTATGGTTTCTGAACAAACTTATGTCAATTTAAAATATAATAATTTTTTTAAGTTGGGAATTTCAAGCAAGTCGAGAAATCCATACTAGAATATACCCTGAACCGTATACTTAGGGTGTGAATGTTTACCGGAAACGGGATAAGTTATCGAAAATTTTCAATGGGTTAAGGGTATAACAAGTACGAAGGCTCTAGTCGAGATATCCCGACTAGATGATACCCTGATCCCTATACTTCACGCGTACAGTCAGTGCTTGCAAGTATATGTGTGTGTGTGTGTGTACGCGCATACTGCATAGTGCATACATCCCATATCTCCGGTGTTTATTATCCGATTTCGATAAAATTTTCACAGATTGTCATTATTTTGTTTTATAATTCAAATTGCATCTCAAAGTTTTCCAAATTCAAGATTTTTTTGTTATCGATCCCATGTGTATATCGGAAACGGGAAGAGTTATCGAAAATCTAAAACAAACTTGTACTGCCTAGGGATTAGGCGAGCTTAAGTTTTGAATGTGGAGTCTTTAGCTCTTATAGTCTCTTAGATCGACGCGTTCATACATACGGACGGACAGACGGACGGACGGACGGACAGACGGACATGGCGATTTCGACTCGACTATTGATGCTGATCAAGAATATATATACTATATGGGGTCGGAGATGCTTCCTTCTGCCTGTTACATACTTTTGCACAAAACCATTATACCCTTTTTTCCCATTTTTAATGGGATCAGGGTATAAAAATGTAATTTAATTAAGTTAGTAGTGCATACTTTTTGGATAACAGATTGATAACCTCTTCCTATTACTTGTATATACCACAAGTATGGCATCAAATTTAAAAATCTTTGAAGCTCTTTGATTTTATGCAAACTTAGCCTTTTTTGATTAATATTATTTAATTTAATAGGGCTAAAAAAAATAATTACATACGAAGAAATGCTCTAAGTTTAATGTATTTTTTATACCCTGATCCCATTAAAAATGGGAAAAAAGGGTATAATGAAGTTGTGCAAAAGTATGTAACAGGTAGAAGGAAGCATCTCCGACCCTATAAAGTATATATATTCTTGATCAGTATCGAAAGCCGAGTCGATATAGCCATGTCCGTCTGTCCGTCTGTCTGTCTGTCCGTATGTATGAACGCGTCGATCTCAGAGACTATAAGAGCTAGAGACTCCAGATTTCGAACTTAAGCTCGCCTAATCCCTAGGCAGTACAAGTTTGTTTTCGATTTTCGATAACTCTTCCCGTTTCCGATATACACATGGGATCGATAACAACAAAATCTTGAATTTGGAAAACTTTGAGATGCAATTTGAATTATAAAACAAAATAATGACAATCTGTGAAATTTTTATCGAAATCGGATAATAAACACCGGAGATATGGGACATTGAAGTTTTGTATGCAGTTTGCAGTATGCGCGTACACACACACACATATACTTGCAAGCACTGACTGTACGCGGAAAGTATAGGGATCAGGGTATCGTCTAGTCGGGATATCTCGACTAGAGCCTTCTTACTTGTTTATTATACCACACCCGTTTGTTTTGTAAACAGATCCAATACGAATCGGTTATAAAAAATTTTCCATTAAACATGTGCAATATTGTAAACAGTAAGCTATTTATAGATCTGTACAATTTTTACAAGATGATTGCTAGAAAATGTTTCACGCATTCCAAAGTTAAGAACGAAAAAGAATTAGAATTGTGCTCTAAGATAAATTTCAAAAACTATTCATAGTAATCAAACTCTTTTTAAGGGATCATGGAAAGTAGATTTACAAGTTTACATTCTGGGTAAAACTATTAGTGGTTTAATAAAAATAAAACTAATATCGATAACTATCGATCTCTTCCTAAGGACTAAGGATCATGTAAAGTAAATGTGCAGATTTTTAAGCTTCTTGTTTAATGTCGCTAGTTGACATTCTGTGTAATACAAATTAAACAATTATCGATAGCTATCGAACTCTTCTTAAGTGATCATAAAAAGTAAATGTGCAGAGTTTTATCTATCTTATTTAATGTTGCAAGTCGACATTCTGTGTAAAACTATAAGTGGTTTAATACAAACTAAACAATTATCGATAACTATCAAACTCTACTATAAAGACTGAACAAGTATTTACTAGCCTTTGACCTTAATTACTCGAATTTTAAAGGAGAGCTGCGAAAATTTGACTGTTGATGACTCATAGTAACCTTTTTGCATGTAAAAATGTATCCACATGTTTCCATAAAGCACATACTATATGGTTTTTTTTATAAGGGCAGAGTTAAGTTCGGCACTGAGAGGCGCATTTGTTGCTCTCTTGATGACGATGCCGACGATGACGATGACGTTGCCTGATGGTGGCACTTGGCTTTTGCCTCTTTGTGGCGCCTCAAGTCTCAAATGTTTTGATGACCTAATTGTGTCTGTTAAACCACCCTGTTGCTTCCGACAAGTATACATACGTGGGTGGTTTGACAAGTACCAAACATGCAATAGAAAAACGAAAATTTTTGGAAAAGTTATAATTTATTTTTCAACGTCATCTTCTTTTAGCTCGATACATTTAATCTTGAAATTTTCCAATTTTTTTATCCCCTCTAAAAAATACGATTTCTGAAGCTCTGCAAAAAGGCCTCCGTAGCGGCCATAACCTCCTCGTTCGACCGAAATTTCTGTCCAGCGATTGACTTTTTCAAGTTTAGAAACAAAAAAAAGTCGCAAGGGGCCAAATCTGAAGAATAAGGTGGATGGGGCAGCAGTTCGTAGCGTAATTCTAACAATTTTGCCTCTGCTTCGAAGTTGTCAAGCGGTTGCGCTTGTTCTCTGGAGTGAGCAAATGCGGCACTCATCGCGCCGACAGCTCAATCTTTCATATATTTCATGTAGGACATGAAACACTCGTTCTGTTGAGATGCCTACTGTCTCAGCTAACTCGCGCACCTTTGACCGGCGGGCTGACATTACGAGATCATGTAATTTTTTCACTTTATCCTCCGTGATAGCCGTTTTCGGGGCACCTGGTAGTGGCTCATCAAAAACGGACGTGCGACCACGTTGAAACTCATTAAACCAAAAACCAACGGTCGAAATCGAAGGAGAAGAGTCACCGTACACAGTATCCAAGAGTTCTTTGATTTCGCTGCGTGATTTCCTCTCCAAAAACAAGAATCGAATTACCGACCGATATTGCTCTTTTTCCATTTTTCTAAGATGCTCGGACACGACTTCTTTGACAGGTTGTAACAACCAAACTAAAAGTCCGATCGGACTGAAATTTTCACTGTGGGCGTCTAAATTATTGAACTTCAAGATAGTGGCGTTATGTTGTAATAGTAGCGCAATCTGGCGTCAAGCTTGAGTACTTGTCAAACCACCCACGTATATACAAATAGCGCACGTCATGTTGGCAAAAAAAATTTGTTCTGTAAAGTCAATTTGCAATTTTGACCTTTAAATGTTCCCTTAAAACAGTTAATAAGTAATTGTTGTGTTTTTGGACTAAAATCGACTTATAATCAGGCTTTAATAGTATATGCACATTATTATGTTGCCAGCTGTTAGGCGCGATTTTTATCTAATCATTCAGTCATAGTACAAAACCAGGCGAATTCAAAAACTGTGTGAAGCATTTTAGTTTCTGTTGGGCGTTTGAACGCGTTGGAAGTGCGCTGCGGAACATTTGAGAACTTATAATCAAAATAATATATATATACATATATATATATATATCTATCAGTATATATAAATAATATATATTTATAGGGGACCATGGATCTACGCTTGAGTGTAACCGATAAACTCAAACTAGCTGCGAAGTAAGTGGAATGGTCAAAGTTTTATGATACAAAGTTTATTGGCAATCAGTGTACATTGAAGTTATTAGATTGCTTAATTTAGCATTAAAAGTTAATGTGACGCAGCTTTTTTATGTACATATATATTGTTTGTGATAAGATAACTAATAATCCCATTTTAATAACCTGTTGCAAGGTTCAATCAATTGGATTGATTCTAAGAATCGCCAAGTCATTTATTCGAAGTTACTCGAACTCCTAGGGAGTTGTCAAAAATGTAGGTATATGTTTTAGCAAGTTTTTAGTTTTTACTTTAAAAAGTTGCAATTTTTTTATAATTTTTTTTATAAGAATTGCACTATTTCTCTGGTAAACTATATTAGTTTCTGAAGTATAGGGATAGCTCTGAATATTTCTTCAACGAACTAAATTCCTGACAACCCTTAAAACCTGGGTTTAAGGGACGTTTCAAGTGACGTATGAAAGTGTAGTTTTGATAAAGTACAGCTTGATGGCTGCTCACATGTATCAAAAATTAAACTTAATTAAACTTATTACAGAATCGTTGGACACAAGGTTGTGCAGTACCGTTTAAGCACTGGACGTACCAAACAGCTGGAAACTAAATGTGGCAAGGTCAAGGGCATGGAGAGGAAGACCGTCTATGATGGAGAGTCCTATTACTCGTTTGAGGGTATACCCTATGGCCAGCCACCTGTGGGTGAGCTACGCTTTCGGGCACCGCAACCGGCCAAGAACTGGGAGGGTGTTCGGGACTGTACCTACGCCAGAGCACAACCGTTGCAAAAGAACTTTATACTGAATGCGGTAGAGGGTTCCGAGGATTGTCTGTACTTGAATGTGTTTGTGAAGCGTTTGGAGACACCACGTAAGCTACCAGTAATGGTATGGATCTATGGCGGAGGCTTTCAAATTGGAGGTGCTGTGCGGGATATCTACGGACCGGATTACTTTATGAAACAGGATGTAGTGCTTGTGACCTTGAACTACCGAGTGGGTGCTTTGGGTTTCCTTAGCATTAAGGACCGGGAGTTGCAAGTACCGGGCAATGCTGGACTCAAGGATCAAGTGCTTGCTTTGCGTTGGGTGAAAGAAAACATTGCTAGCTTCAATGGCGATGTGGACAACATTACGTTGATGGGTGAGAGTGCTGGAGGTGCCTCTACACACATCATGATGATAACGGAGCAGACGAGAGGACTCTTCCATCGGGCCATTATACAATCGGGTGCAGCTCTGTGTGAATGGGCAACCCAACCGGATCGCAATTGGGCTCAACGTTTAGCCAAACGTTTGGGCTACAAGGGAGAGGAGAATAATGAGAAGGAAATATTTCAGTTCCTTAAAAATTCTCCCGCTAATCAGTTGGCACTGTACTGCAATGCAATTGTCACCAAGGAAGAGCTAAGAAACTATGAGATAATTGCTTTTGGGCCCGTGGTCGAACCGTATGTGGATGAGGATTGTGTGGTACCTCGACCACATCTCGAGCAATTGGCAAGTGCCTGGGGCAATGAGCTGCCCTTGATCATAGGAGGAACCTCGTTCGAAGGACTCTTTAGCTATCAGACAACACTGCAGGATCCGGATCACATGTTGACCGCTTTTGAGGCATTGTTACCGCGACCAGTGAGAGATGCCATCGATTCCACCGAGTTGGCGGAGCAACTGCGTCGCCTTAAGTTGGCCTACTTTGATGATGCAGATAGATGTAAAATGGAGTTATTCGAGTGTCTGCGTCTGTTGAGTGTCAAGAATTTCTGGCACGGTATTCATCGTACCTTGTTGGCTCGCCTGACCTATGCTCCCGCTACGCCCACTTATCTCTATCGCTTTGATATGGATTCTCCCCATTTCAATCACTATCGCATCTTGAAGTGCGGACATAAGGTGAGGGGTGTGTGTCATGCAGATGATCTTTCCTATATGTTCTACACAGCGCTCGCAAGCAGATTGGATAAAGCTTCCATCGAGTATAAAACTATTGAGCGTATGATTGGTATGTGGACCGCATTTGCGACGTCCGGAAATCCCAATTGTCAACTTATTGAACCTACACAATGGGAACCCTTACGTCCAGGTGGTTCGGAGCTTTGTCTCAATATTGGTGAGGAGTTGGAGTTTAAACCATTGCCCGAGACCAAAGAGTTTATTGTTTGGGATAGTTTCTATACAAGAGAGAGTTTATATTGAATTGAAGGGGAGAAAATGAATCTTTTGAATGCTTAACCAAATCTAGATAGATAGCTTGAATATTTTAAATTATAGCGGGCAAGAAAAGAAGAAACTTGCTTTAGATGTATTCATTCTAAAAACAACATTAATTTTTTTTACATTTACTTAAACAGAAAGTATGTTCAGATCGAAAAAAATGTGTTCAAAAATATGTTAAAATGAAAAAAGATGAATTTTTCAAAAATGCATTTAGATTAACGTTAATCAATACATATATAAGCTTTGCCAGATATATATATATATACTTGCCTTTTAATGTCTACTTTATGAATAAACGTATACATACAAATAATTTAATTTAATTAAAACGCTTTACATTTTAATGGTCATACAACAAAGCTAAACAACTATTATTTCCTTTGTGTTTTAATTATTCCATTTTATAAAATGAAAGCCAAACTTTTATGTTCAATATAAACACAATAATACATTAAAAATTGCACTAACATTGAAATTATTTGCATAAATAAATATTTAATCTAAGAAAAGATCAAGTAAAATCAATCGAAGATAAAATACCCTTTCACCAATACATTTGATAGTATTTAATTGTGGTTCAAGATGTCTTTGATAATCCGTGACGATATATAAATCTTCTAAATGAGTTTTGTGCAGCCATCAACCCTAGGCAACTGAACCGGTTCAAGCGCGTCACAATATCAAATTTATTCGCTTCTATACTTAAGCAATAATATAAACAAAAGGATTATGCATTCAAAATAATTATTTATCTCTTAATAAATCATTTTTGCATCCCAAAATCTTGTTTAATTTTCTTTTTAATTTGTTTAACCAGTTTGTTCTGCTTTTGTTTTTTGGCATTCATCTCTATGGGCAATTTGCCAATGAAGTGATATTCTTGAACACAGGTCATTTTCATTGTTGTCATTCGCATAACTTGGTTTTTGAGTCGAACATTCACAACAGACAAAAAATAAAAAATAAAATACTCGCAAAATAAATGCCAAACACTTTAGAAATTGCTATCGAACTCAATTGCGAAGATAATTAATTATAAACAAGCGCCGCGAACAACAAGAAAGAAAAACAAAATGTTTAAAATTTTTCGAAATTTTCAATACAAAAGAAAAGAGCCAATTTTAAACTTCAGTCTAAAGAATTAGTTCAAACTGTTTATGATATTTTCATGGCATGCAAAGATTGTTTAAACATATTTTCGTTTATTTCTCGCATACCTTATATGCAAGAGAAAGAAGGGTATACACAAAATATACTTAAAAAAATAATATAAAAAAATTAATAAAAAAAACAACTTAAAAGAATATAATAATTGTCAGGTTATACCAAACAACGTTTTTCTTCAACCAAAATTTCTTCTTAGAACAATATTTTTTCCACTTGGTTCTTTTTCTAGTTATATTTTTAATATTTAAAAATCGTACTAAAAATTTTTTGTTTATGAAAGAGAAGAATAATAAATATAACTGCTTTTATTATATAATATTATTAATAAGTAGATATATTTATTATTTTTATTACTATTATTTATTTTATTATTATTATTTCATATTAATTGTAAGTTTATTATTTATTATTTTGAAATAATTTAATAATTAAAATAAGAACAAAGCAGAGTATCTCTCTTGTCCAGCTTACAAAATCTTCAACCTATTTTTGGGTTTAAAATTTTATTCATGCACAACCACATTGAATTTGGCGAAAGAGAGAGAAATATAAAATAAAACTTGTCGCTCAACCAGATCGATTTAAATTCACTTTAATTGAATTCGATTTGTTGTTATTTTGATTTTTGTTGCTTTTGTTGTTGTTGTTATGGTTATTTCTTTGAAATCATTTTTAAAGAGGAGCATAAATAATTAAATGCTTTTTCGCACTTTCCGTGCCGTTGAATGGAAATTTTGGTATACGTCATACGATTGATAGACCCAAAAGGGCGTGCCAGAGGGGTTTGTGGTAGGGTGAGGTTTTTTTTTTTGGGTTGGTTTGGTTTTATGTTCTGTGTGTTTTTGGCTTGGCGCCAGCGATAACAAACAACAACAAAAACGAGCTTTTGAATTTGTTGCTCAGCTTTATTGGGTTAAATTTAATTAATTTGTCTCGTTGCCATGCCTCCCCCACCATCACTCACACACACCCTCATCCCCTGCGTTGATTTTCAATGTTTGATTATTTATTCATTTTGCATTTTTCAATGCGAATAGGACTCAACCCTATTTTTCCCTTTCCCCTTTCGCGATCCAGCCAACATTGTCGCCCGCCGCCGCATTGCAGAAATTTGCAATTTTATTGCATTTATTTATTTATTATTTCATGTGCGTATGTGTGTTTGTTTTATGAGTGTGTGTGTGTGTGTGTGCTTCTCTGAAATTTGTACAATTCCAATTAATTGCATTTAATTATTTATCCGGCATTTTGCACATTGTAGCTGTTATTGTAGTATTATTTGTGTTCCTTCAAACAAACAAAAAAAAAAAAAAACCAAACCAACTGAAATTGTGTGAATTTTGCATTTTTATGGCATTTTCGCAACATTTTTGTGTGCGCTTTGAATATAAATATCGTTGAGTTCAGTTGAGGTTAGGAGTTTTTCGGAGGGTCATGTCAAATAGAGCTCTGATAATAATGCAATACATTTTAAAACGAGATTTATTTGTTGATTTTTCAGAACGAAGTTAAATGACATTTTTAAAAAATATATATTTTAACAGCTGCGGCAACATAAATGAAAACATTAATTTCACAATTTTTTTTTATTTTAAAGATTTAAAGTGAGCAATTAAAGTGCAGAAAATGTAAGCTGAAAAAGTTTTTAAGTAGAGTATTGCTCGACAAGACAATACTTGGTTTTACGTGGTTTTTAATCATTCTTAAAGCTGTTTTTGGAGAATATCGACAAAAATCGATTGGCGATAACAATGAAAATTATCACTTAAGCGATACAGACTTTTAATTTGCTTTGAATAGACTAAAAATAAATTTTTAAAAAATGTATCGATAATAATCGATACACGATCGATTTCTCATAATTTACATAATATTTTTCTTGATTTTATATACTTTTTAGAAATATATATTTATATTAAACAATAAATCAACTAATAGCCATCAGAATCGTAATATCTTCTCTTAGTTTAATAAAGAAAACCGAAGAATAATGTTTATTAAAAATCATAAGTAACTCCTTTGATTGTATTCAATATATAATTTTTTATACATCTTTCCTCTTTGATTTTTATAAATGTTCTTTACCAAAATATATTTTAAGCTCAAACTGCAAACAATTTAAATGTGAAAAATCCAATCAAATGTTATTGAAAATTTTAAATTGAGTTGTGCACATTTTGTAATTGCATTTATTGGATACATATGCAAATTCGATGATAAATTCCCTTTGCATATTTAAATGAATCATAAATAAAATGCAGCTAAAAATAAACCAATAAAAATTCTAGTCCAAAGTTTGCAGCTGTCAGGGGAATAATTTTTTTGCTGTCGATTTTTGTGTTTTTCCAAATCTTATCAACTAATGTCGCACCAAAAATACATTTGCACACAGAAATAACAGAAACCAAGAGGGCTCTAGCCAAGAAATCCCGACTAGACGACACCCTGATCCCTATACGTTACGCGTACAGTCAGTGCTTGCAAGTGGATTTGTGTGTGTGTGTTTACTGTATACTCAACTTCAAGATTCCTTATCCCCGGTGTTTCTTAAGCGATTTCAATAAAAATTTCACAAATTGTCATTATTTTATATTTAGTTTTAAATGCTATCTCAAAGTTTACCAAATACAAGATCTTATAGTTATCGATCACAAGTGTATATTGTAAACGGGAAGAGTTATCGAAAATCGAATACAAACTTGTACTGCCTAGGGATTAGCCCAGCTTATGTTACATTTTGGAGTCTGTAGCTCTTATAGATCGACACGTTCATACATACGAACGGACGGACGGACAGATGGACTTGGCTATTTCGACCCGGCTTTGGATGCTGATCAAGAACATATATACCTTCTGCTTGTTACATTCTTTTGCACAAAACCATTAAACGCTTTTTAACAATTTTCAATGCGTTCAGGGTATAAAAAGCGCGACAAATAATCGCATAAAGCTATTAAAAATTTAATCAGAAACACAAGCGACCCTGCGGTCAAAATTCCGCCAATAGGGGGAAAGATTAAAGCTCCCCAATAATTCTCTGTCTCTCTCTTTCGACTGATTAATAGTCTGTTGGATCGTTGGCACATCAACCCGTGGGGTCAGCATTTTGCCAAGCGCCATCCCAGAAACAAAAACATAAAAAAAGAATCATCACCAATCCTCCATCATCATCATCATCGTCATCCACAAATCTACATTCTCATATTCTTCGTTCTCGTAAATTTGCGACTGTAAATGTTGTTTTATTTGCTTTTCGTCGTGCCAACGACTTTTTTTTCCACTTATCCACTCATTTTGCATGGTCTGTAGCATTCAATCCGCACTGAGGTTTCATATAAATATGTATGTAATTCAAAATAAACATGTGTATGTGTTTAAATTTACCATTATTTATTTAATAGCTGAAGCGCTAGAATAATACTGTGTAGAGTGGGTAGAGCTTTGCTCGACTAGACAATACTCTGTAAAAGGTTAATATTCCTAAACATTTTAAAAAATATCGATAAAAATCGATTGGCGATAACAATAAAAATTGAATTGCTCGACTAGCCAATACGCTGTAAGTGGTTAACGTTTTTAATCATTCTCAAAGCTGTATATCGATTAAGAATCGATTAACGATAACATGAACATTATCATCTTTTAAATGATACACCCTTTTTATTTGCTTTGAATTAACTTAAAATCAACTATAGGAAGTTATCGATAATTATCGATACACACAGAAAAGCTGAAAGCTTACCTGATGTGCATTCCACTGCTGCATCAGCTCCTTATGACATGGCACACATGCCTGAATCATGCCCCGCGGATCCTTGGGCCTGGAGCGAGCGGGACGCGGATGTTGCTCATTGAACAGTGGAAAGTATGGCGTTGCCGGACCAACTCTCTCCTTGGGCTCAACGGTGCTCAGTTCGACAAGACTGCCGCGACGCTGCTCATCGCCACAGACATAACACACCTCGGTGATGGAGTTCTTGTCGGGCATGGACAGATCCAAGATGCCCACCTCTGTGGTGGTTGTGGGCGTGGCAGGTGTCGAATTGTTCGAGGCATTCGAACAGCTACCCGACTGGGTATTGACAACTGAATTTGGTGTAGCTGCTGCCGTAGCAAGATTTGTTGCATGTGTGGATATATTGCGTAGATCCAGCACCGTCGCATTATCATCCTCCAAGTTGGGTGGCAACGTTGAGCTAATGCTATACGGATTGCCCTTGTAGTGTTGTGATTGTGCATCGACCTGTTGCAACATGTGGTATGCTGCCGTTTGCTGCTGCAACTGCTGATATTGCGAGGGCTGGTATTGTGCCGGCGATTGTGGTGGTGCGGGATGTGCTAATGGTGCTAGTGGTGCACCCGCTCCCGGTCCTGGCTGATAGCTGCCAAGTTTGAATTTATGTTGGGCAAAACTGGAACTGGAACTGCGCGCTGGTGGTTCGCTGAGGGGACGAGCGAGCGGCGAGGTTAGCTGCATGTCTCTCGATTGTGGGCGACTCAGGTATTTGTGGCTAGTGGGCGTGGCATTGCGTGGATAATAATCCGGTGAGGCATTCGTTGAGGTACTATGGTGATGATGATGCTGTTGTTGTTGTTGTTGCTGTTGTAGTGTTGGTGTTGGTGCTGCTGGCGAGGCATAATGACGACTCAAGGCATAAGGATCGATACCGGGTGCATCGGCAATACCATTTTGTGTCAAGTGTTCCGCACTCAAGCCCAACATTTGTGCGGCATGTTCCGATTGTGTGGCTATGTCCGCACCAATATAACCCTTGCCATCCACCCGCTTCATATGATAAATGCGTTGGAGCAATGGTTTCTTCTGACGCTCATACGATTCCCATTGCTCCAGCAGCGAGCGATAGCACAGCATGCAGGCCGTTACATAGATCTGATTGGGTGCCACCATTGGCAGACCCTGTGGCGGTTCGTGCCGTTCCAGAAACGGAAAGTGCGCCTCGTGTAGTCGCTCCGGATTGGCACGTATCCGTAAAGCTTCATAGATCCCTTGACCACCGCAAACGTAGCAAACGGATGGCGGCGGAGCGGGTACACTGTGCATTTGTTGGTGTTGGTGGTGTTGAAGGTGTTGGTGGTGTTCGGGTGGCGCAGAGGCGCGTCCCGTCGTCTTGACGGAATAATATTGTTGCATTATGAGTGGATAGCCGCCGTGTGGCGATGGCATCAGCTCTGCGGCAGCCAAATGATAATTATTGTTGTTGCTGTTGTTGTGTGGTGATGTTGTTGTTGTTGTTGGCTCGGATGTTTGCAAAGGAACGCTGCCGCCACGGAGTTCATTTTTGATGTACGCTTTCGCTTTTTCCATAATATTTAACTAGAATAATCAGAGAAAAAGATATAAGAAAAAAAGTTAAATAAAAATTTAAGTTTTTAAATAAGACTTTGATTGGAATTGAGCTAAAAAGCAAAACAAGAATTTCCAGAAATGAAATGATTTCAAATCTTTTGTCAAAACTAATTGAACTTGTTTCCAAGACTAAAACTGCATTAAGGTCTATCTTTTATCTATCCTAAAAACTAAACATATATTTTAATGTTATTTAAGCATATTCTTGCTTAATAAAATTCATATTAAACCACATTTGTCTTATAATAATGTTGTCTTCCCTCAAAAAACAAGAAACTAGTCTAACAAGCATTTGAGTAAATAATTCTTTAGACAAGCCAAACCATAATATAAACTATAATATGTATAAATAATTCTTAGTAGGTTAAAGAAAACTTCTCAAGCATTTGAAAAATGAGAACAGCATACATATGTACATTTATTGAGTGTTATTTTTGCTATCTTTTTCAGGGTACTGATTATACAAATTAGCACCATAATAATCTGGTTTGCGGCCATAAATGATTGAGGCGTTTAAGTACTTAGGTATTTAAGTGAATTTTGTGTGGCAGATAAATCTGGCTGTGAAACAAATAAAAAGTCTTTTTTAACAAGATCTTCGTGACTTTTGCGTCTGCTGTTTATTTGCGAATTTTCTGTCGTAACGTACAATCTTTATTTTCATTTCTTGTTTCTTATCAGAAAGTAATACGTCATACTTAAATATATGCGCAAAGTAATGTAAATACATGCGCCTGAATGTGCTTTAAATATTAATGAAATAAATGCGCAAAAAAAATAGGAAGAAAAAGAAAAAACAGCACAGAAAGCAACGTCCGACAACAGATCGACGAATCGAAATTCGAAAAATAAATAAATACAGACATAGAAACCTATATATACACATGTATGTATATTGAAAGCTTCCCGCATCTTTGCATGGCAAAGATCACGATCGCAGATCATCAGCCATAGCTTTGGGTTATCGGAAACTCTGATGAAATAGGTTATCGTTGACGGCAATCGTTCGATTAATGTGAAAACAAAAAAAATTTATTTTTGTTGACAAGGAAAAGCTTGTGAGACATTTTAACGTACAACGTAATATATATAAATAATTGACTTATGTAATTTTTTTTTTAATTCAAATCAATCATAGTTTTAGTTGCAAGCAATTTTATTTAGCGTAATTATTAATTTTCGGGAAACTTAATATTTTTAAAATGTTTTAACGTCTGAAAGCTTTAGGTTTAATTTAATCATTTTATTTTATAAAACAATTTATTTAAGTATAAGCAATTATTACAGAAAACTTCAGGAAACATTATATTTTAATAGTTTAACTCATATCTTAAAGTTGTTCTTAATAAATGTATAAATAATGATGAATCACATTGAATATATTTGTTGGGGTCGGAAATTTAAATACTAACATTTCAACTTAAAAACATACTTCTTAAACATTTCAGCTACTAAAAACCCAACAAAAAAAAATCCCAAAAATTAATTAAAAATATTCCTGAACACTAAAGAAACAATCACGAAGAATTTTTTAAATGATTAAAAATACCAAACAAATTCTATATTCATTTTGAACTAAGAACTTAAAACTTTAACATTTTAATAAAAAAGCGGATTGAAAATATATTTCTTAAACATTTTAGCTACTAAAAAAATAAAATACCAAAAACAAATCCTAACAAAAAACATCCGAACAAATTATTAAAAATATTCCTGAACACAAAAAAAAAAAAACAAAGAATTTATGTAATTAAAAATACCAAATAAGTTTTATACTTATTAATTTGATATACAGATTTAAATCAAACAGAACAGTGCAAAGGCAAAAAAAAAAAGAGAAATGCAATATTGTAACAGCTAATTGGGTTGCATTATTTATTTATATGTATTACAGCAGCACAAACAGCAGCAAAATTAAATTTTCCAACAATTGTTAAGTTGTAAATGTAAAACTTTAGCCCTCAGCGCCATAAAGTTTACAAAACAAAACAAACAAGCAAAACAAACAAGTAATAAAAAGAAGCACAAACAACAGCAACAAGAATTTTTTTTGTATATATCTCTACCCTACTCTACAAACCCCTCCTCTCAAAACCCCCTCCCTGCACCCCAACCAACTCCAGCATCGATGTGCATCAAAACTTGGCATGTTTCAATTATATTTTTATACCCTGATCCCATTAATATTCGGTTAAAAGGGTATATGGTTTTGTGTAAAAGTATGTAACAGACAAAAGGAAACATTTCCGATCTCATAAAGTATATATATTCGTGATCAGCATCAACAGCCGAGACGATATAGCCATGTACGTCTAGGCAGTACAAGTTTGTCTCAAACTATCAAAAACTCTTCCTGTCTCTGATATACAAATGTGATCGATAACAACAAAATCTTGAATTTGAAAAACTTTGAGACGGAGTTTGAAACATTAGATAAAATAATTCATTATTATTGAAATCGGTTGAGAAATACCGGCGATATGGAATATTAAAGGGTATCGTCAAGTCGGGATTTCTTGGGTTGTTGTTCTTCATTTTTATCGAATTTGTAGAACTCAGTGCACTGCCAAATTTTTTCTGCCCTCGGACGCGGCGAGTACTTTGGTATGTGTTAGAACATTGATAGAAAGTGTAAGTTTGATTAACTTATTGAATACCGTGTTAAAAGAAATAAGGTTGATAATGGTATAAGATAAAAAAATAGCTACAAATTTATATTTTAAACCAGTTACAAAAAATTGTACATCCATTCAAAAACTGAAACCTAATTCCTAAAAACCAACCTTAAAGTTGAAAAATGTGTGATTTACACTTGAAAACATATGAATAAATTCAAGGTTTTGTATAATTTCATAGTAAAAATATTTCTTACTTGTGAAAAAAAGAAATTACTTAAGAAAACGTTTGCAAAATATATACAATATTGACCTAATCAATCTAACATTACTTTAAAAAAGTCCATTAACGAATTTGCAAAAAAAAACATATTCAACGTTTATAACAGGGTATCTAACAAGTAAGATAATTTATTGTTGCATAACTATATGTACAATAAGCTTAGTTTTTTGTGCTATTTGCTAGCTTGTGTAACCTTTTAAGAGTTGCTGTTGTTGTCGTTGTTGTTAGGGAAGGTGGTACTTTAAGAATTCTTTTTGTTGTTGTTGTTGTTGTAAGTGTCCTGCTGTTTTCTGCTGCAGTTGTTTTTCAAACTTTTGCTGCACTCTGTAACATTTTTATGGCTCTCGTGTCCTTGTTGCACACATACACACACACACATACGCCACGTGCAATGCGTGCTGGGCGTGGCACACACACACACACACGCACACACAGTCATACATTGAAAGCACAAAACAAGTGAAATAGAAAACACGGCACAAAGAAACTTTAAAGCGTTTGCATCGAAACAAAAAAAAAATCAACTTTAAAGATACGCCAAGTTTTTTTTCGTTCTTCGTCGTTCTTCTTTATCGTTGTTCAGCTTGTTCTTGACATTGTTGTTTTTTGTTAACAAAAAGGAAGTTCCCAACTACAACAACAACTAAAAAAACAAAACACATATATATATATATTTATTTATAAAAAAGTATCTGAAAGTTGTAGGACGAAAAAGAGCGCAAGAAAAGTTATGCTGTTGAGAAAACTTTTAACGCTCTTGGCAATTTTATTTTTAACTTTACTTTACTTTAGTATTTCTTTCTTTATTTTTTTTTGTAAAGTGAACTAAGGTGCTTAAACTTTGCCGTCTTCATTGTTCGGTTCTTACTTTTAGCTGAGTTTTTTTCTTCTCTTCTTTTTGTACCAGTTTTCTTGGTGACTTGCTGAAATGGAAAACTAAACGCAATGCTAAAGTAAAACTTAATTTCCAAGTACAAATTTAATAAAAACAAAGTAAAGAAAAATACCGACAGAACATCAAGCTACGTTTATCTGCGTAACTTTACCCTATTTTAATACCCTGATTAAGTTACTTTTCTAACTGCAGCAATTCGATTAATTCTGTTTTTAAGTGGCTAAGATTAGTTTTTTCTTCATTTCTGTAAAATTAGCAAAATAATATTTCTTGAACATTTTGCTCATAAAAAAAATTGTTCAGAGGCTGAAATTCAAATATTTTGGTAGAAAATAAAATATTTTCTTAAAAGAAAAACTTAATTTTTTAAAAAGTTTACAATTCAAAATATTTTCTAACGAACGATTGGTAAAAATATAACAAATTACTATTAATTAATTTTAATAAAACAAAATTTTTCAAAGAATTTCGCTTCAAAAAATTAAAATAGTTTTAAAAACTATTAAAAACTTTATTTGTTGATTAGAATTATAAAGTTCGAACATTTACAGAAAGTTCAATGTCGAAAAAGAACAATTATTTATAAAATAAGAAAATAAATAAATAAAATAAAATAAAATATTTTTTCTTAATATTTTTTTAAAGATTTTAGCTTCAAAAAATAGACAAAAGGTTCAATTTGTTTTTTTTTTTTTACAAAATTAATTACAAAATTCGGTTATTTACCAAAGTCCAATAACGAAAAAAATACTTACAAAAAATTATTTTTCAATCTGTTAAATTTTACACAAAGGTATAGAAATAAGAGAAATGATGTTTCAGTGTAGCCTTAAATTAAATCGCTTTATAGAGTATCTATCTTTGATGCAGGCACAAAAAAAAAAAAAAAAAGAAAAGAACCCTTTGCTATGCAATTTGTTATTGCGTTCGTCGTTTGAATAGCAGAATTGAATTTTCAAAATTTGCATTGAGCCCAACACGAGCAACAAACACAAACTGCATATAAATCCTCAACCAACAACAACAACAACAACAACAACGAGAAAAACATGGTCAACACGAATAAAAAAAATATAAACCTGCAAAACGAACGTTGGTTGGAGGCGGACATTGCGAGGGCAAAGGGAGGTGGAAGAGGGCATAAAATGGAATTTATTAAATAGCATTCCACGCAATAAACTTGGTCCAAATAAAACACAAAAAATAAGGCTGGCAACAATATAACAGCGGCAGCAGCAGCGGCAGCAGCTACAACAAAAACAAAAGCAAAACAGACAGAGCCTGTGCGGGGGGGGAGAAGAGGCAACAAAATTCGTGCATGCAATTTTATGGCAGGACGTTCGATGTCGGCTTTTTGGGCACGCATCCCAGTCGCAAAAAAAAAAAAAATGCAAAATAAAAAAAAAACCAGCAAACACTTTTCCCCGAAAACCCTTTGGGTCCCTGGCTACACTTAATATCAAAAAAACACGTAAGGGTGGCGAACAGTTTCAGGTCGACTAGGAGATGCTCTATAAAACATGACAAATAAGGATTTTTTCTTTTCAAGATATGTTAAAAATGTTTTATGAAAATCCAAATTTATCGTTAGTTTAGCGTATATTAATGTTAATAAAAGTCAACGAGTTAATTATATAAAATTATTTTTTAAAATGCCTTTTGCCTGTTGAGAATATTTTCACAACTTACAGGGTATAAAAAAATGTTTCATGGAAAAACGTAACAAAAAAAATGCAAAATAGGATTTTAAAAAGAAAATTTAATGGAAATTCCTCTTCTGCTTATGAGTTTTTTAATATTCTACACATTTTAGACATGAATATAAAAAACTTTTCAGTTAAAATAAAATTCAGGAAATTTGCATTTTTAATATTTGAAAATATTGTAGAATAAAATGAATATGAGCAGGTAAGCCATTTCTGATACGCAAAATGTGTAGTAAAATTATAATATTCATTGTGTAAGAGTATTAAAAACAAAAACGAGTAGGGCGGCATCATATTTTTTTTCCCATTAACGACTGTCGCAACTGGACCCTTGCGTCTCTACGTCCCCATTGAGACCCTCCGCCAGACATTTGGACAGCTTATGGTAAAAACAAAAACAAAAAGGCTAGCGAGCGCCAGGCTCCCAATGCTCCCAATGCTTGCAATGCTGTGGAGTGAATTAATAACCGTTGTCGCTTTTAAAGTTCAGTCGAAGCGACCGCAAAAGCGGAAAGTAAAGCAACGGAAAAAAGGCCAAAAAAGGGGAATGGCAATACAAAAGCAAACAAGAAGCGAGAGAAGAGGATTGAGGCTGGCTGCAGATGAATTGACATTTAATTATTGTGTAAATCATAATTTTACGTATTTTTTTTTATTTTGTTCCCTTTTTTTTATTTATTTTCATGCTGGTTCCTGTTGTAAAGCTCCCTCGATAACGAATCTCATTTAATATACGTTTTTAACTGCATCGCATTCAATTTATTTCATCACTTTAATAAAAATTACTTTAATAAGAATTTAATGGCAATAAAGTAAGATAAGTAACAAAAAATCTCAAAAAATCAGGAAATGTTGCGAAAATCTTTAAAAGTTGTTGAAAAAATCTTAAAAATTTAAAAAGTGAACATTTTCATTCTTTGGACATTGAAATTACCTTTAAAAATATTTATAAAATTAAGAACTATTATAATTGGCCGGCAATAAAGTAAGGTAAGTTAAAAAAAAATCAGGAAATGTTGCGAAAATCTTTAAAAGTAGTTGAAAATTTCTTAAAAAATCAAAAAGGGAACATTTTCTTCCTTTAGTCATTGAAATTACCTTTAAAAATATTTATCAAATTTAGAACTATTAAAATTGGCCGGATAACTTACAAAAAATCGCGAAAAATCAGGAAATATTACAAAAAACTTAAAAAGAAGCTAAAAAAAAAATTTTATGATTAAAAAAAGAAGAATTTTCATTCTTAATTCACTTAAAATACCTTACAAAATAATTATAAAACTCAAAACTATTCAAATTTTAATTAATTGCAAAATTTGACAATATACAAAATTAAAAAAAAACCAAAAATATACATTTTTTGCTTTCTATTAAGTGGAATTGAACTGAATGGCAAATTGATTTAAATTGATTGAATTTTTATAATTTGTGAGGAATTCGGTGTTTACCGGTTATCGGTTTTAATCAAAAAGATTGATTATTGAGATTTTGCAAAAGTAAATCGATTAATTAATTAAAATTCTCTTAAGCGATCAAATCAGTGCTGCTCATTTATCAATTGAAAAAAAAAAATGGCTAAAAATATCATCATCACTAACTCATATACTGACCTCTGTGCGGTTGTATAATCCAGATCCAGATTAAATTAAATGCTGCTGCACACATATGTATGTTGTATATGCATATATGTGTGTGTATATACGTATAATTGAAATATGTGTATTTGTGTATTATATCCAAGTCACGCGTGAAACGAGAGCGCACGAGAGAATGAGAAAATCAACAACAACCTCGACACGAAACGCATTTGGGAACAAAGATGCGCGCGAAGCGATTAAAAGTGGAGACCTCCTTAAGCGGCGGGGTGAAGGTGAATAGGTGAAGGCAGTGGCAAAACACACACAACACACAACAACCAACAACACAACAACAATGCTGTCAAAGAGCGGCTTAAATTCACTAAAAACACATTAGAAGAAAGTGCGACAGAGATAGACTGCGTGAGAAAGAAGGCACTTTTTCTTTTCTTTTTTTTGGCTTTTTTTATACTTTCTTGTTATACGCTTGCTTTGCTAATTTCTTGTGTTCACGTTTAAATTTAGCTTTATAAGCTTAAGAGCACAAATGGAATATCGACTGAATGCCTTGGCTAAATATTTATTTTCAGCTGTTTTACTTTTTTTCTTCTTTGTTGTTGTTGTCAGAGCTAATTAGAACGAGTTGAATTGTGTTGTAGTTGCTGTAGTTGTTATTATTGTTGCTGATGTGATTGCCTTTGTAGTAATTGTTGTGGTTATTGTTGTTGCTGCTATCTTATTTCGCTTTGCAATTGTACAATTTAAACATTTTAAGGTATTTATTGTAAACATCCACAGAAATGAGAGCAACGCGTCGCTTCATGGTCACTGCGGTGGTCTCTGAAGGCAAACACACACACACACACACGCACACCTTTATATATATGTACACGGTAAGTTCACACACTCGATCCGATCACGATCAAAAGAGAGAGAGAGAGAGGCAGAAGGCGATGGCAAAAGAGAAGCGCCCGCAGGCCCCACGTCGACGTTCACGTTCTCTGGGACCGAACACCAGCTGCTTGTAATAATAATAATCGAGAACTACTGCAGCCGCGTGCAAATTTCACCAACATTAAAATTGTATTTAGTTCACGGCGCCAACTTGCACTACCGTCGATTTGTAGTGGGAGAGAGAGAGCGAGCAAGTCAGGCGGCAGCAAGCAGACAGCAACGCTTACTCAATTGTTTGCATTGTTGCCTTGCATTCACGTTCGCAACGACCACTGACCATTGTCGCTTGTTGCTGTTGCGTTTTGCTGTCACTGCTGCTGCTGCTGCTCGATTGTTGTAGCTAGATCACACGCGTTTTATTTGCAGTTAACGCCAACGTCGATTTTGGTAATATTTATAGAATTATTTATTAAATGGGGCTATAGAAATATTACACTGTTTCGGCACAGACGAAGCGATATTTACATTTAGATTTACACGCCGAACAAGTGATGGTAATCCAAACGATGACACTGCCATTAATAAAGTGTCGATGTATCTTTTACACTATCGATTGCTTACACGACTATCGCAAAAGTAAAATTGTGACTTTCAATTTGCCTATTATGTATATTAAGTACTTTATACAAAAACTAAATAATATCAAATAAATTAATAATTTTTTTTATATTAAGGATAACATAAACGTTTGGCTAAGTCCATAACATTTAGCTAAGCATCACAAAAGTATCGTTTGCATCGGGAATATCCCAACGAACATGTTCGCCGATGAACTGTCCATCTCTACCGCTATTGATATTTTAAAGATATTAATAGCTTATCGATTAATCATTTCGAATGCGATGCATCGCATTGTACGTCTCTATGTAGGCGGGCAACTTAAATCTTTTTCACACAGATATAACAATAACAAATTCGATTGAGCAATAAAACATTTTGAAGTGGCACATATAATTCTAAAGCTAAAATACTGTCAGCATTGTCTTTTATTTTAGCATTGACATTGTACTATTTGTTTCTGTTTTACAGACATATTAGTAAATGTATGTATGAATGAGCCATCAGTTATGAGTTAAATTTATAACGTTGCTGATCTTCATTTATCAGTTACGTATTTTAATAATAAGTATTTCAAAATAGCTGTAGCGCGATTATTTATTTGAATCCCTGCGACAGCCACAAAAGCGATGAATACATCGCGTCCATCGATGGTATCGAACGAAACCAGTGTGTACACATAGTTATCGCAAGGCGAAGCATACATGAGGCGGCAAAACGATAGGCTTATAGGATTTAAATTTAAATCAACTTAACGAAACAAACAGGACCAATAAAATCAGCAAACCAGATTCAAATTCTTTAAGGATTCAATGTTTCTCCATTCAGTTTCCAAAACGCAGTCAAAGAGTCTTCATAATACAAAAGAAATATTAATTTGGTGTTAAATTTGCGTGGCATGAGCTGAACGATTATTAAACGTTATCAAAAATCACAATGATGGGAATTTGGCATAAATGTTTTTGAGATGATCACATGAGGGATAATTGCATGAATTTCAAGATCACATATATATTTTATTTAATTTTTGTATACGATATTTGAAATAAAAGAAGAAAAATAAGAGAAAAGAGAAAATTTAAAACAATTTTGGAAACTAATCTTAATATTTAAAGTACTTTACTAATATTCGAATTTGTTTTTTAAACACAAGCCAAGTGAAAATAGTGAAAGAAAAAATTTGGCAGATTTTTTTTTTAAATAGAGTTTGCGAAGTATTTAAAATACTCGAAGGATTTTTTAAGTAGATCTAATGTTTATAAAGATTAAATATGTTTTTCTACATGAAAATTTTTGTTAAACACATTTAATTGTTTAAAAGCTCTAACACTAAAATTGTATATTTTGAAAAATATTTGAAATATCTAAAAATCATAGCTGAAAAACAGATAAATGAAAAGTGAGTAGAAAAGTGAAGAAAAACGAAAATAAAAATAAATTCGTATTGATTGTATATATAACATTGTTAACATTTATTATTGACTACGCATTTAGCAGTATTTGTTTTTGTTTTTGTTTTTTTGCAGGTACTTATAGTACTACTTTTTTTGTTGCTCCTTAAATTTGCGATTATTATTGTACGCTTGTCCTATAAATTTACTACACATATACATATATAAGATTTTGTATACATTTATGTATATAAATATTTTTGATTTTTGTTTGTTTCTAACACATAATAAATTTTTATATATATCTTCTTTTTTTTGTATTTTTTGTTGCTACATGAGAAATTGGACTGCGCTTTAGGCAAAGTAGTTGTTGTTGTTTGTTTGTTGTTGTTACATAAATACTAAGAGTTTTTTTTTTAGGCATTAGGCGTTATCTAAATATATATATATATATATAAATACATCTCGAGTTTCAATAGCATAAAATAAGTATAATTAAACAATAATAAGTATATATATATATATATATAATTTATTTAGCCGCACTTTTTTGATGTTTGTTAACTTTCGGGCATGTATTATTCGTACTATTTAGATATACTATTATTTATACATATATATATATATATTTCTGAGCTTATTTATGTAGTTTTTAGTTCTAGTTCTAGTTTTAATTTTAGTTTTAGTTAGTAGTTGGCTCTAAAAGAGGCTAAGTAGTAAAGTCTTAGATAAGATTAAATAGCACTTTATAGTCGTAGACATATCGAAATATACTTATACACATATACATATACATATACATATATATATATCCATAAAATACTTGAGTAAAGATATGAGTATACAGGCTAAGTTTTTGTTTTTGTTATTGTTTTTGTGGTGTTTTTTCTTCATATTTTTTCTTGGTTTTTTCAAATATGATCAACTTGTTTTTGGTTTGTTCCCTTCGAAGTGTTTTGTTTTGTATTATGGTCATTGTGTGTATATATAGTATATATAGTATTCAAAATGGATGCAAGTGCAACACGAGATCTCTGGTTTAACGCTTGTGATTGCGATATATATCGAATCGATCAAACGATCGGCACGCAAACCCATTCCATCAGCCGGAACAGTAGCGAGCACAGCCAATTCTAGGCAGCCGTTGTCACTTTTGGTGCACCACCCGAAGATGCAACACCACCGACTGCTCCGGCTCCGGCTCCGGTTCCGACACCCACACCCGCTCCGGATGTTGAAGCTGTGCTATCGAGTTGTTCCTGTACGAATACGGATTGATCGAGTACGGCAGCTGCTTGCTGACCATCGATGCTGCTGTTGCAACTGTTGCTGCTGGCATTGACGGCAACGGTTTGGTTGCTGGTGCGCAGTTCCGGTGGCAGATAGATTTTGACTACGCTCGTTATCTTAACACGGCAATTTGGGCAATTGTTGCATCTGCAAAAACCGAGAATTGTTGTTAGTAAAACACTTTCGAGAAAGAGAGAGAGATTCGGTTCTTTTCGTACTCACCTCGCTGCACATTGGGCACAGGCGATGACGTGACAGCAAGGATTGAACACTGTGTTGATCGCACGATCCATACAGATTTTGCATTGCATTGCTTCGAGGATGCGCGTATCCACGCAACGTTCAATCGCCGCCTCACGCTCCTCCTTTTCGCGTATGGCCAAATCTATCTTGCCGGCCATGGAACCACCGCCAACACCACCAACGCCGCCAACGCCAACACCACCACATGCACCACCAACGTCATCGCAGCTGACGCCGACGCCGACGCCGCTGACGCTGACGCCGCCGACAACAGCACCATCGATGGCCGAAGTTGAGGCAACGTCGCCGCCACGTTCATGCAACTTGCGTCGCGCCTGATCGTGCACCTCGCGGCACGTATGCTGTATATCGAAAACATAACGCTTGCCAATCTCCGTGGCCGTAAACATCGATGCAATCGTACCCTTTAGATCGCGCGTAAACTGATTCGTAACCACACAACGCACCTTGTCGCACACATAGAAGGCATGGCGTTCGGTTATCGATCGATATAGTCCGGCGGCAATCGGTTGCTTGGGCAACTTAATCTCCAACTCCTTGCGATCATTGTGATCGTCGACGTACTCCAGCTTAAAAGTGCGCCTCAATGATTTCGCTGAGGCAATCGCACTGAATGGGATGCTGTAAAACAAAACAAAACAAAAGATTCGATTAATATCGATAACACAACTTTTTCTGTACTTTCCGTTTCGCTTACTTTTCTTTTTCTTCCCCACGACTAACGGTAATGCCATGAGCACCAACTGCAATCTCACAACGTGCGGCACTCTCATTGGTCATGACCCCACTGAAGATCTCCTCGCCATAACCGCTCAACTCCTGGATCTCCTGCAGCAGCCAATATCTAGCCGATTTAGCCGACATGGGCAACTTGGCCAGCTTGCTGTGCTCCATGGCAATCTGACGCAGAAAGTCAACAGGTGGCTCCGTCTCCTTGACACTGGGCACAATGATATAATCCTCGTACATGCGCAGAGGATTCGAGGCGAGACGTTCATCGAGACCGGAATGACTGCTGCTGCTGTTGCTGGGACTGCTTGATGTGGATGCGGATGTTGAGGCTGAGGCGGAGATTGAAGCGGATGGTGATGGTTGCAAGTTGTTGTTGTTGTAGCTGTTGCTGGCAAGAGTTGATGTTGCAGTTGCTGCTAATGTTGCAGTTGCTGCTGTTGTTCCTGTTGTTGTTGTTGTTGTTGCTGGTATTGCTGGCGCGTTTAGTGTGCAGCATTCAATATATTCCACGGACTTCTGTTTGGAAAGACGACGCTTCTTGAAGCTCAAAACGTGCTCCTTCTCCTTGCGTTGCTGTTCGAGTTTATGTTGCTGCTGTTGCTGCTGCTGCAGCGCCAACTGTTGCTGCTGTGCCAACTCGCGACGCATACGCATTGGGCACTCGGCACGCAATGACTGCTCATTGAAACGCAGTCCATCCGCCTGGCACAACAATGCCGCCAACTTGGCTGCATTTGTCCAATCCTGAGCGCAAAGTCTCGCCTCGAGCAGATCTCGACGTGCTTGCATATAAAACAAATTGCGTACGCTCTCCTGCAGTATATTGTGTACTGGCACCCAAAACTTCACTCTCAGCGCCAGCATCAGTTGAATGCTGCTGCTGCTGCTGCCACTGTCGCCGTGTAGACGATTCCTTAGGTTGTACCATTGTCGCGTACGCGACTCCTTCTGGTTGGGTACCCAGGGTTCCAGGCCAAAGTATTCCATTTCACAGATGATGCCAAGGGCCTTGCAGACCTGCAAATTAACAGAGAATTTATTATTAGTACAAAGTCATATGGCATATGGCATTCAATATATATTCGTATCCACATAACAATACTTATTGTGATTGATTGATTGATTGATTGAGTTATTGTGAACTTGATAAGAAATGGCATTGAATATATTCGTATCCAAATAGTAAGAGTGTTTTGTTTTTGCTTGATTGACTGACTGAATGATTGACTGATTGATTGATTGATTGTGAAACTGTTGATTGACTGTTAGGGCACTAAATACATTCGTCTCCCCATAACAGTTTATTGTGATTGATTGATTGATTGACCGCAGACTTGACATATTGACAGACTGATTGACTGATTGATTAACTGTTTGATTAAGAAACAGATTGACTTGCAGATTGATTGACTGACTAATTGATGATCGTTAACCTATTTTTAGATGGTTGGATTGATTGATTGAACTAATTCACTAACTAACTGATTGACTGACTGATCAATTGATTTGATTTGACTCACGCTTTTAATCCCTGATTAAGTCTTGCTTATTTCATAGCTAACTTTAAGATTGGCAAACAGTTTGATTGATAAACTGCCAGACTGATAAACTGACAGTTTCTTTATTTGATGAACTAACTAATTTCAGTCTAATTAGGTGACAAACCGTTTTGCTGTAGACAGTTTGTCTATCAACTAACTATAGACTGATTAAGTTACAGACTAACGAAACAGATAAGCAAACTGTTTGATTGACAGACTGACTGATTAGTTGATTAACTGATTAACTGATTGCCTCTGTCTATTTGCTTGGCTAGCAACAAACAAAGTGAGCAAAATGTCGAAAATATATATATATAATAAAACTTGCATTTCTAGCAACTTTTGCATTACTGAAATCAATGGAAAAAAAGTTTTGAAGGTCAGTGCATTAATCATTATGGCTTTGCCTCTCAAAAACTACTTTCCAGATTCTTACAATCATTAAGAAAAAAAATAAGAAAAAAACAAACAAACAAAACACATGTTTTCGATCCAAAGTTCAGATGCACTTATTATCGCATAATGCATATTTATGACTCAATCCAAGTTCGTTTAGACTTGCCAAGCCAGAGTTGAAATCTTATCGCTATGTTGAAGCTTATCATCAACTCGCTGTCAGAAGCAAAACATGCAGATAAATATTCTACACTTGCTTAACGGAGCGCATTGGGTACCAGTTCATATTGTATTGTATTGTATTGTATGTGTGTGTGTGTGTAAGTTGAGTTAAGAGAATGTCCTGTCAGTTGATTTCTGCTGTCCTGTTTTGTACTGTTTCTGGTTCTGGTTCTGGTTGTGTTGTGTCAAACCAAACTCAAACCAACATCATCGTTGCCATGACAGCCAAACCAAACCAAACCAAACGATAACTGCGTCTGGCAGGAGCTTTTCTTTCTCTACATATGTGATATGTGTGGGTGTGTGTGATGGGGTTTTGGGGGGGGGGGGGGGGGAATATTTGCTTATGCAACGAGCGTGTGTCATCATTGCGAATGGAACAAATTCACATGTTTGCTGCACGTCAGCGTTGACAACAGCAACGACAAACTTCAACGCTTCAAAAATTTGGTGTTGCTTCTTTACTGTTGGCAATGCCGGATTTCAATAATACTTCCCAGTATTAACGAACCTACCACAAGCAAAGTGTAAGAAAGCAACCTAAAGAGTGTTTGTAATGAAATTTTCGTAGCATATTCAAGAAGATCATTAAGAATATTTATATATTTTTATTTTGAGTTGACTAAAAATTGTCAATTATATATATTTTACACATTGTTTTTCTATATATATATCTTTTTTTTAAGTATTAGAAATGTTAGAAAAATAATGATAAGATGATTATTCCCTTTTCTTCCTTTAAAAATATTTTTTCTAAGAAATTTTGTGTTGATGACTCAACATTCATAGCCTTAAAGGTTAAGCTACCCTTTCTCCAGCACCCAAATTAAAGGGTAAAGCTTAAGTAAAACCAAATCGACATGAACAACAAGCAATGACAAAAACAACAACAACAACAACAACACGAACAAACGACAACATAACCAACTGCAAATCAGCATAGTCGAACCCGATGACGATGCTGTCGTTTGGATATAACTCTGACAATCCTTGCGTTGGCATGCCAAGCATTTACACTTGACGAAAAACAGGACCAACAAAGTAAACAGTACTAAAATAGCTAAATAGCAAAGTGTAAAGTGAATAGAGGGTTGTTTCTATAGTTGTGATCAAAATAATATAGTTTTACTTTAATCAAATTATATTTAAAGATTTTTCTACTTATTTTTGACAAAATTGTTACACAAAAACTATATTTTGTGCCTTATTTCTTAAAAATAATGACTAAAAAAATAAATTTAGAACTTAAACTTTTTATTGACAAAATTGGTATTAAACAAATTATTGTTTGTCTTATTACTTACAAATATGTGCTCAAAAAAATATATATAAGAATATTTTTAGAATTTCAACTTTTTTTTCAAAATTGTTATCAAAAAAAATAATTTTTTCTTTTTTCTCTTCAAAATATTATAGCATTTCATATTGTTGCTACAATACATTTTTTCTTCATGTATTTCAACCCTTTGCCAACACCAGCCCTAACCCCAACCCCTGGCTTCTACTAGTTGCATGAGCTTGCTTGGGTCAAAAAAGGAGGAATAAAAAAATGGAATGAAGACCGGAATCGAAATGAAATTTGCAAAGCGCAAACACAAATTCCAAATGCCCAAAAGCAACAACAACACCAAAATGTTGCTGTATATATATGTATATATATTTTTTGCTGTTGCGTCAACGCACGCGATGTGTGCCACCCCTAAATCCACCCTCTTTAACTGGCAAGTGACAAGTGCCCCTGTGTTCCGTCAACCCCTTGTCCTAGCTGAAGCACTTTGCATAATGAGGCAACTTCTGGTAGCCAAGAGGCATGCCGCCAGCTAGCCATGTTGCAGGTAGCATCTAGCAGGTAGCAGGTAGCCAAGGCAACAAGTTGCTCTCCAAAGGAGTCACGCGTCAGCGCCTCGCACATTTTCACTTTCCAATTAGACAACCGCAGAATTTTAGATGAACTTCTCACCCACAACCAACCAACCAAACCACCCAGCCACCCACTCTCGCTTCTGCCTGTGTGTGTGTTTGTGTTTGTGTGGGTGTAACTGGAATTAGCTCTGGCAAGCAAGAGCAACAAGCAGGAGCAAAACCAACAGAAATGTGCGCTGATGCGAAAGCACAAGAATCAAAAAGAGGAAGCGAGCAAGAAAATTTGCAAAAGGAACGGTGAATGGAGGTGAGTTGAGTAGGTGAAAAGGTGAATACATACACATATATTAGATGCTGAAATGAAAAGCAACTTTTGTTGGATTACAAATTTAAGTTGGCTTAAGACGGCTCATGATTATACTTGTATAAGTAAGTGTATAAGTATAAAAGCTGATCAAATTCAGTTAATACAAACAACAAAAAGCTTATTTATTAATGGATTTACTCTGTTTACTTTAACGAAAATTCTATTCTAGTTAATGTAAAATAATGCAATAATCCCTCTTCAAAATCAATCAACTGCAAAAAATGTTTTGCAATTTCATTGTTTCAAATCAAAAACAAAAGTCTCTTTGCCTTGACTCAAGAGGCTTCATTAGATACAAACGAATTGTTTTTCTCCTCCGCCACATTTGCTCTTCAAGTGTTTGCCTTGCCAAACCCACCTCCACCTCCACCCCACCCACCACACACAAACTGTAACTGAAACTGAGCTACAACAACAATGATGAACTATGACCCTGAAGACGATGCTGGTTTTGTGGTCGCACAGCCTGTGAGTGACTGGGACACACATATACACACACACACACGAACATGTACTTCCGGCACCCAAAAGCAAAAGGCAAATGATGACAATGAAGAAGAACAACAGCAACAACAACAAGTTGACGCCCGATGAGAAATGCAGATAGAGAAAAATAATAATGGGAATTTAAAACTAAGCAAATTATCAAAGAACAAAATATAGGGGAAATTTATAAAAATAAAGCATAGATCTTCTCAACTGGGGATAAATATTATTTTCAACTAGCTCACACCTTTTTTCTTGCAGTGCTGACAATTGCAAGGCAAATGCCAAGACATAAGATTGAGATGCAAGATTGGTTGCAGTTTGGTTTTTGATTTGTTAACTCAAGAGTTGCATGTAAATCGATCTGCTAACTGGATGTATGTACATATGTATGTATGTGTTAATAATTGCTTTTTGCATGCGGAAAATAACCCATCAAGATTATCTCTCTCTCGTTCTCTCTCGTTCGCTCGCTCACCGCAATATACAACTGTCAACGGCAGTTGTGGCTTAATTAGTTGATTGTGTTTTGGAATCGTATCGAGTTTTCAGTTAATTGAATGACTAACAAGATCTTTGGTAATTGGAAATGCAACAATAAAGAAAATAAACATTTGAGTTCATAGAGGCTTTCATTTGAAAGTGATTAAAACACTGGGAATTTAAGTTGAGGTGAAATTGAGAGGATTTACCCACAAAGGGAATTAGTGAGAGCGCTCAAAAATGTGATCATTTGACTTAAATGGCTATTTTGTTGTTGTTGGAATGTTAACGAAATCTGTATTTTTAGCTTTTAATAGCCACCTTAAGATTTGTGTATTGGTTGTTGTGTATTAAAAATACACTAATTATTAAGCATTTCACATAATTGTGTGTATTCTTGAGAGCAAAACGTGGCAGCTTAGCAACAATGACAACGATATACATATAACAAAAACAACAGTTGCTAAATTCATTCACACACACACAAACGCACACAACGAAAACTGTGCTGTCGACTGCGACGGAGGCAGCGGCAGCGGCAGCAAAAGGTGTACAAAGTCCACAAATTTTTGTATATATTTTTGTCGCTTCGTTTCGTTTCGCTAAAATTAAATAAAATGCGAAACGTGAACTTATTATTTTGTTGTTGCACAGCTCAACAAAAGCCGGCGATCAATGTGTGCGTGTGTTTAAGCGAGAGCGAGAGCCAAAGAGAGACTTTGCTTATAACTGTTAACAGTGACTATTGGAGTGGTGAACATTTTGAGTGATTGAGCGAGGATAACAAAAGCTGCATAATTTGTATACAATTTGTAATATAAAGTTGTGGGCGCGAATGACGTCAGCAGCAGCAGCAGCAGCTGCAACCGGGATTTATATATTAAATTGAACAGTGCCCCGAAGGTGACACAAATTTAAATGAAAATATTGCCGTACGGGGCCTTCACAGTCACAACTTGGCATTTATTGCATTTCGTAATACACACACACACACACACACAAGCACATGTGCATGTTTAACTACAAATAAATGCCATAAAAATGGGGCTGTAATTTTATTAAGTTCGTAAAATCAACAACAGAAAGCAGTCACAGCCGCAGTACCAATATTCGCTGCTTTTGGCTTTATTAACTTTTTTAACATGCAATCAACAGACGTGCGACCACATGTTTTAAGAGTTTCAAGAGCAACAGTCTTAAGAGTGCTTCAGTCAAGAGAGTGTCGACGACGACGACGACGACGATGTAACAACTGTTCCGAAAGGTAAACAAAACACAAGTATTGCTGTTTCATTGCGGGGGGTATGCGAGAGCGAGTGAAAGAGTGGGATACAAAGAGTTTTGCTCTTTGCAAATGAGAGTAAACGTGAGGATGGTGGTGGGGGGGAGCTACAAATGACTCGCACAGCATGCTGCGGCCGATGAGCAGAAAACCCGACCATTGCTTTCGAAATGGACTTTGGACTTGTGCCTCTGAAACGCCGATTGGACTTTAGACTCGCATTCGTCTAGTGAGTGTTCATATTGTTTCTGTTGTGTGTGTGTGTGTGTATGTTGTTTGTTTGTTTGTGTTTGTTGTAGTTGTTGTTGTTGATTTTTGGCGATCGCTCGCGTTGCTTTTATGCTTGTTATGCTTTTGTGTGTGTATTTTTGTATGTTGTTTGCTTACTTGCTTGTTTGTTTGTCATAATTGAAACTGTGAAACGAACAAGTGCCATATGATGCTTAAGAAACAGTAAATGATATGTCTCGTCGTCAAGTGTCTTGGGTTTGCTTTGCTTTGCTTTGAGCGTGACGTCAGCGTTCGCCGGTTTTGGACTTTGTACTTATAACTTTGCTGTTGGTCTTGGGCTCTATCTCTTTTGCTGTCTCTCTCGCTTTTTTTGTGCGCAAGCCGTACTTGAAATTATTTTCAAATGATCGCACCACCAACAAAATATTTATGTTATGCGTTCGAAAATACACGTGTGTTTAAGTAATGCACCGCGATCTTAACAGAACGTTAGCAGTAAGAGGTGTAAAAGTAACAGTTTACATTCTCATTGTACATGTGAATAACTGTAAACTACATGCTCATCTTTATTCGGATCAGCTGCATGTCTCTCACCTCCTAATATAATCGTGCTTGTCACGTTGGCAATTCAACACAGTTCAACTCTCACAGCTGCACTGGCACACAGACATAAACCCACCATAGATGGTTAGAATTGTTGTTGTTGTTGTTGCTAACTGTCCACGAGCTCGCTGAGTGATCAGGCAAAGATGATGATGCGACAGCGGGTGGTGAGCGCCGAGTGTGCTAATAGAAAAAGGGGGAAGCCGTCGCTGCTGCACGTTTGGCATTGATTGTGAAGATGTCAGAGAGAGAGAGAGAGAGAGAGAGAGATGCGGGCAGCGGATGGTGAAAACAGGTTCAATGCATTCAAATTGATTGGCAGCCAGGGAAAAAACCAAATCGGGTTTGTAAAAACGTTTCGCGTTTGAGCTTTTTGCTGCTTGAGGCATTTGACTACAAATGTTCTGGCCATAAATTGCAATTAATTACGTATGTGGAAATAGATAAATTTATACGTCTGGCACACATCACGTACTGATGGCGTGCACAATGTTAAATAAGGAATAAATGGCAGAATTATTAAGTGCTCTATGTTTAAATATTTGTTCGTAGTCTGACCTTTATTGATCTTTGGCTTACGTAGGAAAAAAACCTAGCGAATTCTACTTGTTTCGCTTTAAATTACTTACAATGTATTCTACATATCAATAACTATGTAATGTAATGGTATTACATAGTCGATGTCTACATATATTAACTGTGAAGTAACATCATCTGTTCTGTAACAGCAAATGAGCTAAATCGAATTTCACTTTCATTGCGCTCACATAGCCACTCACTCCCTCCCTCCATTCCTTTCGTTTTCTCAGCTGTTGCATTTAAACTTTTTCTTATCGCACTCATTTACAAGCTGTTCGCCCCGCCTTGCTCGCCCACGTTTCTCAATTTTTGGGATTACTCTGTTTGTGTATATCTCTTCTTCCCACTTACACGCACGCACGCACACACTCACAGACACACACATTTCATTTTGCCATTTGCTAGGGGTCTCTTTCGTCACTGTTGAAAATAGCTTAAGTTGCTTGTCTGCAGTTTGTTCTCTTCTTGCATTCGCGTGTGTGTGCTTGCTTATTGATGTTTGTGTGCGTGCGCGTATGCGTGCGTTTTATATGTTTTATATGACCGACCGACTGACCGTTGGACTTTGAACATTGCACATAAATTGCACTACAAAATAAGACTGCAGAGCAACGTCAACGACGACGACGACAGCACCAAAACAAAACAAAACCAAACCAAACAACACAACAGCAAAACGAAACGAAACGAAAAATTTGCAAAAATGCAGATGGCAACACTAACAATAAGTAAGGCGTTCGAAATGAACAAATGAAGAAAAGCAAAATCGCGCTGACCAGCTGCGAATTATGGCATTATAATTGAAGAGCTGTGACATTGATGGAATGATGGATTAAATTACCAATCGATGTACGGTGCACAGGTGCGCTTGTCACCATTGTCGATGTCCTGTTCACTTAATTGAGTTTCGGTGAAAGCAGAGTTGCTATGATTTCGTTCGCTCTGCGGCGCAGTTTATGGGAACAGCAGCAGCTGCGCTGGCTGCGGCGAAATGTCGTCAGCGCCTTTTTTGGGCAATTGTATGGTACGAAAAGGTACCGTTGCACCGTTAGTGTCGTGTGGCCTCAATTCACAGCATGCACGTCCCGCTTCGTTTCATCCTTCTCCCTTCTCAACCGGCTACTGCACATTTTCAAAAAGGTGTAATGAAAATGTAAAACTCGCCGCCGAATACGTGACTTTAAACCAAGAGTAGCAGCAGCAGCAGCAGCAAGTGCGACGCCAACTGCAGCTTCAGCGGAGGGTGCGAAAAAACAAAAGAACAACAACAATTGGCAGCCAGCAACAAAGTTAAAGCGTGCCAAAAAATTCTCGCTGATTCCTATAATTTTTCATATGTACCGTATATATGCGTCATTTTCAGTAGTGGTGAAATCCAAAACAAAGACAAGGAGTGCTATGAGGCTGCACTGAGCACGGCAGAACGGCAAAAGGAGAGTGGTGAGTGTAGGCTCTTGCGTGTAAGTATGTGTGTTAATGAGTAAATGAGTATAATTTTTGGAGTGTGAGTGAAATGCAAACAACTTTACAGCAACGATTTGCGTGCTTGACAAAACCAAAAACAAAAACAACAACAACTTAACATGAAAACGCATTAAATTATTATGCCACATACGAACCCATGAGAGTGGGGTGGTAAATGAGTTAAAGTGGAGGCTGTGGTGGCTAGTTTGCTGACTGGAAGGTTGGTTGGTTGGTTGGTTGGATGAGCATTTTTTATTAAGGGCCAGTCCCTAATTAGCATGTCGCATTCTCAATTGCCAGAACGTGACACGAGATTGGCCGTATATTTATTTTTTTTATGGCGGGAAAGTTCGCGTGGAGTGTGATGTAAAATAATGGGAAATTTTAAGCCTTTAAGTATGAAAGCAATATTTGAAATTGAAGGAAACAAATGTCTATAATTAATTCTTATAAAATAAAATTGTAGAGAAAAAAGTTTTCCTTTTTACACACAACTAAATAAGCCAAACAAATAAATTCCAATTATGTTGTTTATTTACTGTTGTATATTATTTTTGAGAAAAATGAACTTGTAAATGTTTGCCACAAACAACAACAACAACAAAAAAAGAAGCTGAAAATGAAAATTTCACCACATCAACCAACAAAAATGTTTGTTGGCTCTAAAATCACATCGCATTTGGGGGCATGATAAATTAGATTTTCGTCTCTTTCTGCCTAAAATGAAATGCGCAAAAAACTTTACGCAAATGTTGCAAACAACAAATGTGTATGTAGAAATGTCAAAATGTATGTTTGTATGTATGTATGTATGTATGTATGTGGCATGCGAAGAACTTTGCAACGAAAATTGCTCATCTGCAAGCATTACATTCTAAACATTTTGTGAGATGATTTCTGTATGTGTGTGTGTGTGTGTGTGTGTGACTTGTTGTAAATCAGAGGTCAGGGTCTTGAGGCACCAAGAGTCTAGTAGAGTCGACGAGCCAAATGAAAACGAAATGCGGCGACTTGCAACAACAAGAAAAACACCAACAACATGCGACTTGTTTGGTTGCAAAATGAAAAGATGTCCCCTAACCCCCCCTCAAAACTGGCTGCGGTATATTTTCCTTCTTTCTGCCAAACGTTTTTAGTGGATTTCGGTTTTTTTTTTTTTTTTTTTTTGTCGTTTCCAAAGATGCATAATAAGATTATATTAAGCTGCACTTTGCCCAAATGCATGCACAATTTTGTGTGCTATAAAGGGCAGGCAAGAAATGACCATAAAATACCCTGTCAAATAAAGTGAATGTATAGTAGAGTCTATTATATGTTAATCTTAACTCCTAATAAAAATTTTATGCATTTTCAATAAGATTATATCATTTTGAAACATAAAAAAAAATATTTTGATTTTTTAAAATATTTATTTCTAAATTTCTAACTTTTCTCCATAATAAGCTATGTTTTTATAAATTTTTCAAAGGTTGAAACTTACTCAATATTCTACATCTATACAAATCTTAAGATTCGTTAGAAAATTGTATTTAAATTTTTTTAAATATTCCAAAAAATTAATAATTGTATAATTATTAACTTTTATTCATTCAAGCTATAATTGTATATATTTTTCTATTCATTCAATTGCAAAAGGGTTTTAACTAATTTTCTCATTATTCTGCATCAACAGATATCTTAAAATTCATTAAAAAATATTTATATTTTGTAAAATATTCAAGAAAATGATTAATTATATATTATCTAATTTTTATCTTATGATTTTATATTTTTAAATATTTTTTCAACCATTAAAATATACACATAAATTCAAAATCATTTGCATTAATTTAGATCTACTTTCTAAAAAGTCGAACATACCTTTTCTCTATACCTTTTGTTCCTCAACTTTTTTACTACGTTTGTTAGATTTTAAGAGCATGGAATATATATATATATATATATGTATGTATATACATGTCGTTCTTTAGCTATTTTGGCTTGATGGCGCGCTTCCAAAAATTGTTGTGACACTCGAAATTGCAGATAAAATGTGCTGGCAGTAAATGCAAATCGGTTTTTAGCGCCAGCGCCAGCCCCATCCCAATAAAATCGAAAATGTAGCTGTGGATGTTTTGGGGTACTCTCATTTTCCATCCATTTAGTTACACATCCTAATTTGGCAAAGTAGTGCAAAGTGCTTAGGCATTGGTATTCGTATTGGTATTGGTATTGGTATGTGTGTAGAGCAAAAAGTAGTACATGACCATAAACCGAAAATGTTTGGCTCTTAAAACGCCCACACAGAAACAGGACATTTGCCGAAGCAAAGAGCGGAAATGTTTAGGCGAGGAGTACACGGAGAAAAATGTGTGACAAATAACTTAATGTTTTAAAGGTATGTTTCAAAATTTGTGTGGATTGTTAGAGATAAATAAAAAGATCTAAGATTTAATATTGAAAGTATAACTTTTAATAAAAAATCATTAAGGCATGAGAAAATATTGAAAAAAAAAATTAAATACTTTAACTAAAGCATACAAAATACAAAAAGTTTTGAATTTTATGTTCATATAATATTAAATATATTTTTTTGAAGGAAAGAAGAAAAGGTAAAAATTATTTTTTAAAGAAAAAAGAAAAGGTAAACATTATTTTTTAAGCAAAATATAAAGAAAATTGTTGATAGGAAAATAATGAAAAACATCAGAAAATAAAAGAAAAAAAATTAAATACATTACTTCAAGAATACAAAGTTAATCTTAACAAGTTGTTTTCACATAATAATAAATGTAAATTTATGAAGGAAAATTTTAATATAAAAATTCTTTTTGAGAAAAAAGTTTTAGGTTAAACGCTTTTTAAGTTCATGCATTCAAAGCATGGCTTTGCATAGATTTTCTTTTCTTTTCTTTTTTTTGCACTGTAATTATGTATAGCATATTTTTATGGGAATAAAAACAGATATCTGTTAGATGGCAGCAGCTGCAGCTGGTGTTGATGATTTATCCTAGGAGAACACAACTACACAACTACAATTGACTGCAGTCTCTTGACCATGGCCAAAAGTCGCTTGTTTGCCCATAAATTCAAGAAGACAAAATTTCATCGTGTTTCGTGTCTCCATTGTTGGTGCTTGGCCAGGAAATATACATAGACCTTGCCAATGTATTTCAATTAAGTTATCAAATACAACACACACACACACAAACACTCAAGTACTTAACGTATGTGTGTGTGTGTGTGTGTGTGTGTTTTTGTGTATCTGGCTCTGAAATTTATTTGGCTGCCTGTTGCCAGGTGTGGTTGTTGTTGTTGTTGTTGGTTTTCTTCGCTGTCATCGTATTGATTTTCTGTTCCGTTTATTATTTCTTTTCGTTTTTCTTTGTAAATTCTTTATGGCACCTAAACGTGTGCCAACAACAGCTATCCTTCAAGCATTTCATGTTTGCACCTGATCATTTTAGAATTTGATATGCAAACGAAGGCGAAGCCGAATGGCAGTCAGGCAGGCACAAACGTTACAATAATAATATATCGTTAAATTCGAAATGCAAACCCGCAAAAGTTGCTTTCAACTCGTTTTTTTGCATTTTATGGTTAAGAATGGCTTTCGTGCATGGCACTCATTATACCAATTGTAATTGTGTGTGACCTTGTGCCCATTGGACCCTCCAACCCACCAACCCACGAAACTTGGCATATGCCACGCCCACTCAAAACTTCCACCTCCACTTCCATCTACCATCGCATTCGATCTATCAAGCCTGCAGGCCATTCAAATGACTTGGTCATTGCAGTTAATGATGCCTGAACGCCAAAGTCAACACAATTTTCCGGCCCCTCTTCACGGATATATATGGTACACGCTATCCTGCCACCACACCCTAAGTGTAAAGCATCTGGCAATTTTCACTGTGGAAATGTGCCATTTGTTAAACACAATTCAAGGGCGCATGTCATGATTAAAAGATTAGAAACAGTTTTCGTTTAGTTTGGCTTAATAAGTGTTTAAAAATGTAGTTATTATATATTGCCGTAGTTATTTTTGTGATCAGTTGTTAACTTAATAGTACTTAATAGAAAGAGAGAGAGAGAAAGAGAGAGACACACACATACCATACCTTTAGCAAATTTTGGGACACATTTACTTCAGCCCTCAACCGACCTGAACCCATAGACCTTATCGCATAGGCTTAGGGTTTTTGGTGCTGGTGATTAAAAGATTTGCTTTGTACTACCATAACATCGAATCGACAACTGCTTCCCTCCCCTACACTCGTCTAGCACTTATTCTCTCTCTCTCTCTCTCTATGTGTGTGTTATCCCTAAGGGGATTATTTGAGCTTTGTACCTAGCGGGTTTCCCGCATTCTATATGCAAAACTTTTGTTTCGATACACCTACTTTTTTTTATGACCAAACTGCTAAAAGTATCTGAATAATTATTCGATATATCGTATTTAAATTGAATTTGGCTTAGATCAAGAAGGCGTTTGAATTTTTTCTACGTATGTGAATATTGCAAAATTGTTATTCAGTTCAGTTCTCCACAAGACTCAATTATGGGCAATTTTCCATTGATAAAACATTTCGGTATTTTTATATTGTACTTAATGCATTTAAGAAAATGCATTAAAATCTAAGAATTCATAAATAATACTCTTAAAACTTAGAAACTAATTAAATTGTCTTCCACTATTTATTTAAAATTATTACAGCTTATTACAACTTACTCATTAGCTTTGATTAACTTTTCCTGATCTAGCTTTGGTGATTTTCCTACACCAATAAAAAAAAAAACAACTTGTTTTTGTTTACAAAATTTGAGGCTGCAAATTGTACAAATTATTCCATAAAATTGTATACTTAACTTACTGCAAGTTTCAAAGTCCTCAAGTTTTGTACTTTGTCTTGTTGAATTTGTTTGAAAACATTGAAAAACACACACACACACATACACAGAAGTTTACAAATAATGTCAATGATATCATGATAAACAATTGCTAATTAAAGCTTAAAAGCTTGAAAGTGATACTTTTTTATAAAAAACAAGTAAAGTCTCATATTAAAGTGGACTTTAACCTTTTTTTGCGAAATGAAACTTTTTGTCAATTTTTTTTCAGGTTTTTTTTGCAATAATTTAACTTTTACACATTTAATTAATTTTGCATGCAAGTCAGTGAAAATCCCTTCAAGCGGTCACCCAATTAAATGCGAATTAGTTGCATTCTTTGTTGTTGTTGTTGTTGTTTTTGTTGGACAGCACAAAAAGAACAATGCAAAATGGTTTTACAAAATGCTTTCCATTTTTTTTTTTTTGCCAAAAGCCCAAAGGCCATGTTTTTTCCTGATTATTATTATTATTCTCAGTGGTGCTTGAGATAATACAAATAATTGGATTGTCGTTTAATTAACGTTTAAAATCGCATTGTTTGTTTGTGTTTTTGTGTGTTAGGTGGTGCGGGGAGGTGGTTGGGGGAGGGGTGGATAATGCGGTAACACTAGAGTGTGGGGCAAATGGAATAGAAATACAAATAAGACAAAGAGAAAAAACATTTAGATATATTATTTATATTAAATTTTAATTTATGGGGATTGCTAAGGTAAGATTTTAATTCTAGTTTCAAGTAAAAAATATTTGAAGTTAAGAATACTTTAAAGACATTTTTCTTACATTAAAAATATATTTTTTGAATATATCATGAAATTTTTTTATAAAATTCATAAGAAAAATATTAAAAAATTCTAAATATTAGGCTTTAAGAAACTTTAATTTTCCTTGAACAAAATTAATATAGGAAATAATATTTAAAGGTATGTATATTTAAAGCCATTTTTTTAAACCTTTTTTTTTTTTTTTAAATGTTAAGAACTTAAAAATATAAAGGTTAAAGAAACCTAAATTTTCTTTGAAAAAAATAGTGCATGTAAGAAACTTTACTTAAAGTCTCAAGAACTATTAAATTAAAAACATTAAAAAAAAACTTTTATAATTGTGGGAAAAACATTAAACGCTCTTATTCCAACCATTATATTTAAGTGCAAAAACTTTTTATTTGCGGCCTTAAACAAATCCTTTTTACACTAATCTGGTTGCAATCCGGATTATTCTCTCTTTTTTTTTATCTACAATGGGGCCATCAGTATTTACGTATTTCCTTTCTTTCTTTATTTTTGTTATGCCTTGTTTGCTTTTGTGTGACCGATTTTTAAAAGCAAAGCCAAGCACTACCATATATATATATGTATATGCATTTTCTATAGCATGCATTTTTGCGTTCAAAGAAAAAACCACATGAAATACAATAAAAGCCACAATATAAAAAGGGTGCAAAAAAGAGAAACAAAAGCTGCCATTAGAGACACATTTAAAATGGCACTCAGAACTCAGGAAAGAAGAAGGTTCGGCGCGGTTGTGGAGCGGGGGGGGGGGGGTGGGGTTAAGGATAAGGTTTAGTGCTTAAAGGCAAAAGGGTTGCCAGGTGTGCTTGGGACTGTTGCTTATAACGAACGAAACCACAAAAAAAAAAAAAAAAAATGGCATTCAATGCATTCCAACGTTTTTGTTTGTGGCTGGCGTTTAGCTGGTTTTGGGGCTTCATTTTCACACAATTTATTGTTTTAAGCCAAAGGAACCAAAACACCCACAAACTCAACCAACCAAGTTAACCACAACACTGAAAAAAGAAGCGAAAAAAAAAAATTGCCATGGAATAATAGAAAAATAGTTTAAAGCAAGCGCCCATTTTATTGTTTATTATTGTTCTAAGCGATGTTTGCTCGGTCTCAAAGGGTAGATGATGGTGTTGAGGGGAGGGGAGGGGTGGCTGTGGGTTGGAAGTAGGTAGCTGCTTATATTTCCGTTGCAGCTACGCTGTTCTTCTTGCTGTTGTTTTTGTTGTTGGTGGCGTTGTGGCCCGTCAGGTTTATATGGTTTTTGCACGCTTCCTTTTTTTTATACTCTGAACCCATTGAAAATAGGTGAAAAGGGTATAATGGATTTGTGCAAAAGTATGTAACATACAGAAAGAAGCATCTCCGATCCCATTAAGTATATATATAAACTTGATCAGCATCAACAGCCGAGTTGGTATAGCCATATCCGTCTGTCCGTATGTATGAGCGCGTCGATCTCAGAGAGTATAAGAGCTAGAGACTCCAGATTTTAAACTTAAGCTCGCTTTCGATATTTTTCCACTTCTCCGATATGCACATGTGATCGATAACAACAAAATCTTAATTTTTTAAAACTTTGAGACGGAGTTTGAAACATTTGATAAAATAATGATGATCTGGGGAATTTTTATTGAAATCGGTTTAGAAATACCGGAGATATGGAACATTGAAGTTAAGTAAGGTATGGCGTACACACACACACACACACACACACACTCACACACATACTCGCAAGCACTGACTGTACGCGGAAAGTATAGGGATCAGGGTATCCTCTAGTCGGAATTTCCCGACTAAAGTCTTCTTACTTGTTTTTGTTGTTGTATTTTTGTAGTCCAGTCTAAAGCAAAACGCCAACAAAAGCAGTTCAAGGATATTTACAACATAGCGCGAATACGGCTAGAAACAAAGACTATTAGCGAGGGCAAACGGGATGGGGGGTGGGGTGGGGTTTTGATAACTGTATAAAAGCGAAATAATAATAATAATAATAATAATAAGAAGAAGACTGTGTGTTTACTTGGCTGCACCTCTAACAAAAATGTCATTATCATTTTTGCCGCGTTGTGGCAACAACATTGATTCGCTCTACATTGTTGCCTCGCGTTGGGGCAGGACGGGTAACAGCAATTTTTCGTTTCTCTGGGCATCATCATAAAAGTATTATGGCCAAGTGGCAGCTGCCAGACAGTTTAGCACTGACTGCCTTTTCTGTCTATCCATTATCCGACCGGCACAAAACCCAAAAACCGTGGTTTAAAAATGGTTTAAAATAATTAAAATCAAATCTAATAATTTTACATTTATAGGTTTTATTAATAAACATTTTATCAGCAAACGTTTTTTTGTGGTTTATATTTTTCTTTGTTTGAAATGAAACAATTAATAAAATTTTAAAATGAATTTTAAAATCAATTTATGAAGGATTATTATTATTATTAATAATTAACACTATTAACCATAGATTGACTAAAAATTTCTCAGATCTTCTTTATTAGTTAACTTTAGGTTTTTTTCTCAACTGTCTGACATTTCTTTAACGATAAAGTAGATTTAATTGTTATAAGTTAACTTATTTATTTTTCTATTTGAAATTTCATACATTTCTCGGCAACTCTCGCACCACTGTATCATTATTGCAGTGCGAGTGGTAATTGCATTAAGTGTTGGCTTAAAAGCCTTCCCAAACCAAAGCCAAAGCCAAACCAGAACACAAGACACAACAACAACAACCAGCTTTCTCTCTCTCTCTCTCTCTCTCTCTCTCTCTCTATCTCTTTGATGAGTGAAGGAAAACTGGCACAAAACGCTTTGGAACTGAGAAGGAGAAGGCATTGTCGTTGTCATTGTCGCTGGATTAGCGGGGCTGTTAAGATCGCATTGTCGAGCGAAGCTTTGTGCCGCCTTCAAACATATAGAACAACAGGGCTAATTAGTCATGCCTGACTTGGCCAAATGCCCAATAACATCCACTTCAAACCAACCAACGAAGCAACCACTTCAACCCACAGTTGTTTGGCTTTAACAATTAAATCGATACAAGCAACACGCTCGCTCCCCCTCAAGAAACGAAATAAGCGCGATTTTCAAATACCATGCACGTGACATGACGTGAATTGACTTCATTACCGGAACACCGCCGAACACGAGACACCCATCAATCCATTGGGAAACTAAACCCTAAGACCACCCACTTTTACCCCCGAATGCAGTTAAGGAACATTTTTATTCAAAACAAAGGCTTTTAAACCAAGCACGAAGTCGTTAAAAGATTTTTCTTTAGAAGCTGCTTTGAATTCTTAAAAGACGTGAAAAGTTTGCATTGCATACAGAAAAAAAAGGAATCTTTTATGTCCTTAAGGTTCTTTTAAAAACTGAGCAAAACTTAATTCATAACGCTATTAACTACTTGAAGTAAAAACAAAAATATTAAAAGCAGCAACTTTGAAAGCAAAAGCATTTATATTAAAAAGTAAAAAACTTTCAAGCTGTTTAAAAAAGATTAAAAAAATGATTGTTTTTCCTTACTTGAAAATAATTAAATATTAATAAAAAAAAACAAAATTGCATTTAAAAAGTGAATACTTATTTTTTTAGATAGCTAATAAAAATGCTTTTACTTTAATTAAGTAAATTTTTGATAAGCTTTTTTCTGAGTGCAGCACTCAATAAAAAAAACACTGTTGTTACTTTTATTTTTGTGACTTGTCTTTGCTTCTTCTTCTTCTTTTGTGGCACGCGAATAAACGTATATATATCTAATTTCCTTTTGATTGGACGCGATTTTACGCAAACACATTCTGGCGGCGCTGAATGTAAACATAAATTGCTCACGCGTGTGTGTGTGTGTGTATTGTCATGGTTTTTGGCAAGGACACGCACTAAAATAACGCCCCTGACGCATTTGGGATTGGCATATGCGAAGTTAAAGGGAGTTACAGGGGGGTAGGAGGGGGTAGCAGGTGCACGCAAAAACGAATTACGACTGCTGGGAACGAACAGGAAAAGTACACATTGTGTCCACCAAAACACATAAAGCAGAGTTGCCAACACAACGGAAGTTTAGTAACTTGTTTTATAGTCGATTTCGAGTACATTCGATTTTGATTTGTATATCCGAAATGCATTTGCAAATTATTATTTTATGCAAATATTTAATATTAATAAATATTAGTAGAATGCATTAGATGCAGCTAGGTTTTGTGATTCTTTTTAGGTTTTTGCATTCGATGCATTCGAATTCATTTGCATATCCGAAATGCATTTAAGCATAATATTTCGATTTAAGTATATGCAGAACATATATCAATATATATTAGTAAATTTTTTTGCACTTTTCGAACTAAATACAAAAGAAGAAGAAGCTTAATGATTTAATAAACATGTATGGAAGTTATTTAAATCGATTTAGTTGAGTTGGGTTTACAACCCTGGCGCCACATTGTCCGTCCTGGCTATATCGTTGCGTCTTAGTATGACCTGATGCCTGGTGGCATGCAGCAACAGCAATTCTCCAACCGCTTTTCCCAGCTGCTCGTTTTGCATTTTGGGAGGCCAACAAATGTGAGTTTTGGGGCGCTTCACATGACCCACAATGCTTTAACACACAACACACAAAAGCAACACCAACAATGGGGAATACAATACAACAATGCAGTTGATAGACGACACAACTGCAATGAAAGCGACAGCTCTGGGGCAAGTGCAGCAGAGGCAGAGAATGGTGGTAAGTATGTTGAGGCAAAAGAGGTAAAATTGGAGTAAGAGTTTTTTTGGGGTCTTGTTGCAATTACCCCATTTGCTGTGCGTTGCATTTCCAGCTCAGCTCTTGTTGCAATTAATTTCGAAATTGGCCAACACTAAAATGAGTGAGAAGGGAATAGTTTTTGATGTTGATGTTGGTCAAGAGGAAGAAGACATTTTATGCTGGTGCGATTTAATTGTTTGGAAAATTGAATTCAAACGATAAAGCTAATGTTCAGTGGCCCATAAAGAGCTGAAGAAGGGGAGAGAAGAGTAGAAATAAAAGACTTGTAACTAGATTATTAAATAATTGAAATATTCTTCTGTTCGATATGCAAGTTATTTGCATGAAAAATTCATAAATAACAACAACAACAACAACGAGTATATATGCAAAGGAAATATATTTGTGTTCAGCCTGATTTTATACACTGAGCAAACTTTTCGTTCAATATAGTATATATGCAAGAATTTTGCTTGTTTTGAAGCATATTAATCTTTAATAGGTATAGAAAACTTTTTTTTTAAGAAAATGTTCTTTAATCTTACTGCTTTTTAACATATTTTAATAAAAATTATGATTTGCCTTGGTTATATAATATTATATATTAACGTTAAGCTTAAACCTTTTTTTAGAGCATAAAATACGTAATATATTTTCTAAAATCAAGCTTAATTAATAATTATTCAATTTAAAAATATTTAACAGAGCTTTTTAGTCATGTTTTAAAATTTAAACACTCTTGCAAACTGAAAAAAATATTTTATTTAGTGCAAAAAAACAAAGTTAAACTAAAGCAAAAATAATTAAATTTTGTTAGATATCAACATAATGTAAAAAAAAATTGTTTTTCCATACAAAAGAAAAAGAGGTTTGTTTTTGATTTAAATACAATATTCTTAAAATATTTAAAAAAAACTTTTAACTCATGTTTTAGAAATTTTAACACTGTCGTGAGATGAATTATAATATCTTGTACATTAAAGAATAATAATAATTAAACTATATCAACGATAAAGTTGAAATAAATAAAATTTTATTTTATTATATTATTTTTTTATTTAAAGTAAGATATTAAAACAAATTAGTTGTTGTTTGTTCTTGATTTGAACACAACATTCTCTGCAACTCTTTTCGAACAGTGTATTTACACACACTCATGCGTATGTGTGTGTGTATTTGATTATGCATGGGATAAGGGATATGTAAAATATGCAATTCTTTTTTTCTCTCCTCTCTCTCTCTCTCTCTTGTTTGGTCTCTGATTGCTGCAATCAATGCAAATGGTCTTTGGGGGAGTTCAGAACAGAGTCCGAGAGCTAACTGGATTTTGCTTTCAATGGCTTTAGCGAGGCGTTCACAATCCAAAACCGAATCCATACAAAAATCGAGAAATGCATGCGAAGCCCGCATGTTAATTTAAATCGCAAACAACAAAAGGAAGAATAAAGAAGACTAAAAACCAAACAACAAACAATTGAACAACGAAAGCAAATTCAAAAATGGCCAGCAAATTAATTTAAGCATAACAAATTTTATGCCTGTTAAAACTCGAAGTGCAAATTGTTAAACAAAATTGTGTTTTTTTTTGTTATAGCTAGCTTTTTTTTTATTTTTGTGTGTTTTGATTTTTATTTTGTAAATATTTTTTCCCTTACTTATTGCGCAGTTGAACAAAAACAAAAAGAAATATATGGAAGCAATATATATAAATTACGTTATGCATATATGGATAAATACATGTATGTGTGCACACATGGGAGCCGTCATCATCAGTGCTTATGTGTGTGTGTGTTTAAAATTTATGGCAAAACTTGTTTGGGGTTTTTCTTTCATTCAATTGTTGTTTATAGAGCAGACCGCAAACAAAAGAACATATAACAAATATCAGGGCAAGAACAACATTTGATGTGGAAATCATTGAATATGTAGTTAATAATGCCATATAGACCTTCATGAACATGTAGCAATTCCCCAAGCGAACGAAATTGTGAAACAAAAAAAACTACTGAATAATCTTTGTAAAAAAAGTTGAAGAATGGTGGAATTTGTTTTGTGAGTTGACATTTATGATTTATTAAAGAGTTGAAATAATTCAAACTTTTTAAATTAAATAAATTGCACCATAGTGTAATCTTTACGTTATTTTAACATATTTATAAAATCATCTCAAGTTTTTAACATCAAACAAACTTCAACAAAACAAAGCTTAGCAAAATATTTTTACTTTAATAACTTGTTGATAAAGTTAAAACTTTTTAAGTCAAATAAATTTCATCACATTGCATAATAACTTTCTTATTACTAAAAAAAACTTCTACAAAACGAAGCTTAATAAAATATTTTCACTGCAATAAAATTCTTTTTTATAAGCAGTTTTTATAGAATATTTTAAAGCAGTTAACTTTCTAAACAAATATCGAAAAGTATCACAAAGAACATGCAAGAATTGTGTGCAAATATGAAAAAAAATAAAAAAATATAAATAAATATTTTATTTACTCAAATTGTTAATAACTCTTGACGCGTGTTCAACTTGAAGGCAAAAATACTTAACAAAAAGAAGAAGAAGCTACTTTAGATACATTCATTTAACTACAGATCTGTATACAAAGATACTGATATACAAATGCATAAATGTGAACACAGTTTGACAAAACGTAAAAAGCCATATACATATGTATCTACATATATTTTTGTGTGGGTAAAATCTTGTTTTTGGCATTCTTTTTTGTGCGTTTTAAAAAATTTGTTCATGTCTGGGGCTTGGCACAACAACAACAAAAACAACAATGACACAAGCAACAACACCTACGAAAGCAAAGAGCAGGCAATATGAAAAAAACCATACAAAAAAAATAGAATAAAGAAGGCACAAAAGAAATGTGAAAAAACAGACAATGACAATAAAAAAACCAAGAAAGAAAATATATTAAAAGCAAGCTGAACATTTTATACACTTTTTGCTTGATATTTTTTAAAATATTCGATGTACAATTTTATGAAAAAATAGTTAAATAAAATCTAAAAATTGTTTCAATGAATCGGCAGTAAAAATATTAAAATTACATATTTTAGATGTTTGAACTAAGTTAATTACCAATTAAAAATTTATAAAAATAATAAGAAATATAAAGAAAAATGTTATAAATATTGTTATGAAAACCATATAAAAGCTATATATATATATATATTTTAAAACAATGTTCAAGGCATACTTAAACAGATCAAAGTTGCTCTCTAAAGTCACAAAGTAAATGTCACATTCCTTAAAACAACATCATAAAATACAAAGAAAGTGTATTAAAAAATTGTGTTTTTTTTCGTTTTCCAAACATTCAAGCACAAATTGAAATCACTTCACAAAAGTTTTTTTTTTATCACCTGTAATGATTATTTAACAAAAAAAAAAAAACTTTTCAAGGAAATGATCAAATAATTTTTTTTTTTTTTGAGGCCAAGGCTAGTTGTAAAATGATAATGATAACTTACGAACTAATTAAATGAAATGCTATAAAAAATTATAAATAAATGCCACAGCTGTTCGTTTAGTGTTGAATGTTACTCAACGCAGGCATAAAAAATACAAACATAAATAAAATACACACAAAACCACCTCGATAAAATATAAAAAAACAACTCAAAAACAAAAATTTGCGTCTTAAGAATTGAAGAAACAAAGACAAATTACGAACAAAATTATTTACGATTATTTATCATTTACGCTTTGATTGCTTTGTCATATCTTCTTTGTTGTTGTTTTACTTTACCTTTTACTTGCCTATCTGTCTAACTTATTAACAGTTTTTATGTACTTCGTTTTCGCTTATCAGCAAAGAACAGCGTAAGAATGATAAATAAAAACAAGAAGGCGCAAGTCGAGATATCCCGACTAGACGATACCCTGACTACTTGAATTAACTTCAATGTTCCATATCTCCGGTGTTTCTCAACCGATTTCAATACAAATTTCACAGAATGCCATTAAACCTTTTAGTGTTTCAGACGCCGTCTCAAAGTTTTGCATATGCATGATTTTGTTGTTATCGATAACATGTGTATATCGGAAAGGGGGAATTTATCGAAATTAGAAACAATCTTCTACTGCCTAGGGATAAGGTGTGCGTATGTCGAGTCTCTCGATCGACGGCTTTACTCTTCTGTTGATCAAGAAGATATATACTCAATGAGTTCGAAGATGCTTCCTTCTGCCTCTTACATGCTTTTGCACTAAAAGCATTTACCCTTTGTACCTATTTTCAATGGGTTTATGGTATAAAAACAACCAAACTCAATTTCTTGTTTGTGCTTCTTACTTTTTTCTGTCGCGACTTAATGATTTATCAGCATGCTATTCGTTTTGTAGTTGGATTGTTTATTTATAAGCATACATATATAAATAAAATATAGAAGAAGGTATATACAGTATATATATATATAGTTTAGGTTATAGAACTCATGTGTTGTTGCCATCAGATACAATTTGTTGGCGCACTCGGTAAAGTAACGCAACTGCAGCCAAAAGGCGCCTCCATTGTTTGTTGTTTTGCAACCGCCCTCCCCCTTTTGCCGCCCTCATGCAAATTGGCCAGCGGCATCTACTGCCTGGGCTGGCTGCACTTGACCCGCTTCTACAAGCCACTTGAGATGCCTCATCAGTGTTGTAAGATTTTGTTCAGGGATGGCTTTTCTTTTATTTGTTGCACACACCCACGCACTCGAAGGCACTCTCTCTCTCTCCCACCCTTCCTTCAACTATTCCTCCACCATCTTCATCATCATCATCATCTAATCCCTGCACTTCAATGGCGTCTTAAGCTCAACCATATGCCTTGATGCCTCTTGCAACAGCAGCAGTTGCATCCTCTTACTGACAGCACTGCTCGCAAATATAATTACAGCCCAAGCACAAATGATGTCTGCGAGTCAAACTAAAGCTGGTATCAGTTAGCTGTCAGCTTTGTCCAGGGCTATCAGTTAAGGATTCTGTAGTCTATCTTTTGTTAAGAAAATGGCAACAAGGTTAGCTGTATACATGCGAGTCGAGGTACAGTGGAAAGCCTTCAGAACTTAGCAAAAAGTTTCTTAAGAAATCTTAAAATATATAATCATAAAATTTTGTATGCCATTTACATTTCGTAAGGCTATGAAAACTAGCAAGTTTTTCAGGTTTTTGAACAAAACTTTAATACTATTTGTCTTAAAATCGTATTAAAAACAGTTTTTTTTTTGTTAGTTTTGAGTTCCTGAAAAAGGAACTTGAAAGTTAAACTTTTCTCTTTAAAAGTTTAATTTCAAACGAATTTAAGTTCAATTATTCCTAGCTAACTCATTTTGTTCCCAAATCAGTTGATTTTCATATCGCGAAACATTTTATTGACTTATCGCGATAAGATATAGTAAATAATTTTCGGAATGAAAAACCAAAAATTAATCTATTAGCTACATAAAATTCCATTTGCGTCAGTCATAATTAAACGTTCATTTTTTATTTATTTTTATCTAAGTTCGATATTGAAGGTAGGTAGATAATTATGGTATTTACCGATTAAGATAATCGTGTGTTAATTGCAATAATTGATTAAGCAACGCAATTATTGAACTCTTAATGTTACTTAATAATGTTAAATTACTTAATAACGTTAAAGTTATTTAATAATGTTAACAACCTGTTCAATTATTCAACAGCCTGTTTAACTAGTTAACTAGTTTATTTATGTCGAATTTCGTAACCTTTGTATTGATTAATAATCGTTTCTCCTCTCTCTGTCTCTCTCTATCTCTTTCTCTCTAGTGACTGTAAATGTGCAAAGTCATGAGAATATTTTGTTTTAACTTTTGCAGTTGTTTTTTTTTTGGTTTGGTTGCTAACTGTTTATATTCGATATGTGCCAGTTGCCAGTTGCAATTGCAGTTAGTACTTGAAATAAGTAGATACTCGAAAACGTTAAAGTTTAATTGCCCTGTCGCCTGGTACAGTGGGCAATCAATATGTAAAAATAAATGTTAAAACTATGGCAAAAAATAAAATAAACAGGAAACAAATATTATTTTTTAATTTATTTTTTTCCACAAAATATCTGGTAGAAAAGATAATTATAATTCTTAAAAAAAATATTTTATTATTCTTTAGTATTATTTAGTAAAAAGTTCTGATTTTTTATTAACTTTTCGCCATAACTTTCAGAATATCTATCTAAGAATCGAAAAACTTTATCTATTTACAAATTAAACTAACAAGTTTTTTTTAGTATTCTTATGTATTCTTAATTTGAAAAATTCCTTTCAAAATATATATATTTTTTTTTTATTACATTTTTTAAAGTTTTTTTTTATTTAAACATTTCACTCTTTACTGTAAACTTTAAGACGTATATCCCAAAATCGAAATTGCTCTAAAAGTAACATTAAAAAATTTATTTATCCCAATGAACTCTTTAGTTATTGCTTAACCCATGCACTTTTGGTTTAGTTACTTTTTATATTGTTTGGGTAATTAACTTCTGGTTGCTCTTTTAAGTAATTTCTACTGTCGCAACAAGTAACAAGTAATTAGCAAAGTCATTAAAAACGGCAACTGCACTTTTCAACAACAACTTGTGACAACAACAGAACAACAACAACAGAACAACAACACAGCAACAACAAAAAGAAGACTGTTGCATGTGGCCCATGGTGCACAAGGCTAGCAAATATCATCATCCCCATCCCAACCCGCACAATCAACTTCCAACACCCACCCATTTGTTTTATATAATACACTCCCCCCACCCCCACAACCCCCCCAACAGCAAGTGTTAGAGGAACTGTGCAATAGCAATTGCGAAAGCGAATGGCAAGCGTTTGGCATTTTGGCATAAAACGGAAACTCTGCCCTTTCCCCTTCGGGCGGACTTTGAACGCATTCGGATTGAATACAACTCTGTCTCTCACTCTCCTAGCATAACGGAACATTTATTTCGTAATTTGCCTTTGACATGCAATGCTCAACGACTCTGACTGACGTCACATATGATACACACACACAACGAGATACAGAGAGACAGAGAGACAGAGAGAGAGAGCGCCCGAGTGTACGTGTGTGTGTGTGTGTGAGCACATTTTAAATGTAATTCGAATGTTAAGCGCGAGTCGAAGTGCAAAGTAATTTAAAGGTTTTCTTTTGGGTTCAATAGCCACCACACTGGGCGCGATAAGCTTTTATGCAATTCTAGAACTCACCCTCCCCCATCCACCATCCCCCTCCCCCTACAGTCCCATATAATCTCCACATCGTACTCGGTTATCTGGACACAGTGCAAAGTTTATTTACACTAATCTCTCTCGATCGGTTTGAGCAACGTGAGCTTTAGTTCGTTGTTGTTGTTGTTGATTCTTTTGCTTGATAAGCCTCACTGTTAAAGCTATTTGCGTGTTTTGCTCACACCTCCCACCCGAGCACAAACCCCTTTTTACTTAGGGGTTGACAAATACCTCATAAGGGGTTAGGCCAAATTCCATTTGACAAAATGTTAAAGCTTGGGATTTCAAAAGTCAAAGCTTTATACTTGTACTATTTAGTTTTAAGTAAAAATGCTAATAATAAATAAACTGATCTAAAAATAAATTAAATAAATAATTTTTATTTTATATAGATGGGAAATAAATGTTGGAAATTATTATTAAAAATGTTGAAACATATTCAGTTTCCAAAAATGCAACTTCTTTGTTCATTATGATCTTAACAAACAATTCATTTTCTTTGAAATATATTTTTAATATTTTTAAGTCGCATTTTTCAATGTTTTTCTAAAGAACCTTTCGTTATAAAAACTGAATTAATTTTTTTTTTTTTACCTGCAAGTATTTATCAAATTTGAAAACAAACTAATTTAAACTATCTTGTTTACTACTAAAAAAGTTGTCTCATCAAGCTGTCAACAACTTTAAGATAAGATAAAAAATTAAGTATTGGCTTCAAATTGTCATTTTTCTTTCATAACTTTTCAAATTTCAAGTCGCAATTTAGCTCTTCGCTTCTGAAGTTGCATTTTAGCACATGAATCAGACATGAAAATATTACGACTTAATTGATGAAATGTCAAATTGGATTCCTAAGGCCTAAGTAAAGTGGTCAACACACACACACACACACACACACACACATACACACACAGACAATACACACTTGAAAACGGAAGTTAATTTGATGTGAAGTGCTTTTTGCATGCGCTTTAATTTCGTAACTTGATGGGAAAAATTAATTAAAAATCTGACTTGCTTAATTCCATTTAAATGCATGGAAACGGAACCATTTATAATCGATTTGGGTAAGGTTGGGTAGTATGGATGGGCGTGGCATATATTCAAAGTCATTAACTGACATCATACACTACTACTTTTAAATATTATCAAAGTTACCAAGTTACAAGAACCAAACGAACCCACTGATAAGCTTTAAAGACGAAAATCCGCTTTGGCGTATTCCCTTTGATGAGGTTTTGGATGAATGCGTCACAATTGATGATTAAATATTAATCGTATCGTAATGCGGCAAAAAGATTTTAAATATAAGTATAGACTATGACAAAGACAACTAAACGATGATGAATACACTTTATGCATGCCTTTGATGATAAATAATTCACACTCAAATGTATAAATCTTATTTAATAATTGTGTTCTTCTTTTCGATTTGATTGAACTGACATTTGTAAATAATCTTAAGAGCATCTTATATCAAGATTTATGTACGATTTATACGTATCGCATTTCCTAATTTTAATGAGTGAAAGAAAAAGAGATTTGAGATTTCACTGATGAAATATTGAAAGAATTATTGCATCATGCTTTTTGCTTTGACATTTCAATAATAATATTTGCAAAAATAAACAGAAACTTTTTTTTTCTTATTATTTCTTTTGTATTGCACAAAATTAAGTAATTAAATGTGGTGATTATTTATGACTTTGGTTCATCGAAAAACAATTTAAAGGTAAGCGAGTAATAAGTAAAAAAAAATAACAAGAAAAAGTTCAACTTGAGATGGCAATATTATTGCTGGTTTATACGATTTCTTAGTTCGTTTAAGACTATATATTTACATATATTTTTACATTTATTTAAGACTTTCTTTTCCTGCAAATAAATGTTTCAAGTATGTTTTTGCGTATTGCACACATATATATATATATATATTCAATACTTGTATAATTGGTATTAAAATCTTAGATGAAAAATTTATTATTCATTTACTTTGTAACAACGTGTTTTGGACAACTTTTCGCTGCAGCTCAGTTGTCTCTGATAAGATATAGTAAAGTGGCCAAGAACAAAGTGCGCAAAGAATCAAATATATATAATATATATATTATATATATATATAACTGTTGTTGGTATTGTGACTGCGATAAGAAACATGGCAACTTGAAAATTGGGCTTCATGATGTTTGTATGTATATATATGAGAATATATAGAGTATATACAATCATTAGTATGATTACTTCGTAAACATATTTACAGTTGTCATTAATGCTCTTAGTATATAACACACACACACACACACACACATTCACATTCTATGCTTGATTAGATTGCACACAAACAACAACAAGAAAGACAGTAAGAACCTAAGATTTGGAGTAAAGCAAAGCAACACTCAACACTCAACACCCAACACAAATAAACAGCCCAAAAGACTTAATTAGGCTGGCAAACAAGTCGAATGGCCGAATTCGAGCGTAATCTGATTAGACTAAAGTATGGGGTGGACTTTAGTTTGGGTGTAGTTTGATTTGGAGTGTTGGGATTAAAGGTATTTGCTGCTGGTTGCGAAAACGAAACGAAACGAAAAGAAAACGTCGTAACCAGGAGCGTAACGGCGGCGTCGGATTCTCAAGTGTTTGCTTTTTGATCGTTTCACGTAGGCATACATTGAGGTATACACAGACATTGGACATTGGAACCATATTGTGGCACTTCGTGGCTTGGACCGATAAACATAAAGGTATCTATGTATGTATGTATGTGTGAACATGTTGTAAGTACACTGAGCAAAACAAATTGATTGTCGACTTTTTTCTACAATTTTTATAAGAAACTTCATAAGAAAATATGAAAACCGCTTTTTTTGTTCAAATATTATTATAAATTTTATAATCGAAGGTTATCGAAAGTCAAGCACAACATAATAATAATAATAATAATAATTATTATAAAGCTCAACATCAAATTCAAAAGAATTAAGTCAAATAACACTCGAACATAGTGTTTCATGGAGAGCTACGAACGATCAAAACTTATGGAAAAATTATAAGTCATCGAAAGTCAATCATGAAAGAAAGAATAATACTACCAAGTACTAGTTGATTTGATCAAATACTAAATTGAAAGTAATGAAAAAAAAACTTAAAAATACTTAACAACGTATAAAATCTTTCAATCAAGTACTAAAACTGATAAAACCGAGAGTTTGAATCGTTTAAAGCGTGGAAGTGCTTTAATCGTTTATGAAATCTTTAACTTAAGTACCAAGAGAGTTACATATATTGAAAATATAGAAAAAATTAAAGTTTGTGATGAAATTAGCCATTAAATGTTCTCAGTGATCTTAAGTGCAATAGATAATACCAATACCAAGTATTGGAAGTAACATCCATAAGTGCTCATTGTACGAAGTTAAACATTATAACCATATATGGTCGGCCGTATAAACAGTTCCTCATACTCAAAGTACAGCTGCTAAATAACCTTGCTTAAGCACTCTTTTTCTTTCATTTTGCTTAATTCTCAGATTCTTCTGCGCAGTGAAATAAGAAAACAACAAAAACAAAAAGAAAGATGATAAGGAATATATAACAAAACTTTGCTCAAGACGTCAAGCAATGTGTCAAGACCCACAGCAAGCACTTTAACCGGGGGGTGTGTTTGTGCTATATGTTATGTTACGAAAGCAATCTCTCTTCTCACTTCATTCCTGTCTTTCTCTATCAAGGGCAATATATATATACACATATATATGGCATTAAAAATGAATTAATGCAAGCAAAACAAAAACAACATTAAATTAATAAGCGAAACAAATAACAGATAAGCGAAACAAAAATGCGAAATCAGTTTCTTTTTTTTTTTTTTTGGTATTTTTCGGGCTTAAAATTTCTAGTGATAGTTTTTTGCGAAACACCGGAAAAAAAAATAGCTGAGATAAGGCAAGGTGAATGTAAATAATTGAATAACTTGTATATGAAACTAAATTTATTATGTTGAAGCAAATCGAAATGAGAAATTAATTAATTAAGCGCAAAACTTTTTCGCTTTTCACTTAGTTGAAGTAAGTTTTGTTTCTTAGCTACTTATTTAAACATGAGCATAAATGTTTGAAAGCAAAGAAAAGTAACCAAAAGTGATTATTTGGTTGGGGTATAGAATTTAAAGATTTTTAGAAGAAAGTTTTAACTGAATATGGTTTGAGAAAAAGTTTTTTAAGTGTCTTAAATATATTTTAACACTTTTCAACACAACTTTAATTTTAAATAGTATTTTTATAAGATTTAAAAATAAAAAAAAATTATTTTCAGTCAGTTCAATATTTATCTTAACATTTTCAAGTCGCTCATGAAACCTCATACTAAAAAAAAAACAATCAAAATGTAATAAATAAAATCTTTTTTTTTCAAGTTAAAATTTGTTAAAATATGTTTAAAAATTCTATGTTTATTCAATTTCAATCATAAAAAAATTTACTTAATGCTTTTTATATTAAACAAAGCCACAAACCCTGCAAATAAGTAATAAGCATCTTTAAGAAAGACAAACTTTAACATACTGTTTGGAAAAAATCCAAATACCTATAAAATTTTACTAACCATAACTTAAAAAACGCAAATACTTGAACTTTACTTTCAATTAGGTTTTAAATATTTTACTTCCTTCTCAACTTGCCGTTAGGGTCAACAAAAAATTCCTGTCTTAAAAACAAGATTTAGCTATGCTTTAAACTAATACACCATTAAGTGAAACTAAATAAAGTATTTTTTTTATGGGCGTTCAATGTCGGTTTTATGTTGTTTACAGTATTTATTTATTTTTTTTTTTTGGTTGTGGATCTACAATTCAAATTTTGGTTGACTTGTTTGCGAGTTGCAAAGTTTAAGTTAGAATTTTTTTGTTTTTCGTTTTTTTTCGTTCTCACCTTTTCGAGGCATTCTTGGCCGATGGCTTTGGGATCCAATTTGACAGCTTGTTGCGTGCCGTTCGGCAAATCCACAATGCACCACATTTTAAATATGATTTTTTTCTTCTCTCGTTCTTTGATCAAACTTCCTTGTAAAAGTTAAAAAGTAAAATTGCTCCTTTCTCTTCTCTTCTCTTCAGTTTTGTATTTGTATTTTGTTTAAGGCAATTGCATTGGTTTCTTGTAGCTTCCGCGTTACGAGCGAAAAACAAAAAATTAAAACCGAAAAGCACAAAAACAACAAACAACCAACGAAAAACCAATTTTAAAAAGTCCGTAGACGAACAAAAGCGCCAGCTGCGCTGTCAACGTCGCAGTCACTGTCGTAGCAGAGAGCTACAGGTTGTGTGTTTTTGTTTTTGCCTTGTTTCGCTGTTTGGATTAATACAGAGCGCACGCGGGGGTGGAGCGGTTGGTTTTTTGAGGAAAGTGTATGTATGTATGACTGTGTGAGTCTTTGATTCTTGTTGTGATTCCAGTGTCCAGGCGTGGTACACAAAACGTAGCTAATAACTGTTTCAATTGTTGCGCATAAATTATTTTTTTAAAAAAATTTTATATTTTGCACTCGGCTTTGTTTTGGTTCACATTTTCACATTTTCGATATAGCTTGTCTAAAATATGTATATATATATTTTTTGCTTTGTTTTTTGTTGCTATTTTTGGTTAAACACAATTTATTTTGGCAGACGCCGTTTCCCCGATTGACGTCGAAGACGTTTTTTCGTAGCAGAGCTCTTTCCGTCCGTTCAATTCAAAGTTCCCGATACAATTGAATTCTAGTTGGCATGCGAAGCCATGGCAAAGAGTATTGTGAGAGTCAAAACGCTGCTGTTAGCTGTTAACAGTCCAGAGCTCTGTTGTGCTCAAATGAGCTGTTGTTGACTCACACCTGTTCTCTTTTGAATGCATACGTGTGTGCTCTTATACTGTAGGTGTGTTAGCACGTTGCATAGCTCTCTTCAAGACTTTGCTCTCTCCCTCTCTCTCTCGTACAGCTGCGCGGGGGAGTGGCAGCTGTTTGCCGTTTCATTCAATTGCCCAGCACAGCTGTTGCTTTTGCCGCTGCTTTTGTACAGCTTCTCTTCTTTGTTATCAGATTTTCTGCTCCATTGCACTCTGTATACCCGTACAGACCAAACAAGCAGGTAAACGTTTCAACTGTTGAATTAGCAATCACCAGTAAGTATTTCTTACTCTCTCTATCTCGCTGTGTCTCTCTAAGCAGCTAATGAATGCATGGCACGCATGTGCAGCTTAGCCTCAGCAGCTGTCCTTGCCTTGAAAATTCCATTAAAGGATTTTTGTTATGCGTTTTACGCATCTTTGTTTACCTTCCCCGACCTGCACAATGTTAAATACGAGTTCTGAAAATGTATGGGAAACGTGATACAATGCATTGTGATTAGGAAATGGATGAACTGTAAATGTGGAACATTAATCATTCACAGTTATCAATAAAAAAGGGGAAATCGTTTATTTAATGAAAAAATTACCCATTTTATATAAATTTACCAAAGCTAAACTGTTAAAAAAACTATATTAACAATTTTATCTTCTTGAATGCAAGAATAAATATTCAATTGATTTCATAATCCATTAGAAAGCAGTAGAAAATTTAAGCTGGCGAACATTTTGAATTGTTTTTATTGATTTCAATTAATATTGATTACAACTTTATTAAGCTTAATACTCCAAGCGATTCTCGTATATGTCTATTGCTCCAGTTATTAAGTAGACCATTTATTGACAATTAATGTCGTAATCGTAATCTTTCAGAATGTTATATATATATATATAGCTGCAAGCTTGACATACTTTTTTGTTTTTTGCCTTTCTTCGTTTTCCTTTTACTTATTCAAAACCTTCGATTCTTAACACGTGTCAATAATTATAACGTCAACCATGGCACAGTTGAAATAATCGTTTTGCATGGACAAGAATTAAGCCTCAAGCCCCAAGCCTCAAGAAGGCGCAATTGGGTGAAAAAAAGTAAGTAACGGCTGTTCGGTGAGAGTCTTAGCTAAGTTCTGAGCAAATGTAAAGCTTTGGCGTGAAAGCTTTTCGCGAATATCGTTTCGGTTCTGGTCAAAATAAAGTAAAAGCTGTGAACGCCAAAAAACGAAATTCGAAATACGCTGAATTCAAATTAATCATATATTAAAATAACCATGTTGCCTTTCTGATAAGATCTGAAACAGGTGTGACATATGACAAACTACTTTTATTATGCCTTATAGATTAAAAAACCATTATATTTTGTTCCCAAGTCGAAATTGTTCAAGAGTTAGAGGAAATAAACTAGAAAATTATTATGAAATGTTTCAAGTACTTGCAGATGCTTTATTTAAGATTCAATAACCTGCTTGAAGTGTAGCTGATTTATAATATTTTCGCTTATCAACAAACGTGGGCGAACAACGCAAAAAAAATATATATTTTGCAGACATCTGAAAGAATCAAGGTTCTGGAATCTAAATTGCGGATCTAAAGTACAGCCAGTATTTTGGGTCAAGCACCTATAAAAATAATATTTTTGTTTATGTGGAAGGGGAAAATCATCCTTTTTATTTTGTATTTTAGTTAATAGATATATATTAATTTCTTCTTTGAAAAATTTGTTTTTTTTTTATATTTCTTCAAAATATTTTACTTAACTTTAAAAATAATACGATACATTTTTTCTTATCAATTTTTTATCATCTTAAAATAACAAATTAAAGTTTTTTTTTAATTTTTTAACGCTGTGAATAATTTAAAAAAAATGTTGGTCTTTTTTTTATAATTTTTCTAAGAAAACATAAATTTTTTTTATTTTTGTGTTGTCAGATGCAATTTTTGGGTGATGAAATTACTCATACGACGCGCCAGACAACAAACAAATGCTACTACGACCCTAGAAAACCTTTGGAACTTGATAAGAAAAAACCAGAACAGAAAACATGCAACATCCATAGACAGGTATATTTGTGGAATAAAAATAATAATCATACCAAATTTAGCTAACGAAAAGTTTTGAATCATCCAACAGTAATCGGACTTTGTTCAATGTGATGAGATATATACTATAAAGAATCGTATGACATTAATTGGAGGGACTTCCGGATCCAACTTAATCTCAGCCAACTCAAAGTCCACTTAACAAGAGAACCTTCTCTTCAAGGTATGTTTTTTATAGGTTTATTTAATCAACAATTGATTAAACGCCCCCGAACTTTATTTATAATTGTTTAATCACGTCATGTATACTATAATATGTATATGTTGGACAGGCCTATTGATCAAAACAACATGATTGACACGTATAAAATCTAGCATGATATGTATCAAAGGTCTCGACGATTGCTTTTTGTTGGTACATCACGAGACACACGAAAAACTCTTATCAATTCTCTATCACGCTTCACGGTCAATCAAGACTAAGTCAACAAACGGTGACAGTGTGGTGCCACAGATAAACAAAAGGGGCATAAATAATTTATGAAAGCTATTTAAAACTGGAAAGTTCCCCACCCAACTTGCAACTAGTTGTTAAGTGCAAATTCATAGAGTCATCGGTTTTGAATGTGGTAAAACGTATTTCGATGAAATTTTAATTGATTAATAGTTCTAACTAACTGATTAGCTGATTAAATACTTGGTAATAACTAATTTGATGGCTAATTGATTGATGAAAGACTCATGAATGGCTGACCGATTGATTGATTGACTTAACAAGCTGATAGATCGATTGAAGTATAAAGTCTTAACAGTGCGATTGATTCATTGATTAAAAGCTTTCATCTTAAAAAAAGAACTCTTTGATTGATTAATGATTAAGGCCTAAAAGATTACCTGATTGACTGATTGATTCAATAATAAACGATTCCCAAACAACTTTCTTTTTTAAATGATTTTTTGATGATTTATTTGTTCCTAATAGCTGATTGACTGATTGATCGATTGACGTATAAAGTTTTAACATTCATTGATTAAAAGCTTACATCTTAAGAATGAACTCTTTGATTGATTGATGATTAATGCCTTAAAGACTAACTGATTGATTGATTGTTTGATGATTTATCAGTTCCTAATAGCTGATTGATTGATTTAGTTTGAACAACTGATTAATTGTGTGCTTAATAGATTCATTAATAAAGCTATATCCACTAAGAGAGCAACTTACTGATTGGTTGATTGATTGAATGATAATTAATGCCTAGCCAACTAACTGATTGACTAATTCTTTGATTGAGTGATGATTTCAGCCTAAGCAACTGGCTGATTGATCGATTAATGAACAATTTCTTGGTGATTGACTGACATATTAAAGTCTAAACAAATAACATTTAAATAGATTGATTAATAATGCATCTAACTATTTTCAGTGCATAAATATACAAGTTTGATATTTTTATTATAGACTCATATATATATATATATATATAAATATATATAGAAAAAAATGTATAAATGTTTAGTAGACAGTATGTATTAATAAAAACAATGAAACTGAAATGGTTGATTGAAACGCGATGATTAAGAGTTATCAGCATATTCTATAGAATACTTAAATACTTATATGTCTATATATGTACATGAATAGGTAGTAAACACAATATATTGTTTGTTTGCCTCAATCAATAATTGAAAAGTGGGTCTTCAAATATAGACATGAAAATATTATAAATACAACAATAATCAAACTATATAGAAATAAGACCTCAAACAGATAATCAATAACAATTGTTATTTAGTTAATTATTAAGTGTAGGTTAAATGTAGGTTTTATTACTTTTGCTTTGATTCGCAGATAAACTTAACACCCTCCTCAATATCCTTTTTAAGCAGGTCAATAACAGCCTTAAGGGCCTTCTTTTCCTTTTCATCGAGCTTGGGTATGCCGAGATTCCGTTGGACGCCACAAGGACCCAGTAGAAGTGGCGTTGCAAAGAACTTGGCCTTCGTTACATCAGACTGGACATAGGCGCACTCCACAACATTCTTCTCCCCACTCATGGCACGCATAAGACTGTCGACGAAATGTGCTGCCGCATAGGCCATTGACAATGTGGCAGAACCTTTGCCAGCCTTGGCCTTAACCACTTCCGTTCCGGCTTCCTGTATGCGATGCTCTAACTTGCCACGAATCTCATCACTGCAATTGAATTTCGGCTTACACTGTGAGAAAACTGGCATTATGCTAATGCCAGCGTGTCCACCAATTACCGGTATCTGGACCGTGAATGGATCAACGTTCAAAGCATCGCCAATAAACGTCTTCGCGCGAACAACATCTAGGGATGTGATGCCAAAGAGTCTTCTCGGATCTAGGGCATTGTTTTTCTTAAGGGTCGCCGCTGCAATGGGCAGTATGGTATTGATGGGATTGGTTACAAATGCTATCATTGCCTTTGGACAAATTCTGCTAAAGGTTGCTGCCACATTCACTGCAACATCGCCATTGGCTTTCAGCAGATCGGAACGATTCATGCCCGGTTTGCGTGGCAAACCCGCCGGAATGACAACAACATCAGCATGATCAAACGCACACGCCAGCTCCTTGTCGCCCATAAATGCCGTCACCTGAGCCGCGGTGCATATATGCGATAGATCTGCCACAACTCCCTTCATATCGTTCCGGTCGTGCAGCGCCAGCTGTGCCACACGCGGATTCAGTTTGAGCAGCAGCGAAAGTGGTTGCCCAATCCCACCACCCGCACCCACAACGACCACCTTGAAGCCCTTTTTGGCGGCCTTGCTGTAGCTGGCTAACTGCAACATACTGAACCTGGAAAGCATTTTGGTATATAATATTTTGATTATGTAATTTTGATTAAATTTCAAATATTTGAAATTTGTAAATTTTACTCTGACAAAAAGTAAGCTGTTTTTCTTTTCAATACAGCAATTTCCAAAACAATGTGATTTCAAATTTTCTAAATCTAAAACCTAGGAAGGTTTTTAACTACTTTTAATTATAAAATGAATTTAAGGGAGAAAAAAATGAAAAATTAGTTTAAAATTATTAAAAAATAAAATAAATAAAGGTCAATAAAAACAAAAAAAATTGGATTGATTGCAAAATTAAATTTTGAAACTTCAAATTATTTATTGTCATATGCGTATTACTTAATAAAATAAAATGAAAATATTTTTGGGATTTTTTTAGTTGATTTTATAAAATGAATTTATCTCGGGGAAAAATTAAAATTTGTTCAAAGATAATAAAGAACAAATAATAAAAAGTAAATGAAATGAAAATTTATATTCATTGTCTTATTTTAAATAGAAAATCCGTATATGAAAAAAAAGAAATTGAAGGATTTTATTATATGTTTTTATAAAATGAATTCGTCTTTAGATGTTAAAATAAAAAACAATATTTGTGTCAAGACATTTTTGAAGAATTATATAATATATCGACCAAATTTAAGGCAATCTATAAGTTATTGGGAAAGGTCCAGGAATTATATTCTAGTGAGAAAATAGCTATGGAAAATATTATAAGAAAGCTTTCAATTAATTTTTATTAAGCCAACATAGTATATATCCATAAAATACGTCCGCTAAATAGGTTAACTAAAAGTTAAGGTTGTTGTGATAGGTCGAGGAAATATATTGTAGTGAGAAAAAAACTATTGTAAACATTTTTAGAAAGCTTCCAATTAATTTGTACCAAACTAAAAAACAAAAATATACTATATCCATTATATATGTCAGCGAAATATGTAAAATCATTTTCCTATGAATTTGCGATCAAGATGTGATCAATTTAATTTAATTTTTCGAGAAATTTCGTGCCATAAATCACACTTTATAACCCAATTATACGCTATTATATAGTTTTTGAAAATTTGTGATGAAAACAATTATTAGTTTGCATTATGACGAATATTTGTACTGTCTTTGGGGGTTTTTCCTGTTTACAAGTGTAATCTATAAACAAAGTTGCAAGGTCATATATTTGAATTGATTAATTGTAAAGGGGGCTTCAATCAAAAATTCCAATCAATAGTTACGTAAACTAAATAGTTAATTAAGTTCTCGGAAATTTTATTGTGCAACGAAAAATTGTCAAGACGACAAAAACTGAATCGAAATAAAGAACAGTTAATGATGAATGAATTATGTTATTGAAATTGAATTATGATTATGTGCAACGGATTCCAGTTTTCAATTTCTATAATCAGTTGGCGCCTCTATGCAATAAGTTATCAGTGAATATATATATATATATAAAAAATATTACTAGGCAACATGATGTTTCACCAATTGACTGCGACGACCCCAAAACCCCAGCATACTACGATTCAACACAACTTTTACGTATGCACATAAATATATATATTTAAAAAAAAAATATATATATATATATTAATGTCGAGTGTTTACGATTATATGCAAATAGTCAATGAATGAGGAAACTGCGTCAAAGATCTTGTTGATCGATTTAGCGTTGTTGTTTCCTAGTTCCTAGAACTACAAAATAATTATTGAACATTGAATTTTGTCATCAACTTTGTACTTAAAATATGTTTGTTCAATATTTTATACTCTATTAGTACTAGAAATCATCTATATAACTGAATAACAAAGTGATCTACAGTTTAATATAAATATTAACTTGTTTTATTGGGATATCAATGGTTCAGTATTATTTTTGAATATCGAATATTCTTGTAGGATTTATCTTTGGCTAAAATCCGTAAGGATAAAGTTTTAATATGTTAGAAAAGAAATAGTTTTCAGATACATTTTTCCGTCCCTAAATATGATTTATAATTTTAAACATAAAAATTTTAAAATAGAAAATAAATAGCTTTTATTTGTCTCAAATATTTTTGAAACATTTCATCAATCATTTTTTTTACATGTATTATGTTTTAACACTTAATTGTGTGCAGTTTTGACAGTCTCGACTTTCTTGACTTCATTCGGTTTCTTCTGTTTCGGTAGGGAACCCTTCAATGCAAGCGGAGCAGAACGTATTCCCGTTTCGATATTCTCTTTTAGAAGTGGCAGCATCATGTTGAAGGCAACCTGTTCCTCCTTATCCAAATCGGGCAAGCCCAAGTTTTTCTTGATGCCTTGCGGGCCCAGGATCAGGGGTGTGGCAAAGAATGGCAACTCTGTCACATTCGATGCCACATAGGAGCACTCCACAACATTCGGCTCGTCATTCAAACCCCTCAACAGGGCATGAACAAAATGTGCTCCAGCATAGGCCATCGATAGTGTGGCAGAACCTTTGCCTGCCTTCGCCTCGACGACCTCGGTGCCGGCCTCCTGAATGTGTTTCCTTAGCGCCAGCATATCCTCTAACTGGCCGTTCGGGAACTTTGGGGAGCACTGCGAGAAGAGAGGTAGAATGGTAGTTCCGGCATGTCCTCCAATCACCGGTATATCCACCATCTCTGGATCTATGTTCATGTAGTCTCCAATGAAGGTTTTGGCTCGCACCACATCCAGAGTTGTTACGCCAAACAAACGATTTGGATCGAAGACACCCTTCTCCTTAAGGAACTCCGCTGCCATCGGCACAATAGTGTTAATGGGATTTGTAATAAAAGCTAAAAGGGCCTTTGGACAAGCAATGCTCACGGCACAGGCAACAGTCAGGGCAACACTGGCATTGGCAGACAACAAATCTTCCCGTGACATGCCCGGCTGGCGTGGCAACCCTGCTGGCACCACAACCACCTGCGACTCCTGCAACGAATCCAACAGCGCCTCGCCACCAAAATGCTCCACCGATGTTTGGGTGCAAATGTGCGAAAGATCTGCGGCAACACCCTTACAATCGCGGACATCGTGCAGCGATAGATTCTTTATCATTGGATTCTGTTTGAGCAACAGCGACAAGGGTTGCCCAATGCCTCCCTCAGCGCCAACCACTGTTACCTTAAAGTTACGCACGCCACGCCTATTCAAAAGGCCCCTTCGGATGCAGTTCAAAGACAGCTTTAGCATATTGGTATTACTTGAATTTACCACGCTCTGTTAAAAAGTGGAATGAAATAAATCTGAATTCTTTCTTTTTCGAACAATTTTCAATAGAAGCAATTTTTACTGTTACTAGGTCTGATTTCTTGATTTGTAGAACGCAAAGCACACGCTGTGTGTTTTTTTATTTTATGACTAAGCCACATGGAAAATTTGTTAGACAATCAAATCAAATGTTATGTGACTTCTAGATACCCTGTAAAGTTTGTTTTGGATTTTAGAGGAATTATTAAACAAGTTGTCGTTCTAATGAATTAAAATATTTATGTATTTTATCTAAATAATTAATTTAGATTTAAATTAAATATTTATGAGAAAAATACGGAAATATTTTAAGATAATTTTTTTTAAATCAGTTAGAAAACCAATTTTATAGCTATAATTTCGAATTCGTCTTTAAAATTTTTTTTTTTTGTATCAGCTGAATTTACTACCCATAGAATCATTATTCTTCATTAAATATTATTAAAAAATACTAAAATCTTTTTAATTCACATTTTTTGGTAAAGAAAGCCAATTTTTCGTCTTTTTGTTTTTTCTTAATCAGGTGAATTTACCACCTAAAGTTATATATTAATTAAATATTAAGTGATTATTTGAATAATAGTAATTAATACAGATTAAAATTGTAAATTTAAATAATTCAAAAAATAAAGCTTATTCATATTATATGAGCTTGAATATGTAACCGTATCGTTAAGGTATTCTCTAGTCGATCATTGATTAATACAGGTTAAGCAAAGTATATTTTGGTCATTCGCTTCAGAAGTTAAAGAGACAAACGAGAGGGAGAGAGAGATAGAGAGAGAGTGCGAACTTCTGGGAGCTTTAATCACAACAACATTTGAAAGCGATCAACAACGGCTATATCGATCCGACCAATGCCCGCGATGCCGACGAACCGAAGTTGTGAACCACGAACACGAGCCGAAGTATTGCTTGAAGGCAATCGACTCGATCGTGGGTGCGTGATCTTTGGATGTTGTGTGGTATAAAACGTTTGGCGCTGTCAATGTTGACTTCCAGTTGCTGCCGGCTCCGCTATCAATTCGCATAGCAAAACAAATACTATATATATAAAACAAAATAAATTAATTATTATTATACAAAGAGGAACGTATTGACTGTCAACGTCCTCGTCCAGCAATCAGAAATCCCATTTTTTATTTGTTGTGTTTCGTAGTATTAAATTCACAAACAGAATGTCTCAAAAAGTGAGTAAACAGATTATTAAAATTGTGAGATTGGTTAAAACAAAAATAAACAAAAATCTGCTTTCGACCTATAAAGTGTGCTTTAACTTTCAAATTAACAAAGACAATTATTAAACATATATTAAATACTTAAATCCTTGGAGAATCTTATCATGTGTTCATTTTTATAAAATAATCAATCAAATTTGTGATTAACTTAAGGATGGTGAAAACTATAAAGCTATTAAAGTTTTTAAATATATCAAAGTATTTCAGAAAAAGGAAGAATTTACTTTGTTTGGAAATTAAAGTTTACTTTGAACCTTATTAGAACATACCCAGGATATGAAAAAAGAAACTTCGACATAGGATTCTTTTTCTTCCTATTTGTTTGTTTGTCAAACCGTTTAATAATAATTTTCATTTGGTTTTATATATATTTAATAAAGACAACGAACTTTAAAATGATTGTTCCCGTGCTAAGCCGAGCAAAACATTCGAATATATAGAACAAAATTCCATTCTTTTGTCTTTGTTCATAAAAATAGTCAAATATATATAATGGAAAATTTTCCAGTATTTTTAACAAATTTTAGAAATGTATTATGATATTAGTAATCGTTTTTAAGCGAGTTTGCCTCTTAAAATAAATCGAAAAAATTTATTTAACACTTTTTTGAAGTTTTTAATATCTAGACTTACTTATTAGAAATTGCTTTTAAGCGATTTTAACTTAAGGAATAAATCGAAAATAATTAATATTTTATTTAAGTAAAAAACAGTTAAAACTTGAGTAAACCAAACTCAATCCAAGATTTTAAATTTATATAAACTAAATATAATTTGAAACATTTGGTATTGCTAAATATGATATTAACTGTCCAACTAACTTGCATCTTAAAAGAAGCGCCTGACATAAACAATTTTCAAATCTATTTATTTATTTATTTATAACACGAAGTATAGAGTATAGTATAGATGTCCAAGTATAGATGTTGATGCCCAAATTCTAAATAGGGTCAATGTCTGTCGTTCCGTGTCAAGCAAACGAAAAAACAAAAAGATTTCTAGCCGTGTCACATGACTGATGTCGAAAGATTTTTTTGCATTCAGCTGACTTAATTTTTAATCAAGTGTTTTGCTCTCTTTCATTTAGAAATTCGACGACAACAAGCTGATAATGATGATATTCACACTTCTTCTAGTCGCGTGTCTCTCAATCAACACAGTCCAAGGTAGGCCATCGGAGACAATAGAAACAGCAAAACTGCTTTCAGTTGATCCCAGTGATTATCCTGGCAATTTGCCACCAGAAACTATACTCAAAGTGCAGCAATGTGAAATCAATCAAGTTACAATGGAGCTGTGTATGAGATGTGCCAAGGTTACCAAATCCGAGAACATCTATCCGATGTGCTGTAATAATGATGATAACATCAAGGATTGGTGTCACGCTTACGTCTATTATGGCAACGATGATGGCTATTAGGAGAGCAGCTAGGAATACTACACTAGATTGTCTCGTCAAAAATTATAATAAAAACCAAAATAAAATTCCTGGTATCCTGCAATTGCGGATCTATTGGCTGTGATATTAATGGCAATATTTATGATTTCTTTATAACCTTACATATTAAAAAAAATTCTTTTGTATTTATTAGAAATAAATGTTTTGCGCTTGATCTGCATAAGAGAAACAAGAAATTTCGAAATTTCGATTTTCTAAACTAAAAGAAAATTAATTTTGTTTTTATATTAACGGGAGTGAGATTGTTAAATCAACTTTTCAATTTTTTTGGGAATTACTAAAATGTTATTTATTTACTGCATTTTGAAGGTATCTTAGCGAAAAAATCCCTTCTGTTCAAAATCATTGTCTGAAAATTTCCCAAAAACAGAGATTGTGAAAGTAATCTTTTAATTAAGTTGGGAATCTTTAAACTGAACTTTCAGAAAAATATTTATTTTCTGGATTTTTAAGGTATTTTCTAGCGAACAAAATCCTTTCTGTTCCAAATCATCCTACTCAAATTTTAAACAATGTCGTAAAAAAATTTCTGTATTAGCAAAAAGCAGTTTCAATACTCATTTTAAATTTTCCAAATATTTCCTATAATATAGTATAGTAGAAATAGTCTTTTTATGCTTCAATAATATATCAGAAATGTTTTTTTTATTCACATTTTATTCCTGTTTTAAGAAATTCTCATTAGGTATCCCAAAAAAAAAGACAAAAGAAACTTCATCATTTATCCCATAAATACCCCGAATAAAATAAACAATTTACAAGTTTGGTATGTATGTAGTATTTTTTTATTTTTCCCTTTATCTTGATTAATTTTTTTTTTTTTTTTTTTAATTTTTTAGAGATATTTTTAGAAAACTTTATAATGATTACAAAATGTATTTTATAAAATGAAATATTTAGTGTGAATTTCAAAACCGAAATAAAAAATTTGCCATCAAAAAAGAATAGCGAAAATAATCAAGTAATATTATATGTATTCTATGTATATCGATGGGAAGGCAAAAACGATAGTATATAAATATATATATATACATATATTTTTATATAGACTATTCCGATTTAGCTTAATGACAATTACTAATATTACAGTTCATGCTGTTGCTCAATTAAAGTTTTTTTTTGTGTTTTATGGCAAATCGAAAATGTCGAGCAATATGAATATATATAAAATGCACAATCCGTTTTCGAAAGTCGCGAACAGCATCGAATCTTGTTGCACTTAGTTTTTTAGTTTAGACAGCACCACGTACTCGAGAATTATATATATAAATGTATGTAACAAATGTTTCAACAGGGAAACAATATAGATAATATATATGTATATATATATACATGTATAGTTAATGTCACTAGATCGTATGCGTATCTGCGTATCTCCAATAATGTTGTTGTTGTTGTTTTTGCGGCTGCTGTTGGCTGTTGTTGTTCAGTCTTTGTTTGATTTCGCTAATGTTGTTTGGTTTGTTGTCTTTTTTTTCTTGTTGTTTTTCTTGTTGTTGTTGTGTCTCTTGGTTGGACTGAAAGCAACATTTAAATATATAGTCGCTTGAAGAGTTCAACTTACCAGAAATCAAGCACGCTATTTAGAATGTTTTATGAGTTAAAAGTTTTTGTTAATGTTTTTTTTCTTTCTTTTTTTTCTTTTCTTTGGGGGTGTTTTTGGAAGTCTTTTTGTGTCACTTCTTTAAACGTTTGGAAGAACGCGTTAAATGCAGATAGGAACAGTCCGCATCCTCGCAGCGACCCATCAGCTCAAAGGGACAAATCGTGGCATTGACATTCAGCTGGCTGCAAACAACAAAAAAGAAAGAACACGCACAAACAAATGCAATTCACTGGTGGTTGCCACAAATGGTAGCACACACCTGTTATAGTTCCGTGACATCGGCGAACGATATTCAGCGAGCGGCGATTGTTTGGCCGGCGGATCGGTCAGCTCGCGCATAAATGTTGGTGGTGGTAGAATCTGTGGCTGGGTCTGCAAGTAAACTCGAATCAAAATGTTAGTATGGGGATTAAGGTTAGCACACAGTTAGTTTAACATTTAAATATAACAACGAACGAACAACAATAACAATGAATGCAATGAATTGCATGTTGTAGTAGTTTTGCTCCCTGAGACAACAATTTCTCTTATGGTACTATGTAAATAAAAGCAATTGTTGAAATATTATATAATATGTTAAAAATCCACGCACATCAACGGACTCCAGCGTTGTCGCCGCTTCTTCTTCTTCTTCTTGTTGCTTTTCTTCTCTGACTTCAGCTGATATATCACATTGATTTGGCTGTGCTGCTTCATTTTTGGCAGGCGACAACGTTTGGCTATCACAATTGCTGCTTGCTGATTGTTCCGGCTGGCCGCTATCACAATCCTGATCCTTTTCAGCTACAGCTACAGTTTCAACAGTCTCTGCTTGCGCTTCTGCTGTACTCTCTTCTGCCACATCGACTGGTATATGTTCATATTTAACAATCGAGTTATATGAACGTATGTCCTTGGTTAGCTGCGTATATTTGCGTATAATTTCCGTTTTGCCGGGATCCAATAACCTGCAAATAATTTCAACTGTAGTATAACGATGCAATAATTGTGTGAAATTGCCGACGCGTCCTTTGTGTAGGCACATTCCGGCGATCCCATTAATGATATCCCATGTTTGTCCGGCTGTTGTTGTTCTTGTTGTTGTCGTTTGTAGTTGTTGTAGTACCTGTAGTCATCGCCCTTAAGTCCATTGCCCAAATCGATGGCCGCATTGCGTAGCTTATTGCGCTTTTGCTTGAGTGATACGATTATCTCATGGCTGGTTTGGATCTCCGGCTGTATGCGCTTCAGCTTCATCTCCTCCACCATTACAGCCTGCTTGATTGTTTGCATCTCTGCATAGAGTTCCTTTAAACGATGCGCATTTCGCAATCGTGCTATCTTTGATTTTCTTGCTTCATCAACCAGTTGCAGTGATTTATCCAAATTGGTTATCATGCTGCAGCTGTAAAAATGGTTACGTGTTAAAATTAACTTCATTAACCAACTGATTCGTTGTTTAATAAATACCCGATTTTATGAAATGAACTCTCGAATGCCTTTAATCGACTCTCTTTGGTTGGTTGTGCAGCCTTTGAGGCGGTTGCTGCTTCTGCTGCTGCTGCTCCTGCTATTGAGGTAGTTGGCAGTTCACTTATGTTAGCTGTGCTGGAAATATCTGCTTTGGTGTTCACTTGGGAACCTGCCCTCAATGTGACCTTTTTGAGCACTTGATTTTTGGCTGTGACAACTTTCTTTAAGGTTAATAAAGCTGAAGAATCGTTTTTACTAGCAGCAGTTGTTGCTGTTGCGGCAACCTTTTCTGTTGTGACTTCTTTAACTGCGACAACTTTCTTTAAGGTTAATAAAGCTGAAGAATCGTTTTTACTAGCAGCAGTTGTTGCTGTTGCGGCAACCTTTTCTGTTGTGACTTCTTTAACTGCAGGAGTAACAGTTGTTGTGGTGATTTCTTTAACTGCAGCAGTAACAGTTGTTGTTGTTGTGATTTCTTTAACTGCAGCAACAACAGTTGTTGTTGCTGTTATTGTTGACTTGGCAGCTTCAATTTTCTTCTTCTCCAGCTGCTGCATGCGCTCAATAAGTCGCTGGTATTCCTTTTGAGATGCTACAGGTAAATGTCGAACAACCTACAAAAGAAAAAAACGGAAAAAGTGCAAATTAAATTATAATTCCCAAGTTGTTCAAGTCTTAGTACTACATACCACTGGTGTTGCTTTTGGCTTTGGCGGCGTTGAAGCTGTTTGTCCAGCTAATGTTTTTTGAATTTGGGAATCGTTTGACTTTTCTACTTCCAACTCCAGTTTACTGTTTACTTCACTGTTATTGCTGCTATCCGTTGGCTGCATTGTGGGCACCTTGGAGCGTGCCTGCTTGAGGAAATCATCGATTTTCTTCTCAAAGTATTCATTGATGACAGTGCGTCGCAAATTGGCATTACTCGATGATGCTGTCTCGCCGAGTAGCTCCGAATTGGGCGTATTGGAGCGTGTCGTGGAATTGCTGGCACTATCGATGACCTGACTTAAGGGACTTGCATTATCCGCATAGCTAGCTAAGCTGTTGTAGGAGTAGCTATTGCTCAGTTCCAGTTCATCATCGCTGTCTGAAGAGGATTCGGCTAGAGTAATGATCAATTTGTTCACCTTTATACTGGCTGGATCGAGGGTGGTTATCAGTCGTGTGCTGGAGCTAGTGCTATTCCCATTCTGGCCATGATGCAGTGGAGCAACTGGTTCCTTGACCAGCAATGTTGTTGGTCGCTTTATGGCTGGCTCGGATTCTGGTAGCTTGGCAACTTTGCGTTTCTTGTTAATTACTTTATTGGGTTTCACGATCTTAATGATGTTGGGTGGAGCAGCGGATGTGGTAGCTTCTACAGCTACTTGTGGTGGAGGCACAGGCAAAGGGATGGATTCAGGCTCACGAAGGGGCTCAGGAACGGGTGCAGAAACTGTCTCCAAAGCGGGTGCAGGAACTGGTTCGGGAAACTGCACAGGAGCAGGCGCAGGAACAGGCTCGGGAATCTGCACAGGAGCAGGTGCAGGAACTGGCTCAAGAAACTGCACAGGAGCAGGTGCAGGAACTGGCTCAGGAACTAACTGAAGAAAGGGCGCTGGAACAGGTTGAGGTTCCACATAAGGCAATGGCACGGTGGGCAGGATTACAGCTGATTCCTGGACATGCAGAGGAGGTAAATCATCATCTTGCACGACAGATGCAGATTGGAAGCGACGCACTGCATTCAATAGAATGTTGGGACTATCTGCCAGCAGGTCATCCTCCTGACCCGACTTCTTTTTGGACGCAATGCTGGTGAGCAAAAGCTGACGCAGCTCCTCTGGATCATCGCAATCATGACCAATCGTTTCCTCGCTAACTGTACTGAGTTCACTAGGTAATGGCTTCTCCGGAGGACTTGCTGCTGTTGGTTTGAGTCTGGCCAGGAGCAGGGAACGCAAGGCCGCAGCCTCACAATCGATCGAGTCGGCTTGGATTGGACGTGAGCATTGTGTTTGTGAGTTATCCATCGAGATGGATGTAATGTCGCTAAGCGAATCCTGATTATGTTGCTCCGAGTGCTGCAGCTGCAGTGCATCCCTTGTATCATCATCTATCAGCTGCATGTGGGGAATGTGATATGAAGGTGCCGGCGGCGGTATTTCATCGTCATCATCATTGTTGTTGTCCAACTGCTCCTGTTCATTCTGCTGCAGCTGTTGTTGTTGTGGTTGCAGTTCCTCCTCTTCCTCGTCGTCGTCGTCTATGACAATGGGCATGGAAACTGGTGGCAGGGTATTGGGCATAAAGCAATGCCAACTGCCGCCACTATTGGCCAATGAGTTATAGTTGTGGGACCATTCCCTCTTGTTGTTGTCGTCCTCACTGTCCGTCTGGGCAAGATCCATGTCCACAGGCTCGGTCAAACGTGGTGGAGGCGGTGGCGGCGGCGGAGGACTGTATGCAGTACGTTCCGGCGATGCCGCTGGACTAATCTCCATGAAGTCATCGATATCGTCGCTAATCTTTGGCTGATGCACACGATTGATCATATCCGTGGGGGAATAGGCACGTTCTGCATCACGCTTCTTGCGTGCCATATGCTTCTTTAACATTGCCGACTTCAAGGCAATGAGACGCAACCTAATCTCTTGCTCCTCAAGTTTAGGATCAGCACTTTGCTCCTGTTCCTGCTCCAGTTCAACACTGCCAAGACAATTGCTATACCCATCAAATGTTTGTACAAGTAGCTCATCAGCCTCATCCGCCTTGCCTTGCTGCCGATCCGGACTCGTTGGCGTCTTGCGCATGGGATATTGTAAGCGCTCCCTCAAACTATGCTTGGGCTTTATGTCATAGTTTCCGGAACGTGCCAAAGCCATACGCAGCTTATTCCTGCTCAACTTTAAACGCTCCTCGCACTCAACATTTTCATCTTTTGCGTTCATATCATATTCGTAGATCTCATCATCTGTCACACTGTCAAACGAATCCAACAATATGCTCGACTGCTGAGCATGTTGTTGTTGTTGTTGATTGTTGTTATTGTTATTGTTGTGATGGTGTTGATGATTCTCATGACGTCGCTTTTTGCGTATGTGCGTTGAAGATTGTGAGCGTGTTAGATTTGGCTGCGATGCATAAGGATTCCTACGAATCGAAGGATTATGTCTTTTACTTTCCGTGCGTTTTGTTCGATGTTTGCGATACTTTTTGGGCGGCTCTAACTGCATCTCCTCCTCAGATATGCTAGACACATCCGAAAGTATGCTGATGGGTAAGAAATGTTGAGCCTTTTGAGCCGTAGGCCTCTCGAAACCCATCGGCCTTTGATAACCTTCCAATTAATAAAGATAAGATAAGAAAAATAAAGATTAACTCAAAGCTCTTCACAATTCGAACAGAATAATAGTCTAGTGCAATCTCATAAGGCAAAGGTCACACACACACACACACACACAACTAAGAACTTGTTGCTAAAGTTGCAACCAATTTGCTGGACGCTTACTATATTGATTTTCCAGATTTGCGGCAAGCATATTCATTTTCTCAATATCTTTGCTTTTGTCCTCGAGTTGTTGGATGCGAGCGCGCAACTTGAACTCCTCATCCTCCGAGGAGATGATCATTTCGAATTCATCTACGATTTCGCCCTCCTCACGATCTTCCTCTTCTTCGGCGCCATTTCCAATATCGACATTTTCAGCAGTGTTTTGGTTTTGTGTGGCTTGCACCGTTTTCAATTGTTCATTTCTTCTATAGTTCTGCATTGTGCAGACCACCATTTTTAATAAATTAAATTAAATGTTTAATCTTTTTTAAGTTATCAGAATTCGACACTTTTTATGACACAGAAAAAATTATGAACTGAAAATATTTGCATGTGTATGTGTATGTACTTTTCTAAATGAAGAAGAAGAATGGCATAATAGACAGGGGTGTTATTAAAGATAGCAATCAACTTCAATTTTAACACTTGCTGCAGCCCTGGCAGTATCGCTGCTTGATTGCGTTTATAATGAAATGAGATCGCTGACAAACGTTTCAATTTTATAATTTTAGAGTAGGTAACGCTTTATAATCCATACAAAAATTCTAGAGAGGTTTATCTTAAGAAAATGAATGAAAATCACGTACTGTATCGATAAGTATCATAAATACTCAACGTGTTAACAAACTTCGACGGCAATTATAAATCTGACAATGACAACATAATCAATTGACATTAAAGAAACGGATATGTTTTTTATTTATAATAACGTCAAGCATTTCAAATTCAATGAGCAAGATTAGGGCTGTCTCCTTTTGCCAGTGTTGGCTAAAGTACGCCCTCTATGTCTCATGTTGATAACTAAGAGTTACAGTTCTGTGTCAAAAGTAGCGTTTCCGCTCTTTTCTACCCAACTCGCGGAGCAAAATGCAGCAGAAGGTATTTGTGGCTGTGAAAATTGTGCAAAATTATATTGAACTAACAACGAAAATGTTTCAAATATCTCATTTTTCTAGCGCAGAGAACCCGTGCAGGCCGTGCAAGTCTTCGGACGCAAGGTGTGTGAAAAATTTACAGTTTAAATCGTGAAAATCATTGCACGTGTAAACAGGCAACAGCAACAATTCAGCCGACGCTCATTTTGCTGAGGTTATGTTTGGTGTGATGGTTTTTTTTTTTGATCGTATTGAAACTAGCTGAACATATAATAATAATGATTTAATTGTGATATTGCAGAAAACCGCAACTGCCGTTGCTTACTGCAAGCGTGGCAGCGGTCTCCTCAAGGTGAACGGACGCCCTCTGGATCAAATTGAGCCCAAAGTGCTGCAGTACAAATTGCAGGAGCCACTTTTGTTGCTCGGCAAGGTAATAAAAATAATTAACCGGTGTGCCGGTGGCCATTGAGCCAGCAAGTGTGAATATGATGATAACATTTATCCCGAACTTGAAGACCAATGAGAATAAACTTGTTTCTGACTTGTTTCTAAATCTTCAAGTTTCCTTTCATATGTATAAATGTGTATTAATTGATTGTTTTTGTTTGCTTTTGCAGGAGAAATTCGCCGGTGTTGATATCCGCGTGCGCGTCAGCGGTGGTGGTCATGTAGCCCAGATCTACGCCATCCGTCAGGCAATTTCCAAGGCCCTGGTTGCCTTCTATCAGAAATGTAAGTGTTGAAAAATATGCAAAACCTATGCGCTTATGCCCCATAAAGTTTTTGTTTGAAAGAATATTATCTTTTCTGCGAATGAAAAATGGCGGCCAGAAAAAACAACAATTATGAGCATATACCAACCAAGCTGCATGCAAACTAGCACAGATTGGGTGATGCGGCAAAAACATTTAAATCTAACTATTATTAGCACCTTCTACCAGATTTTTGTTGGAAAATATTCATGCCTTTTCCAATGAGCGACAAATGCAAGGGATATTAAATGCATGTGGCAATCAAAGAGAGTGATTTGTGCAATTGCAATTACTATTTGAGGCTACAACGACATGTCTTTAAGATAATTACTTTGTTTTACATTTAATTTGAGCGTCATATTAATAAACTGTATTTTTGATTGTATTGCAGACGTCGATGAAGCCTCCAAGAAGGAAATCAAAGACATTCTTGTCCAATACGACAGAACCCTGCTCGTTGGCGATCCACGTCGTTGCGAGCCCAAGAAGTTCGGTGGTCCAGGTGCCCGTGCTCGTTACCAGAAGTCGTACCGTTAAGCTTTCAATGTGGATTAGATATTTTGTACAACTTGAAAAATATTTGCGTGTTTATCTCATCAATATCGAGATATATTTCATGTAAATAAACGGAAAAATTAACTTTAAATGCTATTAATTTGTTATTAAGAGGGTCTTATGTATTGAAGGGTCCACTTATTTAAATTTTCATCGAAATTCTTCATTAGTTGAGCAAATTCAAAACGATTTATTATTAATGTGACTAAAAGTATCGATAAGAAACAAGCAAGTCTGTTTCTTGCGATAGGTACAACGTATCGAGCTTATCGCTAGAATTTGCGCATCCCTAGCGTCGCCAATTCAGAAAAAACGGCGGCACTTTTCATTGTGCGTCGAACAGATTTGTTTAAAGCCATATTTTTCTAACTTTGTGTTTGCATACAAGATGTATGTTAAGAAGTTAGTAATTGATGGCTTCAAGTCATATGGCAAGCGTACAGAAATCGATGGATTCGACCGCGAGTTCACAGCAATCACAGGTCTGAATGGTTCAGGAAAATCAAATATTTTGGACTCGATTTGTTTTGTGCTTGGCATTAATAATTTGCAAAATGTAAGTAGATTGCATATGTTTGTGTGTAACGATTTTTAATTGTGTTTCTCCGTCTCTTATATAGGTGCGTGCAGCGCAACTGCAAGATTTGGTATTCAAGAGTGGACAGGCAGGCATTACAAAAGCAACGGTCACAATTGTCTTTGACAATACAAATGCACAACAATGTCCGCCAGGCTATGAGAAATGTCGCGAGATTTCTGTCACACGCCAGATTATTGTTGGTGGAAAGAGCAAATTTCTCATCAATGGTAAATTGGTGCAGAATAAGAAAGTCCAAGACTTTTTCTGCTCCATGCAATTGAACGTCAACAATCCAAATTTTCTCATCATGCAGGGCAAAATTCAACAAGTTTTGAACATGAAACCCAAAGAGGTTGGCTCAATTGCTTGATGATTGTTTTAAATAACTTTAATAACCATGCTGTTTATACCCAGGTGCTGTCAATGATTGAGGAAGCCGCCGGCACCAGTATGTACAAAACCAAACGTGACGCAACCCAAAATCTAATTGAGAAAAAGGAAGGCAAAGTGCGTGAAACTTCGGCGCTGCTCGAAGAGGAAGTGCTGCCAAAACTAGAAAAGTTGCGCAAGGAGCGAGCTGTTTACCAGGAGTACCAGAAAACAGTACGTGAAATAGAGTTCCTTACACACATTCACATCTCGGCAAAGTATCTACATTATGGCGAGGCCCTCAAGTCGGTGGAGGCCAACGAGCAGAAGATAGAGCAACGTATTGCCGAGTATCGCGAGAAGCATGCCAAAAACCTTGAGGATATGGATCGCATTGATGGCACTGTCAGAGAAATTCAAGACAAAATTGATGGTGAAATGGGCGGCAGTCTTAAAACTTTGGAAAATGAATTGTCTGCTAAGCGCGCCGCTGAGGCAACTGCCTCGGGCAGTTTGAAGGCTGCCAAGGGCACCATTGAACAGGATGAGAAAAAGATACGTATGGCCAGCAAAAATATAGCAGATGATGAGCGTACGCTGCTCAAACTAAAGGAGGCTATGTCCAAGGTTGAAGGCGAATTCCAAAGCCTCAAAGATGCGGATGCCACGGATGCCAAGGCCTATGAGGATGCACAGCGCAAATTCGAAGCTGTATCACAGGGTCTGTCTACCGATGACGATGGCCAGGCTGTTACACTGCAGGAACAGTTAATAAGCAAGTGTTTTTTTGTTGCATCTCTTCTGTTAAAGTTGTATAATACTAACTAATCTTGTGATTTTATCAAACAGCTGCCAAGCAACAGTTGAGCGAGGCACAGACAACCATTAAAACATCCGAAATGGAGTTGCGTCATACGCGCTCTATGCTTAAGCAAAAGCAGGGCGAGACGCAAAACAATGATGCCGCCTACGTCAAGGATAAGAAACTGCACAATGAGCTGGAGAACGAAATCAAGAACCTGGAACGTCAGCTACAGGGTCTCAACTACGAAGGTGGACGTTTCGAGCAACTGAAGGAGCGTCGTCAACAATTAAACAATGAGATTCGCGATCTGAGGCGAGATTTGCAACGTCGCAGCGGTTCACGTTTTGAGCTGCAATATCAAGATCCCGAACCCAATTTTGAACGTCACAAAGTGCGCGGCATGGTGGGCAAACTGTTCAAGATCAACGATATGTCCTATTCCATGGCACTAATGATGGCAGCTGGTGGTCATGTGAGTGCCTAAAAATATTTATTGTCCTAACTGAAAAGTAATCAAGTTGTTTATTTGCAGTTGTATAGCTTTGTGACGGATGATGATGTGACAAGCAAAAAGATCCTGCAGAAAGGCAATTTGCAGCGTCGCGTCACATTGGTGCCTATCAATAAGATCAGGTCCAATCCGATTAGCTCCCAAGTGATTAACTATGCCAAGGATAAGGTAGATCGAGTTTCCAGCTTATACTCAGAGCAAATTGTAATAATCGACTACTTTTTCAGTATGGTTACGACAATGTGGAATCTGCTTTGAGGCTCATTGCCTACGATCGCTACTATGATTCGGTTATGGCATTTGTTTTTGGCAATACGCTTATCTGCAAGGATTTGGAAGTGGCCAAAGGAGTAAGTGATGTGATAACATATATCTTCTTAATCTTAAATTAAACAAATGTTTTACTTTTAGCTAAGCGCCGATAGACAAATTGGCGCACGTTGTGTTACGCTCGAAGGCGATGTTGTGGAGCCAAGTGGCACGTTGTCTGGTGGTTCGGCGCCCAAAGGTGCCAATGTGCTTGAAGAGTTGAACCAGATTCGACACATGGAACAACAAATCAAACAAAAAATGCAAGAGCTACAAAAAGTGGAGCAGGAACTAACGTAAGTACATCAATCCGTAAAAAGCAACACTCTATCAACACTTTATATCTTTGCTTAACAGTGCCGTTGAAAATGTGGCTCATAGCCATAACAAGCTGAATGAGGCATATGAGCTGCGTCAGCATGAGTTAACCATGTGCCAGAGTCGTTTAGCACACACAGCATTCCAGCAGAGCCAGGCGGAAATCGAAGAGATGAAGGAAAAAGTTCAGAGCTTGGAGCAGGCAAATGCCGAGGCACGTGAGAAACAAAAAAACTCTCAGGCGAAAGTAAAAGATGTGGAGGCAAAACTAACCGATGCCAAGGGCTATCGCGAACGTGAACTTAAAGCCGTAAGCAATGAGATGAAGGCCACCAAACAGAGAGCCGAGAAATCGCGTGCCAATTGGAAGAAACGTGAGCAAGAGTTTGAGACGTTGCAGCTAGAAATAACTGAGCTACAAAAGAGCATTGAGAAGGCCAAGCAGCAGCATCAAGAGATGCTCGATAATCTGGAGAAGTACAAAGCTGAACTTGATGCACTGCAGCAGACGAGCGCTGGTGCTGCTACTGAGGTAGCCAAATTGGAGGCAGAAATCAAGAAGCAAAAAGACCAACAAAATCAACAGAACAAGGAAATGCGTTCGCTTCTGGGCAGAAAGGATAAAATGCTCAAGGAGAATCAGGAGATTGAACTAAATGTCAAGAAGAAGGAGAACGAGATGAATAAATTGAGTAACGATTTAAAGGATGCCAAGAAACGTATGGATGCATTGGAGATTAAGTATCCCTGGATACCAGAGGAAAAGAAATGCTTTGGCATGAAGAATACACGCTATGACTATAGCAAAGAAGATCCCGTTGAGGCCGGCAACAAGCTTGTGAGAATGAAGGAGAAGAAGGATAAAATGGAACGCACACTGAATATGAATGCAATGCAGACATTGGATCGCGAGGAGGAGAACTACAACGAGACGGTGCGACGTCGTCAGATTGTTGCATTGGACAAGGAGAAGATAAAGAAGATTATTGTCAAAATGGACGAAGAGGAAGAGGGTCAGGTGAAACGTGCCTGGGAGGCGGTCAATAAGAACTTCAGTGGCATCTTTAGCACACTGCTGCCAGGTGCCGACGCACATCTCAATGCTGTCAAAACCAACGGCAAACTAAGTGGCCTGGAAATAAAAGTGGGCTTCAATGGCGTCTACAAAGACAGCCTGGGTGAGCTGTCTGGTGGCCAAAAGTCCTTGGTGGCGCTCTCACTGGTGCTGGCCATGTTGAAGTTCTCACCAGCTCCGCTCTACATTCTCGATGAGGTGGATGCCGCTTTGGACATGTCGCATACTCAAAATATTGGCAGCATGCTCAAAACGCATTTCAAAGATTCGCAGTTTCTCATCGTTTCCCTCAAGGATGGTCTTTTCAATCATGCCAATGTCCTGTTCCGCACTCAGTTCTTGGAGGGCGTCTCAACCATAACGCGTACAGTTAGCCGTTCTCTTAGACGTTAGTTTAAGTTATGCATAATTTTCAAATTTTTTTCTTACACCGATTACAGTGTTCGATTTTCTCATTATATACAAGTATAGTTTATAAACTATATGAATATTATTTTTTTTTGGTTTAACCTAAAGTCAACATTTTCTAATATTTTGAATCTTTAAATGATTATAAAAGCATTCTATTTTGCTTACATTCAAAAAAATTTATTTATTATAAGAACATTACAGTATAGTATTCAAATAGTTACGATTTATGAATTAAAAACTCATCGTTAAAAGAAGAAAATATTGTATTTAATGTAATTTATTTTTCAATTTAGTAAAATTTTCGTAATAGAATAATTTGTATTTTGCTCAGCAGTTAGGAGTAAATTTCCAACAGGGTTGGTTGCCTGGCCCAAACGTCAAATTGACGTTGGGTCATAGCGACAAAGAGAACGACACTGACAGTCGTTTGGCTGTAGCTTACAAGCGCACTAGCGAAACAGAGACAGAACGTTGGTGAGACCGTCGACGAGACGAACGCACCGCGCAAAACTCACACAGATACAAGCAAACACACACACATACACACACGCGCACAAATAGAGACAGACAGACATACTCAGGCAAACGACACAGAGCAGCGACTACGACAATGTTGGTGGAGTGCAGCTGTGAAAAATTTAAACAAAAGTGCTAAATTTGATTATTAAATACGGAAAACACAACACATCAACATTTCCAACCAACGCAGATTCCTCAAAAAGCTCGTCAACATGGTAAGCAGTCATCGAACGCTGTTGCTGGCCCCTCAAATGGTGGCTTCACAATCTTAAATCAAATCGTTTGTGTCTGTGCTTAGTGCCCACAGTGTGTCTGCAAGTGTGTGTGCTTGTGTGTGTGTGTTTGAGTACGTCGAGTACAAAAAATTCTATAACAAATTGTATGCGCGCTGCTTGTCTAGCGGCCACGGAGAAGACAGGTGGGGGTCACCGACGCCGCGTCGGGACAGTCGTAAGAAAAACAGATGATTCAATTGCATTTTCAATGATTTGTTATTATTCAATAACAATATAATGTACACAATAACACCCAAGCATTGCATCGATGAGGTGCCGGCTTTTAATGCCCAAGAACAAGTAGCTTTGTGTTGCGGCAACAAAAGCTATTTCATATTTGATTGTATATTAATTCTGAGATAACACTTGAGGAGTCGTACATTTAAAGTTAAATATTTTCTATTTATATATATTAACATCAAATTGCTTGTGAAGTTAACATTCTATTTGGGTAACATTTGAGAGTTAGCAGAGTTGCCAGGCAGCATTTTAAAAACAGCTGATTTACATGTTTGTTAATTTGAAACAAAAGAGAGTTTCAAACGCAAGGATCACATAAACATGTATAATATGTGATTAAATAGTTTATTAATCGCTTGCCTGCAGATATATTTACTATTTAATTTATTTTACTATTAATTCAAGGACCGAGTGACAAAGCCGCAGAAAAAAATGCTCATCACATTGCTGCGTGAAACGAAATACATGGAGGGCAAAAAGGAGAAGGAATGGTATTGGGAGAAAATACAGGCGGCGCTAAACACAATCGGCCCAAAGAAAACAATTATACAATGGAAAAAGGTAAGTATTTTATTCTCGCTACGATATGAATCTCTTAGTCTAATCGTTCTCTCTCTTGCTCTCTTTTGCAGTGCTGGCGCGATATGCGTTTAACGACGCGCAAGAAGCTGGCAGAGTTGAAGCGTTGCCAGCTGTCGGGAGGATCGCCGCCACCGGGCATTGAATTAAATCAGGAAGATAATGATATTATAGACATTGTGGGCACTGAATACTTTTACGAGGAGATGAACGGAGAGCTGAAGCCAGAGAATTTTATGACTGGTTTCGATTATGTGCCCGAGCACTTTTGTGATGCCATATTGACGGCTGCTGCCGGCCAGCAGCAACAGCAGCAGCAGCATATGCAACACTCAAAGGATCCACAATCGCACAGTGGACAGCAGCAGGGGCAGGATCATCATACGAATGATGGTGAGACAAATGATGCACCCGGCTCCTCGAATGGTGGCTCATATCAGGGTCAGAATGTTACCCAATTGCAGACGCACAATGGTGTTGGTGGTGAACATGGCAATGGTAATGGCACACAGACGCATCCTGGCATGCCGCCACATCCAGCGTTTCATAGTGGATTGCATCCGCATCTGCTGCGGCGCCAGCACACCAATGCTGCACTGCAGCGTGAGACACCGTTCGAGGAGAAATTGTTGCAATTCATGCAGGATGCGTTTCCCAAGAAGAGTAAAAAGCGAAAGCAACGTGATCCTGACAAGCTCTTCCTACTATCGCTTTACGAGGAGATCAAGCGCGTGCCCGAGGAGATACGACTGGATGTGAAATCCGAACTGATGCAGATCTTAAAGAAGTACCAAAAGAAGTCACCCGTCAAGGCGGAAAAGTCTTCTACTTCGACATCGTCAGCCGTTGCCAAGCTGAGCAACAATAGCAACAGCAGCAGCAGCTCCACATCCGCACATCTGTCCCATAGCATGTATCAGCTGCAAAAGAAATATGATAAGGCCGAGAAGGATGCGTTGCCACTGTCCCCCGTGGATCCAGTGCCGCTGCATGCACCACAACAATTACCGCTGTTTCAACTCCAAAAGAAGTACGAGGAAACTGCGGAGAAGGTGCATCAACAGCAGAGTGAACAGCGCAAACTGGAGGCAGCTCATCAGCAGCAACATGCTGCACATCAGCAACCGCCACCGCCACCAAACGAACAGCATTTGCATCATCCGCAAATGGCGCATAATATCATGTTCCCGCCGGCCCAGCATCATGCCCATAATCCACACCAGCAACAGCAGCAGCAACAACAACAGCAACAGCAGCAACAACATCCGCACCAGCAACAACATCATCCGCCAACGATCTTTGGCAGCGCCGCCAGCGCAGATCGCCCAGCCATGTCCTATGAGAATGTCGGGTGAATGTTGAGCCGTCTGTGGGAAGCCACTTGTGGAGTGCGCCCTTCGACGGTGTCCCCCACGACGGCAGACGCGCACAACAGCAACTGTTAAGCAACACAAAACAAACAAAAATACCATGGCCGGGATCTAATTGAAGACCGGGTTCGGATTCACTTATTCTGCGTGCAACACATTTACATTTTAGAGTATGTAATTCTGATTCTTATGCTAGTGCTTTTCTATAATGTAGCCATGAATCTGATCTTCATGTAAATTTTTTTTAAAATATTGTTTTAATCGGCGCAATCATCAAAAATTACTTCATACATACATGTATATAGATAAGATATTTAGTTATTAAGTGCATATAATATTAATATTGAAATTGTGACAAAACAAATCATGACATACAATGTATTAGATGTATGCAAAAAATACGATTAAAGAAATCGCTTAATGAACTTGTCTTATGATCATGATTAACATGAAGTATATAAAATCCTTAATAGTTTATTATTAATGGGAGATTTTTATTACCAAGTTAGTACTTCAAAACTTAAACAATTTAGAGCTCAAGATAATGTTAACTTTACAAGAGCTTTAAGGAAAGTTTTAAGGCTTTTTGAAAAGAATGAATAGTTCGTTATTATAATTTTGTGCGATTAGAAAAAAACGAACTTCTTTATAAGGTAATATTTCTGGAAAGATCTTCAACAATAGATCAATTTAAGTAGACAGCAATGTGTGCAATTGAAGGATAAGATTAGGTATCTGCCTTAAATACTTTTACTTATTTCGTTATCAGAAAAGTTTAATAGCAAATCTTCAAACAATATTATAATATTATTATTTTGTATATGAACTTTATATCTGTAAGTCTTAGGACTTAAGCAAGTCTAAGAAGAACAAACAAATAAGATTTCATTTACATTTGTGCAAGAGATTAGATTGTCAAGAGGGAATTCTCCGCAGCTTACGAACTTTTTGAAATGATCATTTGTTTATCTTTGCAGTTTGCATGCAGATGGTTTGTGGGTTATTGGCACACGAATGAACGAAGTGTGTCTAACTCGTATCTTTGTTTCGTGTAATAAAACGAGATTACGATCAACGGAGATACGCAGATCATAAAGCAACGAGATGAGTGCACTTATCAGTTGCGTGGGATTTGCGACAGTAGCTGGAGATCTCACTAAGTATCTAATGGCATTCTAGTCGGGCCATTGGCCCAGAGCGGTTCAACGTTAAGGATAACCCAAAACCGGAAAAACTTAACGTTTTTCCAACGGATTTCAAGAAAGAACTTAAAGTGATCTTTTGTAGTGTGATAAAAATATAAAAAATAATTAAAATGGCAGGTATGAAAGTGTTTGAAACAAAGTGAATTTAATATTCAAAAAAATAGTGCTTGTTAATTGTTTGAATTTCACTGATCTGGTTCAAGATTGAACTAAACTTAACCACAATTTACCTTCGTTTGTTGTTTCTGGTTGCGGTTAAGCTATAAATGTCAAGCCAACAACACCTTGCAAATTTGTATATAAAGTTTAACAATGCGTTTTATACAATAATAAATGATTAACTAATAACTCTTTCAGTTGAGGCTCGTACGGTGCTTTGGTATATGGCATTTGTCGGTTTCATTGTCAACTATATGCTACGTATTAATCTAAATATAACCATTGTGGATATGATTGCGGGAGTTGATGATTTTAAGTCTAAACTACCTTACAATCAAACTAACACATCAGCTCCAACCTTTTCCATTCACAATGTTAGTGCACGGACCGAACGTTATTCGTTGGAACGACAGTTTTTGGATTGGGCAAAAGTGAGTAAGAGTTTGACTTAGGTTGCATTATGAAGCATCTATGAAGGAGGTTGAAAAAAAAATTGAGCATGTAAAACATTTCGATTGACAAAGTTTAGTGATGTTGAAGTGACAAATTTTTAAATTTCAATCTTTATTGTAACTTATCACAAATTTCTGAAAGGTTAAGTTAAATTTAATACACTGAAATCATACTTAAATAAACTTTTTCCTCTCTCTCTCTCTCTCAGATCGACTACGAACGGGATGGCTTCCATTGGAATGAGAAGGAGCAGAGCACTTTGTTAGGCTCATTTTTCTGGGTACATTGGGTGCTTCAGTTACCCGGCGGAATATTGGCACGTAAATATGGTACAAAGCTTGTCTTTGGATGGGCAAATGCTATTGGAGCATTCTGTTGTTTCCTCATACCAATTGCATCTTACTGGAGCTATGGAGCTTTGCTCTCTTTGAGAGTTTTTCAGGGATTCATAACGGTGAGTATTGTTAAAGATTGATATTTGATTGGTAAAAGTTGAAAGTGTGTTAAAATATTTGTTAAAAAAATCAAATTTTTAAGATATAACTTCTTTAACTAAGTAATTTTATCGATCGCAATTTTGTAACGTCTTTCAGGGCTTAGCTTGGCCATCGATGCATGTGCTGACGGCCAAATGGATACCTCCGAATGAGCGTAGTAAATTCGTGAGCGCCTATGTGGGTAGTTCGGTGGGCGTGGCAATGTTTTATCCAATATTTGGATATATCATTGCCTGGACCTCTTGGGAGTGGGTTTATTACATTTGTGGCGTCTTTGGCACACTATGGTTCATTGCCTGGCAGTTCCTTGTCTTCGATAGTCCCGCCCAGCATCCTCGTATCGCACAATCCGAGCAGCGTTATATTGAAAAGTCGTTGGGTGCCTCGGTGCAGAGTAGTACACCGGGTCCGACACCCTGGAAAGAGATTGCCACATCGAGACCCGTTTGGATGAATGTGGTGGCCCAGTGGGGTGGCATTTGGGGACTGTTTACACTGATGACACATGGTCCGACCTATTTTAGATTGATACATCATTGGAACATAAGAGCGGTAAGGCTAAAAAAAAAAATTATTATCTTATTCTTAATCTTAAGGTCTTAACTCAATATTTTTACACAATATCCAATTCCTTTGTTATACAGACCGGCTTCCTTTCGGGCATGCCGCATATGATGCGAATGATCTTTGCCTTTATTTTCTCCACTTTCTCGGATTATTTGCTACGCACTGAACGCCTTAGTCGCACAAATGTTCGAAAACTGGCAACAGCAGTTTGTAAGTTTAAACGAAAATAACTTTTTTTTTTTTTTAGTTTTTAGTTTTTAACAATATTTCCATTACTTTCTTAGGCTGTTGTGTGAAAGGCATGTTGGTGTTGGCCTTGGCTTACTTTGGTTATAATGCAACGGCTGCGATTGTACTGGTCACACTGGCTACAATGTTCCATGGTGCTGTCTCCTCGGGTCCATTGGCTTCAATGGTGGATTTGTCACCAAACTATGCTGGCTTAGTGCTTGGCGTTGGTGGCATGATCGGGTGCATGCCTGGTTTTATATCACCGATTATTGTCGGCATACTAACACAAGGAAATGTAAGTAACGAATTCATAGACGAATATCTGTGCTCCATTTAAATTATTTTCATCCAATCTTATAGCAAACAATTGATGCTTGGAAGCATGTATTTATGCTTACTGCAGCAATGTTGATTGGCAGTGGGATTCTTTATGTTCTGTTCTCGGATTCGACGTTGCAGCCCTGGAACAGTGGTTGCCACGCCCAACAGCCACACGATGCTGGCCTGAAGGAGCTGCAAATCTACGAGGAGAAACTTCCATTGCAATCGAAAGCTGTAGACGAAGCCGATTCGGAGGAAGCTACAGCTACCGTAAAGACTGCTGACAAGTGATAAGCGTTGACGTTGGATGTCAGTTTAATTGCCATAAGTCTATGCTAGTTATAGGCAACGCTTTGCTGTGATAAGCGGTCCAAAGGCAAAGTAAAGTTATCTATAAAATATATTAAGTGAGTGTTTCTTTGGTAAATAAAATGTGCGAACTGTAAATGTTAAACAAAAAAGTTTTAATTTATTTGGTATTTGCATATTTGGTTAACGATCAAAGTAGAAGAAGCATTCTAGGTGCTTAAAGATAAGCTAAAGTAAATATTTTGACGCTTTCGGCTAGATAAGACTGTGCAAAAATAAAAAAAAACTGACATTGAAATTGTGCTTTGTGAAGGATGTTCATCGAAGGTTTTGATTCAATATTAATCGTATACAAATTTTGATTAGAAACGTTAAAGAAATGCTGAAAAGTTTTAAGTCAACTCTTAATCGTTGTAAATGGAAGATTATTAAAATAAGATTAAGCAAGGTAAAGAGAAACTTTATCAACACACTTAAAGGTAAATGTAGGTCGGGAAGGTAATCAGGAATGATTAATAGATGAAGTTAACACTTAGATAAACATTTTAAAATATAGTGATTGCAATTGGGAAAAAGGTTTTATGGGTCCCTTACTTTGTATAACCTTACTTATCTAAAGCTACTTTTATATACCATTTAGTTTATGTCTAAAAATATTATTATCTTCAAGATTAAGGATGAACAGCACTGAAAATCAAAAGGGTTTTTAAGACAGAAAAATATAAATCTTTGAAAAGAATGCCTAATAGTTAAAACCTTAAAATATATAAATATTTTTAGCCCAAAAGAGAAAATGTAAAAATGTTTATAAAATTCAAAACCTCAATCACTTTTATGGAAGTATTTGTAAGTATTGCTTGCATAAGTCTGTGCCTCAATTCAACCGTTATTCTTCCAGTCAATAATATTTACCAATTGAGCCCAACTTACCCCATGCAAAACCGAGTTAGCCTTCGACCTGAACTTTGTTCGAACTTGAGAGCTGAGAGTTAATAATTGCAATTTAAATCAAAGCTGATTGAAGCGTAAAATCGTTTTCGTTTTTATTGCAGTCAGAATGATTCTGCTCTTCCTCTTTCCACAATCGCATTCACATTACGCTTTCGTAGCTCTCATTACTCATACCACAAGGTGTACAATTGGATATTTGATGTGGATGTGGATGTGGATATGGATGGGAATGAGAATGAGCCATGATACCGGCTAGCAGAGCATAGAATTGCCCTTTAGACAAGTCTTGATGGTGTTGTTGTTGTTGTTGGGTGATGCCGAGTCATCTTAGTTTTTTCCTTGCATTGGCGTCCATTTCGGATTGCACTCCAGGGAGTCATAGATGCCACACACAAATGCCCAGTTTCCTTCATCCGATTTGGCACTCTCTCTTCCCTTTACTCCCTTTCCTTAATCCAGTCAATGTCCTGTCACTTGATCCCACAGCAAAAGTCACAAAAAAAGGAAAAAAAAACGAAGAAGAATAACTGATAGAGATTAATTGGTATCCCGTTACGTACGATTCGTTGCCAGCATTCGTAATGGTCGGAAATATTGAAAGGTGCCAGAAATCCAAATAATGCGATTATATCACATCATCAAGCGCATTGAAATTCGAACTGTAAAATTGAAAGAAAAAGAGAGAGAGAGAGCACAGATGACTTCACAACTGTAAATGTAACTGTGACTGTTAAAGTTCTCCCATTACGCAAACCACTCTCATAATCTGATCCGTTTTAAATTTCTCTGCCTGTTATTTATTCATATAAGAAATTATCGTTTATTTAATCGCACATTCGTATGAGAGGGAGCTCTTTTATGCTTTTTGGCAATTCTCATTGAATGTGAAGTGTGTTTATTTCCCTCTCCCTTGTTTTGCATACTTACTTGCAATTTTCGTATTGCCATTTGGTTTATCAGACGACGTGTTTCTCAAGTGTATTCTTCAGAGACATTGTCGCTTTCGGCTGTAAACAACAGTTATCTCTATGGCTTTCGAACAAAGAGCACACAAACAAAGAATCCGCTAAACCTAAAACGCGACTTCATAAAAAGCATAAACAGCAAAAAAAAGAAAAACATTGCGTACGGATTTGCGAAATACCGGCGGAGCAGCAAAAAAAAAAAAACAGTGGCAGGCAGGAAGTAAATTCAATCGTAAACAACGCAATCAAAAATTCATTCAAACGAAGCATTAACGCTTATTCCGTTTAGCCAGTTCCCCAACCTTTCTCTTGCTTTTTGAAGCATTGGTTGCTGGGTGTTTAAGGGGGTGAGCGCAAACGAGAGGGTGTCGTCCGGGATTGGGCTCGTTTGTCTCGCGCTGTCTCATTGTCAAAATGCAACAGGGCGGCGGTTGTTCGAAAATGCCAAAAAAAAAAAAAAGAATAAGCGTGCAGTTGTTAAGGCGGAGTTTTGATACCCTTACCGTACCTGATGTATGTAACAAGGTATATTGGCTGACAGTAAATGAAATATTCGAGTTTGAGCAAAGTAGAGCATAGAAAAGAGAAACTCAACTTTTACTTAGCATGTTTGCATGTGTTGTTATTTCTGCACATGCAAATGTAACGGTGCATCGCTAGAGGTGAATAATAATTCCACCATGAACTAGTCAACTGTGTGCAGCTAAATAGAGCGCGAGAGAGATCAAAGGATCAGTAAGCGTTAAACATTGTGCGCGTTCATTTCGTAGTGAGCTAGTGTTTGTGATTTTGCTGCTGATGGTAAGTAACTGTACTCTCAATTTAATTTTTACCGCTGTACGCATACACACAAATTTTTTCCAATAAGTTTGTTTTAAGAATAAGTTTGTGCATGTATAATAAGGTTGTGTGCAGGGTATGTACCAGCAGAACATTCTCGTCTAAAGTTCTCCTGTTATAATTTTCAATTTTAGCCATGCCGTTCGTTTTTTTTTTGCGCCACTTAGGCAAGTACATTTGTTATGTGAAGTCCCAGTGCCTGGTTGCAAGTTGATTTTTTTGTTGTTGTTTTGCTTAGTTCCGGGCACGTCGGTTCATAATTTTCCATTTCCATTCCAAGCGCCACGTTAAATGAAACCACGAAGAGCGACGAATAAATTGTGCATGGTGTGCGAATGTGCGTGTGTGTGTGTGGGAGAGAGTAGATGGAGGTTTTGTATAGCTGTACCTGTTTGCATATGAGATTCCAGGAGCACGTGTTTACATACATGTTTATGTGTGTGTGTGTGTGTGGATGTGTGCAAAAGTACCGGAGGCACTCTGTAACAATGAGGCGTGGTGTATAAGTATCTGTGGCAATAAATTTAATTTGCACAGTGAAAAAACAAAAAAAAAAACAGCAACAACAAAAACATCGCAAATCCATTTTTTATGCCGTATATATTCCTTTGTTCCCATGTGCATTGGGTTTTGCAGCGGGATTAATGGATGTGCGAACATGCATATAACGGTAAAAGGTATGCAAATATAAGCTTTTAAAAATCTGTTTAACGGCAACTCTAAATATTTTTTTGTTAATTTAAACAAAAAAATCGGTTGAGATTGAATATTACAAAGTATTAGCATTAAAACAACGATTTCTTAATCTTTTGGTATATTTTTCTATAAGTTCTTAAGTTCATAAGTTTTAGCATAAGTTGGCTAACCTTTTGGCATTGTGAACTTATTCATTAACATTAATTATTTAGGCATGGACAACATCTATAATCTTTAATTTACACATCTGTCTTGAGTCCCTGATGGACCAGAAACCCCACTCCCCGCCAAGAAACTCAAATACGACCACTCAATCATAAATATTATTAATAATGTGTGCGGCATTCAGTTTTGTGGTTTCTACTCACTTTTCTCTTTCTGTTTGTATGTGTGTGTGTGTGTGGGAGTTTTGCTCTTTACACTTTGCCAGCAGAAGAGAGCCTTCAGGCTAATTTATTTAGTTTAGCTTAGTTCGGTAGCTGCAGAACAAACTACAACTACAACTTTAGCGCTAACCAAAAACTTACTTTACGACCCAACAACAGCAACATCTCTCTGTGGAGTTTTGAAAACTGTTTGAATGTTTGAGTTTTGCTCAACTCAAGTTTTTTGGCTGGCATCTGCAAGTTTTTGGCATACACACACACATACATATTTACATATTTACACTTTAGCTGCGTTCTGTCATATTTTTCTGTCTGCCTCATATTCGAATGTTAAATATGAAAACCACTTTGCACGTTGCCTTCAGTCCTAGATGCCAAATTAAAGTTGTCACATTAGGCAAATGAACGAGCCTGCCTTCAAAATTTATCCACTAACACATGGAAGTGTCCCTGTATATGTGTGTGTGTGTGTGTGTGTGCCAGTTAAAAGCATCGCTCCTTGTTTTAATCTTGAAGATATAACTTTGGCGTTGGCGATGATAAATCATAAAAAGCCCCCACCAAAAAAAAAAAAAAAATAAGGACAAAGGCAAATGCAGAGCGGCATACGGCTACACTTGAAGAAAAATATAATTATTCATTGTATTTTATTTCATGGAAATATTCTTAAATTTTCAGCATTTTCTCAAGTGTATTTAGCCAGAAACTGGGACCCTTCATAACAGGACACGTTGCTATATGGTGCACGTGGACGTAGTCGCCACACGAACAGACAGACAGAAAGACCGAGAGGCAGCAACAATATGTGAATATGTTATTTGTTTTGGGAATTGTGAAAATCTCAACAGGTCCCCGCACTTTGCATATTATTTTTAATACCAGCCAGTTCAACATCCAAGACGCAGCAAGTCGTGCGCATTCATCCGGCACCATCTTCAACATTTTGTGGCTTCAAATTTTGGGTTTGGGTGTTTTTCGGGTCAGCCAATTGCCAGCCTGATGTCAGTTATTGTATCTATCTTGTGTTCTTGTGGCTTACCACTACATGGAACGCGTCATATTTTTGTTCTAAAGTCCTGTTTGTCTTAACATTCCAGTGGGCAATATTTGACAGCGCCCTCTTTTGGGTTAGAAGGGGAACTACTCATCATCTGGGTTAATATTTGCATATCCATAACATCTTGGCGTTTTGTAATCAAGCGGAAACTTGAAGATTTTAAGTAGTCGATGCTTATATAAATTTCAATTTCTTTAGTATTTAGATGTGACCTGTGAGATTAAGAGAGAGAGACAGAGAGAGAGCGTAATAAGTAACGGTGCGCTCTCAGTTAACAGTTGATAGGCATTGCCAGGTCAAAATGCAACTCTTAATTTCAATAATATACAGGATGTCTATCTAAGATGTTAAATTCTTTTATTCATTCTACACTTGATCTAAAACAGTTGTCATCAATTTTTAAGCTTAAGTCCATTAGAATAACTGTCTACTACATATGTATGTATGTATATACATTTACAACTGATAAATTTTCGTGTAGCTCAACTGAGTTGGTTGCAGTTGAGAGAGAGAGAGAGAGAGATTGCCTTTTATGCGGACAGTGCATTATTCATGAGTGCAAGCAAATTGAATAGCAAGTGGAACACGTAAATTTCCTTCATATGGAATGGAAGTAAATTGTGTGCTCTTGCATTGTCTTGTTGGTTGGGGGTGGGGTGGGGTGGTCTGTCAATGCGAATTATACTCGACCACAAGTAAGCCAACAACAAACAACAAATTCCACCTCAGCCTCGCTTGCGCTCTCTCTCTGTCTCTCATTCTCTCTGAGTAAGATTTCACCTTTACATAGAAGTTGAATTCCCATGTTGAACATTCATTCTGATTATGCACACCACAGACACACATATATGTATGCACTCATACATACATATTTCGATATGAATATCATATTGAGGCAAAGGAAGTGTTTCGTTTGGTTCGTTCGAGGCGAGTCTGGCTAAAGATTCAATTAACCGTCATAACAAAAAGTCCCACAATTCAAATGTTGACGGCACAATTTTAGGCTTTATTAAATTATCATTCGATTATGCCATTATGTGTCTTCGATTGCAATGGGATTGGGATTGGGATTAGAAATGGGATTGGTATTGGTATTGGGATTTGGTAGTAAGAAATGGCCATGTCAATTGCAATTGGCATTGGATGTGTGTTGCTTTTACTTAATGGCACATCCGGCGGATGTTTAATGATACTTTGCCTCCGGCTAGGGTTGTTTTCCTCAGAAGAAACCCCTTTTTATACCCTGATCCCATTAAAAATGGGAAAAAAGGGTATAATGAAGTTGTGCAAAAGTATGTAACAGGCAGAAGGAAGCATCTCCGACCCTATAAAGTATATATATTCTTGATCAGCATCAACAGTTGAGTCGATATAGCCATGTCCGTCTGTCCGTCTGTCCGTCTGTATGTATGAACGCGTCGATCTCAGAGACTATAAGAGCTAGAGACTCCAGATTTGGAACTTAAGCTCGCCTAATCCCTAGGCAGTACAAGTTTCTTTCCGATTTTCGATAACTTTGCCCGTTTCCGATATACACATGGGATCGATAACAATAAAATCTTGAATTTGGAAAACTTTGAGATGCAATTTGAATTATAAAACAAAATAATGACAATCTGTGAAATTTTTATCGAAATCGGATAATAAGCACCGGAGATATGGGACATTGAAGTTTTGTATGCAGTATGCGCGTACACACACAAACACATACTTGCAAGCACTGACTGTACGCGTAAAGTATAGGGATCAGGGTATCGTCTAGTCGGGATTTCTCGACTAGAGCCTTCTTACTTGTTTTATTCACATTTTCAAGAACGACCCTTTCTTTAAAGTTTCGATATGTTTTTTTGTATACCATGTAAAATGTTTTTATGCAGCGCAAATTGCTATGTGATGAAAGTGTATGTATCTTTTTCTTGTGTGGCGCATACTCCAAAATGAATTATGTGTTCAATGTGTTCACCAATATCCATTAAATATAACGGTTATGGTCTCACGTACGGCCATTTTGGGAATTTTAAATATGAAAACTGCTTAAATTGTCCACAAAACGGGCATTTGCAAAACGAGCGCAAAAAGTGGCGAAAACCCAACATCTAAACAGGTGAAAATGGTTGAAATGAATATGTTAACTGAATGTAAATTTCGTAAAACAAACGAAGAACATGAAGCGATCAGGATATATTATTAGGACACACGTTACAAGATCTGTGAAATGATAAAGTTTCAAGAAATACTTAAAAATTCACCTTCAAATAATCATATTGAGTAAGGTTCGACACATTTATAAGCCATGACTCGAAACTCAACCGATTTAAAAAAAAAACAATTCTTTTTTTCCAAAACTTAATACTCTATTTAAACCCTAATACACTTTTCTTGAGATCGAAATTGATGTTAAAACTCATCAAATTTTGTTGTCATTGTTTTTCTATTGCAGAAAAGTTTCAATCTTTCGATTATTATAATTGAGTCGATAAAAGCATTTAACATAAAATTCATGTCAAAAATCGATTACAGAAAATCAGGTTAAGAAGATTTGTTAAGAACTTGTATTGGCCATAGCTTCCTTAAAATTAAAGAAAGTCTTAAGTGTATAAATTGTATCGCATCTATAATAGTACTATACTGAAAGTTGAAAACATTTTTTCGCAAATATTTCTTTTATTTCTGCACACAAAACTTTTATTTTGATGTAGTTTCGGACATTTTCAACTACGTCCTGATTGATCCGCCTTCTCCAAACCTTCGCTAACCGCCCCAAAGCAACATCAATTGCGCCAATTTGCCAATGAATGAACCACTTCTAACTTTCAGTCCGGAATGTGTCGAAGCTGCAAAACCGCAACCCTTTGCTTTTTATATTGGTGTCCGGTGCCATCACTTTGTATACCTTTGGGTGTTGGCCAACGCCAATCAAGCGCAAAACCATTTTTGACATGCCTCGGACAACGGGTGGACAAAGCTAAAGCGTAAAGTCCAGCCAACCACAACCAACCAAAAGCAACCAGGAAACAAGGACTCTCTCTCTTTCTGCCTTTTCTGGACAATGACAATTCAATTACAGAAATGGAAATAGCGTCAGGCATAAAAATCAAATAAAAACACCAGGCATAAAACTCTTCTCTCTTCTGGCTATATATATATATATGTAAGCAAATAAAATCAGTGGGCAATGTGATTGCCGGGGCGTGCCACACACACACACACACACAAACTGGGTGACCATAACCATATTTTTATACCCTGATCCCATTAAAAATGGGAAAAAAGGGTATAATGGATTTGTGCAAAAGTATGTAACAGGCAGAAAGAAGCATCTCCGACCCCATAAAGTATATATATTCTTGATCAGCATCAATAGTCGAGTCGATTTAGCCATGTCCGTCTGTCCGTCCGTCCGTCCGTCCGTCCGTCCGTCTGTCCGTCTGTATGTATGAACGCGTCGATCTCAGAGACTATAAGAGCTAGAGACTCCAGAATTTGAACTTAAGCTCGCCTAATCCCTAGGCAGTACAAGTTTCTTTCCGATTTTCGATAACTCTTCCCGTTTCCGATATACACATGGGATCGATAACAACAAAATCTTGAATTTGGAAAACTTTGAGATGCCATTTGAATTATAATACAAAATAATGATAATCTGTAAAATTTTATTAAAATCGGTTAGGAAACACCGGAGATATGGGACATTGAAGTTGTGTATGCAGTATGCGCGTACACACACACACGTACTTGCAAGCACTGACTGTACGCGAAAAGTATAGGGATCAGGGTATCGTCTAGTCGGGATTTCTCGACTAGAGCCTTCTTACTTGTTTTTTTTTGTGGCTTTTGATTAAGTTCGTTTCTCCATCTCCCTCGCCGGATTGGTTTGTTGTTTGTTCCTGTTGCCGGTCAATTGGCAATTTTGGCGCCATACGCACGTAAAGTTAAAATGTCAGCTCCCCTTTTTTGGATGAAATTCCCACGCACAGGTCGGAAGTGAAAACCAAATTAATTTGCCTAAAAGTGCATCGAAAGACATTTGCTGGTTTTGTGGCTTTTGTGGTTGACACCTAATACTTGGCCTCAAAAAAAACCATTGACAACTTCTTCGGCCTTAAAGCCATGACTAAATTACAGCAAAGCGTTTTTGGGGTAAGAATAATTCGGTGGCAGCTATTGAAAATTCATAGCCAAAAATTTATTCATGGCCTGCTGCCTGGCTCCTGGGGGGCATTAATATTTAAGCAGCATCGTCGTCCGGCTGACTTCGGGGTCCGGAGTCCGGAGTCCACAGTCCACAGTCCCGAGTCCACCTTGTGCGACAAAAACCGTCACATACACACAACTTTTTGCGGCTATCGCGCTGGAAGGAGAGCAAGATGGAGCTGTCAGTAACGGTGTCTCGAGAACATGAGGGCTACATTTTTACGGCTTTAAGTTTTTTTTTTTTTTATATTTTTTTTTTGGTGCGCTTACTTCCTTGTGAGGTAGCAATAACAGTGGTTCGAAGGTGATAAGATGAAAAAATTATGAAAGTGACTTTTCTGGAATAATAAATTTTTAAAGATTTTCTGCTTTGCTTCTTAATATTATTATTTATATTGTAATAAATGCTTTTTATACACGTTTTAAATATTTGTTTACCTAAAAACACGAATCAAGTTATATATAAACTCTTTCTTACAATTGACTGACTGCTATCACTGCACAGCCCAGTTGTGTACTCAAAAAATAATCATATTAGTACTTGAAAGAAGTATTTATTGTATACTTGCACCACTGTGCATCCCCACCACAACACACACCCTTTCCCCTTTCTCCACTTCATTTGCAGTTTGAAATCGCCTTTTAGCCCGTCTGACACTCGCATAATGTCACAAGAAAGTGTTCAAACTACACATTAATTTTTGATCAAAATGGCATTCGACTCGCTCGAAAATTGTCTCACTGCTGTATACACATATATATATATATATGTTAGAAGAAGGTTTTCGAAGGCAAATAAAAAGGGATATTTGTAAAGGAAACGGTTGCATGCCACATTTGCACTTTGTTTATTGGACATTTAATACGAAATGTCTTATAAATTACATACTTACCTAACTCGAAGCATTACAAAAATTGTGAAGATTAACAAAAGAATATTTCATTAAATCAAATTTCGACACCGTTTTTATGTTTTTTATTAATGCAATTTGATTTGAGAGTTTTTCAAGCTTGATTTTTGGTCCTCGATTTTTGGCCTTAAGCTTTGGGTGATGGGGGAAAAGGGGAACGGGCAAAGGGAAGTTGCTAGCCATTGGACTAACAAAAATTCATTTATTTTCATTTATTGTTTCACATTTCCCACAGGACGGCGAGAAGTTGCAATTACCGCAATGCCGAAGCACAAGGAACAAAAAAAAAATATATATATATATATATATTTGTGGCCGCGATGCGTCGCAGAAAAGTTTCCTTTTTTTTTTATATTTTCTTCTCTCTGTGTTTTTTTTTTTTGGGAATTTTATTTGCTTTTTTTTTACAGCCCAGGAGTGTTCATAATTTTGTTGACTTGTCGTGTAGATTGTAATTTTTTACTGCAGGACAAGCGCAAATACATAATTGAATAACCAGCGAAAGAAAAGGCAAAAGGGTGCAGCAGATCCTTCGACGGAAGTAGTCAGAAGGAGGAAAGGACAATTGGCAGAGTTGGCAAAAGTTTTAATTCAATTTTTTCTGCGTTGTTAACTTGAGACGCAGTCGCTCGCTCGCTTGCTCGCTGGTTGAAGTTGATTAATTTCGCATTTTTACGCTTGAAAAGGAGCAAAAATTTCTTCTTCACTTCTTCTTCTTCTTCTTGTTTCACGCACTGAACTTTTGCTGCTGCTTAACTTTCATTCTTTCATTCTTCTCCGTTCTTCTCCATGCACCAAGCACGCGGAATCTTTTTTCGTGACTAAAATATGGCGTTGAATCCTTTGGGAAATTTCGATATCACACTTTGTTCGTCATGCCTTAACCATATGTGTGTGTAACTGCGTGTGTTTGTGTGTGCACACAAGCAATTTCTGCTGCCAGAGTTCATTACACATACACACTTACATACATATAAAATGAAATGAAATGTCGAAATGAGCAAAAGTAATGAGCAATGCTCGGGGACGAGTAGGTAGCAGACAGAAAGGAAAAAAAAATTTTGCCCAAGCAATGATTAACCACATGGCAGGCAGGCAGACAGACAGAGACAAAGCTTAGGACACCCTTTTACTGTGTTTCGTGTGTGGTTTCCTCCACCCACCCACTAAAATCATAATTATAACAAGAGCATCAATTTCTTGGGTTGGTTTTTCGATTCTGATTTTCTCTTTTGCTGTTAATAATTGACGTATGAACAAGTATGGGGCTGAAAGTGTGTGGATCAAATTGCACGTGTGTTTTGCAATTAAAAAGAAATTATTGATGATTTATATAGATAGTTCCTCACACTTGAGATACTTTTATTGAAACAAAGTCATTTTTTATACTTGTCAACTGTCGAAAAAAGCTCAATTTTAGTTAAAATATAAAGTAATATGTATCCAAAGCTTATAGAACATAACATACAAACTCAACTTACATCGAAGTTTTATAAATTGCAAGCTATTTTGTTTCATATTTTATGCGAAAATAATTTTTTCAATGTCTTCAAATGACTTTGACTGTTCTAATCTGTTCCGATTAGACCTACCAGAAATTTCTTACCCATTTCCCTTCAAACTTGCAATACTAACTTCGCCATACATAACCCCTTCCGAATCCTATGCTCTCTATATAATGAGCTTTCCAAATTATTTGATGGGTCCACTTCTAGTGTCTCGCTTAAAATAATAGTTTTGTATCATTTGTCTATATGTTCGCGAACATCGTAATCGTACGTTAAGCGATGTGCCCCTCGGTCGGTTGGGCGGGAGGTGGATTGCTAAATGCTTGGGTCCGCGCGCTAACAAGCCGGTGCTTGGTATCGTTGGGCCACTTGTATGTACTGTCTCGTTTAGTACATCAACGTCCATATATATATAAAAAAAAAAGGTGTAAATAATAGTTCAATAAATTTTTTGTTATTTTTACTGCTCTTAAAATTTTTTTTTGCTTTAAAATTCTTTTAAGTTTTTAACATACTTTTTTTTATTTAAATATTTGTATGTTGTTTTTGATCAAAGCAAAGTGGTTTTAACAACCTTTGTCTTTAAATATATCTTTCTATTCACTTTGCTTTAGAACTTCAAAAGAAAATGGATAATAACCCAATACCAATATTTTACATAACGAAAACAACTGTGAGTTCTAATTCAAAGCGTTCTTGGAGAAAGTTTTGAGAACCGTAACAAAAACAGCAAAAACCGAAGCTGCAAACAATCAAAAGAAGCTTTTGTAACACTTAAGAAAGCAGATCATTAATTTGCGTTGCAGAATAGCAATAAAAAAGAGGCAAAGAATGTGAAGAATAAAACGCAAAGAAAAACAGAGAGGGCTGACAATAAATCAAATGTATCTATTGTTGTTTATTGTTGCTACATTGGTCATAAGTATGTAAATTGTGAACCTCGAAATCATTTAATTATTCGATAAGATTCCAAATTTGCATATGACAAAAACAAATCAACTAACAACAACAACAACAAACAATAATCATATTCTATGTAATTACGAAACGAATTGAAGAATCGTCAACAATTAACAGATTTAACTTTGTTGATGACTCAACCTCAGCTTAACTTGGCTTTGTAGCTAAAAACGGATTTTTGTTTTACTTTGGTTGTCAACCGTTTTGCCCGTTTTTCAGTTGTCAGTTGTCAGACTTTTGGATGAAGGCCACCAAACTCTATTTAAAGCTCAACGCAGATCATTTCAATTGGCTTTAGATACGAAGCAGTTTTCAGTTTATTTGGCAAGCATTTAAGTTTATGGGTTGGGTACTTGAAGATATTAATTACACTTGGAAAAAACTTGTTAAGACTTTTTAAGAAAACTTAAGAGAAAAAATATAGTAAAATCAAACTATATGTTAAAGTTAAGATAATTAAGATATAAATAACATTAAATTTCTTCCACTTAAGATTTTTTGCAAATACAATTAAAAAAAATCCTAAAAAATAATAATAAAAAAAAAATTTAAGAAATTTCCAACTTATTTCTTAATCCGAAAAATATTTCCGTTCTTCATTCCAAATAAAATGATCTATAATTTTTTTGTTTTAATACTAGTTCGTATTTTATTTTCAGTGCAATAAGTTTCTTAGCAATTATACATAGAATATTGTGGTAATAAGCAATTTAGCAATAATGGGTGAATAATAATAATAATTTAAGTGTTTAACTACTAAGCGCTGCGTGCAAAAATCACAAAAAAAAGCAGTTAAGCTAAAGCAAGCTACCGATTACGGCCAAATAAAAACGATCTATCGTTCTCTAAGGTCTGACCCTTGACCTCGAAACGTTGTGTACGTTGGATGGGCTCCGCCTTGCTCTTGATCAAATATTTGGCAAACTCCGCTGGCGAACGAAACGATTTGATCGGAAACTTGCCAAAGCGACCATTCGTCTTGGACACCACATAGTAGATGGGATAAACGCCTGGTGTCATCTGGACGGGCAGGACAGCGGTTGCCAACGGATTGGAGTCACTAGACTCGAGTTGGGAGGTGGGGAACTGGAGCTGCTTCTGTTGCTTCTTTTTTAGTTTCTGCTTGGGAGAGGCTTTTAGTTCGGGCGTGTATTTCATTGTGCTCGTCGATGCTTCACCACTATTCGTTATTCTGCCAGGACGCATCCTTTTCGAGTCCACATAGAGTCGTTTGCGTTGTCCCTGAGCACCGGGACGTAGCGTCTGCACTTGAAAGACTTCCGAGTTCATTTGACTGCCAGTGCGATCCTTTTTTAGGGGCAACTCCAGCGGACTGACCCTGATTACCTTTTGTATTTCGTTCTCAATCTTAATGACATCTTCCTTGATGACATCCTCGGGTGTCTCCGTGGCGTTAATCGTTTGTAGACTAATCCACGTCACAAGCACCAAAAACTGTAGAAATACAAATATTTTTTTTGTGTTTTCCCCATTTTTAAAGACTCATCAAAAACAACGAAATCAACAGTGAAATCAATTAATAAAAATTTACCAAATGTTGTCGAGTGATAAACATCTTGTAAATTACTAAATAGTATCTACTGGGCTTGGGTTCCGGTTCAGGTTGGCTTCTGTTTCTTCAGTTTTGAGATCTGTTCCCGCTGCGAATTTTGCGACTTTAATTAAATGCTGCCGTTTGATGACTGAGCTAAGATCGTTGCTTCAAACGAAGCTGTAAGCTTTTCAACACAGTTTTGTCTTTTCCCCTGATCTTGCATCTCTCTCTCTGTCTCTCTCAGTTCTTCCCAATGATATACATATTCTCATAATATATGTGGCCTTTTGTTGTTCTACCAGATACAAATTATGAGCCAGAATTTATGTAGAGGTGAACATTATTATATTTTATTTATTTTTTTTTTTGTGTTCACCTGTTCAACTTGCGTAGCCAGATAGAGTATTTTAAGAACTTGGTCATTAAATTAGCAACGCTAAGCAATAATTGGCATGAAGCTTTAGATTTATGATCTGATTCGTGTAGTTAATGTACATTGCTTCCTGGTTAACCCATTTAAGTGGGGAGTATTGTCGTTGAATATCGACTTTTTCATTTAGTTAACGAGTCTTTTCTTGGTCCTGACGGACTACTATCAACGCACGGTCCCTAAGACCTAATGATCTATTGGTAGCGATAGGACTGTGGGTGAACACTAAGATCAGTCATGACGTCATTCGATATTGTTATTATGATATAACTATATGATACTTTATAAAAACAATTCCCAATTTGATTAAGATTAAACTTATTATAATTATTAAATATAGTTATTTTTTATTTGAATTTACTTAAAAGGGTATTAAAACTTCTTTATTTAACTACGTTGATTAAATCATAAACATTTTTTGTTTTTGCTATTGTCATTTCGAAAAGCCAACGATCTAACAAACAGTGGGTCACAATGCGAAACAGAGAAGAGTCAACGCTATCTTCAACAGCAACAAAAATAACAACAACAAGAGAAACTAGCAAAAAATACAAACAACAAACAACTCAAAGCTACATAAGTTGATAAGTTTGTTGAATAAATTGTGATTACCTCATTGATTAATTTGTATGTTGTTTCGACGCAGTCGGCGTCGGCGACCTCTCTCTCAAATTGTAGATTTCATCTCCATTAAACTCTATGTCGCCGACTTCCCCTTCAAAGCTGCCCCTCCTTGCCAGCTTCAACAATATATGTATCTGTAGCCTCGCAACACCTTTGTTCGATTTGTTAGATTTTTTGTTGTGTGTAGATACTTAGACAATTATTTGATTTCAAGCACCATTAAGTATGCATTACTAATTATTGTAATGGAATTATTTATGACTTTTGGCGTCGTCAAACTGCGACTTAACATGCACAGCGTGCACAATTATAAATATATACATATATATATATTTTTATTTAAAAATAAAATAGCAACAATAAAGACTTCCCCATGAGCCGCGAGCAATTCGTATGAAAAAAAACCTTTAAGTTAATTCAATTGTCTTGATATTCGTTTATTATTAAATGGAGGTAAATTGTTTGTGCCTTGCTATTTTTTATGTTTGTTTTTAATAGCTTAGATATTAACTTAAGCTGCCTTAATAACCATTTAGAGATGGATATTATAGTCTTAGATATATATATATATATTCATATATATGGACATGTTCAAACTAAATAATGGTTTTTTAATGAGTCTTCATATTTTGAATCGTGTCTTTATTTTTATGGTTCGTGGTTAGAGTGAAAAAGGCAATTTATAAACGATAATATATATATAAAAATATAATGTTTCATTTCAAATACAGATTTATAAAATTATAGATTTTCATCATTAAACTGTGTTGAAGGATTTTTAAAAGCCTCGTTGGTTAAATATTTGATTAAGCACAACAAAAATAATAATAGAATGTTTACTTTTCGTGCGCTTAAGCACTTATATTAATCTCACTTAAAAGATAAAGCTTTAATTAAGCTTTAAAAAACCACAAATATTTTTTCTCTACGTTTTTGTATTGTGTAAATTTTTTGTTCGTGATTTTTCGTGTATTCAATTAATATGCATTCAAAATAGATTAATGAACTTAAAGTGACCCGAACTGATCCCGATGACAGTCGCTTAGCGATAAAATAACTTCATTAATCAAGCTTCAACTAAAAAAAAAAAACTTTAAAGCATATTAAATTTGGCTAGAGCTATTTTTTGTTCACAACTCTTTCTTCACTTTATCTTGGCATCGCTGGCAAAAACCATTTATTGCAGTTGAAGGGGGAAAAAAAAAATCACTAAGAGAACATTTTTCGTGTCAAACAAAAAACCCGCAAGTTAAGTAACCAAAGCGAGTGCATTTCGCTCTTAGCAGACAGTCGTAAAATGTCAAGACAATAAGGATATATGTATATATATAGAAGAAGCCACTTCAATTTGCATTTTGTGGCATCTTCATCAGCTTGAACAGTGTGGCATTGTCGTCGCACCGCACCGCACCAATCGATTGTTATTCAAAGCAGCCCATAATATTGAAAGTGGATGTGTTTCGAGATGAGGAAGGGTTTGAGAAAGTGTGCCGGCTCTTTGGCAAGTGTTTGGGGAATTGAGGCAACGACTCAACAGGTTTTAGCTTTTAAGCCATCGCTTAGCTTTCTTTTCTTTCGCTAATGGATTATTTAAAGTACAAATTTAAAAAAATTTTCGTCTTCCTCGACCTTTCCCCTGCAGGCGACAGTAATTAGATTGTATAAAAAGGGTTTCGCTGGTCATTGATGTGGGTTTTTTTTTTACGGCGCTCTCATCCTTTTTATGGTCTGCGTACGCACACACGTGTGTGTGCACAACACTAAATTAATGTTGACCACAAACATATAAGTCGCTATTTGGCTTATTTTTTTTTTGTTGGTCCTTGTTGTCCTTGCCTTCGGCTAATGTACAACAAAATCCGTCGCATTTGTTTTAGGTTTGTTTTTCTCGTCTTTTTGTTGTTGTTAGCCTGGCCATAAATTACATATTAGCTATAAGGATCTGTATAATTTACGAGCGGGTTAAAAACATGGCACCTAGCTCCAAATAATTACACAAAACCCAACTTTAACTTCTCTCATAGTTAACTGAGATAAAGCTGATTCAGTTTTTTTTTTCCTAGTGTGAGGGGTTAAGCACCCCATTCTCATTTTTGGGTTGTGTGTGTGTGTGTGTGTGTGTGTGTGTGTTGGGGTTGCAAAAGTTCACTTCAAGTGTTAAAGTGGCGTTGGCTTATTGTCTCTCATCGCATCACATATCACAAAGTTGGAAGACTTTCTTTCTTTCTTTCGTTCGTTCTCTCTTTCGGCTTTTATGACATGACAATTGCGACAATCAGAGACATATGCGAACCACATTTACCATCCGGAATGTAATCGTAAAAAAGAATAAAACAGCACTTTAGGTACCAAAATAACCGTTATGTGTGCACCACAACACCAACAACGAATGAATGAATGAATGAATAAAAAAAAAAACAAGTGTTAAACTATTGTTGTGAACGACCAAGAGTCTCTATTATTGCTTATCATTTTATAAACGAGAAAACATTTTTTGTTCATGCATCTTTAAGATTGAACAGAAGGAAGAAAAGTTAATTTCAAGAAATTTTCTTCATTTTTTCATGACGTAAGAGTGGTTAAAACTTTTGAACGCCGTAACTATCTTAAAACTTCAAACGATTTTAGGGAGCAAGGGCGTTAAACATAGTATGACTTGAAGAATAAAAGTTCATTTAAATTAAGAAATCGTTTTATTAAAAATCTGCTTCCAAACAATACTTTTAATTGATAGCTTGAAACACGCACAAATTCTGTAATTCTGTAAGTAACCCGACAAAATTACAAACTTCGAAGAGGTTTAACTTATTCTTTTACCATAGATTGTTACAGCTTATAAATTTGAAACATATATCCAACATTTATTATACTTTCGGGCTATAATATCTCAAAAACTAGATGCGTTGGGACTATTTGGAATCAAGATGTCAAAAACCTTTTCGAAAGTATTATCTGGTTTCCAGTTAAGGAATCATTTTTTTAATCATAATTTGACATCTAGGTTAAATCATTATTCAATGTTAAAAATCAGTTATTTCTTGAATTTCGTGTTTAAATTTCTTCCCGAAAGAAATATTATACGGATCCTGGTTTTAAATCTCTTTTGATACTTCATTTCTTCTTAAAAATGTATACGTCAAAAACCTATATAAGTTACCTATACTTGGTAACTGTTTTTCTACTCTTATCTATCTATGACGATGGCCCATTCTTAAGAAAAACTTTCAACATAAATGTTTAGGGATTTTTAGTTCGAATTCCGAAGAATATTCAAAAATATTTCAGAGATTTAATTCACATAACTTAAATAATAATTGTTCTAGACATAATTTTGTTTTTAGTAAAATGCACCATTGAAATTAAGGCTTGAATATTTTAATATAAAAGTCTTCAGGCAGCTGGAACAAAAAAAAAAAAAGAAAGAAGAAGAGTAAATATTTGTGCTTGGGAGCTTAATAAATTCGTTGGCAAAAATGCTTTTGTTAGCCATTAAATTATTTAACGGACTCTTTGCCACAATGGTTTGGGTTTGATGTTGTGTTGTGTTTTGTTGTTGGGGTTGGGGTTGGGGTGGGATAGACATTCAGCCTTCTTTGGCTGGCTGCTGGGGCTGGCTCACAAGCTGTGAATCTCTTGTGAAGCTCTGCTGCACCTAATTTCAAGCATCCCAGGCAGGTTCTAGTCTCTCCACCAATGCGAAAATGGCTCCGCCCCTGTGAATGTGTGTGTGGGGCGCTTGCTTGGAAGCCAGACTAAAGTGGCGCCAACTGCGCAGCTGCAGAAATCGTTTGGTCTCGTCCAGTTGGTCGTTATTGGGAGGTGGGGGTGGAGGTGGGAGGTGCTGCCAGCTGCCTGATGCGTGATGCCAATGCGGAGCAGCTCCAAAAGGCGTTCCATTCCCAAACTGTTTCAGTTTTAAAGCAGAGCACTGAACTACACACAGGAGATGGAAGTAGAAAGAAGGAGACTAGATGAGCATATGGTTGTTTATATATTATATATATATATATATATTTATATTGTGTTCAGAAAACTACATCTAATAAATGGTAGACATGATTAGTATGGCATGCAAAAGTAGTTAAGAACTTGGGATGGTCAAAAATGCAGAGCATAAATTATGTCTAGTTGACAAAACAGGAAACAAACTAGCAGTGTCAGATTTATAACTTCGAAGCTTTGCTTTTTAGAAGTATATTTTGTGAGTGTAAACTGACTAAATGGTTTCGCAAGTCATAATTTATCGATGTATATCGATATTAAACTCTGCCTGATTGCTATCAACGTAAAATCCAAACTTTAAGCTATGGATCGTAGGTAAAGTAAGATTGTATATTTTCAATATACAGCTGCAAGCGGCTAAATTGAGCTGCAAGTCCAAGTCTTATACTTTGTATGACTTATAAGTGTATACTTAATTAGATAATATAGCAATTTTTAAAGTAAACTCTTTAAATAATCACAAATTCCATCTTTATTTCTTTTGTTAAAGATATATTTTTCCTAAACCTGTTTTTCTCCTACTTTTTCCCTTCCTTATTCTACTGTCAAGTTCTGCATTCCATACTCTACCATTGCACTTGTGTTAGCTGTTTGCCTTTTAGCTGTTACCTGCCAGCCATTTGCATTCGGAGCACGTCGAGCCAATTAGCGCTAATGCAAGGCTCATAATTTTCACACCTTACGTCAGGGCTTCTAAATACGGCCTCCAAACCCCCAGCAACAGCAATAGCAACAACAACGTGTCTAACCAGATATGGAGGGGTCGTAAAGCAAATGAGGTGCTCCTGGAAAACCAGTTTCTGTTCTGTGGGTAAGAGGGGGGAATGGGGTCAATGTGGCACATATGTATGAATACGCATGCAAATCAAAGAGAGAGCGAGAGAGGAACGTGTGTGTGAGAAAAGGAGAGGAATGCTTGTTGATGCTTGTTGATGCTTGTCCGGCAAATGGAGCACGTCAATGCTGCATTGCGGTTATCTGTCCGTCCCTTGGACCACAAAACATGCTTTTTATGAACTTTACCTTGTGTGTGTGTCTGTGTGTGTGTGTGTGTTTGCAAGGTGTTGATTATGCCTTTTGATATGCAAATGAACCGGTTTTACAGTCGGACCCCACTGAACAAATGGCGCTAATGATGGCTACACAGAGAGAGAGAGGGAGATAGAGGGCAAGATGATGCACGCCTGGCATCCAATGATATTCAAAAAGGGTTTTCTCACTCGTCGATTACGTGCTTAGCTCCCATTTTCAACCCCAATTAGACTCATTAGGCACATGAGCATTAAAGAGGACGACACTAAAAAGGTGCGAAAACAACTGACTCCTTTCTTTTTTTGAGGTGATTTACGACACAAATTACGAGCTTAAATGGACAAACATGCGTAGTTTTAATCATAGGCATCCATTAACGCCTCCCCAATTTAGAAAAACTACAACACACAAACACACCCCTCCTCCTGTCTCCTGCCTTGTGCTGAGTCCCCAAGTGGGCATAAAGAATGTGACGGACATAAATTAATTAAGTTTTTCTCACGTTGCGTTCTGTTGTGTTGTGTTGTGTTGTGTTAAGTTCACGGGCCAGCCTATTTATGCAAAACTATTTTCACAACAGGACACGCTCGGTGGTCATTAACCAGTTGGTTAGTGTGCCTCAAAATTGCTCAGCGGGGTGAAGTTAGTCCAAAGAGGGGTGAACTGCGGTGCAGTTAAGTAACACATTGCGAACGTTTTAATGCGAAAAGCGTGTATTTAGTTGAGGCGTTGATAATTATAGCTATTGTTTTATAGTTGATTCATACTTAACTATGTTTATACCTATAAACAGATTGTACTGAAAGTATGCAAGATGATAGTTTCCTAGAAGTTTTGACCCGTAAATAAACGTCTTTTAACGGGTTGTGCATAATATTCGATATAATGTATAAATAATATCTTAGTAAAATCGGATTTTAATAGGTTTTTTTTAAGTTCATACTTAACTCTGTTTATACCTATAAAAAAAATTTACTTTAGATGCTAATTTCCTAGAAGTTTTAACTCAATATTAACAGTCTTTGAACGGTTTGTGCATAATATTGAATATAATGTATAAATATCTTCCAATATAATCAGATTGTACTTTAGTAGGAAAATGCTAATTTCCTAGACGTTTTAACTCATTATTAACAGTCTTTGAACGGTTTGTGCATAAAATTAAATATAAAATGTGTTAATAAGATAGATTTCTAGAAGTTTTAAACTATTAGTAACAGTCTTTAGGTGTTATTTAATAGTTGATTCATACTAAAGAGTGTTCTTACCTAAAATCAGATTGTACTTTAGTAGGAAAGATGATAGTTTCCTAGAATCATTAGTAACAGTTTTTGAACGGTTTATGCATAATATTTGATATAATGTATAAATATCTTGGAAAAGGGAAATCGGATTATATTAGAACAAATAGGAATAGGGTTATTTTCAGAAATCTTTAAGAGTTCTTAACCAAATCAAAGTCAATGGCTTATAAGTTTATGTCACTTTGTTCAAATATATGTTAAACTTTTCGAAATTTAGGTCAGTCATCAATGTTCCAGTTTTATTTTTATGACCCAACAGTTGTCAAGCTTGTTTTTCTCAGCTTGTTTTTGTTCAAGCACTTCAGATGCAAATTCAACGAAAAAACAAGGAAAAAAAAAACAAGTTGTGCTTAGAAATCGCCCTCCCGGGAAATTATAAATATTGCCCCTTAAAAATAAGAAACGTTAAACACGATAAAAAATATTTCCAAACCAGAAAAAAAAGAAAGAAAAGTTGCGCCTAATTGTAAACGGCCGCCAACACGATGGATGACACTTTATAGGCATTTTGTTTTGAGGGGGGAAGCAAAAAAGATTGCCGCATTTTAAACACTTTGTAAAGAAAGTGAGGCAGCGAAATTGTACACTACAATTATGAGAAGGCATGAAATTGAATTAAAACGGGCACAAAATTTCAGTTCCCAATGAAGTTGCGGGTTGGAGGAGTTTTTGTCGGAAATGTGACCGCGCCTGGGGCGACGGAACATGGGACTTAACTGGCATTAATTATGACAGAGGGCGCCGGACGACACACACACAGAGTGCACACAGTAAACAGTGCACAGCAATGGGACACAGACATGGTCCACCCGGACAAAACGCATATGTTCATATATCCGGTGATAAAAAGGGTTGTGGGGTTGGGGTGGATTTGGGATGGAGTAGAGTGGGTGGCGGCAAAGGCAGGTGCGTGTCCAGGCAAAAATGTAATTGACCAGCAAAAAAGCAGTTTGGCAAAGCTACGAAGCCAAGGACTTTGCCACAACTGACACACTGTGTGGCATGCAGCAAGTAAGGTGGTAAGGTGGCAATAGTCGTTCTGTTTCTCTGTGCACTTTGCACTTGAAGTAATAGTGCACTTAAAGAAAAATAAGTGTGTTTATCAAACTAAACCATGGAAATTATTTTTTAATATGTTTAACTGTAAACTGTAAAAATATAAAATTAAAAGAAATAAATTAAAAAGAAAACTAAAAAAAATTTAAAAAAAAATTTAAAAAAATTAAAACAAATTTAAAAAACAATTAAAAAAACAAATAAGAAAAAATAAATAAAATGATTGCAAACAAATTATGAAATAAAATCTCTTAAATGATTGACTGACTGCCATTAGTGCCAAGTGCCAAATGCTAATTAATCTATAGAAAAAATTTCAAACTTCAACGAGTTACTCAAAAATGTCTAACAAAAATACTCTTCTCTTAGTTATATTGTTTTTCGCTCAGTGCATCAATTGCACGCATAACATTTAAATTAATTCCATATCTGTTGCAATTGTTGTTGTTGGCACTGGTCAACCTTTATGCGGCCTTTTTGTTGTTGTTGTTGTTGGTTTTTTTTTTTGGTGCCCCACCTGGGAGCACACATTAAATAATTACCGCAAATGGGCTTGGCGATAATTTTTGCACCAAATAGCCGTGGCCGCCGTGGGCGACAAAAATTTTAATTGTAATTGCGAAAACAATAAACAAATGTGCCACGCACTGTTGCATGGTTCTTTACCACCCCGCATACCCTGAAACCCCTCACTCAATACTCCACAAAGTGCACACAGTGCATCCATAAATACACACGGGAAATGCCCTTTTTGGAATACTTAATATACGTCTACATATATGTGTATTTATTTATTGAATAAAGGTGAAAGGTTTTAAACGATTGCTGCACTAAGGAATGCTCTACAGATGTCGGATATGGGGTTTAGTTTGTGATATATATTTAATTACAGTCCACAAAATTTAAAAATATAAGCAAAATAGTTTAAAGCATTTTGCAGATTTTAAGCATAAAAGAAGGCAAGAAATTTGCCATAAAAGCTATAAAATAACATATTCAATAATTTGTTATCACTTTAATATTTTTTAGCCATATTTAAACAATGCAAACGTTTTTGCAGTTTCTTATTAAATTGAGTTTTCTTTTTGTTTTTGTGTCAAACAACATGACATATATGATACATGCATGATATACCCTAAATGTTCATTTATTTTACTGAGTACAACGACAATTCACATTTTATTTAATTATTGCCGAGGGCTGCGCTTTATTCCAACATTGTTGAGCTGTTCAGTAGCAGTAACAAGTAAAAAGGCTCGAGTCGAGAAATCCCGACTAGAAGATACCCTTCTGGTTTTTAAAACTCAAGATTGGCTATATTGACTCGGCTGTTGATGATGATCAAGAATATATATATATATACAGTATGGGAGATGCTTCCTACTGCCTGTTACATACTTTTGCACAAAATCATTATACCCTTTTTACCTATTTTCAATGGTGTTGTTGCAGCTGGAATGCATTTAATTTGCATGAAGCATTGCATACCTTTGGGCGCACCCAAATCAACCGAAAAACTTAAAGCAAAAACATTAAAGTCAACAATTTGTAGGCAGCTGGTTGTAGTATATATATATTTGAGAGGTGTCAACGATCTCAGCTGCTTGAAGACGACTCCCAAGACGACAATTTCACTGTTGCTGCTGCTGATGCTATTTAAATATTAATGCTCGAAGTCGAATTTTGTCCGTTCGTTTTCAAGCCTTTCTTCGTTGTCGTCATTTCGTTCCATCATTTGGCAATTAGTTAATTTTTTTGTGTGGGGTATTTGAAAAATCTATGTAAATTAAAACAAACAGTTGTCGGTTGTCATTGTACACTTAGATTGTTGCGTGTACGTGTACTTGCTCGCTCGGCCTCATTGGACAAGTATCTTTTAATTTCTTATTAGCGGCTTATTATCCCCGCGGACATTATTTCTGGTCATTAATATGCGCACAGCAGAGACGTTCGTTCGTTCGTTGGTTGTTTGGGCATCAGTCTTGCCATTAATTTTAATGAGTCAACAACAACTACAACAACAACATGGAGCGAAAGGAGAAAAAGGATTAGGATTTAACTTGGATGCTCTCAGTTAATTACTTAATAATTTCGGGGCAGGTGTTATTTTTGGAAAGCCAATTTGTGGCGACGCCTTTTGCAATATTAAACGTTGCTGAGTTTGTTTGGGGGAAATGGGAGAAATGAAAGGGTTAGGAAAGAGTAAAGGTAATTACAAGAAAACGAAAGTTAGCTTAATACTGTAATAAGAAGATTTTTAACTGGTTATGCATATTAAGTTAAGGTTTTGTGTCAATCGTGGCCAAGTCTTAGAGACTTTAGTTAATAAATAATTCAACATGTATACATAGAACTTAAAAGGCAAAATAAAAAACTCTAGCAATTCTGCCAAATAGTATTAGTTATTGTCTTTAATAAAACTACTGTCAAAAATCACAAAAGAAAAAAAAAAATAGAATCGCATTAAAAGCATAAATTCCAATGTTGGCTATAATACTTGTGTCATGGTACACTCAATTTGTTTGCTGGACACGCACAGAGCTCTTCAAAAAATGAAGAACCAGACTATATGTATCGATCATCGTCGATGATGATGATTATAATGATTATTATGATGCATTGGGCGTAAGCCAATTGGACATTAATCCGTAATTTGCTCTTTGACGGCGGGGCGGCTAATAATTTTTAATAGGATTCGTATGCCATAAATGGTCATACTTGCCACTCGTTTTTAGGCTGATTGCTGGGTGCTGCCACAGCCACCCGGGGGCAGTGTGTCTTTGCGGTTAGCTGGCGGACGGGAGGGCAGCCACAAAGCCAGTCGCAGTAGCTTGGCTTTGGCTTTTGACTTTGATGGAATGCCATTCGAAAATGCGCAGCACGTGCAGCTAACTAAGCTGTCGTAGATATATATGTACGAATATATATGTATGTTGCATGTGTGAATGTGAATCTGAGTGCACATAGAAAAAAAAAGCGATATAAAAGTAAGAAAAGATTCCTTAAGATTGTGCTAATCTTTTTTTTTATTTTTTTTTTGGTAGAAACTTTTTTCTCAACTTTTTACTTGTTGGACTTTTTAAAAAACTGATAAAGATCCTTTTTTTTAGGTTAAAAATAATATAAATAAATAATTTAAGCTTTCGAGAAAACTTTCTTTATTTTAAAACTAACAAGCATTTGTTTTTTTTTTTAAATTAAAAAATATTAAATAAAAAAAATTATTCCTACATTTTATTTGTTAGAATTTTTAAAAAACTTAAAAAAAAAATATAAAATGTTTTAGGTTTTCGAAAGAGTTTTTAAAAATGTAAAAAAAAATTTTTTATATTAAATGTTAAAATTAATCCAAAAATTAAAAATATATAATCTCATTAATTTCAGTCTCATAATTATCGGAAAAATGTGACAAAATGATATCATACTTTCTCCCAGTGTAGAGTAACTCTTGACCACATGTACCACCATTGAGTTAGTAGCTAGTACTATAACTTTTAAGAAACTCGGTTTTTAATGCGATTTTGTAATTTATTGGCTTCAATTGCGTGCACTTTGAGTCAGTAGAAGTAATTAACAGTTAGTCTTGGTCGACACTTTTAATTGAGTTTCAGCCCTTTAATATAATTTATGAACTTGGCCAACGGACCATATTCGGCTAACATTGAAAACATTTAATCAATGTTCAGAATATCTCAAATCTGTGCGTTTAACCAAAGTTGTTCGTTCTGTGATTCTGTTTCTGTTTCTGTGTCTGTTTTCTGCTTGCCTAATAAATATTTATAAGCTTGACAGAGCTAATGACAAAGTGATAAGGACAATTAAGGAGAAAGCTTACAGAGAAGCCTGCTGCAACAAAGGCAACAAATAAAATGTGTCAACGCGTTTTGTGGGCATTCCAATTTTGATCAAAGAAACAACAACTGTGGCTACTTCTTCTCCGGCTGTTGCTGTAAAATATTACTACTCGCATCTTTGATCACTTGTCATCCGCGATGATGATGAACGATCTTTGCGCAGACTCTTTTCGAACTGTTCCTCCTCCTGTTTTTTGTGCATTCCGAACAAAACCTGTTGACAACACTTGCGACAAGCGAAACGATCTCGCTTTTTCAGCTTCTTCAGCAGCACACACAAAACATAAATAAATAAACAACAACAATAACAATAACAACGTGCTGACCAAGGTGTCGATATCGCACAATGGTTTTAATGATGGGATCTGCAACAAGACAACCTGCTGCAACTACAACTACTGTAGGGAAGGAGGAACCGAGTCCAAGCCGACTCGAAACCGACTCGAGAAGAGTTGGAGAGCAAAAAAAAGTGAAACGTGGCTTGTAGCAGCAAATCGTTGAGATGCCATCGCTGATAATCAATAATTTTTATATTTTTACCACATCGCTGCCAAAGTCAACATTGCTACCTCCACTTCCTTTTCCCTTCTCTCTCTCTCTCTCTGTCGCCCTCTCTCTCTTTCTGTCGGCATTTGTGTGTGCACTCAAAGGAGTCACAAGTTAAAGGCAAGTTGCACAAGCAAGCTTCTCAGAGTTTTTTTTCTTTTTTTTTGCTTTTGGGTAAATGAGAAATTTAAATTAATGCGTGAAATTATTAGTTAAAAATTGTGTTGGATGACAAACAGTTGTTTAAATTGTTTTTGCTTTGGTAGTTCGTTTAAAAACTAATCCAATCTTTCTGAACTAGCTCAAAACTTATCAATTTGCAGTTGAGTTTCACAAATATCGAATCTGTGGCTGTGCGTTGATAGCAGTCAGTCAGAAGGTCATTTGGGATAGCTCAGCTCACAAATGAACCCGAAACTATTAATTAGTATCCTTTTTTAAGGAAAATGTGTCAAATTACGATGTGATTGATGTGTTAAACTTATAAATTGAATTCCCAAGATATCATATATAGTTTTATAATGATAACGAATGTAAATACCACAATCTACACTTACTCATTGATTTCTACTCAAGCTTTTAAGTTCAGTGTTTCACTCCTTTCAGCATACTTGCGTCTTAACATCCATTGAACCAGTTAGCTGATGTGTGTCTGTCTTTGATATATCCCTTCAGTTATTTTATATGCAAAACAAGCTGACAGCCAAGCTGAAAAGTCATTTACGACCTGACTGTACTGTACTGCTCCGTTGTCTCGTCTCTAAGTTAGTCTCCTGTGGCATTACACACTTAACCCTCTACTATAGTTGGCAACTTCCCTCCCCTCTCACACTTCTAGCCAATAATAGCAGAAGGGTTTTTGCTTCGCCAAAGTGCAAATTCGTGCAAACGGCGACAGGCACACATTTACATTCAATTGGCAAACCAGATGAACCCGCTTTGTAGCTTTGCTGACACGTTTCTGATTTGTTTCTATCTATTTTTGGTTTTGGATTTATTTATTTTTTATTAATGCGCAGAAATCCAGGCAGTTTTGCTGGCAAAAATGCGAACATTTCCATCAAAGTTACGACATTTTCTAACCCTTTGATGACACACACAAAAAAACAGATGCGAACCTAATGTTAGATGTGGGTTCTTAATGTGACTGTGAATGGTGGGTTTGGGTGGTGGGTTGGTCGATTGGTGGATTGGTGGGTGGTGTCTATGTCATTTTGCATGTCAAGCAACCCATTCCAAATGATTCGAACATGAAAATCGCATTGGCAAAATTTCAGTTGATTAAGTAGAGGGTTGTCTAACCAATTGATTGGGTTTAATGGTAAAAATACCAACAAAAAATATTTAAATATAAAGAATAAATACGATACGATCCGAAAATTGATTTCTAAACAAAATGATAACATTTTATTTACACAAAATATTTAATATAAATATCATTTAAAGTATTAATTCTTTTTGCCTCCCATTGTTCTTATTCAAATCAATAATACTTAATGAATTATTAATATATGAATATTCGTTCACATTAATAAAATGAAATACTTTTCGTAAGCTTCCCACAACTTAAAGACCTACCCTCGCAAGGCATCGTAATGCGAAACCATTCAAAGTTTTATTTAGCATCAGTAATTTTGAACTCGAGTTTTACTCCCAATGCCCAAACTTCGACTCGAAGCAATTAGAGGTCTCTCTGTCCGTTTGGCTTTCGAGCCAACCAATTCTAATGGTGATTGCCACACCGCTTATGAGCTGCAATAATCTTTCTCTACGATACGATACGAAACGATACTATTCTCCAGCCACCGTATCCTGTATCCTGTAACTTGTAGCCTGTATCCTTGCAATAGCAATCAAAGCTTGGCCGTTTCCAATTAAACACAAATGTGGAAGGAACAAGGAACAAACATTCATTTCTAGAGTGTTACTGGGTTCAAGCCAAGTTGCGGAATGAAATCAAAAGTGCTTTCGGTGGGTGTGGCACGGTTGGGTGGCAGCTGCACAGGCGACTGAGCCGCAGACGTAGAGGCTATTTGACGCGCAATAAAAATGTTGGCTCTTTAGATTTTTGGCCAATGTAAGATTTTTGCACTGTGTGGCTAAACACAAGAAATATTTTTTTTAAAATAGAGTTGGACTACGAAGATACCCAAAAAAAAAATTGTTTATAAACTTAAGATAGTTTTCCAATTAAATAAAAACTTTTAGAGAAACATAAGCTTACTTTTAAAGATTTATCTAATTTATATTTATTTTGTTGCATTTAAAAATGTGTTTGAAATTTTTTTTTATTATAAAAAAGTTTTATTTAATTTAATTTTTATTACTATTATTGTTTTCATAAACTTTATTTGTAATAAATTAGTTTTGTTAATAATTTTATTTTATTTTATTTTTTTTTTTCATTTTATTTATTTATTATTTTGTTCAACATATTTAGTTTGCTTAAAATAAGTTTCATGCTATGTTCTTGCTTGTCCTTTTGCGAAATGTTAACTTTGTACAGAGTATCTTTTAGAAAAAAAAGGACCACAACCTTTATGAAAATAGTCTCAAATTGGATTTGTGACCCTTTGGTCAGCGATGTGTGAAGGTCCTTCTGGCAATGCGACTGGGCATTTGTATATTCTGTATATTTGCATCTAATACATAAACATAATGCGTTAATTTAAAAGTATATGCGAGTCCAAAAAACGAAAGACGACGCCCAAAAGATGGCAAAACAACAACAAACAAACGAAAAAAAAAAAAAAACGAAAATATGTATATTTATTTGTTGGGCGGTAATCAAATTTGCGATGTGTTTTCTTCCTCTTTGCTCTTTGTGGCAAAAAAAAAAAATGTAAAAATATGAATTGCTTTGCAGGCTTTCCCCCAAGGACATGTACCTTCTCTCCTCCTTGCGACCACAGGACATGAGCGATACAAATAAACAAATGATGTAAATTTCATTTTCACATTTTTATATTTGTATATTTTCTTGTCTGGCATCTATCTTCCCTGCACTTCAATTGAAAGCCACATGAACAAATTATAGAAATTTATTTTGCGCTCTCAAACAAAACTATCCCCCAAAAAAGAAGAAAAAATGAAAAATACTGACAGCTGAGAATGGCATAAGGTAAAAGTTTTTCCTATTACTAATACCCTATCGAATTAGATTCGAGCTGAACTTTTAAGCTTTGAGGCTGATTTGCATGTTTAACGCATTTGTCATTCGTCTCTTGAAAATGTCAACGGTCTAGACATTAAAAACCACTTTTCATCTAAAAAGAAAAATGCCAAAAATGTCAATGTCAATTTGAGGATAAATAAAACCCAAATGAATGATTCGAATTTGATTTAACTCAATATAACAGGCAGGTGCTTTTAAAATATATTGATTTCTTTTTTTTTTTTTTTTTTGTTAGAAATAAACAAATGTCAAACGAGAATCTGACAGATTTTTGGTTGAGGGCGTAACTTTGCGTAGAGATATCTTTGAGCTTAAATTAGCATATTAATTGGCTTTGATAGCATTAGTTATATGTATATACAGATAAATATATACAAGTTGAGAGAGAAAGAGAGCAAGATATGTACTCGGGGGTGCTATAAAAGTAAAAAAAAAAGAAAAGTGCACACAACACTCAATTTTGCAGTTGAGTTGTGAACGACGAACCCCAATAAAACTCACTCCACTTTCGTTTTTCGTTCCATTTCCACATAACAAACGATTAAAATTATGCAAACACATTATGTGTGTGTGTGTGTGTGGTTGGGGCAGGAGGAGTTGAAAGAACATAGGCCGTAAACACCCAATATTTGTTGCCGCAAGTCAAGATTTTATGGCATACAAACACAAAACACAAAAATTCAAATAGCTTAGCTATTTTCTATGCAAATTGGAAAATTACGCAGCGACAGCAACAAAAAAACCAACAACAAATAAACCCAATAGATAAAGCTATAAACCACTTAAAGTTAACTACCTTCAATGTGAGACAAAGCAGAGACTAAAAAATAGCTTAAAGAACGCTGCCCGAACTATACTGCTTGATAGGATAAGTGAGTAAAGAAATTTTTATTCAAAGAAAAAAAGTAAACAAAATTTTTAAATATTTTAAATTTAACATGTTTTGATGAATAAACTTAGTTTACGAAAGCAATTTAGAGAACTAATATTGATCGAAATGGATTTCCAATTATAAATCGTTTGAATGGTGAGAAAGTTATATAGGTTTGAAGTTCTTAAAAATGGAAAAAGTAATAAGATGTTAAAATATTCTTAAAATTATAATTTTCCTTGATAAACTTAAGGTAAGAAAATTTTTAAAGAGAACAAATATTATTCGAAATGGCTTTGCAATTATAAATCGGTTGCATTATGAGAAAGTTAAATAGGCTTAAAGTTTTTAGAGGTATACTTTTATGGTCTTAAAGTTAAGCTTCGTAGAGATACGCCTATTTCTTTAAATCTACACATTTAGCTTATTTTTTAGCTTTTAAGGCCTTAAAAATATTCAATTTTGATTCGTGTGCTTTAAAGTTGGGCTAGGGAAAAGCCAGACTAAGGTGTGAGGTATGAGGAAAATGCGAAACATGGGGGCAATTTGGCTACTTCAACAGGCAGGCAACTACTTACGTATGTAAGCGCATACACAGGTGTGTGCACGTGTGCATGTGTATGTGTTTGCGTGTGTGTGTGAGTGGATTAGAGTGTGTCTATCTGCCTGCCTATTCGAATGTCCATTTTTAATTAACACTTTGACAATTTGACGCGAGAATGCACAGGAACTGTGACTGTGACTGTGACTGCGATTGTACTAGATGCGAATGCATTTCGATGAGTTTGTGGCTGCGAGAGTCGAAAGCCAATGTTGCATGTTTAGAATGTGCAATGTGCCACACATGCAGAGTGTGTGTGAAGCGTGGGTAGCATGTTGTATTGCAACAGGAACAGAGAGAGAGAGAGAGAGAGAGAGAGAGAGGGAGAGAGCTGGAGTCTCGAACCCAAACTGCGTCTGATAAATGTTGCATGCTCCTGTGTAACCCAATTACCGTTACAAATTACTCACACCAACGAAAATTGTGTGTTGCAAAAAGGGGTTCATCATCACTCCAGACTCGTACTTTGCATAATTGATGACAAATTTGAAATCATGTTAATGTTTCTGCTCTCTGAGTTTGAGTTTGAGTTTGAAAACAAAAAAGTATAGAAATTTATTGCACTTGTACACTCCTTCAATGTATGTATGTGTGTGTGTGTGTGCGTGTGTGTGACATTGGCTTGGCCAATAAATTGATCAAGTTGACCGAAAATCAAATTGCCAATGGTTCAATTTGTGGTTGTCCGTGTTTAGTACTAGTTGTAGCTCTTGCCCCCAAGGGTCGTATTTGGTGGTCGTAAATCCAAATGAGCATCACATAAATTTTCAATTGGTCAATTCGAACGTGGAACTTGGAATGTGAAACGTGAAACGTGAAACGTTCAACTTGAATGTAAATTCGAATTCGAGCTGTGAGCTGAGAATTTACTGTTAAATACATTCGAAAAAATTTGATTTTGCATTCGTAACTCGAAAGAAATATCTATCAAAATTCCAAATATAAAAAAAAAATGTCGAATCAACCGCCCATTTTGCCGGTGGACTTGCTGGCCACGCTAAAACTATCCGGCAATAAGGAACTGGATTCGGAAATCACCAACTGGATTATGTGGGACAGGAATGAGGCAACATTGAAACAAGTTTTGGATGCCATTGCCGAAAAGGATTGGGATGCATTACGTATACGTCTGTGTCAGAGGGTTTTCTTTGGTACGGCTGGCATTAGATCGGGCATGCGAGCAGGTTTTGATTCCGTCAATGATCTAGTAACAATCCAAATGGCTCAGGGTCTTTGTGAATTTCTAACCGAAGAGTATCCCAGTGTACAGAAGCGCGAATCGCAGGGTGTTGTCATTGGTTTCGATAATCGATATAATAGTAAACGTTTTGCCGAACTTGTTGCAACGGTTCTGTTGAATGGCAATTTTCGTGTTTATCTATTTAATCGCATGGTTCCTACCCCATTTTTATCCTATTCGGTGGTGCAGTTAAAATGCTTGGCCGGTGTTGAAGTCACAGCCTCGCATTCTCCCAAGGACGATAATGGCTTCAAGGTCTATTGGTGTAATGGAGCTCATTTGTTGGCGCCTCGTGATAAAGATCTGGAGGCTGCCATGTTGGCAAATATGACACCACGTCCTTCTTCCTGGGATCTCTCCATACTCGATGATCATCCGCTGTATTCGGATCCCTATCGTGAAATCTATCATTCTTACTATGAACACATGAAGCATGCCATACCCCACATCTATATAGAGTCGAATGAGTGTAGTCAACTACGTTTCATCTACACTCCACTGCATGGTGTTGGTTTCCATTATATACGTGAAGCATTCTATCAGGTGCGTTTGAAACCTGTCATTCCTGTTCCAGAGCAAAAGGATCCAGATCCTGCATTTCCTACAGTTCCTTTTCCAAGTCCTTTGGGTAAGCATTGCAAGGTTGGACTTCACTTTTATCTTATCTTAACTTATCTTTTCCTCACCCCAAAGAGGGCTCCGATTGTTTCAATTTGGCAATCAAGAAAGCTCAGGAAGAGCACTGTACCATTATACTGATGAACGATCCTGATGCGGATCGTTTGGCAGTTGCTGAACTCGATCCCCGTGGCAAATGGAAGAAGTTCAATGGCAATGAGATAGGTGCTCTTCTAGGCTGGTGGGCTCTGGAGAGCTACAAAACTCGCACGCCCAAGCCAAATGTTTCGAATTGTGTTATGCTTTCTAGTATTATTAGCTCGAAGATTTTGGCTGCGATGGCTCGAACAGAGGGCTTCACATTTGTGGAGACCCTTGTCGGTTTCAAATGGATGAGTAACAAGGCACTGGAGCTAGAGTCAATTGGTCGTACGGTGCTCTTTGCATTTGAACAGACTGCTGGTTATATGTTCTCAACGCTTGTGCCCGATAAGGATGGTGTGAATGCTCTCTGTCAGCTGGCCACAATGGCCTGTCATCTAAGATCTACCCGGTATTTGACTATGATCGAGAAGTTGCGAGAGATCTATGATACGTATGGTTATCATGCGACGCTCCTTAACGCCTTACCGTTCGAGAGTACGGATGAAATTGACAGAGTCTGCGAAAGATTGCGCAGTTTCAATGATGGCGTGCAGGGAACGTATCCCAAGTGCATCCTGAATGGTGAATTCGATGTGATTGCCGTCAGGGATCTAACTTTGGGTGTTGACACCTCCTATCCGGATAGAAAAACTCGACTTCCAACTATCAGCAACAGACAACTCTTAACATTTACTTTCAATAATGGTATGACAATCACATTCCGGAACAGTGCACACCAAACGCAGCTTAAAGTATTTTCGGAAATTTTTGGTTTGCCCGAAGAGAAGAATTGGGATGAGCTGAAGGAAACCCTACAACGCATGACGGATGCCGTTTTACTCGAGTTTATTCATTCGGCGGATAAAGAAAGCTTGTGAATCTAGTGAACGACTATATAAAATATATGTGTAATGAATTTCGAAGTGAAATAAAATTTAAATCAAATATCAGTAATTATATATAAGTGAGTGTTACCTTTAAGAAGACGACCTCAACATCGAAAGATCTACAATCTACAATCACAGATTTTTCTCTTTAACAAAGTATCTCAAAGAATTTAAACTTCAACTCTTATCTTCTCTATGAAGGAACACGTATGGTCTCACATCAAGATACTAACACCGAAACAAAACAGAAAAGAACAAACGTCGACAGCTCATTAAAGTGTCGGTATTGTGAAGCTTGTTATGGGGAGAGAGGGAGGAGGTGCCACAGAAGGCCAATTATGCGTACGGGGCAATTGCCCAATGCGGCATTGAGCGGGGGCAGCAGCAGCAGGTGAAGGTGGGTGTGAGAAGGTTGCGGGGGTTGCAAGCAATGTGTGTGGATGTGTGTGAATGTATGTGTGTGTGTGTGTGTGTGTGTGTTTGCCTTTGAGCCAAACATACATTTTATCTGTGCAAAAGTATCTGCAAAAGACAAACACTGAAATTTTATAGTTGGCTGCCTAATTGCACTCTGGGGGAGTTTGAGAGAAAGAGAGAGAGAAGAGCCAAGCTCTCTTTGTATTTGCAGTGGAACACCCTAACCCAGTACGCTACCCTACCCATTGTGTTTGCTTGTAATCGTTGGCGATTGTTAGGAATCAGCAAGTCGGCAAAAATAATGAAAGCAGTGATTAAGACAGTGGGGAACAAAAAAAATCTTCCTTTGCCACACAAAAAGTCATTTTGGGCGGTAAATAAGATTGTTAACTGTGTGTGTTTTGGTTTGGTTTACAGGTCAAAAGGAATATTTCAATAGCCTAAAATGGAGTTAAATGCATGTGTATTTGACTCTGGTAAACATTCTGAAACATTCCCCAAAGGCATCCACCAAAAACCTGTGTATCAAAGTCGAATTTTAAGCAAAACAAAGGTGAACACCAAAAGGTAAATGAAACCTGTATCAAAAGGTCGTCTCTTCTTCTTCTTGACTTCTCTGTCAACCATTAAATTTTCCCAAAAAAAAAATGCCGAAGTAAAATAACGCACACGAATTAAATATTAATCATTGTCGACGTAGCGCAGTCATTTCCCATTTCACTTCTACCTTCAACGTTTCCCATTCCCAAGTTTACAACCACTTTCAAAACGGTTCTTAGCGTGTGTGTTTGACGTTGTTGTTGCTGGTTTATTTGGTTAGTGAAGATACGCGAAGGTTAGTGCATTATTAAGCACTGTTTATGCGACATTAGGAACATAAAAGGCGACCCGCAGCACGAGCCAAACACACACGAATTTTCTACATTCTTTTCTTGTCTCTCTAAATGAAATGAATACGTGTTATTTGCAAGTTTTTAGCTTCAAACTGTTTAGAATTTTAAAGTTAAGGTGAAAGTGGAAAGGATACAACCCATCTATCTATCTACTCTTTTAATGCTATACTGCACCCGAAGAAAAATTATAAATAAATGATAAGACTCTTAAGAAATAATGTTTTGAAGTTCAGGAATAAAGTAAGGATACTAAATTCCTAACATTTTTGGTAAAAAGTGATTGCATTTAATCTTTATTATGTTGGAATATACAAAGAGTTCTTAAAAAACAGAAAGATTTGAAAGATTCATAGATATAAAACAATATACAAAAATTTTTAAATATTACTAAAAGTTTCTTTGTTAAAGTTGCTAAATTGAAAAAATATTTAAGTATAATCCAAATTTAAAACTTTTAAGAAGACCTTTTGAATGTTACAAAAAGTTTCATTGTTTAAGTTGTTGAATTGAACAAAATATTCAAGTACACTCGAAATTAGTTTAAGTTTCTCATCCTTAATTAAATTTTCACAATCTTTAACAGTTTATTTAAGCAAAAAATGCAAAAATTTTCTATTCTGTTTTTCTTAGTGTCCCAACATCTGAAACGAAGGCCAAAAGTTCGATGCCATTCGAATTGTACTCGTTATGTGTTGATATTTATGAGAGCATACTGTAACCAAAAGAAAAGAAAAAAAAAATAAACAGTTGCAATAGTAAAAGAATAGAAACCAATTGGATCAAATCACCCCTCCAACTATGTTGCACAAGGGTTGCGTTGGGGGTGGAGGCAGAGGCAGAGGACGAGTGTTCGAGTATTGCAACAATGGCATCTTAAATTCGCATTTGTAATGAGTCGAGCTGGTAAATTGATTATGTGCCACTTGCCACATAACATCATCAATTTCAGTCCATATGCGCGAAATGCCTGAAGCAAAAAAATTTTTTTTTTCTAAGGGCTGTTAATTCTCAAACTCTGATTCTGACCATCATAATTGTGACACCATACCCCACCCACCCGGCACCACCACCACAACCACCACCCGCTCAAAAAGAGAAGAGTAGGAAGTGTGTAGTCGAGTGCGGTGACACTCAAAAATTTGTTATTGTTGGTTTGATGTTGCGTTAATTGCGAGCATTTGTTGTTGACTTTTGTTTGTCGCTTCCAGTTTTTCACTTGATTTCCCATTAATGGCGATAAGCATCGCTCAAACAATAATCTAATGGCACATTTTTATATTTTGTGTTTATAGAGAGGGAAAATTTCAAGCAAGTACTTGCAGTTAAACAGTGTTAGCGTATGTATAAAAAGTATATTTGTTTTGATTGCTTCTAGAAAAATCTGTTGAATCGATATCGTTAATCCTTATATATACTTTGAGTGTTTGTAAATAGATAAAAGGGCAAACTCAGCAAAGATTAACGCCAAATAAAGACATTTAAGTACACAAGTAAGAAGGCTCTAGTCGAGAAGTTCCAACTTTTCACATGTGAAAAATTATTAATATAATAATATTTTACTTATTTTAATATCTTTTGAAGGAACATTCACAACTTAAATCAAAATAATCGCAGCTAAGTTAGTTGACACATTTTTATTGTCATTAACTTTTGATTAAATTAAGATGCTTATTAATTTTTTATAGTCGATTTGTTGTTTATCGATACTATTTGATATAAAATTGATCGCAAGATTTATAAAATTATTCAAGGCATAATTTTTCAACACAATGTTTAGGAGGAGTTTAAATTATTTATAGTTAAAACTTGGACGTTTTATATTTAAAATTTGTTTTTTTTAAAGAGCTACAATCGGTTTTTTATTAAAAGCATATAGTTATTTTTTTCAATTCATTTTCTACGAGCGAAAATATTTATTCTATTCTATTTTTTTTAAAACATTTTTTAAAAAATGTTCACTACATCTAAAATAGATTTTGTTGATTTGTCAAACGAACGAAAAGTTCAAAATTGTATATCGATTATATTCTAATGATTTAGAATGGCAGCTGCAAAAATATCTGTCTGTCTATATATGGCATGATTTTTGTTTGCGTTGTTTTTGTTTTTTTTTTTTTTTGTATTCGTTTATGATTGTTTTCACTTTTGTCGCATAAAAATGACAACAAATTAATTTGACTGGCGGTTTCCCGCTGTGTTTTATATATATTTTTTTTATTCTTTCACAGTTTTGTTGATTTTATGAGTGCACGTCCTTGAAGTACCGGCCAATAAATTATGCGGATGCAGGAGAAGTCGGACCTACCGACACTAAGGGATATCATAGATCAACCCTCACTCCCCGTGAGCCCAGAAGAGGGCTGAACTTCGAAGGAGTGAGGGGTGAGGGGCGCGACGCTCCGGTCGACGTGTTTGATTAGCTTTATTAAATATGCAAACAATGAAATTTTGTATATATAAATTTTATTTTTTTTTTGTTTTTGTTCAAAAAAGTGGAATAATTTGCTGCTTGTTTGTTGACGTTTGTTGTTGTTGTGCAAACGCGAGTACATTTCAATTAAATTACATGAAACAGCAATGGATATATATATATAAATATATTTGTAATAGCCGAACCCAAACCATATTTACCTTTTGCGGAGTATCTACCTTGAAATTTTTCCGAACTCAACCCCAAAGCAATATATATATAAGGGCGCAACAGACATTCAAATAGTCCAGCAAGAAAAAAATTTTAATGCATTTGAATTTTTAAATATAATTTGTATTTTTTTTTTGTGGATTTTGTTTATGGTCGAAAAGTTTACCGTCATAAATTAAAATGTTGCAGACAAATTTTTGATGTAGACTCGCGACCATAAATTAATGGAAAAAAAAGAAAAAATCTGGAAAAGCTTGAATTCGTAATGAATTTGTTAAAAATAATGCAGCTGTATGAAATTAAAACAAGAAAAAAAAAATATTTTTGTTTTCAGAACTTCTTTGAAAAAAAACGCGTTACGCACAGGCAAAAAAGGGGCTGTAACCATTATATTTTTCTTATGTTTTTCCCAAGCACCAATAAGAACGAAACTAAAAGCAGTTAGTAAGAGCTTATTTAGCTTAGAAAGAGAACGCTATTGAAAGAGAACTTTTGCACTGCTTAACCGACGCTCTCTCTCTCTTTAAATGTGGCACATTTGTGGTCAAAGCTTTGGATTTAAGCACTAAAAGATTTATGTTCCGGTTTAAGTGTGCAATATATATATATATTAAAGCACAGCTTAGGGGGATTATTTTTGATAGTTTTTATGAATGTGATATTCATTTCAAAAGATATTTAAATAATTTGTATAATAATGCATAATGCGTGGGATTATTTATATGACATATTAGATACTTAAATGAACAAGTTAGTAAAAATTATTTGGACCACAAAAACCTTTAGCAACATGTTGCCAAAAACGCAAAGTCTCCAATAACAACAACATTAAATGTCTCCAGAGCCATGAACTTGAAATTTGGTTTTATATTTCATGTGTAGTATTATATATATATGTATTTTTTTTTATTTCCTTCCTTCTTGTTGAGTAGGTGGATGAATAGGAATTCCCCAAGGAAAACTGGGCAAAGGAAAATCCACGCACTAAGGATGTGCATATAGTATGTAGATAGACATGGTTGTTGTTGCTGTACTTTTGGGTCGAATTCCACCCTTTTCGGTTCGGTTCGGTTCGGTTCGGCACGGCGAAAGGGATGCATCAAAAAAAGTAACAAATAACTAAAATGTCAGAAAAGTACACATATTGTAGAAAAATGGTTCATTAACGTCATGTCAATTAAAGTTTGCCGACAACCAAAAAAAAAATAATAATAATTATATTTTTGTTCTGAAAATATAATACAATTTGTATGAAGCTCCAATATAAGAGATGACAAGTATAATAATAAATTAGATAAATATGTATATAGAATCTTTTAGCACCTTCTTCAAACTTTGTTTAAGATAAGTGTAACATACTTTAAGTTTATGAAAACTCAACCTTCAAACATACCTTAAATCAGTTTTCCGTAAAATTGTAATTTGCCTTCGACTAAGACTTAAATCAATATGAAAATTACTTTAAATTGACTTTAGGCAAAACTTGTCTGTTTATCAATTTTTAGTTGATGGCTCTTCTCTTTTTATTCCCTTTCTCTGCCTTTCATCAATTATTCGAGTATCTGTTCCAGGAGTTAGCTTCGCAGTTCGTTCTTCTGCTCCTGCTTGCCGGAGCATTGTTTAACAATTAACGGAACAAGATTGTTTAACTTTACCTAAACGATTTAAGTCAACAGCAAACAGCAAACGAACTGCATCCACTCGACCATCGAAGGACAATCCCTCAAACCCCCCGCTTGCCCGTTTGCCCGTCATCATCAGCTCATCTGAAAGGCAGGCAACATCAGCTTTTGCTTTTGCTTTTGCTTCCGCTTCCGATGACGAGAACGATGATGAAACGGCAGAGTCGCTTTTTTTGCGTACTTTTTCGTATCCAGTCAAACGGTTTTTTTCTGTTCCTGTTCCTGCTCCTGCTCCTACTCCTTCTGCTTCTGCTTTTGCTTTTGCAACTGCTGCATCTGCATACTTCCGCTGAGAGAGAAAGAAAAAAATGTTGCACAGTCAATTTTCGTCAACGTTTTATTGTCAACAAACAGTTTTGTTGATTTGCTCCATTTTTTGCTTCTTCGCTCTTCTGCATCGTTTCGGACAGGTTGTTTGTTTTTTATTATTTGCTTGTGGATTGAAGTGTATTCAATTTGTGGGAAAGGGGATGAGAACCAAGGCTGCGACGAAGCTTTAAAGTTGAACCGGTTTGTAACTACAGTTGTACGTACATGCATACCTTAAACCGAACCACTTATCGACGGAACCCTTTCGTATCTAATTTTTGTAATCCTTACTTATTCACTAATATAATGATTATATTTCCTGTTCTTGGGAAAAAGTACCATTACGGTGCGAACCATTTCAAACTTGTAGGTTTAACATTTTTCATTCATTAAAACATTCCATTCATTAAAACATTAGCTGGGAACTAATTTATCTGAACTAAAGTCTGAAGAACCGAAGCAAAAGGATATTTGTAAATCTGAGCCCGCATTTGAAGCAAACCAGCCCAAACTTTTATTGTTAACAGCCATAAATCAAACTTTAAGCCTAAGAATTTCTACATGAAGCAAATGAACCGAACCGGTATTTTTGAACCATGAACCGAACCACTTAAATCTCGCTTTTTCATTGAAAAAGTTTCAAATCAAACTTTAAACCATACAGTTTCCATATATAGCAACTGAACCTAACCAGTCTCTTTGAACCATGAACCGAACCACTTAAATCTCTCTTTTTCATTGAAAAAGTTTCAAATCGCACTTTAAGGCAAAGAATTTTCATATGAAGCAACTGAACCTAACCAGTCTCTTTGAACCATGAACCGAACCACTTAAATCTCTCTTTTTCATTGAAAAAGTTTCAAATCAAACTTTAAACCATACAGTTTCCATATAAAGCAACTGAACCTAACCAGTCTCTTTGAACAATGAACCGAACCACTAAAATCTCTCTTATTCGTTGAAAAAGTTTAAAATCGCACTTTAAGGCAAAGAATTTTCATATGAAGCAACTGAACCTAACCAGTCTCTTTGAACCATGAACCGAACCAATTTAACCTTTCTTATTTATTGATAATTTGCCTAATATCAAGCTTAAAGGTAAGAATTTCCGATCGGACATATTTGACCGCCCACCCAACAAGCTTTCTACTTAGCAACCGTATTGAATCGAAATCGTTCCGATAATTAAATTTAGCTCTGGCAAAGATCGTCGGCGTTCGGCATTCGCTCAATGGAATTAACTGTTGTCAATTATCCATGTGTGGAGGACTCGTCGTCGCGTTGCTTTCATGCCTCTAAATAGCAAAAAATACAAAATAAACGCGGCCGCCAATAAAATGTCACTTGGCCAGCATCAACTCAGCAACTCAGCATCAACTCGACATCAACAGAATTGTAGTTGAAATCGTTGTCATTTCGCTCGTGTTTGGCGGCTGTTTGTGTTGCACTGTGGCACTGAATTTGGTTCGGTGTCCAATGCTCTGGCCAGGTGGCGTCTCTCTACTGCGGTGGCCCAAGACCACACAAGTTGCTTAATTTGTTGCGCTCCATGCTACCCCAATGCTGCAAGTTGTCTCCGCTTGACTCCCCATCAATCAGCAAGTAGTAGCGTAGAGTTGGCCTTTTTGTTGCTGCTTGTTGCCAACGCGCCAATCTTGTTTCATAAAAATTCAGAACACGATTGGACGGCAAATGTGCTTTTTGCGTATTGCTTGCGAGTATTCGTTGGCTTTTCAACTTCTCTCTCCCAGTTTCAGCCACCATCATATCATAATATGGTCACCACAGTTCCATCACCCATCCCATTGACAAAAATAACAAATAGCAAATCCAGCGAGAGCTTAGAAAGGGAAAATTTCAAACAGACAAAGTAAACTTCAACAACTCTCAAATGTTTGATAGATATACAAAACATGAATGAACAAAAATCATATCTTAAGTGTCTTTTAATGGTTAAAGAAATCATAGAATAGATAGATCTTAATATTCATATTGACTTCCTTACCTTGTTTGAAACTTAATCGACTTTAAGCCGAATGGTTCAAAACATTGAATTGTTATAGCTATATAAAAACTCAGCCAATTATTGAAAGAAATATAGTTTGGATCACACTTTGTTCACCAGATTGAACCTGCACTTAATCCCCTTTAGACTTTATTCTCAACGAAAAAGTTTTGGATGCATACTTCCAACCGATCTTCAAAAGCAATATGGTTTAAAAAACTGGTACGACAGCTAGAATACTGAAAGTGAAATCATGTTAATTTATGTATCATCTAAACATTAACCCATAATTAAAATACTCATAGATCAAATAGCTTATTAACATCCTTAGTTTATCTGAATTTTGCTTGCGCTACTAAATTCATTACATTTTCACAATTACGTGAAATAAATTATAATAAAAGTCGCTGTACAACACACACATGTCTGCTCGTATCAAGGATGAGTTCCAAGAACCAGAACCACAACCAGGCAGAGCAGCATCTAAACGAATTATTCGTAAGCCCCAAACATAATCAAGTAAATTAATAGCTGAGCCAACAACAGACAACAAGAGACAGAGAGAGAGCTCTCTACCTTAAAAACACACAGTTGCGGCTGCCAAGATCAAAGTAATTAATTATAATAATTAAAAACTTTTTGGAAATGCCGTGCGCCAAGTCGTCGACAACCGGAGCAAAGTTGAGTGAGAAAAGTTTTTGCCAGCAACATTTGCATGTTGGTTGTCATTCAGCGAAGTTGGAAAGGCGTAAACACGAGGTGGAGGGGGGTGGTGCGCTCGTGTGGGCTTATTATACCCTAGAGATATGCTCGAGAGGGTATGTCAAGTGCACACATATGGGTAAAAGTAGGGATTTGAGCTATTTAAGGAACAACTTAACTTGCTTAAAGGCAGTAATAGGATATAAAAAAGAACTGCTTACAAAAAAAAAATAGCTTTTTACAAACAAAATTTTATTAAAACGAGAAAAGTATGCAAAATAATTTTAATATATGAAATACCTTTAATTATCTGTTGAAAAAGATTATATATATATATTTTGAAAATAATAATTTTAAAAATCGTCAAAAAATTTAGAAAATATGACAATAAAAAGTGAAAAATATTTCATTTTTTCATAATTTGAAACATTGCTAAAAACTACAAAAATCAATATCAATATTGAACAATTTTAAGAAAACATATCTTACTTTAAATTACACTTTTCTGAAACTTTTAAATTACTTTTATTAGTGTTTTAAAATGTTTATTATTATCTGTTTCATTTGTTATGTCCAATTCCAGGGTATTTCCATAGTCGTTCCACAAATATTTTTGCTTAGCTGTTAACTCATATTCGTGGCGTCTTTTTGGACGCTTGAAAAGACGGCGAGCATTTAAACTGGGTGCCAAAGTGCGTCTACCTGTTGAGAGTTAAGACAATTCCCCAAGCAAATAACATATTCATATCTTGTCGCTGTGCCAGGGCTGCATCTTTTGATTTACAACCCTTCACCCCAAGCAGCGCCCCTCCTTCTCCACAGACGACATCATAGTTTGTGGCACATTTGTCATCCTTGGCACTATCACGCGTTCATTTTAATCAACGTTAACAGCCTGCAAGAGTTAGTTCTCATCTTTGCCTTTGCCTTCCATTAGTTCTGCATCGTTGAGCAAATTTGGCTGAAAGCATTTACCAACACTGCAACGTTGCACACACACGCCCACTTTTGTTGTTCGTGCGCATTGGAGCAGCGAGAAGTTGTGTGCACTTTTTGCTAGATTAAACTCACCACACAACACAACATGCAATCATCTAAAGTGGCTGCGAGAAGGCCTATAAAAACGAAGAGACGAGAAATCCCGACTAGACGATACCCTGAACCCTATACCTCACGCATACATTCAGTGCTTGCAAGTATGTGTGTATGTGTATATACTGCAAATTTGACTTTACTTCAATGTTCCATATCTCCGGTGTTTTTCAAGTGGTATGAATACAAATTTCACAGATTGCCATTATTTCGTCTAATGTTTCAAACAACGTCTCAAAATTTTCCAAATTCAAGATCTTTTTGTTATCGATTACATGTGTATATCGAAAATAGGAAAAGTTATCGAAAATTTGAAACAAACTTGTACTGCCTAGGAATTGGGCGAGCTTATGTTCCATATTTGAAGTCTATAGCTCCTATACTCTCTGAGATCGAAGTTTGTACTTTTGCACAAAACCAATCTACCCTTTTTACCCAGTTTCAATGGGTTCAGGGTATTGAAACGAAGCAAGAGTGTATGGGTTTCCGCCCACAATTGAATGAATGCTCTTCTGAGTGTTTTTTGGTTGTGAACTTTTTATACTTTATACTATTTCACATCGATAATATTTCTAGAAAAAAGTTAGAACTTAATTTGATGGATAGTTGAAACCGGACTCCTTAACTTTCCATTTGCCATCGTTGCCAACTTGTCCGTTGGTCTCACGATGCTGATAATTGCCATAGGCATCCTTGTGATCGCTGAAGCTGTGTATGAATCCTGTGGGCCGCTGATAGGCGCCGGTATCATAAGCGGCACCACCTTGATTGGGCGCATAGCTTGAAGCCGAATCCTCGCCAAAGCGTTGTCCAATGTCAAAGGTGGGTCTATATAAGAAGATTAAGATTATTATTTATATAATATTCGATAGTTTTTGGACACTCACTGTGCAATGTGTTGAATTGTGCCGCCAGTGTAGCTTGTGCCATCCGGATTTTGGATTTGATGTGTCGACGAGGTTATAATTTGTCCATTGCCCGATGACGACGAGGATGATGAGGAGGACGATGACGATGAGGCGCCAAATGTCTGACGACGCAGACGTCTCAGCAAATGTTCATTAACTGGATGTACATTCGATTGATGACCCTCAGCGTCCAGGGTGAAGAAAGCCCTGGGCAGGAACTGGCCAGCATCTGCAAAATATTAAAGAATTATGTTTAATTTCATGTTAGATTATTTATATATGTATTATATTTGATTTTTTTTGGATTTTTTTAACAAATTTTATATTTCTTCTAAATAAATTTAATTTACACATTTGTAAATCTGAAGTTTTTGTTTTTAAGTATTACATCAAATCATATTTTAAGTAGTTTTTTTCAAATATATAAAGGTTTTTTTCAACGCTTATCTTCTTTTTTGATGTGACTTTTTTATATCAATTTACTCTTTTGACGGAAGCTTCAGTACGTTAACTTCAAAGATCTTTTCTAACCAGTTTTAAGACAAGGCTATTAACATATTTTGTTTCTTACTCAAACAATTTTGATGAGTAGTTAAACGTAATTAACTAAACACCCAACGATACAAAGCTAACATAATGTACATGTATGTATATTTAATTATTTCTTTTTTACTCGAAACTTTTTGGCAACGCAAAGATATATATATACATATATACACATCATATACATTTTTGTGTTGTCTGCGTTTCTTCTTATGGCATTTTTTCTTCACATTAGCATACACGTCTTCAAAAGGCGCTAATAATGAATAATATAAAGCTAAAGTTAAAGATAAAGATGATAATAACAATCGTTGTGTTTGTTTTCTAATATATCCAAAAACGCGTTGCTTATAGGCGATGATGTAATTGCAATGATTAGCTCTCGTATTAAAACTTTTAAAGTTGTGATGTGAGATGACGCATGAATATTTAACAGCATCATCTCATTATGATGCGCGTTGATCGTACTTACCGGAAGCGGCATTAACAACAGCAAAAAGTGCTAAAGCGATGACGGCGTACTTCATGTTGTTGTTGTTGTTGTTGTTATTTTAGTTGTTTAGTTTTATCTATAAACAAAGATCTTAAATCACAAGTTCACTATAAATAGTTAGTCAGCACGAGATGATGATCACAATACGAAAGACTTAGGCAACGAACGCAACAGTTAAAGTTCCCAAAAACGACTAAACTTACGCTGCCGATGTTGCCGGCTTTTATATGGAAATTTTTTTTTTCTCTGCGAACATAACACAATGAATAATAAGAAGAAGAAGAAGAAGCTGACCAGACGGCACTCAACCCAAAGCCCAGAGCTTAAGACCAGACCCCCGAAGCTCAAAACGAAAACAAAAGAACTTCAAAACGAAAAGAAATACAAAAAAACTGGAAAGAGCAGAGAGTAAAAATGCTAATCTTGAGTTACAATCTTACAAGCCAAACGATTCATATTTTCTCTCTCTGAGTGTAAATATTCTAACGCCCAAAGAAACAAAAAAAAAAGTCCCGTGTTATAAAAGAAAAACTTGCAAAACAAGATCAAGTTATATTCAACTAGGCGCCTGTTTATTTGGATTATTGGGGGATTTTGTCAAACTTGAAATTGTTTCTTTGTTGACTTTTTTTTTATCGCTTTTGTTTGTTTTTTGTATTTATTGTTATTCACTGAACTTGCTCAGGGCTACGTCTGTTGTGCTCATCATCCACGTGAATCTCTCTCTTTAACTGTTTGTGTGTGTGTGTATTTTGGCCAAGTGTTGCTCTTGGCTTGTGTTGAAGTATTGAATTTATTTTCGTTGACCTTATTTGTGGATTTTATTTCTTTGTACTTAAGCTTCTGATGGCAATAACCTCGATCTTTGTGGTGAAATGAAAACAGTACAAACAATTTTTGCATGGTTAAAAAATACTTGAAAATCAACATTTAAAAAATAATTTTGAAAACATGGTAAAAAGAATGGTTAAAAAATACTTCAAACTTAGCTCAACTAAAATATTTACCGTATTTTGCTGTTAAATCTTCAAGATACTCTTTGAATTTCTTCAGAATCATGTCGACAAAAGCTATATACATATAATCTTATAATCTTATAATCTTTCAAACCAGCTCTAATAAAGTTGCTTGTTTTCAGAAACAATTAACAAATCGATTTAAATGTTTGCGACATAAAAATGCAAATTGTTAAATATATGTGAATTTATAATTCGATTAATATGTATCAGATTCTTATACAACAACCAAATAAGACAAAAAAGACAAGCGTCAACTTAGAAATACAATTATTAAACAGCACGACTAGTAAATACCCCATAAACATGAATCACATAAAGGCAAATTAAAATAATTTTAAGCTACAAAAATGTGTTTTTTTCTTCCATCAAACTTGATTATTTTAGTTATTATTAAACCTTAAATCGTTAATATACCCTATTGAGCTCTTCAAATACAGGGTATAATGCAAACAGTTAGTTGCCCAACATGTCAATTAAAATCGGCAAAACCAGTAACAAATTTTCAAGTCATCGCAAAAAATATATATATTTATTCAAACAACTTCCAGTATTAAATAATCAGGCGTTGTCTTTAAATGCATATTGCGAGCATTTGTTAATACCCAAACTTTCCAAACATAATAATCGTAATCGCATTAATATTAACTCACTTTTTGGTCAACGCACAAAATTAGTCTACATAATAATGAATTTGTGTAATTTGTATTGCAAATTTTTGACTTGGGTGATTTTTTTTGTTTGTTTTCTGAATAAATTATTAATTATTTAGTCATTATTTTTTGTAGTCGCACACACTGTTTTAAAATTGTTATTTATAGCTTCGATGATTAAATAATATATTTTTTTTATATAATTATTTTCTTATTCGGATAATAAACAAATTTTGCTCTTTGCCCTTCGGGGTCTTAACTGGGATAACAATATGAATTTACCTGCTTAGTACATCTACGTCCACTAATAATAATTTAAAGGCTTAAACACGATGGCAATTTTTGTCATATTAAAGTAATATTTATTGTTTTGAAATTAAACATATCCTGATCTTATTTGGTTGTCAACTAAAAAAAAGTTAGTTAAATAGAATTCATTTTTTTCTCATTCCACAAAATAATCATTCTTATTGAATATGGATTAAGTGCATTAAGGAATAATGAAATCCATATAAATATGAACATTTGTTCACAATTTGACCACCAAACGTGAAAATATATATTTTTGTTGTTGCATTTTGAGCACGTTTGTGTCTGAAGATTAAATAAAAATGCTTCTGCAAATGGTGACAGGGCACATTTATGTACAAAAATAATCCCTTGGTTTTTTTTTAAGAGGAAAACTCGGAGAAAAAGGCGTGCAAAAAATATCCATTTATTATTTGCAGTTTGTGAACTGCCTTAGAACATTAATCATTTGTGTCCGAAATGTGGACATTGGTGAAAATTTCAACAACAAATTCTGTGTCTGTTTTGGGCTTGCGGAAAAGTTTTTCGCCCTCGTTTTTTGTGTTTTTTTTTTTTGCAACGTGTTGAAATTACCAAAAAATTGTCTACAATGTTGTTAAAAAACTGAAACGGGACAGCCATAATAAAACAAAAAAAAAGTCAAATAAAATATATTTCATTCAACAAACGGCATAAATTTCCTTTGAGACTAGATTCTCACAGACGCTACAAAAAAAATGTATTAAAAAAAAACAAAATCTTCAACTTGAGCTGATGAGAGGGTGTTAGTGTTGTTGTTGTTCTAGCTAAGGGGGCTGCGGGGGGAGGGGATGGGTGTGGGTGTGGCACTTGCGGCTCAAGGTGATTATGTTTGACAGGCGACCTGGGACTAAGTTGCTTGGACATCGGTACGAGACATGGTTACTAAGTGCTAAAAACTCAAATTTAACGTGTCGAAATTCGGACTTTGCCTTTTCCTGTTTGTGATTTATTGGCTTGAATGAATACCCCTACTTAACCTATCATCGATTTTTTAATTGTTTAAATATTAAGGTTTTTGCATAAATCTAGCAAAAAATATAAACAACTTTTTAATTTGTCACTGTCACATATATATATTTATTTTTTTTTCATTTTTTCTCTGTTTACAATTTAAGCAAAAGCGTTTCTCTTGAGTATTTAATATTCATATTTGAACATAATTGAATAGAACAGCTGAATTTGCAATCATATTTTGGGAACGTTCCAAAAGTGTATAATGTTTAATATTCTATAAAAGTGAATTTAATCTGACAGAAAGAATCCCTGAAAACATTTTCAAATCATAAGCAAATATTATTTACCTACAAATTTCCATAAAATATTTTCTTCAATGTTTTTTGCATAACCCATAAACAACCCCCCCCAAAAAAAGGTACAAATTGATTTTCAATGTTTTTGTAAAAACAGAAATGACAAATTCGTATTACTAAATTGCCATTCTTTCGTTTTCTTCGATTAGGGTAAGGCAACTTAACTTGGCCAACAGCTAAAAACAGACTAAAAATGGTTACTCTTGGGTTGAGTTGTGTTCGTTGTGTTCGTTCTGGCAAATCGTCACGCACTTTGCTTGATTTCTCCGGTGATTTTTGCAATCAGAAAATGTGCACAAAATAATGCATGGCAGCTGGGACATGATTAGTTTGGTTTGTTTGTCCGCAATATGAATAGCAAGTGGAAAGTGGAAAGAGGAAAGTAAAAGGCACGAAAATAAAAGCAGAGACTAATTCGTTGATGTCAGCCTCGCAAAGCAAAGCAAACGAACGAACGAAAGTCTTGAGGAATGCTAGCAAAATCAACGAAATTCGTCAAATTAAAATGTAATGAATGCGGCAAAGGCAGACAGTACAGGAATACTATTGTCTGACTACGTGATGGTCAAACATGGAATATAGTGAGGTAAGTGAAATACGCCAAGTGCATATGAATAAGACAATAAGCCAAAGAAGAACAAGTTAGAAGTTTCTAGTCAAGAAGTCCCGACTTAACGATACCCTGAACCCTATACTTAACAACTGAGCATACTTAACATAACTTCAAAAAGATTTTGTTGTTATCGATCACATGTGTGTATCGAAAACGTAGTTATCGAAAATTTGGAATAAACTTGTACTTTCTAGGGAAAAGGCTTATGTTCCTTAATCTGGAGTATTAAGCTCTTAGAGTTTCTGGAATCCGACATGGACAGGCGGACATGGCCATATCAACTCGACTGTTGATGTTGATCAAGAGTATATATAATATATTGGGACGGAGATGCTTTCTTCTGCCTGTTACATACTTTTGCACAAAAACCATTCTACCCTTTATGCCCGTTTTCAATGGGTTTAGGGTATAACAAGTTGAGTGCTCAAGAACAGAATTGTAGTAAGAACTCAGCTGATTAGTTTGTCTAAGGATTTTCTTTCATTCTTAGGACTTACCTTAATAAAAATCAAAATAATTTTATTGGGAACATGAACTTTGAAGCTTAAAAAATCTTTTGAAATTTGTACAATATTTTTATACATGCTGAAGATAAAATAAAAAAGGTTTTAAGTCAAATTTTATTATAAAATCTTGTGTATAAATCAGGCATATTTCATTATTTCGCATGCCATAATCTTGCTTTTTAAGTAAGACTATAAAGAATTTGATATTGAGTTGCCATTAAGAAGCATATGCCATATCTATCACATCTTTAGTAGAGTTGGCCTTTTGATTTGATCTACGGCTGCATTATTCTTGTATCCATGGGAAAAGCAAATAAGTCGTAAGCCAATTTTTGCCATAACTAGAATACTTGGCACACTCCCCGAAAATGATTGCATCCGCCCCGGAAGCTGTTACGGTATATACACAACATACTGTTCCTTCCTTCCTTCCATCCATCCTTCCGACCTTGCCTTGCTTTCGGGTATCATTCGAAATTTTCACGCCCACTTTGTTTGATGATGACAAATGTTGTTGCGTGTTTGCCGATTTGCGACGTTTATCAGATTGAAACTGGCAAGCCATACAAACTTGGCATAATTATGTTTATTTTGCCGATACACACACACACGGCTCCCGGTCTCATTTAGGTCACGTGGCGCCAAGCCAGCAGGTCGGAACTGGTGGCACGTGCTAATCGGCGGTTGCATGTTCATTCCATGTTCCAACCAACCCCCTTCTCATACAAGACTGATAATTGAAATCGCTAAGCCGAACATCGAATCGAAATGGCTTCATTTAACATTGAACTTTCCAAACTGCCTTCAAACTCCTTCATAATAGCCCCATATAATGAGTTATTGCAATGCTCGTTCGTTTCTAGAGCAAAAAGATGATGAGCACTTAGCTGATTGTCCTTTTTCTTGCCAATTTTCGTATATTAATTGGCCGGCTTCTGGGACACACTTCTATGAGAGAATCTTGTTAGAAATATGTTGTGAACAATTTGTTAAATCCTTTGGAATCCTTCAAGCTTGTTAGTGAAATAAATCAATTAAATCGAAAAAGTGAGTGAAATTTGTGTTGGAAGTTTGCGATTCATTTTAAGGTTGCATTTAAGTATCTTTGACTTAAAAGAAATCCCTATTAAATTTGTTGTTATATAAATGTTTTATATTTGCTTCTTATTTTTTTTTTGAAGTGTTCATTAAGTGCTTTTATTAAAAAAATAATAAAATTAAATAAATTTTTGTGTTTTTAAACTTTAAAGGACAACTTAAAATAAATCAATTAATTTGCAACACAAAATACACAAACATAAAATAACATAAGTTTTTATCTAGCAAATGCTGCAAATTATTTTGCACAAGTTTCATTACCTAAAAATATCATAAAATAACATAAATTTTAATCTGAAAGTAATTAAAAATATTTTTCCTATCGGAGAACTTTAAATTATTTTATTAGAAATACTTAAAGGAAAATTAAGATAAATCAATAAGTTTAAAATCATATCGTTACCTATAAATGCGACAAAATGTTTGTTTTAAATTAAATTTACTTATAAATATCTTAAATAATATTTGTTTTAATCTAGAAATATTTAAAAATGGTTTTCCAATAAAAGTACCCAAATTATAATGCAGCAAAAATTCGAAAACCAATTATATGCCTTAAAAAATTTAGTTTCATTAACTTAAATATTTTTTATTTGTAATTTAACGCAATATCGAGATTTTATAGCTCGTTTCTTAACTGCCAGCTGCTTGAATTGAAGCTTATTAAAGATGAGAACTTACATGAACATACTCTCACACCCACACATACATATGTGCATATGTATTTTTGTCCTGCCGCCCTGTGGTCTCATAAATAATGAAGAAAAACCTCACACACTCGACGGATTTTTGGCCAAAAAACTTGGCAGCCAAGAAGTGTGCTAAATATTTTAATACGTGAAACCATAAACCTGAGTATTTATAAATTAACTTTCATACACACAACCGCACACACACACACACAAAATGGCTGACCCAAGGAGCAAAAGGTAAAGAGATGAGGTTGCTGGCCTCATCAGGCATTCGCACTAATGTGCCTGACTTAATAATAATCAAATTTATATGCATGGTTATGTGCTTTAAGTGTTGCCAACACAAAACACAACACGACAAAAGTATGAGTTACAAACTGAGACTGAGTTGGTTTTTTGTGTGGTCAAAGTGTCAATATATCCCAACTCAAATGAATCCTTAGAAATATATATATATATGTATATACATGCTAGGCAGGAGTTCTTGAGATGAGTCAGGATATGGATTCAGGCAGCTGATGGCTGATGCCACGCCCACACACACAGAGTGAGGAAGTGCCGTTAGGTTTATTGTTGTTGTTGTTGTTCTTCTGTTTGTGTCCAGCACTAAATGGCCAAAAGGTTACTCTCCTGGGATTAGATCATATACTACAATATATATCCTTGCCTGCACTTTGAAGCCAAATACACATTGCAATGATGAGTCTTGAAAATGTTCACAAAAATTAATTATGAATATACCGTAAGGATATACACAAACATATATGGAAATCTATACACACAGCTCGTTTATTTTGACAAACAATTCTTAATACCCTAACACCGTTAAAAATTATTATCCAGGGTATATTCAAGTTTTGCCTAAGTATGTAACGGGCAAAAGGAAGCATCTTAAACCCGATAAAGTGAAAACATTGCTGATTGAGTCTATTGCTACAGAAGCAGCAATCTTAGAAACAACATGTCTTTAGATTCCGTGAAATATTGATAAACAAACAATCGATAACACTTTAAGCCACTCATATAGGGCTCAGATGTTAGAATATACTTTGGAATATGTATAATATTGTACGTATAATCTTTTGACGTTCATTTTCGAGAAAAAAATATAAATAAATCGATTGGCGATAAATGCAATATCGATAAATTAATTTAAAAAGCTTAAAGCGAGGTATAATTTATTATATTTAATTGATTACTTACATAGCTTGCTTATCGATTATCGATACATCAAGTATCGATAACAATAAAAGTAACAATTTCAAAGATTTTTCATTCGCTTTGTATAGAATACATAGATCAATCAAAAGGAACGTTAGAAACTAAATACATTATTGATATGAAATTATCACCCAAAAGCATTTTTAACATTTTCAAGATTTGAATATCAAGTAAATATTGTTTCAGGGTATTTACTAGTCAACATATCTCTTTTTTAAGTGCATTCTAACTTGTTATTTAATTATTTTTGGCCATTTATTTTTGCTGGCAAAAACCTTTTGCTTGTGTTTCGAAAGTTTTCGCCCAACTGCCAGAGACAATAAACACAAATTACGCTTACAAATAACGCATATGACCATATTTTTAACCAGACTGTGCAAGATAGAGAAAGAGAGAGAGAGAGCGAGAGAGAGCGCGCACATTAACCCCTTTTAAAGGTTTTTCCTGTATGTTTTTCTTGTTTTTTTTTTATACCCTGATCCCATTAAAAATGGGAAATAAGGGTATAATGAAGTTGTGCAAAAGTATGTAACAGGTAGAAGGAAGCATCTCCGACCCTATAAAGTATATATATTCTTGATCAGCATCGAAAGCCGAGTCGATATAGCCATGTCCGTCTGTCCGTCTGTCCGTCCGTCCGTCTGTCCGTCTGTCCGTCTGTCCGTCTGTCCGTCTGTATGTATGAACGCGTCGATCTCAGAGACTATAAGAGCTAGAGACTCCAGATTTTGAACTTTAGCTCGCCTAATCCCTAGGCAGTACAAGTTTGTTTTCGATTTTCGATAACTTTTCCCGTTTCCGATATACACATGGGATCGATAACAAAAAAATCTTGAATTTTGAAAACTTTGAGATGCAATTTGAATTATAAAACAAAATAATGACAATTTGTGAAATTTTTATCGAAATCGGATAATAAACACCGGAGATATGGGACATTGAAGTTTTGTATGCACTATGCTGTATGCGCGTACACACACACACACATACTTGCAAGCACTGACTGTACGCGGAAAGTAGAGGGATCAGGGTATCGTCTAGTCGGGATATCTCGACTAGAGCCTTCTTACTTGTTATATATCAGGGGTTATTTGAGAAGAGGACTCGCCTCGTGCGGTGGTAATCTATTGCTTGCCGCACTCGAAACGAACGAACGAACGAACCAAGAATGAAGAATGAAAAAAATTGAAATAAATTACCAAAACTAAAGGCACAACAACTGTTCGCATAATGAAGTCAAATTATTATTATTTCTCGAGCCCTGACAAACGAGGAGGGCGTTACATGAGAGATGGGTGCGTCCAGGGGGTGAGAGAGGGTAGGACGATATTATGCAAATTGTAAACAGGAATTCAGAAATTGAGCCTCGATTTCTGTTGAGGTGCCACCGATAAATGTTGCAACTAGACAAACACTCACACACACACACACACACACCCCCAACTGTGCAACAGGCCGTAAATAGTAAAATTAGCGTCAACATGCATTTGGGTTCAACTCACTTGAGACGTTAACAAAGGGGGTAGGGGGAGGAGGAGGAGGGGTGGGCAGGCAACGGAGGTGTGTTGGATTATTGAGAACATCTAGTTCGGGACATTTTTTGTTTTTGGTTGATGTTATCATTTAATTCGTTGAAATTAACACGAACATTGTTAACTGTAAATGAGCTAATTAATCTAGTTAATGTGTTTGTTGTCCGTCGCGCGAATGTCGAATGTCTCCCCAGATCCCCCCCACCACCTCTTTATATGTTGTCAGCTATCTAATCATGCCTCATGCCACATTGCATGCTCGAGCACTTTGCGTTTTTGTGGTTCTCCAGAGGATCCGCACAAAGAGAAAGAACACGCTTGAGTCTCCTCCAACTTCTCGACGCCCCCCCCCCCCCCTTTTCGAGGCACTCCCAACGGGCGACCAGTAAAAACCTTTAAATGAGATGCACACACACACACATCGTTAACTTAGCCCGAATATGTGTGTGTGTGCCCTTAATAAATTAGTAATCATTTTAAAAACACAATTCTACATTTTTCCATGCAGCGCAAAGGCAAACAAAAGGGGAAGAATGAGCAGAAAAACTATCTTATAACGAAAGGAAAGTCTTTTTTACTCAGTCATTCTGTTTATGAACTGCATAACGAATATATATAAATAATACGAATACAGTTCATAAATGTCTTTGTCAATTACTTGAAAAGTCTACAAAAAAGTAAGCTTTTAGCTAGTTAATTTCAATGCAAAATCGCTTGTAATATTTAAAAAACATTAATTAATTATATTTAAACTGCATTAAAAGCAGCTTTCAGAGTTGCACAAATAATAGATATATTTAATATCTTTAAGAGTTAGAAAAATGTTTGAAATGAAACAAAGAGAGAACTTTAAAAAAATGATTTACTCAGTTTTATGATAGTTTTACTGGCACAAATATCAACTTTACACGAAGATTTCTTTCAAAGAAATAATTTCTTAATAAAATATATAAAAGCTGAAAAAAATTGTTGTGTATTAAATTAAAATATCAACTAAAAAAAAATGTTAATAAAAAATCGAGCAAGTAAAAGTTTCATCAAAATTAATTTTACAGAGGTACCAAAAAAATCGAAGGGCTTTAGAAACAAAATAAATATTAAATGTATTGAGGAATTCATTAAGCGGCTTTTCGAATAAAATATGCTTAATAGTATAGATAATATTTATATTCTCATATTTAAATGATTTCCTATGGTTCCACATGATTTAACCAGACGCCATTTTAAATGTTGCTATGAATAATTGAAATGCACAAAAAGATATTTAAAGCAAGACTCGCATGTAAATGAACCATTTGTCAACCATAAAGAAAAGGCAAAAAGGCAAACAAACAAGGAACAGGAAAAGGAAAAGGAATAGAAATACTTTTGACTTATGCCATATGCAAAACATTCGTGGAGGCCATAAATTAGTCAGCGTGGAAAGGAGGAAATTTGAGGCGCGAACATTTTAATTAGTATTCCTTTTATGCATTTGCATCTCAAGTGTGTGTCCTGTGTCTTCCCTTGCCGAGTATCCTGGAGCGACTAATATGCAAATTAATGCCATGAGTAATGTGGAGGAAAGAGCAAGAAGAAGAAGAAAGATGTGGCAGTCGTCAAACATAAATCATTTTTAGTCAGAAGAATCTTTTATTGTAGGTTCTTTCAGTTCAAGTTCTTCAAAGTCATCATCATCATCATCGTCATCTATTCATGGAATTTATTTCTCTCTCTCCCTCTCTCTCTGTCTCTCTTTCTTTGTTTGTAGATTTACTCTCTGCGGATTTGAAAATGTTGTTTGCCAGATGCTGTCGCTTCTTCTTATTGTTGCAACAATAAAATTATGTTTAGAAATGACAACATATGACAGTTGCTTTTGTCTCGCAAGCTAAACAAATCGAAACAAATCGAAACGAAACGAAACGAAACGAAGCGAAGCGAGAAGACCACCAAAGTTATTTTTTTTCCGTTGAGATTAACATTCATAGATAGAAATGTGATATTGCGATAGTACTACATGGTTAAAAAAAAGCTGCAGTTACACTTGGAGAAAAAGATTGTTAAAGAACTTAGTCATAGTTATCAAAAATTTGTAGCTGTCTTTAGGAAATTAATCGAATAAAATTGTATTAAGTTTGCAAAATAATTTCAAATCGATTGTCGATAAATACACTATCGATAAATTATAAAGCCTAAAGCGAGGTATAATTTATAACATTTAAACGGTTACTTTCATAGTTTTTTAGGCTTACAATATCAACGGTTTTTCTTTCGCTGTAATCTTATCAATTATCGATAAATCAAGTATCGATAATTTTAAAAGTATTAATATCAAAGGTTTTTCTTTCGCTTTATATACTTTAATCTTATCGATTATCGATAAATCGAGTATCGATAACTTTAAAAGTAGGGTTTTTCTTTGGCTTTATATTCTTTAATATGCTATTAAACTTTAGTTGAAATTGTTAATAGATTAATTGAAAGTAACTTTCGAAAATCATATATTTACAATATGAAAATATAGCCAAAAGCATTTTAAACCTTTTCAAGATTTCAATACCAAGTTTTTACAGTTTTAGGTAACGATCTTTTTGGTTTTAGAGCGTCAAAATTACAAACATTCTTCAAAACTCGCAATTTTTTCATCTTTTTTTACTAATTTTCAACCTCTTAAACTCACAATAATTATACAAGTGTGTTTATATTTTTTCCAAGTGTATATAGGTAAGTTACAAAAACTTTCATACAGTTCCCGCCCTAAAGCATTGACAGCATTGCGTGTGTGTGTGTGTGTGTGGCAAATTGCACTTGCCACAATCGAGAAATTAACCCAACCCAACGAAACGAAACGAAACGCAACGCAACACGAAACGGTGAACGGGTGCTGAAGTGTTTGCCACTTGAGTCAAGTTCTGAGGGGTTTTTCAAGAGTGCAACTTGTTGTTATTCGTTTAGTTTCGTTTCGTTTTTGTGGCACGTGGCACGCTTTTGGCGTGGGGGGCAGTTTAGGAAAAAACACGCACAAAAGCCAAGCAAAATTTAATTAAATTATCTCAAACACGTGTTTCGACCAAATGCAACGATTTTTGCACAAACAAACGAGAAACGAGGCGAAGGCGAAACAAAAAAAACCGTTAGAGAGACCAGTTTAAATATTTACAAAGCGCTTGCTAAACGTCGTCGTGGGGGATGGAAGAATACCCTCAAAAAAACAAAAAAAAAAAAAAGGTTTCGTTTACATAAAAGTATTTTCTTTGCCCGTTCAGATTTATTTATGTTTGCTGGAAAGTTCTCACAAACAGTTCACCTCCTCCCTCCCTCCACCTTGCCCTCTCTTCGAGGTGTTTGAACTTTTCTCGCACATGAATCTTTAGGAGTAAGTTGCAGCATGAGAAGAAGCTTATCAAGAAGAGCAAGAAGACCTGTTTCACAATCGAACCAAACCGAATCGAATCGAATCGAACCGAAACCAAACTCAACAAAAATGTTTCGTCTTTCATAAATATTAACTAGTTAGTCGGCTGGCAAAGATCTGTTTGACTGATAAACCAAGTTGAAAGAAGGCAACAAACAACTTTAAAGCATTGCCATAACAAAAACAAAAAAAATATAAATAAAAATAAAAATAAATCAAAAAAGGCATCCAAAACTCCATTCAAGCAAATCAATTGAGAAAATCTTATTGAAAAATGATTGAAATTTTTGCGTGCATAAAGTTCATTAGCGGCAAACAGCTGGCACCAAAATTGGTAAGACTTGCATTTTGGCCAGGCCAAAAAGATTGTGTGTTTAGTTAGCCCAAATCGTTTGGGCATAAATAATGCATTTTTTTTATTATTTCATACAAGCTAATCTCTAAGTTTATATCTTGATGCTGGATTTAGTTTTGTTCGGGGCGAACTTTTATGGATATTGAGGGGAAAATGTGTTGAGAAAATGTGTTGACAGAATGTGCATTTTATTGTAGCTTTAGGGGAATACAAGTAACACTAGTTTAAACGATTTTGAAACTGGGCAAAGCTGTTTTTAGATCTAAAATCCTTTTGCTTTGCAGAAATGATTTCCTTTTGATCCCCAAACAGCTGATTTTGGGTGTTATAGTATAAATACAAGTAAGAAGGCTCTAGTCGAGATATCCCGACTAGACGATACCCTGTTCCCTATACTTTCCGCGTACAGTCAGTACAGTCAGTGCTTGCAAGTATGTGTGTGTGTGTACGCGCATACTGCATACTGCATACACAACTTCAATGTCCCATATCTCCGGTGTTTATTAACCGATTTCAATAAAATTTCACAGATTATCATTATTTTGCTTTATAATTCAAATTGCATCTCAAAGTTTTCCAAATTCAAGATTTTGTTGTTATCGATCCCATGTGTATATCGGAAACGGGAAGAGTTATCGAAAATCGGAAACAAACTTGTACTGCCTAGGGATTAGGCGAGCTTAAGTTCCAAATCTGGAGTCTCTAGCTCTTATAGTCTCTGAGATCGACGCGTTCATACATACAGACGGACAGACGGACATGGCTATATCGACTCGACTGTTGATGCTGATCAAGAATATATATACTTTATGGGGTCGGAGATGCTTCCTTCTGCCTGTTACATACTTTTGCACAAATTCATTATACCCTTTTTTCCCATTTTTAATGGGATCAGGGTATAATAAGTCACGTTTGGCGAAAAAAAACTGAAATATGAACTTTATTTTATTTTTACCTTTTAAATAATGTTTTTTGTTGCGAATTTTGTAATATTTTTGCATCAAGAGATAACTTTAAAGTCCCTTTTACAAATAACACAAGTTTAAATGATTTTTAAACTGGGATACAGCCTTTTTTTGGATCTAAAATGCATTCGGTTTGTAGTTAAGTTTTCCTGTTATCCTTAAAATACTGATTTTTCTATTATAATGAAAAAATTTAATATTATATGTTAAGTAATGGTAATACCCGCATAACTTTATTTTAATCCTAAGAAAAACAATTTTTTTTACCTACTTTCGAAATATTTAAACTATTTAAAAAAACTATTTTTTGTATGAACTTTGAAATATTTTATGTATTTAGGGCCAAACTTAAATTCAACATGTCATAGAAACTAATAAACATAAACTTTTTAGTCAGCTCAATGTTCGCTCTAGTTTCTTATATAGGGTCCGGCAAATAACTTCTTTTTTTTTTTAAATGAAATAATTTTCAAAGTAATGTCGCAATATTAAAGCGTATACACAAACATATTCGTTCAGCGGAAAGATTAAAGTAATAATCGGTCAAATCAAAAATGAGCTTAGTGTAACCATTCACGAAATAAGCACTAGTTGAAATAAAAATAAAACGATAGATAGCGGACCCTATAGAATTATTTTGTAACCTTTAACCCTAACCTCAAACTGTCATCATTGTCACCTAAACATGTTCTTCTGTTAATTTCTCGTTATCCTTTTCGTTGTTTGTTTGTGGTTAAAAGTCAATCCGCAGCATTTGTAAAAAGAATACTAAGTATCCTTTGCTAATCCCTTAAATTTTCAGGCAGAGTTGCATTCACAGTTAAACTCAATATTTAGTTGTCATGCAAGAGAGAGAGAGAGAGAGAGAGAGAGAGAGGAATGGTGGGATTAAGTTGCTCAACAAATTGTTTAACAACTGTTTAGTGAGCCATCAAATGTAATCCAATTGAAAACAATTCAAAACTCGCTGATAAAATTTCTCGCGACAAAAACAAAACGAAGAAGAAGAGTGTGAAGTAAGCAGTAGAGTGGGGTGGGTTGCGTTGTGTGGTGTGGTGTGGTGAGGTTGGAATGAGGTGAACGAGGTGTTCCATGACAGCTGCCAGGCTGAGGTACAAATTTTTGGTCCCATAGAGACAGAGCGAAATAAAAAGTCCCTTTGGAGAATAGCGCGTGATAAAAGGGGTTAATCGAACGAGCGTCCGTAAGGGGGGGTGTGGGTGAAGGGTTAGGTGAAACTGGACCAACAACAACAAATGTTGTTGTTTTGACTATACGCTCGGGAGCAGCCGAAAGTCGCCGTTGAGCAAAGTTCAAGGCACAGATTTTTTGTTTTTTTGTTTTGTGGTTAATGAGAGAGAGAGTGCCGCATAATATCCCCCCCCCCCCACCCCTCTTTTCTCCATACTTTAATTTAAATTTTTCTTGGCGGAAAAACTTGAAGCCAACAAATTGGTTAATTAGCGACGTCTGGGGAAAATCTTTAGTTGCCCTTTTGATTCTTGATTTTGGGAGAATTTCTCGCGCCTTATTGACACGCGTGTGTGTGTGTGTGTTGGTTTTATTCTTTGGGGAAACATTTTGACTGTCAATAGGCTTGGCGAGAATTTGACAACTGCAGATTTTACTATTGTACACGCGAAGAAAATGTGTGTACTTATATATATTTTTAGTTAGTTTTTTGTTTTGTTTACAAATTTCTCTATTCATTTTTCTTGGTGTGCGTTTTTGTTCTAAGTTCTTTTTTAGTATTGACACACAATCACATATGTTCATATGTGTGTGTGTGTATATGCATTTGTGTGTAAGCATGACGAAACGTAATGAGATTAAAACACCCCTCAAATTAATTCACAGAAGCGCAAACAAACCTCTCTCTCTCTCTCTCTCTCTTTCTCCCTCACTCCCTGAGCTCTTACTTTGGCTGACCTGCATTTGACTCTGTCTGTCTCGCTTTAACGACCGCATAGCGTGAAACCGCAAATGCGGAAAATGCAAATTGTTTGCCTGCTGCTGTTGCACTGCTTGACTAACTGTTTGACTCCTTGACTCCACGACTGCCTGACTGCCTGTTGTTTTTTTCTTGACGAGGCGTGACAATTTTGTGGGCGGTTTCGCTTATTTTTTTCTGGTAATTTCAAACATGACACGGCCCGATGCTAATCCGGACATGAGTAGGTACTCGAAATTTGTTTGACAACTTGCTCAAAGAATGTGTTTTGGGAAAATCCAAGAAAATTATTTCATTCTTTGTTTGACATAAAAAAAAAAAATAGATAAGTAAGAAATTAATGTATTAAAGTTAAGAAACGTTGTAAAGTATCAGAATCAAATTACATTTAAAATAAATAAAAAACAAATAATATTTTAAGAAATGTTTAAAAAAAAATCGAAAAAAATTAATAAAAAAAAGCATACCAAAAATTACAAGCTAAAAATAATAATAAATAAATAAAACGAAAAGCATAATATAAGCAACACTTTCATTATTTAAATGCTTCGCGCAATACAAAATCCTTTTTTAATATCCAGTTTCAACTTTCCATTCGTTTCACAACTGCACTGCACTGCTCGCTTACACTGCTTTGCCAACGCTTTGTGCTAAGAGCAACAGCACTGCTTGCTCTCTCACGTGCCATGTGTGCCGTGCTCTTTTGGCCGAACGGGATTAAGTGCCATTGAAGTGGCGTTCAGCCAATCAGCGATGCGCACACAATGACATTTTGTTTCGAATCCCAAATGGTTTCGCCGACTTCACTTGTTGTATGTGTGTAGTGTGTGTGTGTTTGTTTGTTTTTGTTTGGTATGGGGCGTTGACACTTTTTGGCTGCAGCTGCTGCTGCTGCCGTTGCCTCTTTAGGCTCTCCGCACAGGAGAGGGAACAGACCAGGGAACACACCAGCGATAGATAGATAAGCCAAACCTGTACAATGGCACAACGGTGTCACCCACTTGGAGGCACCTTCAATTGCCACTGTGCCAATTCACACTGTTCCCACAGCGTCGGCGTCCTCTTAACTCTGTTCTCTCGCTCACACTTCTCTGTGTGTGTGTGTGTGTGTGTGTGTGTGTGGCCGTCGTCATTCAACATTTGGTGGATGCTCCGTGCTGACAGTTCGGTTCCCTGGTGCGCAAAACGAAAAAATAAAATATAACCACCAACCACTCTCAACGATTTCCATTCGTTCTTCAGTTCCGTGTCTTATTGTGCACCCTCACACCAACGCACTCACTCCTCTCGCTCTCTCTTGCTCTTTCGCCCGCGCGCACAGTGAATGCGCGTTTCGTTTCCAATTCTCGTTGGTCGTTTGGTCCGCGCTGTCGGCGTCGCTGCTTATGGTGCTTTTGCGCTGCGCTGCTGCTGCTGGTGCTGCTGGTGCTGCTGCTGCTGCTGCTGCGCAGTTGCCTTTTCGCCGCGGACGGCAGCGTAGTCGGATTCAGTTGGGGTTTAACAGCCACTCGGGACGGTAGCGCGCGCGACGCTTAAACTTCTCTGTGTGTTGCCAGACCAAAATTTGTATCACGAATCATTCCCAAATTCTCAACGGTGCATTGGCACTTTACACCCGAGATACACCCACACACACACACGTGCATACTTATATATATATACAAATCAAAAGCGGGTCGAATATATCTAACAACAACAAATAACTACCCAATTACCAAATCAGTGTCGAAAAAAAGGGCTAAACGTTCTTAGCCTGCAACTGTATCTGTATCTGTATCTGTATATCTTATTAAGTGCATCTCTCCCAAGAGAGAGAGAGAGAGAGATTAGCAAAAAGTGAACCAGAACTAGGAACAACAACAAGTTGTAAGAGATTTTTAGTGTGGCAACAACAACAATATACACAACGGCGGCTGCCACAATTGCAACAACGCCAGCGGCAAGCAACAACTATACAAAAGTGACGGATTATCCGTACGCTGATCATCTCCACCTGGAGCATACTCATCATCATCCGTTCGCTAGCACAGCGCCCCTGACCAGCACCGAAAGCTTCAAGCTGCGCTCCGAGGAGCCGGTGCCGGGCTTTAGCTCCGCCTCGCCTTGGTCAACGCTGGAGCTGGGCATGGAATGGGGCCGGAAGCTATATCCCACCGCTGGACCCCGATCTGCCGGTGGCTTAATGTTCAGCTTGCCACCAACATCGGCCGACTTGAATCAACCCCGTGGTCCAATGACGTCACTCAAAGAGGAACCTTTGGGTGGCCGTTGGGCCATGCAACCAGTTGTCGATCAAACCAAGTAAGTTCCGATTATTCCGACTTAAGTTCATTAAGTTCTAATCAACGCAGATTTCACACAATAAATCTTCATTTTGTTGCTTAAACGAAAGTTTATTTTAACTATTTGTGAATTCCTGGAGCTTTAGATATGTTTTAAACCTGTTAAAATAACCTTTGCTTAACATTATGTTAACTTCCTCTGCGTTTTGAATATTTTTAAAAACATTTCGAAAATATTTGGATTGGTTTTCAACTTACTTTTATTAAGCGAGATTTGTTTAATCTATATCTAAGCTACCATTTTATTGGGAACATTGTTAATGTGAAAATCTCATTCATAGAAAAGTCTGTTAAGTGACACGAAAATCTTGAAAAAATTCACTGACATCTTTTTCGGGATTTCTGTCCTTTTTTAAGTGTTAAAGTTCGTTCTTACTTATTGTTATTTCCAATATTATTAATGGAAACTCTAAGTAAGATGTGATTTTTTTATACCTGTTTCTTTCGTTGGGAAGTTTTTTTTACTTTACTTTACTTTCTCTGCCTTAAATATTATAGGAACTTAAGTATATTTTCAACTTTACTCGGATGTTTGAGTTTTTCAATGGGTTTTGATTCATCTGCTTCTAAAATTGGAAGACAGCTATAGAGTCCTATCTATCTATCGTTATATAGTGCTTACTTCGTGAATTATTTGACAGATAATTAGTTTTATCCTTCCGCTGAACGAATATGGTTATGGTTATATGAACAACGCTGCGAAATATTGCGACATTCGTTTGAAAAATATTTCATTTAAAAAGAAGAAAAGAAGTTATTTGGCAGACCCTATATACCTGTTTCTCTCGTAAGAAAGTTTAAGAACTTTCTCAGGCTCAAAAATTAAAGGAACTTAAGTATATTTTCAACTTTATCCTGATGTTTGAGATTTCTTTACGGGTATTTTTTGCTCTGCCTCTAAAAATTAAAGCAAGCTTACACAATCTCAAATGAAAGCTTCAAATGAAAGTTTCTGAAACACACAATTAAAAGTTAATTAAGAACTTCTCTAACTTGACGCTCTTAAAAAATACTCTTAAATATTACTTATATAAAGTAAATTATTCAATTCTTCAACTTGAAGCGCTTAAATACTATTTAATTCTAGTTAAGTAAAGTTGTTTTATTTATGAAAGTGTTGAAATAAAATAGAAATTTGTAAAAGGATTTTCGAAGGATTTTTTTCTTATCAAACACTTTGAAGTTTAATCTAGACAAATATATAAAAAAAAAAATATAAAGAATTTATTAATAGATTTACAAATTATTAAACAAGAAAGTTGAAATTTTGAAACATAAAAAAAATATTTTAAAATGATTTTTTGAAGGAATTTTTTCTTATTCAAAAACTTTGAAGTTTAATCTACATAATTAACTATATTTTAAGGATACTTCGGAAACTTAAACCGTTTCCTAACACTGGTTTACTTGCATATTTGCCACTTAACCACACTCCGGAACATTTTCATCTCGATTAACTCATCAAATCAAAAGAAAATTCACTTCGTTCGGAAGCTTTGGCAACATCAAAAACAAAAATGCCTTCAGCAACATTTGGCATGTTGCGGCAACAAAGTTTGCACACAACCACAAACAACAACAATCAAACGAAAAAGTCTCCACAAAACAACGAAGAAGAAGAAGAAGCACTTTGCATTTGTTTACATTTGCACAAAGCCGGCAGACGGCGACGGCGACGCACAACAACAACAACAATAAAGAAGTCATTTTGTGCCTTTGCACGTTTATCAGTTTATCAGTTAGTCAGTTAGTCAAGCAAAAAAAAGGGCAAGCAACAAAAAGCACTCGAAAATATTTTCACTCAAAGTCAAAATGAGTGAATGATGCTTGATGCGGGGGGGGGGGGGGGGCTACGCACATTATCGGGGGTTGACTTCTGATGCCCGAAAGATGCTGTTGTTGTTGTTGTGCGTGTGCTTTGAGCTCAAAGGGAAATTTTTTTTGGCGCTTTTACTTCTTTTTCCTTTTTGCCTTGGCGCGTTCATTTTCAATTGAATTACACACACAAAAAAAAGGGAAGAGAGCGCCGCCGGGCGCAGGCCACTCATTGAGTGAGTGAGGTGTGTGTTTTGGGGTGCAATGGGGTGTAGGGGGGGGGGGGGGGTGTGTATTTGCTAGGCAAAAAGCTTTTTGTTGTTTTGTTTGTTTGTTTAGTTGCGTCTGAGATGTTTCTAGCGTGAGATGTTCGCGCCGAGACGAAAAAGTGCGCGTATTATCGATATCGAAACTGCCAATACAACAACAACAACAACAACAACAATAGCAACTAATTCGTGTACGAATGCTAAAATGACAGCGGGTTTTCATTCGTTGCATTTACCGACGGCAAATCATCAACATCAACATCATCAACAACAACAACAACAACAATCACACTCAAACACACAATCAAACAGTAATAGGCACAATCTTAATCATCATCATCATCATCAAGAACAGCATTTGCAGCAGTTGGAGAATCAAAATCTTAATCAGGATCATAATCACAATCATACTTTGAACAATTCAAACAATAAGATAATGCGCTGTGATGTGAGGTAAAAGTTACAAAAAACCAACAAAAAAACATATTTAAAGATATGTTTATAATTTTAGTTATGTTTGTGTTTCTACGGCTAGTCAAAGTTTTAAAAGTGTCTGCAACTAATTTGAATAAATTCGACAACGAATTTTTAACTTTAACAAATCAAAATCGAATTTCAATAAAATGTTTGAAAAGTTCAAATAAAGTCATAGCTATAAAAGTGTCTTAAGATATTTGGATTTCTTATTACAAAACTATAAATAAGTTCAACAATGAATTTTTAGCCAACAAATCAAAACTGCATTTTAATAAAACGTTTGAAATAACTTTTTTTAAAAGTTTTTGCCTTTTCTGTAATTTTGTTTGTTCTGTTTTTAAATGAAAAATAGTGAATTTGACTCAAAGTTTTTGGTAGTGTCACAAAAATATTTAATTTATTCTCAAATATTTTTAGTAGCTCAAAAATAAAATAGAAATTTGTAAATGGATTTTCGAAGGATTTTTTTCTTATCAAAAACTTTGAAGTTTAATCTAGACAAATATATAAAAAAAAAAATATAAAGAATTTATTAATAAATTTACAAATTATTAAACAAGAAAGTTGAAATTTTGAAACATAAAAAAAATATTTTAAAATGATTTTTTGAAGGAATTTTTTCTTATTCAAAAACTTTGAAGTTTAATCTACATAAATATATAAAAGAAAATTAATTTTAAATAATTTATTAATATATTATTTTAAACAAATTTTAATTTTTGTTATATAAAAGTTCTAAATTCTGTCTAAAATATTTTCAGTAGATCAAAAATATAAAGAAAAAATTTTAGATGGCTTTTTGAAGGTTTTTTTTTCTAATTAATATTAATTAAATTAAATTAGTAGTATTTTTAGTGGATCTAAAATACAACAACAGTGCGAAGGCATTTTATTATTCAAGAACTTTGAAGTTCAATTAATATTAATATAAAAAAATATTATGAACACTTTAATAGATTGATTTACAAATTTCTTTTAAATAAATAAATAAATTCGAAAATATTTTGAATGCAACTAAAAAATAAAAAAATATTTTTAAATGTTTTTTTAAGGCATTTTATTCTTATACAAAACCTTTGAAGTTTGAAATCTACCTAAATATAAAAAAAAATTTAGGAACATTATTTATAAAACTAATGTTTAATAAAACAACAAATAAAAAATGTCCATAAAGAAGACACTTAAACAATATTTAATCGCATTTGACTTGCAACTATTTTATATCCCTTCTAACTCAACCATAAAACCATAATTTATAGCCAACAAAAATATTGCTTTTTGGTAAGAGAAATAATGCGACAAAAAAAACTTTGTCCAAGGAATAAATTTCACAATTATCGTTCGACAAAGTCTCAATAAACTCGAAATGTATTTTGTAGGTAGAGTTCGACCATTTATTTATTGTATTTACTATCTATATCATAATGTCACATATTGTGTGCAACATGCAACAGCAAACGAACAAACGAACACACGTGCAACATTGCAATTTTTAGTTGATCATAAATCAGAAATATATATATATTTTCGAAATTTATTTCAACAAAGATTGTGCAAAACAAACCAAACAATACAACAATGGCCATAAAATGTGAGCAACAACAACAACATTAATATGTGTGTGTATGGCATATAAAGTGTCCTGTTTTAAAGGACATTTCGCTGAGAGAGTGAATAAAAAACTAGAGTATATAGAAAAATGTTCGCAAATGGAAATGGAAAAAGTGAACAAAACGTGACCAGAAACGAGTCCTGCCGTCCTGCCGTCCTGCCGTCCTGCGTCCTAGGTCCACCTGGGCATCGATTTCCGACAATTAAATGTTGGGCATAATAAAATCAACAGCAAAACGGCCACAAAACGTTTTTCGCAAATTGGCGGCAAAAGTGCAAACAACAAAAGCAACAAAACAACGTCGCTAAAGTCAACAATCGAGTGAAGCTTAGAGCTAGCTCAACCATTGAGAGGGGGGGGGGGGGGGGTGGAGTGGAGGGGGAATGCAGTGGGTGTCGCATTCTTTTTTTCATTTGAAACGGCGCCCATAACAATAACCTTTGCGAACAGGAATGTAACATGTCTCTTTCTGTCTGTCTGTCTGGCATTCATTGATATAAGCGAGAGGAAGAGAGAGATGGAGACAGACATCGTGTGTTTGGAATCGCATCGAAGCGAGAATATCATGTTATTCCACTCCACTTCCATCTCTCCCATCTTCCTCTCCTTCGTGCGCTGTTTCAAGCCTTTCGAGCAGCCACAAAATTGTCTAATTTCATTTTGTTGTCTCGCAAATTGGTTAAATTGAAAAATTGCATTCACGAATTACGAACACGAATTTCAACATACTTTCATGTACATAAATCTATTGCAAGCAAGTAATGCAATTTTTATTTCAAAAAAGATAAAGATAGATAAAAATATTGTAATATTTATTTAAACATATTCGTAGTTGTAAATATTTTTAGAATTAAAATGACAACATTAAAAGATTCTTTGAGAGAAACATTGAGTTTTTAAGTGCAGCTCTTGAGAATAGTGTTGTTAAAAGCATAAATATTATTAGAAGATATTAGATTTTCAAGATTTTAGTGATATTCCTTTAAACATAATCGTATGAGTTAATATTTGAAAAATATTGATTTATTTTGTCATCAATTTCGAGTAAAAACTATTTTCTCAACTGAAATGCAGTATTAATCTAGAAGCGATAAAATCAAATGATTTTTTGAAATAGTGTTGTAAGGTGCACAAATATTAGGTGAGAGAAAGCTTATTTATCATTTTTGAACACAATAATAAGTGGAATAAGCCACAAACTATTGGAAAAAAGCCAAATAATAGATATTAACTGTATAAGGATTCAACAAGCTAAAAGAAAACGTTCTTTAAAGTGCAGTTCTTAAGAATAGTGTTGTAAAATGCATAAATATTATTAAAAAAATATAAGATATAAGGGATTATAACGATATTTCTTTAAATATTATCGTTTGAGCTAATATTTGAAAAGGATTGATTTATTTGGGGTAGAGCTAAATTACTTTCGAGTAAAAATTACTTTCTTAACTAAAAATGCATCTAGAAACGATAAAATCAAATGATTTTTTCAAATAGTATTGTAAAACGCATAAGTTTTGGGTGAGAGAAAGGTTTTTTTTTATCATTATTGACCTAAGTAATAAGTGAAATATTTAAAAAAAAAGCCAAATAACTAGACTTCAACTGTTTTTCAACAAGCTAAAAGAAAACGTTCTTTAAAGTGCAGTTCTTAAGAATAGTGTTGTAAAATGCACAAATATTAGGTGACAGAAAGTTATTTTCTTATCATTATTGACCTAAATAATAAGTGAAATATTTAATTAACTAAAAGAAAAGCCAAAAACCTTGATGTCAACTATGTTTCAACAAGCTGAACGAAAACGTTCTTTAAATGAACAATTTTTAACATCAAATCCTGCATATATAATTAACAAGAATATTACTAAAACTCTTAGGGGCATGTATTCAGATAGCATATTATATAATAGGTACACGCATATGCTTGAAATCATAGCCATAATCAGACATAATACTATAGAAAATAATATATTTTTGTTGAAACCAAATTATGGCGACATAGTTTTCTTCTTTTTTTTTGTTTTTGTTTTTGTTTTGTGTAGTTTGAGGTTGGATAATTTTCAAGCGATTTATCATTTGGAAACTATCATTATCTAGAGTCCCGCTGTACTATGTACACACTGGCATTATCCTCTTGGCAAATGTGTATATAATTGCAGGTCTGACAAAGAGAAGAGATGGTAGAGGGGGAGAGGGAGGGCAGAGGGAGGGAAAGGAAAGGTAGTATATAGTAGGTACTTCTTGACATTTGCCTGAATAAATAATAAAAATCTGATAAAATCAGCATTTTCTAAATTAAATTGTTCGTTATGCATACGAACTAAAGAGAGAGAAAAAATAGATGGTGGGGGGGAGGACTACTCGGCCGTGTCCAAAGGGTCGCATATACATATAGTATAGTATAGTATAGAATATCCTGGCGGTAGTTAGCATTGTCCGGTAATTGCGCTGACAGGCAGCCAGACAGGAGACACGAGGACACGAGTTCTCCTGCCATAAGGTGAACAACAGGAGCAGGAGGGAGGACTTTGTGTGTTGACATTTGGCATATGTGTCTGTATGTATGTGTGTGTGTGTGTGTGTGGACAAGCCTTTGGCCCATGTCCATGGCCTTATAATTACAGTGTTTGCTTGGCCCACATAACATAAATATTTGTTTCGTTCTTGTCTGACGACTCGCTGTTTAAGTCTCTCTTTCTTTCCCCCCCGCTGTGAGGCTGGTGTGTGTGTGTGTGTGTGTGTTAATTCCTTTATTCATCAGGATTATTGTGTCACGTTGGAAGTTGCTTATGCGCTTTTAATGATACCTGTCAACGGGACAATGGACACAAGTCTAAACACTAACCACTTATACACTAGAAACTATTCACTCAGCTCCTGGATACACTTGAAAAATAAATGATGAGGCATGACTTATACCTGGATACACTTGAAAAATAAATGACGATAACTCAAAAGAAACAGAAATATGATTTTAAAAATAGCAAACTTCAAAAACATTCAAATCGCCTTTTGTTTCTGTTGCTGTTCAATTTTAAGCTATAATATTTTTGGAAACAATTTTTTCATAAATTTCGAGTTTAAATTATGTTTAAAGCTAGAAATGCAGTATTAGGCTTGATGCAAAGGCACGATCTATCTATGAGGTATTGCATTTGTTAATCGGTTGAGTTTTGAGGATGTTATATCTATCTTCAAAAATGATTTTTTTGGGTAGATTTTTTTCATGAATTTCAATGCGAAGCCATGATTTATAAGCTAATGTGTTTGCCAAAAATGGAACTATGTTTAAAATCCTAAAATCTTAGCTTCAGTAAAAAATGTATCTATTATAATTAAAATCATAAAATAATACTTTAATTTAAATTAAATATTTTTTAAGCAAAGAAAACACTTACTTAAACAAAAAACGCATTCAAAACAATAAAAAATTATACGAAATAATCGAAAACAAGAAAAAAATTAAATTGATAAAATATTTGAGGTTTTTTGAGTAAAAGCAACGAGTTTCATTAAAAAGAAAGAATTTTTCAATTATCAATTATTCATATTAATTAATTAATTTCATTTAACATACAAAATAAAAGTTTCTACTATGTAAACATTTTTTTCATATTGTTTTAAGTGAACATATATATTTTTGCTGAGTGTAATAACTTTGAACTCTGCACCGGCTGCTGGTTGAATGTCACTGTCAACTGAATTGAGTTGTCCAAAAAAAAAGAAACAAGAACAACGAAGGGCATATTAGTTGCTCTTATTACCTTCTTTCTCTCTCTCCCCCCCCCTATTGCCCTCTCTCACGTCTGTTTACATTGCCTAAAAGCATAATTATATATATTAGAACCTACTTTTATAAACACAAACTAACATTATTTTCTCTCTCTCTCTCTCTCTTTCTCTCTCTGTCCTTGTTTAATTACAGTTTGGGCATTGGACGCGCCCATTTTGAGAAACAGCCGCCCAGCAATTTGCGCAAATCGAATTTCTTTCATTTTGTGATTGCGCTCTACGATCGTGCCGGTCAGCCGATCGAGATCGAGAGAACAGCGTTTATTGGTTTCATCGAGAAGGATTCCGAATCGGATGCCACAAAAACCAATAATGGCATACAATATCGTTTGCAATTGCTTTATGCGAATGGTAAGCTGAAGTGAAACACTTTTTTCCAAAGTGAAGAAAGTGAAGTTAGTGAAGAAGAAAAGCAAAGTAAACTAATCTGGATTATTTTCGTTATAGGCGCACGACAGGAACAGGATATATTTGTCAGACTCATCGATTCGGTGACCAAAGCGGTGAGTTTAACAATTTCTGAATCTCAAACTTATTAAACCCTGAACCCTGAACTGAAAGTGTAAATGGTATGTAACAGGCAGAAGGAAGCAACTCCGATCTCGTTAAGTATATATCTTCTTGATCAGCATCAACAGTCGAGTCTATATCGCCATGTCCGTCTGTTTATCTGTCGATCCCAGAGATTAGAAACTTCAGAAACTTTGGAACATAAGCTCGTCTAATCCCTACAATTTTATTTATCTCCTTTTATAAATAGAAATGTTAAGAACTTATTTTGAAAGTATTTTAACTGGACAGTTTCGCCCTATTGGATTTTTAGGGTTATGTTTAAATCCTGAAATCCTAAGTTTCGATTTCTGCAACCACGACAAACATTTATAGTTTAATCGATCGATTAATTTTGTTATTCTTAACTCCAAAAAAAGAATTTTTAATGGTTTGCCTTTAACAAATTTGACCAGAAAGATGTTACGTTAACGATTTTATTATTCTTACAAAGCAAATGATAATTTTTTTTGGTAACAAACACATGTCACAAAGTCATTTGTGAAACATGCAAATAAAATCCATTCAATCACTTTAAGAACTCTTAATGAATGGATTCGAGATTAATTTCAATAAACTTAAAGTTCACTGAATCGAACCCTAATAGCAATAACAAAATTTATCACTGCTGAATGTTCAGTTTTTTTCTTTCTCAGTTTTTTTTGAATGTATTTTTGCCACGCAATCGAAAACTAATTTCTTCCACTCGGCTGGCTGGCTGGCTTGGTGTGTTTTTCTGCTGATTCGAGCATAAGTTGCATTTGAAATTGATTGTCACGGCTAATTAAGTGTGTCCTTTTTCTCCTCCTCCTTTTCTTTCTGTGTGTGTGTGTGTGTGTTTGCCCAATAAATTGAGTCGTCAAACGGTTTTTCGATGTGTGTGTTATTTTCTGACCAGCCAAACGAGCATTTTTCAGTCGCGCCTCTGCCTCTTGCCGCACGAAAGGGGTGTGTAACAGGACTCGCAGGACTTGCAGCAGGACTTCCAATTGAACATTCAACATTGGTTAATGCGCTTTTGTTGTGGGTGCTTCATACCACCATTACACCTTCTTGTTATCCTTTTTCGCTGGCTCCTGCCTGCAGGCGATTGCACCCATATGTCAGCTTTGTGTTTGAGCCTAATGCGTATCCTTCCTTCCTTCCTTCCTTCCTTCGTTGCTTCGCTCAATTAATTTGTCGAGTGACAAATTTTTATAGACTTTTCTTTTCGACTCTTCTTTGTATACCATTTACTTTTTGTCCGCCCCATATTGGGGGCGTGTCTCTTTCATCCCGATCGCAATAAATTTGCCGCACAAATTATCGATATCCTACCCCATTTCGATACGCATTTGTGCATCAGTGTTGGCAAATCCATTAAAGTGTTTTTCCGTAAATCGAATTAAATTACTTTAATATAAAGAAAAAGCCGACTTGATAATGAACATATTCTCGGTATTCATTAATGTTTATGTATTTATAGGCATTGAACAACTTTTTCAAAAGAATTTAAAAGTGCTATAAAAAATATGAATGCGATAAAAACGAACGAAAGCAATTAAAACAATTTAAAGGTTAAACAAAGTAAAAGTTTCTTAAACGAAAAAAATTCTGCTTTAATTATTTCGAATAATCAAAAAATTCGTTTTATAATGTCAACAAAAAATTTCAAATTTTTAAATTAAGTTTTTTGATAGGTAATAATGAAATTAAGTAAAGTATTGTACATTTAATACTTAAATTAATGTTTATTTATTTATATTTTATAGCATTGCATTTCAAAGTGCTATAAAAAATATGAATGCGATAAAAAGAACGAAAGCAATTCAAACAATTTAAACGTTTAACAAAGTTTAAGTTCTTTTCTATGAATAATCAAAAAATCAACAAAAAGTTCCAAATTTTTAAATGTTTTGTTTTTGTATAGCTAATAATGAGATTAAGTAAAGTATTGTACTTTGAGTACTTGAACATTTGTTCGTCAATAATACGCAATTATTGTTTTTTGATTTTAAAAATTCTTCAACAACTTTTATCGCATCAAAAGTTGTTTGTTTATTGCTTCTAAAAATAAATGTGTAGATTTAATAATCTGTAAACGATAATAATAATAAAAAAACGTTGAATCGTTCGAGTGGAATATTTATTGAAAACTTTTCCTTACAACTAACGATAATAAATAAGTTCAATTACATTAGCCAACTTAATTTAACAAATATATTTTCTTAACCTTGTTAAAAACTTGTGTAACAAAAAATCAACCCCTTTTCAAAAAACTCCCACAAATATTTAGCTGTCTGTCAAATGAGTTTAGACAAAACACAAAAAAAAAAGTGTCGTGCAATTGCTGAAAAGTCAAAAACAAAAACAAAAAAAAGTTTGAGAATGAAAAAGAACAATCATATATGATCGGATTAGTTGGACTTAAGCTTCATTCAACTGAAGCTGACGCGAGTTTATTTTGAAGAACTCGAGCTGGTCACAAGCCTGTCAACCCTATTTTATTTTAGAGTTGTTTTTGCATACGCGTGTCTGGGCGTTGGGTGTTGTTTCTGTGTTTTATCTGAAGCACAAACAGTGCGTAACAGGTAAACAAGGACAACGGGACCAGGGATAAAACTTGCCTACCCCCTACCCCCTCTCTCTCTGACTCTTATCAGCAGCGCAAGTGAAATTTGAAACTGTAGCAGCAGAAATGCGATTAAGCAACAGACAGACATAGACTTATAGGCATTGATGTGAAAGCAATGTGAGAAAAACTGAGCAAGGACAATTGTCACGTGCCGATGAAGCAGAAGCAGAAGAAGAAGAACCCTTGCCTAGCTAGTTTTAAAGGTGATTTTTATCGCATAGGATTTGAAGGTTGGCTGGCTGGCTGGCTGGCAGGGGGCAATGTAGCAAATCATTGTCATAATCATAATTACATTCGATCAGATAACGCATTCGCGATACAGCCAACAAAAACGCCCAAAAACGAAACGAAACGAAACGAAAGGCGGGACGGCGCAATTGCAATTTGAGCTAACGAGCACGAGCACGAGGAGCGGGAGCGGGAGAGGGAGCGGGGGATCTGACTGTACGACTCAATTGCTGCTCATATTTCACAACGCAGACTCGCGGACTGACACTCATCCTTGCTGGTCCTCGTTGTTGCCCACATAAAACAAAAGCGCGCGTTGCCAACTGCCCAAAATCCTTTGGTTGGCAGTTGCCGCAGCCAGCGCTTATCACGATTTACACGCATTATGCGGCCGATGATGAAAAAAAAAAGAAAAAAGCGCAGCGAAATTCTAAACCCAAAAAAGCAACAGCAAAAGCGAAAAACGGTAAAAGCGAACAAGGGTCGATTGGCGATTGACGATAGGCGGCGATTAATGCACTCAGATAAGCGAGGGATGTCAATATGTGTGCAAAGATTTACTGTATAGTATGTTTGTGTGTGTGTGTGCATTTACCAGCCGAAAAATGTGTGTGTGTGTGTGTGTGTGTGTGCAGCGAAACAACAAGCTAATGAGTAGCCTAAAAAGTGCCGTTATTACTGCAGTTGTGTACGCTATATTGCAGTGGTGAATGAATATTAGAGATGAGCAAATATTAGAAGTTTTGCTAGTCACAGTCACTATGAATATTTACAATAATATATGAATATTATCTGTTACTGCAAAAATAATCCATACATATTTTTTAATATCCTTGCCATAAGCTCTTATCATAAGTGTTTAACGATACACTGTGAAAAACGACATAAGGTTAAAGTAAATCTTCCAATTTGCTATAAAAGGTATGGTTTAACATTTTGAATGATGGTATAAGTTTCATTTTTTGCTTGATAGTATTGATATTCTCCATATATCTGCTGTGTGTGTATGCAAAACACGTTTCTCTCAGCCATACTGGAAAGTTGCCCATCACTAATTGAGTATTGACACATGCGAAAAGCACCAGCAGCAGCAGCAGCAACAACAACAACAACACAAACACATTCATCAATTGCCATTGCGTTATATGGCTCTCCTGCTCTGCTCATTTGCATCCTCCATCTGTCTCGTTCTCTCATGTGCTGCTCCTTTGTCTGCTTTGCATGGCCTGTTCATGTGTGTGCGTGCGTCTGTGTGTGTTTGTGTTAATTAAGCGATAATATTAATTTGTATGTCAACACTTAAAAATAAAGCGTGAACATTTTCGATTAATAACACATTTCACATTTCATTTTAACAATTTCATACACTGCACAATTGCCTCGTTTTTCTTCTTATTTTTTTATTGGGCTTGTTTTTATTGTTATTGTGTTGTTGCTGTAGGCGACTCAATAAATTCAACAGATTGTGCAGAAATCTGAACATTTGCATCTCGACAGTCGCCATTTGCCTGCTGGCTGGCTGGCTGGCTGCAGCTGCTGCTAATTTGTTCGTGTATGTGTGTGTGTGTGTGGTTCTGTTGTGTTGTGCTGCAATGCGATTAAAAATGCTTTTTACGGCAAGTGCATTTCCATTTCTGCGGTCAACGTTGCAACAACAAAAAAAGTAACTGCACTTCATATCGCTCTCATTATGTAAATTTACTTGTCTGTAAGAACTGTAAATGTGAATGTGAATGTGTTTGTTGTTGTTGGTGCAAACATATGAATGTAATGTCCACGCTCCTTAAACAAGACCTTTGAACTGCAGCTTTGTAGAGCAAATTAATCTACTCAAAAGCATTTTTAATTTTTTTATTATTATTATTCATAGCATTTGCACATCAAGAGACTTAAAAATTTAAACACTCAGTTTCAGTTGTTAAAAAGAGTTTCTAAGAAAATACTTTTGTCATCTTAAGCTAAAAATTTATTAAGCCTGTATCAGAAACTTAACAAAACACATTTTTTGACAATTTTTCTAGGGAAATTGTTAAACGAGTAATTGAAAACAACAGTTTAAACCATATATTCATGGTCAACAAAACACTGTATAGAAAAGTTTAACAAAATTTCCTTACCTTACCTTCCTTAACTTACCTTTTGATAAGTTTTCCATAACCATTTCTTAGCATTCACTTTCAGTATAAAATGTGAAAAATCTCTTAACTAAGAATTAAAGTGCAAATACAACATGTGATTGTAGATAGGTTCTTCAAGCCGAGTCTTTTTCTTTATTTTGTTGTGTTTTTATTTTTATTTTTATTTCTTGGTAATGTTGGATTGTGTGTCCAGCAATTTATGCTGTGTGCCAGTCAAGGGGCGCCCTGAGCTGATAAATGGCGCTTTAATAAATTAAGAGTAACCCTTAATGTTTTTATTTTGTTTTTGTCCGCTTACAAACCAAGCGAGTTTTATTTTTTTTTTTGCACCGCGATAATTTATCTTGTTTGGCGAGATTTTTATTTTGCACGTTAAATATGCAAAGGGCTGCAAGTGCGTGAATAATGCAAAAGACCATTGCGCTTTATATATATATATATATATATATATACTTTTTTGTATATGCGATAATAACAACAACAAAAAAAAAGAGAGTGTTCAACATTTAAGCGCTCAATGTTGCAACATTTTGTTGCATGGCCGTTTAAATTGAACACTCGCCAGCTTTTCATCATCATGTCCAGCTTTCATTTCCCCCCCTACCCGCCATCCCAGAAATGTTCCTGCTCGTCACATCATCAGTTGTCTCTCTCTTTTTTTTGCCGTGTCTGTTGATGTTTTTGTTTTTGTTTTTGTTTTTGTGTTGTTGTTATCCTGTTACGACTCCTGCTCTTCCTGGCTTGTTGCCAGGATAGCCAACCAACTCCTAGCCGGAGTGATAAATCGTAGTTTAAACGCTTTTACTACCCAGTTTACTGTTTTTTCGTTTTTTCGTTTTAGTGTTTTGTCCGTTTAGTTTTTTATTAGATGCAGAAACCATTTAGCGACATTCTCCGATGAATGTCAGATTTACTTCAGATTTTTCAGTCCATAGCCGCACTAATTGTTTCCCCAACTGGCAATGATTGATGGCCTTTTGTTTTCTAGCCTTCAAGTGTTTTGGCATACTTTTTTTCGAGAGAGTTTTTATCTCAATGTAATTCACTGGAAGTTTTTCTTGATTGGCTACATTTTATGCGGGTTCTTTAGAAGGTTTTTTTTTGTTTTGCTTATAAGAAAATAATAATTGCGCTTGGCTTTTGATATAAATTAATTTGTTTATTGGTAAATCATATTAGACTCATAAATCAATGATAAGAATTTGTTTACACATTTTATTATTATTATTTAAACCATTAAAAACAATTTAAAGGGAATGATTCTAGTGTTATAAAGAAGTTAAATATCATTATTTATAATTGATTATAATTTGAAGGTCTTCAAAAAACCAATAACTCATTTTTAATCAAAGTTTATATTATTTCATATTTAACAAATAATTAATTAATAATTATTGACACAGAAATATTTTTTATAAACTGATAAAAGTTTTTATTCATTTATTTTCAATAATATTTGATTATGTACTAAATTTTTAATTCAACTAGGTCTGTGACTCTATAAATAAAATGTTAAATTATTTTTAACTATTTTTCAAGGCAAAAAAAAATTTTGTTTGACGAAGATTATTTTTATTGTTTAGTTATATCTTTTAACCTTTAATTGTTGTGACTTTAAAATATTTTTAATGTTTTTTTAAGGCAAACTATTTTTGTTAAGGAAAAATACTTTTTTTTTAAGGAAAAATAGTTTTTTCTTATTTTTTGTATGTATATATATATATATATATTTTTTATATCTTTAATTGTTGTGATTTCAAAATAAAAATGTTAAATTATTTTGAATGGTTTTTTAAGAGAATATCTAATATATATAAATATATATGTATGTATAAAATATTATTTAAATATATTTATATATATATATATATATGTATTATATTATTACTATATATTAGATTTTCTCTTAACAATACAATACAATACATATTTTACCAAAATCTTGTTAGTGTATATTTTTCCTCTTCTTTACAATTTTGTTTAATTTGGTCCAGAATGTCCAGAATGTTAATAAAATTCAATGAAATGGAATGTTTAAGCACATAAATGTTAAAGGAACAAGTATAAAAAAATAACAAAAACATTGAAAGTCCATTAGACAACAAAAAACAACATACAAATCCTTGACGAAGGATGAGCCAAGTTCAGATTTGGGCCCGTGCTATAATTAGCTGCACTTGCTTGTCCCACACACAACAAACACACACACACACACACAAACACACAGAAAAAGCAACAAACCCGTAACTGGTAACCGGTAACTAGTATTTGACATTGAGCTGAGGCCTTATAGTTGTTGTTGTTGTTATCCGCAGGACTTAACAGAGAGTTTCCTCTTTGCAGGAGGGGGAAAGTGTGCAAAAGGAATATTATTATTAACCTAACAAAAACTGGGATAATAGGGGATGATCATAATTTTTACATGTGCCACACAGCAGGGGAGGAGGGTGAATGGGCGGGGGGTGGGGGGGGCATGGTGCCTGCCTGCATGACTGGTTGTACTGAAAATTAATTTCTGATTATCTGTTTTGCTAAGGCTAAGGCTAAGGCTACCGGGATGAGTTTCGATGAGTTTTTGTTAGGTTAGAAACAATGCACATATGCATGATGACGTCACACGCACAGCGAGAGCTAGGACGTAACGCACTCGTCCTTGACGCTGATTGTGGCAAGTGGCAGCATTCGTTGCTGCCGGGTGGATGAAAAATAGACAAAGGTATATATATATATATATATATATAGTTATTGTTATTACTTTTGCGTGTTGAACACGAGGCAAGCATTTTTAACAGCGTTTTTGTATGTGTGTGTGTGTGTTGCAAGGACGCTCTAGCTGATAGTGATGAATGAGTACCTTACCTCCCCCTCTCCCCCTCTCTCTCTTTCTGTTTTACTCAACCATCGCATATGCCGTGTTTTTAGCCCAACTAATTCATTGGATGAGTGTTGGATTACAACCAGACAGATTCGAACCGAAAAGTTAGGGCGCAAAAAGCAACCCGCTTTAATCATTTTTAAATTAGAGAGAGACACACAAGTAGGTAACCCCTCTGCCATGGCCATGGCCAATTCATTTGTGCAGTGGTTGCTTCTTCATTTGTTTATCTATTTGTTTGTTGTTTTCGCCTCAAGGCCCACACTCAGCCCAAAAGTTTCTCCCCCCCCCGCCACGCGATCGGAAATTGCAGCAGATTGTCTTGACAAGAGAGCCGAGAGCTGCACTTGCGGTTTACATTTGCCTGCGTCCATCCAACCCCCACCCCCCCCTCTATGCTCTTGAAGTGCGTGTGGCAAGCACATGTCATGATTTTCTTCTTTCCTTTTTCTTTCTGTGTAGTTACTCAGACACACTAAAATTGTTGTTGCTTGCAACCAAAAACGGTCTCCAACTCCTTAAATAAATACAAATACCACCCAGTTATTATTAGCCAAAAATTTTCGAGTGTGTCAATATTTGCACTATATTTATATGTATATATGTGTTTGTGTGTGTGTTTGTTTGTTTGTGTATTTGTATTTGTGTCCCATATGTCGCGACCTTCTGACCAAAACTCAAACTCAGCTTAGCTCAAGTCTCGAGTAGTTGCACTGTAATTAGCATTTACGATGTGTGTTTGTTTTTGTGTTTTGTGTATTTGCCTTGTGATAGTTGATAGTGATAGTGCGTAGAGGGAGTGAGGGTGGGAGTGGGGTGTGTGGTGTGTGGTGGGGGATGGGCGTTAGGATTGCTTGATGAGGCCACAAAAGGTTGGGGTTGATAACAGGTTAAGGTTTTTGGTGTAGTCAAATTAAAGGAATTTGTATAACTAAGATATAATTAACAAAGGTAAGCAAACAGTTAATCAATATTAGGAAAAAGAGCAAGTATTATATGGTAGAATGAAACTGTACGGATCTGAGACAACCGAAAGCTTTGAGCCCCATTATTATTGAAACAAGTTTCTTAAGATCAACACACAAAATCTTTGTCAAAACAATCAATAAAGCAATTTGAAATAATAATTCATAAAAATATTAAAAAATAAAAACAAATAAAAACTAAAATTAATAAATAATAATAATAACTAATAATAATTAGGAATAAGTAAGAATAATAAATAATAATAAATAAATATAGAAAGCAATAAATTATTATAATAATAAAAAGTAATAAATAGTCATAAATAATTAAAAATAATAATAAATAATAATAAATAGTAATAAATAATAATAAATAATATGAAATAATTATAAATAATAATATATAATAAATAAATAACAATAAATAATAGTAATACTTTCGTAATGCTGCTTTCAAACCGATGCGTACCAAAAAGCTTAGTTTGACTTACAATAATATTATAAACATAATCTAGTTTGATAAAAGTTAAAAAATTTCTTTCAAAACATAAGTTTATGATAATATTCCTTTTAAAAAATCAACCATTAAAGTGTTAATAAAAAAGAAAGACTACCAAAAACAATGACAAAACTCAAAAAATATTTCTTAAAGATGTTTTTTTGCTTTGAAAAATGTCGAAAAAAAACATTAACATTTTGATATTTTCTAAAAACCATCAACTGCAAACATTAATGTAAAACAAGTAAGAAGGCTCTAGTCGAAAAATCCCGACTAGACGATACCCTGATCCCTATACTTTACGCGTACAGTCAGTGCTTGCAAGTATGTGTGTGTGTGTGTGTACGCGCATACAGCATAGTGCATACAAAACTTCAATGTCCCATATCTCCGGTGTTTATTATCCCATTTCGATAAAATTTTCACAGATTGTCATTATTTTGTTTTATAATTCAAATTGCATCTCAAAGTTTTCCAAATTCAAGATTTTGTTGTTATCGATTCCATGTGTATATCGGAAACGGGAAGAGTTATCGAAAATCTAAAACAAACTTGTACTGCCTAGGGATTAGGCGAGCTTAAGTTCCAAATCTGGAGTCTCTAGCTCTTATAGTCTCTGAGATCGACGCGTTCATACATACGGACGGACAGACGGACAGACGGACGGACAGACGGACGGACAGACGGACATGGCTATATCGACTCGACTGTTGATGCTGATCAAGAATATATATACTTTATGGGGTCGGAGATGCTTCCTTCTGCCTGTTACATACTTTTGCACAAATTCATTATACCCTTTTTTCCCATTTTTAATGGGATCAGGGTATAATGAGCTTCGAAAAATATTGAGATATCCTCTCGAACTCTTATAATAAACTGATAAACATACCTTTCCTTATGACCTAACTTGTTAAGCAAAATATATTGCGGTATTTGGTTATATTACACCAGACCATATAAATACCCTGTTTAATCAGATACACAAATCTACTCCACACCCTTCCCACACTTAAGCTCTAACTCTATCTCTGTGTCTCTGTATAAGTATGTGTGGTATTTGCCACATGCCAAACCAAATAATCTAATAAGCAATTACTTACAATTTGTGCAACATACCTTTTATTTATACTTCTTCTTCTTGCTCTTTGTTACCTTTGCTTTGCAGGCTATCATCTATGAGGGCCAGGACAAGAATCCCGAGATGTGCCGCGTCCTTTTGACGCACGAAGTGATGTGCAGGTAAGTTCTTCTTCTTCTTCTTCTTCATCTTGTAACCCAAATAAAACAAAGCAGCGTGATTCCTTGTTAATAATCTGCAAATGATTTCGAATGCATTGACTTCATTTTATTCATTTGCTTCGCCTTTGTAATCCACACCTTTCGATTTCCTTTGTCTCATGGGGTTTTTTCTTTCCCCAGAGCTTTGGCTAAGTATTTATATTTGGCTTTGGCTTTGGCTTGTAAGCTTTAAGCCAAAAACATCTCACTCATTCACTCAAAACGGTTCTCTGCTTCTTTGTCAGCTACGCTTATTTGTCTTATGTGTTTTTTTTTAAGCGATTTTCGTGTGATTTTCCAACTTTCGCATCTTTTGTTTTTTTCCCCATTTGTTTTTAGGATTTTGTCTGTTTTTGTTTTTTTTTTTGAGCTTTTGTTGGCGCTTTTGCTTTAATTTTTTGTTGATTTTTTAGTTTACCTCAGGTCTTTCCTTTCGTCCCTCCTCCTTTCGTTGTCCATCCTAACCTATTCTCTTCCTGCCCTTCCTCTTCCTCTTGCCCTTTGTTTCCTTTCTGTCCAGCTTCATGCATCCTTCGTTTTATTTTTACGCTCAAACGCACGCGAGCTGAAACGTATAAATGGCAGCCACTCACCAAACCCCCCCCCCCCCACGCACTCTCTCTCACTCTCTGTCTTTGTGTCTCCCTCTGACATGTAACGCCATCTCTAGCATCATCATATCTCTGGGCAGTTCACCCTTCTAGCGCCCAAATAAAAAAATACAAACGGAGGCTGTCAGTTGAAGGCTGCCTACGCAAAAAAATACAAATGAAAATTGTCGTAAGCCAGAAACCGACTAAAAAATACCCAGGGAAAAGATCTGTATTGAGTATAAATCGCTCTAGTTTCGGTCGAAAAAGCTGGAAAACAGCAAATGCAAATAGATGCTTGGACTACAACACATCTGTAAACATCATAAAAATTGATCCTTTATCAAAACCGCAAGGAAAAATTAATCAAATCTTTCTTTATTCACAACTTTGTCAAATCTCAACCGATTTTCAAAAGCTAAAGCGTTCTAATAAGTAAAAGAAGTCTAGATTAATACTGTTAAAAGTGCTTTTTTCGAATCATTCATATCGAAGTTCGATCCAGCTACATTACTTTTTACAATGAATATAGCCAAAAGCAAATATTGTAAGGTATCAAAAACTGGCACAGCAAACGCAGAAACAAACAACCCAAAAACAAAAAAAAAACAAAAATTACGCAGATTCGTCCCCTTTAACACAGTAGTACCCCCCCCCCCCCCACTTCTACCCCGCTGGCAGCAGCAGCCTTCAGGGTGCACGCTTCTGGGCCGGCCATCTTTTATTATTTCGGATTGGCACCCAGTTTTTATGTTTGCGTAGCATTATCAAAACAAGGGGACAACGAACGAACGAACGCACAAACGAATGTACAGGGGTTGACTATGCCTCTACCCCACCTTTCCCCCATTTCTAACATTCCCCCCTTCACCGCTTGCCCGCCTTGTCACATCTTCACTTTAGCTTGGCCAAGAAAGCAGCACCGAAAAATCAACAGCTTCGCATAACACAAAGCAAACATACGAAAACGCAAACACACACACACACACACACACAAACATACACATACAGAATGATGGCGTTAACTCTGGACGTCGACGTCACAGTCTCAGTCTCAGTCGCAGTCGCAGTCGCCATCGACAATGGCTTTCTTTCTTTATCGTTTGGCATTTCGCCCATTTTTAGTCATCCATGTTTATGTTGCGCACCGGGCAGATGCCAAAGCTCAAGCATTAGCTAAAGCCACCCAGTTAGTGTGCGTGTGTGTGTGTGTTAGTGTTAGTGTTAGCCACCCCCTTTGCTTTGAACACACACACAACACAACAACAGCATCATTCGCATCCTTAAAATATCATTTCTGGCCAGAGGCTGTGCGACCAGCAAAAATTACGCAGCCATTCAACTCAATATTGTACTAGTGTGTGCATTTGTGTGTGTGTGTGTGTGTGTGAGAGTGTGTGTGAGAGTGTGTTTATCCAAAAAATAAATGAAATTGGAGAAATGCATAACTACGAATATGAAACTAAGAAATCTAATGCATTATTTTATAATAATAATTTTTATACTTTTAGCTCATTGTTCATATTCTTTTCTATATTTTCCAAACAAAACAAAAATTTTCCATTAAAATTTAACAATACTAACATCTTTAAGATTTAAAGAACATTTCACGAACTTTGATTATAATTATATTATATATGAAATTTTACAAAACTTTTTTTAAATAAAAAACTAAAATTTATTAATAATTATTTGAAAAAGCTCATTTTGAAGATTTTCTTAATATTATTATTTTTCTTATTAAATTTAATAAATTATATTCTATAAAAATTTAACAATTCTCAAGTCTTTAAGAAAACATTTTATTTTTTTAGTTATATATTTTAAATTCACTTTCTGTTTAACACGATTTCTAAAGTAAAAAAAAAATCATTAAATTTATAAATTAATAAAATTAATATAACACAAACAATTAATACCATTTTCCACATTTTAACTCAACTATTTAAGCTAGCTTAAAGCTGCATTTTATAAACAAAAAAAACGGTTCAAGTTTTTTAACCAATCAATTTCTTGTTGTTCTTTTTTTTGATTCTTGTCGTACTTAATTTACCTGCTGCAGCCGCTGCTGTGATAAGAAGAGCTGTGGTAACCGCAACGAGACGCCATCGGACCCCGTCATTATTGATCGGTAAGTAGCCATAACTATATCGTATACAATATATATATATCTCTTACCCACCTCCTCCTGTCTGCCAACAACTTGAAACTGATGTGCTTGAGCACAAAAGATGACATTTTAAGCTGCTTTTCATCATGGTGGCTCTTTTCCTATCTATATATACTACGTATATATATCTTTTTTTGTGCTGTGCTGTTTGTTTCTAGTTGTTGTTGTTGTTGTTGTTGTATTGTGGCTTGTATGCGTATCGTTGATTTATTGGCAGCATTATCAACTGCAATATAAAACATGATGCGGCATCAGCAACAAGGACAACAAGTCTCTTCCTTTCTCTCTCTCTCTCTCTCTCTCTCTCTCTCTTGCTGAGTTCATCAATAAATAAAAAAGTGGCAAACGCAAATTCTCAAAATTTGTTTTTGGAAATTGTAAAAATGTTGTAAATTGAGACGCAAGTGCAACAAAACAATTCAAAGGAAACTTTTCACTAGGCAATCCGACACCCGCCTGCTGTCACTCACCATCCCACCGCATCCCACCCCCCTTGTGCCTGTCACGTGTCAGTCGAATTATGTTAATTGCATGCACCATCCTTTGCGGCTGCCACAGCCACTTCCCAGCCAGAACTTGCCAGGGCGTGCGTCGCCTCTAATTGGCTTCGGAAATATTATTAGGAAGAGAGCACAATTCAAAAACAAAAAATATTTATAAGTAGCCACAAAAGGCGCGTCGAAGTTCGAAGGGGGAGGAAACGTAGATGAAGGCTTAAAAATATGCATTTAATAACAATTTACATATAACATTTCGAAAGAGGGATTGAAAATGTTTAGTTGGGATAATTGTGTTTGAGAGGCGAATGAATGATAGTTAAAAAATAGTTTTGTTGTGGGATTTTCTAAGATTTATAAAGCTTCTGCACTCTTTTAAAGTCCGCAGAACAGTTCAATACATTTTTAACACATATCGCTTAAGTTATAGTCTGTAAGGAAAGCTTTTAATGTTATATGTGCTACAACCTTTATTTATAGATCGTATTGTTTCGAATAACTTTAATTATATATGTGGTACACCCTTAAATTAAAGATCTTATTATTTGAAATCCATACATTTAGTTAATAAATAAATCTCTTAAGATCTTCAGAATAAATGGAGAATAAATACTAAAGAAAAGTTTTATTTTGTTAAAGTTGATGTTTAAAAACTCTACTTTAAACCAAATGTATTGAAACTATTGGTAAGCCCCTTTATATAGATCTTATTATTGCCAATCCATACATTAAAGTTATAAATAAATCTCTTAAGATTTTAAGAATAGATGAAGAATAAAAACTCAAGCTAGTTTTCTTGTTAAAGTTAAAGTTTTCAAAATCATCTTTGAACCAAAGGTTTCAAATCTTTTATAAAGCTGTCCACCCTTTCAGTTCCGATTAGTTTGATTTCTTTACATAGAGCGTAATTAATTTTAATATAATAGCATGATGAATTATTGATTGATGAATATAAAAACAAACATAAGATAAGTTTGAATAACTTTGAACAATTTAAAACTTTTGAACTTGATGTCGAGTCTCACTCTTCAAATGTACCCAAATGGTTAAACGCTGTTTCTGTTCCATTGATTACATAACATTTTGCTCAATTATATGCATTTTCAAACATATTTCATCTTTACGCATACTATTTCCACATAAAGTCTGTTCAATCTACATTCGAACTTTTTTACATAATTGAATGAATCAAATGCCTAAGTTGGCTTAATTTTTTTTTTTTTGTCCTGCCTTGACGTGACTTTTAGACTTGTGAAACAATTTCCACTTGTGGTCAATTGAATCGCACCTTATGCAGATAACAATCATTGATCATTAACAGAACAACAACAACAAGATCATCATCATCATCATCATTATTATTATTGTAACGATACTGCGGTTGGTCGCGTCCCTATCGAAACGGGTGTTTAAAACTATTTGCCTATTGTCCACATTTGGCTAACTGAAACTGAAAACATGGCCAACACAGATTGTTTGTGTTGCCCACCATGGTGGTATTCTGCGAAAACTTTGCGTCTAAATACCTGATAGCCTCGAGCCAACAACAGCAACAACAGCAAGAGACTTAATGATTCTATTACATATTACAGCAACAAAAACGCGTCGAAGAAAAGACTTTAAGACTTTTGAAAGAGTTGGAGTTGGAGTTGGAGATGGACTCATTTATGCCTTGACTTGTTGCTGGCAATCAGACCATAATTGGTGTCATAATTAAATTTAATTGATTGCTGCCTTTACCTCGTTTTAATACTCAGCGTTGTTGGTCAGGCGGTTGAAAGGAGGGGAGGGGGCAGAAGTGGAAAGTAGAGTGCTTTACTTTGGTTTCAGTTTGCAAATTAGGAAATCCACATACAGTATAGCAAGTGTTTAAGCCAAGTTAGTTGTACACTTGAACAAATTAAATCTGATTACATACAAAGCTAAAAAGAATAAAGAAAATTGGCAGAAGTATTTTGAGTTATTCTAGAAATTATTAAAATAGTAGAAAAATGCAAAAGTTTGTTTGATTTCAAAATTTCAAATTTAATTTATATACATATTATATATATATATAATAAAAAAAATTTAAATGCTTTCAGAAAAATGTTGAAAACCTATTTTATCATTTCCTTAAAAGAAAATTCAACTTCTTTTATGATAAACTCTTAGAAAACATTTTTCATATAAGACAAAAATTATTTCAAAAAGTTGTTTGTTAAAACATTGTAAAAACAAAACAATTTGTCAAATTTTCTGGAAAATGTTTAAGAGTTAAATTATATTTTTCCCATAATTTCTTTTATATTAATTAATATTTAAAAATTTAGGATAAATATTATTTTTCCCATGATTTCTTTAAAATTGATACTTAAAAAAATAATAAATTGTATAAAAAAATCAAAAAGGTTCGATTTATTGGTAAAGTCTTGAAAAATTAAATAACTTATAAATCAGACTGAACTTGCAAACACAAATATATATATATGTATATATATATATATATATATATATATATATATATATTTCTTTATGTGTACTCGGTTGCTTGCATCATTGCAAAATGCAATGTATATACATATATATGTATATATATATTTTTTGCTTATTCGCATTCGGCAAGATCAAAACTTCTCACATTTATGATCTTGTTAAAATAGTTGAGCGTGTTGCAACAACAACAACAAGTTACGTGCAACACAGAAAATGCCACCGTTGCAAGAACAGTTATTGGACTTAAAACAGGCTTCTTCATTTCTCTCTCTCTCTCGCTCTTCTCTCTCTGTGTTTCTGTCCACGTGCTGAGGCGCGACACTTTGCGCTTTGTGATATTTACGATTATTAATTCATTTTTGCCGATCGCCTTGTTAGGCAACTGGGCAAACGAACCAAATTGTTTAATCCCGTCGCAAAACATTCTTCTTCTGATGCGGCAAACTTCCTTCGTGCTCGGTGCACACATCTCGCTCGCATTTGTCAGACTCAGACGGTTGTCGGTTGGCAATGCGAAATCAGAGAATCATTCGTAAAGCGCATATCAATCAACCCAAGCAGCAGCAAAGCCCAATCAAAGTTTTTGGGGCGGCATGGATCACAGATCACGCAAGAACAACTGCTTCAGCTCCGACTCCTACTCCTTTTTACTGTTCCTACTTCTGTTCCTGCTCCTGCTTCTGCTTCTGCTTCTGCTCATTGATATGCTTTAGTAGATGATGCCGCCGCCAAGCTTGGTTGGATAATCTATGTGGTCGCAACTAAATTTTTAGTGCCCCAAGGCCTTAACAGCACAACACACAACACACACAACATGGCCTAAAGCGCTAACTTGGCTGGGGGTCCCGCACATTTTGCCACTCAACCAACCAACCAACCAACAACTTGCCTCAAAACTTGTCACTGAGCGCGCAACAATTGGAACTGATTGAAAATTCCGACTCGCAACAGTCGCGCTTGCATTTCAAAGTGGGCTTTGCTTTGCTTTGCTTTTTAACTTGGCTAAGCCAAAAACTGATACATATGACAACAACAACAACAATAACAACAATCAAGCTAGCACCAATCTTGGCCCTCCCAGTTGTTGTTGCTGCTGCCTGCTTGCTACTGTTTGCTGTTCCATGCCACTTCCATGACGCTCGAACGTGTGCCGCGTGAGAGAGAAAGAGAAACTGTGCCGCAACAAGGAGCCTTTGCTGCCGCTTGCCACATGTTTTATTGATGAATTTCTGTTATTCATGCAACGATCGGCAACGAAAGCCAGTTCGCTCTGTGTGTGCTTCAGCTTCAGCTTCAAGCTTTACAGATGCCGAAATTGTGCACACAATGCAACGCTGTCCGATCGCACGCACAGTGGGACAAAAGTACAACAAAACTTGTGAAATGCATAATTCATTCAACTTTTTGAGAAATCATATCTAAATATTGTCTACAATAAATTCAAACAACTTAAGCAATATGTAAATTAGGTTTTGAAATAATAAATAATAATAAAAAAAAACTCAAAATAAAATGTAAAAAATTCAAATAAACAAATTTTTTTTTTATTATTACTAATTGTAATAACAAAATTAAAAAAAAAATAAAATAAAATTATATAATATTAAAAACAAAAAAAAAACAAATGAAATAATATAATATATAATATATAAAAATTAAGAAAAAAATTAAATAAATAAAAAATCTTTTATTTTCAATTGTTTATTAAAATTTAAAATAAAATTTTTTTTTACTAATATTTTTATTTTAATAACTAATAATTATAAGAAAAAAAATTTTAATTAAATATTTTTATTTAATATTTTATTTTATTTTGTTTAAGTCACATCATATTTGGTTGTTTTTTTTTACAAGCATTAGTCACAGTAGATAAGTTGAGGATTTACAATTACCAGCGTCGTTGTTGCAAGCTCGCGGTCTGCCCCTCGGTCTCCCGCTGCAAGTTAAAGCAACGCATATTGGGGGTCTTCCTTTTATTTATGATTTGCGAGGACACTTGGAGATCATTGTGTTTGTTTGTTTGTTTGTGTTTGGTTCGCATCGATTTCTACGCACTCTTTTTTTGTTGTGTGTTGTTTCTTTTGTTGTTGTTGTTGTTGGTATGCGGTTCGTGTGTGTTCCATAATTAAGTGAATTTAAAGAGCACTTCGGTGGTGGTCGCATTGTCGCCACCGTCTGTGGTCAGCTGTGGTATTTGTTGTTCTTGTTGTTGTTGTTGCAACATGTTTAGCGTTTTTATCACACATTTTTCGGATGAACTTGACTTGTTTTTTTGAGGGTTTTTGATCTCGTTTCAATTTGTGGCACATCTGGCGTATGCGTAATGACGCAAATTATGCCAAGCACACACACACACACACACACGAACACGCACACATTTGACTTGTTTGGCTATTAACGATTATCGCGTGTCAAATGTTCGACTTTGACTTTTTTTCGTATTTCATTTGAGTAAATTGTGCGCTGCACTTTGAGTAAAACACAAAACCAAACCCCAAACAAAACATCTGGCCACAAAATTGCCATTTAAACAGAGTGGCCAGCTAAACGGGCAACAACAACAACAACAACTACAACGACTAGAAACGCAAAAAGTCAAACAAACAATCAAAAATTTGCCGCTTTTGCATTTATCTACGTCATTGGCATTTTCTTCGCTTTATATTCAATTTTTTTGTTTTCCTCTACTTTTTTGCCTGTGCAACAAATAAACTAAGTGCAAACTGAACCAACAAAGGTGGGCAACAACACGCCCCCTTTTTTGTTCACCCCTTTGCAGCAAGTTTGCCTCTACGTTTTGGCGACAAATAGAATTGACGGTTGTTGTTGTGGTGTTTTTTTTTCAGTTGGATAACAGTAGTGGCATAAATAATGGGTACAGCAGTTAGCAAACTTAATTTAAAACGCATTTTATGGTACATTAAATAAACAAGAAAAACTGTTTTGTACAAGAATATTTTAACAATTAGGTACTTAATATATTATTTGATTAGCAAACTCAACACTTGAAATCTTAGAGACATTAAAGATGCTTTTCAAATATTATAAGTTTTTTTGATCGGATTGGGTGATTTAGGTACACAGAAAGTTTAGAAAAGAAAGGTTTCTATGGTTGTGACATGTTCTTAAACTTAGGTTCGAAATTCTTAGAACTTTTACGTGCTAGGCAAAGTCGGATTTCACATGCGAAGTCAGCACGAGAAAAACCCTGCAGAAAAATATTTTACCGGTTTTTTTATTTTGCTAGAAAATGTATCGTTATTGTTATTGGTTACTGATATATATACATATACACAAAAATATATAAAAGTTTTCAAGATTTTTATAAAGTCACTTAAATTTCTGTAAGTGGTACTCAAAAGCCATACCTAATACTGCTTGCCACGTGTGTATGTTAAGGATATTGACTGCGTGTGGCAAGCAAATGTTTTTTCCTGACCATTGCATGCCTTGATAATCGCGCTAAAAATGATGACAAAACTGTTCGCTGCCAGCCATACAGCCAGCCAGCCAGCCAGCCAGCTAGCTGCTGCTGCTGCTAGTTGTGGCTACAATTTTTAATTTTCTAAATGCATTCAGGCACACCATTCAATTTCTATGTATACATTTTTTTTGTTCAGGTACGTAGACGGTGGAAGGGGAGGTAAGGTTAACAAATGGATGAGTACGTTCTGTCTCTTTCTCACTTTTAGCTATTCAAATATTCAAAGCGACGCAGCAAAAAAAAAAAAACAAGAACGCGAATAAAAATATATAGTTTATAAAAGGCAGACACAAATTTGACGGCACTTTTGGTCAGGCAATTGACAGGCATATGAAATATTGCCCAGACAGAAAGAGAAGTAAAGAGAAGGAGATAGCAACTCCAAGTGGCAATAACAGTTAATTATCTACGAAAAATGATATTGCGTTCGTTGGTTTTTTTTTTGGCTTTTTATAGCCAAAGTCGCCGCCTTTGAAGTTTAAACTTTTGTGCCACACACAATTTCTTGAACCAAGAACCGAAACTGCACTTGATTCGCACCTCATAAATCAATGGAGTACATCGTCGAATCGTATCGCATCGAATTGAATTGAACATTTTTGCATTTCAAAGAGCTCTCTTTTTTTCAAATTTGCATATTTTTTGCTGTGCCTGTCTATTGAAATTGAATTATTAATGCAAATTTAACGCTCGCTCTTTCTCTATCTCTATCTCTATATCTATCTCTATTTTTGAATCTATCTCTGACTCTATTTAAATGGCATTCGTTGCGAACCGTTAGCTCTGGGGAAAAGCAGTTTATTAAATCATAAATATACATATCTATCTATGTGTATAAATTGCAGATTAACATTTTGTCCATAAAGAAAGAAGTTTTTTTTTTGTTTTGTGCTTTAAAATATTTTAATATTTTATACATATTAATATATTTTTCCTCTTTTTTTTGGTACTTGCTTTGAAATGAAAATTATTTAATAGTTGCAAATATGGCAAACCAAAAATTTGCAATGAATTTATAAAAATATCTGAGTAAAGTAAAAACTTAAACTTAGTTTGTTTGTTTAAATTTATCGATAGCTCTTCCCGACATGCTACCGATAACAATTAAATCTAATTTTTTCAATTTTTTTTTTGTTATTATCAACTTTGATTAAACATTTAAAAGCTAATTTGTTAAAATGTTTCGATCAATCTTTCTGTTTTTGATATACACATGTTATCGATAACAATAAAAACTTATATATACCAAGATTTTTTGCACAAGTTCAAGCAAGATCAATTGAAAAACATCGCAAGATATTGTCAATCGAAATTAACTCAAGAAAGCAAAATCAAGTGCAAGTTTTTTATTAAGTCAAGTATACTTTCAAAGAGTTTATACTTTATTCAGAAACTGTCTGTATGAAATCGAATCAGAAGTTAATTCTCCGTATTCAAAGTTTAAATACTATTTTAATATTCAACATATTTCTAGTTATAGTGTGACAAGGAAAGAACCCAATGAATTATCTATAACCTTATATGTGATTATTCAAATATGTGTGTGTGCATAATTAAAATGACCGCGAATGTGTTCTTATTTAAAATGTACAGCTTCAGACATTTTGTCTGATTAGAAGAACCAAAATGTATCTTAAGTTGAGTGTGTGTGATTTGTTTAGGCCATTTCCTTTTTAGCCGTTTACGTATGCTGCATAATTAATTATATTAAAAGCGTTAACTGGCAGTCAACATACACGCAGTAACACACACACACACACTCCCACACACACACACACTTACATACACACACAAAATAGTTAGCATAATTTGCGCATTTCAATAAGGTCGATAATTTGATGGCTCAGTAGTTTTTGTGCCCCAAAAGAGGTTAAGACCAGGACCAGGACCAGGACCAGGACTCAGGGATAAGCCAAAGAGTAGACTAACAAAAGTTAAAGGCTGATGATGTTTTGGGGGCACACACACACACACACACACAGTTACTGATACATACACACAAAAGATACATTTGTATCTTTGTCTGCCTTTTTCGTTGTAGCATTTATCGAAGTCTGATATTTAACCTCTGCACACACACACACACACATATACGTGTGCGTTGAGCTCTTGCTCATGTGCTTACTGAAATAATCAGTTTAAAGATGTAGAAATCGCATAAGAACAACAACAAAAACAACAGCACCAAAAGCTGCCCGGCAAAAAGTAACGAACAACAACAAATACATTTACGAGGTATTTCCCTGGTCCCAGCGGCATGACATTGAATCCCAAAGCAACCCCCAAACAAAACTCTCCGATTATATACATATATATATATATACATATTTGAGGACACAAACAAAATGCGAAAAGAAAAACATTCACAGATTCATTCAACATAAATGAACGCAGTTGCCAAAGAAAAGCTCTTGCTCTTAAGCAAAACTCACTCAAAAATAATCTCACTCACTTTCACTTTCTCTCTCTGTATGAGAGAGAGAGAGAGCAGTTTTAATCGCAAGTGTTTTCAACAAGTTCCGGCTGAGAAGAAAAAAAAATAAGAAAGCAATAAAGGATGAACCACAAAGCGAAAGCGAAAGCGTAACAAAACAAGAAAACACGTAAGAAGAAAACCTCCCCCAAAACTCTATACAAACCCACCCATCCCCCACCAAAAGCTATGAACTCTCAACAAGAAGAAGACATTTCAAGTCCAAGTGCGATTTTGATAAGGATTGTGTGACGACGCGACATTGAACTCAACTGTGGGCGGTGGGCGGTGGGCGGTGGGGAGGGAAAGGTTGTTGTTTGTTGGGTGGAAATCTTTGCTGTTGGGTTTTTCTTTAGCTCGAGATTGGCGTCCTTTCCTTTGCCGCTAGGCTGTTCATTTTTGTGCGTGCGCCGCGAAGCGTGCAGCGTTAAGCCGAAAGAAAGAGCATGCATAAATAAAAGAAAACGTACCAACAACAATAGAAAATAGAAGCAACAACAGCAGCCACAGCAGCAGCAGCCCCTGAACCTTAACAAAATGGTGACGTCCGACGCCATCTTTTGACTCTCTCTGCGTCCGTGCGTGTATATATGTGTGTGTGCGTGAAAATGCCATGAATATGGCGCCAAAGTAAGTTTCGCACAGTTTGAGCCGCAGTCGAATTGAAAGCACACAGAGAAAAAGTTTTTACATTAAAGAGCGATTTGCTTGTATAAAAACATAAAACCATAAAACTATTGTTTCTCTGAAATAATTTTTTTTAATTATTAAATACATTCATCAAAAATATAAAAAAAAAAATAAATTCAATGAGAATTTATACATATTTTTTTTTTGTACCCTTATTTTATTTGGCATATTTTAATTCTTATTTTATAAGTTTTTTTTTTTCAAATATGAATGTTTTTCGAGCTTTAAAAATTATTTATAAAATATAAATAAATATTTTTTTGGAAATGTTTATGTTTATCGAGTTTTAAACATTTTTTTGTAAAATATACAAAATTATTTCTGAAAAATATTTGTACTTAAAAAATTATAACTGAAATTAAACTTTATTTTAAAAATATATTTTTGTTTTTACAAAAATTGTTATATAAAAAAATTTAATTTTTAATACATTTTTCAATTAAAAGTACAAATTAAAAAAAAATTTTTTAATTTATATACTTTTTATTTATGTTAAGAATATTCAATTACCAGTTTCTTATTATTTTACACCCCGAAGAAAAGTTTTTTCCGTAATCCCAAAGACTGACTGATTCGCAACCTTAATTAACACCATAGGCTTTTTTTAAAGTGTAGTTACTGTGCTGTGTGTTTATGTGTTCATTGTCTGCCATAGTCATTGACTTTATGCGGCCATAAAGTTGAAAATTTTGAATATTATCGTTAGTGAAAAATTAGCGCCAAGTTGCTCGCAGCTACAAAAAAACACACACACACACAGACTCGGAGACAGACATTGTGGCAGTCACTTGCTCACCTGTGTGTTGTGTTTCTGTGTGTGTGTGTGTGCGTTGGCGTGCGCCAAAAGCGCTTTAGGCCACATTCTGTTAACGCCATTTTCATGCCACGTTCTCAACGCTTTGACGCAGATAACATCGCCGCCAACACAGGCTCAAAAACTCACAAAAAGGAACTTAAAAAGAACCCAAAGCGATTTATGTTCGAAAGTATTCATCATTAAATTTGTTTGTTGTTGTTGGTGTTTTTGTTGTTGTGCGAGCGATGTTAAGATAATGCTTCCTGGTTGTTGCTGTTGTTGTTGTTTAATTTTATTTGTCGCTGTCGTTGTTGTTTTTGCTGTTGATTCACAAATTCACAGTTAATCGTTGGAATATTTCATGAAAGTTTCGGATATAGGCAGAAGCTTAAAAGTTTTAAATGTTTGTATTAAATTCAATTGGGTAAAAGAATAAAAAAGGATAAGGTGAAGACATTTTTTTGGAGTCCATTTTAAAAAGATTTGCTTAAGATTAATATTCATTTTGTTAAGAGAAAATCACTTGGAACATAATAATATTATTATATAATAATAATGTTAAATATTATTATTACAAAATTTATTTTTAATTTATTTTCATTCTCAATATTCTTCACAACTATATTGTATAGATTTGCTTATCCTTTAAACAAAAAATTTCTAAAATGTTTTATATAGAACAAAAATTATTAAAATTCATTTTTATACCCTGATCCCATTAAAAATGGGAAAAAAGGGTATAATGAAGTTGTGCAAAAGTATGTAACAGGCAGAAGGAAGCATCTCCGACCCTATAAAGTATATATATTCTTGATCAGCATCAACAGTCGAGTCGATATAGCCATGTCCGTCTGTCCGTCTGTCCGTCTGTCCGTCCGTCCGTCTGTCCGTCTGTCCGTCTGTCTGTATGTATGAACGCGTCGATCTCAGAGACTATAAGAGATAGAGACTCCAGATTTGGAACTTAAGCTCGCCTAATCCCTAGGCAGTACAAGTTTCTTTCCGATTTTCGATAACTCTTCCCGTTTCCGATATACACATGGGATCGATAACAACAAAATCTTGAATTTGGAAAACTTTGAGATGCAATTTGAATTATAAAGCAAAATAATGATAATCTGTGAAAATTTTATTGAAATCGGATAATAAACACCGCAGATATGGGACATTGAAGTTGTGTATGCAGTATGCAGTATGCGCGTACACACACACACACATACTTGCAAGCACTGACTGTACGCGTAAAGTATAGGGATCAGGGTATCGTCTAGTCGGGATATCTCGACTAGAGCCTTCTTACTTGTTATGCATATTTTTGTGATTTTTACTTTGCCCAAAAACAAATTGTACAAAAATAAATTCAATATTATTATTTCCTTAAACAAAGAACACTAAAAATTTTGTTTATTAAAAAAAAAATTATTTAAATACATTTTCAATAAGCTTTTTGTTTTTTACTTTGTCCGAAACCAAATTGAGCTCTCAATTCTCTCAACTTAAAGAGTTTTTAGCAACTTAAAAAATGTTAAGTACCATTTGACAGCCAAACCCACCACACCCGCTACCACCCACCCTCCCCTTGTTACCAAATATGAATGACCAATTATGCAGTTCGTTGGGTCTACGTGCTCCAGATGCCAATTGGACATCAATGCTGCTGGCTGGCTGGCCGGCCAATTGAACTGGCCATGGCCCAAAGAGTGTCATGTGCGAGCGAGCGTTTGATGATGCGTAGCTTTTCATTAAATGAAAATTTTCGCGTCGCTAGCAGACCGAGAGGAGAAGGGAAGACAAGGACGACGAGGTGGAAAAAAGACATAAAGTTAAGGGAAACTTTGTTGCCAAGAAAGAAAGATGGAGACACTTTGATTTATTGGCAGAACGCGAACTGAATTTTTAATTGCAAAGCAAAACGAACGAACTTTGATATTGAAGGTTTTGAAAAATAAAAATCCTGTTCAGATTAAATTGAATCATAGATCCCTCAATAAATCTCCAGCTATGCAAAGTTGAGAACAAACAATGAGTGTTTTTTTTTTGAAGTTGTTGTGAGGGATCCTGGGAATTTATGCGTCCTGTCAACAATATTTGAAAACATTGTAATTCAAGCGCGCGACAGTCTCGAAAGATACTTCCGAGAAAGTCAATTAGCTGGCCATAAAACTGATGCAGGATGAGAACGAACGAACGAACGAACGAACGACTGAATGAATTGAGTTAAAACCTAAGCCTGCCTGCACTTCTCGATACGTATTCAAATTTCAATATGCAGTTGCAGCCGAATCGTCCTCTTCGCTCCTCTCCTCTCCTCTGATCTTCTCTCTGTGTGTTTCAGGGTATCTTTTACTCTCTCTGCCATTGTGTAACTTGATATTGCATCTGACAGATACACGGCGCTTAAGTCCCTTAAGGGAACAAATGATGTTTGTTGTTGCTGTTCACATTCACATCTGTTTTCATTCCCCTCGCATCAAAATACGCTGACTTTTAACAAGTTCACAATCAGCTCAAAAAAAAAAAAAAAAAAAACTCAGCACGCGTTGCCTTTAATATGTTTTTGTGTGTTTGTTTTCCAAATTTTTATTCATACTCGATAATGTGTGTATATAAAATGAATTCACTGATAAGCTGAGTTTCACTTCAGTCATGTGCTTTCAATGTTTATTTTTATCGAATTTTAACACTTTGAATTTCACATATTGAAAATGTCAAAATATATATTTTAATAACATAAATTGCTTTATAAATACGGTGCACAATCGATAACGTGAACTAATTAAAAGTAAGCGAGTGTATATTATTCAAATTGTTTACGTTTTGGAGTCCAAAAATACAATCTCGCACGTTTTGTTCTTGTTAAAATTATGGAAAATAAATCATAAGATTTTTTCTTATTAAATAACATTGCAGCCTTTACAAAATTCTATAGATACTGATCTTTATTTTTTCTTATAGATTCTTAAACTGTTGTTTGAAAACAAGTTTGTATATTATCGTAAAAAGTTGTTTACCAAAGCTTTGCGTAAATTAATCACATTCCTCGGTGGCTTTGTTCCAAAATCCTTTCTTGTTTCTCTCTTTTAACACTAGATAATATTTTTACATTTAATTACGCATCTCTAGCTCTAAGGATTTAAATTGTGTAAATATTCCAAAAAAAGATCTTTACTTTAGTTTCTAACTAGCATATGGGATGAAAATTCTTTATTTTTTTGGGGGGCTTTAACGATGAACCGACAGCTTTCAACACTTCTTCCTCATCCTCTCGCCGAATCGCTGTGCACATTGCATCCTCACTTTAATAAGAGGATATCCTCTTAAAGGCCACTTCATACAATAACAACAATAAACAAATTTGTGACACATTAACCGTACATATGTCGATATGCAGATGTGTTGGTCGCCGTTATGTTTTTGGCCCCCATCGAAAATGTTCGAGAGTGTATTCAAACACGCCTCCTGCACTAATTTGTCCAATTTGTCGAGTGAGAAAACAAGCAAAAACGAAAAAGTGACACGAATATTGCCACCCGCTGTGGCAAACAGCAGCCAAATATAATTTTTGCACACACACAGAGAGAGTGAGAGAGTACTATCATTCGAAGGGAATGCCTGGGGTGAGGGGTGTTAAAAAAGGGCTGTGGGCATATATTTTACCATTTAAATGCGCGACACACGGGTGTCAATTTCGATATAGTACAATATATCCTGCCTGCAGGACAAATTCGCATTCACCATTTACATTTAACTGTCACCCCAAGTCCGAAACTTCGCTTATCGGGCACGCTGTGCCCCGAGGTTGAAAGAACTGGACAGGGGAATCAGTAGTAGTAGCTGGAGCAAGTGGATTGACTCAAGCCTCGAGGCTACACACATCTGCTGCAAAATGAGTGAATGTGTGTGTGCCTGTGTGTGTGTGTGTGTGGCAGCTGTGGCTGGCATCAAGTGGCAACTGCAAAAAGGCGCAACCGATCATTAGCAGCTCATAAATGAACACAAAAAAAAATCATTAATCTGTTGTATATATGAAATCGGCTGTAACTATAAGTAACTACATCCGCCTATCGTTAAAATCAATTTTATTTCAACAATTATTGAACAATCGTTTCGACTAGTAAATCTTTAATCTCAACAAATATTAATAAGCATTCTTTTTTATTATTATTTTTCCCTTGCAGTTTTTTCCTCAAATTCTTTTTGAAGTGCAATCAAAATTGCTTAAAAAATGCGGGAAATCCGCGGGACATGAGAAGATTTCAGGTGAGTCTTTAATAAAACACTAAGAGCTTAAATCAATAAAAAAAAAAAATTATAACAAATATTAAGAGAAAAAAGAATTTAAGAAATATTCAAATTTCTTTAACACTTTAACAATCTTGATTAAATATTAAATAAGCTGATTAAAAGTAAATAAATGAAATAAAGCAAGCAAAGTTTTTTGTATTAAAAAAAATATATCAAACATAAAGTTAAACTTATAACAATGTTATTTTTTTTAAGTTGAGTTAAATAGAAAAATGTTTTTACATTTCAAAAGATATTTTAGATGATTTAAGTTGTTTATAGCTTTAAAACTGTTATTTGCCAGTACTATAATAAAATTCTCTCTCTTCCCAACAAAAAAAAAAAAAGGTCGTCATATCCACCCAAGTGGCTGTTGATGGACCACTTTTGGCCATCTCGGATAATATGTTTGTGCATAATAATTCAAAGCATGGCAGACGAGCCAAACGATTGGACACAACGGAAGGTACAGGCAACACATCCCTGTCCATTTCCGGTCACCCCCTAGCGCCCGACAGTACCTACGATGGTCTGTACCTAAATTCCAATTTATTTCGAATCAATTTCTTAAGTTTTCAGTTACCATTTATAGTTTTTTCAATGGTTGTTTTTTTTTTTTTAATTTCATTCTGTAGCAATTGGCAAACTCATAACCCAGTTTTTTAGTTTTTATAGACTGTGGAATTAATGTGAAAGAGATTTTAGAAAATTGCCAAAAAAAATACACTTGAAAAAAAAACTTTAATTAACGTAGGATCACTAAAGAATTATTATAAATTTCCTTCCCAAAGAAATTCTCAAACTTCTTCAATGGAACTTTAATTCCGAAAGTTCATGTAGAATTTAACTAACTTTTAAACGTTTAAATATAAAAGGCAATTATCCAATAACTTTTTCCCACTATTTTCCAAGTCTAAAACTCCCAAAACATCAAACACAAACACTGTTACCACTGATTCAAAACTAATCTGTGCATTTGTTGAACCAATTTTTAGGTCTTTATCCACCGCTACCTGTGGCGACACCCTGTATCAAAGCGATATCACCGAGCGAGGGCTGGACAACAGGTGGCGCCACTGTGATCATAGTAGGGGATAACTTCTTCGACGGCTTACAAGTGGTTTTCGGCACAATGCTTGTGTGGAGTGAGCTGATAACGTCGCATGCGATAAGGGTACAAACACCGCCCAGACATATACCGGGTGTCGTTGAGGTAACGCTATCCTACAAGAGCAAACAATTCTGCAAAGGATCACCCGGAAGATTTGTCTATGTTTGTAAGTTGTTAGTGGAGCATCCTTAAACGTTAATTGTTAAGCATGTCTAAGCTTTTGATTTGTCCTCAAGCAGCACTCAATGAACCCACAATCGACTATGGATTCCAGCGGCTGCAGAAGCTAATACCACGACATCCCGGCGATCCGGAGAAACTGCAAAAGGAGATTATACTGAAACGTGCTGCAGATCTGGTCGAGGCACTCTACTCCATGCCCAGGTAAGAATTGCAGTTAAACTTGCTCACAGTACAACCTAATTCCCACCTTTCACCTTCACCTTCACTTTCACCTTTGCTGCAGCAGATCACCCGGTGGCTCCACCAGCTTCAACTCCTATGCAGGTCAACTGGCCGTGAGTGTACAGGATGGCTCGGGGCAGTGGACAGAGGATGATTATCAGCGTGCCCAATCGAGCAGTGTTAGTCCACGTGGTGGTTACTGCAGCAGCGCCTCAACGCCCCACAGTTCGGGCGGTTCGTATGGGGCAACGGCAACTAGCGCCAGCGTTGCAGCCAGTTCGAATGGTTATGCGCCTGCACCGAATATGGGCACACTCTCCTCATCCCCGGGTAGCGTCTTCAACTCCACATCAAGTAAGTTCATAGCAAAAACCATTAAGTTGTTGTCCCTTAGACCAAACCTTAGAACTAGATTAGAGTATTTCAGGTATATTAAAGTAAGGCCCAAAATTTGTTTAATGTTTTATTCAAGTTACCGAAAATCAAAACAAGTTGTTGTCCTGAAACTTCAAAGTTTTATCTTTACTAATTTGATTGAACTTAAAAAGAATTTATTTCACCAAATTTAAATTCTCGAATTATCCAGATCAAGATAAGGCTGAAGCTAGAATTCTTTCATGTTTCAAAATTAACCATTAAAATAAAAAATATGTTAAAAAAAATATATTTCTAGATTTATTTTACAAATTTAATTGAACTTTTCTCAAGATCATAAGGTTTAAGCTAGAATTCTATCATGTTTCAAAACCAACTATTAAAAAAATTATAAAGATATAAAAAATATATATATATATATATATGTTTTTTAAGGGAATTACAAGAACCTCTTCACAAAATCATAAAGATTTGACTTAAAAACATAGCTAGACTTATTTTTTGAAGGGGATAACAAGAACCTCTCCACCATAAATATATTTATAGATTTCTTTTTTAGGGAATTACAAGATCACAAAATAGAATGAGCTCTGAAATACTTTTAAAAGAGTTAGAAAAATATTTTCAATTCAATAATTTTAGAATCTTGAATGAAGTTTACTGATGATTTTTAATATAATTTTGGACACTTAGTTCTTAATATAATTTTGCTCCTTTATGAAAGAGAGAAATTATTTATTTATTATTATAAGACACCCAACTCATAAAAATAAACCAAGAAACAAAAGCAAAACACAAACTACTCAATAAACAAATAACTTACAACAAAATAAAACCCAAAAAAAAGAAAAGAAAAAAAACACTCTCAAGTGAAAAAAAGCAAGCAAGAACAAAAAATGAGCTCAGCTCGTGAATTTTGGTTCGTCATTAATCCGCAAAAACCCTTTAAACAGTGTCCGTGTCGACGCCTTGGCATTCGGCTCTTGTGCAGCATCATCATGTGTCCGCCGTCGCCGCCACCGCCGCCACCAGCAACCATCATCATCATTCGCATCATCATTATCCGCATCCGCTTCAGCCTTGGCACAATCCGGCCGTAACAGCAGCAACAGCGGCGGCAGTTTAAGTGAAACGGAGCAGAGGATAGAGCCTGCAACATGCAACATGGAGCAGTTAACACGCCCACAAAAGATACACACACACGCACACACACAGTTGATTATCAGCCATACAACGCCCCCCCGCTCCAACAACAACAAAAACAATCATCGTTTTGGCGCCGTCTCTGACATTGAGCAAAAGTTAACAAAGATAACAATTGGAACACGACTTATGGTGAGTGTGTTTAAGTGTATGTGCGTGTGCGTGTGTGTGTGTGAGTGTGTCTGCGTTGTGTCTGTCATAAAAACCACATTCACCCCAACAACAACAACAGCTACAACAACAACAACAACATGAACACACAACCAACAACAACACAACACTCAAACGGTATTTATAATTTCTTTACAAACATTTTTAATCATAAATACTTTTGCGATAATTTATTATAATTTTAACAAAGTTGTTTAAGCTATTAGCACTTTGTTTTATAAGGAAAAAAAATGTAAGGATGGCTTAGACTTATAATAAGTTTTGACTTTTCTTAACTAAAACTTTTCAAAAAATTTAAAAAGTAGAAAAATTGCATTATGAACTTAAACTTTGAATTTATATCCAAAAAGTTCTATTATAAAATCAAAACCGATTTTGAAAATAAACAAAATTGCATTATAAATAATATTTTAATCTATATTGAAACGCCAAACTAATAATATATTAACATTAAACCGATTTTCGAAAGCAATCAAAAGCTTCTGAAATATTTTTTATCCATATTGCACCAATTTAATTCAGAGAACAGGTCTTTAACTTCGAACCTATCCCAAAAAATAATTTTAAAATTGGTTTAACTGCACCTTAATGAAAATTCTATTTATAGATAGATAGACTTTAATATTAGTAGTTAAAAATATATATAAAAAAAAAACATAAAACTAAATTAGTTTTAGGTTTACATTTATAGATAACCTCAAACTAATTTTGATTTTTGTCCATAACATATATCTTATAGATTAAGGTACACTTTTTTATACTGTTTCTAACACAATGTTAACTTACATATTTACTAACATTTGTTTATTTTGCTTTTCTTATTCATTTCAGGAGTCAGCAGCTTGAGCTTCAATCCCTTTGCCCTGCCCACCTGCAATACACAGGGCTATAGTACGAGTCAACTGGTGACATCGACCAAATAATATTATTATTAAATGAGGCTATTGGCTGCTGCTCTTCTCGCCGATGACCCCGTTGAATCCCCACTCCCATCTCCGCACGCTTGTTGTTGTTAAACATTTAAACAATGACAAGAACAGGAAAAACAAAAACAAAATCAAATTGATCAAAAAAGACGCTCGAAAGTGCAATAAAAGATGCAAATGTTTCCCAAAATTCAACACGAAATACTAAAAATACACATTAAAATATATATATTTATTGTATAGATATGCAAAGTAAAAACAAATGTTGTTTATTTTTGATTGATTACCTTTTTTTATAAATGTCCTTGTAAATTATTCGAAATTCACAAAACAAAAACAATGTTTTTAAGGTCCATATCATAAAAATAACTGAATACATATGAATATAACAAATCCAAAACATAAATCATATCATGGGCTATAAACTTAGATCTAAGATAAATATATATATATATATATGCAGCGTCTGTACAAAACTGAATCGGTTTTTAAAGTTTTCAATCGGTTCGGTTTCAAATGTACACTTTAGATATGCTTGATTAATTGATATATGTACATATTATATATACTATATATATAATAAATATATATATATATATTAAATATTTATTGTATGTAATAATCTGAATCTGTGAATAGAACAAATTATACCAATTTACATACCATACCATATTGATGATCGAAAAATAATACGAAAATATAATTATACAAAAATCAACTTAAATACATTTTTGGATATATCTTACTGCTTGTATACGAAAATTGAATAACAAAAATAAGTTTATACAAAAAACAATATATCGTAACATATTTCGCAGATCGATTAAAGTATTTTCCATAACTCATATCATTATTCAAAAGTTATATGAACAAATCATATTTTATTTTTTTGTATTACCGAAAACGATGTAGATAGAAAAACCATAATCAAAATGATATATACCTACAACAAAAAAACAAAAACAAAAACCATATACAAAGTTAATAAATAAGAACGTTGGGCTAGCTTATTATACCCGATTATAATCAGCCTATTTAAAATAAATATTGAAAAATACTTATCAAAGATTTTTGGCAAACATATCGTGCACTTAGTCGATCCCATCACAAAACACACATCAAACTCAAAAAAAAAAATATTTAAAATTCATAACATAACTAAACCCAACTAGAATTCATTCAAAAATACACAACCGCTATTGAAAAAACGAAAAAACAAAACAAAAAAAATATTAATTGACGATTAATCAACTTACATTTGTTGACTAGAGTTTAAGCTTAAAAATATAAACTTAACATTATTAAAACTAGATGATATATTTGGAGGTGCATATACATAGTAAGATTATTGTTTATTACTTGATATTGTATTATATATATATATATAAATGCATATTTCTAGATACACATACATCTATTGAAAGCTACTTTATAGAAGCAAAACAAAAAATAAAATTGCATTATTGATAAAAATAAAAAATATTTTTAGTTTCTAAGCATTGCATAAGCCATACAAATTAGCTCCAGACATCAATTTGTAAATTATTATTCTAGTAATGCTCTCTGTTTTGTAAATCTCAACAAGTTATTTAAATAAAATTTATTTAAAACATACATATTTAAACATAAATGATATCTATTTGTCTTAGTTTCCACAATCATTGAATGCATGGGAACCATGTGATTGTGATCCTTTCAAATCCTTACAAATCTGTAATCCTGGGATTGTCTAAAAGTATGCTTGACAATATTTCATTACCTTAACCATCTTTATATTTCACTGTTTTGTCATTCTTTAAATGCTGTTGACTGGGTTGACTCAAATACGGTTTAATAATGGTCAGTTACTTTTGCTGAATTGAGTATCAGGTACCATTAATTTAATGAAAGACATTGTTAACGCTTTATCGTTTAACAAGCGACTTTTTGTCAAGCTGCGTTTGAATTGTAAGCCAAATGTAAATACGATATTCATTATTTATTACGATAAGGCTGACAAAAGCCAATAGGGCCTAACAATGAGTATCGGCATTTCGGGGTGTCTTAGCTAAATATCGTAATAAAAAATGAATATCGTAACTTGAGTTTCGTTTGTTAGTGTCTTAGCTAAATATCGTATTCAATTTCGTAAATATAAGTATACAAAATATAAGAGAATTGACACATAAGGGAGGGGGGTCATTTATGGTTGTAAAACTTTTGCAATCGGGTAACAGGGTCATTTTTTAGACTTGATTATAGCTTTGCTTATTTAATGTAGAAACATAACAAACATATAAAATGTCAGTATAAATAATACCATATTCCATTCCCAAATGTATAATATAACAACATACATTTATGTACATATACATTTAAATAATATTTAAGTATACCAAATAATTGTAGGATACCAGAACCTCTTCGTTGCAATTTGAGCATTTAAGCCCCACGCTACACGCCTTTTAAATATATATATAATCATACATATAAGGGTTTAAGTTGGCTATATTAAAAGTTAAAAGAAAACATAAGCTAAGGATAAATATTAATTAAACCTCGGTCACAACAATGCCATATATATTGTTTATTTTAAAATTGTACGCGTATTTATAGTTACCATCAAATAAAAACAATTGCTTAATCCATTGTTTTGGGATTTCTTAGGTAATTTTATTAGCGATTTGTAAGAATTTTGCATTAAATATTTGAATACATGTATACTTCTAATGTTTATATTGATACGAATTCGTATCGTTCCGTTCTTACGTACAATATATGTGTGTGTGCTTATTATAAATAAATGTTCAAACCTAGATTGCAAACTGTACGTAATTGTACGTAACATTGAACATTATTAAATTATATATTTAATTGTTGATACATAATAGTTTTTTTTTTTCTTCTTTGCTTTTGCTTTTGATGTTCTGTTTTGGGTAAAATTTAAAAAAGGAGATGAATAAACAATAGGCTTTATTGCACTAATCAAGTTAAGTCGTAGCATCCTCACTCTCCTTGTAGAGAAGCTCATGAATCTTAGAGCGCACGTACATCTTGCGGCTGACCGATAATTGCCGCATCACAGGCACCAAGCTTAGTGCAAAATAATAATCATCATCCTTTTGATTTTCCTGATGCTGCTGCTGAATGACATAGCTTAGCTGTTCGCTGACGCTGGTCAATCGTTCAATGGATGTTTCCAAATTGTTTTTCAATGTTTTTGCTGCACTCGTGGTGTTAGAGACGACAGTGGCAACGACTGGTGCTGAGATTGTCCTATTGCTGCTGCTGCCGGCGCTCATTATGGTCACTTTGTCGCCCGAATCGAGCATCTCATCTTCGACAACTTGAATGGGACTGTAGCAAAGCGGATCTACGCCATAGATATTGTCTTTGATATCCTCGCTGACCTCTTCGTTGTGCTCGTACTCCTCCCATTTCTGGGGCAACGCCCCAGCTATGGATGCATGTACTTCGATCTTTGGTTTCGCAACCCGCATCGGCTCCCGCACAACCTTCGGCTTCACAATCCGCGATGTTTTCTCTACACAAAAAAAAAAGGTAAATAGAATATCGGTTAGTCGGAGCTATACGATATTAAAATATATGTATTAAGCATCAATAACAAATAATTGCCGGCTCCCACAGCTGTAACACAGGGCTGGATGTCATCAGTTAACGATAGTTTGCCAATTGGGGTAAGTCGCGACGGATCGATAGGTGCGTCAATAGGTCAGTAATTGTGTGAGTTGCGATAAGCGCGCCTTTTTTTATTTTCATTTCACACATACCTTTCTTTATTGTTATAATCGATTGTCGGCTAAAGGGGCGCTGCTGTACGGGATTGACGATCACCTCGTCGGAATGCTTGTGCCTTAAGTGCGTCCACAGATTGGTGGTATTGTTGCCCTTCACATTGCTGGACATGCCGCCACGCGATATATTATTGCCACAATAGCGACATACCGCAAAGTTTTCGCACTCCTCATTGATGTCATAATGCTGCCAAACAGTGCTAACGCGACCTTTAGGCATTTTTTTTTATTTTCGTTTACGATATTAATCTGCACAATTACAATTACAATTTTTTTCCCCAGAAAAACGCAATAGCGATGTTAGCGTTGCTGGCGACAGTGTTGAAAAACGCACGAAGAAAATAAGTGTTGTAAAGTACCCACTAACGACCAATCAAAAAAAAACATGAAACTAAATAGTTTATAAATTACAAATACACTCTATTATATCTACAGCAATGCACTTTATTTTTTTTAATTACACATTTCGACAGAAACTAACATTCTTTGCTTTAAATATGAGGCGACGAGATTGCTTCTTCTTCTTTTATTTATCTTGTACACGCACGCACAGCTGACAATTGTCTTTTTTGTACACAGGAAAATTGGGAGATAGAATTAAAAGATCCAGTGAGAGCAACATACAATAATGTACTTCAGCTCGTTAATGTGGCGTACATATCACAACACTAGTAGGACACACACAGAAGTGGTGGCGATGACAACAACAATGCTCTATCTGACCGCTCTGAACACGCGTGGCAGTGTGAGGGGGCGTGCGTGAATATCAGATCCAAAGCTTACCGTTAGTCGTGTGCAGGCATCTATGGCGCAAAAGGCTACCCGTCCCGGTTTTCCCACTGTAGGACAACAGATCACCACAAGTTTTACAGCAGGCATATGGCTCTATCCGATCATCACAAGATACCAAGTTAAAGAATCGCCAAACACAGCTCTTTGCATTTCTTGGCTCAACCAGTTTGCAACGCTTGTCACCCGATTTCAGGAGACTTCGAAGTTCCGATTTCTTTTCAACATGCATTCTTGCTGCCCTACTCGAATTGTATCAACAATAACCATATGTACAAAACAAAATGTAAAATCTACTTTGCTACACGCATGTCACGATTTTTAGTCACGCACAAAACCGTGTTGCAAAGCACGAAACACCAACTTATGCGCTTCCTTGCAGCACTGGCATAGCAAGCAACCGGCAAGTGTGACGTCACAATGAATTGGCAAAGTTACCATATACAAATAAATTATTTATAGGTAGGTTATTCTCAACCACTGTGCAAAACACTCGCATAGGTAATATAAAATAAGAAAATTCGTTGTTTAAAATTTCCGCCGACTTAAAGTGGTGGCTCCCTGATCAAAATATTAGTGAACGACGCGTCTACTTTTGACAACAATTTATCTATTATACTACTTTAATAGATATCCAGGATATAAAAGTGCTAAGCACAGTTCTCCCCGCGAGTAAATTTAAATACAACATTATAAGTTAAAGTGTATTTCTAACTCTAACTCTAATTAAGATTGCAATTTATTTAACCGCTCATTCTCATTTATTTTTAAAATTTGTACGCTAATGATTCTCACGATTCGATAATTTTTAGTAATTTCGTTCTGATTATTTGTGGTGGATGACCGATAATCGCTTGCAAATTTAAGTGTTGGTAATTTGCTAGCTCTTGCCGTTGTACAATACTCGCATACAGAGAAAATTTTGGAAGAGAAGAAGCAAGTTGTTATTCGACCTTTCGTGCATTTGAAACTTATAGAATAGTGTTTAAACAAGTGCAAATCGAGCGCGGAGCGTGTAAAATGCATTTGTATGAATCCAGGCGGTAAAGCAATGCATTAATTAGAGGATATATGAGTGTGTACCACGCACACAGCTAAATTTTTCGGTCCCCCTTTCGTTGCTGCTCACAAACTGACGTCAACGTTGGCGTCGCTGCCGTCGTCGCCGTCGTCATCATACGCCTTGTCGTCAATGAGAGCGAAGAGCATAACAGTGTCTACCAATTTGACGGCGTATCGTGCATAAAAGAGAGAGAAACAATGGCGAGCGCAACAGCAACAACAACGAAGTCAAAAGAAAAATGTTTTCATATTTAATACTGGCTCCCATTGCAGAAAAGTGGAAAATTGCAAAAAACCGCAACTGCCACGCCAATAATTGTGCACTAATTAGCCGATAACCGACGCGACATAACCAAAAAGTGCGTTTCTGTGTCAACAGTGGCCCCAAATTGCAACAGCTGATGCTGTGTGGCCAAGCACCAACAAATTATATCTCTACCGCTGCGGCTCTGCTGCTGCGTAACTGCTGCTGCTGCTGCTGCACTGTGCTGCTCTGCTTCTGTTATTGTGCCAAGCACAGTTCCAAGCTAACCCCCCCTGTTGTCGCCCACTTCAAAGTTCGCCCAGTGAATGATTCACATTTTCCTTTGCTGGTTTTTTTCTTTCTTCTTCTCTTCTATGCTCTACTGTGTGAATACTTGTTGTTGTTGTTTGCTATGTGCTGCGCGAATTGTTAGCAAATGCGTGCGCGCAATTAATCTAAAAGAAAATATATATATATATATATAAAAAATAACTCAAAATAATGTTGTTAAAGTGCTTATAAATATTTATGCATTGTATGTACATTGGTATATGTATATGTGTATTAATTGATGTGTTTGTGTGTGTGCGTGATTTTAGGCTGCTCAACGGCTGAAGTGAAATTCCAAGCCCGAGAAAAAAGAGATAAAGAGAGATAGAGAGAGAGAGAGACATAATAAGGAAAGTGTGGAAATTACAACTACAACTACAAATAAACCGCTTGGCCAGCGAAGAAAGAAAAGTGAACTGCAAGTGCAGCGGAGACTGGGCGTCGGACAGCCAGTGTTGTCAACTGTCATCCCGTCAGCCGTCTGCCTTCGCCTGCAACAACAACAGCAATTTAGTCAAAGTCTCTGCCTCTTGGTAAAACTGTAAAGTGCAGTGTCATCGTGTCATCTGCAACATGGATGCCGAAACACAGGAAATACGACAGGTAAACACACTGCACATATATATATATTTTTAGTCATTACTCTCCCCCTCCCCCTCCCCAATCTGCTCCATGTCTTATATATGTATTTGGAGTTCTTATGTTCAAACTAAATATCGCGCTCATTAAAATTCCTGCACTGACTGCGACGCCGACTTAGACGTCGCCGTCAAGTTTGCCTTAATGCCTTAGCAATGCGCTCATCAAACGCTGCCAGCGTCTCTGCCGCAGACCATAGGCGTAACGGCTTTTGCCGATGCTAACGTCGCGACGCGTCGCTGCTTAGGCCACCTACTCTCTTTGCCAAAATGGTGTGCTGAGGTAACCGTCGTCGTCGCCGCCGTCACCGCCGCTCCCACTCTCCCACTGACCGGCCAAGTGGTATAAAAGCGCCTTAAAAATATGCGACCGACACCTACTTACCGTTTGACTGGTTTTTAAAAGCCAATGCAAACAACAAAATAGCAGCAGCAGAGCAATCAGTGTGGCCAGCTGGTGCTTCAATGGTTCAATTTTCATTGGCAACGCCGCCGCTGTTGTTGTTGTTCAATCAACTCAAAATACTCAAACTCCATTCATAAAATTGATTTCACAGCGCCGGAAAATGCTTAACAAATGTTCTTGCTTGCCACTTTGCGTAAATTGTTGTTGTTGTTGCTGTTGTTGTTGTTGTTGTTGTTTAAACTGCTGTTGCATGACCTAATCGCTATGTTTATAAATACAGAGTACAGTGATCACTCAAATATTGAAACCTTTAAAGTAAACTCAACTATTTTTAATTTTATTTTAACTGCCACAATATAAAATATTTGTCATAGTTTAATTATAGAAAAGGTCACACGCACATATTTAAGCTATTTGCGAATTACTACTGTACTATGTACATTCATATATGTTTGTTTGTGCATGTTTAACGTACGAAAGAGAGACAAAAATGTAACTGATTAACTCTGACTGCTTTTTTTGTTTTTGGCTCTATGACAGTTTGGCAACCTTCAGAGGTTCTCGGCTTTATATATATGAATACACAAACATAAACATATATTATATATTTGTTCAGGCCAGGGTGTGTGCTTGCGTGCGTGTGCTGCTCCTCCCCCTTAGCCCCTTGTACGATGCCTTCTCCAAAAAGTATGAACGAACTCTGCCTAGAAAGTTAAAACGCCTCAAAAGCCTCACACACAATCGACTATTTCCAAATGTTTATCTAGCTGCCATTCTGTTTTTGTTGTAGTTTTTGTTGTTGTTGCTGCTGCTGTTTCTGCTAAGCTCTTTAAGCAATTAGCGCATTATGGGCTTTCAAGACATAAGGAAAGAAAGAAACAACAAAAAAAGAAACCAATACAAAAATTTAAAGCCAAAGCGCACGCTTGACAGCTTCAAAATCGCTTAATCGCGCTCTCTCGTTGCCTATCACTCACTCTCTCAGTCGCGCTCTCACTCTGACTCTCTGCAGAGCTCCAAAATAATTGTCAAAAGGCAAAGAGTTTGTTGTGTGTGTGTGTGTTCCTTTTGCATTTATATTTAGCCTATCGTCGCATTTGTCTGGCAAAGCAGATAACAAACGACTAAAAATCATAAATACCGCCAAGCCGCAATATTTGAATATGAAACGTGCATGTACTTAAAAATACTCACACACACAAATACATACGCACTTACATGTACTTATTTGAATATGTGCGTGTGTGTGTATGAATGTTTGAAACGACACTCAACTCAAAACTATGCCATCCATGTGGGCGTTCGAATCTAAAGCGATTTATTGTCGTTTGTTGTTGTTGTTTACATATTTTCGAAACTTGAGTTACCAAATATATATATTTATGTAACTCTCAACACACTTACACACACACACACACACACACACACTTCAGTCATGCAGTCAAAACAAAAATAAAAACACACTCAAATATACAAAAAGTGCAGTTTGATTTTTTTCGTTGTTGTTAGTGTGGAAAGTAATGTATGTATGTGTGTATGAAAGAGAAGTGAAACTGGTTGCGCAGGAAGTGTGTCCACCTGTCCACCATGTCTATCTATCGTGCGCTCTCTTTCTACCACTCACACCACTTTGTGTGTGTTGGCCAATTTCGCATAGTTCGACAGTCGACGACCTACGCCAACATTTACAAATTTGACAACCATACTTCATACTTAACCTGTTGCTCGATAAGTACACTTAATATTTATCGATTTTTTTTTCGTTTCGTTTCGTTTTGTGCAAAGTGCTTTTAAGTGTATTAAGAAACACTTGATGCTTAATGTATTGTTTTTGGAGGTAAAATATCATAAAAACGATTTCAATACAATTTTTGCCAAGTTAAATATGGTTTTGTTGTAGAGAACAAGTTCACAATCAGTAATTTTAAACATTGTTAAGTAAAATATCTCCACCTAACTAAACCTTTGCAAATAAGAAGATATATATGTTAAAATGCTGCTTTTCAGATAGAACAAATTATATAGTTTTAACGTTCTAATCTTATCGATAATGGTCAGACCAAAAACAAAGAAACATTTCTTTCCACTAATTTAATCCCTCATTAAATACAATGCACATAAATTATCAAAAAGTTGGAAAGTAAACACACATTCTTCTTATCTGTCGTCACATTCCAAACCAAACATGTGTGTGTGTGTGTTTGTAACAAATTGTTTTATTTTTGACCGATAATAAAGAAACATAGAAAAAGTTTGTCACTTATCTTTTTGGTATTTCTTTTTTTTTGCTCATTTAAACTGTCAGAAGATATGTTGCTGTTCCACATTCCGGATAAGATTTTCCATTTAGTTGCCAATTGAAGCAAAGAGAAGGGAGGGAAGGGAGCAAAACCTAATAAGCGGCTATTCTCAAGTTGCTTCTACAAAACAAAAAAAAATGGGGCCGAGATTGCTTTAATGTGTGTGTGTGTGTGTCGAAATGATGAGTGGAAAATGCAGTTGCAAATTGAAATAACTTTGCCTCACTGACGATGCATTTTTGCTGCTGCTTCTGTTGCTGCTGTGGCCACTGTGTCGGCTGCTGCTGCACTTGAGATTCTTAAAGAACAATTGTGCCTGTTGGGCCTTCGCCTTTTTCATGCTGAGTGACCATCTATAAAACGCGAGACCAGACACATCCAGACACAATGAACAAAATACGGCGCACGCCAAGAGCAGCCAAACACAGCAACAGCAGCAGAAGTTTATCGAACTCATATTGAAGATTGTACGCATGGCTTCACATAGATATAGATACACACAGATACAGATTTATATATATATATGCTCACGACTAAACTGTAGAGTGCACTACTTAATTGCTTTAATATTTAAATGCACTGAAAGGTTTTTTCTTTGCTTTGCTAATGCTTCAAAGTTATCCAGCTGTTTGTAGTTTGCCGGAACAATAAGTATAATTTGCTGTTAATTAAAGCAAAGGGAGTTAAGTTTGGGTTCGCAAACCGAATCGTAAGGTTTATTGGGGATAGACTATTGTTTGCTTACAAGTCGACTTAATTATTCATTATATTATTAAACTACAAGCAACTATATCTTGCCACATACACAAAATGTTTAAATATAAATTTTCAATATTATTGAAAACTCCTTTTGGTATTCCTTTTTTTCAACAGGCTCGTCAACGTGCTTCCGTCAAATGGCTACTCTCGAAGGCATTTAACAATCGCGTGCCAGATAATTTGAAGGAACCATTTTATCGCGATCATGAGAATCAGGAGCGTCTCAAGCCGCAGATCGTTGTTGAGTTGGGCAATGCAACAATATACTGTCAGACATTGTCCAACTTGTATTCGGATCCCAATTACCAAAGCTTAAATCACTGGTCAATATTACAGACGCTAGCGCGCAAGGGTGTCCCTGTGGCCGAGTCCTCGGACATGCCCATTACCGAAACGGTATTAATTCAAACAAATCCGTTGCGAATTGTAAGCTAAAAAACTAACTTTAAAATAATTAAAAACTTAATAAAAAACCTTTTTTTAGAACGCCCACATGTCTGTGATAGAATCGCTGATGGTTCTTTATGCAAAGGAAATATCATCGGGTGATCGCGTCGTTTCAGCCATTCGAAGGTGAGTTAAGATTGGTATTTGATCTTGTAGATAGTTGATTAAAACTTTTTGGTTTACTTTGCAGAATATCTGGTAGCAACTATCAGGCGCCTCCGGGCCAAAACTATGAACATGGCTTACTTGCTTGGATATCACATGCGTGCGCCGCTTTAAAGAAGCGCATTATAAAGGAGCTAGAGTCAAGTGTTCCGGATGAAATCGTAAGAACGAAGTTCTCTAAAAGTTAACTGATAAAATCCTCACCCTTAGATAGGAATTCAAGACTAACAAAGAGAATGAATTTTTATTTCAAGAAACTATGTTTTTTAAAACCTAAACTAACCGAAACGTAAGAATCAAACCCTTTTCTAAACAGTTGCGTAGTTCCTATAACTTAAATTTGATTATTTGTAGTAAAAATGCTGTAAATTTAAGTTATCAACTAGTTAAATTAATCACAAACTAAATGCTATTGTTATTTCTTATAGGGTACACGTATGCAGACGCCGGATATACCGCCAGTTCGGGATTTTCAGGATCTATGCGATGGCATCTGTTTGGCGCTGCTAATCTCCTACTATTGCCCCAAGGTTGTGCCGTGGACAAGTGTGCGCATTAATTATTTGCCAGCGGTCGAGGATTCCATACACAATATACTGCTCGTGAGCAGTTTTTCACAAACGCATTTGCCATACGGTGTCTTCCATATGACGCCCGAGGACATAACATATATGCGAGGGTTCGTTTTTGATCTCTTCTTCTTCTTCTTGTCAAGATCAACTTTTAAAACATCTCTTTTTTTTACCGCACACAAAAACAGCTCAATGAAACTGAATCTGGTCTTGCTGCTGACGGATCTGTTCAATCTGTTTGAGATACATCCAGCAAAGTGTGTCTGTTATCCCGGCATGGATGGACAGGGTAAGTTTCAATATAAATATACACATATATATATATATTTCATTCCAAACAATGCACCGCATCGCATTCCAAATCGAACTCTCCAAAATATCCCTTTGCCCCTCTTTTTCTGTGTGTGTATTTTCTCTCCATTCCCCCAGGGGTATGTTTATTATTAGCCATCTTCGTCGTCGTTGTTGTCTTTTCGTTTTCGTCGTCGTCTCTGTAAACATATATATATATATATATACATATATATATATTTTGATTTGCTTTTGCATTGTTTTATGTTTGGCTTTCGCTGCATTTATTCTGTTTTCCGTTCGGCTGCCATTTTATAAATAGGAACTTTGTTATCTAATTCGAAATAAACTTTTTATTTGCAAAAGTAAACCATAAAACAAACAAATTAAAGTTCAATCATTTTGCGAATATATAAACAATATGGTTAGGTGGAAGTTAAGATCAAATATCAATACACAAATATACGTTTAGTTTATTTAATCTACACAAACACAGCTCAAATTGTTAAGAAGCACACACGCAGCAATTAATAAAACAGCAACAACATAAACTAAAGTATTAAAGTTGATCTCTATAAAAGTTAGTTGCAAAGTGTTAAAACTTGTTAATCAATCATTTATAGCATCACCTCCAAAAAGCCTTAAAAAATTTGATCATCACAAAAAAACATTATTACAAATCGCTGTGAATCATTTTATGACTCATCCCAATTTAAAGTAGTTTAAATTAACAAATTCTTAAACTTGATTCTCTTTTTCTTTGTTTATGTGCAACAACCAAAAACAAAACCAAAAACGCTTTTGCCACAAACTAAATGGGGTCTTAACACTATGCTCTCTTCTCTCTCTCTCTATCTATCGGTGTATATATATATATACATATATATATAAAAACACATGCAACCACAACAACAACAACAACCAACGATACAAACAACAATTTTGTATCTTTATGAACGCACCTGATATCACATACAAACACACACACACGTATCGTAACGTATCGTAGATGTCATCGCCAGGCGTGCTGCAGGCGCCAATGAGCACGGAATCTGTCATCGACGTGGTCTAACAATGCCGCCCGTAACGCCCATACCTGATTTACGCAGCGATCTTGACCAGCCACCCATTGGCTCCCCCTCAAATCGGCCGCCGTTTCAAGGTTTAACTTCAACTCTTCTACTCAACTTCCTTTATTGAATATTGAATCATTTTGTGTTTGTTTTTTTTATCCCCCCGCTCCCATTTAAAGTCCAATTCTGTGTGTGTTTTTGTTGTGTGCGCCACATGAGAAAACTCCCCTCTACCCAACCCCCTTTTAAAAACGCCCCATTGTTCAATACCATTTGTTTGTTATTTTCGTGAATGTTTATTGCATTTTCATTGTTTGTTTGTTGATTGGTTTGTTGATTGTTTAAAATTGTTAGTTTGTTTGCTTGTTTGTTCATGATTACCCCCCACCGAACACTTTTGCCGCCGCTTTGTTCTTGCAATTATTTACTAAAATAAAACTTAATAACTTTTGCACATAAATTTAACTAATATCACGAATTTGCAATTTAACATATATCATTCATATCAAAACCTGCAATTGATATTGAATGTTGCTTATTTCGTCTCACTGTCAGAAAATGTTTTTAAAAATATCATTAAGCACTTGCACCTGTTTTTTGACACCAAACTAACTGACTTACTGATTTTAAGTTGAACCAATAGAAAATAGCGAAATGTTCGAAATAGATATCTACAAATATAAGATACATAAGTAGATCAATCAATTAATATGATCAGAGATAAGCTTTATGTTTTTCTTAGTTTTTACATTAATTCAAAATCTAATCTTGTGAACTTTTCGTAGGAAAAATATTATTAATGAATGACTGAAACCAATTTTTGAAAAAAAAAAAAAATTTAATAATAATATTAAACAAAAATGTGACTTCATCTTTAAGTATCTAAAACTAAGGAACAAAGTCAAAAATATATTAATTTAATTATATTATAATATTAATTTATCAGAAGTATCAAAAATTTAAACAAAAAAGTTATTCATGAATTTAGACAAACTGATATGGTAATTTAGTTTCATACAAAGTCTAAAATAGATCATAGATTTTTAAAGTGTTGCTTGCTTCGGATATTTGTTGGTTGTCTTTTTTGTGACGATTTCTTGACAAATATTTATTGAATACCTTTATTATTCTTACACTAAACTTTGCACTAGTTTTATTTATTAGCTTATGAACTTTTAAATATTTTTTTAAATCCAATGAATGTCGAATCTACATTTTGCTTTAATTTAATTCAAATTGCTTACCGACAATATCTTATTGTTTATATTTTGATTTAATAAAATGCATTTTATTTATGTTTTTGCTTTAAATTATTATTTTTTGTTCGTACTTTTAGTTCCGCAAACAAATTCATATAGCGGCTTAGGCTTAAATCGGCGATCAACACCGCCCAACGAATATCAAATATCGATGCAATCGAATCATTTTGAGGGCAATCAAAGCGAAGGTAATTAACTGAATAAATACATTCAATATTGAGTTGAACTTTTATGATTTGCAAAGCACTAAACAAATATTTATTTATATATTTTCTTTTATTCTTTCTTTGTTTTCCTTCTTCTTTTTTTATTTTCTCGACCCAAACACACAACAACAACAACAATTGTATAAATGCCTACCAAATCCACGCCCACATGCCTCACCTACTTTGCGCTTCACGTCAACAGCATTCGTCGTGCACAAGTCGCGTGGCGTTACCACACTTTCATCCATGCACTCGCAACAGCAACAGCAACAACAACAGCAACAGTATCAACAACAACAATCCCAGCAGGAGCCCTTGGTTCCAGCTCGCTTGCGTCAGGCTAAAGAAAAGAACAATGTTGAATCGAAAGCAGACGAACGAGGTTTGCTGCCCAGTTTTTTATATATTCTTTAGTTTTCTTCTTTCTTTAGCTCATTTTTCATATATTTTTTTTTGTTGCACTTCACTTCACCTCACCACCTTCTTTCTCCTCCTTGTTCTTTGCGTGTGCCCCTTGCGTTTAATTCAGTTCCAGACCTGTGAACACAATCTATAATTATGCAATTTTTAATTGTGAAATTGTTTCTATTTAGTTTTAATTGTATGAACCCATTAATTGTAATCATATTCCATTGTTAAGATGTAGGATAACAGAAGTTTCTTAACTGCTAATCCTCACACGTTGATAGATAAAAAAAAACTTGTTGATTAAGTGTGCGGATTAGTTACATTATGTGAGAAGATCTTAGTTAAAGAAGAGAGCATAACGGTTCATTATATCAAATATGTTATGTTAATAACAAAGTTTGTGTCTCACACAACAATTATGATCAATTCGTAGTAGGTTTTGCCTTTAACATTTCAATCACTTTTTAATTTTTTTTTTGAACTAGATTAGATAATTGAACAAATTTAAGATAGTTATTGTGCTTTGCATGATCATTTTTAAAAAAATTTTTGGTTAAAAATCATTAGTTAATAATTTAATTTTATTTATTTGTACTTTTTTTTATTTACATTTGTATTATTGTGGCAATAATTTTTAATTAACAATATCAACCACCAACAATGAAATCAGGCGATTTTGTCGCTGCGGGTCGACCGAGTAACTGGGAACAGAGCCGGCGTCCAAGTTTTGCAGGTATGCTACAAAATCTCTCTCTACAGTCGACTGTTTTCAATCTGTTTAATCTTCCCCAATGTGTGGTGTATGTGTTTGTGATGTGAATTAAGTTAAGATTAATGCGAGTAGTACTTTCCCCTTTTAATTTGTTTTGTAAACATTTATTGTTCAATGCCTAATCTTAGTTAATGATAATGTTTCAGGTCGTCGTTCGCGACGCAACTCATCCAGCGAAGACTCACAGCTGACAATTGAGAACTTTGGCGGCTCACAGGATCAACTTAATACGTTGGGTACGCGCTATGACCGCGAACGGGATCGTGAACGTAAACTGTCTAATACAAGTGTGGGTGAGTATTACAATAATAAATACTCTATCAAAAACATATACTTATCATCGCATCTATTTGCAGAACCTGCTGTGGCCGTACGCTCTTCTGTGGCAGATGCGCGTGGCACACTACAGTTAGGCTACGATACGGATTCGGGTTCCGAGAAACAGGATCGCGAAACGGAAAAGTATTTAATGCGCCGACAGGCAAGGTAAGCAAAATCCTAAAGATAAACATTTCAAATAACTTTGTTAATATCCTGTTTTGTTCCTCAGCAGTTCGGATAATGTGCCCACCGTATCTGGGCATAATCTATCGAATGCAGGCAGCCCATTGCCAGCGGCGCGTAACAAACAACATTCCATCGATAGGGATTATTCGAATGCCGAGCACTTCAATGACGCCAGATCCACTGGCTATGATCCAGAGAGCACACCAGTGCGTAAATCATCAACGAGTAGCATGCCAGCAAGTCCGGCTGCATGGCAACTTGAGATCTGTGACGATGATATGCGTACAATGGAAAGTGCCACAAAGCTGTCGACAATGCGCATGAAACTGGAGGAGAAACGGCGACGCATTGAGCAGGATAAGCGTAAAATTGAAATGGCAGTGCTAAGGCATCAGGAAAAGGTTTGCCCAACATTAATTATAGTTAGTTTGCTAACTTTTACTAAATGCTATTTGTTATATATTCCAGGAGGACCTGGAATCGTGTCCCGATGTCTTAAAATGGGAAACAATGAGCAATGAATCCAAGCGCACACCTGAAATCGATCCAGCTGACATGGACAAATATCAAGTGAGTTTTTTTCTTCTTGTCAAACTTTCGAATGTGTCTCGCATCTCTGATCAAATCAAAGCTTGAATATTGTCTAACCCACCGGATTATTGTTAATCTCGCTTGTCTCTCTCGTTTTTTACTCCAATCCCACTGCCTACCCCTTCATTGTGTTCGTGGTTGCTTTCCGACATATAAAAACAAAACATAACAAATTGTAAACACACACTCACACACAAACACACACACACACATATTAACATTTTAACACTGGTTACATACGTGTGGACAAACAGCAAAGCATCGCCATTATGAACATGAATCTGCAAGATATCCAACAAGATATACATCGTTTGGCCACACAACAAAGTCAAATGCAGGCACAGCATTTGCAAGCCCAGCAACTAATGCAGGCACAGCAAATAGCTAATATGCTGAATCAGGTAAGCTATAAACCCCCCCCCCCCCACCACCACCACACAACCCACCACGACGCACAGCTCCCACCGCATTAACTCACTCGAAATTATCAACAACCAAGAAATTTGGCAATTTTCCACATTTTTGTGTTTTTGTTTATTTTAACAAATATGTTTCTACTAAATATATTGATTGTGTGTGTGTGTGCTTGCTCTTTTTTACCCTTCGACATAACCACCCTACCTCCCGCACGTTCTGCTCTGCTCTGCTCTAACCGCATCCGCTGCAGCAACAACAAACGTATGGCTCACAGCAACATCTGGCTGATCATCACTATCAGCAACGACCCATGCAGCAAAGCTTTGGCTCATCACCGCATCTTCCGCAGGCCTTCAATGCGCCCGTTAGCGCCTACAATTCCCGTCCGCCAAGCCGTGATCCCTACCAGCAGCAGCAACATCAACAGCAGCAGCAGCAACAGCAGCATCATCCACACCAGCAGCAACCCATGCAAATGTCACCGATGCAGTATGTCAACGAGCATGGACAATATATGTCGCCACCTGCGCACTATATGCAACCCCAAAGTCTCTACTCTGACAACGGTTACAACAATCACTCTCCATATGGTGGATATCAACAGCATCCGCCGCAACGGAATAGTGTCATCTATGATGAGTACGGTCAGCCGGCAAATCAATTTTATTTGCATGAATCGCCGCCACAGCCATTGCCGCCGCAACAACATTCACGACGCACCTGGGCGCATTCAGCGGCAGCAGCAGCATACGAACAACAACAGCATCAACAACAGCAACCATTGTTGGATGTGAATGCTTGGCAAACGCAAAAGAAGATTCAACAACAACAGCAGCAACAGCAGCAGCAAAATTGGCCACAGCGGCCGCCCTCCAGTGCTGGCACGTCTCAGGGCTTTGTGCTGCATCAGAATGGTGGTGTTGGTGGTGGAGGCGTCGGCGGCGGAGAGTTGCAGCATCTGTTCCAAATGCAATCATCGCCGCAGCACAGTCAACGCAGTGGCCATTCCAATGGTGTACAACGTCAGCAATCGCTCACAAATCTGCGTGACAATCGCTCGCCCAAAGGCAACATGGGTCAGCAGCAACTACACCAGCAGCATCAGCAGCAGCAACAACAACAGCAGCAGGCAATGGCCATGGCAATGGGTCAGCATGAGGACAAGATGGCGCCGCAGAGTATATGCTTTATTGGCGACGAGGAGGATGTGGACGAGCTAGAGCGCAACATTATCCAATCGATGCAATCGACACGCATCTCCGATTTTGTGGTTCAACAGCAGCAACGACTCCATCAACAGCAGCAGCAACAGCAACAAAGCGGACGTGGCAGCAGCTCAGAGGATTATGATAGTGGCGAGCTGATTTCCAATAAGCTGAACATCACTAGCGGCAATCTAACCTATCGCATACCATCACCCTCGCGTCCCTCCATACAGGCCAATAGTTTTCAGGATCCACGCGATGGTGGCGGAGGTGGTTCTGGTGGCAGCAGTGAGGAGCAGCGACCCGAGAAGGGTTTCTACATATCCTTTGACAATGATCAGCCGAAGCGACCAAAGCCACCGTTGCGTGCCAAGAAATCACCCAAAAAGGAAGCTGGACGAGATCTTGTGGACAACCAAGTTGTCTTTAAACGCGAATCACTTAGTCAACTGCACAACAACAGCAATGGCAACAGCAACAACAACATCTCTGCCTTCAATGTCGGCATTCAACCTGGCGGCAATGCCACCTACAACAAATACACAGATGAGCCACCAATTCAGCTACGACAAATGGCCCAGTCTTCGGCGGAGCAGCAGATTGGTGGCATGCCCGAGCGGCGGCATCTCGAAGACCTCACCAATCAGCCGCAACAACAACAGCAGCACCAACAGCAGCCACTTTCTCCCTCGCGCTTGCGGGCGGAAAGTAGCGCCGAGGCGGCCAAAAACAAAGCGCTGGTCATAGGCGTCGATACGGCTAACCTTGATCCGGTAAGAGCTTAAACTAAAACACAAAAAAAAAAATCATTTAATCAAGATTATTCTTTGCTTACAGGAATCTGTTGATGAAATGGAACGTCGCAAGGAGAAGATCATGTTGCTATCGTTGCAGCGTCGTCAACAGCAAGAAGAGGCGAAGGCGCGCAAGGAGATTGCTGGTTCACAGAAACGTGAAAAGGAACGGGAAAAGGAAGAAGAGCGTGCACGCAAAAAGGAGGAGCAAATGGCACGTCGGGCGGCCATATTGGAACAACATAGACTAAAGAAAGCCATCGAAGAGGCCGAACGAGAAGTGAGTTTATAAGATATATTAGGCTCACATATACTTATTATATATTGTTTAATTGCATTTGCAGGGCAAAGTTCTGGATCGGCCCGACTTACATGTTAAACTGCAGCCACAGTCTTCAAACTCATCAACGCCACGTCTTAGACAACAGCGTGTGACGAGACCACGACCCAAGACTATACACGTGGACGATGCCAGTGTGGATATTAGCGAGGCTTCAAGTCTCTCCAGTCGGGGCAAAAAGGGCTCTAGTTCAAATCTAACCGGTGAGCACGGGCTTAAACTTGTTAGGATTTTTGACAATTTAAGGAAGTTTTTATACACACAAAAACAGTATTCACATTTGGTTTTAGACCTTATTCTAATTTTCCTTATGTAATTAGATTGAAATTTCGAGAGTTTTGTTGAGAAAAATCTTTTCTAGATTCTACTTCTTTAAGAAATTTGTAGCTTTTGTCAATACATACTTAATTCTTTTCCCCTTATTATAAATTGTATGCATACTAAGCTCTCCTGTTTGTCTGCAAATCCTTTCCTTAAGCTAAGAATTTCTTAAGTTTTAACATTATTAGTGTATTTTATGTATACTATTTATAGTATATACTTAACCTAGTCAAAAACTATAAACCAAGTCTGATTGTTAGTATGACTATTTTAAACAAGTAAGAAGGCTCTAGTCGAGAAATCCCGACTAGACGATACCCTGATCCCTATACTTTACGCGTACAGTCAGTGCTTGCAAGTATATTTGTGTGTGTGTGTACGCGCATACTGCATAGTGCATACAAAACTTCAATGTCCCATAACTCCGGTGTTTATTATCCGATTTCGATAAAAATTTCACAGATTGTCATTATTTTGTTTTATAATTCAAATTGCATCTCAAAGTTTTCCAAATTCAAGATTTTGTTGTTATCGATCCCATGTGTATATCGGAAACGGGAAGAGTTATCGAAAATCGAAAACAAACTTGTACTGTCTAGGAATTAGGCGAGCTTATGTTCCAAATCTGGAGTCTCTAGCTCTTATAGTCTCTGAGATCGACGCGTTCATACATACGGACGGACGGACGGACAGACGGACGGACGGACGGACAGACGGACATGGCTATATCGACTCGACTGTTGATGCTGATCAAGAATATATATACTTTATAGGGTCGGAGATGCTTCCTTCTGCCTGTTACATACTTTTGCACAAATTCATTATACCCTTTTTTCCCATTTTTAATGGGATCAGGGTATAAAAATTGTGTATATTGTTTGGATGTGTATGTGTGTAAATTTCGGCGTTGTCGAGATTACTAAACACCTTATCTATTTATTAGTCCCGTTTTTATTGAAATATTATTCTATTTGTGTTTCATATTTTTGCTAATATTTGATTTGTTGATTTTTTCTTTATGTTTTGAAAACTTGGTTTTGCCCACCTATTAATGTGTACACAGGCTACGGTCAACTAAGCTCAAACTCAATGAAAAGAGATTTTTATAGGGGTTCGCAAGATTCCCTCACCGTTAAAGGTATTTTTTTATGTTTTTCTTATATCTCAATTTATGTTCGTTTTTCATTCGTTGTTTCATATTGTTGATATCATTAATTAAGTTATGTTTTTTAAGCATGTTGCAGTTGAATGGTATTATTTGATATTTAGGGGCATTATGGTTTTGAATTTTGATTTATCTATTAATTTCTTTTTATTGTATTTATTTTGAAAGCACTTGAGCTAATAATTTAAAACTGATTTTGGGTGAAGAAATGTTTAATCCATAAGTATATATAACTACTAATCTCGTTCAACAGAGTCACCCGATGATTATCCCAGCACAAGTTCAACTCCGATTGGACGACGGGGATCTTACAAAACTTCCAGAGGTTGGTGCTGGGTAGCAAATACTAAGTATTTTCTTCATTTGGGTTTTCTGATTTTTGGTTTTTTGCTTTGATTTTCTACTCTTGCTTTTTGTTGGTTAGTTGGTACCCAAAAAAAAAAAACTGCCACAGCTGGCTTAAACTAGCCCTTTTATATTGCTGATTTAACACCAAATCTTTTAATTACTATTTTAATTTATTTTTGTTAAATTACAATTAAGGCGTGCTTGGCGCTAGCAAAAAGAAATCACGCTATAAATCACCAGATCTAACTACTAAAACTATTTATAAACAACAACAAAAACCGCAAACATAAAAATATTATTAATAATAATAATACTAACTGCTAGCGCACATTATATAAAAAGTATATGCACTGGGCAAGAAAATATATTCCGTGAGTTTTTGGTAAAAGGTTTTTAGGATATTTATAACGTCTTTGTTTTTGGTTGGTTTTAGGGTCAACTTAAATGAAATTCACTTAAATTACATTTTCATTTTATTTGGTGTGATATTTTTATGAACATTTTGTAAGAAACTGAACTATATTCATACATATATATCGATTATATCGTATTATTGCACTTGCGGCTCTTGCGTTTTTTTCTCTCTCAATCTCAATCCGTGGTGTGAATACTTACAGAGCCAGCTGTCGAAAGGGGCCGCACCCTGTCGCGTATATCAGTTGCTAAGGGGAGCACACTTAATTTCCGTGGCCGAAAGTCCAATTCGCTTATGAATTTGTGCGGTAAGAAGCGTTTCACAGCTAAACAAAAATATAAAAAAAAAAAAAACAGCTGCTTGCCTATTTCTTTTGACTTTTAACTCTGTTTTCTAACTTTACTCTCTATATTTCCTGCTACTTGATGTTTAGTTTTGTTTGTCTAATAGTTTAACTATCAAGAAAAAATATATATTTACTTTGATCTATTTGGTTTTGGTCTCAGATATTAATTATAATTTTTTGTCTATGTCTTGACTGATTTTGGTGGCAGGTTTTCTCTGTTTTGTATTTATTTAATAAGTTTCGGTTGTGTTGAAATCAATATTATTCATCTATCTTTCGCTGGTGAAGGCTTCATTAATTTGTGTTAATTGATTATTTTATTATTTTTATTAATATTATTTTTAGGTAAAAGTAAAGAAAATATTTTATTATGTTCTCTTATTCGACTAAAAGTAATTTTCATAATAACTACGAGATAATAATTCTTAGTAAATATCTCCGTTAAAGTGCATAAACATAAATAAATTACTTTGCTTTCTACAGTTTTTATTATTTATTAAAATTTGAAGTATCAGTACAGTAAAAATAACTTTGCAGTATCCCTGTGAATTTTTAATAATATTAATTTTAAATACATATTCTGTTTTAACATATTTCTGGTTCAAAAATGTAATTTTCATGATTTTTGGTTTCTATAAACTTATTGCTTCTGGTTTCTCATTTTAAATGAGTTTATTCTTTGTTAGATAGTTTTATTTTCATTTGCTGAATAATTCGTTCTGAATATAAAAAAAGGAATCGGTTTTGGTGTTACTACCCTTATATTAAGGTTTGTTAACTGGCTGTTGACCTATTTTACAAACTTGTCCTTATAATTCGCAAGTGGTTCTGGTTTGCTTACGTACTTGTACTGTCCGCTTTTTGTTTTTGGGGCGGGATACAGAATATTGAATATATTGAATATTGAATATTTTTTGTTGTCCAAATGTTAATAAACTCTTTCACACACACGCACACAACTATGCACACACTCACATCACACCCAGACAAATCATTTAATTATATATAATAACGCTTTAAGTATTTCTCTATTAACACATTCTGAACGATTTACCAACAAAAATTGTTTAACTAAATTCAATGCGCACATTCTCTTCTTTTTTTCTCGTTTCTTTCAATTCAAACAAACTTGTAACAAAAAAATCCCAAACTCTTGATTGATTGATTGATTGATTGATTAACAACAAATGTAAAAAAAACCTGATTTAACACCAATCATCGCTCGATCGCTTCCCATCGATGTCATCCTTGGATGACCGACTAACAAACAATCATCAATAATGCAACTATACATCAACTGACTGAATTTACTCTGCATGATGGATGGCAACATTAAAAAACTGTGTTGCCCTGCTCTCCCTCTCTCTCGCTCTGTGCCTCCCTGTCTGTCTATTCTACTCTTTCCTATCTGCTGTCTCTTTGGTATCTGCTGTCTCTCTGGTTATTTGGTGGCTTTCAAATGTTGATGCATGATGCGTGATTGATGATGATTGATGATTGATGATGAAACGCCTCGATATCCTCGCTTACCGGTTAGACACAGATTCGGGACTGGGAAGAGCAACACCACCAAGACGAGCTCCGTCACCCGGAATGACAGCGACAGGTAGGCATATGCCATCCCCCTCTGGACCAGGCTCATTGCCGCCAGGTTTGTTATCGAAGCGTCGCGGATTTGATGATGGATCAAGCGATTTCTCTTTAACTGCGAATGCAATCATGGAATACTCGGGTTTGTACTTAGTTCCAACAGAAATCTCCACAGTTACATACATCCAAAACAAACAAACAAACAAACAAAAAGTAAAACAACAATCATTCGTACTCGTACATACAACAGACAACAACATATTGGTTCTTCATACCCACATACATCACTTGTACATCATTCATGGAACGCCTCATACGAATTTTGTATCACTTATTATCTTCTTTTTTCTTTTTTTAAGTTCTGTGTTCATCCTTCAGTTCAATTCAGTGCATGATTTCAAACATACCTTATTGGTATTTTGTTTGATTATTTACATTTGTTATTGTTTTTGTTTATACATATATACATACGTACATAGATATGATTTTAAACGAACATACATATATGAGTTTCTGCATATGTGCTGATGTTGTTATTGTGTACAAATAGGGTTTCCTTTTTCTAGATGCAAATTGCAATCCAATCCATTCGTTCGTTCGTTCGTTCTTCTTCCGTTGCGTCGTCAAATCCACGACTTCGATAGTCAAACCGGGAGATGTGTCTCCCACTATATAAGAGTAGTATTTGAAATACAATACAACAACAACAAAAAAAATATATATATTCGATTTAACCTCACAAATTGGCCCAAACAAATTAACAACCGCTTCAAATAACAATCAAAAAAATAATATGAATAATTGCAAAATTGCAAGCAATTTATTTTTAAGTTTTTATATAATTTTATTGAAATTATTTTGTATATTTATTTAACTTCTTTTTTTTTTTGGAATGTTAGTTAACAAAATTAGTTTAGCTAGTTTCAAATGTAAGTATACTTACATAAATTGGATACAAACTAAGAAAGGGTTTTTTTCAAAGCATAATATATTTGAGCTTTGAAAAACCGTCTCGAAAAAACTGCGCTCAAGTTTTGATAACTACCTTGGAAATTTATTGTATGCTCAGTTTGCACGTAGAGTCCGAAAACAAAAAAAAATAAAAAAAATCTAAATAAAAATAATGAAGCTTGCCATTAACACTGAGTAGAAATTCACAATCAACTAGTTAGTGGCGTAAATCGGAACACAGTTAATTGAGTTTTGTTAAATTCACAGGTCCAAAACTGTATAAACAACCAGCGGCCAAATCGAATCGCGGCATTATCTTAAACGCTGTCGAATATTGCGTATTTCCCGGCGCCGTCAATCGTGAGGCGAAACAGAAAGTGCTGGAAAAGATCGCACGTTCGGAGGCGAAACACTTCCTCGTACTCTTCCGTGATGCGGGCTGCCAATTCCGCGCCCTCTACAGCTATATGCCCGAAACGGATCAAGTGACAAAGCTGTATGGCACGGGACCTAGTCAAGTCGACGAAGTCATGTTCGATAAGTTCTTCAAGTGAGTTCTAAGTATACTTAAATTTGATATGATTATAAACGTTTGTTTTTGTTTTCAAACTTGCAGATACAACTCAGGTGGCAAATGCTTCTCACAGGTGCACACAAAGCATCTGACCGTCACGATAGACGCCTTCACAATACACAATTCGTTGTGGCAGGGCAAACGGGTGCAGTTGCCCAGTAAAAAGGATATGGCACTTGTGATTTAAGTATCCCAAGTAGTAACAAGAAGCTTAAAAACTAAATTGCAAACTTTTTAAATCTTGAATGAAAAAGTTTTAGTTTATATATTTATATATATATAAAAAAGCAAAAAGAAAACAAATTGGCACCGAGTGTTTGCTGTACTTGGGATTTATTTTTTGGGCAGGGTACAGCATATTATGGCTTAATAACTAATTGCACACGTTTGAGCGACAGCAAACAAATTGGAATTTATAAAAAAACACTAAAACTATATATATATAAATGTATATTGTATTGATTAATACAATGCGATTAAATATTTATATGAAATGTATCCAGCAAACAAAGTAAACAAAACAAAAACTCAATAGATAACTCCCCGAACACAAAAAGCCAAAATAACTTAATAATTTTTGTCACACACACACACATACACCATAAAAAATCGAAATGGAACAAAACACAGATATTGTAGAAAATCTTTATTTTATTAATTTGTTTTAAATTGTTATGAAGTTTTTTATGCGAAATCATGTTGGTTGAACTTTGACAAATGCGGTTTATTGTGAGGGGCTCACCGCTGTCAAAGGGCTCTAAAAGAAAATAATAATGTAAATTTCGCCAGTCGACACTAATTTTAACGCCACTAGCTATTTATTTGTAAGACTAATTAATATATATTTACTTTTTATGAGAATTTAAAAAGAAAATAATACAACTAATATTTAAACAAATGAGAAACATATATAATACCTATGCAACAAAACTGAAAAAACAAAAACAAAAGACTTTTAACTGGCTGACATTTTCAAGCTGTCTTTGTTGTACAAAAATATTCGATGGTAATGCAAAGTTATGCTCTTTTAATTTTTCTTATTAAACATTATAAAATTACAAAGTCCGATGCTATAATGAAAGAACGCAGTCGGACTCTAAAAATAAATTCGTAAATTGTATTACACTATATTTTCTCACGAACACTTTCAATTTTTAAGTCGTTTTTCAACTGTATTTTTAATATTCTTCCATTTTTTTTTTGGGATTAACCATCTCACGCCCTTGGCCAAGGAATCTTTAAACTGTGTAGCGATGGGTCCTTAGATATTTTTGAACATGTTAGCGTATAACTGCCATCAACATAACTATATAAAATTATTGTCTATATGCTCTGTTTTGACACACTTTTACACTTTTTAGATCGCTCAATCGTGCACTTTAGACCCTAATTGACAATCATCCTGTGTTTTTTTTTTATTTTTATTATTATCGCCAAACATGAATAAAAAGCAAATGTTTTTTTCTAACTTCCTTATCTGTATAATTTCATTAGTGGCTATTTTTCTTTTTAATAATAATAATTGTGCAAAGGCTTTGTTTCAACAATAGGCATCATAAATTGTGTACCGCCATAAGTAGATGGATCGTTTGCGGCCTCGCATGTAGCAAAAGGGTTAAGTCAGAGGGGTTGATTCAAAAACTAACAAGTTTATTTATGTATGTATGTATGTACTGTAATTATGTGTAAATGGCGCTGAGGCGCCTTTTGGCAATGAAAAGGCTCCACAAAACATTAATAAATAATATTAACATTATTATATGAAATGTAATAAAGTTATTAAAAAAAAAAATGATAATTTAACAATTAAAAAAAAAACTCAATTTATATTCTTTGTACTTAAAAGAAGTTACTTTATTTACATTTGGAAATCATCGCGCATATCATTATAGCGCAGTACGTGCTCCTTAATTTTGGAACCATCCACCCAGGTAACGAAATCTTGCAAGTTGCGGGAGACAAGAAAGGCGGGATCCTTAACCATTTCGGGGCCAACGCGAACATGTCCCTGTTCAATGAGATCTGTGGCATGTTTTAAACTCTCCGACATTCGTACTAAAGGAACAGAATATTAGACTTTTACTCAACCACATATAACTCCAACTGATACTCACATTTAACCACAACAACAGGCAAACGTCGGCGACAAAAGTTACTTGCTGACATTTTGCTAGCAGTCTGCACAGTTAAATGATCGTTGGCAACACCCATTGCATGCAGTTTATTCATGAGCATGGCAGATGCTTCTGCCTTGAAGGGATCCGTTGCATCAAGCCTAGCTATTTTCTCTGCCAGCTCTCGAATCTCACGAGCCAATTTGTTATATCTGTTAAAGAAAACAGTTTATTAAGAGCATGTTGAAATTGTATTTCTCTAAACTCACTTTGTGTAATCCTCGCGCTTTTGTATGTGATAGCGGCGTAGGATTTTGTTCTCCTTACTGCTGTTGTCCACTTTCCATGTGATGAAATCGACCTTCTTGAGCAATTTTTGCTCATGATATTTCAGTTTACGCACCATAATTGTATTTACTTTATAAATATTTTGTAAATGCTACTTGCACATGTGCGTTGTTTTGATTCAGTGTTGGAAAGCGATTGTGCAGTATTTGTTGACTGTGAGCTCACAGCTGTTCAATGCAGTGTTGTAAGCTGAATGAAAACAAGCTGCCTACAATATTTCAATCACAGTTGAAAAATATTTGATTACGTTTGTTTTAAAGCACTATGGCGGCAAATGTAGATGAAGAACCCACAACAAAAACAGCTGTTACGAGTGAAGAGGATCCACTAGCCGAGGAGCGACTGGGGTTTGTGCGAGAAGTAGGCGTCCAGGCCGTTTGGAGTTTGTCCTCTTGCAAGCCGGGTGAGTTTCGGTAAACAATAATAATGCAATTAAGTAAAACCTATTTTTTAAAGGCTTTGGCGTTGAACGTTTGCGTGATAACATAATGGACACTTACTGGCAATCGGATGGCCAATTGCCGCACTTGGTCAATATACAATTCCACAAGCGGACCAACATAAGCCAGATCTATATATACACCGATTACAAACTGGACGAAAGTTATACACCATCACGCATCTCCATACGATCCGGAACGAACTTCAACGATCTGCAGGAACTGCAAGTAATTGATATGACCGAACCAAATGGCTGGGTCCAGATACCCATCAAGGACGGCGGTGCGAAATCCCTACGCACCTTTATGCTCCAAATAGCTGTAATTTCGAATCATCAGAATGGCAGGGATACTCATATGCGGCAGATTCGCGTTCATGCTCCTTGCGGTGGCGAGAGCAAACATTATCCTCTGGAGCTCTTTGGCAAGTTCGGAACTGTTGATTTTCAAAAGTTTGCAACGATACGTTAATTAAGTACATATATTCGTAATATAATTTCTTTTGTATACTTTAATTATATTTTCATCTATACAAATTCGGTGTGAAGATATAATCAAGAACAATTTTTACTCACACAACTTCTAACACTCTAACTCAGTCGGGGAACCGGTGTAAATTACCCCGAATGGGGTAAAAAGAAACTTCTGTGTGTCAAAAGTAAATATTTTTCTTCGCCATGGGGTAATACCAACTTACACATAAATATTTTGGTGTAATGATTAAAAGAGTTGAAACGAACTAAGACTCAATAAAGAATTTAAAACTCAAAATGCATAAAGTTCTATAAATTATCCCATTTTGCCAGGCATACCAGGTCAGCAGCAAGCGATGTATAAATTCTCATTATATACATTTGCATACTTTTAGGCTGGCTTTTTATTCATAATATAGTTAATTGTGCAGCATACTTTTGTAGTTGAATATATATATTTGCATACTTTTGGGCTGGCTTTTTTATTCATATTGTCCTTTATACTTTTGTAGTTAAATATAAAAACCAGTGCTATTGCTGCCTAGTCTGTTCGCCTGGTACTTGGCGTCGGAAAAACATCAACTCGTGGAGATCGTCACAAAAAATACCGCCGCAGTTTTTTCGTCGAGTATCGATAGTTTTTTCTAGTTTTTGACTCAAGTATATCAGGCGCACAGAATCAGCAGCAAGTCGATTGAATTGACTTTAATATACAGCCTATGCCATATGCAATGATTTTTTTTCCTTTTTTATCATAATGTCGCACGAACTAAATATAAAAGAATAAGCGATTCGCCTTAAAGTATGTATACTTTTTTTATTATTTTTAGAGGGTAATTTAGCCAATGCATCAACCTTATTAATTAAGAAAAATATTTTTATTTAAACATATTAACAAACGAGAAGCACCTTAGTTTATAAGTACATCTAATTTCAGTCCATGTCTTATATTATTATTAATAATTGATTATAGATTTTTTATTAGATTTTTTGGTTTTTGAGGTAAATAAATACTATCCTTAAATACGAGCAATACAAAAATATATTATTTTTCCTTTGTTGGGTGGGAATCGCAACCATCTTTAACTGCAAAACCGATGGATCCTTAATGATATTGACGAATTTTGACCTAAGATGTGTTGAATTTTTTTTTAAATTGTCCTAAGCCACTTATGTCCTTACGGATTTTCAAAGGACATGTTGCGTAAGAGTTTCAAGGACCAACTCTATCGAACTGCATTCAAGGATTATGGGGTCATCTAAGAAAAAAAACACTTGTAAAAATTTCACTCTACGGCCGAGCGAAAATAAGAAAAAACCATAAAAGTGCACTTTTCTCGGAAACCACAAGGACGATTTGAATATCCTTTGGCCAGTTGGTAGCCCTGGTCAAAATCAAATGTCTGACATAGGACATGTGCGAATCCTTTATGATTTGGCCGAGTTATAACTAATTTTCTGTTTTAAACATTTATCCTTTTATTTCAGCTGTTTGAAGGACTATCGTCCTTTGAACTACTTTGCTCGTATCGACGGGCCAAGGCCTACCTGTGGCCCAAAGGACATCCGGATAGTCCTTAAAATAGCCGAGTTATCGACGATTTTGTAATTTTTAAAATTTTTTCTGACCTACCCCCTGTCAAATTTTTCGAAATTTTTTTTTTCTGAATCCTGGAGATCCTTGTAAGGCAAATCGATAGATCTTGTTGCTGCGAGTTCAAAAATGTATTTTCCTTAAGGATCTTTAAGGAAATGTTCAAGTTATGGCTTAAAATCTAATGTCCTTTTTTCCGAAAATTTATATATAAGTAAGAATAAGCGATCTGCCTAAAAGTATGTATACTTTTTTTTATTATTTTAAGAGGGTAGTTAAGCCAATGCATAAACCTTATTTGTTTCCACAACACAGCGGTCGAGGAACCACTATGGGGTAATATCAACTTAAATAAAAATATTTTGGGGTAATGATTAAAAAAGTTCCCCGACCACTGCCATAGCGGTTCCTCGACCGCTGTTGTGTGGAAACAAATAAGGTTGATGTATTGGCTAAATTACCCTCTAAAAATAATTTAAAAAAGGATACATACTTTTAGGCAGATCGCTTATTAATAAAAAAGGAAAAAAATCATTGCATACGGCATAGGCCGTATATTAAATTCAATTCAATCCACTTGCTGCTGATTCTGTGCGCCTGGTACTTTGACTCAAAAACTAGCAAAAACTAGTAAAAACTCGACGAAAGCTTGGTAGGGTTTTTTTTTGGCGACCTCCACGAGTTTTTTTTTTAGTTTTTCCGACGCCAAGTACCAGGCGAACAGAATAGGCAGCAAGAGCAATGGTTTTTATATTTAACTACAAAAGTAAGGACAATTAATTATATTATGAATAAAAGCCGGCCTAACATATATATAATGAGAATTAATACATCACTTGCTGCTGATTCTGTGCGCCTGGTACTTTGAGTCAAAAACTAGCAAAAACTCGGCAGTATTTTGTTTGGCAAAGTGATAAAATCTATAAGGAAGAATATATAGTTGTAGAATTTTAAGCATTTTGAGTTTTTAATTCGTTTTTGAGTCTTAGTTCGTTTAAACTCTTTTAATCATTATACCAATATATTTATGTGTAAGTTGATATTACCCTATGGCGAAGAAAAATATATAATTTTTACTCACAAAAGTTTTATTTTTACCCCCAAAAATTGCGTTTTTACCCCATTTGGGGTAATTAACCCCGGTTCCCCGACCACTACTCTTACTGCCCACTAGGCTATAATAGATTATCAACAACACTCCTTATATTTTGATGATTTTTGCCTGTCAGCATATCTATAAAATGCTTAAAATGCTAACAAACGCCAATTATGATTTGTTTGTTTTTCTGTAAGCTGAAAAAATCTTAAATATATTTTACGTTGTATGCAAATTTTATTTGATTTTCAAATTGATTATAATCAGTTGAATATATTGGTGTATTGTGTATATAATCCTACAGACTTAAGTACAAATTAACAAATACGATTGCTTTTTTTGAGGTTAAAAATTATTATCGTTATTGCGATGCAAATGCAAATGGAAGTAACAACAACTAAAAAATACATTTGTGTACGACAAACTCTAATGGAAGTTTGTGCGATTGGCTCGATTTTGAAATCTTTGCCCAGTACAAATTGTCGTCTTAATGTTATAATTCGAATTAATGTGTGTTCGATTATTTTGTAGCTGCTTTAAGCGCTTTATAATGATCCTTCTCGTCAGCACCTTCGGGTGGCTCGCACTCATATGAAGCTTTCATCAACTGATCCTCAGTGTATACTTCTGCCTTTTGTAAATAGGTCACAACGTTGGCCACCTGCTCATACGGACAATCTAAATGTTGCCATTTATACAAGCTACGCAACTGCGCACCAAGCAGTGAACACTTTTCAAAATTAAAGTATCCATTGGAGAGTCTAAAAATTAAACCGATTAGCGTTTTGTAATCAACGATGATTAAAACTTTTGCTTGCCTGTTGGCTTGACTCTCATTGATGGCATTAAAGTCCTTGAGAATGAGCGAGAAGAATGGTATAATGGCACGCTCAATTTTATTGGCCTCCGAGCGCTCCGAGCGCCAGACAGCCGCCTTCATGGTCGATCGATAATTGTGATAATCGGAGCTAGGATCCATTTGATGTTCCAAGCCCTCAAATTTTTCTGTCTGCACCTTAGACCACTGCAAGAATAGTAGAAGTTGGTTAAATGCAAGATTGAACATTCAAGAAACGAACTAACCGTTTTTTTAAGCCGCGTTATGGCCGTCATGTTAAGAGCCGTCAATATGGCCATAAGGCTGTTAAAATTGCCCGTATTAAAGCACTCCAAAGCGGTCTCAATCCAAAACTCAATCATTTGCACGCGCTGCGATTTTTTGTTCAACTGTTTAAATAGAGAAATGGAGTGAAGAATTTATAGTTGTGGATACTATTCGGACTCACCTTGAGTATTTCTGTGGCAGTTAAATGGCTGAGTTGATTAAACCATTGCACGTAGGCAGCAATATTAATCTCTGGCTGTTTACCAGAGCTGCAATTGGAACCCAGAGTGCTTGTCTTAGTTTGTGACATACAAGATTTAAATTCGCCTGTTTTAAGCATTTGAACAAACTCCTCCAGGCGTAGTTGAGAGAGGTAGGCATATTCGATGGCATACAGCTGATGGGCCAGCTCAAAGGCATTGCTGCACTTGGTCAGCACATTGTCCGTCTTGTACACGTTGGCAGCGAAACGTTTTAATGATTTAATACTGCTCTGACGCCCCAACGAACTGGCCGAGGCCTGCTTGGCCAGCAGATACTGCAGTTGTAAGCGCTGATTCGAATCTAATTGCTGCAGTGCACCCGGAATGCCTTCCACGAAAACATTCAATTCTTTGCTGTCTTTTTGCTTGAGCAGCTCTTGCAAATACGTCTCGTTGCGAAAATCGTTGGGACAGATGCGCAGCCAATGATCGAGTAGATGCAGCAGAATATTCTCCTTTCCACGGCATTGTTGAATGAGCTTTGAGAGCAGTTCCTGCATTGAGACAAACAAACGAGCGCAGAGTAAAATGTTAAACTCGATATCCTCATTGCTGCAGCTGGTAAGGAGTGTGACTAGCGCTGTTAGATCCCCTGCGGCTGGCAAGTCTTTGGTTTGGCAATCCTTAACAATGTCACAGGACTCACTGATCTGTAGTAAAGTGTTCTGCAAAGCAGTAGATGTGATTATTAAATGAATTTGATAATCATTAAAATGAATAACCTACCAGCTTGTGCGACTCGTCTGCCTCATCAGCTGAGCTGGGAATGTCACAGTACAGTGAATCGGTTTGTGTATCACGTCCATGTCCATGCTGCATGTAGGGTGCACTCATTGAGACACTGTGGAAGAGGCCATCGTGGCCAGAGTCACAGCTGCTCATATTCGAACTCTTGTCGCCCAGTGTTGTGGCATTGGACATATTGGATGTGGAGCCAATCACATGATCCGAACCCGTTATTGCTGAGCTGCTGGACAGTAGAGAGGCATTCGAAAAAGTTTGATTCAATTGCCGGCCAAGACGATCGGCTCTTCGATGCGGTTCAACGTCCTCGGTTGTTGTTGCCTGGGATGAGAACGTCGAATTCGAATTCGAATTTGAATTTGTGCGATATTTGAGTGCATTTTCGGGCGTTGCACGCGCCAAGGCATTCTGGCATTGTCTGACTGGCTGCCAGATTTCCTTCTGATGTGACTGATGATTAAAGTGCTCTTTGGTTTCCACTGTACGCTCATCTAGCACCTGGCCATTGCGTGAGACTAGCACCTCTTCGGTGGTGGTTAATGAAGATTTGACCGTCAACGATGTCTCAACCTCGATGGGCTGTTGGGCCAGACCAGCGCGAAAGAGCAACTGGTTTAAATGCTCCACAGCCGGCATCTGTCCATCGAGCAGGGCACTTTTAATGGCACTGGCATCATCGTCTGGTAGGCCATCCAGTTTGACTGGTATGCCATTGATGAGCAGCACCTCTTCCTGCTGCACCGTGGAAGATTGTTCGCAGTCTACTATTTTGACATCCTTGCCGAAAAGAGATTCAACTGCTTTCATAATGTCTTCATCCATTTTGTGATCAGTTAACAGTTAGTCAAGTGGGTATGACAATATTAGGTGGTGATGGTTGTTGGCTTTGTATTGGTAAAATGCACATATATATATTTACACATACGTATGTATGACCCTGGGGGTGGTTTCTTTGGATTAAATTTATCAATGCACGAGACTAGCAAGCACATTTCTGTAAATAGGAATTGGAATTATAAACACACAGACACACACATACACACACACACAACACACAAACGAAACGCAGCACAATGGGTTTGGTTAGCAAACGAAAACGAAAACGAATTTGAGAACTGCCTTGTGACAATGGGGTGGTGACAACGCCCACTTCCACTTTCCCAAATCAAAAGTGGGTTGGGCACCCGGGTGCTTGTTTGCAGTCTTGTTAGAATTTTGCTTTTAGCTACACACCTGCAGGAACAACATTGGGTATTAGCGCTTCAAACGACGCACAATCGTCATCTTTTATGGTTGCCTCATTTTATTTAACATTAATTGCTCGTTTCCGTTTGACAAATGAACTGTTTTGTCTATGCTGACGATTTATTTCTATTTATTTATTTGTTTCCCACATCAGACAGTGTTGGTTTGTTGTTCACGACTGAGTGAACACAGCGAACATAAGCAAAAAGAACTGATTCCGAACCTGAACACATTTTCCAGCACTGCCAACGAGCGCGCGAAAAAGTATTCACAATGGCTTAAGAGTTGTATATTTTTTCAATTGAATATTATTTTAATTGAATTTAGTAAAAAGTAAAAAAAAAGCCACCGATTTTATATAAGTTTTGTAGGCTTGCGTTTGCAAGTGTTATTTGTTTTTATACAGCCTTGAAACAGTGTCGCCGGTTTAAAAACTCTTCAAATTATGTTTTTATTTTTTATAATCTTACACTATTATTAATTAACTGAAATTTCAGACATTAATAAAATTATACATATATGTTAAACTACTGGATAACTGCACTCAAGGGCAATGCCGCAGAAATTCTTGCCTCGTGGCAAACGGAAATAGCCATCTTCGCCCCAGTTCTTGTCCCACGAGTTCTTCACAATCCAATAATCCTGTCCTTTCTCCTTGCCATAGCCAACGACCAGAATGGAATGATTTGGTTCATCCTTGTTGCACTCCTCATCGGCGTAAATGCCACGTTTGTAAAGCAACAGACTCTCCAGTCCATTCACCGAGCAGGCAAGTGGACCCTGAGTGGCAATTACAACCTTCATTGCTTGCTCATCCTTTGGTGGAATGGCAGCAAATCCGGTAATCTGTGCACCCGAAATACCATCCGTGTATTTGCAATTTTCCTTTTTGTCCAGGTAAGGATATTTGTCGCCTGCAGCAATACCATTTTGTTCGGTAATGAAGTTAAAGGCATACTCCTGGAAGCCACCATCACAACCAGCCATACCCAAATGCATAGGACCACAATCAACCAGATTCTGCTCTGAGAGAATTGGCAATTTGCCTGTCTTACGGAAAATATGACCCTCAATGGCACCAGTGGCAGCAAAGGACCAGCAAGATCCACATTCACCCTGGAACTTAACAGGCGTTACTCCACCCTTCTCGCGCCAATCAAAGGATTCGGGAATGCGAGCCCCCTTTGCCAACTTGGGTGACAGCCGATGACTCTTGGCACTTGCACTAAAAGAAACACATTTAAAAGTTAATAAACAAATATTTTGTACAAATTTATTCTTTGCCAACTTACTCGCCACTTGCTGACTTTTTCAAACCAGTCAACTGCTTGAGGAACTCAGTATTGGTCAAATCAGAGAATGCATTCACAGCCAGCTCATATGTTGAGGCACCTCTCTGGAAAGCTGAATTGCTGGCATCCACCAACGATTTACGTGCACTGAAAACACGTTCGTGCAACTGACGATCTGCAGCATTCAAATACGTTTTGCCCGATTGAGACTGATTGAGAGAAAATGTTATACAAACTCAAAATAACTTTATTGCTTCTTTAAACTTACTATAAAGTCACCAAAGTTCTGCACATTCGAGAGCAGCGGTGGTGAGGGCAATCTGTTGGCAAAACTCGAAACACCTTGCTGGAGTCTGTTTGCAACATTTCCCAAGCCAGCACCAAAGCCACCAAACTGAGCCGAGGCTAAAGCCACACAAAGCACTAAACCAAGCAACAGTTTCATCATTAACTGTAATTCAGAAACAAAAACCAGTTAAATGTTTTGTTTTTATAGTAATTGAGTTTAAGATAGTACTTAAGATTTTTCAATTAACGTGAATTGTGTGTAAACAATTGATGATAACAAGTGAGCTGTGTAAACGATTTATGAGCAAGAAGTATTCAATGATACTTGAAACATTAAATTGTCGTTTAATAATTTTCACTTTAACAAACGATTAGCGGGCATAAACCAGAAAACCTTGCATCTTAAAAGATTAGAGGTGATTAAATATTACAATACTATACTATATTCGATCAGACAGCTATATAAATATTACGTAGTTAATTATTTGTACACGAACTATATTGAACTTTTTTCACATCACATTCACTTTGAAAACGATTTGCGCTAAGGAATCGTAGACAAATACTATATCTTTAGGTATACTCTACGAGAATTACCTTTCTGGCTCTGATTTGCCAATATAAATGCGAGTCTTACTAGCTAAAGATTGCGCTTTTATAGCAAATCGCGATTGCTTTTTCAATTCTGCGTTTTTCATGCATATATTACTATATTAGAAAAAGTTATTACTTAATTAAGCTTATGTCTATCGTTTCGTCTCGCAGATCGTCATCAAAATATACATTTATATATATATGCATATACATACATATGTATGTAAGTCACAAATATGTATGTATGTATGTAAGTCACAAATATAGCGATTAAGTTTTTTATAGTACCGCCAAACTGGATGTTTTCGATTTGGCCTACGTGTATTATATATTGAAATCTCGTCGACTGGTTTGGGGATTTATTGTCACTAATTAGCGCCATGTCTAACAATGTATGCGTTTTTACCCTATAAACATACATACATACATATATAGTATAATATTAACTGCTACCATTTTCATGATAATTATTTTTACCACAGGAAACTGGTTTTTTGTTTAGTAAACATTTTTTTTGATTTGAGGATTAACAGAATTATTTTGTACTAATTAATTATTTGCTTTCATTATCTAGACACAAATCACTGGAGCGACATTGAATTAAATCCACAGGGGAGTCCCAAATTTATTGCAAAAGTTTGGCTTTAGAGTTAGTAGAGTTTTGGGGTTGTTGATTTTGAAGTATCCTTTGTTATAGTAAGAAAATAAAAGAACTAACCAATCTTGTTATTATAATTATACCCTGAACCGATTAAAAATGTGTAAAAAGCGTATAATGGTTTTGTGCAAAAGTATGTAACAGGCAGCATCTCAGACCCATAAGGTATATATATTCTTGATCCGTTCGTATGAATACGTTGATCTTAGAGACAATAAGAGCTCGAGATTCCAGATTTGAAACATTAGCTCACCTAGTCCCTAGGCAGTACAAGTTTATTCCAAGTTTTCGATAACTCCATTTCCGATATACACATGTGATCGATAACAACAAAATCTTGAATTTGGAAAACATTTTGAGACAGCGTTTAAAACATTAAACGAAATAATGACAATATGTGAAATTTTTTATTGAAATCGGTTGCGAAGCGCCGGAGACATGGAACATTGAAGTAAAGTCAACTATGCTGTCTAGTACACATACACACACACACATACTTGGAAGCACTGACTGTTCCCGTAAAGTATAGGCTTCAAGGGATTGACTAGTCGGGACTTCTCGACTAGAGCCTTCTTACCTGTTTTTTTTTTTATAAATAAAAATCTTTCTATAGTTTTGTTTGCTTTGAATATTAAGATCGTTGAGATCGAATTCAAACACGTTTACGTTTAACGGTTATTTTATTGCCTTTAAGTTATTTAACTTTAGAACTGAGAGACTTGTTCTCTCATTAAGAGAAAGTTAAAGGCAATGATGCAACCTTTTATTAAACAAGTTCTCCCTTCTTCTTATTATATTCTCACTTGATTATGAATGTTAATTGTGATTTACATAAATTAGTACATTTTGCTGTTTGTTTCTAAAAATCCAGTTTAGCAGTAATAAATGTGAAAATAAATTTCATAATTTGTTTGTAGATTCATTTCCTTACTGGAATGAAATAATGTATTCAAATAAGTACAAAAATAATTTTGATTATTATTTTTTAATGTAAATGTTTAATTTTAATAGTACTATTTAGCTTAATGATCTTGTTAATGTATCACAATGAATACTAATTATCTAATATTTTTATCCAATAAAACGACGGGCTGCTTGAAGTGGAGGTTCCTGAGGCTCTTCGGTTATGGGTGTTGCCTCTCGCAGATATACAATGGGTTGACTCAAATCCACGGGAGGAGCAGCCCAAAGGTTGGTCATGTCAAACAGCTAGGTAAGATACACATTGTTGTAATATAATATTGATTGAACAAATGAGTGATGAGTGTTTCTTACTGCGCTTGGTGCATATATTGATTCCCGATCAACTTGAGGTAGAGCCGATGCAATTGCAAAGGATGCAATGAGGGCAAGGATAATTACTTTCATATTGACTTATGTGATGAAGGATATCTTAACGTTATAAATTCTGACTTTGGAATGATTTTTAATCGTTGGAGAATTTCACTTTTATACGGCACGCGCCGCCCAAAAAATGCAAGTGTAAAATTTTTATTTTTAACTTTTACAGCTTCCGTTTCATGATTCACTTGATTTATAAACAAATCGTTTTTTTGCATGAGAGTGCATATTATTATTGTTGACTTGCATTTTATGCATTCTGATACTTTACACAAGCCGCACTATGTCAAATATACAAATGTTCATTATTATTGAAGAAAACAACTATGAAATCGTATTTTGTTTCTGAATTTCTTAACAACCATTAGATCCACCTATGAGTCAAATTCTGCGACACGCAAATAAGTGATCAATGCGAGGGTACAAGCAGAAGTTTCCGAAATGACAAATAGATGGCGCTAAGGCTAAGGCCTTTTTATTTACAGCGCATTGGTGTTTAATATTTTCTTTCAACAGAATTTTTTGATGCCTTACCGTGCGTTTATTTATATTTCTTATGCTTCATTCAATAAATAATGTTTTAAGAGTTAGATCATAACAAATCTGATGTAAAGTTAAGTGTTTTTGTATATTTTTCTAAGCTAAGAAGCAAAAAATTATAAAGTACATATAAATATAGAAGTCAACATTGATTAATGACTACTTAATGCGTACAATTAGTTAACACAAATATTAATTATATAATTAATTAAATATATTCTAAGCTTTAACTGTTGGTTTAACTGTTGGGTTAACTGTTGGTGTAACTGTTGGTTTAACTGTTGGGTTAACTGTTGGTGTAACTGTTGGTGTAACTGTTGGCTTAACAGTAGGGCGCGGTGTAAGTTGAGGTTCCTGTGGCTCTTCAGTAATGGGTGTTGCAATAGGCAATAACACAATGGGTTGACTTAGATCCACTGGAGGAGCTGCCAAATCTACGGTCATGTCAAACATCTGGAAATGTTAAGGAATGTTATAATCATGGATCCTTATGATGTATTACACAACTACTTACTCCACTTGGTGCGAAAATGGAGCCTCGTTCAATCTGGGGAAGAGCCGTTGCAAATGCGAAGGATGCAATGATTGCCAGGATAATAACTTGCATTTTGAAATAAGTATTCGTTGTTTGGGTGAAATATGTTATTGAAGGATGTCTTTACTTTTCGAATGATGGCTTGAGAATGTTTCTACAACGTTGAGAATACCACTTTTATACTTAAACATTTCCCTTTCGGCAACGAAAGTGCAAGTATAAAATATTATATTTAATATTTCGTTAAATTTCAAGTACTTCCTAAGAGTAAGCAGCGCGTGTAAGCAACCTGATTTGTTTAAATAATATAATGCATTTATTTATGTTATTGACTGCAATTGAACGCATTTTTCATAATTTATTTAAGTTAAGTTATTGAAAGTGAAGGGGAACCGTAAAAAGCCTTTTTTATTTAGTTTAATGAAAAGCTATTTTAGATGAAATTGTCTTAAAACGACATTCAAAATTGTTTGCTAGTTGGTTTCGACGCGTGGAGAGTCTCGAAAATGATTCAATAAAGTTGCGCTCTCAATTATTCCAGTTACCTGATGTTCTTATTGTTGTTCTTGTTGATGCTTTTTGTGAGTGTAGTCTGAGATTGCCGTTTCAGCAAAAGAGAAACTTTTTTATGTACGTTCGATGGACCCTGCGATGCTTTTCAAGGTTGTCTTGAAAGAACCTCAAGTCTGCAGCTATTCTGTCTGCATCTCAGTATATATGTGTATGTGTGTGTGTGTGTGTCTTTGCGTGTCTGTACATACATACACATACATATTCACAGGTGTAAAACTGTATAGACTCCTTTCATTAACTACTTTCCGTGCACTCAGGAAAAAAACACTTTATTAAATGTTTCTACAAATTTCCTTACACTCTATGCTAGAAATATATATTTTTTAATAAATATTTTATATTTTAATAACCATGAGTAAACATAAAATTAATGTACTTTCATCCAATAATTCAAAAACATACATAGAATAAGTAATTCTAAAGCCGCAGTCATATATTTTTCTAAGTGTAACATCACTCAGCCGAACTTCAAACAAACTCAGGCCTCAAGTCAAAGTCAAAGTCAGAGTTGCTTTCGTTTGTGTGTGTGTGTGTGTGTACGTGTAAGCGTTCGTGTGTATGTCTGAAGCAACCAAAACAGACTAAGAAGAAGATGCTGACAATGGTGGAGTGAAAAAAAAAAATATAAAGAGTCTGTAGCTAATGGCGGGTGGTGGCCTGAAAGTCTTCTATCTTCTGCTGCCTAATGTGTTCTGTCTACTGTCCACTGTTTTTAGTGTACCTTCCGTCTGTCCGTTTGTCCGTCTGTCTGTCATGTCTTCATCATCTTCATACACATAAAAGCTGATGTAATGTCTTTGCGTCAACTCTTTTTGAAATCCTCTTTTTAATTAAGAATAATGATTTGCACATTTGCACAGGGCACAGCTCCAACAGCAGCTCCAACTTTGATGATGATGATAGTTTTGTAGCCTGTGGTCAAACTAAGCCAGGAATAAATAGTTAAAGTCATAAAATGCCACAACAAGCCATTTTTTGTTATAATTTATGTTTATTGCGTTTTGGGTTCTAGTATGTGAGTAGTAAATCATAAGATGCCTGAAGGAATGAATAGTTCGCAGTTTTTTTTACATTTACCAAATTCGTTTATTATTAATCAAGAGTTGTGTTTTTTTTTTTTTTGTTTTTTTGTCATACAATTAAAGCATATAGTATATATGTGTATGTGTGTATATTAAAGTATTGAATAAGTTTGCGTATCTTAATTCCTTTAAGCTCTCACTGTCTCTCTTTCGCGCGCTCTCTCTTTCTATACGGTATGCTAAAGTTGATCATTAAATTTCTACACGGAGAGTGGAGAGAAATAGTATTAACTGTAAACTGTTGTTGTGGGTCCGCAGAGAGAAGCGTCATTTCAATAAACCTACGTTTTGAAATGAGCATTCCTCAGTGGAACCCACAAAAATGCAACAGTTGGGAACCCTAAAAACTGTGTGGCTCTGGCAACACTTTGAACTTGCGCGAATCCTCATTGTTATTAAGCACAACAGCTGATGTCTTGCCCAGCACACGCATAGCATTCGAGTAATCCGAATCGATTTGTGGTATGATTTGTTGCTCATTTGGACGCAGAGTACGTATCAGATCACTCAAAGACAACGAGGATTGTGGTGTGATCTCATCCTTGTTAAGAACCGAAGCACGTTGCAACTCCTGCGAACTGGTCATCTTCTCAAAGTCCTGTGCAATCTGCTTCAGACGCACCTCAATCGCTGGCGATTCCGTTGAGCTGGGCATCGTAGCTGGCCTGGCCGACGACTCGTAGTGCGAGTCTGTTTCAGGATCAGCTTCCGCATCCGAATCATGATCTGCATCTGCATCCGCATCGGGTGTATCATCATCGTGTTGTTGTTGTTGTTGTTGTTCTATTTGCTGTTGTTGTTGCAACTGCAATTGCAGCTCCTCAATCGAATGCATCTCGTTGTGCAACTCATTATCGTTTAAAGGAAAAACGTGCTCCTTAACGTCATCACCATCGCCGTTCAGTTCGCGTGCATGCTCATTGGATGCATCACCACCACCAACACCACCTACGCCACCTTCGTGCTCGTGCTCGTGTTCGTGTTCGTGTTCGTGATCATCGAAATCAGTATCGCCGTCAGCATCATCGTGCTCCTCAACATCCGCCTCCAGATCAGCATCCACATCAACAGCAGAAGCAGCCGCAGAAGCAGCAGCAGAAGCAGCAGCAGCCACAGCAGCATTGGTAGCATCCACATCCGCATCGGCCAGCGAGCGATCGTGATTCAACTTGAACCACACGGTTGAGGGCTGCTGTGAGGCATCCGCAGAGCTGCTGTCACCAACACCACCACCGACCAACGATGACTTTGGCTTGGCAAACAGACTGCCGCTGGTGGACATGAGCAGTGGCAAAGGTGTTGTCGATGGCAGCTTCAGAAGTGCGGCGGGTGTGCGTGGTGTAGTCGAAGTGATGGGCCGTCTAATTGGGTTCAAGGAGAAAGAAAAGAAGCAAACACAACAACGAAAGGTCAGTTCAAGTTACTTAAGTATGTGTGATGTTAATTCATCATTGCATATGTGCATACTTATACATACAATACACTCAGAGAAAAAATATGTTTAAGAGTTTAACTGAAGTGGGAAAGAATTTCTATATATTTTGTATATATAAAAAATAATTTTTTATTGCATGTCAAATTTGATATAGAATATTTTTGATTTATTTATATTCATTTTATATTTGAAAAGTTAAAAGTTTTATCAAGAAAATATATAATCATGATCGTACTTACTTAAGCCGAAACAGTCTTAGAAGTTTTTTGTTTTGTCGATTTTTTTTCTCTGTATTTTATATGTATGTATGCACACATTTCATGTCGACTAGCAGCGAGCTTGGCATTATTTTGGGGTTAGTGCGAAAGTGCGTTTCTGAAGCTAAAGTTAGTTAGTTGAGCACAAATCTTGGTGACAACAGCAACGATGACAACAACAACAATATAAAAAAAAAACAACAACAACTAGTATGGAAAAGCTAAGCCCCAAACCACCACAAGTCTCGAAAGTGGTGCTCAAATGGCCCAAGGAAAAAAAAAAAAAGTGCAAGCAGCTAAGGAAAATGCATTCATAATTTTGTAAGCTACTTTAGTTTAACAATTTTGCAATTAAAAATATTTTTCTTAATCTTGTTATGCTGTGTTTAATATTTTTAATATTTTTCTAGCTGTTTGCACAAAGTTTTTTTTTATCTATTTTTCGTTTTTCTCTATATTTTTTGAGAGTTTGAATTTGTTGTATTTAATTTGTAGTGAATTATAAGTTAGTAAAATAGGCTGATAGCTGCGCATTAGTCTTCTGTATTAGATATATTTTAAAACATAGTTTACACATACAGATAAACAGATTCGGAATATCGAAAAATCCTTCAGAATCTGTATATTGTATATTGTATGTTGTGTTTTGTTTTGTTTGTTTGTGTGTAGTTTTAGTTGTATAGTTTTTAACGATTTGGGGTTTAGCTCACCTATTTGATTTAGTTATTTGTATAACATTCTGAACGTATTTATTTGTGTTCCAGTTTTGTAATCGTGTAATTTTGAGTGTGATCTTTTGTTTTGTGGTCAACTAAATTAACTTTGATTAATCACGTATTATTATTACGTTATGTTTATAAATATATATATATATATATATATATTTTAGATATACATATATAGATATATGTATGCTTTTATTCAATTGCTTTTTGTTTGTTTGTGCGTATCTTAATTAAGGACATTCGCTTAAAGTGAAACTTAAGCATTCGTATAGCGATGTTTATTTATTAAGTTTATACTTATAGAAAAGGGTAATAGTAGTATATAATTATTCAGTTATTTTGATTTAATGTTTTATATATGATTTTATTCATTCAATTTTCTTTTGTGATCTTGTTGTTTTCATTTTTTTAAGTGGCGCTTCTCATGCTCTCTCTTTATTTTCTTTCTCTTTCTCTCTCTCTCTCTCTTGTCTCTCTTACCCCTGCGCAGACGAGACTGGAATGCTGCCATAGTTGTAATAATAGCAACGAGTCTGCTCGCAAATGAAATCCTTAACAGCCGAGCAATCCTCGGGCATCCATTTGAGCGTCGGCTGCTTCAGGATGACGCAACCCTTTTCGGCACCACTGCTGCTATAATGACAAAGAAGCCGAAACGAAAAAATACGTTTAAGGTTTTAGCCTCAAGTAGCTGCAAATGGAAAACAAAGCTCCTCGAACAGTAGGGTTGTCACCCTCCCCCTAAGGATTCACTTACCTGTCGCGTGCCGTACGCTGGGGCGAGGTGTTGCTATTGTGATCAACGGGATCGAGTAGGCCCGCCTGTATGGCATCGGCCGAATTCTCAAAGAAATCAAAGGTCGCATTGAACGGTAGTCCGGTGCTCATCCATAGGAACATGCCCGTGCCCAAACGATTTCCGGAAGTCCAGAAATCATAATTGCCATAACCGGCATTCTTCAGATACGTGGTCATCGATTCAGCCTTCTCCTTCGTCTCAAACGAGGCCAACTGCAGTCCCAACGATCGGCAATACTGGTACGCCAGGAAATAGTTCAGTTCCGGCGAATACGGATTCATGCGACTGATGAAGTACTGCACACCATCCAAATGTATGGTCGTTATGCGTTGACCTAACAACACACACAAACAGCAAAAAAGAAAAAAAGAAGAACAATGATATCATGTTTTAATTAATGCTCGGAGAAACTAGGGAATACTCTGGTCAATGAACCTTCCCCCATTTGTTGTGTCAGAGATACCGCTCTGAATACTGAGTAATCGCAAATGGCATAACCGTAACGGTTTCGAATTCGTAATCGCATTCCCCCCACCCACCAACAAACAAAAGATATCCAAAGTAAAGTATCATTAAATAGGATTACCAAAACGAGCTATCCGAATGACAAAATAAATTAAGAAAGACACCATATCATGGCCATAAAAGGCACGAAAAGTACGACTTAGACTTTTGGGTGTTTTTTTTTTTGAGCTATGAAGTGCTTGGTTTAAATGATTCATAACACTGGCTAATGATGATGATGACCAGAAGCATTTATCGGTCTATGACCCTCTCAGAGACGATACACGATACCAAAAAGCTAATTACGTGAAATCCGATGACATTAATTAGACTCGATAGTAACTTGGGGGTTTTCTTCTACATCTTATATAATCGCTTTCAACAAAAAACAACAACAACAAACGATATGAAAAACGATCTTACAGATGACAATGACTTAAGATTTTTTTGGTTTTTTTTTTTTTGTCGGACATGGAGCCAACAGGTAGCTCGAAAGGGTCATAACTCTCCACTCTCCTCTCTTTGTCACTCTCTTCCTTTTCCACGGAGCGTGCTAAACAAATACAACAACAACCTGTATTTTGTTGTATGTGTGTGTGTGTATTTGTGCCGAAGATACTTATTTTCATTTTCAATTCTGATTCGGTGCCTGGCTTAAAAACGGAAGGTTGCCTCTCTTGGCGGACAGTTGCCTATTTATGGAACTTGTCATGGATAGGTAAGCGAGTATGTTTTTAGCTATATATTCTTCTCTCAGAGAGTTGGGCGCAATGTTTGCCACTTTGTCTTTCAGTTTGTTTTGTCGTAGTATGTGTTTGTATATGAAATTATTTCCGGCGATTTAAATGCAAGACACACACGAAGTCAAAGTCTTCTGATTTCATTAAACAAACGAAAGACTGACAGACACATACAATTATTTTATATATCTTGTGGATATGATCGGTCTGTGTCCCTTTGTCAACTGACTTTAAGTGCGGAGGAAAAATGATGAGTTTTTAATGACAATTGACTTAAAGCTAGAAACAGAAAGTCATCAATCAAAATTATTCTATAAATAAATTAAATTAAAAACAAAATAGTAATAACTTTAAATCCTAAATAATGATTGAAATGGATTTAAAATCCAAACGATCATGGAACCAACTAAATGTTATAGTAAACAATCTAAAAGAAAGAGGAAAATATGATGATCCTTTGCTCCGAGACAAAACCTTAGAGCCAAATGAACTTAATGAACTAAACTATCCAAAAGATCATTCCAAAGATCAAAAAGATCATTCCTTTGTTCCAAGACACAACTTTAGAACCAAATAAACTAAATGTTATAGCTAACAATTGCATTCGCAGCTCGGTCATTGAATTAAATCAGCACAAATACAATCCGAATCCCAACAAAGTACCCACTTTAAATCGCCATTTAATTTAAGACTTGGACAACAAGAACAACATTAACATGAACATGAACTCCGTTCCTCCCCTATCGAGTAAACCAATAATTGAACTTCAGTTTGTGTATCCCAGTTTCCCGTCTTCGAACCTACTTGAGCACTATAATTCAAGGCAATTACGTTTCGCTGTAGATAGATAGATAGAAAAACTAGCACGTCGCTAATGATGCACTCAGAGTCGGAGTCAAAGTCAGTTCTAGTTCTGGTCTATTTGGTACAAGTATTGGTTCACGATGCCCGGAGCGCAAATCTAATCAAATGATGCTAAGCTTAGTTATTTCTTGGCACCTAACTTCCCTCCGGTTAGCACTCAAAATGATTATCAGGCACGACCGATCGAATCGATCGATCGATCGACCGACCAACTGAAGATTGGATTGGTAGTTTGCGATAAAAAACTAAATTGATAAATATTAATAATAATATCAATTTTGATCTATGAAGAGTTTAAAGCTTAGAGCAGTTAAAAAATACGATTACAATCCAATTAAACGTCTCTAGATCATTTCTCTAGATTCCTCTAGATCATTACCTTTCTGAGCTCAAAAATCACATTTATAGAATTATAAACATTATAACAGTTTTTTTTTTTGCGCTTAAAGTATATATTGTTTTCTGTTCCTAGTTGACATCTGCAAAGCAAGTTTATTTCCCACAAACGATTTTTTGTCTTAAATTTCCTTTTTTTAATTCTTAAAGAAGAAACCTGAAATTAGGTTAAAAAAAATCCTACAGCCTTAGAAAAATAGTTTTGAGCCAAAAAGCTTAACTGGAGTCTAATAATATATAGTAATATTTAAAAAAATGTTTAAATAAGTTAGAAAAAAACTTATTCGGATTATGAGGACTAAGCAGAATCGAATAAACTGTAACTTAGATGTTTTTCAAGAACTTTTTATATTAATTTCCAATTTTCAGTTAATAAATTTCAATATCATACTAATATCTAATAAACTAAAACTCGAAACTTTGCAAGGAATTATTCTTTTTTTATGTACCACTTACGGATTATTTATATACTAACCTGCAGCGCATGCCAAAAGGCTGAGAACACAAAACAATATGATTTTGGCCATGATTGTTAGTTACTTGAAGAGGTTATTCGAATTATAACTCTCTACAAAGGGAAGCTGAACGTTCTGTTGAGTATCGACGAACGACGCGATGCGATGCGATGCGATTCTGTTGAGATCGAGGAGGAACCAACCGTTGGCACTTTTCGACGCGATCACTGTAAGCCTTCGACTGAGCTAACTGATATCCAGGCAATATCACGCAAGCCGCGAGAACCGTCAAGAAGCTGAAGACCAAAAAGAAGAAGAACAAGATCAACGCCAACACTTCCAATTTCCAGTTTCCAGTTTCCAGTTGCTCGATGTGAACTTCCTCTTCCAAAGCACGCGAGCTGTGCACGACACGAATTGAGACGACGACGAACGACGATGGGACGAAGATGACTCGCACCCAACTCACAAACACACACAGACAAACAGTCACGAATGAATAAACAAACACACACAAACACAGTCACAGATAGAGACACTTGGAGGCGTCTTAAATCCTTGCACTAAATGTACACTCACAAATATGTATAGAACTTGAGGACTTTTGGCTTAGTTCTTTCTTTTAGTTCTGTTTGAGTTGATTTTTTGTGGTTGTTACTTGGCCAAGTACACAATGGTAAATGTCGTGAAGAGGGCCAAGTTGTTAGCTTAAAAAGGAAATTGGCGTACAGAGGCCTTAAGGCCGATTCATATGCATCATCGTTTCATATGTTTATAGGTTTGTGTTGATGTGTATCTGTGAGCATGAATGAACGAGCCAGAGCTATGGAAAGCAGCAAGCCTAAAGAATACAAACACCAATAAAAAAACTGTGACACTGTACACTTGAGGAAAAAGGGAGACTAGAACTGAAATACAGAGGTGATAAAAATATAAAAACTATTTCAAATCAAGTCAAACTCTACTTAAGTTAGGATTAACATTCTCGATCTCATCATTTGTTTCCCCCAATAGAAAATCAAGTCTGATGAAATACTCGACAATTTTTTTAAGTTCCTTAAGATAATATAGAATACCTATTTAATTTTTTTTACTTTAAGTAAGAGTTTAAATATAAGTCATTTTCTTTTAATAAAATTGTTTTTTTTTTAGTGTTCTAGGATTAACTTGACAAAAGTAACTCATTTAAAACTTATCACGTTTTTACCATAAAAATCTTATAACGTTAAAGAAAACTTTCCAATAATCATTTTCAATCAACAAGAAACATTTTCAAATAATAATTATAATCAGTTTTTATTTCATTCGTTTTCGAATCTTACCAATTTTTTTCAAAGTGTAAATATCAGAAGTAGCAAAGAAAAGACAAGAACTAACCCGAACTCAAATCCAAACTCTTTAAACCCGAACCCATTCCCATTTCCCATACCCAAAAGCCGAATAGCTATTTGCGCATTTCGTGGATTGTGTATGATTGCTAACCAAGGAACGATTGGAACGCTATGCGTGTGTGTCTGTATGGGTATGGGTATGTGTGTGTGTATTTGTTTGTTTGTTTGTATTCGTGCTTGCGATCGTGCGGCTTGATGACTTCTTGGTCTTCTTCGTTGTCGTCGTCGTCGTCGTTTTGGCCTCGAGAACACCTAACTGGTAGACAAAGAGCGCAATAAAAGCCGCGACGTTGCTGCTGCTGTTGCTGCAAAGGTACAGACAAGCGGACCAAAACCAAAATACCAAACACACAATACACACACATTAACACACACTCACACACACACACACATGAGTTGCATGTCGTTTTTACTGCTGCTGCCCATCATTCCAATGGGAGTCCGCAGCTCTGTTCATTGTTAGTTTTATTCTTTCTCCCACAACGTTGAGTTTGAGTTGTTTTCTTCTTCATTACTTTTTGTAGGTTCTGCTGGTCCCACTTCTTCTACCTGTTCCCCTCTCCACCACAACCACACGCCACACACCACTCTAACTCCAACTCCCAGCCCTGCGCTGGATGCTTCCATTAATTTGGTACGCTATCGTATCAGTCGCAGTCGCAGTCGCAGTTGACGTCACTGTCGCTGTCGCTGTCGAAGTTAGCGTTGGTTCTTTTTGACTGGTTTGTGGTTTCGGTTTTTGTTTTTTATGATTCCTTTTTGCCTGGCAGCGTTAAATGTAATAATGATCTTCGCGTTTGCATTTTGACAATAATTCTGCGGGTGCCTCCAACCACCAAAAGCCATCAACTTGGGAAAGAAGTCAAGAAAACAAAAACAAAAACAAAAAAACTTAAAAGCCCCGCAATATTAAATGGTAATATACGCTAAACGTTCTTCTTCACAAATATTTACATTTGAAGAAGATTACCAAGAGTCGGTTAAGTATTTATTTGGGTTAAAAAAACAATTTACAAGACCTTTTAAAGCTTCTTCCGTTTGTGACTTGAACTTTGAATTCAATTTTAAGAACCTAAAATTTTTTTGTAAAAAATATTCCAAAATTCCTAGATTGTTTATCATGGTATAACATTATAACTTATTAGATTATATATGAAGGGTTTTCGTTTAAATAACTAATAATTTCATACATTCTTTTTAAATAAATCATAAAAAGTTCCGGATCTTAAGCAAAGTCATTCAGGCTAAATTACCTTAAATATATATAGGATGTGTCATATTATGATTCATTGGGATCATTTATTATACCCTTAGCCCATGAAAAATGGGTAAAAAGGGTATAATGGTTATATTGACAAGTATGTAACAGGCAGAAGGAAGCTTCTCCGATCCCATAAAGTATATATATTTTTGATCAGCATCATCAGTCGAGCCGATATTGCCATTTTCGTCTGTCCGTTCGTCTGTATGTATGAACGTGTCGATCTCAGAGACTATAGAAGCTAGAGACTACAGATATAGGACATAAGCCTTATCTCTAGGCATTTCAAGTTTTCGATTTTAAATTTTCGATAACTCATCCCATTTCCGATATACACATGCGATCGATATCAACAAAATCTTGAGTTTGCAAACTTTGAGCCGGAGTTTGAAACATTAGATAAAATAATGACAATCTGCTAAAATTTTATTTAAATCGGTTGAGATACACCGGAGATATGGAACACTGAAGTTAAGTCCCGTATGCTGTATATGCCTACACACACACACACATGCTTGCAAGCACTGACTGAACGCGTAAAGTTCAGGGATTCGTCTAGTCGGGATTTCTCGACTGGAGCATACTTTCTTGATTTTTCAATAGTTTTTATGCTATTCATTATTCATTTTCCTGTAAAGCTTGAATTGTGTAAAATTAATTCAATAGATATTTTAGGTTGTTAAGGTTGTGGTTTCCTTTAACAAAACAAATTTATAGCCAAGTTATTAATTTTAAGTTATTACAACATTGCCTTGTTGTTATTTATTTATGCACTGTGTCCAACTCTCATGTTGTATGTGTGTGTGTGTGTGTGTGTGTGTTGTCTCCGGTTTCTTCCGTAGGGTCTTCTTAATCAATAGTTAATCCGATTCGACACATGGATGGATAAATAGCTGGATAGGCTGGAATTGGTGGGTGTGGGGTATAATTATATAGTACATAACCATAGGAGCAGCAGCATTGAGTGTACGAGTAAATATAATAATGGCCAAGTGATTAACAGTCATGGGAAATGGAATGCGTTCATTTTCCCAGTTTTTTTTTTTGCTAGTTCTTCCTGCCTTCCTTCGTCGATTTGCTGACCATTGGCAATGATGATGGTGATGGCGATGGCGATGGTTGTCTGGACATGTACTAAGTAGGGCTCAAAAAGGGCTGTGGCTTAGCCTTCTTAGCCGCAGCTTTAGACATAGCCATAGCCATAGCCATAGCCCTAGTTCAGCTCGTTTCTAGGCGGTTGTTGACTGCTGCTGGGCTTCAAGCAGGAAAAAAAAAGAAGTTGGCACTGAATACATGGCTCTTTAGCTTGAGTTTAAGTTTAAGCTAGCCATGGGTGTTGCAAGGATTTTTGTGAAGGGGAAGTTAGCTAAGGAAAAGTAAAGGTAAGGGGGTAAGATATCAGCAGTTAAAAACAAAGCTTACAACATATTGAATTTGAACTTGAATCACAACTTATTGTGTGCAGAGGTTATACAAAATGTCAACAGCATAAATAGTTTGCTATGTAAATTAATATTAAGCATTAGGAATCAAATCAAAACTTTGATAAAAGTTATAATAAAAGAATGTTAGTAAAAATAATCTACAATATTTAATCATACTTGACAGAAAATTACCTAAAGTTAAAAAAAAATAAAAAGTTTGTTGAAAGACTTTTTGGAAAATTAATATTAAATTTTAATATTGAACTTTCTAAGTTATATGTATTTTAATTATATAGAAATAAAACTAAATCTCTGAAATTAATTATTTTATTGTTAGTATAAGTATTATTTTGAAAACTTTTAATGTGCATTTGTTCAACTTTAAAGTATAAAAAAATCTGTTCTATAAGAAATTAATTTATTTCAAATATTTAATACAGCTATCTTCAAAGGAAAACCAATATAATCATTAAAAAATTCCAAAAAAAAAGAAGAAAAAGAAAAAGTTTTTTGCAATTTTTCACGCTTTACACACCGCAAAGGTACCGCTACACCCATGACGAAGGAGGCACTGTGCGTGCGTATTGCAATCAAAATTCTATCGAGGAACGCACCAAGATTTTGGGTCGCCCTACGTGTGTAACGTTTATTGTTGTTGTTGTTGTTGTTGAGGCTGCCGCCGGGTAGACGCCGCCGTCGTTGTTGTTTTTGTTGTTGCTGCTGCTGCTTCGGCTGCTGCTGCTGCTGACGCCTGTCGACGCATTCAGTTTAATGTGACCGACGCGTCGCGTCATTTTGGCTCCTCGCTATCTGGATTTACTGCTGGGTTGAGGATGGAGTATGTTGTATAGGGGGAGGGTGTTGGGGGGAGGGGGGTTGGGAGTTTTACCGTCGTCTAAAGGCAAAGAGCTATTTGGATGGCCTTCGTCTTAACAGCATTCATCCATATATCCATCTATACATGTTGTTGTTGCTGTTCTTCGTTGGGTTCTTTTACTGCTGCTGCTGCTGCTTCTTCTTCTAGTTGATCTTGTGATCTTCACCATTTGTGTTTGTGTGTATGTATGTGCTCACTTTGTTCGTGTTCTTCTTCATGTTCGTTGTTGTTGTTGGTATCCCTTTGGTGTTTTTTTGTTCTTTTTGCTCTCTTTGTGCCTTATTTCATTGCTAGTTTTCGCAGTGACTTGTTCGGGTTCTAAAAATAAACTTGGCACAAGATTGAGGAATTTAATTCGCCTTTTGGTAGAAATCCTCGACTTTGCAAACGGACTTTGTTTAGCAACAACAACAACAACAAACACCAAACAGACTTGGGCAACGTTTGGTTTATTTAAACACGCACACACACATACGAAATACTCGTGTGTGTGTGTGTGTGTCTCAGGTGCGTGCATTGCTCCTGTATATCCAGTATCCAGTCCATATGTATGTATGTATGAACATATATTCACAATCCACTTTAGCGTCAACTTTAGGATATGACGATGATGACATGCTCATGGCATGCCACAGCCTATTCAAAAGCCAGCGGGATAACTATAAAAAAAATCAACTAATGATATACAGGTAGATTTTCCGCATGAAGTCAAAGGATTAAAGCATGATACACTTTAAAAACAACTGGATGCACAAAAGATCATAAATTATTTAAATAATTTCAATAATATCAACAAATAGATTTTTTATTTTTTCCGCATAAAGTCAAACTATAGAACACTTAAAAAAAAACTAGATATACTAATAATGATTAAAATAGATTTAAATAATATTATTAAATCCTTAAATTTTTCAATTTAATAGCTTAACAATTAAAAAAAATTAGATTTATAGAATATCATAAATCATTTAAATAATAACATTTTTAATAATGTAAATATATGGATTTTATAATTATTTAAAAACAATTTTCCTATATTTAATAATTAATAGAAAACTAATCATTTAACATTTAAACGTGATTAAGGTGATTTTGTTTTTTTTTGCACACAACTTTTTTTCTCTGCGTGTAAACTCTCTGAATACGGATGTCATTCTGGTGTTCTTATATCATATCTGAACTGACATCAAGCTGAAGTTGAAGCTGAAACTGTTCTTATGCTGATCAACACATCAAACAACCATTTCCACATGCATGATTTCAAATGAAATGTCTTGGTTTTTGGCTTTTGGCTTTTGGGACAGCAACAGGCCAGAGAATTCTAGAGATATATGATTATTTGTCCAAACTCGAAGCAGAACCAAAAGGTTTGCATGTCCTTGATCCACGAAGGTCATCAGCATTTGCATCTTGGGGCCAGCCAGCTAGCCAGCCAGCCAGCCAGCCAGCCAGCAGGCACTTAAGCCACGTGTCGTGATTGCCAAGCCCACAAAATCACAAAATCACATAAACTAAAACTAAAACTAAAACCAGAACTATAGTACTGCCCCTTCTTCGGGGTCTATTCATACATAAATTCATATGCGCAGTTCGACAAGGCGAACTTTTCTCGGTTTTTTAATGTTTCTTTTTGGTTTTTTGTTGATTTTTGCGAATAGTTCTGGCCGTAAGTTATTAAAATATGCGAAATCTCAGGCAGCACAGCCTTTGCAATAAATGTTTAGCATAACAAACGAATTATTAACTTGGAGCTAAATTGCAGGCAATGTTTTGCGGAAAGATATTGAGTATTATGGTTTGATTTTAAGATACCCTAGTAAAAATGTTTACATTTTAAGTTGTTTATAAAAAAAAATATAAATTATTACTTTAGTAAAATTGTTCAAAAATGTATTACTTCAAGGCCAGAAAAAACAATTCAATTGATTTATTTTATTAGGATATTAATTTGGTTTTCTGTCTGACAAACAAAGTTATTATGATCCCTTATAATCATGCTGTATGGAATTAAATATTTCAAAACTTATTACTTGACACTTCTTAAAAGAAATACATTAATGAAGATCTTTAAAATTGATAAAAAGAATTTTCAAATGGGTAAAAATCTTTTACAAAATACTAAGCTGAGTTTTTACCCAACATAACTGTCCCTTATAATATTTTTAAATTGATTTTAATGTTAAGGATTACTTTTGTCAAAATACTTAACAATAAATATTTCTTGATTGAATTTTTAAATAAGATTCAATTTGTTCAATTTTCTTATCATAGAAAAAAAACAAAAAAGCCATAGAAAAATATTATTAAAAGCTTAGCTTTTTTAACTTACACAAAACTTTGGGTATATGTATATGCTTATCTTATCTATTTTCTAAGTTGATGTAATGCATTCATTCATGCGTTACCAAAAACGTGACAAGATTGTTAAACCTTCGACTGGTCGACGACGGGTATTTATATCTTTTGATCTAGCAGTCTTTGATATCGATCAGGCTCTCTTTGTTGTTGCCTTGACCATAACCATATCAACGGTAAATAATTTCGATCACTAAGCCAAACGACACAAACGATAGAAACGAACGAGGCAAATGTGCATTTGGCATGCCCGATTCACTAGATACTTGATGATTCCTGGTGCCTAATGGGAGAAATGCTAGCTGGCAATCAAAGCGAATGAGGACGAGGCAAATTTGGGGCCCATGCTCCAACGATGAACAACAACAACAACAACAACAACAACAATAGCATCAAGTTTTGAGTTCTTTGTGTGTCTTTGTGTGATTCACGTCATTTTGAATTCCATGTCAAAAGGTGAAGCCAATTCAACGTTTCCAGCGAACTGGCCACAAAAATCACGACCAACAAAGACCAAAGAAAATGCAACACGAAAATCGCGTTCACTGAAGATTATTTTGCAACTAATTTGTTGCTCTGTTGACTGTTAGTTTATACACATATACATTTGTATATACTCTCTCTTAAGTATACTTAACACGACTCTACATGATCTTGTTCCTGTGTCCAATTCGAAATTCACTTATTGCTTTCTAAGAAAAGATATATACTCTCGACTAATATGGCTATTAGAGTGCTCGTTTTTCATGATTGTGCATCGCAGTGCAAAATCAAAATACAAAACTCAAAGACGGAAGTTACCTTTTACCGTTTAAATGGCCAGAAATAACAGTTCGAGACGATTATACTTACTTATACTTATACTTGTACTTATACCTAGTTGTTAGTTGCCAAACTGACAGAACCCAAAAGAACAGATGGGCTCAGGCTTGCCCGGAGAGGGTTATTACACGCACACATTCAATCGTACACTTTGAGAAAAGTGGTGTGCCGAAATCAGAAACTGTAAGGATAGAAGACGGTTTCTGATTTTATGAGATTTCAACAAAGTTAAGAAAATAATTTTTAAAAAACTTGAAGAATTCAATGTTGATTCGATTTTAGTAAGTAAAGCATAGGGACCTTTTTAGGACTTAACGACTTATTTTACTCCTCTCCTTTTACTTTAAATGTATGAAATTTCACACGAAGTTCATCAAAGTTTTGACTCTCATTAAGAAAAACTTGAAGAATGCAATTTTAATAAATGCACATAAGATTTTGGTAATGCGTACGGAGTTTAGCTTTTTAATACAACTGAGAACTTTGTGTTATACTAATTTTATTCAAACTTATAACTGTTGAGTATTTTTTTTGAGTGTACACACACATGAAGACCCTCCTCCTAGAGTTGGAAAAGCTAGTGGCGAGTCTATTTGCGTAATTGAAATGCCACCGCCAACATCATGGCATTTAAGCAGGCATTCAGTGTAAATGTGACTACAAAATGCGAATAGCGGATGCGAATGTGAACGCAAATGAAAATGTATGAGGGTGTGTGTGGGTGTGAGAGGTTCAAGAACCTCTTTGAACCATGACTAACTGAATGACTGATAGCTGAAAGCTAAAGTGCCGTGCAAAATGAACGATTCTGCACTTGACCGACGCCCAAAGCCGTAAGCAAGGAACGAAAAGCCCCAGCTGACATCAAAAGTGCCAAGAGTCAGAGTTAGAGTTTAAGTATGAGCTTCTCACTATAATTACAACATGCGAAGACGAGACGAGACGACGAGACGAGACGAAGAAGTAGATGCGAAAGACTTCTTTCCAACTGTCCAGGGCTTATGCCAAAGGGGCTTAAACCCATGATGATGATGGGCATAGGTTGTTAGTTGTTAGTTGTAAGTTGTTAGCTGGCTTCTTGCTGACTACTCCAAGATGAAAATAAATGAAGACTAAAGAAGACAATGTTAGTGTCGCCTACGACCAAAGTCATTTGGCTGTCTCTGCTCCAAGCTCAAAGTGCATGGTATATTCGACGAGTGTCTATGTATGTGTAATTCTCACGACATCTGCAGCAGCAACAACAACAACAACAAAACTCCGGTATCCCAGTAGCAATATTGAACCAAGGGCAAAATACAAAGAACTTCGAACCTAACGAGTATGACTCTAATGCACATTGGAGCAAATCAACATAGATTGTAACTATACAAACATGAATCTTCTAATTGACACTCAAGAAAAGCTAATAAATCATTCCAATTTATAACGAATTTTCTGCTGTTTTTACCTTTTTAAGAGTTTAATAGTTTATAACCTTACCAAAAATTTATTTAAAAATGATTGGTCAATAAAAAAAGTTTCTTTAAAGTTTAAATGTTCTTGCAACAATCAAGTTTTTCTCCTATGACACTTCCTCTAAAGCAGCCTTTAGGTCACTCTCTAATATTTGTACCTTCAGAACAAAAGCTAAGCATGCAAGCTTAATGATCAGACTGCTGCTAAACCAATGCGCTGAAAGCTTAAGTGTTTCTAGTGATAATATAATGAAGCTCTTTACAAGCCAAGATTTGATAGGTTTATGTTATAAAGTTTCCCATACGAGTCGTCTCGCTGATATCTAACAAAACCGAACCAAGGCCAAAGACTGACCAAGGCAAGTGTTCCGGCAATGTGTATGTTTATCAGTGCGTGTCAGTTACATTGTTAAAGTTACCACAAAAAATGTTAAACACCCAAGGGCGGCATAATAATGGTGGAGGGTCAATGCACAAACTGATAGTACGACGACCCTAACACTTAAGTAATTAACAAAATAAAAAGAAAAAAGAAAAGATCAGGTGAGGAAAGTCACCATTAGATGGTTAATGATCCTAAAGCTAGGCCAGCGATGATCACTGTAAAACAAACATACTTACTTAGTTGCTTGCTGTTGATGATATTGATGCCAATTAGTGACAGCAATTAAGAAAGAATCTAAAAATAGGCGAACTAGAAACAAATGTTTCTCAACAACAGCTCAATACACTCTTATAATATTATAAAATATTGAAAGATATAAGAAATTGATTAAAACTTTCACTCTGATAGCATCATTAGCAAAGCGTGATTTTTCCAAAATTGTTATGCGATTGTCGATTAGAGGATAAACGACTCGATGCTGCTTAAAGTATTGGATTACTACCTCGGAATCGTTGAGTTTAAGTTCGTGAATATCTGGGTTTTTTGAATCTTTGAAGTGAGTGTGCCCATCGCCACCATTAAGTATATAATTGGGCACTATAACGCTATAGTATATATCACGATCCAAAGGCTCGTATTTGGGAATTATGCAATTGGCGCACAAGACATACGATTCCGTAATTCGTTTACCCTTGGGTCTGTTGTAGTTAATGCTGAAACGTAGGCCCGACACTTGTAGGAATCCTCCAGTTCCATCTAAGCTGGAATACCTGCGTGCAGATGCCGAATGCTCCAGTGCCCTGATCAGATCATGTCCCAATATCTTGGTGGCTGACAATTTATCGCGAAAGGGTAAAGCTCTTAAAATATCCCCAGTCGTTACAGCACCGTTTAAACCCGGATCGATACTGCCACGAATTCCTACCCTTACTTTAGAATATTATACAAATCGATATTTTAGAATTACATACCTCTACCGTTATAAACAGCTATTGATGAATCTGTCCAAAACATTCCGCCATGGTTCTCCAGAAGGCGAGCATAGACAATAGCATCGGTAATCAGGTTACCAAAACTGCATTCAGATTCGGAACATTGAGAGCCATCTAGGAGGACCTTACTAGTACCAACAACTGTATTCGATAGGGTATCGACATCTGCTCTTTTGCTACCCAAAAAAGTTCTAAACGTGACGCTTTGTTTCACTGAATCATTCAATAGAATGGGTACACCATCAAAATACATCATGTGACCTCCTTTGTCAAACTAATTTGGACAGGAAATAGTATTGAACAAAGGTTCTTTTATTAATAAAAAGCAAGCCAGGCATAAGAAACTAACCTCCATATCGATACGACCCAAATATTTTGTAAATGCGAACGCTTGAACAACGGGCACTTGTTGTCCATTATCTCTAATGACAACTGTTGGATAGTTACCCACAGGATGGTCATTCTCTTTCGGGATTCCTGTATACAGAAATGTATGCGAAAACCCACCGACAACAAGATCAACATCTAAGCAAGTACGAGCAATTTTCTGATCCATCTCATAACCAGAGTGACCAAGTGCTATTATAATTTTAACTCCTTGGTCGGTCAGTTTTTTAGCTTCGGCACTTGAATAAAAATAATATTCAATTACGTTTATCAACTTTTCGAATACAATAGTTACTTAATCTGAGGTATTTCTGGAAGGAACTCAACCTTGGTTGTTGCAACTAGTTGTTTACTTTCCTGAGTTACATAACCGATGATGCCAATCTTCATTTCATACTTTGTAATGATAGTTGACTGAACCAAACTCTTTATATCCTCCAATTCGGGAACTTGACTCACATTCAAATTGGAGCACACGACAGGAAACTTAACACCTTTGAGAAAGGGTATCAAGCCATCAACGTTGTTATCGAACTCATGTTTTCCAAGTGCCTGTTAATCGGAATTACTATTATACCTATAGTACGTGATAGAACCTAGCACCTTACCATTGCATCTGGCTGAAGCAGATTCATAAGATCAGCTGCCAGTTGACCTTTGATTATTGTCGACCAGGGTGTGCCCTGAAAGGTATCACCAGCAATTAGATAAAGCGTCTGACGTTCAGCTCGAACCTTTTCTACACTGAGGAAAAGGTCAGACACAAAATAACTGCATTACAGTTTCGAAAAACACTTACGCTGTTGACATTCTAGCAAAACCACCATAACATAATCCCATCTCATCTTCGTCTTCGGGGCATTCATCACCGTTGTTCCTAACTGGATCATATCTAGCATGCATATCATTGCTGTGTACAACAGTTAACTTAAAGCCAATAACACGTTTTATAGGCAATAGAAATATAAATATGACAATCCAGAGGTACCTTAAACAATATACCATACTTTTCGAACTCTTTTTTATTTCTACAACTTAATATAGTTTAAATATAACCCGTTAGGAATAGTTTTTAAATAAACTGAAAAATTGAAAGAAATATACAATGTTATATTTTAATAAATGGCCAAGGCTGCTTAGTTTAACTTTTTTAATGAAGGCAATGACTTATGTTAAAAACTAATAAATATTTGGTAAATCAGCTTTCATATAAAACAATAATAAATCTTACAGAAATCAAAAACTTTTACAAGTAAACATTTACAATATTCAGCGAAGATAATTTAGTTTAATTTGTTTTTGAAATGCCAAAAAATGCAAATTATTAGAAAATTTAATACAAACAATACCAAAGTAAAATCAATTTCGAAATGATTTATCAAAGGATATAATAAGATCTTATCAGTTGATTAGAATCCACGACCGACAACAAACGAGAGTAGCAACAACGCCAAGGAGCTCTTTATGAATGATGCTCCGGATTTACTTTCACTTGAGCCTCTAAACACAATACGTCCCTCAACTTCCGGATAGACAAAGTCACGGTACTGCAGATATTGACGTACCGCTTCGACAATTGTTTTTTGCATACGCACTGATAGAGGATTAGGTTCATCAAGCATAACATGTCCATCACCACCATCGAAAAGAAACTGTGGCACAATCACCTTGTAGTAGGAGGTGTCATTTAAGTTGCTGTACGATGGAACCAAGCAATCGGCGCAACGCACTTGTACGGAGACCACACGATTACCTTCGGGCATATCCGGATTGTAGACGACATGCACGCCGGATAATTGCAAGAATGCACCGTCTGAATCCTTGAACCGAACAGCTGCTGAATGTTCGAGAGCATTTCTTATCGCCTTGCCAGTGATCCTTGAGACATACAGATCATTCTCGAAGGGTAGTACCGACAATAGGTCACTCTGTGTTATAATGCCATCAGACTTCCTTTCAATAGAACTGCGTATGCCTGGAATAAATTGGAATATTTAAGAAACTAAACATATTTCGAATGGATACAACTTACCTCCACCCTGATGTAGAGCTATCGCTGCATCTGTCCAATAATCACCGCCCTGATCCTCCAAAACTCGACTGAAGATCATTGCATCAGTTACCAGATTACCCATATTACATTCTATTGCACGACAAGCGGTCTTACGACCCTCCAAATACACTTTGCTATGTCCCACAATGGACTTTTCTAGTGCCGTAACATTCTCGCGATATTGATCCAGGAGATCAAGCAATTCCTTATCTTGTGCAACAGTAGCATCAAGTAATATTGGAGATCCATTGAATTCAATCAAATTACCATCTTTATCGAACTGTTGAAGAGGAAAGGAAAGGGTTAAACTATCTTTTTGAGTCTTTAAAACCTCAACTTACCTTCACATGTAACTTGCCCAAGTACTTTGTATAGGCGTACGCCTGAACCACCGGCACCCGTTTACCACTCTTCTGAGTAACAACAGTGGGATATGGACCATCTATACTCTCGACACTTGGTTTTTGTCCATTGAATAGGAAGGTGTTTGTATGTCCGCCAATCACAATGTCAACTTCTGGACAGTTTTGGGCAATTTCCTGATCCTTTTTATAGCCAGAGTGACCCAAAGCAATGATGATTTTAAAGCCTTGAGCTTTCAGTTTTGCTGCCTCGGCGCTGTGCAAAATAAGGAAGAAATGAATGAACCTTAAGACCCTCACGGTATAAGGTCAAATACGTACTTGATCGAAACGATTTCTTCATTGAACACCACATTGTTTTTTATCGAAAGTAGTTTCGTATCTGGTGTCAGATATCCGATAACAGCAATTTTGGTATTATTTGTTTCAAGTATGGTCGAATTGGCTAAATGCCTAGTGGCCGCCATTTCGGGTTCCTTGGTAAGATCCAAATTGCAAGCGAGCACAGGAAAATTCACATCATTTAGAAATGGGATGAGACCCTCGACTTTCTCATCAAACTCATGGTTGCCAAGGGACTAAAATAAAATTATCGATAAGTTAAATATAGTAAAGTATATTTCGCTAAAGTATATTACCATTGCATCTGGTTGCAGTTTATTAAGAAAATCACTAGCGATTTTATTTTTGAAGATCGCAAACCATGCAGTTCCCGTATATGTGTCACCAGCATTTAAGTAAAATACAGGAGTTCCTCCATTTTTAGCCTCTGCGCGATACTTTCGAACTCTGAAAGAAAGAAATAATTGGAAATGTTATGCATCTGTTTTAAAGGGGTTTTTGGAATAACTTACTCATGGGCAACTCGTGCAAATCCACCAAAACATTTATCACTTTTGACATCTTCTGGTGGACATTTCTCACTATTCACATTCGTCTGCTCAAATCTGGCATGCATATCATTATTGTGTAGTATAATAAACTCAGAAGCGACAACTGCATTATTTTCTATAGGATTCGCAGCTATTCTTCTTAGAAACAATAAAGTAAAAGTCAACAGATAACACTTATGAATCATGTTTGAGCTGGAGCTGAAAGATATATTGAAAGATATATTGGAAGAAGTATTGAAAGATTTTAATATTAAAAATAGTTGCAATATCATTATTAATACAACTAAAAATATAAAATGGTCTAGTTGCTTTAGATACCATTACAAATATTAGTATAAATATTACTCCTACGTAATACTGCCTTTTAAAAATGACCTACGTTAAGTACACGCTTATAAAACAAGAAGGCTCCAGTCGAGAAATCCCGACTATATGGTACCCTGAACCCTATACTTTGCGCGTAGCGTCAGTGCTTGTAAATATGTGTGTGTGTGTGTGTGTGTGTGTGTGTGTGTGTACGCGCTTACTGCATACAGCATGCTGGACTTAACTTTAATGTTCCATATCTCCGGTGTTTCTCAACCGATTTAAATAAAATGTTACAGATTGTCATTATTTTATCTAATGTTTCAAACTTAGTCTCAAAGCTTGCAAACTCAACTTTTGTTGATATCGATCACATGTGTACATCGGAAACTCGGCTATTGATGCTGCTCAAGAATATATATACTTTATGGGGTCATAAAATTTCCTTCTGCCACAAACAATTATACCCTTTCCACCCATATAATGGGTTCAGGGTATAAAAATATAATTACTCACAATCTAGGGGGGAATAAACACTATCTGCGTATTTTATAGAATCTTTCATGTCAAAACCTTCCTATGTTCATCTTAGAAACTGACAGTTTGACTTATAGACATGTGATGCTAATTATTTTAGACTGATCTGATATTTCCATTCAATATTAAATAACATTCAATATTTATAACAATTCATAAGAAACACTGAGTTTTTTTTTTTTTTTTGGAGCACGAATTCATTAAAATGAATTTTTATTCTTTGCGTTCAACAGAAACTTGTTAGGCATAATCAATTAGACAATTTTCTAAATTGAGTAAATAATAATATTAATCAATACTTTATTGGAATTGCAAATAACTCATTCACAGCTATTGTTGGATGTAACTTTTCTCAATTTGATAACCAATTATTCCACACTGATAAATATTTAAAGACTTACTTTGGAATGTCAACTACAATATACTTAATGCATATGTAAGCAACCCCCCTAATTAAGTTTATAACTTGTTTTTTTTTCCCCGCACAAAAAAAGTTATCTTAAAACTCAGATACAAACATGAACAGACAATACAATTTTGTTGTTACGAACGAGATTTGAGTGTGGGTTTTGCACAATTTGATTTGTAACCCAGATAATTTCTTAAAGTTTGTGGGTGTCAATGACATTAATTTGAAGATAGAAACGAAATTCAGTTAAAAAAAATTCGGATCCGCCTTTCACATTAATTCATCGTTTTGGAAATATTTTAAAAAACTGCACACTGTAAATAATTATTTGTGTTGCTAAAATTTATTTGAATAACAAACAATAATTTAGAGTTAAGTTGAATTTTAAAAAATCTAGTCCGTAACTTGTTTATTTAAAACTCGAGTTATTATCTTTAAAGTCATTAACTATATTTATTTATAATTACTTGTTTATTTAGCACAATTTTGAACACTCATTCAACAGATTTGGATGGATTTAAAATAAATTTTTATAATTGAATATAATCACTTTTAGAATGAATATTTATAATTTACAACTACTAGCCATGACATTTGAAAATGCAATTACTTTACCACTCGAAATAGAGTAGAGTATGTTTATTTTCGCAGATACTGTTTATAGTCAGCACTTGGTATTGTTATCTTGTGAATATGTAAGTGGGGAGAAAAATAAAGATACAAATGAGCAGTTGCAATTTGCACTTTCGAATCGATTGTAAAAACCTTAAACGGACAGGTTGCCCGGTAACTGAGCCATAACAAACTAAACTAAACACACACACATATTTTTTAGAAATACGTACAACATTTGCGAAGATCACAAGAGCAAGTTGTTAGCGAGTCAACCGTTGCCACCGACGTCCCCAGCCGCACTGACATTTAAACAGATTTTGTGCGAATGCCGGCAGGGAATCATACAGAGACATCGACATAGACATTGACATCTGACTTCGTGACCGCTGCTTTAGTTCTGCCGAACGATCGGTCATTTATCGAATATTTGTTAGACACTTGCAGCAGCTTAATAAGAACGCAACGCCCACGCATAAAACCCGAGAGTGTCTCGTGGATTAAAGTAGCTGTTTGCGTTTAAGTGTAAGTAAGTGCAGTAAGCAGTTGCTTGAGTTGTTGTTGCAATATTTTCGGTGACGGTTCACTTAGTCAAATTTTGCTGCCCATGCATATAAAGAGAGAGTGGGAAAAGAGGTGCATACAATTTAACAAATTTTCTTAGACACTTGCAGTTATGCCAGGTCAGCGTCTTTCTGGCTACAGCAACTGAGAATGGAGTAACATGTTCTTAAGAGTAAGTGAAAGCGAGAGTAAAAGAAGTGAAACAAAAACACAATTTGATACGTTATTGCAATGCGTTCGGTTACGCTCACGTTATCACAACAACGTTATCAGCTACGACACGAGCGTATGCCGCCTCGGTCTCGCGTTTAACATAGAACATTTGCATCTATACAAATACAATTTGTTGTTGTTGTTGTGCTAAATTCCAGAGAAATCTTCGGATTCTTTGAATCTGTGAATTGCTTTGCGTAAGTTTCAAATTAAAGTGAACGCTGTGGCCTTTCTCAAATGGACTGGCTCGGAAATTAAAGTAAAGTGTCTGTGAAAAGGACTTAATTTTAGATTGCACATGCTTCCAGACGTGTCAAATTAACAAATGAACAGTTTATGCGATGTTCATCATGAAAAGCGCTGAAGAGTTTTTGTATATTAGTATTTCGGAACATTGGCATTTTGTGTTTACATATTTTTTTCTTTGGTTTTATTATTATATTAACACATTTTACATTCATTTTTAAAGAATTGCAAATCACTTAAGAACTGGTTTACACTTAACTTATCGCAAAATGCTGTGACAATGGTTGTTTATGATGATGTGTGCTTATCACAATATTATCATCTACATAAACGAGGTGCTTTTGTTATTGTTGCGATATGTTCCACGTACTATTTACTTATACTACACATACATAAATAGTTGACACACACGCTGACGAGGCCACAAATAGATGTGAAATCCGAAAAGAAAGAAAGAAAGCAACTAGTTTAAGGCATGGTAAATTTGTGCTATAAATCTAATAAAGGCATTACGATATTTATTTTACATGGATATAAATTCAAACTACAACTTTTATGCTATTTACAGCTATTTACAGTAACTACATAAAAAATCGTGTGATTAGGGAAGACAACATTATCAAAACTATAGAACCGATAATGTTAGCTGACGAATTTTTGGGTGCATGCATAACTATACGACCTTCGATTTCGGGATAAACATAATGCCGCGCCTCCAGAAACTTGCCGAAGGCAATCTGATCATTCTGATGCATTAGTTCCGAGAATGGTTCCTTATCCTCGGTTAGTTTATAACCATCACCACCGTTTAGTAAAAACTCCGATACAACTATTTTATAATGTTCCGTATCATTCAGTGGACTATACGTAGGCACATTGCACGCGGCACAACGCACCAGCGCGGATGTAACCTGTTGTCCCTCCGCCATGTCGTAATCGTATTCTACACGAATGCCCGCCAACTGGAGGAAGCCTCCATTCGAGTCCGTCTCTCGCACAGATGCGGAACGTTCCAACGCACTTCGCAAGGTTTTTCCCGATATACGCGTCACATAAAGAGTATTCTCGAACGGAAGTGTTGTAAGTACATCGCTGCCCGTTATGGAACCGTTTAGGTTCTTAGCAATGGAGGCACGAATTCCTAGAATCAAAAGCATTTTATAAGAATTTGCGATACCTTCAAAAGTGGATGACCTACCGCCTCCTTGTAGCAGGGCGATGGCTGCATCGGTCCAGTAATCTCCTCCCTGGTACTCCAGCACTCGACTGTGTACCATGGAATCGGCAATAAGATTACCCAGATTACATTCCCTCAGGCGGCAAATACCTCCACCCTCGAGCTCAACCTTGGTATAGCCCACAATCAAATTCTCCAGGTAAGTGATGTTAGGACGATAGACCTCCAGTAAATCCAACAATTCCTTTTCCTGTGTAACCGAGGCATTCAACAGTATCGGTGCTCCATCAAACTCTATCAAATTGCCTTCTCCATCGAACTGAAAAGATGAAGAAAGAAGGGCTTAAATTGTTCTACATAAGATCTTATTTGTAACTAACCTCAACATGAATCTTTCCCAAATACTTGGTGTAGGCGTACGCCTGCACCACAGGCACCTTTTTCCCACTTGGTTGTACCACTGTGGTGGGATAGGGTCCTCGAACAGCTTCTGGATTGGTGTCATCCTTGTCAGCAACAGGTTGATTGGCATCCAGGAACGTATGTGAATGTCCACCAATAACTATATCAACATCGGGACAATTTCTAGCAATCTCCTGATCCTTCTGATAGCCAGAGTGTCCCAAGGCAATTATAATCTTAATGCCCTGTTCCGTAAGTTTCTTTGCTTCAGCGCTGTAAATATTCAAAGAGGTTATAAAAGAGTATATATACGAGTATGTATTTTTAGAAAACAACTCACTTGATGGATACAATTTCTTCGGCATACTTGACGTCATTTTGCAATGATAGATTCTTCGTATCGGGCGTAAGATAACCAATTACACCAATCTTAACGCCGTTTGTCTCCAGAATCGTCGAGTTGGTTATCGTATTGGTTGCTACCAATTCGGGTTCATCACGCAAATCCAAATTGCAAGCCAGAACGGGGAAATCGACAGCGGTGAGGAACGGTATCAGACCCTCGACATTCTTATCAAACTCGTGATTTCCTAGGGACTACAAAAATAAATGTGATCAATTTTCAATTCACATAAGCAATTATTTGAGAAACTTACAATGGCATCCGGTTGTAGTTTATTGAGAAAAGCACTCGTGATATTATCCTTGAAAACGGTGAACCAAGCAGTTCCCGTATACGTGTCACCAGCATTCAAATAAAATACGGGCGTACCACCGTTCTTGGCCTCCTCGCGGTATTTACGAACTCTGAAACACGACTATGGAGTGAATAAAGATTGATTTGGATTATCAATTGTACTTACTCGTAGGCAACACGTGCAAAACCGCCGTAACATTGATCCGTATTCGCATCCTCCTTTGTACAAGTACCACCATTCTTATTGGTTTGCTCGAAACGCGCATGCATATCATTATTGTGCAGGATTATTAGCTCGGTGACTGCGGTTTGTGCCTCAAGTATGGGATTGGCAATAATGGTGTGACTCAGCAGTAAACTGCATGCCACGATTATCAATATCAACTGATGATAAGCCATGCTTGAGCTGAAGAGACGTGTGTGTTTGTTTTATTTCGAATAGAGATATGTCAAATGCAGAGAGAGATATTGAATATAATATAGATTAAGTATATAATCGATTTGAAGTGCACAAGTATTTAGATTGGATATCTTTGAAGTTGGTTTGATATATATTCTCACTCCTTGATCATATAAATTATCTCATATTGTCGTTATTATTGATTTTTCGTAACCAACATTATTCATATCATTTCATATATTGTATTCATAAATTTAATTAACTCTCCCATTAATAAATAACAAGTTATCAGCAAAAGTTTCGCTAAAAGTCTAAATCAATAATACTCGGCTTATTATAGGTACACTAAATCTAATCGGCATATCACTAACACATATACTAGATACGAATACGAATTACGTTCAAGCACAAAGATTTCTTTCATGAAATTGATTTGTGATACCTTTTTATAACTTAAGCTGAATGGAATGAATGGTACACAAGTTGAAAGGTACTTAACCGCAATGAAGAAAACAAGTTCCGATTTCTTTTATTATACAAATTCGTAAGCAGTTGAATTGATGTTAAATTTGACTCTTTTGTTTGCAAGACAAATCAAACAGATTTACTCTCAATCTCTTTTGCTCTCACTCTCTCAGACCTCAGATCTTTAAGTGTGTCGTACTTATTAAGTGTATCGTAAAATTTGACGATATCAGCTGTCGCACATGTAGAATGCAATACAAATTGTTTTTTTTTTTTTTTTTTTGGTTATTAACACACGGTTACGGTTCGTTTAGGTTTTCGCGTTGGTAGATTCATATATATTTTAGGTAGGTGGGTAATACAACTACTTACGTTGCTCTCAACACAAAATCCGCTAACAAACTGGCCCGAAAACGTAGTGGAACAGCGGCTATAACCACAATACAACTGCTTGAATAATGTGTATAATTTTGTTGTTGTTGTCGTTTTTGTTTTCTGTTTTTTTCTCGCTGAGCGACACCGATTACGATACGATACGTAGCAGCGCGTGGTTTTTTTGTTACTGTCTCTTTATTTTTTGCGGCTGGTTGCTTTTGGGTTTTGCTTATATTGCTCTTCTTTTTTTTTTTGGCAGTGGCAATGATTTTTTATAGCTCTATTGTATTTGCAGATAAGAGAGACGCAACAATGCGACATCTCTAATTGCCATTTGGTGATTATCTGTTCAGTTTTATTGCAAACTGATATCAGTACATCAGGACACTGTCCACAGCTCTTATCACTCAGTCAAATCTCGTACCTGTATATGCGTGAAAATACAACAAGTGCATGATTCGGTAAACCCCTAAAAAAAAACGCATATGTATAAGTAGCTTAATCGTAATAACTGTTTATCAACATTGCGTGTTTCACATGTACAGATATACTCCGATAGATACTCCGATTATTCACACGAGAAATTGTGTACTTAAGTAGAGAAATTGATCTCAGTTAAGTTATTTTCTCTAAAAAAAAAATACTTATTATTTTTGATCAGTTAGTTGATCGTAAGTGAACTAAAGTAAAGTGTACCAAGTAGAAAACATTCATTAAAATTATTTAACATTTTTCTTACCCAAAATCTATTTTTTCGAGTGTAACATTAATCAATGGATTAGGGATTGTTATATATTAAACAGCTGCTCAAACAGAACGTGATGTTCCCACTCAAATATTAACAATGAACACAGACCTACAATTATGTACACACATACATATGTCAATATTTAGCTACTGTAAATTTCGCAAGCATGCTGTGTATGTGGTATGTGTGTGTGTGTGTGTGTTTGACACTTGTTCATAGCATATATTCTTTCACATATGTCAATGTCAAGGAATAAATGACAGCCACACATTACAGTTATGCGTGAAGTTGCCAAAAAAGCAAAAAAAAACAATTTTCCTAAGAGCAGCCAATGTGGAACAGCTCTTCGGCTATCAACATATGGTAGACAAAATTTATTCATTAGCATGATAACAAAGTCATATATTGTTCCTTGATTATAAATCACAACAAAAAATTCTCAGTTAAGAAATCTGGAAACATGTGTCAGCAAAAAAACTTAAATTAATCATTTCTAATATATGAATATGCTTTGACACTAGAAACATTAATTTATTGTTGTCGCTTCCAAATTAATTATCATGTGCGCAAGATCTGTTGAAAATTTAAGCTCAACACAATGAACATCGAATGCTCTTTCTTTATTATACATACATTGAAATCACTGATAAGAAGAACTTTTGTAGTATTATTAAGTTACTTGAGAATTGTCATCATTTAATTATATTCACACCATTGTATAATTCGCAGTATTCACAAAATATCTGATAGCTAGTTCCCTGAAAAAAAATGTCAACAGCAATAAAATATTTTAATCTATTTTAAACATTTTTTAATGGGCTGTAATGAAAGACGTTTTCATTAAGTATTATTTGATTCAGTGAACAAAAAAAATAAATTATTTAAGTAAGCATTTTTGGGTGTCAATAATCAAAAGCTTGAAATAAATTTTCATATTCAAATCATAAATATATTATTTATTTTTTACTTGACGACTTCTTAATGACAATGCGATCATCTACATCAGGATAAACAATCTTTTTACTTTCTAGATACAGTTTTAAGGCAGCTTGATCATTTTTATGCAAAAGCTCAGATTTGGGATCATCATTTTCAGTAAGTGTAAAACCATCGCCACCGTTCAAAAGGAACTCCGGGACAACTAATTTATAGTATGCCGTATCATTAAGATGACTATACGAAGGCACATCACACTGGGCACAACGTACCAAAGCCTTAGTTACCATTTGTCCCTCCTCCTTGCTGTAGTCGTATACCACACGAAGACCCGCAAATTGTAGGAAACCTCCATTCGAATCTCTGGTCCTGACCGTTGCTGAGTGTTCTAAAGCATTACGCAATGTTTTGCCCGTTATTCGGGTCATAACTAAACGGTTTTCGAACGGAATCGTTTCCTGAATGTCCTTGAAACTAATCGATCCGTCCGAATTCTTAGCAATTGAAGTACGTATTCCTAAAGAGAAAGCAAGAAATATTAAAGTTGAATGGAAATAAGTTATAAAATTTTAGTTCAACTGACCTCCTCCGGAAATCAAAGCTATAGCCGCATCTGTCCAGTAATTGCCGCCTTTTTTCTCCAACATGCGAGCATAAATCATGGAATCGGCAATCAGATTTCCCAGATTACATTCCCTTTGGCGACATATTTTTCCACCCTCTAGAAGCACCTCGGTGTAACCAACAATTTGTAGTGCTCTGGCTGTTATATTCGGACGATAGACATCAAGTAAATCCAATATATCCTTATCTTGGGGAACTGTTGCATTCAGCAGTATTGGGTATCCATCATACTCGATTAAATTACCTTCTTCATCGAACTGTTGGGATTTAAGCGTATTTAATACTTATGTAGTGTATGACGATAGGGTTTGTATTTGGAACTTACCTTAACGTGTAGTTTGCCCAAATATTTGTTATTGGTATAGGCCTGCACTACAGGCACCCTTTTTTCGCTTGGTTGTACCACTGTGGTGGGATAGGGTCCTCGAACAGCTTCTGGATTGGTGTCATCCTTGTCAGCAACAGGTTGACTGGAGTCCAGGAAAGTGTGCGAATGTCCACCAATAACAATATCAACATCGGGACAATCTCTAGCAATCTCCTGATCCTTCTGATAGCCAGAATGACCCAAGGCTATTATAATCTTAATGCCCTGTTCCGTAAGTTTCTTTGCTTCAGCACTGAAAATTATTGAAAATATTTTCGATTAATCATTTAAAATCGTGCTCTAAGAGAGTAACTTACTTGATGGATGCAATTTCATCATCGAACTCAACATTGTTAATATAATCCTCTTTCGTTTTAGGCGTTAGATAACCAATGACACCAATTTTGGTACCCTTTACCTCCAGTATGGTTGAATTTTGTAATTGATTGGTCGCAATCAAAGCGGGCTCCTTTGATATATCCACATTGGAGGCCAGCACAGGAAAAGTGACATTTTTGAGAAATGGGACCAAGCCTTTAATATCCAAATCAAACTCATGATTGCCAAGAGCCTACAGAAAAAGGGTTTAACAGTTATAAGAAAGTTGATCATACCTGTAACAATATCTTACCATTGCATCTGGTTGCACTTTGTTAATGAAATTGATCGCAATTTCCTCCTTAAAGATCGAGAACCAACTAGTTCCACTGAAGATATCACCCGCATTCAAAAACAATACAGGTAATCCACCATTCTTTGCATCCTCGCGATATTTTCGCACTCTATTCAAGTATTAAAGTACGTTCAAAGGCTTAAACATTTTTTTTTTTCCGTTGTTCAACTTACTCATGTGCCATGCGTGCAAATCCTCCATAACATTTATTCTGTCTTTCGTTCTTCCGGGTACAAGTTCCTCCAAGTTTATTCGACTGCTCGAATCTTGCGTGTATATCATTATTGTGGAGGATTATGAATTCAGTTGTGTCAACGATTTTGTCAGCATTGGGATTACCATTAACTAGACAAGCAAATGCCAGTACTACAACGAAAATCCATTGCAGACTCATTTTGTTGATTCACTTAAACAAAAAAGTTAAAAGGAATAATGTTATTCTTTACCTCAATCACAAGCGAAACAATGTTATAGACTGAATTTTATTTTGTGTGTCTAATCGCAATCGTACGTGGACAAAGAAAAAAAAATTTAATACCTCAATTGGATGACGTGGTGATAACTGGTTTATGGGTTTTAGTGCAGTGTAAATCACCTACAATTAAATGCAAAACTTGATTAAAGGGCACATTATTGCAATTGCAACAGTTTAAAAAATTCTGTTGATGTACATTGAAACAAAACCTTAAGTCATCCAAATGCTAGCATATAATTATTAATTATTTGAACCGCAGGGTAACCTAATAATATACATACCGAAAGTCAAATATGTATAAATAAACTTTTTTTTATTTTATTTTGCATTATGTTATCGCAAACACCAAACTATGTCTCATCATTTTTGATATGTAGATAACTATGTAGCAAAATATTATTAGTTCTTTCAAGTTATCCATAAAACATAGCAAATATTTCTAAACCGATATTTTAAATAATATTTATTTCTAGATGCTTACATGCACTTGACACACAATCTGCTCTCAAACTGACCGCAAATTAATTCAAATCAAGCTTTATAAACTAAATACATATATACACTCTTGCTCTAATCATGTGGCTGAGATTGCTTTCTCTCGAAAAGAGTACGAATCTGATAGCGTAACCAAATTATGGATGAGACAGTCTTGCTATAACGTTTTGATTTTCAAATAATTTCTAAGATTTTTATACCCTGATCCCATTAAAAATGGGAAAAAAGGGTATAATGAATTTGTGCAAAAGTATGTAACAGGCAGAAGGAAGCATCTCCGACCCCATAAAGTATATATATTCAGATTTGGAACTTAAGCTCGCCTAATCCCTAGGCAGTACAAGTTTGTTTTCGATTTTCGATAACTCTTCCCGTTTCCGATATACACATGGGATCGATAACAACAAAATCTTGAATTTGGAAAACTTTGAGATGCAATTTGAATTATAAAACAAAATAATGACAATCTGTGAAATTTTTATCGAAATCGGATAATAAACCCCGGAGATATGGGACATTCAAGTTTTGTATGCAGTATGCGCGTACAAACACACACACACATACTTGCAAGCACTGACTGTACGCGTGAAGTATAGGGATCAGGGTATCGTCTAGTCGGGATTTCTCGACTAGAGCCTTCTTACTTGTTTTGACTTGTTTATGGTGTTTTGTCAACTTTATGCTGTGCAATTAAAAAATATTATTTAGCCTGAACGTTAAAGCTATTAAATCTATATAGATAATCATGGATTACAATAGTGAATCTATCGTATTCTATACATAAAAGGCATTAAATGTTTTATTTATACAAATTTATGTGAATTCTAACAGTGCACTGACAAAAATTTTAGAAGTTTGAAATCTGCAAAATAAAACAGACAAGTCTCATACAATCAAAAATCTATCAAAACAAATACATTTAACACTAATGGAATCTAGTATTAATAGTAGTTAAATTAACAAACCAAAGACAAGTCTTAAAAGAAGTTTACGAAATTAGTTAACGTCAAGGTTGTTTTTCATTCTTTCAAGTATAGAACGATTAAAGAACGGGCTTGAAAGCTCAGCACGGAAAACCCAATGCGAACTCAAATTTCATCCTCAATTATTCTTTGTATAAAACTTGTTTAATCTGCAAGCATGCAGTTTTTCTGTCAGTGTAGTAACTAAGGTGTTCGGCCTATCAACATGGGCATTGGCAGGTCAGAGCATATTTTGGAGGGGCGCACAAATTCGAAGAGATATTTAAATGTTGACACGCGTGCCAGCTGCAAATGGTTTGATACAGTCTGTAACAGACACGTCAAATGCGCTTACGCCATACAAGTTAAATGCAGTGTAGAGCATTCGAGAGTGCAGTGTTATCGTTAATAGGAACAGGAACAGCCACGAGACAACAGCAGCGGAAAACGGAAATGTGGAAATGCGGAATATAGCTGCAGCAGATTGTCAGGGGTTGATTTGTTGTCGATTGCAGTAAACACACAAACACACCCAATAAAACCTTGAATTTGGAAATGACTTTGAGATGGCATTGGAATTATTAAGCAAAACAATGAAAATCTTTGAAATTTGTATTAAAATCGGTTGAGAAACAACAGCGAGATATGGCGACATTGAAGTTAAGTATGTCGTATGCGCGTACACACACACACACACACATACTTGCAAGCATTGACTGAACGCATAAAGTATAGGGATCAGGGTATCGTCTAGTCGGGATTTCTCGACTAGAGCCTTCTTACTTGTTTTATTACTGTTCGCCATGGGCAACTAATTTAGATTTTCCATTTTATCTTTATATACCAATAACCAAACTTACATAACATCAAAAACAGTATAAGAAAATATTTACAAGATCCACTTGGAGAAAATTTGATAATAATCTTGAGTACTGCCAAAAAAAAACTACAAGACAACAAAATCGCCTTGTAGTAAGAGCGAACAGCTGCTGAATGTTCGATAGCTTTCATCATCGCAATGCCTTTCGTAATTGTGTCACTCTCTGTTATAATGCGATCAGAGTTACTTTCAATAAAACTGCGTCTCATATTACCCATGTAACATTCTATGGAACTACAAGCGGTTTTACGACCCTCCAAATGCACTTTGCTATGTCCCACAATGGACTTTGGCAGTGCCGTAACATTCTCGCGATGTTGATCTAGGAGATCAAGCAATTCCTTATCTTGTGCAACGGAAGCATCAAGTAATATTGGAGATCCATTGAATTCAATCAAATTACCATCTTTATCGAACTGTTGAAGAGGAAAGGAAAGGGTTCAACTATCTTTTTGAGTGTTTAAAACCTCAACTTACCTTCACATGTAACTTGCCCAAGTACTTTGTATAGGCGTACGCCTGAACTACCGGCACCCGTTTACCACTCTTTTGAGTAACAACAGTGGGATATGGACCATCTATACTCTCCACACTTGGTTTTTGTCCATTGAATAGGAAGGTGTTTGTATGTCCGCCAATCACAATGTCAACTTCTGGACAGTTTTGGGCAATTTCCTGATCCTTTTTATAGCCAGAGTGACCCAAAGCAATGATGATTTTAAAGCCCTGAGCTTTCAGTTTTGCTGCCTCGGCGCTGTGCAAAATAAGGAAGGAATGAATGAATTTTGAGACCCTGACGGTATAAGGTCAAATACGTACTTGATCGAAACGATTTCTTCATTGAACACCACATTGTTTTTTATCGAAAGTAGTTTCGTATCTGGTGTCAGATATCCGATAACAGCAATTTTGGTACCATTTGTTTCAAGTATGGTCGAATTGGCTAAATGCCTAGTGGCCGCCATTTCGGGTTCCTTGGTAAGATCCAAATTGCAAGCGAGCACAGGAAAATTCACATCATTTAGAAATGGGATGAGACCCTCGACTTTCTCATCAAACTCATGGTTGCCAAGGGACTAAAATTTGTTAGAAATTTAAATTATCGATAAGTTATTAATAAAATGTATTTCGTTAAAGTATATTACCATCGCATCTGGTTGCAGTTTATTAAGAAACTTACTAGCGATTTTATTTTTTAAGATCGCAAGCCATGCAGTTCCCGTATATGTGTCACCAGCATTTAAGTAAAATACAGGAGTTCCTCCATTTTTAGCCTCTGCGCGATACTTTCGAACTCTGAAAGAAAGAAAGAAGAAATTGGAAATGTTAGGCATCTGTTTCAAAGGGGTTTTTGGAATAACTTACTCATGGGCAACTCGTGCAAATCCACCAAAACATTTATCATTTTTGACATCTTCTGGTGGACATTTCTCACTATTCACATTCGTCTGCCCAAATCTGGCATGCATATCATTATTGTGTAGTATAATAAACTCAGAAGCGACAACTGGATTATTTTCTAAAGGATTCGCAGCTATTCTTCTCATACATAAAAAAGCAAAAGCCAACAGATAACATTTAATAATCATTTTTTACCTGGAGCTGAAAGATATATTGGAAATATAGATAAGAGAGTGCATTAGATTTTAACATTAAAAATACTTGCAATAACATTATTAATACACCTTTAAGTATATATTGGTTTAGTTGCTTTAGTACTATGTATAAATATTACTACTTCGTAATACTACCCTTTGAAAATTACCAACGCTAAGTACTCGTTCGTAAAAAATATTATTTCTAACAATATAGCAACAATTATTAATAATATTATTACCCCTATCTATATCACTATTTGATGAACTCTTTCATGTCAAAACCTTCCTATATACATCTTAGAAACTGACAGTTTAGACTGATCTAACTATCTTAACTATCTTTAGTTTACCTAATATATTTACATTCTATATCATAACATTCAATAACAAAAACAATTCATAAGTGAAACTCCGTTTTTTTTTTTGTAACACAAATTCTGTTTAAAAGATTTTAATATTCATTGCGTTTAACAGAAACTTGTAAGGCATCATCAATTAGACAATTTATTAATTGAGTAAATAATAATATTAATCGATATCTTTATTGGAATTGTGTTTATTACTAAAGACACAAATGCTTTTAAAATCTTGAATGAATTTGTATACCCTGAACCCATTAAAAATTGGAAAAAGGGTATAATGGCTTTGTGCAAAAGTATGTAACAGGCAGAAGAAAGCATCTCCGACCTCATAAAGTATATATATTCTTGATCAGCATTAACAGCCGACTCGATATAGCCATATCCGTCTGTCTGTCTGTTCGTCTGTCTGTATGTATGAACGCGTCGGTCTCAGAGACTATAAGAACTAAGGACTCCAGATTTGGAACATGAACCGCAGGGTGACAAAAATAATACAATAATATATATACTGAAAGTTAAATATGTAAAAATAAATATAAAATGTTATTTCTTATACTGCCTTAGTACACAGGGTTATCGCAAACACCAAACTGTGTCTTATCATTTTTTATATGTTGCGCACCATGTAGTATGGTATGTTTACACATTGTGAAAATTAGTTTTAGACGGTTTTTTAATGCCTGATTGGTACTTTTAATGGCTTTTTGGGCACAATCGCGAGATATGGTGATTGTTGTTTTGGTTAATAGGTTTAAGAGACAATATAGAATTACTAATAAGAAATATAATAAATTAAGAACAACAGCCAGTGTGACCCTATAGCTCTTAAGTGAAAAAATCAAAAATGTCCACAATGTGTAAACTTATTTACTTACTTACTTGCCAAACTGTATGTATCAAACTATTTTTAGTTTATTCAAGTTATCCACAAAACATAGCAAACATATATAAACTAAATTTTTATTATATAATATTCATCTACAGCTGCTTACATGCACTTGACACACAGTCTGCTCACAAACTGGACGCAAATAAATTCAAATCAAGTAAATATTAATAAGCTCTTGCTCTAATCATGTGGCTGAGATTGCTTCCTCTCGCAAAGAGTATGAACCTGATAGCGTAACCCAAAGACTATGTAATACTACATGTAATACTAGATTACATTATCGTTGAGCGTAACCAAAGTATGGTTATGGTCTTGCTTTAAATCACAAAGTTTTGATTTTCAAATAATTTCTAAGATTTTTTTGACTTGTTTATGGTGTTTTGTCAACTTTATGCTGTGCAATTAAAAAATATTATTTAGCCTGAACGTTAAAGCTATTAAATCTATATAGATAATCATGGATTACAATAGTGAATCTATCGTATTCTATACATAAAAGGCATTAAATGTTTTATTTATACAAATTTATGTGAATTCTAACAGTGCACTGACAAAAATTTTAGAAGTTTGAAATCTGCAAAATAAAACAGACAAGTCTCATAGAATCAAAAATCTATCAAAACAAATGCATTTAACACAATAATCTAGTATTAATAGTAGTTAAATTAACAAACCAAAGACAAGTTAAAAAGAAGTTACGAAATTAGTTAACGTCAAGGTTGTTTTTCATTCTTTCAAGTATAGAACGATTAAAGAACGGGCTGAAAGCCAGCACGGAAAACCCAATCAATCAAATTTCATCCTCAATTATTCTTTGTATAAAACTTTTTAATTGCAAGCAGCAGTTTTTCTGTCAGTGTAGTATAAGGTGTTCGGCCTATCAACATGGGCATTGGCAGGTCAGAGCATATTTTGGAGGGGCGCACAAATCGAAGAGATATTTAAATGTGAAGCGTGCCAGCTGCAAATGTTTGATACAGTCTTAACAGGCACTCAAATGCGCTACGCCATGCAAGTTAAATGCAGTGTAGAGCATTCGAGAGTGAGTGTTATCGAATAGGAACAGGAACAGCCACGAGACAACAGCAGCGGAAAACGGAAAGGGAAAGGGAAATGGAAATGGTAGTGGAGGGGACGATGACGAAGAGATAGCTGCTGCTGCTGCTGCAGTTAGAGCAGCAGATTGTCAGGGGTTGATTTGTTGTCGATTGCAGCAAACACACACACACACACACACAGAGAGAGAGAATATCCTGTAGCCACAACTATATACAACTTGAGTCTTGTAGTATCCTGTTGCCTTCCCGCTTCAGCTGCCGACAAAAATTCGAAACAGCTGCAACAATTTTTGGTTTTAAGTATTTATTTTTTTCTTTTTTTCCTTTCGGCACATCCCCTAATGCGTCTCTGTGTGTGTTTGGGGTTGCTTTTAGCAGGATCAGGCTCTGCCAGCCTGCAACAGTTCGAGCTGCGCTGGGGTGCATTCAACATTTCAGTTGTTGTGATCGCCAGGTGAACGACGGTTGTGTCGCGGAACCACACAAAAACTTCCAACTAACTTCTATACTAAAAAGGATTTTTCGTTGTCCATGTCCGGAAAATTGATAATGAAACGCAAACGTGCGGGCCAAAAGCAACAGCAGCAGCAGGAGCAGTCCAGCGATTCTACGGCAGAGAAGAGACATCGCTTGGATTTAGAAGTGAGATCGATAACACCGCCAGCGGAACCGATTCATAATGCTGCTGCTGCTGCTGCCGCTCCCAATAGCATTCTGCTTGAGGCACTGCAAAAGATTATGGAACTGCAGTCCGAGCTGGATTCATTCGAAAACGATCTGGACGAGCGTGAGGCGAGTGAGCTCAATAGCGATGAGGAAGATGAAGCTGAGCTGAATGCGGAGGTAGTAGCTGCTAACTTTACACCTAATACTCCACCTCCACAACATCCAACTAATCGACGCACTGAAGCCGAAGCGTTGGGATTTGCTATGTGCGCCAGGGAAACGTTGCTGTTCCTCCAGAGCGAGGGCATCTCCACAGAATCAGTGCTCTATAAAGCGCTGCTGGGCAAGCTCGTGGGTCAAAGCGATGGATTGCTGCAGGCCTAACGAAACGACATCCCCCGTCTCGGAGATAATTCTAGTCAATTTACTGCAATTTCATTGTGTGTAAAATAAAAGAAGCAAAGCAAAAGGGAAATTTCGTGGAGATCCTAAATTGAGGGAAATTGTTAATTTTAAGGTTGTTTACTCTAGTCAGTTATTGTGAAGCAATGTAAAAACTAATTTTAAGTTATATTAATTAAATAAAATATAAACTTAATTTACAAATGAATGATTGTGTTTCTTTTATATAATTATATAATTGGCTTGGAACTGTTTGGTGTGAGTCTTTGCTGCACGTGTCATAGCAGGCAGCAAGTGACAACGGCTATGATTAGAAATGAAGAAGCAGCATTTAAAATTTATACGATTTAGAGGGTAGGAGAAAGAGAGGGAAGAGTGTGTAAGCAAGGGGTTGCAAATTCGTCGCCATTGGCAATAAACAATTGTGATCATTAATTTTCTACAACGAATTTCAACCCCATGAAAATAATAGTTTTTAAAATTAATTTTCAACCCTATAGTTACATCAATCTGTATCATAGGATTGAATTGATAGATATCAAAATACTTGTCAACCCTTCGAAAAAAAAAAGTTTTCGCTCTTTACAATAATTAGGAATTACAAAAAAGTCTTTTCAATTTCAGCGTATATATATATATTTTAAAATATTGTTTTATTATTATTTGTATTATTTAATTGTACATGAAATAATTTAATGAGAATATCTCAATATTTTAGTTGTATTCGAGTTTGTCTTTATAATTTTATTTATTGTTTTTAGGGCGGGGAACGTTTTTTTAGTATTGAATATTATATATTTTGTATTGAATTATTTTTTTTATAACTTTTTTGCCATCCATTATCAATGCATATATAATTTAAATTCTATAATTTGGTTTTTTTTTGGGGAACCGTCTTATAAGTATATATGTTTTTTTCATTTTTAATTTGTATAATAATAACAATAATATTACTTGAAATAAAGGTATGTATTTTTTTATAATTTCTGTTCTTTTGTATTACTGATATTATATTATAATCTAGATTTGAATTGTTTTCAACAATTTAACGTTCACATGGTTATATAAGTAAATGTTTCTTATTTTTTGGACAAGATATTTTCAATTATCATTTAGCTGATTTTGAATTATGTTTCGAACTAACAATAGGTTAGAATTGTTAAATTGGTATCGTTTACAGCTCAGCTTATATAGGTTATGTAAAAAAAAAAATACTTAAACGAATAATAGAGGGAAATTTTTAAGTTGAATTAAATTTTGACTCAGTAGTCAAAATGGAAGTTTTGTGGTTATTTTTGACATAAGTTGTAAATTTCATTTGGCACAAACATACATTATTTCAAAATTCTTGAGGCCAGCAACGGACTTAACATTTTGGCATTTAAATATTTCTTAATTTTCATCTCCAATTTCGGGGGTAAAAGAAAGTTAAAAGTAAATAAGTTAAATATAAGGTCTTAAGGTAAAGTAGAAAATATATTTGAAAATAATGTAGATATTTGAGCTTTTTCTTAACTCTTTTTTGAATCTTATTGTGTAAATTCAATGAGTATTTTATTTTTTTTTATAATATTTTAGTTTAGTTTGTTTTTCCTTTTAGTTTCAATAAAGTAATCATTTGCAGCATTATCCACATATTGGACTTCATTTTCTTTTACGTTTCACAATCTTTGAATAATTATATATATATATATATATATATATAATTATATATATGTATGCATGTAAATATGTATTTTTATTAAGTTTTGAGTATTTTTAGTCGTATTTTATTTGTTTATGTGTATAAATATCATTATATTTTGATGTTATTCGTTTATTAGTTTCCATTGTTATTCGAATGTAAATATTAAATTCTGTATGTATATAGTATATATATTTATTTATTTATTTTAAGTGTGCCCAATTATATAGTTTCAAGTAATTAAATCTTATAGATTTCCAGCCCTACAGCGCATTAGTTATATATATATTCCTTTATACACACGATCCGAATCTTTAGAACCCAAATTAAAGAATTTTATTTAAATAAGATTTTGTTATGCCATTTAAAAAGAAAGTCTAGATTGGATTCTTAAGTTTGTTACATCAATTTCGATATTAGCTTGGTTCTGAAGATCGAATCGTGTATATGAATATATATATGTATTAGTTTTTATTTTTTGTTCCATATGTATTCGATTAATGTTTATATTTTTGTGGTTTGTTTGTTTTTTTTGTTAGCATATTGGTAATAAGTATTTAGTATTATGTTTATTTTGTCATTATAAATATTAAAGTATCAAAGCCAGCTTGAAGCTGTGCTTATTTAAATATTATTTTAGGTTATTTCAATTTGTATTTTGATAGTTTTAGTTATTAATGTACGCACATTTTAAAGACGAGTATCTTAAAGATGTTTCTTTGCTCTTTGTGTAAATATATATATTAAAAAACCAGGACAATATATTGTCCATCCGTCCCAATCAGCTAACACAAGTTAAAACTTTCAATTTGTAGATCCAGCTGCATATTATCATCCAACGATTTCCTTGCACTCAAAAATATATCATATATAGCATATATATGTATATAGACTTTTAAGTGTATATAATGTATATGTTTGTATTTTTTTTTAGTATGTATATATCTTAAGTATGTATATCTTAAAGTTTTCCGTTTTGTAAATATTTCTTCCCTCTTAGTGTACAAAGTAATTGTGGTGTTTTGTCTCTCGTTTTGTTTTGTTTGTTGTTATTGTTTAGTTGTTGTTGATGATGATGATGTTTTTGTTGTTGTTGATGTTGTTATTATTGTATCTGTATTGATTTTGAATGGCAAAAACGGAATCTCTCGTATATGAAGCGTAGTAGGTCTGTAAGAAATGCAAGTTATATTTATTGAATAACTTTTTGTGTCTGTCTGTTTTTAACAGCTTTCGAAGTGAATGCAAATAAATAGTTTAACATGATGTTAGGTTTAATTCGGCATACGATTTGGTACAGGTATATATATGTATATATATGTATATATATGTATATATATGTTGTATGTTTTAAAGCAAGCATTCATCATGTTATTTATCTATCTATTAACATTCCATTTTGTAAGCAGTGATAAGATTGGGAAAATAAGGATTGTGCAAGGAACACAGGATGAAACCGGAACTGGATTGGTCAAGTGGAATTGTTATTGTTGTTGTTGTCCATTTGAATAAATGTGCTCGATTTATTGCTAGTTTTCAATACCTCACTTATATCGTACTAGGCGCAGTTGTTGTTGTTGTTGTTCTTGTATTGCATGTTGTTTTGGTTATTATTGCCTAATGTTATGTTGCAGTTGTTGTTGCTGTTATTGGCAGCTGCAGTATTCTTTTGGCCATATTTTGTATCCGTTTGTTTTGGTGTCAATGTGGAGGATATTGAAAATGTCGTCATTGTAACATCGTTGGAAATTGTATTATTCCGTTTAAAGTGATTGTTGTTGTTGTTGTTATTGTTGTGCGGTGGGTAATTTTGTTGTGTTTGTTGTTGATGTTGCGCCAATATTGACGATATTTGAGGATGATGTTGTTGTGTTTTTTGCTGTTACAAACAAAATATTTAAAGTTAGTTTTTAAAGTTAAATTGATATTTCAGATTTATTACCTGCAGACATTCGTTGTTGTTGTTGTTGTTGTTGTTGCCGCAATCGGTTGGCTTGAAAGTGTTTCTCCTGTTGTTGCTGTTACTTCTGCTGTTTCTGGTCGCAATTGGTTTGGCTTTCACGTTTTGTTTGTGGTTTTCCGGCATTGTTTCTGTCGCACTGTTTGCGCCTCTTCTCCTCGCACCATCATCGACTTTGCTTGCATTGCTGGGCCCCAACAAATTTCACCTGTTAACGTGACTGCGATTGTGGTTTGAATTCAAACCAGACGAGTTGCTTGGATTTGATTGCGATGCTGAGCCGCCGCCGCCGCCGCCGCCGCCTTTAAAAGATCAGAACATTTTTAATTGTATACACGTATAATTTAAACACAATCGAATGTACCCGAATAGCCCGGTGAGTGTTGATAGTAATCACGTCGCGAGTAATCTGTTTCATAATCTTGTGTCTCATAGTGTCCACCACGTACTCCGCCGCCGCCGCCGCCGCCACCACCACCACTTACGCCACTGATATTACTAACACCACCCAAAATGCTTGTGGGTGGTCCATGCTGGCCATGTCCGTGTCCGCCATGTGTTGGATAGCTGTAACCATCAAAGGACATATGTGGATCATAGTTTATAGCATCATCATAGCCGCGTCTGCAAGAAAGCCATTTGAGTTTGAGTTGTAAATAAGTTAATCAGTTATTCGAACGTTATTTAAACTCACCCGTAAGTTTCATCCATTGCAGTTCTGGCCTTTTCCAAAATTGACATTACCTTTTGCTTTGGTGCCAAAACATTTTTGCTAAACGACGATTGCTGTGAGCCTCTGCAAAAGATGAAACCAAACGAGTTCAAAAGCTTGCAATTTTGAATAGTTTGTTAGTTTTTTTGTACCTATAGCCATGATGTGAGACATTTTTGGGTAAACTGCCACCCGAATTGTTTGAACCAGGACCAGCGACCATTGCATTTGCTCCAGCATTGCTATTTTGCATGTGCGATACTTTTTTGTAGCTGTTCTTCGTGTTGGTTGCATTTGTATTCTCGTTGTCATTGATGCTAGTGCTGTCCATTAGCTCGCGCAGCTGCTCCTGCCTAATGATGTCATTGCTATCCGGTATCAAATATTTGCGAAGCTCAGCCATTGCATAAGCGATGCGTGCATATGCCTCGGCTGGTGGCGCAATCGTTGATATTTCCACATGCAAATCGCTGTTGAGATGCGCATATTTGGGATCCTTGGAGGTGCGTAGCTCCTCCTCTTTGGCACGATCCCTCATTGAGTTGCGGCCAAGCACGGTCATCTTGCACAGCGTTTCCTCTTGCAAACGACGCAATGAATTGCCTTTGGGTCCCAACAGCTTGCCCACAAAGTTGAACTGTCAAACAATCAAAACTGTTTCATATAGCTATTCTTGATTTGTATTGCTTGAATTTACCTTGGGATGCTCGCGTATGGGTACCAAAACACGCTGTGATATACGCAATGGCTTCTCTCTGTATATATCGGCATATTTTTGTTCCCGCGATGGTATACGTCCCGTTATCTGCACCTTCTCGATCTCTGTTGAATGAAACCTCGATTAATATATATTTATATACGTAATGATTGGTATTTACCACCCTCCAGCAACTTCTCGGCAATCGGAAACTTTCGATCCATGCGATTCCTTTCGGCCAGACAATCCCGTATGTATTCGGTGGCCTTCTCATTTAGTTGGACGTTGCCGCTGCTCTCGGGACCGCCGTGATGATCATGGATGCCGCTGTCGCCATTGTGTGGACCACCAACGTTGCTGCTAATACTTTTGCCTCGTGGCTTGCCCCCACCTCCACCCCCTCCGCCACCTCCTACGCCCACGCCATAGTCATTGCCATCGTCCTCATTGTAGGTGGAGTAATCGCCGTTGCCATCGTACTTTTCGGTCATATTTATGGGTCAATTAAACGTTTTCAAATTTTGGCTAATAGATAATCAAATAACCGATCAGACGCTAAAAAAGGAATAAGTGTGAATTTTATATATCTATATATATATATATATATATTTGAGCAGTCACATTCAACCCTTGAATAAATTCAAATTCTTAATCACTTTTTATAAAATCCCATTCAAATTCAAATTGCTACTCAACCTCCTTCGCCCCCCTCATAAACCAACAATTCGCTCACACACAACCAAACACACGCGCGCACTCTCTCACACACACACACACACACACACAAACAAACGGCATTGTAAAAACAACCACCGTATGAAACTCAAAGTCAATTTGTTGCCCAAAAGGTGCGAGACCGGTAAAAAAAAAAAGCGCACACTTAAAAATGTTGATATTTTAATTGTAGCAACTGAATAAGTTAGTTTTTGCCATTGCTCATTGGCCAATTTTTCACACACAGCTAAGCTTAGCTCATTTGTCTGTCAGTCTGTGTGTCTGTCCTGCTGCACTTTCACTTTTCAGTGGGACGCAGTTGATTCCACCTACTTATACATACTTACACCAATACACACACATACATTTATTGCATTTTCATATATGGTTTTAAAATTTGCGTGATTCCAGCGTTTAAGCACTTATTTTCCTCAGTTTTATTCTGCCAATATTTGCAATATGTTTGTTGAATGCAATTGGGCGTTATTGTAGCTTTTTTTATAACTTTTTGTGCACGGTATGTGTTTTTTTTATGCAATGGCTGGCAATTTAGTTTTGGTTGCTGGCCAGGGCTGCATATTTGCGAAAAACAATGCACAGGGCATTAGAGCTGCAGCCAACTTAAATTCGCAATTCGAAAAACAGCTGAGCGGGACGTTTATGCATTTGCTTGAAATTTTAGTGGCGCTGCTTAATGAAATTTCCCCTTACAAAGGGTTGGTGTCCATGCTCAACGAAATAAACTCCGTTATCTACTTATACAGCATTTGCGTTGCGGTAGCATGTATTTTTGTGTTTGCAATGCTTGGTAACACTGCATTGTCTCTGCAAAGTTTCATTTATTTGGTTAATTTTTTTTTCGGTTTGAAAGTTCAGTTTAATGAACTGTGTTAAGACAATGAGCAATTAGCATATCTAGCCGCAAAATGTCTAACAACGCTAACGCTAATGCCAACTCTTGCGTGGAGACGCCCACGGCGCCCGAATGGCTCTCCAAATTGGAAAGCAGACGCGAATTACTAAAACGCTCGAAACTTGGACACGAATCGGGAGCTGGTGCACCCTGTGGCGAGTGTCTGGACAAGTGTCCTGGCCTAGATTTGCACTTCTGGCGCAAGGTTTGCCGTAATTGCATGTGCCGCAAGGATCAGCACATGTGCACAGATGATGACGCTACCGGCTGGGCCCAATTCGAGATTCTCGGACAGATCCGAGCAAAGCCAGCATGTGAGTAAAGTATAGAGTCTTTTGAATCCTTTTTTGACTAGCTATATTTCCTCTCAAACAGATATTAAAATCAAGGCACTTGCCAGCCAACCGGTGCAAGTGGAGTGGGTTCCTCCGAATGCGGCGCCCGACGTCATCACGGATTATATGGAGAAACTGGGTGCATCTCAGATACCCGTTGCTGGCAGCGATGCCGCCCACAAGCGCAAACAGCAATTGGAGTTCCAAGTGCCACCACACGATCTAGACGCTGCACTCTGTGATAATCTCACAGAAACCGAGGCACAACAACTGCAACAATATGTCCAGAAGCTACGCGATCAATGCGTTGGCCAAGGCATTGTGGTCCGTGTGGGTCGTCTAACGCACGGCCATGTGGAGCACATTGGCACAATTGGGCAACAGGTGACGCAATCCTTGCCAGCACTGCCGCTATTAAGTGCATTGGGATTACCGCCCCAAGTCGATGCGACGTTGCACGAACTGCTCTCCAATCCGAAACTGGCAAATGCCTTGAGTCAGCCGGTGGCTCATGCGCAGCCCAAGCTTTTGGTTGCCTTCTCAGAACCGCTAAGCGATTCCACCTACGAGTTCGATGCGCATCCTGCACTGCGTGCCGAGACCAAGGTAAAACTTTTGGGCATTAGCCGGCCTTTGATGCAAAGTCTTGTTACCCACGGTGTCATCTATGACAAGCTTTTGGGACTACTCAAGGTAAGCTGAAACAAACAAAATATATATTCCTACAATAAAAGTTAAAATTTCTTTGCAGGATAAAAACCTAAATATATCAAGGGATGCTCGACTGGGACCCATTGCCGAATTTCGCAAGGAATATTTGAGCAATCCACAATTTAGGGCAGAAATTAATACCGTTTGTCAGCCAGTTTTAGCCGCAACGCCGCTTAAATCCTCCCCAGCCACACCATTCCATTCGCCGCTGCCGCTCAAGAATCCGGTGCAGGCCCGTTTCAGTGCCCAGATGCGACAGGACACGCCCATGAGGCGTGTGAAATTCGGTGGCGTCTCCACGATTCTCTACGATTGCGGTATGCCCGCCCACATTGATTACGAACGAGATCCGGTGTTTGCCCAAATTGTGCAAGCAGAGCCGCTGAAGCAGGCGCTGCAGGAAGTGCGTGCCGGTCGTGCAGCTCCTCCGCTCATCATTGCCTCCCAGCCAATGGCTACTGCTAATCTTCAGCAACTACAGGGCTTAGCGCCGAACATCAAATCGCAGCTGGAGCACGTTGGCGTGGATAAAAATATGCTGCATTCAGCAGTTGCCAATGCACCATACTACAATCGTCTCTTCGAGACGCTGCAGGACAAAGGCATTCAGCATGAGCACTGCCAGTTGCTGGAGCCGCTCAAGCAAGTCCACGATTGGTTGCTCAACGATGAGCAGCTGCTGGATGACATCGATAAGCTCTTTGCGGATATGGCAAATGCTGCTCCAGACATCAGCTATGGCAATGAGCTGTTGCTGCCCAGCTCAGCCAGTCATGATTCCGGGTTCTGTTCAAAGCCATCGACACCGGGACATGCAGGCGAAGATCTAAACGCCAGCTTGGGCAGATACACAAGCATACCGGGCATTGAGCACATGAACATGTATCCCGAATGTGCCGGCATGCCCGAACAGTTTCAACAACTCCAATTGGGCGATGATAAAATGATCAAGGGTAACTGAGTGCTAGAACTAGTTGGGAATTATAAGACTTAAAATTTCCCTTTACATTGCAGATTCATCGGGCTCGGCTGTAACTGTGCCAAACATCAATTGTCGCGATTGCAGCTTGCCAATTGAGCTTGGCGAGGTGGCTGTCAAGGCGGAGCGTGCGGGCAAAGAGATTGCCTGGCATCCAGGATGCTTCAAGTGTCACACATGCCGCGAGTTGCTTGCAGATTTGGTGTACTTCTTTCATCATGGCCAGGTTTATTGTGGCCGCGATTTGGCCATCAAGCTAAAGATACCGCGTTGCAAGGCTTGCGATGAACTGATCTTTACCAAGGAATACACTGCTGCCGAAGGTGCCACCTACCACATCAAGCACTTTTGTTGTCTGCAATGCGATGAACCCTTGGCCGGACAACAATATATACCCGATGAGAAGTCCAATATGCCGTTGTGTCTGGATTGTTATGATAAATTCTATGCCGGCACGTGTAAACGTTGTCAGCTACCCATTGGACCGGCGGATCAGGGTGTTGCCTGGGGTGATATCCATTGGCATGGACCGTGCTTTGTTTGTGCTGGTTTGGAGTGCTCCAAATCTCTAATAGGCGGTCGCTTTTGCGTCAAACAGGACATGCCCTTTTGCAGTCCAGCCTGTGTGAGAAGCATCCTTCCAGCATAAATCGATAAATATTCCATTATAATGCAACAAAACAGTATTTTTAAACAATACGCACACAATGTTTACACTTTATACTAAACGTACGTCTAGTTAGCTTGCACAATTTTCCAATGGTTGAACTATACATTTTAAAGTGCCTAAAGTATACACAAAACGATTTTAAATACCTTTTTGCAATTTTAAGCCGTGCCAATAGTCTTTTTTTATAAACCTATATATATATATATATCTACACACTCGCTTTTCGAGTACAAACATATTTTAAAAAATATAGTATTTAATAACTTTAGTAACGCTTTATACACACAACTGATTAAATATTTTTATAACGCACTTTAATGAAATAAAACATTTTAAATGCAAACGGACTTTTTCTGGGACATTTATGTGCGAGAGAATCTCCCTTGCGAATGGACTCGAGAAGGGTAATTTTACGGCCTTAATAAAATCATAAAGTAGATAACGAAAAATCCTATCAAGGGTTCGATGACAAAACTATTTTGAAACTTCATTAATAAAACAACTAATTTTTTATATTATTTTTACGTATTTTCTGGTAGTTTCTATTGCTAATTAAAATATTTTAACTTTTACTTTAATATTTTTGTGCGAGAGAACTTCCCTTGCAAATGGACACTTGAGTAGGGAAATTTCACGAGCTCGACGACAAAACTATTTAATTAATAAAACAACTAAATCTTTTTGTATTATTTTTACGTATTTGCTGGTAGTTTTTATTGGTAATTGCATTTTTCATTATTAATTAATCATAATTATTATTATTTGTTGTTTTATTATTTTTATTATGTGTTGTATGTATAAAGATTGTTGATTTGTTTTATTATAATTTGTTGTTTATTGCGAAAAGCGAAACAAATGGGGTAAATCACATAATTTGCTGCATTACAAGAGTAAAGAGAGGAGGAGTTTCGGTTTTCGGTTACCCCCCATTTTTGAAGGATACTTTTGCATAGTTGTTGTTCTTATTTGTTTCTATGTATGAATGTTTTTTTCTGAATTAAAGACCCTTTTTGTATTTTTTTTGTTATTATTTGTTCAGTTCGTCATATGCTAACTGTATAGTAGTGTGTATGTAAATGTCTCTGTGTGTGTGTGTGTGAGTGTTTGTGTTAACTATTTAATATCTATATATGTATGTATTTTAATGTCTGGTTCCCAAAAATTCAAACGGCCCAAGGTTCCTGCCATCGTTAATCTGTTAAGAGGTTTGTCATCAGAAGAAGACTAGAAGACTTGCTGCGGCAGGATCTGTAGGATCAGGCGATATAAATGAATTGAGTTAGTTTCTAAAATATGTTCAGCATGATTTCTATGTTCACAATTATATATATATCATCATTTTGTATCTTTTGTGTTTTTTGTTTTTTTTTTTCGTTTGTTTTATTAATATTCTTACTCTTCAGAGTGTTTTTATCAAATTAGTTGATTTATTTTTGATCTTAAATTAACTCTAATGTTGCCCCTCTTTCGTTTTGTTTCGTTAAATTTTTAATAAGTATTAATTACATTGATAATTAGTTTAATTATTATTTCTGCTTGTAAACAATTTTACATGATAGGATTTTAGTTTTGTTTTTGTTTTCGTTTTGTTTTTGCTTTTATTTTTATTGTGTGTGTGTTTTTGCTACAACAAAAAACTATGCCTTAAAAATAATACTTTAGTTACACAAGTTTATTTTACTCTTTTCGCTTTGCATTCATTTTGTTCGCCATTTTCATTTTCTTTCTTTTTTTTAACATCGTTCGTTTCGCATAACTAAAAAAACAATCAACAAAAATGAGTTAAGTTTCAAATCAAATAAATTTGTTTCCTTGCAACTAAATAGCGTAAGAATAGGGGGATAGGTGAGGGGGTGGGGGTGGGTGGTTGTGGGTAAATGGGAAGATTTATATTGTTTAAAAACGATAACTAAAACTAAGGTCCTTATTGATTAACACGGTTTGGGGGGGGGGGGGGGGGGTTGGATATAATATATATAGTTCGCATATATAAAAAACACTAATTACAAAGCATTTTGGGAGGTGTGGACAACACTGGCTGTGGTGTGGTGTGGTGAAGTGAGGTTGCCAGCGTTGCCACACTGTACTGGCGCGTGCGGTGAATTTCTCTCATAACTGAACAGCAAATGGATAGTACAGAAATGGATTACGGATACGTATTCAAATACATAAACAAATTCAGTTACATTTGCTTTCGTCTCTATACACACACACACACACACACACACGCAGGCAGGCACACATACACGCAGCAGACATATCTTAAAGCTATACACAAAAAAAATGTCAAGTTAAATTGAATGAAAAAAGATTTTGTTTTCTTGTTGTTGTTGTTGTTGTTTGCAATCAAAAGATAATGATGATGCGACGTGTGTGCTGCAGCAGCTGCCACATCGTTTGGAATAGTTGTGGTGGTGATAACCGTTTGTTGCTCCTCCATCTCCATAACTGTTCCTGCGGTTCTTTGCGATTCCTGCTGTTCCCATTCCCATTCCCATTCCGGTCGTCCCGCATCGTTGAGCGGCGTCGATTGTCAACAATTCGTGTAGACACCTTGAGTGTAATACAGTTCAGTGATACGTTCGGGCAGTGTGCTGTAGAGGTTGGTGATTAGATCGAGGGGTAGGCGGGACCACGCTTCCTTGATCCGAAAGATGAGGTCATCTTTGCGTGAGAATTTGCGACCACCATCGAATACCTCGCGGATGAGCCAGCCCCAAATGTTCTCCATGATATTCAGATCGTGGGCAATTGTTGGCCACTTTTGCGTCTTTAAACCCTCGACATTGAGTAATTCCTGAGCGGTGGGCAACGCATGTGACATCCAATTGTGATCTTGGAGTACAAACTCTGTGTTCTGGCCACCCAGTTTGCTAACAATATTGGGACGTTCCCGCAGAATGGCTTCGATGCAGGATTCGGGTCGCTGCTTGGCGGATGAGACATCCAAATGGATGGCACCGCCGACGCAGATCATCAGGTAGATGTAGACGGAGTTGCCACGCGGCCGTTGCGACAACGTACGCTCATAGTTGCGCAGATCGTGGAAGTAATAGGAGAAACCATCCGGTCCATCCAAATTGAAACGTCGCTCGTCGTGAAAGATGACACGGCGCCAATGCTCCTCGCTCCACACAATGTACGTGTTGGCGAAATTGAGACGTTCCGTTTGATTGTATTGCGATAGCAATGGTTCCGTTTTCAGTTTCTTGGCACAATTGGCAGAACCCGATGTGGTTGATGCTGTGGAGGAAGTTGCTGCCGCTGACGATGAGGATGCCGACGATGATGACGATGACGATGATGACGACGCTGATGAGGAGACGACGGCGGATGTTGTTGTTGTTGTCGCTGTGGCTGTCGCTGCCGCTGCTGCTGCTGTTGCACGCAACAAGGCATTTGCTGCGGCAGCAATATTACTATTGCTATTGCTGCCACCGTTTACGGCAACAACTGTTGCTGCTGCTGCTGCTGCTGCTGCAGGTTGATGGTGTGCATGTGCATGTGCATGTGGATGATGATGTGGATGTTGATGTGGATGTGGATGAGGATGTGGATGACTGATGATTGTGGGTGAAACGCTCGAGCCATTCGATTGTTGGGTGGGCGCATGACTGGATGCAGTGCCGCCAGTGCTTGAACTTGCAGCCGAGAAATTAGAGTTTTGATTTAACGCATGGACAGGCAAATGATTTTGTTGTTGTTGCTGTTGCACCTTGTGCTGCACTGAATGAGTTTGTTGTTGTTGTTGCTGCTGCTGCTGTTGTTGTTGTTGTTGTTGTTGATAATAGGGATGATGATAGCTTATGTGCTGCTGATGCTGATGAATTGTTGGCTGTTTCAATTGCAGCTGTTTCAGTTGTGTTTGCGATTGTGCAAGCAACTGTTGTTGCTGCTGCTGCTGTTGTTGTTGTGCTGCGGCATGGCTTGGCGCCTGGACGCCCACATAGTTTCCCTGATGATTTAGATAGTATTGCAATGCCATAAATTTATTGGCACTATTGCCGGTGGCGCTCACAACTGTGCCTCCCACTTGCGAGACGGGCACTGTTGCAGTTGCGCTACTTGCAACTAGTTGCACACCACCCGGATGACCATGGGCAGCGGCGGCGGCGGCAATAGCGCCCGCACTGGCTGCCAACTGTGCTGCAGATTTGGGATCGTATATGAACTTGTTAAAGTTCTGCAGATCGTCTGGGCTGAGTACTAGCGTTTTCATTTGAACGCCGTGTGTGTGTGTGTGTGTGAGTTTTCGTTGAAAGGTTTTTGTTTCTGTAGGTTTCGGCGACGGTGGCTTCTTGTTTCTGTATTTCTGCACTCGTGAGAGCGCAGTCTGGGTCTGGCAGCGCTTATCTTACGTAAATGCAGGTGATTCGTATGTTGTTGTTGTTGTTGTTTATTTGGACACTTTTGGATGGCAACAACACTGGCGTTTCCAAGTGTTGAATTACGCTCACGCACAACTACAACGACGACGGCGACGACGACGATGACAAAACGACGACAACGACGCACTTTCACGAATGCCGTGATTTCCAAATTCGTTGTGCGTACCGAGTTGGTAAATTAACGGTTGTTAGGCAACACCGAGCTCTCTGTGAGTCCCTCTCTCTCTCTTTCGCTCTAACGCACTTGCGAGCTCTCTTCAAGTCACAGTCGCTCGATCGCCTGTGCACAGCTCTGTGGGCGTACGTGTGTGTGCTTGAGTGCGTGCGTATGATATAAAAGGGCTACAGCACTGGCCCTCGGCTCTGTCTGACCGAACTGAGCTTAAGTTCGTTGGAGCGCTCTCTTTCTCTCTCTCTTTTGCCCGATTGCAAAACTCGTAAAAAGATGTCGGTTTACTTTCCCACGTACATAAACGTGTATGAGTTGGCAGCTCCGTATGTTTGTTGTAGGTATAGATGAGTTTGTGTCTGTGTAAGTGTGTGTGTGTGTGTGCGGCACAGCTCTTTCAATATGTTATCCTCTTTTGTTGAAGTGGTTTTTCTTGTCGGTTGCTGTGCCCGTTGATGTTGTTATTGTCGGCTGGTTGCTGTGTGCAAATGTTTCCTTGTTTCTTTATTCTGCGTGCCGCTGCTGCTTCGATGTTGCCCCTTGCTGGTTGTTGTTGTTGTATTGCTGCTTTTAGGTATTCAGTTGTCGTCGACGTCGATGTACCTGGAATAAAATAAAGCAGGTATGTGAGTATGTTGTGAAATAGAGTCTTGTTTCACACTTTGCATTGTGTTGCTTCTCATACTACATATATATACAAAAATGCACCCAAAATGCACACACACACACATGTTCATACATACATACATATGTACTTTCCGTGTTGCATGTGTGCACGATCCCAAACTCAAAAAAAAAAACAAAAAAACAACATGTATTCCAATCATTTCTTGGTGAAATCTTCTTTGTGCACGAAAAACATTTCTGAACAGATGTTCAACGTACTCGGATTTCAGGTCTGCGTTAAACTTCTTTTCTTCTTTTTTTTTCTTCTTTCTCCCTATGCCAAAACGTAAATAAAAAGGTTGTCAGCGGCGTCGCTTTAGTTGCCTTTTGTCGTTTCTTCTAAAATGAGAGCACAAACACACACACACACAGACGCACACGCATGGAATGCACATGTACACACAGTTGCATTTCGCATTTTGGAAATTTGGGAAGTTTTTGTTTGGGTTATTTTATGCGAATTTCACTTTGCAGGTATTTTTATTTGCGGCCATGTTTTTTTTTTGTTTTTTTTTTTGCACTGGCAATGCTGCAGATGAAACAAGTGGTTGGGGGGTCAAAGTTCGTCTGATGGGAGAAATTAAACGAAATTATTTTTTTGGTATGCTTTGCTTTTTGGGGCTAACCACAGATTGTCGAGGGGTTCCGGCAGGTGTTGGAACTAAATCCTATATATATATATATATAACCGACCGACCAGCTGCTATTAAAACATGTTTTTGATAAATTCGACACCAACGTGTGAATGCACACGTTTCCAGGGACGAAAACCGGTTGACTCTCTGAACTATAAACGAAACTACAAATACCAACAACTAAAACAAAAACAACAACAACAAAAGCATAACTATGCAGAGATATTTTTGGTATGTTTTAAATGTAAAGCTGACCCAATTTAAAGTTGAAATGAAATCATATCGTGGGATTGTCGGATTAAACAAACATTTTTTAAACTAAAATAAGAAGAGAAATAAATTCAAGAGTTAAATCATCAAATTCTGTGAACGAAATTTGCAACATTTGTTATGCAGCCCTGGTTAAATATTCAACCGAAATCTACATTCTAGACAATCGTATATATTTTTGTGTAACTTTGTTGCGTGCTTTTTTTTTTTGTTGGTTGTTTTTGTTTTTGTTGTATTCGGGACAGAAAACGAAGCCAAAAATAATTTTTGCTATTTTGTTGTTTTTTTTTTCAGACCACCATCCACAGGCGATAACACACCACGGCGATGTTTATATATTATATACATACAAACATACATACATATATATGCATTGCAAATAAATATGAGTATACATACACACTGTGGAGTATATACATACATACATATTTACAATATTATACACATACACGTAGGCCAGGCCAGGCCAACCCATAATGCTTTCTACGTGTGCATATTGTGAGCTTTATCATCTGACAAACGATTTTTCGGTAGACACGAGAACGAGCACGCACATGCTCCAATCTCCATATTCTTGCCAACCCCCCCCCCCCCCCTTCACCCCACCACCCCATACATCGCACCATTCCTTTACGCCAATTAGCTAATAAATTTGATTACTTTGTATTCGCTGGACTCGCCAAAAGCCGTTTACAATCGCAATCAGTGATGCTCATTTAGCTTTTTTTCTATTTTCGAATTGTGTATACGAACGCCGCTTAATCCGGAAGTCTAACATAAGTATTATTTAATAAATAGTTATTATAATTGCTTTTCAGAATATCTGCTCAAGATCTGGATTGTGTCGTGGCTGGAAGATATATTTCCGAATTGGTGGAAGGAGTTATTTCATATAATGGCAGATTCACTCCAGCAATTTCACAGTTATAATGAAATAAAAACGCAAACTTTGGCACAACGGGGATGAAAACCAGTTTGCTTCCAAAAAAAAAACAAAAAAAAAACACAAGAATTAAGAGCAAGGGAAGAAAGCTGCTGCTGCTGCCGCGACTGCTGCTGTGCTGCTGCGGAGACTGCTGGGCGAGAGCAATCGTTTGTAAGTGTATGTGTGTGTGTGTGTGAGAGTGTGTTTGTGTGCTTTTGTTAAAGTATATGCGTGTGTTTATCTCTATTTGGGGTTGGTTCGTTCTGTCGGCTGCTGGCTAACTGTTGTTTAATTTCTGCAGGCTTAAGTCGGTCGCATTTCGGGTTCCTTTTTGATCAAGGAAAGTAATAAGAAAAGGCAACTTCTAAGAAATTAGTTCACAAAATCAACTTTTCTTAAAAGCCAAGCAGACAATTATAAGTTCATACGGATTTTCATATAATCAGAGCAAATAAGCACACAACTTTGCATGTTCTATATATATATAGACGTAAAAGTCTATTTCATTATGCGTATCGCTACGGTCAGCCGGTCGAAAGTTCAACCTAAAAGTTGACTGACACTGAAAAAAAAACATTTCCACATTTTCTAGTGTAGTTCAATATTGACGTGAGATAAAAACGAAAAAAAATGCTCAGCTAGCTGCGCAATAGTTATTCTAAACGTTTGTCGAAACTGATTGATATTTTTTTTTTCTCTAAGCAGTAATTTATCGTTGTGTAGTGTTGTGTGTAACGGCTTTATGTACACCTAAGATAAGATATTGGCAAAAATACTAAAAACATTGCCTTCGAAAAAGGAATGTTATTGCGCTATTTATGGACTTTAAACTTTAACAAATTAACAAACGAAAATTTGTCTCTTCAATCTTTACGCTTCATATTCTGAAAAAATGCTGACTAAACACTAAAAAAAAAGAAAAACATGTTTTGCGTCATATTTCAAACGGTTCGAGGAAACGGTTTTTGTTATTCCGTTATTTGCTTTGAATTTGTTTCCAATATGAATCACATTGAAAAATGTGTTTTTTTTTACAATTAAAAGTTTCACTGTGAATTGCATTTATCAACATCCCATTCATATTGTTTATTCAGTGTTTTCTATCACAGATGCTCTTTCAACACATTTGCAACGGAACTTTTTTTTGTTGTTTTTTGCCTTGTCTCCTTGCTATGCGCCATATGTAAATTGCTGTGTGTGTGTGTTTGTGCAAGTGGAATGCGACAAAAAAAAAAACATTCATGGATTACGCGTTGCGGGTGGGAGAATTGGACCGTTAAAACAGTTAGGTTGGTTTTCTATGGCGTCGCGTTTAACGTATCAATGTTTTACGTTACAGCTCTGCTAGATGCACTTACACACGCATTCATATATGCATGTACGTACATATGTAAATATCCAAAAATATAAACGACACCAGCACCAACAACAACAACATCAAAAACAAAAACAACAACGTTGTGCTGTTGTTCACTCAACGCTGTACGTAATAAAATCCCTTGCGCTGCAACGCGGTCGCAGCGCAGTTGCTGCGCAGCACATGCTTCGCTTCTTATTTATAAATTGAGCCAGCCCTTATGTGCTCAACTCTGTTATGTACCCAGCCGCTGGCGAGACATACATATGTACATACACATTGTCTCTACGTAGTACGTGCGTGCATGAGGTTTGCTTATGCCTGTGTATGTATGTATGTATGTGTGTGTTGTATGCGTGTGCGCTCTTGTGTGATGCCATATCGTCGATATTGAAAGTACGTATGTGTATGTATGAACATTTGTACATAATTCAAACGTATCGACGTTGCTTTTTGTACCGAATCGTTGAAAATTGCTTGGGTTTGCGAACAACGGGACGACGATCTGATACGAAGTGATACTTTTTTGTACATTTAATTCTTTTTACGTATCACATGTACATATGTATTATGTGTGTATCATTTTCATTTTTCACGGAACAAATATGGCTGCACAAAGCTGCGTTGAAAAACGCTTACGCTGCTCACATTTAAAGCTTATTAAAACTTTTCACATTCACACAAATGTTGTATATATGTATGTTCACACAGATGTACGTAAGTATACATGTATTTCTGGTTTTTTTTTTTTTAATCAAATATTGAAAGAACGAACGACCATTAAATGCTGACTGGCTGATTGGGGAGCGTAGATTCCGTTTGCGTTGCCGTTTGTTGGTTTGAGTGCGTGATTACGCCATTTTCTTTACTCTTGCACGCCCAATTTCACATTTACCTTTTTTGTTAAACGTGTAATTATTTGTTGCTTTGCACACGCGAACACTGTGTGAGTGTTTTATACAAAGTTTATTTTTTTTTTAATGTAGCACTATTAGCTTTTATATTTAATCTTTTAACGATTTTTTAAATGCATTTTTCCCAGCGATTTGTAAGTTTTCACCACTACCACACACACGTCTTGTCGACAGACTCACTGAGGTTAGGGAGATGACATTTGCTCGATATTTCTGTATAAACGATATTTTACGGTAGCGATTTGTTTTAGCGATACTCATCATCGATATGGTATGCGATATAGCGAAATGTGCAAATCATGTGAAGTATTTTTTTTAATAACCATAAAAAAATAAATTCGTTTGCGCTGCGGAACTAAATGTTCATTGACGACTGTTAAATTGTGAATCTGTGAAAAAATTAAATGCTTAAGCATCTGCAAATAAAATAAATATGCACAAGCCTATCGATATTTACTTACTACTTTTTAAACTCTCATCGTCAATTCGATTTAACAGCTGTGCCCGCTGCTATCAGCAGTTTAGGTAATGTTATTATTATTGCTGTTATGCCTCCCTATGAGATCACAGGTGTGTATCATCCACCAATTGTTATTTATTTAAGACACGATTAATTTATTTAATGAGTGTTTAATTCTTAAACATACAGTTATCGTTTAAATAAGTACACCACGCTTGTACCAATTATATGCAATTATAGATTTAATCAGTTGGATTTTGTATGACAATAAGAATAAAGTCCTTGTCAGGAGCAACCATAATTTCATGTTTCTTGGAGCGTACTCGCAGGAATGTCATATCGTTTGATGGATCCAAATCGCGCACCACACTTCTCGCCTTGTCCGCCAGTTGACTCATCAGGCCAGCATATTGAACAGTTGTTGTGTTGTCAAGCGTCGACTTAACTGGAATACCTAATAAGACAAGCTTTTAGTTCCTTCGAATGCATATATATATTTTTAACGTTTATGGTACCCACCTTCATTGTTGACGACAATTGTGCCGACGACACCTTTGTGGCTTTGGATTCGCTTTAATGTTTCTTCCACTTCTTGCGACTGTAATTAAAATGTTAAGTTTAACCCAATTTATTAATATAAAGCATCAACTTACCATTTTAACTTTAAGTTTAGTTAAAGCGTTAACAAATTAGCTATTTTACAGAATATAAAATAATATTTTGTTTGTTCGATAGCGCAGTGTGACCAGTTTGCGATATGTGAAAAATGTTAAAATCTGAGTAAAAGAGCGAGAAGAATATCCAACGTTTAGTATTTATTGTAGAAGTGGCTGATCTAAAATCAATTGTTTCCAAATTTTATTAAACATTTTTAACGCAGAATTTTTTAGAATATAATAAACAAATATTTAAACACTATATTTTTGTCGTTGTTACAATTGGTTACACTGCACACCGTTGTTTGACCTTAAGACCTATATAACTTTAGTTACCGTTAGATACTTGCCATGACAACCAATAAAAGTCAAATATCATAAGTTTTTGACCGACATTTGAGATTAAAAATGTTTAAAGCACCGCCAGAGAAGGTTATATTAATATTTTTACTCTCAATTCAATTTCTAAAAAAAAAAAATTTTTTAGCCACCTCGAACACTTCGCTATGTGGAAGAAGTCTTTAGACAAATTCAGGAGAAGAAAAACATCCGTGATATTGTAGTTGTAAACGAACATGGAAATCCTGTAAAAAGCACAATGGAATTTGATAACTCTGTTAAATTTGCTGGACTATTTCAAGAACTGCTAGGAAGAATGGAGCGGGGAATGGAGAAAATCGATCCCACCGATGAATTGCGAATGTTCAGGGTCCGTACAAAAACACATGAAGTAATGTTAGTTCCGGATTCAAAAATAACTGTAATGGTCGTACAAAATGCAGATAAATAAAATTTTCGTTGACTGATATAAATTGAATTTTGTTGAAGAGTGTAAGTCTCAGTATTGCGCCACTGTTGTGGTAACAGGAGCTTAACTTTGCGCTAACGAGCATTAGCATTCTGTACTAAAACCAATACATAAAGACGCGAAACCAGTGCTGCTTTTCAACTTTTACTTCTCCATGGTCAAGTATGGACTTAAGGTCGTGTTAAGTTGGCTGCAGTCAGTTAGCTGTTTATGTTTCGATTATTGCTTCTTTGCTTATACAACTGGGTCTGCCACCATATTTGAGTTTATTTTTGTTTTCATTATGGTTAAAGTTAGTGTTAGTTTGGTATTAAGTCATTTAAATAAGTTCAACAAGTCATCATCAATGAGCTACCTTATTCCCAATATATACATAAGCATATATGATAGAAGAACCAAAAGTCACAACAGCAACAACTAATCTTTGTCTCACGCATTGCACACTTTGAAAATGAGTTGACAAAGCAGAAGGAGTATTTATTCCCCTTTCCCAAGAACTCTCAATAGTCGTGACTGTTTCTGTTAAGCTGAAGGCAGCGCTGGTTTCGCTTCTTTATATATAACATTGTCATTGATTAAAACAAGAGTCGACAGCTCTGGTATTTTGACACACACTGATGTTGCGGAACTGCATAAGCTCTGTTATAGCCCTGCTATCAATCAAATAATGGATCCAATTTGCCACTTTGCGTAAACAATAATCATTTGTGCTTGTTTAAAATAATAAAAATCTATTTGTTTTTGCTTATTGTATATAAAAAATTATGTAAAAGCAGAAATAATTTTTCATCGGAGAATTTTGGCACTGACTGTTAATAACATGTTTGCAAAATGTTAGCTAAACAGACGAACAAACGGGACGCAGTCGAAACACACACACATACGCACTCAGAGTTTTGTTGTGTTCGGTCCGTGTGCTATTTACGTCGTAATTAAAGTAAAAAGAAAAAACGCTAGCGCGTAATTAATGAATCAAATTTAAACAAATTCACTTGATAAGTTTGCAGATTACTGTGTTTGCTTATTCGTCGCGTTGTGATGCCAAAGTCGCTGCTGACGTCGCGGCTAAACTTGATGACGTCGCATCCGAGCCTAAAAAGGCGTTGACAAACAAACGTTGAAAGCGGAACGTCAAGCAGATAAAGCAGACACACAAAAAAAACAATAACAACAACAACAACAAATCAAATTCGGGTTTAACGCAATTGAAATTGCTTTCGAAAGTAATCTGCAATTGCATATACATATATATATATATATATATATATACTATATATATATTTCTATATTAAATATTATTTTGCCAATTTTATTTGTGTCTCTGTGTATGTGTCGTGTGTGCAAAATATTAAGATAAAAAAAAGTGTACAAGTGTGCGTAACAAAAAAATATAATTTACATACGAACGCGACACCCACACATAAAAACGTACGGTAAATGCAGCGCCGCAAAAATGAGCAGCATAACGCTAAACGAATTGGTCAATGTGACACAGCAGGACTTACACGATCTATTAGAAATTTTCGAAAAAAAATCGTTCGAGGCGACTGCCTCTGAGGAAGGCACAACGGTAAGTCTAAGAAGTGTAACAATTTGTGCATATACGTATATGTATGTATATACGTACATATATCAAAAAACACGTGCACGTGTCGTAACAGTTACTAATAGCAGTAACAGTTGCACTAACAGTGATGTGCTGCGGGCTTAAAAGTTCACTGTTAAACAGCGGCTTTAATCCCTTCACCACCCAAAACACCCACACGCCATCTTCAACTCCAACTTGATGCCGCACCCCAAAAGTGCTGTCAAAATAATGATATTAGGCTTGTTTTACGCCCGCCACGGCCCACTTTTACTAGAAATCAATAAGCTCGTCTCAAGACTTGATACAACAACAGTTATGCACTATGCTTGAGTGCCTTTTTTCTCCTTGACACGCTGTGTGACTTTTTTGCTTAGGTCTTTCTTTGCCCTCATTTCAAGTTATGGCTATGTTTTGTAGGTAATTTCAATGTGCAGTTACAACATTAACGACAAATTCTTTGACACGCACTGTACTAATTTGCTTGTCAGCCCTTAATGCCATAAACATCAAATATTTGTTGATTTTTGGTTCACCTGCACAGTGGGTGAGAATAGTTAAATGCGTAACAGAATTATACTACGTTGATAGATTATCTTTGCTGTTGTATTTTAACATTTGTGTGTTAATGTGAACAGGCTGCTGCTTAACATAAGCCGGCAACAATAACAACAATGTGTGTGTGTGTGTCTTAAGTACGAGTGTGGAATAGCCGCATATCTATGTGTGTGTTTTTGTGAAAGAGAGAGTGCTTGCAGTTTAGTTAGACAAACGTATGTAAATGCAAACCGCAAACAGTTGGCAACAGTTACTAAATAGAAAACAACAAATGACAAACGTATGCGTATGTGTACCATATATGTGTGTGTACGTATGTATTTAGTATTACAAAACTTGGCACGTAACTTCCCCCGCTCCGCATCCATCTGGCACGTTTTGTGCATTTGTTCAGCTGCAACGCGAAAACTGAAAACTGAAAACTGATAGAACGAAATGGCATGCAATCAATTGAAATGCACTTCAACTTTGACGTAAGTGTATGTTTGCCTTCTAATACATTGTTGCAGTAGCTTGTTGCTTAACTTTTAGAATGTTGTTTATTTACATCGTGTATTTTGCCTCCTGCTCCCATTTATCAAACTCATTCGCCCCGCTTATCAGCTACAAATACCTACTTAGTTTTCTTTCTTATCTGTGACTACGCAATTTCAAAGCACACAAAAAAAAGACAAAGACAAACAAATGCTAGAAATGTGAGAAACATTCATACAGGTTACAACTCAGCTTAAGTGCAATGATCTTTTTACACTATAAAGTGTTCTATAAAGTGTCACAGAAGTTTTTGAAATCAAATTAGCACGTACGATATATACCACGAACGTGTTTCAAACTTTTAAACTCATTTTGTTGTGATGTGGCTTTTGGGTTGAAAATTTTCCATTGCTAAAATGTATCAATAATAAAATATAATATATGTCAATAAAGTAGAAAATACTGAAAAAAATATATTCAATCTAAAAAAATGGAATACACATTTAAAAGATACCAATTCGAGTATGAAATAAAATGTTTTCAATAATATAAAGTATTAAAATAAATATATTCAATCTAAAAATATTGAATACACATACAAAAGATACCAATAAATATTGATTTGAATATGAAGTTATGTGCCTTAAAGTTTATTTTGAAAACGGTTCTAAACTTTAACCCACATAAATACTTAACTTTTGGTTTTATTAACTTTCTTATCAATATAGACTGCAACTCGCTAAACTGCACCAAAAACCGATAAATATTGATTCGAATGTCGAAAACGGCTTCAAACTTTCCACTTCTTACTTTGAGAGCATACAAAAAGCCGTTAGCCACTCATTAAAGCCATAAAAATAACTTACTTTTGGTATAATTAACTTTCTTATCAATATATAGACTGCAACACGATTAGCGTGAGTTGCATTTAAAACCTATCGTTTTTTACGTGGTTTTGCTTAATGGGAATTTTTTTTGTTGTTGTTTGATTTATTTGTTCTTTTCTTTGTTCAAAGTTCTGCGTTGTTTGTTTTGTGTTTGTGTTTGTTTGCTATTAAGTATTTATAGCTTTTGATGACGGCACGTGAGCAAGCAATTTGCGTTTCAGATTGTTATTATTATTATTGTGAGTTGGGCTTGCATAATGTTTAAGCGCCACAATTGACAGAGAGAGACAGAGAGAGAGAGAGAGAGTCTGATAGAGCGAGATCATCTAGAGGAGTGCAAGGTTGGTTTGTTCTGTTTAAAAACAAGTTAGAAGTTAGTTAGTTAGACTAGACGATACCCTAAACTCTATACTTTACTTAACTTTTAAGCGAATTGAAGATTTTGTTGTTATCGATTACATGTGTATATCGGAATCGGGAAAAGTTATCGAAAATCGAAAAAAAAAACTTGGGATTAAACGAGCTTGTGTTCCAAAACTAGAGCCTCCAGCTCATATAGTCTCTAAGATCGGGCTATATCGATGTGTGATCAAGAATATATATACTTCATGGGGTCGGAGATGCTTCCTTCTGCTTGTTACATACTTTTCCACAAAACCAATCTACCCTTTCAGGGTATCACAAGAATTTGCTGTAAATAAAGTTTTTTAGCTTAATAAAACTCAATTTTTGCTTTGCTAAGTTTCACATCAAGAACATTTAATAATTGTATTTAAGCACATCTATAAAAAAAATTCATTTCTTTGGTTATTTTGTACACATAAACATTTATATAAATATATTTTTGGTTTCTTGTAATAGGTTTGTATAGTAGCAATAGACACCAGAATTTACCCTTTAGGGGTCATAGTTTAAATACTAGTTGGGGTGATCATTATTGATCACGAAAATCGTAGGTTTACTTGTTGTTGTTGTGTGTGTGTGTGTTTGTGGCTGTTTTTTTTTTTAATTGTTGTTCCTTTGCAAAGCACGCTTCAATTCCAGCTCAAAATCCTCACACTCCAGATCCATGCCCAAACCAATGCCATCCTTATCCAACTTGGCCTGCGCCCACAATATCAATTTGACCAGAAACGTCATTTTTGGCTCCATGCAACTAGCCTGCTCCGACTCAATCATGGCCATGCAATCAAATTCTTCGCGACTCACATCTTGTGGATAGCGACTCGACTGTGGCACGGCCATTTGAAATGGATCCGCTAATGCGGCTGCTGTTGCTGCCCCATTGATGTGCTTGCGTTCGCGTATCAATTCGATGAGACGCAACTGTTGCATGTGAAAGTACATGTAGTTGTCGCTCTCGTATAGTTTCGGATATAGCCTCTTAGCCAGATCCATGGCATACTGCAGTTTGCCCGCTCTCACCGCATTCTTGATACGCATCTGATGTTCGTGTGGATCCGTTTGGCCCATATTAGCTAGTCTTACCGCCGCCTCAAATCTCTTAATCGCATGCATGTAGCCCTCTGTTAATTATAAAATTTTTATACATTTCTTTTTTTTTCACCTTTTTCTGTAAAGTTTTGCAATTTCAATTGGTTTGGTTTTGTGGTTTTTCCGAATTAAGTCTCTATTAAATGTTCAGTTACAGGTTTGAGTCCCAAATAGTAAAATAGTTCATAACTTCTATCGTCGTCAAGTGGATCAATGTTGTTGGCATCATTGTTCAGTGGTAGTTCATATGTGGTAGTTCCATCATCGTTCAGTTTTTCAAATTTGTAACTCAAAATTTCGTAAACTATAATTGAAAAAAAACAAACAAACAAATCGTTCAATATCAAAAACAATATGTTGCAAAACAAATGATTATACAATTTTTCGTTAACCTATTGTGAACTACTGAACGATAATGTAACTCGAATGATAAAAGTCGACATACTTACTAGATATCTAAGTTAAACCCACCTGTTATTAGATACTTCATTACAACTCGATTGATGTCCACCTGTTTGGCTTGAAAGCTTTTCATGCGCTGTGCCCAGCCGGGTTTTTTATTGTTGTCCGCCATTTTCTTTTAATCATTCAAGTTTTAGTTGAAAGAGATTTAAAAAAAAACACCTGTAAATAAACTTTAGCAGAAAGATTTCAGGTGTTTATGCATAAATATAAAGAATAATAAATTATTGGAGTTGAATCTGTGTTAATGATATCGAAAATTATCGATAATAATGTACATCTGGTTTTATTAAAGAATACAGTTGTTTCTTATACCCAAACCAGTTGTAATAACTTTTTTTTGCTTTCTTGAAGTTAATTTCTATTAGTTCCATTGAGATTATATGATTATCATTTCATTATTTCAGCCTATCTGAAACAACAACAACAGGAATTCAACAATAATAAAAAAATATAAAACAAAAAATGGGGCAACAAATTTCCAATTGTTTATAATCAGCTTTAATCAGCTGTTGTCAAGACGACACCTGATTAAATGCCTCAACTTCAAACGAACATTAAAAATATCGCAAACCAAACACAAAGAAAAAATACAAACATAAACAAAGAAAATATATATATATATATGAATAATTTTCTCAGCATTATTGTCACCTCTAAAAGCTTAATTATTCTTGATATTATTTGCCTTGAATCTTTACATATTTTTTTTTTACTCAATAAGCAAATTTTTAAATAATTTTTCAAATGCAAATTTATTCATAATAAACCGGTTAATCGTTTGTTGAATTTAACAATATTTATCTTCGGTACTTTTTTTTTGTTTTTTACTTTTATTTAAAATTTGTTTTTAGCATTTATTTGTTGAATTAATTTCAAACCTTGTCCACTGACATTGACAAGGCGCGAGCACAACTGCAACTAGGTACACTGCAAAAAAAAACTAAAAGTTCCCGCTAACTTAATCAAATTTTTTCAATCTTATTTTCTTAATAGAAAAACATCGAGTTTTTAAATAATGTTAATAAAAAATTAAAAATAAACTAACAAGATAAGAAATCAAATTTTTTCAATTTTGCTTTTTTAATAGAAAAAAATCGAGTTTTTAAATAATATTACAAAAAAATTCAACATAAACAAACGAGATATAAATAAGCAAAACTTGGAAGTTAAAATAATGAGTGCAATTAACATAAATGTTAAAAAACAATCAAATTTTATTTTAATAAGACATTTATTTTAAACTATTTATCGAAGGTTGAAAAATAATAAATGCACTATATAATAAAAAAAAAAAGAATTCATATTAAATTATTTATTAAAAAAAAAAAATCCAATCTTAATTATCAACATAAATAAAATTGCATCAATAAGAAATAAGGAAAAAAATTCTTAATTAATTCATAAAATATATTAAATTAATTATTAAAAAAAAGAAAAATAATAATTTAAAACATGAAAAAATAAGTTAAAAGTTATGAAAATTTTTATTTTATTTTAGATAACTTCAAAATAGTAAAATAAATAAAATTGCATCAATAAAAAATAAGGAAAAAAAATCCTAAATTAATCAATTCATAAAATATATTAAATTATTAATTGACAAAAATAATAAATAATAATTTTAAAAATGCAAAAAAAAATTATGACTAGGAAGATTTTTTTTTATTTTATTTTAGAGAACTGCAAAAAATAAAAAATAAGGAAAGCTAAATCCTAAATTAATTAATTCATAAAAATATTAAATTATTTATTACAAAAAAATGAAGAAAAAGAAGTTCAAAATTATGAATATTTTATTTAATTTTATTTTACTGAACTGCATGCTGTTAACTTGAATTCTAAAGAGTTAACCAAACTGGGAATTGAATATTAACTTCTTATCAGTGTACTTTTTATATCTACGTATGTGCATCATTATTTGAGTGTTGTGCGTAGAGAAAAAGAGAAAACTGTACCCCACATTTAATGTGTGGGCGCCAAAAAATGAAAATTTTGCTCGTTGTTTGTTGCTTTTGCACAGCTTTTCCTATTTATAGAAACACAAACTGAACAGACAAAATATAAATGTATGCAGATACATACATTAATGAGATTACCAATATATATATATATATATATATATAGGTAGTTGTAGATATATTTTTGCACTTTTACTTTCTGTATAGAAATTTACCTTTTTGTTGTTGCTTGCTACTGCAAATCCACCTGTTGTTGTTGTTGTTGTATCACTTTGCGTTGTTGTTGCACTGTGTGTGTTGTTGTGGTTGGTGTTTCACTGTGTGTTGTTGTAGGTGTTTGTAATTAGTTTTAAGTCGCTTTATGACCAACCGAAGGAATAATCATAGGCAGAATCATTGTTAATTCCATCCATTAAACGGATTAAAAAATACAATTGCAATGAGATTATGGTAACGATTATCAGATAAACATGATCCTCCATTTTGAGATCTATTCAAACAAACTAAAACGTTGTTGTTGTTGCTTTGCTGCTGATGCTTTTCTTTTGCAAAATCACAAGAAAAATGCGCACTTGAAAAACTATTTTTTGCGTATAAAAGCTAGCTGATGTGGTCCTAGGCAAGCTGAGGATGCGACTGCGTCTGCGACTGCAATGTTGCAGCTGTGTATCCTTCCTTCCTACAACACACGAATATATCCCTTCCAGTCTGCTCACAACAACTTCCAGTAAACCCTTATTTTCTTCTTGCACGCCGCCCACGCACACAGCAGAGTAGATGTAACTACTTTCCTATATTTGGATGGGGTTGTTGCAGCTGAGTTGAGTTGAGCTGAGCTGTCATTTACAGGTGAACCTCGCTATGTGCGTCATCATCATGCTCTTCCTTAGTGCGCAGGACGCCTACGTGGCCATTATTATTATTATTATCATCATCATGTTTTAATTATTGTTTACGCTCTGCTGCATTTTGCTGTGCGCCTGTGCCGTCTGGCAACACCTGTGTGTGGGTGCAACGCGACACGCATATACAACAACGCTCTTCCACTATACTATGCCATGCACCGCATATATCTCTCTCTCTCTCTCATTCTGTCTCTTCTTATTGGGCTCTGTTGTTTCGTTGTGTGGGCGACTTGGAATATGGTAGACAGGCGCGCATAAATCACAGAGCCAACGAATTCCAGCAGTTGCAACTGCAAGTCATTGCACAGTGGAACCAAAGCACTAGAAAGATGCTTGATAAGATTAACTGGAAAGTGGGCAAAGTTCTCATTATTATTATTATTATTAAAAATTTACGCATGGTTAAATACGGCTTATACGCAACTGTTCAGAACTGATTTTAATTGCATTTAAATAATGTTTATGTGCATTTAAATTTAACATGATAAAAACTTTATCATTGCGCATTGATGCCTGAATTATATTATACAATTTTGTATAGCTCTAAATTCCTTTAAAGCCAATTAGAAAATATTAAAAGCTCAGAAGCGTACAAAAAAAATCGTTAATGTGATGGTTAAATAATATTTTACGTTTTTATGCCTTCGAACTTCGAAAAGCTCAGAAGCGTTAAAAAAAAAATCGATAATGTAATGATTAAATAATATTATACATTTTTTTTACCTTCGAACTTTTTTTAAACAAATAGAAAATATGAAAAGGGCCAGGAGCAGAAGTTGTTAAAAAATCATAAAAGCACAAAGTACATTTATTTGGTGAGCTGATTTTTCAATAAATTAATGAAGATTGCATTTTTTGATGAATGTTAAGACATACAAAATATAAAAATCCATTTTTAAGATATACAAATATACATTATAATAAAATAAGGCTTGCTAGCTTTTATATAAATAGCGAAAAATTTCATTTAAAATAAACAACATTTTCGAAAGCAACAAAAAAAATATGATAGTCTTCATCTTAAAAAGTTTTGAAGCTTCTTAAATGCAACTTAGTAAATTTTAAAAGAAAATCAAACTAATTCCAAAAAAAACAGAAAAAAAAAAATTTAAATAAACTATGTTTAAAATCTGATTATGAAAGTTCGAAATATGTTTTTAATATTTTAAGGATATAAAGAAAAACACAAGAAAATCATTTTCCTTTTCGAGTATAGTCCTCGTATTTGATATGCAAGTTTCACTGTGCGCTTCACACTTTTCCCTTTAACGTTTCTGACAGCCTGTTGCATGTGGAACTGTCAACGATGGAAGCGCGTTGTGGCCTTGGATTGACTTGGGGCTTATTGGATTGGTCAATTATAATCAGTATATATTAGTCGATGTTTGTTGTTGGCCCTGTCGTGTGGCAAGCAACAACTGTTGCCGCCTCGCGCGTAGGTCGAACAGTAGACGACACTTGGGACAGGAACGCATGAATTTCAAGGCAGTTGCTAATTGAAAATCAAAAATGTTTTGCACAATAATAAGTACAACTGTACTTTCTGCGTGGGCGCATGTCCGGGAGAGATTCAAAACGAGCGAGAGAGAGCGAGAAAGTCATCCGGGTTGCAACTGTGTAATTGGAGAAGGCAGGAGCAAGCAGCTGCACTGTGGAGCTGTGTTGTTGCAACAGCGACTTCGATTGGAAACCAATTGGTGCCCAGAGCGCATAAACATATATATATATTCCATATAAAGGAGGGTTGAATTCCAGTAGATGGTTTTCGTGGACTCGTGTCTGGATTGGATTGGCCTGCAATAGTCCGACGACGACAGAGCCCGGACAATATTTGATGTCTGACCCGGACCACAGTTAAAACTAGGTCCGCATGATGTACCAATTTGTACCTGTTACTAAGTAGAGATGCCAGATGCTTTTGCATCCTGCTCCTGCATCTGCTCCTGATAATGTTTCTTGCTGTCATTTCATGCCTGCCTGCTAACCAACAGATAAAATCGATAAGAATTTCTTAGTGCGTGGATAGTTTTTGTGTTGACTTCTCTTCTCTCTTCATACACAATGTTGTGTGGAATGTTCAAATCAAATCAATTTGTAATCAATTCTTAAGCTTGTTATGCAATCAAATGTTAACTAACTGTATGACATGATGTCAAATAACATTCTTGAAATTGCAATCAGTGTTTGTCTGAACTTCGACAAGAAAAATCCGTTGAAATTTTTAGTTTTTTGTGAATGCGATCTGAAATAGAAAAGTTTATTGATAGTTTTTAAAAACACAAAACGCTTGATGACAAAAATATATGTATAAACTATATATATATATATATCATTACTAATCGAATTGTTTACTAATAATAATTCTTAAAAATTCTTACTTAACAATTCGATTAGTAATAATAGTCATAAATAAATAACTGATATTAAAACTTATTTATTTATGAGCTAGCTTTAATAAGTTTTTTCATTAGGAATACAAAAAATAAAGAAACGTATATTTAAATCTTATACATTCTATTTTTTTTCTTAAGGGATACCTTACACAAAAATTGTCCTAACTTTACATAAAATGACTTTAAAATAAATGGAAAATGAGAAAGAAATTCAACTAATCTTGCATACTCCCAACTACATTGGCTTGAACAAATAGGGAATACAAAAATTAACGAAACGTATTTTTAAATCTTATAAATTCTCTAAAATTGTCCTTACTTTATTATAATAATAAATGGAAAATGAGAAAGAAATTCAATACGGATCCAATTTACTCCCAATCCCAAGTACATTATTGCTGGCTTGAACAGAAAAAAAAAATGGACTTTTATGATGGGAGCTCATCATCATTGATATATGGTTAAAACATTTAACAATGACCTCTGTAAGACTTTTGGATGAACTGATTGCCAGGCGAACATCGAAATCAGAAAGTGATCGAAACGAACCAAATTGCAACAAAAAAGAAATACATGTGTGTGCGTGTGTAACTAACTGTTTGTGTGTGGGTGACGACTTAAAACGATGACAGACGAGACGAGACGAGACGAGACAGAAACAAAAGCTCTTCCTGATTGCAACGACCTCAAGCTGCTTGTTATTTAATTATAAGCTCATGTTTCAATGTGCACACAAAACTAAATTTAGAAACAAGATTGCAGTTTCCTGCTAAACAAGTATTATTATTGTTTATTATTTAAAGTTGATCGCTTTGATAAAAAAAGTATTGCGACAAACATATGTAAATGTTAATTAACAGAAATGGAAAACTTTTGCGTAATATGAGCCTGTCCAAAACTGCATTGCAATGGAATAAATATGATCAAATTATATTTGAATTATTTGACCCTTTCTTATTGAGTAACGAAACATGAACAATAAAATTCTTTGAATACTTTCAGAAATTTAACTGGATTTACGAAGTATTACAAAAATGTTGTTTAGCCATAAAATTAATGTATGCATGTATTTAAAAAAATAAAACACGATCATACTTCGTGTTGTTTATATTGAAAACGTGTTTGGGGTCTTTGAACGCGAAAAAAGAATTCAAAATAACAATAACAACAACAAACAACGGAACTTAACTGAGAATGTGCATGTTCGAGGTGTTCGAGGTGTGGTCAGTGGCCCGAACCCCCGATGAGTAGTGAACTTGTTTCCCAGTGTCGCCCTGAATAATTCATTCAAGAAAATCCATTTTCCGTGTACACCACAGATTGATGAATATGCATAAGTAAAAAATCGTACACATCCATACATACATACATACATGCATGCATATGTGATGTCCGTTGATAAGGTGCCGCCTTTGCCAAAATGCCAGCAAAGACAAACGAAGGAGACGTATGTATGTGTGTATGTAAGTATGTATGTATTTTACATGGTTGTTTTCTCTTCTTTTCTTTTCTTGTTTCTTAACAGTGGTTGTGTCTGGTTTTGTGCAGCTGCTGCTGCTGTTAGCCTGGTCTTGTTTTATAATGGCGTCGGTGTTGCTGTCGCTGTTGCGTTGGTGTTGGTTGGTTGGTTAGTTAGTTTGGGGCTTGTTGCTTGTGCTTGCTTGCTTGGTGGTTTCTTGATTGTGCAGTAGAAAGCGCAGCTAAAGAAAAACTTAAACTGTGTCGCGGACAGCAGCATCGGTTTCTGCTTGCCCAGCACTGGCAAAGTCTTCAAAATCCGGGTTTGTAAGAAAACTGCATTTGCTTGAGCACAAGAGCCTAGCGTGAATGAGACAGCGTGAGGAAGAGCGAGAGATTGAGATATCAAGATGCAGACGACGACGACGATGTAAGCAGCAGCAGCAGCAGCCTTCGTCTTAAAATGTTTTTTTTTTTTTACTTTTTTTTTTGGGTCAACAGCAGCTGTTGGTGATCGCTGCTAGCAGCGACGTCAACTGCTAGACGGCAAAAACATTGCAATGTAATCGCAATAATAATAACAAAACAGTCTGCAAAACTATTTTGCTTTCGCGCGCTCGCGTCTGTTTGTTGTTTTTAAGTTTTACAGCGCCTTATTAACAGGCGCGCAGCGAAAAAAGCACAGTCGCCAACTGCATGCTGTGCTTGCTTACAATGAAAATAAATATATGTGCACTATACACACGGGCAACAATAACAACAACCGCCGCAGTACACAAGTACAAAAGTGCAACAACAATAATACCATGAGCAACAGCGCAAGCAAGCAGTTCAATACTCACACTTAAGCCAATCTCCTCTTTTGTAAGCACGTGTGTGTGTCTGTGTGTGTGTGCTTGTAACAGCAACTACAATCTGTACAGGCCCCTCAACCTCACTGTTTCACTCACACTTGCATCGCGAGACGACGCGAACAAGTTGCCGATAAAAACACCAAGATTTTGGCTTCGCCACTACAAACACACTCACACATACTCATACAAATGTGCGCAACGCTCCTTGGCTCCCTCTCTCTGTTTTGCTCAATCTGTCTCTCTTGTGCAAATTGATGCATGGTTTGGAGAGAATAGCGATTACACTGCATCATCTGCATTTGCACTTACATTGGCGTGTGCAAAATGTATGTGTGCGTAAGAGACGATAGATGATGATGTTCATTTCACTGACAAATAAACAACAAACAAACTATTGTCGCCTCTATAACAATCTGTGCGCTGATGTGTTTGTAGGTGCTTAGAAAATATTTGCATAATAATTATGTACGTGATAATTGTATGTTCGTACATACTTAGTTTATATTTCTAAAGCTTCTTGTCAACAACGTACTCAACTGAACAGTTTATTATTTCTTGCTCTTTGGCTGCCCACTCATACAATTCACCATTACAGTTGCTTCACCACAGACTAACTTTCTAGCTACAACCTGAATTGACTCTCCCGCCTACCATAAACTCTCACCCACACACACGTAGGCATACGCAGACTGGGCCCCAGCGGCTGTTTGGTAATTGCGTTTTAGTTGTTTTGCTCGTTTGTTTCGCTCTGCATAGTTTTCTTAAACATGTGTGTGCGGTACACACACACGCGCACACACACAATCGTTTTGTATATGTGGGTGTCGTCTTTTTGCCACGTTTGTTTTGGTATGTGGTTCGCTAGTTTTTATTGTTTTTTTTTTTGTTTTGCGCAGTTTCAGCTACATGTTTGTGTTTGCATCTATTTAATCGCATTTCTCTTTGTTGCTTGAGCGCACTGTTGCTGTTGTTGTTGTTTTTGCTATAAAACCTGTTTGAACGGCATCCATTTCTGTCAAGGTTTTGGCTGTTTGTGCGTGTATTGGTTCCTTTTTATAATCGACTCAACGTCTGGGACAGATGTTGTGTTCGGTTCAGCTGCCGTCTTTACCCACACACCCCCTCTGGACTGTTTTGCAATCTATTTTTAGTTGGCTAAACAACCTTTAGCTTTTTTCCCCCAGATTGGCATTAATAAATGCGTTTTTTTTTTTGCAGTTGCTACAAATGTAATCGCAACGCGTTTGCAATAACAAAAATGTATCACTGCAATATTGCCCTTGAGTTTGTTGTGCAGTGTTGTATAGTTTGCTGTTATTGCAGAACTTTGCAGCGGTTTCATTGAACTCGTTTAGGGTAAACAACACAGGGTGTACACGGCAAACAAGATGGGCGCTCTGAATGATCTCAACAACAGGATGATCCATGTTTTTTCATTCATTCTAATCTGAGCTTATTCTTTGTTTTTGTTTTCTTCCTTCATACAGGAGTATGGCATCTCAAAAAAATGCGAATTTCTGTTCAAGCTCGACTATAGCCTTATTGAGCTAGACAATACGAACGGGCTGTTGAGTCCGCGTTATCCTGGACGTATACTCATACCGGAATACGAACATGGCCACATGGCCAAGACACTAATACCTAGCAATGGAACAGGAGGAACAGGAGCAGGAACAGGAACAGGGAACGGAAGAAATGACTCTGTAACGACACCAGCGACACCATTGAACAGCAGTGCGGGAAGTAACTGCAGCAGCATTGGAAGCACAACAGCTGCGGGAGTCGGAATTCAAGCATTTGTCACCTTTGCCAATCCGTTACAGCAGACGGCAGGATCAGCAACAACAACAACAACCACAACACAGCAACAACAACAGCCGCCACCAACAACGCCAACGGTACAGTCAGGCACAGTGCAACAACCCGCGCAACAACAAAATACCATCTACGAAGATCAGTATGATATACAAAAGATGCGTGAACTGGTCACAATGGCGAAATATGCACGATGCCGTCAAAGATTTGCAGTTCCAGTCATTATGTATCGTGGCAAATATGTTTGCCGTTCGGCAACACTATCCGTCATGCCAGAGACATATGGCCGTAAGGTTGTGGATTATGCATACGATTGTCTCAGCGGTAATTATTCAGCACCCAATGGGGAGATGGAGAACGAGGCAGACACAACAGATGAGTCGCTGATCAATCACATTAATGATCCAGCACAATCACAGTTTAGCTACGATGAGGTCATCAAGAGCGACATTCAGCTGCTACACACATTAAATGTATCCACAATTGTGGATCTCATGGTCGAGAATCGTAAAATTAAATATTTTATGGCGTAAGTTGATGGATGATACCCATTAAAAATTCACTTCCTAATATTAAAAACCCTTTTCTTCTGTTTTTTGCAGCGTCTCATCATCGGAAAAAGCCGATCCGAACAAACATTATAAGAGCTTCAATTTGTTATCGCTGCCGTATCCGGGCTGTGAGTTCTTCAAGAAGTTTCGAGACAACAACTATATGGCCAAGAATCTGCATTACAATTGGAAGCAATCGTTCAATGATGCCAACATAAATATACCTAATTCGGGACCTGCTGCCGACATCGATATCATTTGGCCCGAATATCGTGACTGGGATTTAGTTTGCATAACACAAAACTATCTACGCGCCACACTCAAGTACATACAGGAGGATAACTCGGGCCTGTTAATCCATTGCATTAGCGGCTGGGATCGTACGCCGCTCTTCGTCTCTCTCGTACGTCTATCGCTGTGGGCCGACGGCCTCATCCATCAATCGTTGAGTGCCTTACAAATGGCATATTTTACATTGGCCTATGACTGGTATTTGTTTGGCCATCAACTGCCGGATCGACTCAAACGTGGCGAGGATATAATGTTCTTTTGCTTTCATGTCCTCAAATTCATAACGGATGAGGAATTTAGCATTATCGAGCATCGTAAACGCACCAAAACGTCCAGCAGCAGCGGCAGCAGTGTCATTGTCATCAAATCCGATTGTTGTGACGATGAACCGCTCAAAGAGTAAGAAGAAATTTAATTCCAGTTGATTACAATAACTTATATAAACTCCTTCTGTTACCTTATTGCAGGGACTATATATTGGCCTTCGATCAAGATAGCAACGATAGCTACTCAAACTGTTCCAACTGTGATATGTCCATAACAGATAATTTCTATGCCACAACAGCAACAGCAACAACTGCAACTGCAACAGCTACTGCAACAACAACTGCAACAACAACAACATCACCACTAGTTAATCCACTCACAAGCAGATCACCAAATCCAAAGCGGTAACAAAAAAAAAACAAATCTTATCCAATCAATCGTTGATGTTTATTAAACGTTATTGAAACTATTTTAGGTCCCGAACGAGTCCCATTTCGGTGCCCGGTTCGAATGCACGCCAACGTCAGGAGTCAGCCTCATCGAATGGCAGTTGGCAAGTTGTCACAGACACTGGCTCCATTGATTCCATGATGAATGGCAGCTATATGATGCGTTTTGTGGCACAACATAATACAAATCAACAGCAGCAATCGATGGCAGACAGCAGCAGCATCACTAGCAACATTCCAATGTGCAATGGCGGCGGCAATGGTTATCATTGCAGCACCAACACCAACAGCAGCAATCTGCCCAACAACTATACCAGCGGTGGCAATAGCAGCAGCAACAATAGCAACTGCAACAGCAACAGTAGCACCAATACCAATACGCACGGTTTCCTCAATGGTTCCTCTACCAAAGATATGGGAAATGGCAGCGCCGCCAATTCCGCCAAACATAGCATTAATTTGTAAGAACATCAAGCTATAAATCTTTTTAGATCTTTACTCATTTAAATACTCTTTCACCTTGCAGACGGAAACAACGTTTAAATGCTGTACGAGCTATATTTATACAAGCGTATGGAAAAACGATTGGACTGAAATTCAAGGAAGGCTCCTCAATGAATCTAACCACATTTATTGGCAATTTGGCAGATCAACTTTTTTAAAAAAAAATGTACTGCAAACCTGGAACCTAAGTCTGCTCCCAACAACACACAAACACACACACACACACACATACATATACACATACACATATATATGAAAGTATGCCACACACACACACTCTTTTGGTGGAACCCAACATAATCATCATCATTAAACGACTGACTGATTGTTGGGTTTCATATTATTTGGGTGGCTTTGTTGTTTGTTAGTGTTAACTTGTTAGTGCTGCGCGTGTTTTTTTTTTTTATACCATGGACTGTATTTTGTAGACATGTTGATTTACTACTACGTTCTTTGTGTGACTCTTGTTGATAATGATAATAATAATAAATAATAATCATAAACAAATTACATAAATACGTAGTAAAGAAAGTAACATAATGCAATGTACACAATGTAGCCAAGTTCCTTGCTCTGCGCCCGAAACGGATTCAAGAAAAGGAACTAAATCCTAAATAAATATTAATATATATATATACATATATCTATTTAGACAAGCAAATGTTAAACCACTCAACCGATGGGCAACAAGCAATTTGTCTGTTTTTTTTTTTATTATTATTATAATTGTTTCGGAAACTGTTTTTTGTTCAGTGATAATTATTACGAAAAAAAAAGAAAAAAAATCAAATCAGATAAAAAATTAAAACAAATTATATAAAAACCACATAGCTTTAAGTTGTAATTTATAGTAATTGTATTTTTTAAATAAACTTATTGTGCATTTGATATACAAACACTAAGACTCATTTTCCACACTACACGTTGCCGAACTACTTTTTCTTCTGCTGCTCAACCATTCATTCAGATTGATACGCTTAAGTCTGACGCGAACGTTTTTCACATAATATTTGGTACTTTTCAGTGGCACGTAGCGCAGATCAAAGTTAAGATCATTTGTTGCTTTCAGTTTGGTTGCGGTTGCCTTTTGACGTTTCTGTCTACCTTTTCGGCGTTTTGGTTCTTCTGCTTCGATCACTTGATGCACTTCTAGCGGTTCCAGTACGACTTTAAGAAGTTCCTCAGGTGGCTCTAACTGCTCGTCAATTAGTTCTTCCGGCTTCATATCATGCTTTCCCATCTCAAACTGTATCGCTGGTTGCGCTTTAAACAGTTCCACTGGCACCACTTCAAACAGTTCTTCTGGCTCCTCTTCATACAGTTCTTCTGGCTCCACCTCTAACCGTTCCAAAAGCTCCCCTTCAAGCAGTTCATCGGGGTCTTCTTTAAGCTCTAGCGATTCCGACGTATCTCTTAGAGACTCCTCAGTTTTCTCATTCTCTGCTCCTGGCTGTTGCATGCCACTGACACTACTAATGATCAGATTGCTCTCCTCGTTATTGACAATAATGGGTGAAGAATTATTTAAGGCAATGTTATTCGGGCTCGTTTCGTTGGGCAACTCCTTGAAGCCTATTTTTTTAAGGAATTTATCGTATTCTTTATGCACGGTATCCACTTCCATTGAACTAAGTTCTTCGATGCCCCGACTATTCCGTTCGGCATGAAATATGGCATCGAGGATATCAACCTCTAAACGTCTTTGCTGCTCCGTCGACAGCTGTTCCACAAGTGACATCTGGCTGAGAATGAATTTTTGGGCTGAGCTGATTGTCTTTCCTTCGAGCGCGGGTGGAACCTCCATTGTCACATTAATTGCTTCAATGACTTTGCACAGGTTATCCGGTATTTGATGGCTAGCCATAGCCAGGGATGCACAGAGCGGTCGCAATACTTTCCAACGCCATTGCAGCTCCTCAACGGAAAAAGGTGCACTAAGCTGGTAGCCCTCGTAACCCTTGTTGAAGACCTTGGCTACCTCCTGCCAACCCCACTCTTCGTATTCCTTGTCATCTCGCGGGGCAAAAGTATTACTGATTAGATATGGATATTTGTGGAGTAGCTTTAAGAGGCGAAGATCGTTTAACACTATTTGCGCATATGGGTTTGTATTAGAGATGTTGATTTCTATTTTGGGACAACCATCTTGTGAGTCGTTGGAGTCCATTTAAAATAATTTACGCACTTAAGCGAAATTTTTCTAGTTTTTTTTTTGTTAATTATTTTTTTTGATTCCTTTCAATTAATAATAAAACAGAGATTGAAAAATAAGCTAACAAACTATTGATACGTGTTCTATTTTCTCATCACTTCTAGTGATGGCTTACCTTAGTTCCATACCTAATTATAAATTGCGATTAATCGTTTAAGGGGTTTCGTAATGGGTTTTAATTGCTGCCAGAGCATTTTTGATGTAACTTAAATGTTTCTATTTTCATACACAGTTTAAAAAAATAATTAACGCATTGTGGCTGTTTGTCGTATTTATCTGTTAGCCAAAATTAATTTAAATTTGAATTTTATAAGACAATTGCTAGGTGCTATAGGCCCACGTATTTGACTTGACCTTCCACTTTAAATTATAGTATATATGCCGTCATTCCTTAATTGTTACTGTTATCTAAACCCCACAAGATTTTTGTAAATTAATCTGAATGTAAGAGCCACTGTGAATATCAAAATCTAAAAAATTCCAACTAGAAATCAATTCAATATGTATTTTGCTAGTTAATGAGCTTTTGCTTCTAACATGGACAAATATACAAATTTTGTTTAATAATTTTCTGTTGTATAAAATACATTTTTTTTCGCATTTTTGTTACGAATAATGATTGCTTCAATTATTTTGCACAGGGTTTCGGTTGCAAGATTTTCCAGCACGAGTCGATATTTCTGCGCATCTGCGACTCATCTCTAAATAAGCACTTCTACGAACTACAAGTTCCAAAAATTGTTCAATGTTCATTTTATTCATTTCAGGGGTGTCTTTATGTTTTGCTAACATTTATGCGCTACCCAGCACTACTTTTTAAGCATCTGCCGGTGATTTGAGGCAACCGTGTACACAATTTACACACTTATTTCGTATTATTTAATAGTATACTGTAAGTTGAAAAGTTAAAAACTAATCGCCAAGATGAGTGGCGGCACAATGTTGTATGGCGGCGATGAAATTGGTGCCTTAGTATTCGATCCGGGCCACCATTCGCTACGCGTGGGCTACGCTCAAGAGGATTCGCCCAAAGCTGAAATACCTTCTGTTGTTGGAATCGGAAGCAGCAGCAGCAGCAGTGCACCCGATACCAATCTTGATCCAGAGACGAAAACTGATAATAATGTAACACCAAACAGTGAGTACAGTTTGTAATGTTTCTTTTTTGCGTCCACCGAACCCCCAACCCCTTCTCTCTATTGTTCAGACGGCGACGCGCGAAAATATTATGTGGACACGAACTATGTGAATGTGCCACGATCGCAAATGGAGGTGCAAACGTACATGAAGGATGGCATGATTGACAATTGGGAGCTCTTTGAGAAGGTTATCGATTATGCGTATGCCAATGTCATACAATCGGAGCCAGAATATCATCCGGTACTCTTCTCGGAGGCATCTTGGAATGTGCGAAACAATCGCGAAAAGCTAACAGAGCTCATGTTTGAGAAATACAATGTGCCAGCCTTTTTTCTCGTGAAGAACGCAGTGTTGGCCGCATTCTCCAGCGGACGTGCCACTGCTCTAGTGGTGGACAGTGGTGCGACACACACCTCAGCTGTGCCCGTCCATGAAGGTTATGTGCTATCCCAGGCAGTGGTGAAGTCACCGCTTGGCGGTGATTTTCTTTCCCGCCAGTGTCGACAACATTTAGAGAAGCATAGCATAGATTTGTCGCCCGTGTATAAAATTGCTTCCAAGGATGTTGTCAAGGAGCGTGACAATGCACGATTTTCACTGCGCAAATTGCCCGAGAATCTCACGCAATCGTGGCAAAACTATATGGTGCAACTGATGATGCAGGACTTTCAAATGAATGTGCTCCAGGTGCTGGAGAATCCCTTCGATGAGCGTGTCGCCTCCCAAATACCTATGGTACACTATGAATTCCCCAATGGCTATCATCAGGATTTTGGTTCGGAGCGTTTTAAGATTGCTGAAAGCCTCTTTGACAATGCAATGCTTGGAGCGGGGCAACTGGCGTCCACCAGTGTGGGCATGTGTGATGCCGATGTGAGATTATCGCTCTTTGGATCCGTTGTGGTTACGGGTAACATCAGATAATTTGATTTAAATCACATCATATTCAGTTTTTTTTCTTTCTGATTTTAGGTGGCAACACACTGCTGCAAGGATTCCCCGAGCGGCTCAATCGAGATTTGCAACTGCGAGCTCCATCAAATACACGCTTGAAAATGATTTCTGCCAATGGGAGCGTTGAGCGACGATTTGGTGCTTGGATTGGTGGTTCAATCCTGGCCAGCATTGGCACCTTTCAACAAATGTGGATATCATCGCAGGAATACGAGGAGGCTGGCAAGAGCCAAGTCGAGCGAAAGTGTCCCTAAATTGACAGCAATACGAATTCCAATTTCCAATTGTAAAGATTTGAAAAAACCCCTACGATGCTAAAAATCATATGTCAACTATTTAATGTGCATCTTCAGTTTCCTAATGAGCTGCTCAAACGCATCGATAAATCTACTTTTGAATTATATTTCGCAGAATTGTAGATTATTGTTATTTATGCAAACATGTCGAGACAAACTCAAACAAATGACAATTTCTCCCCTTAACTCTTAATATACAAATTTTGATAACATTGCTGCTCTTTAATTTAAGAAAATATATGGTTTAAAATGAAACTTTTAACTAGTTTAACCAGCGGTAAATTACCCAAAACCTTTTGTCTTTTTTTCAGCTTTTTATTTAGCTGTTTTGAAGCTTTTTTTTTGTTTGTTTTTGGGATTTTAAGGTGCTTCAACAATAAGGGGGCCGGCCTCACAAATTTGAATGAAAGCACAAAAAGGACATTTTTAAGGGAAATAAATTTGATTAAATGTACAACCTAAAAGTATGCTTCGTCTTGACTTTCTGCTGTTCATTTGTGTTCAGACCTTTTTAGATACGACCTTCTATTGGTCGAAACAACAGTATTAGTTATATTTAAAGTTTTTTTTTGGTTTTAGAAATAGTTTCACAATACACAATATAAAGCAAAATTACACGCCATAAGCTTTATAAAGTATTATTAATTTATTAATTGTGCGGAATATTTTGTAAGTTTAAGTCTGAGCACTTGTAGCTGTTTGTGTTTGCGTTTGTGTTTGATTTTCTGGTTTGATAGTGAATTCTTTTTTGCTGCTGCCCGGCTCCAGTTCATACGTAATGGAGATGGAGTGAAGCTTTGGCATACGTTTCTTGGATATTTTTTTTGCATTTGCAGGCATAATGAGTGGTTTTTGGTGCCGGATTGTATCTCTGGTTATTTGGGTGCACAGCTTTAAGAAGCGTCACATGGCGCCGGACATGGTATTGTTGCAAACGCATTGCTGTCAAAGGTTGGAGAATCGGTTAGGTTCAAGATTATGTAGAGTGTTGTTTAAGTGTTTCAACTTACCTTGGCATTCAGAATATCCTCGGACCAATCCTCCTTGGCAATGCGTCCCACAGCATTAACTAAGATTTGCTTTACTTTAGCCACATTCTCCGCAAAGGTTTTGAGCACATCTTGGACATTGACACCCTCGCAGCCCATGCGCCAGCAATCATAATCTGTGGCAATGGCCACCGACCCATATAACAAACCCGCCTCCTTGGCTAGCACAACTTCGGGACAGGTTGTCATATTGATTAAATCACCGCCCCATTGACGAAACATATTGCTCTCGGAGCGTGAGGAGAATCTTGGTCCCTCTATGGTCACAATTGTTGCCTTATCATGCGCCTCAAAATTCAATTCCTTGGCTGCATCGAGCAGCGTTTTGCGGGTACGCTCACAGAATGCCGGATACATGGGCAGATGGCAGACACCCTTGGCGCCCGCATGCTCCCCATCATAGAACGTCTGATGACGCTTTGTGGTGCGATCTATGAAGTCATGGGGCACAACCAGATTACCTGGCTGAATGTGCTCCCTAAGGGAGCCACAGGCTGTGGACACAATCAGATGTGTGCAGCCGATCTGACGGAGGGCCCAAATATTGGCACGATAATTCACTTTCGTTGGCATTATATCGTGTTTGCGTCCATGACGAGCGAGCAGGACGCACTGCACCCCTCCGATTTCACCTTCGATTAATACATCTGATGGCGCACCGTAAGGCGTCTCAATTGCCTTCTCTTGACGCTTCTCCAAGATGTCTGGATCATCTAGGCCAGAGCCACCAATAATGCCAATCTAAACACAGGTACAAAATAAAATTTACATAAATTGATCTATGTATAGGATTTTATGTATACAGAAACGCCTGCACTCACTTTAACCGGGATCGGATCCAGATTGGTGTCTTTGCACTTAATGTGAATCATTCTCTAAGAATACGACGAAGATGTGTGAACGCTACAGAACGGATTAAAATGTGCTTAAGGAACTTGTCGCTGTCTCCGCGCCGATAGCGTTTTATAGCTGATAAGATGTCAAAAGTGCAACGCAGCTGGAAAAAGTGCGGCATATTGGTTAGCAGAAAAAGCATCTATCATAAACGAACTTAAAGTCAATAAACCTCATTACCAAAAAAAAAAAATGTTGCCTATTGTATAAGCTTCTTGAATATTAGCTCAAACTTTAAGGCAAAAATATTCAATCGTCATATATAGTATTTTAGGTGTAAAGCAATACAAATTCGTAGCAACCTCAACTTTAAAGCTCAGCCTCTCAGTTATCAGAAATTAAATTTCACATTTACCAACACTTGACAAACATTGTCTGGCCACATTGAGTTGACAAATGTAAACAGCTGTTGCCATGCAAGCCACACGTGCTGAAATTTAAGAAAGCCAATAATAATGGAATTTGAATCAGATTTACCGGGTAACGATATTGACGATATCGAAGATTTAATATCAGCCGATGATATTAAGCCACGTGAGCGATATGAGAACAAGAAAAGCGTTACAGTGCGCGCCAAAAAGCGAGCGCCAATCAAACCGACGCTAAACGATGACGACAAAGAAGAGACGCTGCCACAGAAGACAATCCATGAGAGTGTTATACCCGGCACACAAAAGGTATATGTGAAGACATGGGGCTGTGCCCACAACAATTCTGATTCGGAATATATGGCTGGACAACTGGCGGCATTTGGTTATAATCTAAGTGGCAAAGATGAGGCAGATTTGTGGCTGCTGAACAGCTGTACCGTGAAGAATCCCTCGGAGGACACATTCCGGAATGAGATCGAGTCGGGTATGCGCAATGGCAAACATGTCGTTGTGGCCGGCTGTGTGCCACAAGGTGCTCCAAAATCGGACTATCTCAAGGGATTATCTATAATTGGTGTCCAGCAAATCGATCGTGTCGTCGAGGTTGTCGAAGAGACGCTCAAAGGACACAGCGTTCGTCTGCTGCAAAACAAGAAGGTTCATGGACGTCGCGTTGCTGGTGCCGCTTTGTCCCTGCCAAAGGTGCGCAAGAATCCGCTCATCGAGATCATCTCGATCAACAGTGGTTGCCTCAATCAATGCACCTACTGCAAAACGAAGCATGCTCGCGGCGATCTGGCCAGCTATCCCCCTGCTGAGATAGTCGAACGTGCTCGTCAATCGTTTGACGAAGGTTGCTGCGAAATCTGGCTTACATCGGAGGATACAGGCGCTTATGGACGTGATATTGGCAGTTCGTTGCCGGAGCTGCTTTGGCAACTAGTGGAGGTTATACCAGAGCATTGTATGCTGCGCGTCGGCATGACTAATCCGCCATACATACTGGAGCATTTGGAAGAGGTTGCCAAGGTGTTGCAGCATCCGCGCGTTTATGCATTTCTCCATGTGCCCGTCCAGGTAAGCACTTAATGGGAAATCCATTATATAACTATAATCTAAACATTTTCTTTGTTCACGCAGAGCGGCAGTGATTCGGTGCTTGGTGAGATGAAGCGTGAGTATTGCCGCAAGGACTTTGAGCATGTGGTTGATTTTCTGCGGGATCGTGTGCCGGGCTTAACAATTGCCACCGATATTATTTGTGGCTTTCCCACGGAGACGGAACAGGACTTTGAAGAGACAATAACGTTGTGCGAGAAATATCGTTTTCCCAGCCTATTTATCAATCAGTTCTTTCCGCGTCCCGGCACTCCGGCTGCCAAAATGGAACGCATACCAGCAAATCTGGTAAAGAAGCGCACAAAGCGTCTAACCGATCTCTTCTACAGCTACGAACCATATGCGGGACGCGAAGGTCAGGTCTACACAGTGCTGGTAACAGAAATCTCGCATGACAAGCTGCACTATGTTGGACACAACAAGAGCTATGAGCAGGTGCTGCTGCCCATGCGTGACAACTTGTTGGGAACGCGCGTTCGTGTACGCATCACATCCTCCAGCAAGTTTAGCATGATGGCTGAGATACTGGATGAGGAGCAGGAATGGACACGTTGTGCCAATAGCAAACCGACGGAGTCAGAGACCATAATCAACAAGAGCAGCAGTTGGGGAGAGCGCGCTTTTGGCATTGCTCTAATGATTTGTGCTGTTGGTTATTTGTTGCAGTTGCTCTTCCGATTATTAAGTCAGTAAATATAACAAAAAAAAAAAAAATACAATCGCAGCAAGTTTCTTGAATTGATAATTTAAGTAACGATTTCCACTTAAGCCTAGAATTGTATTGTTTTGGCCCCCCAACATTTCAATATTCATCGGAGGGTTCTGTGCCAAAATAGCGATCGCCAAAGTTACCAATACCAGGTATAACATAGAACTTGCTATTTATTTCTGGATCCACAGCGGATGTAACAATTTTCACCTAGAATCAAATAGATATGTAAGTTTATATAGGATTGGTTTAAAGATATATATTTGCTTACCCTGGGAAAAGCATAGGCAATTGAATGAACACCAATTTCGGCCATAAGTAGTGAGGCTAGAATTATGTTCTCTTCGGGCACATCGTGGTCGAGCAGCACACGGATGGCCATCATGGCTGCAGCACCTGTCGCCACCGTCGCATCCATAAGTATCACTTTAAAGTCTTTTATATCTTTGGGCAGCCTCAGATAGTAAAGCTCTGGCTCGCCAGTCTTCAGATTCGTCTGGATTAGAATCTTGCCAATGCGTATGTCCTTGCAAACATCACAAACGGCTTGCTCCATGGTTTCACCAGCTCGCAAAATGGATACACCACAGATTTTACGCGATTCCATGCGTCTGCCCTCATAGAGAACACCCTGTGGCGTCTCCACACACGTCGCCTTGAAGGGAAACAAACTCAACGCATATTCAATCACTAATCGTATGAGACGTTTCGAATAGAAGATGAACTCGTCCCTTGACGTATTCTTGCAGCGTATAAATGTGTGCAGACCCTTGATCTGTGGCGTTGGATGCAGTAAATGCAATGATTCTGGCCTTGGCTGATCCTTGTACGAGTTGGCCAATGTTTCGCGTAGCTTAAAGCCGCGCTGAAGTTAAAGCAAAAAATAGATTAGTTAGTTATTCAATTCAATGTTCAAAGTTATTTTACCAATTGAAGTTGGGTGTGAACGTGTTGCACTATTAGAGCAATTGCCACTGTATTCTCGCCACCTCGTGGCACTATAATGTCGGCATGCGCCATTGTTGGTGCTATATAATTAGCATAGGAAGGCTTCACCATGTTCAAGTATTGCTTAAGCACACCTTTTAAGTCGCGTCCGCGTTGTGAGATGTCACTAAAGAAAAAAGATTTATGTTTGAGATTCTTTCTATGTTTTTGTTTTGGTTTAGTTACACTTACCGCTTTAGCCTTCTGGCCAAACGAATGTCTGGATCTGTGTCAACGAAAATCTTCATGTCCAGCAGCTTTAACACTTCGGGACTGTGAAACGTAAGTATGCCTTCAAATATGATGACATTGGCGCCATACATGGTTTTCTGTTACAACAAAAGATTTATAGTACTTTCAATCACTTAAAAATGTTTGCCAACTCAAACTAACCGTTTGACTTTCACGACCATGCGTTACAAAATTGTACACTGGTACTTCGACTTTGCGACCCTCTTTCAGTTTGGTTAGGACATCGATAAGTAGCTCAATGTCAAAAGCATCTGGATGATCAAAATTGTATTCATTAAGTATTGCCTGCTGATGCTGTTTCTCATTTAAAATCTGCAAAAGAGTTATTAAGGTTTGGTTACTCCAATCTCAGCTATCGCATTGTTAAGTTCTCACCTTGTAGAAACAATCCATGGACAGAAGTGTAACCCAAGGCACATCTAAGCTTTCGATGATCTTTTCTGCGACAGTTGTTTTGCCAGATGCACTGCCACCGCAAATGCCTGAAAACCAATGAAGATCAAATTTATAGATAAACGTTTAAGCGGCAAAGAAATTATAAACGCACCTATGACAAAGGGTTCCACCTGCTGGCCGGCACAATTGTACCATGGTGGTCTGCCTGCTGTATAAATGGTGCGATTGTTTGCCCGGATAATGCATTCGGACGGATTTGCAGTGGTTGTCTGATTGCCAATCGATGTGGTACGTTGTCTTCTTGCCGATCTACGCAGCGCTGATTCAATAGCTGATTTTGCCGGCACTGTTGTTGGCGATGCTGGACAGCAGTTGAGTTCGCCACCCGTTCCAGCACCAGGATCAATAAATATTGGTTCAGTTACATCGGAGCGGTCATCGCTACAAAAAAAAAGAAAACAATCATTAAAGTATAAGCCAACGTTTCGATGACAAAAACAAATATATATGACGTTTAATAACCATGACCAGTTGAACATAGAATTTAATTTCAAGTGCTTGTCATAAACAAACTGCACGTAATAATAAAATCAAAGTATATATAAAAAATTGCTCTCACTTTCGTTTAATGGCTCAAGATAAGATTCATTGGCACGCGACTTCAAAAACAAAACTCACATTGTTTTTTTTTTATGGTTCATTTTTGTGAACACACATCATGTCCAGAAATATGGTACTATACACGGTTATCTTTTAAACACGAAATACAAAGCACGTAATGCGCAATTTTTGGCGAATTCTGATTAAAAGTGACTAACTAGATTAATGGTTTAATTCCAGTGGGTTTGTTTAAATTATATGTACAGTTTGCCAACTATTTGTTTACAATATGTGAAAATTTTTGATTTTTTCGCTTTAGAGCTATAGGGAGACACTGGTTGTTGTGGAAAATTTTTATTTTTATTTTTTATAAGTAATTCAGTCAATTATCTCTTAGACCTATTAAACAGAACTTAGAAAACATTAACATTAACAAAGAACACTTAAAAATACTAACAAGCCACTAAATTCAACTGCCAACTAAATGTTTACACACCCACGTTTTTGGTGCATTTCGTTGTGAGATTTGTATGAAATTCGTATGTACAGTTACATTTAATTAAATGAAAAATGCTTAGAATCATAAAAGTCCAAATTTTTTTGCGCAGATCGCTTGCCAATGAAATGAAGAATAATTGTGGAATCACCATATCTCGAGAATGTGGCCTATATCCGTTTTACGTACCAATAAAAAAAAACGGCACCAGACGTTGAATTTTCAAGGGATTTCAACGTCTGGTGCCGTTTTTTTTTTTATTGGTACGTAAAACGGATATAGGCCACATTCTCGAGATATGGTGATTCCACAATTATTCTTCATTTCATTGGCAAGCGATCTGCGCAAAAAAATTTGGACTTTTATGATTCTAAGCATTTTTCATTTAATTAAATGTAACTGTACATACGAATTTCATACAAATCTCACAACGAAATGCACCAAAAACGTGGGTGTGTAAACATTTAGTTGGCAGTTGAATTTAGTGGCTTGTTAGTATTTTTAAGTGTTCTTTGTTAATGTTAATGTTTTCTAAGTTCTGTTTAATAGGTCTAAGAGATAATTGACTGAATTACTTATAAAAAATAAAAATAAAAATTTTCCACAACAACCAGTGTCTCCCTATAGCTCTAAAGCGAAAAAATCAAAAATTTTCACATATTGTAAACAAATAGTTGGCAAACTGTATGTATATGTATGCCGAAGTAAGAAATTTCCATTCCTTTGTGTTGGGAACTTATATTTGCATCTTTTCATTTTAATTTTACTCTTTTTTTCACATACAAAGCGAGCATATCTATATTGGATATATTAAACTATAAACCTACATGCAATGTATATATTATTTGAATTTCATTTATTTTCCATACGCAAAGTCTAGACAGTGAACATACAAACAAACATATGTGTATATATGAGTACATGATTCGAGACACAGAATATAATGCAAGAATGTGCCTTAAAGTAAATAGAAAATAGTAGAATTGGATCAACATAAAATAAATGCGAATGCATTTCTACAAAATGTTTATTGATGTTCAAGCTGATGTTTACAAAAATACCCATTTATTGTATGCAGATCTTATGATTGAGTTGCTTCAAAAATGATTCGCAAGCAGTTTTTAAGCATGTGGTTTTACTGTATATGTATGTTTGTATAAGCATATGACGGTAGTTATGTAAATAATTGACGATAAGGTTATTCGAAAGCCTGATAGCAAAGTAATTATCCAATTATTTACCTTCTGTTATTTACACAAAATGAGGTTATATTTATAACAGTGAAATCTAAGACACTACCCCTGCAGACATTTTAATTCTGACCAGGGCAGACTAACCTCAAATAACCTATGCACAACCTATCCAGACAGACAATGTGACGCTATTTCAGATGCTTACTTTAACATGTGCCGTTCATTGCACTTATTGTTGTTGTTGTCCGTGAGTTTTTCACATTGTAATTTCTGCTACGATATATTCGCAATATTATCGCAGCAATTGCTGCTTAAGCAATTTTTCTTGTTATTTATAGTTTAACTACGTCTGTGATGTATATGTGTATGTATTTATGTAAGAAATCCGTATATAATATAAGTATGTACGTGCAGAGACATTGACATGCAACAATTGAAAATGGGCTTAAAGGAATAAAATGGAATGAAAAGGGGACATCGTACCGTGCTTATTTCACGTGTTGCGACCAACAGGTTGGCAGCCCTACAGGCAGGACACACACAAATGAAATGGAAAGAGAGCGAGAGATGGGAGAAAATTACCTGTGTGCATACAAATTGAAACACAAAAGGTGATGATGGCAGAAAACGTGGCTTGATCGCAGCCATATTGAAACAAAAACAAAAGTCGCCACAGAAGCATTAGATGACGCTATACCATACATGTACGTGTAGCTGTTTTATATTTGCGATGCCAACCCGACAGCACGACTGATATTTCATTTCAACACACAATGACACAATGATAAACGATATTAAAAAAGAACGTTAATTAAACACACAAAAACATACTCAAGAGGGTAACAACAAAACAATTAGAGCTTGCGTGAATACAAATGTATGTAGTAGTGTGTCTGGGTAAAATGGGAAATGAAACAACAACAGATGATACACCAAACAATTATAGACTCATACATACATAAATACGAACATATACATATGCATACAATACATACATACATGTAAAATTAATTGTGAATAAAAATGCAAATGATTTACATGTGACTGTGACCGTTGCTTTTTTCTGCAGCCTTAACCTTTTCCTTCTTCAGCTGTAGCTGTCGCTGTTGTTGTTGCTGCTGCTGCTGTTGTGTTGTTGTTGTTAGTAAGCCGGCTGATGCAAATACGAGTGGAGGTGATGTCGATGAATTTCCATTCGTAGCGACATCTTTGTTGCTATTTATATTGTTATTATTTGTCCTACTGCATAAAAACGTGATGCTGCTCATTTTAGAGACAGAGAGAGAGCCAAAATGCGACTTAACGTTTGCAGCGTAGCACAATTTTAGCTGCTAAATGGGTCAATCACTCGCACACACACACACAGACACGTAGACACGCACACACACACGCGCAGGCAAGCAGACAGCGCACTCCCACATACGACGTCGGCAGCAGCAGCTTTCGCATATGATGTGATTTTTACTGGAGCTACTTAATGTAGCGTGCTTATTACTTTATATATTTATTTTTTATTATTGTTGTGATCTTTATTTGGCATTTAAATGTTTGGCAGCTGTTGGTTGTGAATACCGGCACCGGTTAAGTAGAAAGCAGCGTGCAGCAATCGCGCTTGGAGAACGACTGAAAAATGTGAAGTTTCTGTGTGAAGAATTTGCAATCGGGGAACCGCTGTCTGTTTTTTCAGTGTGTCTGCCCGTCGATTCGCAGAGCTAAGGTTGAAAGCAACTGACAACGTCGACGAAGGTACAGCCGAAAGGTAGAGCAGTCACTTTTTGTCGTTGTTGTGTTTGTTTGTTTGCTGTTGTTGTTGTTGTATCTGCCGCTGCGTTGCGTTATAACTTTGTTGGATTTTTATTCTGCTGCAGCGCCGCGACGTTCGAATTTTAGTATCGAATAAAATTGAATTTGGCATATATATGTGAAAATGTACATATGTGCGTACATGTATGTATCTACATGTACTTTAGATATCTAACAGAACCACGCTATATCACACGCTTAATTATATATAGATATATAATAGATATGTATATGTAAATATATGTATGTAATATATATTTTTCTTTAAACATGCATGTGAGTATCTGCATACATGGGTAATTTGTTGTTGTTGTGATTAGATTAGACGATTTTTTTTTATTGCGTGCTCAACTGCTCAAAAAGGTGATGAATGAGTTTTGGGTGGTGGATTTGTGCGCTTCACTATTGTCACCACTTTGTATTCATATATTTGTTACCTGTCGGAACTCGCGGAACTTGCTGGGTTGTAAAATTTGATTTGTTTTGTCTGAATTGCAGACATATTTCCTCAGTTTTGAGAGCTGCTGCAATTGCAAAGCGTCGGGAACGATTAGAACCACGCGGTGATTGCTGTGTCGTCTCTCTTTCTCGCTCGCTCTCCGTAAATAATTGAACATGTACACATGCCGTAGGTCTTGAAAACGTGCGCAGCTGCGTTGATTTTGTAAAATGGCCATGATGCATGTAATGAAGCTGTTTGTAGTATATATGTTATAGTAATTGAATAAATTATAGATTCATTAAAAGTCTAAGCTATTTAGCATTATTGGAAGTGGGAATTGAGGGTAGATTGTTCAGCTGTTTGTAAATGAAATATGCAAAATAAAGCTACATATGTCTATCCAACACTACTACGAAAACTCGAGTCAGCTGTTTCCTCTTTTGTGGTGGCTGGTCAATATATTGCGATGGGCATTCAACAAATCGTCAATTCTGATGCTTACTTTGAAAATGGTAAAACAACAATATTTCATCGAAAAATACAATGAACAATAAATAAATGAGCGAGCGTTCAGTAACAATCTTATATCAACTAAAGAAGGTTCTCGGCAAAGCGATAACTCAATCCAGTGACTGCTGCTAGTGATGAGTAACAGTTACCTTAACATCGCACCATCTCGAATGCAATTGCGGACGCAACAATATCAGATAACTTCGTTGAATGTCCAGCCCTGGCAGTGGACAAAAACTTTTATTTTAATCAATTGTTTATGTTGTGTAGAAATGAAAATGGATTAGTTGTGTGCTTTTCTGGTGCTTATTTTTAATTAGTATGGCCTATATAAACATCGCAGAATGGACGCCCGACCAAGTAACAGACTGGATCCGAGGTAAATAAATTGATAGCACCCATTAACAGGTCAAGGAAAAGTGCAGCAACAACATCATCAGCAGCAACAACAACAACAGCAACAGCACAGCATTCCTTTCACATCCCACTTTTAATGAGAATAAATTTTTTTTCGTATAGGTCTCGACGAATCCATGGTAGGCTATTTATACGAATTTTCAAAACACGAAATCGGTGGACGTGCCCTGCTCAATATACGGCCATATGAGTTGGAAAATTTGGGCATGAAGGCCATTGGACGGCAGGAAATTGTCCTTGAGGCCGTTGAGACTCTTCGCAACTTTGTAAGTGCAGGGAAACCAACAAGTGTTTCCCCCCTTTGACCCAATTGAAAAATTGCCTCAACTAATAATATATTTCATATCTTTCAGCACTATCACCTTAAGAATGATAATCTACAGTTTATGGCGTTGCATGTTGGCACCGCGGCACGCAATTTGCATCGTGAGTTGGCCAAGAATCATGCAGATAGCACAAAGATTGACACTCGGATGCTGCACGACATAACGAGGACAATTGCAACGCTTAAACCATTGATAGGGAATTTGGAACGGTCGCCGTTTCGCAACCAGGACATGTATCGTGAATATTGTGGCAATGTGTTGCGTTGTGGCTTGGAGCTGGCGACAATTGCGCTCAGGGATCGCTTTGCCGAGCGTCCGGTGGTACAGATTCGAGCAACGGCCGAGCGTTTGGAACGACTAGCGAATTTCATCATACAGGATATTTCGGATCCAATGGTATTGCAGCCGGCATCACTTAATCTGGTGACGCTGAAGAAACGTGAATCCGATTTGGGTTTCAATATCGAGTCCAGTTACAATGGCATCCATCTGGTCACAGATATCAAATACAACTCACCCGCTCACAATTCGGGCAAGATTGAGGACGGCGATGAGATTGTGCAGATTAACTATCAGACCGTTGTTGGTTGGCAACGCAAAACGGTGCTCCATCATCTTTGCGAAGCGTTGCCCGATGTGGTGCTAACGGTTAAGAAGCGACCAAAGCACACCAAGATGTATGGTCAGATCTATATGCAGCCTTATCGATTGCCCAGCAAGAAACGCAATATGGGTAGTCGCTGGGCAGATAATCTACCCAGTCCCAGTCCACGTGCCGCCTTCCTCACCTTGGAGACAACCCAGCCCAGCAAAGTACCCAACAGCGAGGTGGAGGAAGGAGTTGGAGGAGGAGGAGGAGGAGGCGGCAGTAGTGTCAAGGTGCCAGAGCTGGTGCGAGAGTTGGAGAGAAAGAAGCGAGATGGGGGGGTTCAGGTGCAGGTGCATACTGTTGCCTCCGATTCAGATTCCAGTTGCAGTGATATACCCACACCCACCGATCCCAAATCGGTTAGTCGCGAGATGCGTTTGTATTATCCGAAGCCGAGAGCTCTGCTCCAGCGACGCAATACGATATGCGGGGATGAGTTTCTCAGTCAGAAGCATCCGCATTTGGTCATACCCTCGTGGCATGAACGCAAACTGGGCGCCAATGGTGGCGAAGGCGGTGGCAGTGGCAGTGGCGTCGTTGGTGGTAACAACCACAATAGTCCCATCTGTGATCCGGGATCGCCTAGCATACGCGATAAGAGCATCTCGTTTGGCTATGGCCTAGAGATAGCGCCACGACCGACGACCTGCATCGGATTGGCGGTCAGCGATAGTGCGGATACAGCCAAGCGGCTGTTCAACGAGGCACGCAAACTGAAGCAGCTGACGGAGGCCGGATTGGAGTCGCAGCAACAGTTGCGGCTCCTGGATCGCTATAAGCCTGGTGTGAGCAAGGTGGTGCGCTTTGATGCCAACATGAAGGTGGAGGATTATGTGGTCAAGAACGAGAAGTTTACGTGCAATGTGGAAAACACCATACTGGAGACCTTTGAGCCCATACCATTTGCGGATGAGGGCGATGAGGATGCACTGGAAACGTTGCGCACCTTTGCCGGCGAGACCAGTGCCGAGCTGATCCAGGCCATGGAGTTGGCCACACGTGAAACGCCGCCGCTGGCGGAGGCAATCAATACGCCACTTATCCAACAGCAGGCAAATCGTCGCGGTCGTCTAGACAAGAGTCACAGCACGCCGGCTTACGATAACTCTGGCGAGGAGGGAGGTGGTGGAAGTGGTGGTGGTGGTGACAAAGGCAATACTGGCGGCGATTCTGATACTCCACCGCCGGCGGTTGAGCCACGCAAGGAGTTCTTGTTGGTGACACCACCAGCACCGCCGCCACGTCCACGCAAGCAGAGGGATCTGACGCCACCGGTTGTGCCACCACCGCCACCCAAACCAGCGAGCATGCAGCAGCAGCAGCAGCAGCAGCAACAACAACAACATGCAGCAACTCCAGCAATTGTCGAACAGGAGATTAGTGAGCTACTCACGCCCAGCAAGACGCGTACCTTGACCCTTAAGAAGAAACATAGCCTGATGGCCAAGCGGAGGAACACGAATCTAAAGCTCCTGGGCACTGGTGATATCCAGGGTCATCTCTATAGGCGTACAAAGAATCAGCGAGGCGTCACATATTGGGCACGCATCTATTTTGTGATGTTGGACACGATTCTATATGGATTTCGGAGCAAGCAGAGCACGAGTGCCAGCTTGGTTATATTTCTGCCCGGGTTCACCGTCTCGTTGGCCAAGGAGGTGCATTCGAAGCCGCATGCCTTTAAGGTGTATCATACGGCAAAGAGTTTCTATTTTGCAGCCGAATCATCGGATGCACTGAATCAATGGGTGGAATTTCTACGTCTCGCGTCGCAAAAGTTGCCCGTCATATGCAGTGCAACATGCAGCAGCAAGGATCTGTATTCGGAGAACGAAAGTTCGGGCGAGGAAGAGAACGATGTGCTAATCAATACGAATCTTTGTACACCATCGCCGCAGGCAACGAAAGATGTGATCGCCACATTGGCTGCCTCGAACTCAACGACGCCCACAAGCAGCTTGAGCAGCAATAGCTTGAAAAATGATCGTGGCTATTTTGATTCGTTGAGAAAGTTCACCATGGGCACATTCAAGAGCAATGCGGCGAAGAGCAGCTCCAGCGATATACCAGTACCCACCGCCAATTTTCAAACATTTCGCAAAGTGCCCGGCGGCAGTTGTGGCATACAGATTGGTGCCAATACACCCGGCTATCATGATCCGGCGCAACCACCTACCACATTGGCTTTGCCACCAGCTAAAGCTGGCAAGGATCAGTCGTCGTCGTGTTCGTCGTCGTTGACACGCAAGCTCTCACGCAGCTCCAGTCGCAGTTCGGAGATGAGCACCACCTCCACCAGCATGGGTCCACCAAATTCGCCTGCGCCCACGTTGAGCTCGTTGCAGCAGGGTCAAAGCTATGAGGAGGAGGATGAGGATGAGGATCAGCAGACCAGCACCAGTCCGAGTCCAAGTCCCAGTCAAAGTGCCAGTCCCAGCCAGAGTCAAAGTCCCAGCAGCAAATCCAGTTTAAAGAAGGTGCCCTATCAATATCTGCACGCCTCCAATCCCAATCTTGAGGTCTTTGAATTCAATCATTCGCATACGAAAACCTTTTTTGCCAAGAAAGCGGTTGGCATATGTGGCGGCGGTGGTGGTGGTGTTGTTGGCAATGACGGCACCCTCGATCCACATCATCAGACAAACAATATCCAAGGCTATATGACCCTTAAGGATCTTATGTTGCGCAAGCAGCTGGAGGAATCACAAGAGATGTACAATAATCGTGTGCATCTCGGCGTGGAGAAGCATAATCGTCATCTGCGCACCGATTCCAATGCCAGTCAACAGACTACAACTGGTGCGGGAGCGGGAGGAGGAGCAGCAGCAAACACTATTAAACCAGCACCTGGCAATGGCGAGAAGCTGGCAAAGATTCAAAGCTGGAGTTTGCCCAAGACGCCGGATTATGAATTTAGTTTCAAGCCGGATGATGAGAGCATCAAACGTACTCGTTCCAAGGAGGGACAAAAGTTGCGTGACTTTGGTTATGAGCTAATCTTTGGTGATGAGCCAAGCACGAGTGGTAATAGTAGCAACAGCAACAACAACTATCAATACGAGCGACAATTGCTGCTACATCAACAACGACAGCAGCAGCAGCAACAACAGCTGGAGAAGGAGAAGGAAAAGGAGAAACAACAGCAATCAAGCTCACGTTCCCGTTACTTTTTGCGTTCGCAACATTTATCCAGTTTCTTGCACAAGAGCAGCAGCAAGAAACAACAACAACAACAGCAGCAGCAGCAAGATGCCAGCGATATTAGCTCGATTGCGTCGAGCAGCAGCAGCAGCAGCAAAAACAAAAGTAAAAACAAATCAAGCTCGAGTAATTCGAACGATAGACGTTTCCCCTTTACGCCCATGACCATGACGTTGCCATTGAACAAGAAATCCAAATCGAATCATGCCTTGGGCAGCGATGCCAGCAGTGGCAGTGGCAACATCGCCAGTGGCAATAGCAACAGCAGCAGCAGCATTAAAAAGAGTCAAACTTATAATCAAGATTTGCGTGAAAGGATTGTGGGCACCAAATATGATACACATCGCAAGAATTCGGCACCCATTTATCCACCGACATCCGGCTTGAGTGCAACACCAACGCGTCCCTCAAAGGAGAATCGATTTTTGGGCTCACCATTGCTGCATCGCACGCTGTTTGGACATCATCAGCAGCAGCAACATCAATATCCACAGCAACCATTGGTGCCAGCACATAATCTTCATCAATCGCATCAATTGCCATCGCCAAGTAGTATTGATTTGGATGCGGATTGCGATCATGAGATCTTCTCGCAGGTCATCTTTCCTACACCGAATAGTCAGCGCAGCTATCGGTCCAATACCAATTTGTGTGCTTCAGAAGCATTGCAGCCGCCATTGCCACCAGCGCCGCCACCACCAACAGTAGCGGCAGCAGCAGCAGCAACAGCAACAGTTGCTGCAACACCAAAATCATCAGCAGCTGGTACACCAACAGGTGCTGAGGCTCCTCCACTAACAACAACAACTAACACGTCGGAGCCAACAACGACAACAACAACACCAAAAGTATCAAACACCAATTCTGTAGATTCAAAAGCAGCAACACCTGACTATCCCAATATGGAATGTCCGCCAGTTTTTGAACCGGAAATTTATTCGCTCAGCGAACCAAATACGAGTCTATCCAGGCTCATGTTGCGCAACAATAGCAACAGCAACAACAACAACACCAATATAAACACCAACACCAACAGTCCCAACAACGGCGGCGAACATCAAACTTAGGTGTGATGTATAAACAATTGTGAATGCTCTATAGATATATATACATATACATATATACAATATATATACACATATATACTCCTTATGATATAGGTATAAACTTTTGTTTCTTCCACACACACACACACAAGCACACGCACACACATCCTTTTAGGTATTTAGATTTGATAAGTATTGCATATACGCCTTAATTTGCATAACAACAATATTTCCCTTATTTTGTATTACACATTTTTTAAAAAAACGAAACTAAACTAAAAACAAAAACAAAAACAAAGTCTGTATATCGAGTGTAGAAAGAAATGCTAGCAAAGAATAGTAATGAAAGATTCTTTATGATTTGCCTTTAAAATGCGATTAACCAAGTTAATCCCAAGAGCTGTTCGAATTGCTCAACAGTTGATGTCTAGCATATATATATATTTATATTTATATATATGAAGTACATAAATATACAAAACCTTTAAAATTGCATTGTAGAGGGGTCTTGTCCCAACAAAATGTTTTTAGTTAGTTTATACACAAAAACTAAATCAATACGTATAAATAAAGTCAACTGTATATAAAAAAATCTTTGTTTGTTAATTTCTAAGCAGATTTGATTTATAATCCCCTTTTTCTTTTTATTCACATATAGTTTTATAGCTCAAATAACCCAACCGAAATGTTCTGTGTATTAAATGCAGTTGGCATTACATTTAGACCAGATCCTCGATTAGTTTCTTCACCTCATCCTCGCGCAACATGGTGAACTCCTTCTTGTTGGTGGTCATGGTCATCAGTTCAACATTTGTCTCATTTAGTTTCTCCTCCATGACCTGCTTGAGGGTGTTTAAGCACAAATCGATGGCATCATTCACTGTCATCTCGGGTGTATATTTATCCTGTAAGTTTTGTTGGGCGCCCTCGCTGCCCGATCCGATTGCTTTGGCGCAATAGCGTATATAGGTGCCGGAGGGATCCATGTGCCACAGCTGTGGCTTGCCATTCTCGATGCCGGCAAAGAGTATGGCGACACCAAAGGGACGACTCATTGCGGCAGCACCATCACTGTCACCGCTATCACCAAACTGTATGGCCAATGTGGACACAGCCTGGGCACAGGACTCAACAGTCATTGACTCGTTGTAGACGAACCAATGGTTCTGGCACTCGACGCGTGCACGCTCGATCAATGTGCGTGCATCGGCCATCAGACCAGACGTGGCACAACCAATATGCTCATCCACTTTAACAATCTTCTCCACGGTCTTTGGCACCATCAGTGGTGAAGTGATGCGCTTCTCAACAGCCAAAACAACGCCTGCAAAATGATGATTAATTAAATAACTTGTCAGAGAATTCGTAAAATAATGGCTTACTGTCATTTGTGCAAATACCGATGGCTGTGGAGCCCAGCTTGATGGCCTCAATCGCATATTCCACCTGGAAGAGGCGGCCCTCTGGTGAAAAGGTGTTTACACCTCTATCGTATTCGGAGCGTGTTAGAAACATAACTGTATTTGTCTGCAAGGTCACCAAAGGAGTAGAGAGTTAGCTGTTTATGCTTTGTTTGATGCTTTTGCGTTTATGCAAAGTATGCACAAATTACTTACTGTTCTTTAAAAAGTTGTAGTTAAGTCAAACAAACCAATTTCCAAATGCCGCAATGACTTCTGATGCCAAAATGACTTGCGTATAAAAATGACAGCAGCAGACGGCAGCGCTACTGTTATAAGTGCTGTAAAAGTCACAAAGCAACAGTGCTGTAAAAGGCGCGCGCAACAAACTTTAAAAGCGGTCACACTTTGCGTTTTGCGCGGCAAAACATAATTTGAGTATCAGTACTGAATAAATAATAAAATTGCTGCTATTTTTAACGAGTTAATAAATGCAAAACAAACAAAATTTTGTATGCTCCATTCCCAGTAAACTCAAAAAACAAGGATGAAACCTGTTAGGGAGATTCGAATTGAAACCCGTATCACGCAAAGAGATTAAAATGTTTAGTAGTTGTTTACATATTAAGTAGTTTATGCATCAATAAATGTAATTTACAAAAATCATAATAGTACTTATGTAAATGACGACCAGTTTTGAAGGACTTGTCACAAAGATGTTGCACAATGTTTTTGATACGAGCGCTGTAACTATTGTTTTTGACTGATTTACAGATACTTTCAACTTTGCTCACGAAACTTAACGGTCAAATCGAGCTCCACTTCAAGTTAAATCATAAACAAAAACAAAGGGCCAAGCAATCTCTTGAGCGCAATCATCTAAGCAGTAATAAATGTAATTTTTTGGGAAAACTAATTACTGGGTCAAGGTTAATGTTGCCCTTCTTTAAAAGATTTTGGTAATAATAACAAATTTTCCAAAGGGAGAGGCATCTAAAAACTTTAATTGAAGGTCATTGACCAAAGCGACATTTGTAAAAAAGCTAAATAACAGCTTGTTAACAGCTTCAAGCAGTTACACATTGCACACGTATGGCACCAAGAATCATAGTTATAACGAATTAAAGCCTCTAATTCATAATTATAAACGCAATAATGAGCAATTAGTGCGCGAAATATGGTGCGCTCGGTTTTGATTATGAAATAGAATAGGCATGTAAATGCTATAGTTGTTGTTGTTGTTGCTGCTGCTGTTTCGTACACCGTTCGTTCCAGTCACCGTCTCTCTTTTTCTCACACTGTCTTCCGCGTCTGTTGGCGCGTTTCGAAAAATTTTGTCTGTACGAAAAAGTTTTTTTTTTGCCTTTGTTGTTTAATGCACTGCTAATGCCACATACGAGTGAGTGTCTGTATGTTTATATGTGCATATGTATATGTTATAAGTTCGATTTTGTTTTAGTTTTAAACGTAAGTTGCATGTTGGCTTTTTAAATAGCCAACTGTTGCTGATTTTTCATATATATATATATATATATAGTTTTTTAATGACTATGATTGCGCAGAGATATGCTCACAAATACATATGCATAGTTACGCTGTCAGCTTAAGCAGGCTGTAATCACGTTAATGCCACACACATCAAGTCGCAAATTATTTGCCCAATTTGTTCCGCTTAATTGTTTATTGCTGTGAATAGCGAGACCCTTTGGGCAGCGCTTCTTCTTTCCAACACTGGCAGATGGCCTCGATACATTGTCATATCGATAACAAAGCCGCCGATCATAAGATTGGAGACTGCACACAAAGAAAATATGACATCTTGAATCAAATATCAAACGCATTGTGTTTAACCTTCTTATTGTTAATGCCACTTACCACACATTTTCGAGTTTGTTTACGACGCACAGGCGGCCGAGTCAATATGATTTACATAATCTTAATACCTTGTTATTTTACATATATGTATCATATATCATGTTGACATATGTATCCAAAAACGGAATTAAATCTTTTCAAGATCTTAATGTCTGCAGTTTGCATTACATAAAGTCTGCAGTCGGAAAGTCAGTAACAACAGTAATTGTATATCATATTTCAAATCAAAGCAACGACTAAATATGGCTGCACTTGTGTGTGTGTGTGTATGGTTATTTAGGTCTGTGTAACGATTTCCTAGCTATTGTTATAGGATAACGACCCGGTTACCTTGTTGTAATAATACATTTATCATGCATATGGTTCCTTTTGCTGTCCGTTTGCCATCCCGTTGGGAAACGAGTTGTTCACATAACACACACATACACACACAAACTTCGTTCCCCAACATTTCATTACTACGCCAAATCCACAAAAAACTACAACAACACTTAAAACTTACAATCAACAAAAGTGAGAGAGAGAGAGAAAGAGAGCTTAACAAGCAGATACGCTGTATCATTGGCTTGCATTTAAAACGCTTATCGACTTTTAGTAATCGATCAACATAAGAACTTATAAATATAAATAAATATAGTTTCAAATTACAATCCAAATTGAATATTTGTTAGCATTTGAACATAAAATTACATATTATAAATACCTCGCATGCATTTTGAATGAATACAGGGTATGAAAACAACAAGTTGCGAATGTGCTTCGCGCGCAGCCGCAGTTAAATTTCTTGTTGTTGTCGTCGTACTGAGTGGCCCAGAGTGTTGCAGGCGGGAAGGGGAGATTAGTGAATTGCGTTGCGATAGACCAATTTTTTGGTGTATATAAGCTTTGTGCAGCACGTCAACGGATCAGTACCAACTTGGATCTCGTTATTGGTATAACACACAACATTGTGTAGTAAATCGTTTTCCTCGTGAAACGTCAAAGCAACAGCTCAACAATGCGATTGGTAAATCTTCATCAGATTTAATTGTGTTTTTAGTGTGAAATTTAAGTTTATTTGTGCTTGTGATTGAAGAAAATGAAGAGAAAACATCATTCAAAACTCTAGCATTTTCGCATTATCCTTTTTGCAGTTCGTACTTCCTTGTCTCGCCGTGTGCTTGGCAATGGCCAACTGTGCTGCCGTCAAAGAAGAGAAGGCAGTGGAACCCGCTGCTAAACCAGCTGCTGAGGCCGATGGTGGTAAAACGGTGGAGAAGCGTGGCCTACATCTGGGTGACTATCATCATCATCATCATGAACACATCAAGACGGTGACAATTGAAAAGAAGGTTCCGGTGCCCTATACAGTGATCAAACATGTGCCCTACACGGTTGAAAAGAAGGTAAGATTGAAATAAGTTTAAATAAGTAAATGAATCAGAGGGAAAGGAAAAACAAAACAAAGAAAACGAACAAAGAGAAGGTCTTTTTGCTAAGTTAATTATTTTTTCTACCTACCACAGATCCCCTATGAAGTTAAGGTGGACGTACCACAGCCCTACATTGTAGAGAAAAAGTATCCAGTGCATGTTAAGGAATACGTCAAGTATCCCGTTCATGTGCCCAAGCCCTACATTGTGGAGAAGAAAGTACCTTATGAGGTGAAAGTGCCCGTCGACAAGCCATACGAAGTGAAAGTCCATGTGCCCGAACCTTATGAGGTCATTAAGAAAATCCCATATGAGGTTAAGGTGCCAGTACCACAGCCCTATGAAGTCATTAAGAAGGTGCCACATGAGGTTAAAATCGAAGTACCCGTACCCAAGCCCTACGAAGTGATCAAGAAGGTGCCCTACGAGGTGAAATACGAGGTGGAGAAACCCTATGACGTTGAGGTTGAGAAACCCTACAAAGTTGAGGTAGAGAAACCCTATCAGGTCATTGTCGAGAAGAAGGTGCCCTATGAGGTTAAGGTGCCAGTCGATAAACCCTACAAGGTTGAGGTAAGTGTCGCTTAAAAGCATATTAACTTAGAATTGACCCAAAAATATTCAAATCTGTAACTTTTCTAACAGGTGGAGAAACCATATCCCGTGCACGTTAAGATTCCCGTGCCACAGCCGTACACCGTCGAAAAGAAGATCCATTACACCGTCGAAAAGCCCGTGCCCTATGAGGTTAAGGTGCCCATTGAGAAGCCCATACCCGTCTATTCGGAAGTGAAGGTGCCCATTTACAAGGAAATACCGGTACCACACAAATATCACGTAGAGGTGCCCATTTTCAAGCATCATGAGCACCATCATGAGGATCATCATGAGTCCCATCACTATGGTGGTCATCACTACTAAAGAAAGAAAGCACAGAAAGCACAGAAAGCGAGCACAAGGAGTAAACGAACGAACAACAAGAACGAGAATATAAAGAAGAGAATGTGAGAGAGAATACACAAGGATATCTAGCAGAAGATTCCTTTATCGCATTCACGCAACAAAAGCAACGTTGAGCTGGACGTTGACCGGGTGATAAACACAAGAAGGAGGAGGAGGAGGAAGAGGAGTCAGAGCAGAAGGAGGAGTAGAAGTTGAAGAAGGAGAATAAGAGAGTCGAACAAGTGGCTAGTAAGAGGACAAACTAACTAGCTGCTTGGTAAGAAAGAAAAAAAAGAGATCTTGCGATATTTCCGGAAAAAAACCAACATCTTTTCGGATTTTCGCAAAAGTTTTGAAGCCAAATGTGTTATACTTTTATTTGTATCATTGTGTTAGGTTTTTTATTTAAATTATAAGCGAGAGAAACACTGAAAGAAAGAAAGAAAAGCAAAAAAAAAAAAAACAACCAACTAACAAGAAATGCAATAAATTGGGCGGAACGGGTTGGGGAAACGAGCCAAAACTGAGTGAAAGTGAAAAGCAACTGAACCACAAAGCGCTAACGACCCAAAAGCGAACGTAACAAATTGAAAGGAAACTTATAGCTGACAGCTGAAAAACCAGTTAAGAGCTATGTGTTGTTGTTGTTGCAATTTCGCTGTGTGTATTCTTTGCCAGTTCGTTATGCAAGTTGAAACCAAGGTGCGATTTGTGATTGCATCACAGCTAAAAAAAACTAATTACAGGAAGTAAATAGCCAAATTAAAGTTTATAAGCAAAGCCAATAATCAGTTGGTAAATTTGCGAGCTTTTCGCAACATTTTTTGTTAAATTTTTCTTTGAGCTGCCGCATCTTAAACACTTTTGAAAACGTTGTCCATGCTGATTCATATAGGATTTATTGCAAGTGTATTTATTGCCAACAAAATGTGCTGAAATCCAACCATAAGTCGAACTGAGTTCGAGACACGGTCGCTTAATTATTTAATGGCCTCTTTTTGTTTGGCACGAATGCTTACAGTTACATTAATCACGATTGTATTTCGTAACTGCAATCAAAATACAATTGTAATGACTTGTGTGTGCGGTTAAGACATTCAAACGTTGTCAGCTTTGAACTGCGCGCCACAAGTAACAAAACGCCCTGTGGCAAAACTAGTATTCAATTGTTCCACACAGGGTGTATGTGTGGTGTGGATGGTGTGGAACATGTTTTCGCTTGTTCGCCAGTCACTAAACAGCTGTTGTCTGAAGAAGAAGCACGATAGCGTTCACACTTAACAATCAACAACAACTTGAACAAATTATTTAATTTTAAATTGTGTGCTTTAACTATGGCTGACGATGGAGAAAACTCGGTGGAAAACCGAGCAACAGATGATAACAAACCGGAGAAAATGTTTACACTGAAGAAATGGAATGCAGTTGCAATGTGGAGCTGGGATGTTGAATGCGATATTTGCGCTATTTGCCGCGTCCAAGTGATGGGTGAGTGACCAAGTTTTTGTTGTTTATAGTACTTATCTGGTGTATCTGTTTAACTATATAGCTGCAACTATATTTGAAGTGTAAAGCAATCTATGGCTTTACTAATTTACAAAGTTTGGTCTATGGAAAATTACAAGCTGTTGTTCTGCTCCAGCATTCAAGTAAAGAAAGGGATAGTGAAGCACCTTTTATCCAACGCTGCATTTTGCTTTCACTCTGTTGGCAATGCTCCAAACCAACAACACAGACATTCCTTTGTTATAACTCTTTCATTGTTTACCACTCAAGTGCAGAAAAAGTTCAGATTCGCTTCAAAGTTTAATAATAATTATTGACAAAGTCTTCGATTGAAATTGATAATAACAAAAGCGTTTTGTCATCTTGATAAATATTGCATTTAAATGAAAATCAAAGTAGATGTGCAATAATCCTTCAAAATGGCGCTTGGATATTTGATTAGCATTTTGTCCGATTAATTCATCATATTCTGATTAAATTGTTAGCATTAATTGTACGGCAATGAGTAGTTCATAATCAGTGCACTCATCGAACTAATGCGACGCTGTTTTAGATTTCTTGATTTACTATTTTTAATTACCGTAACACTGGCGATTAGCCCACACAATCTGCTATTCATCTCATGTGCAGCAACCAAATTCAGTCGGGAAACAAATCTACACACATACATTTATATATATTTATTGCTCACGTATGTGCATCGACATTGTGGAACTGTAAAAATGCATTTCGAAGGTCGCATGCAAATGTGTTTAGCTTTCTCAAGCTGTTTTTTTGACCCAGGGTTGTTAGATATGTTTGGCTTTTTCTAGCTGTTTTTTGACCCAGGGTTTCGGTTAAAATCATTAAAAGATGTTTAAATTCATATGTATGCATATGTATATATATTAAATTATTTAAAAATATTTATTTAAATAGTATATATGTACGCAGTGGCTGCGATTGATATTCTCTATGGAGATTCTTATTATTTGTTTTTTTTTTACATGCTGGCCTAATATTCGAATAGCCAATTTTTTTTTTAGTGTATGTAGGGTGGGGGATTTTGGCATCTCTTTTTTGTTGTTGATAGTTTTGTGTTTTTTATCGCTTATCTACTAAAAATATTTATAGGTATGTCATTTCTCTATATAGTGACAAAAATTGATAATGTTTTCAACTCATATCTAGTTAACAAAATTAGTGCTAAACTCATATATAATTTACATAATTATAAAAACTACAGGGGAAGGGGGGTTTAGGGTTTGGGGAGGGTGGAGCTTAGCATTTTAAATAATAATAATCATAATAACAATAATAATTATATAAAGGAAATTCTTTAAAACACTCGCATTTGCTCTAATTATCGTTATCGGTAATGAAATCGATAACGATATCATCATTCATAGTTGTACAACTTAAGCACTAAGGCACTAGACTAATATTTGGTTTGATCGCATCAAGATCCTCTCTCTCTCTCTCTCTCTCGCTTTCTCTCTCTTTTTCTCTTTTTGTTTGGTGTTCCACCCACAAATTACATGTTAAAGGACAATGGCTTAATATTTGCCACCGATGACATGCGTCGCACACGTCCCATCATCTTTCTCTCAATATCCTCGAGCGTCTTGCCCTGCGTCTCGGGCACATAGAATATCACAAAGAACATGCCAACAAAACATATCGCGCCAAACATCCAAAAAGCACCATGGGCGCCCATAAAATCTACAAAGATGATAATGAGGATTATTGTTTTGTTTCCTGGCTGAAGTATCTACTATTTGTTTTGCTTACCTATCATGTCCTGGAACGATTTGGTCACCACAAACGTGCAGGACCAGTTAAAGGCGGTTGCCACCGATGCTGCCGAGCCACGAATCTTTGCAGGTAGAATCTCGCCCATCATTAGCCAGGGAATGGGTCCGAAACCCAACGAGAAGCCCAGTATGTAGACAACAAAGCAACTCAATGGCAACCAACCCACATTGGATGTATCCATGCCCGTGGATTTGCAATAGAAGAAACCGCCCAGTATGAACAGTGTCACAATCATCGCCAAATTGGAAACATATAGCAGAATCTACAAAGAGAGAGAGAGAATATCCAATATAAATTAAGATTTATTCGTAAGGATTCTTAGACCAAAACAAATTACCTTACGACCGGCACGATCGATCAACAGGATGCCAATAAATGTTGCCGCAAAGTTAACAATGCCAACAATAATGGTGCAGACATTGCCATCAATGGTGGAGCCAGCATCCTGGAAGATTTGCACCGTATAGAAGATGACGGCATTGATACCGCTCAACTGCTGGAAGAACATCAAGCCCAACGATATGGACAATGGCTTCAAATTATTACGCTTCAGCAGCTCCAACATTGTATTCTGTGTCGCCTGTCTATCGGCATCCGCTTGCGAACGCATCAGACCCTTCAGCTCCGGCTCCACATCCGCCTCCTTGCCACGCAACCAAACGAGTGCCTTGCGTGCCCGCTCCTCCCTGCCACGGCTGACATACCAACGCGGCGTCTCCGGTATGAGGAACATCAGGATGAGAAATGGCACAGGCAATGCGCCGCCAAGGAACGCCAACATCGACCAATCCATATAGGTGCCGGCGACGAAGCACAGCAATATGCCAACATTACCAAATGCCGTTGGCAACAAACCCAATGTGCCACGCACCTCCGGCTGCACCGTCTCTCCGAGATACACGGGCAACGATAGCGATGCGATGCCCACACAGAAACCAGCCAGAAAGCGTCCACACAGCACCATTGTCACATTGACGGCACATGCGATAAGTAGCCATGAAATGATGAATGGCACCGCTGTCGCCAAAATCGTATTACGTCTGCCCAGATACTCAATGAATGGACCGCCAGCTATGCCACCAACAAGACCAGCTAAAGGCATGATTCCACCAACCCAGGAAGCCTGAAAATCAACAAAACGGTTCAGTACGGTTTGACTTGCTTTAAGTTGGGCGTGATTTTAGGCTATGAGCTTTTACTTGGAAAACTTTACTTTTTTTAAACTCAGCTTTATTCATACACTTGGCTTACTTAGGGTTATCGAATTCGCAGTTATTTGCTTCCGTTTGAACACGTTTAAAGCTTTTTTCAAGTAAACAAGTTGAAATATTTATAATTCTTGACTATTTTGTGTAATGATCTTCATCGAATCCCAGGTTTTCTTTCTCTTTTCTCTAACTTCACTGATCTTCATCGAATCCTTTAGCTGATGAACTTAAACTGTGATCTTTCTTCTTCAAATCCCAGGTTTTCTTTATATTGATATTCCTTCTCTGTTTTCACTGATCTTCATCGAATCCTATTGCTGATAAACTTCAACTGTGATCTTTCTTCTGCTGTCAGGTTTTCTTCACATCATTTCTTATCTTTTTTCCGAACCCGCACTGAATTATAGCTTAAATTCTATATATCTAGAAAACAAGTACTAAAACTTACCGCTTGAGGCGTCACCACAAAGGATGTCATATTGGGATTCGTCATGGAGACCAGAGCGGGTGAGGTGTAGGCGCTGGCAAAGCCAACCACAAGCGATCCCAATGAAACACTTAAAGCAGCAAGCACCTGCAAGAAGAATACAATATATATATATATTAGATATATTAGTTAATGGTGATGATGTTATTTCGATTCAAAGGTAGTTTCGTGTGTACTACCTGAGAGTAGGTGCACTTAGCCTTTGGCTCATCGACTGGCACCGAGAAGGACACATGAGTGTCCGCACGCATTAAGATTTTCATGTTGAGATCAGCTTTGAGTTTGCAACCTTGCAACAACAACAACAACAACTACAGCTAACTACACTGCCGCCTTTCACTAGTTATGTTTTATGTTTAGTTTTGTGTTTTGTATTATTTTTTTATTTTTATGGAATTCTAAATTGAATGCATTTGTTGCGCTTGGCCGGACAAAAGTGAACTGAAATTGAAACCAGTCGAATTCATTTCACGATTCCGCATGCAATTCGATTTTTTCCAGGCAGAGGCCGTTAGATTTTTTCGTCTAGAGATTTGAGCGGTCACGTACTTACGTACGAATTATAAACGCGTATATATATATATATATATATATATGTATATGTACGTAAGTAAATAAGTGATAGATTTAAGGCTTATCAATAAATGTATACAATCAGTGCGTTGCTTTTCGCATTACAACAAATGATTGTGTCTCAGCGCTAAGATTTTGTTGCTGCCACCAGTAGCTGTTGACATTACGCTTATCACGCTGTTTACGTGTGTGTCTCTTTTCTAAAGATTCACAGATTAACCGATTATTCCTGTCCAGACTTTCAGAAAAAGGCAAACAAAATCGGTTTGCGGCGGTTCTTTCTTAAGTAAGAGAACAGAACTTGAAGCGTCTCGATTAATATGCAAATTGCAACTAAGCTGCATTTGGTCAAGCAAGGCAAAGGAATAGTAGATGCAGTTCTCAGTTGAAAGGAACTGTTAACTTTAGACAAGTCGAAGTTTAAATACACTTAACTAGTGGGGAAGTTAAGTTGCGTTCGGTTTGATTGTTTGTTAATATACATCAAAAAAGTTTCGAAAACTAAGCAGGAATGTTGTAGATTATTAATCTTAGGATCTTTCAACATATCTTGAAAGGGAAAGACCTAAAAGATATAGAATTTCTAGGCAATCAAACTCTTAGACTGTTCTATTCCTACTTTTATTAAGATGCTTCAACTATCTTAACCAATTAACAAAAGTTAAGTATTTCCTATAGATATCTCTGATACCAGAACGAAAGTTAAGGAAAAACTAAAACTCGTTCCCCATCAAGCCATTATACCTTTACCACAAAGAGTATATGTTAAATGTAGCTTTATGAATCCTATCCATCCATCCATCCGACTATCCATTAGTTATTGAGGTTCACTTTCCCGCTCTCCCTTTCAATCGTGTGCTGATGATATTTTTAGTCTGGACATAACTTACTAACTGCGTTATTTCAGTTTCAATTTCAATTAAACAGCCACTAGATTAGAGGGATGCAAAGAAAAGGGGGTTGCCAATCAGGGCGTGCGAAAATAGCTCAGCCACGCGCTTCTTTTCATTCTTTCCCTCCCCCCCAATGACGACCCACAAAACACAAACTACGCGTTCTAAATTGTCCACTAAAGAATGAATACGAGCTTGAATGCCTTTTTTTTTCTTTATGGGCAATATTATTGCCATTCCTAAGGCCATTACCCAGTCGAGTCGAGTCGAGTGTACTCTGTTTATATGTAGGCGCCAGTTTAGTAAAAAATAAGAGTCTCGAAGCTTAAGGCTTAACGAGTCAACAATGGCAACATTTTTTCGGACTTGCCTACGTCAACAAATATATATGCCTTGTGTACAAGAGAAATCGCAAGTATATACGTAGTCAAATTTATATTTATAGATTTTATGATCTATTTCTATATTATTATTAACTAGACTCTTAAAACTTCAACTAGTTTTAAACTGTGTTGCTTTCCAATGAGTATTTCCATGGTTTAACTAAAGTTTTAATATATATAATTAACAAAAAATATTTCTTATTTCAAGCATTTTTATGCACGTTGTACGAGTTAAGTCTAAAAATTCTCAACAGTTAAGTTATTAGTTCGAAACGTGCTTTAAGTAAGGTATTTGGCTCTGAACGATTTATGTGAATGAAACTAATCTACGTCTTATTTTAATAATAATTCAAAACATCATACTAAGTTCCTAGGTCAAGTCAATTTTGATTAAAACTATCAAAACAATGAATTTATAAAAACTATTAATTTGTTTTTTTTTTAAGATTTTTCGCCGAATTCTTAGTTCGTCTTTATGTGAAATGGAAATTTTCTAGGTATTTTGATTTAAGTAATTATTTTTTGTTCAAAATATTTCTAAAATCAGACATTCAGTTTTATGGAATTCTTTAATTCACTTCTACCGATTTGAATGTCGTTAAAAGTATAATTTTTGTTAAATTATATTATTAACTAAGTGGCTTAAGCCCTATTTTAACTTTCACTTTAGGTCAATCTATCAAAAACTGTTTTTAGATTAGAAATCTAAACTTCTCAACTAGGATTACGAATCAATCTCATTCTCGATGAAAAAAGATCTTAAGCAAACATGTTGCTCATTTAATTTGACCTACCTGTGTCCAAATAAAGATGGGATTCGTTGTTGGCCTATAGACTTCTAGTTTGGGTTTACCATCCTCAGTGATTTGTCGCACAAAAGGTACCGCATGGCGAATATTATCGCCGCGTTTGTTGCCCATTTCATCCATTTCGTACAAGCGACGACTAAAAGAAAATAAATGAACAGTGTTGGTTAATGCATGAATAATTGAAAAAAACCTATAAATTGCTTACCTCTTGCGTGAATCTGTGCTGATTGAGCGTTGCTGTTGGAAATTCTGTCGCGAGAGCGTGAAATCCTCGTCACTCTCACTCTCCAGATCCTTGAGGTCAATAATTAGTGGTTTGGTAATATCCTTGGGGCGATGTATCAAACGTTTATGCTCGGCGTCGTCACCCTCCTCGTCACTGTCGGTGCTGGAGCCCTGTAATACTTTATCGAGCTTGAATGTGACACGTGGATCAAGACTCTGATGCTTTCTGCCCTGGAATTCGCGACGTGTCTTGTGAAACTCCTCCTCCGATGAGGAATCCTTGAGCAAATCCTCCAGAAACCGTGTACCCTTAATATCTAGCGAAACGTGTTTCTTTGCCTGAAACTGACGACGATTATCGTTGGCGAGTATGTGCCGCAAATCCTTCAAGATGCCCTTATGATCGACACTGGTTGCCTTCTGCTGTTGAAACCCGATGCGTTTCTCCTCAAAGTCGTCGTCGTCACTCTCTTCGGCTGTTGCACCCGCTTGCTTGTTGTTGCCTGCCTGTTGCTGTTGTTGTTGTTGCTTTTGTGGCTTCTCGAAGGAGACGCGTGAACCCTTTAACGATTGCTTGCTGCGTTGCAGTTCCTCATTGCCACTTGAGCCGGTAACGATGCTTCGCTGCTGACGATCACGATGCGGTTCCAGGGATGTAGGTGGCGGTGGCAATGGTGTCAGTTCCAAGCTGCCACTCGCACGCAATGAACTCCTCGGCGGTTGCTGCTGTTGTTGTTGGATTTGTTGTGGTGGTTCATTGATGTCGTCGTCCTCGAGCAAGGGGCGAAAGGATAGTGGTGGCTCTACGTTATCCACGTCATGCAACAAACGCAATTGCTGTTGCTGTTGTGGATGTTGTATTTGTAGCTTCTGTTGTTGTTGACGCTGTTGAAATGGAAATTGTTGTTGCTGTTGTTGTGGGGGACGTTGTGGCGCCGCTTGAGGAAATGGATATGGATCCTCCGGCAATATTGTGTCCAAACTTGTGCCCGTATTCGATTGCGAGAGATTGCTTTCGACACGTCGATAGCCCAGCTCCTCCTGTTCAAGATTGAATATAGTATGTTAATATTATGCTTTTTCGGTTAGAATACGATTTAAAAAAAACAACAACAACAAATATTATTGCGATTAAATAAACTCAATTGCGATCTGAGCCTTGGGGAGATTACCATTACTGAGCTGTTCTTGAAATTCAATAAAATGTCAAAGAGGTTAAATTCAGCTCTCTCTTTTAAGCTTATCGCTTTTGCTGTCTGCCTTCAATTTCTGCGATTAAGTTTACATACAACAGTATTAATTGCATACGACTAGGTTTTTTGCCAACAATTTTTGTAGTCTTTAAGTTTTTAAAAGGATAAGCTGAAGTCTTTTCAACATAGTATTAGCTTTGGAACTAGATCTATCTAGAAAGATTAGATAGGATATCTAATATCTAAATAAATTGTTAAAGCAAGTTTTTTAGAGGATAAGCTGAAGTCTTTTCAAAATAGTATTAGCTTTGGAACTAAATCTATCTATTAGATATCCTAGATATCCTAGACTAAATAGGTTGTGAACTAACTTAATTGACTTGTTTCTACCACAAGGATCTGTTCCTTAAGCTAGGACAATCTATTAATCAATAAGTTATTTCGTAATCCTTAATTTAATAATTTACATTACCAAGCGAATCCATTTTTTCTTTCGAAAACCCTTACATGTTAATAAAAAAAATCTTTTATGAGACTTTATTTAGAATTAAAGTCGGAAGTTGATTATACTTTCGTACAGTACTAAGAAATATCGGAAATTGATTTTAAATATTTTTTCAAAGTATAAGTAAATGAAAAAAATAATAAACTCCTAATTTGATCTACATATTTATTCTTTATATTGTATTGATACACTACATATTTTTGTCAATGTTATATATATATCTATGACTCAGTTCTCAGTTCCCTAAACTTATGAAAATCAAAATTTTGCCAGCCCTATATTATTTAAGCTTAATTGCGACATTGTGTCAATTGGGATCTTTGTCGTCTTTAAAGCATATTCTTATCGCAGACGTTCAATGACTTCAAGAAAAAAAATCTTTTTAAGTGACGAATTTCTTATGATTATCAGCAAAGCAAATTTGTTATTAACACGTGTGCCTCAAATGATAATGGAAGCTGAAGTTCATTTCATTTATGTTTGAAAAATTTGCTCAAAAAAGAATAATAGATAATCTTGCCAGACAAACCGCTAACATTGCATAATCATTCATAAAACTCTTAACTGAATGTGATTATAGATATATATAGTAGTAATACTTACTCCCGCTCTAGTTAGTTTATCCTTTAGTTTGCCCATTGCGTTGCTAAGCGGTTGACCTCCGCCGCCGCCGGCACCTCGATTGTCGCGTCCACTCATCTTATCAATGAACTGATCTGGTTCAGCTTGAACTTGAACTTGAACTTAACGATAATTTCACCTTCTGCGTTGGCAACTCTGCTTTTTGTTTCTTTTTTAAATAGACCCAATTGTTAACAAGGTCTCGGTATTATTTTGTATTTTGTCTTTGCTGTAACGAAAGAAAAGAGAAGTTAAAGTTAATAAGTCTGTATGTTAATTTATTGTTATTTATGAGCTTTGCACTTGGAAACCCATCGAAATGTTGTTAATTACAATTGAACTTATCAGTTTGGTTTTATACAGATATAGATATAGTCCGATGTCTGCCGTGTTGTCTTATCAAGCCTTGAGTGTTTGATCTTTGATAAGTTCGAGCCCCCCTAAAATTATATTTATTGGGGGCCAATACAAAAGCACGCCCACTTTTTAATAAGTCATGTGCATAAACTAATAGATATTCATTTAGATATCTACTATATATAATATATATATATATATATCTATCTGACAAATGTGCAAATATTTATGATACAATTTCTATTTTAATGTTTGTTTTGTGTCCTTGATTAAATGCGCTGTTGCCGTTCTCTCTCTCCATACAGTTGGTCATAAAAGTAAACGTTTTTAGTTTTATAAATATGCAAATTTAAATATTCAAATTTTTGTTGATTTTTTTTATACACTTGAAATATTAATGGCTTTTGCTTTTGAAAACAATCTTTAATTATACTTTTTAAATAATAATATATATCTTTTAATAGTAATTTTTGATTTTTATTTGTTGTTCATTTGCTAAAACCACTTTTTAAATAATAACATATATATTTTAATGCGAATTTTAGCTATTTATTTGTTGTTCATAAGCTAGAACCACTTTTTAAATAATAATATATATTTTTTAATACTGTTCTTTGCTAATTATTTGTTCTACATTTTCTAAAACTTGATTTTAAGTATTTTCTCTCACACTTGTGTGAATTTATTTCTGTTGCTCACTGTTTGGCGCCTTTTTCACTTTCACAAAATAGTTCAAGAAAATTGTTTATTTAGAATTTTTTGCTGACATGCGGCAGCATTTGGCATTAAAAAATTTTGAACACCTACAGTTTTTGGGGTATTTTCTTTAAAAATATATTTGCCGGGCTATTTATTAGCTGCTGCCATAATTGATGATCATTCTTTTGTGGTCTAAGAAAAAAAAGTAAATGGTATTTTTTGCTCGTGAGTTGCCATTTGATTCCTGCGTCATGTGATTGTGATGCTAACGGGATGCGTGGGCGCCGTCATGACGTCGACTGCGTCGCTGGCAGTGAGACCGGCGACGTTGACGTTGACGCTGTCGCCGTCGCCTTTGTGGCTGCCCTTCTTTTACTCTACCTATACATTTGTCGTTTCTCTCTCGTTTGTGTTGGATTTGTATTGCAGTGACATAACAAGTGAAGCAAACTTACATTTTGAGTGTGTGTTTGTGTGTTTGTTTGTTTGTATGTGATTTGGCTTACATTAGTTTTGCAAATGCGCCAAAAAGTGTGCAATTGGCCTTGAAAGCAAATATATACTTGTTTGTTTGTGGGCGGGTGGTTATGAATCACGGTAGATATCTATAAACCAACAATAGATAATAACTGTTCGGACAGACAATTATTAATGAGCGATTTGACCACTACCAACTGGTAGCAAACTATAAAAACAAACTACACATACACGCACGCATACAAATGCAAATGAGCAGCGCGTTGTGCTTAACACCCATACTCTTAACCCCAGCTTATAATGCGCGCGCTCTCTCTCTCTCTGTCTCTTAATTAGCAACGCTCTCTTACAATGCGCTCACGTGCCGTCAACGTCACACTGCTCTCGCTTGGAAGACATACACACAAACACAGGTGCAAAATTGTTGCTGTGTAACCGCCTCATTTATCAACAGTGCAACGTTGCGATTTTCGATCTGTCTGCTGATTTTATTTTTAAAACAACTTTATTTATTTGTTTTGTTTTTTTTTTTTGTTAATTAACAAATTCAAACCGCAAGTAGCGGCATCTCATATGCTCATACATATGTAGATATATTTAATTTAGTTCAATTGAGAGCGCCCACGTAAGTCGGCTGGTCCAAGCAAAGCTAAGTGACCGACCTTTTGCACATATTGCGCCTTCTCAAAAAACACATATTCAAAATTTGCAAAAATGTTTTGCTTATTTGACTTGACGTTTCTCAAGAATACACCAATACACTGATACATAACTAAACTATATACATGCACACAACTATCTATTTATCTAACTACATACATATGCATCTGCATGCGCTCATTTCTCATTTTTATTTTTATGTGTATGGCAATAAAAACAAATTCTAAATTTAACCGCAATTTTTTTTCACGGTCTCAAAAATTGTTGTTCGTTCGACTGTTTGCGAATTTATCTCATTTTCACTATTGCCAAACAAAATTAAAACAACACATAAAATTACGTAAAACAAATTCATTAAATAACTTAAGACTAGTTTCCAGTCCGGCGGCGGCTCATTTAAAAAAACTTTGCGATTTGACGTAGGATATAAAAAAAAAACAAAACTATGCGCATCAAATTTACATTTATAATTTTCGAATAAATTTCTTGCACTAGACAACCAAGAGACTATTTTTTTTTGTTTTTTTTTTTTAAATATAGGTTCTTAATTTTGTTGTTGGCATAAAATTTAAGTATCGACGCGGCACAAAAAAAACTCGATAAGGCTACGACCGGAACTTGTAGCGCAAAAAAATAACTCTAAATAACTAAGAATAGCTCACAGCAACGAATCAAAATAGTTTTTTTTGTTAAAATATTAATGATGTTTTAAGTTTGGAATATTTTATTTATTTATTTTTTAAGTATTTGATATTCTTAATGAACGTGTAGTTTTTGCATAGTTTCGCTTTTTGCTTGTTCGCTTGACGCTGTATTTATTATTTTTACCTTTTAGAAAACTACTTAATGTGATATCCACTATTGTGGTACTGAAGCACGAGATTCGAATGCGCAACGTTTATATAGCGCACACCACTTCAACGAAACTCGTTCGAGCTTTTTAACACACTGTTCGCTGCTGAACGGTAAAACAGGCGAGCGAGAGAGAGAGTGAGAGCGCCATGCTCTCCCACTGTGTGCATGCTTGTATGTGTGCTCTGCTGTGCTGTGTATGGTTTGTGTATTGTCTGAGTTGGAGAGCAAGGAAACTGACAAATTTTAGTGTTTTTTTTTTTTGAAAGCGAACGAAGTGTGCGAAGGTCGAAAAGAAGGCATGAATGAAACGAGGCACCAATACATATATGAGCTTGCTCTGAGTCTTTGCATGTGTGTGTATGTGTGTGTGTAATGACTACGCCAACATTAGATGACAAGTGCAGAGCACAGTCAAAGGTGTTGGTGTTGTTGTTGCTTCTGCTGGAGTTTAATGCGCGCCGGCGCGACTGAGCGCTGCCACGCTTACGATGCTGCGCTGCTTAATGACGCATTTTGGGCATCTCTTTCTCTTGTTTGTGGAGGACGTGACGCGACACAGTGGCACCAAACTAATATTTTACTTTTTTTTATTGATTTGTTTTGGCTGCTGATGCTGCTGCTGCTGCTGGAGTCGTGTGTTAAGCGTCAATTGTGTGTCTGCCTCGTTTGCGTTTCTTGTTTGTGCGCCAATTGATTTTTATTTACACATATTTTCAATTGAATATTATTAAATTGACTTTGATGGCGCGTGCAAATTCTAATTCCTTTATCATCAGCCTTGAAGCGCATTTTGCGTAACTATTTCTTCTTCTTATTCCCCCTTCTTCTTCTCTTCTTCATTGCCATTCTTTTTGGGCGCCTGTCAAAAACCAATCGCAATCAATTGTCTGCTTTTTTTTAAAGAATTATTTGTGGCATCATCGTTTTCTACAACCCGCGCCCCCTACCAACTAATTGTCACGGGGGCTCGTCTTTCTATAAGAATTTCAAAATATGGCATAAACATTACTCGCTCTCTCTCTCTCTCTCTCTGTCTCTTTCTGTCTCTCAATGAGTTCGCACAATTTCCAAGTGTTGTTTCAGATTAAACGTGTTTTGCGTTGGTGCAGATATATAATACATAAGATACAGTACACATAAGATACGCACATACATACATACATACATGTACATAGATTTCGCGGAAAGTTTTTGTTCACAACATCTGACTCACCTAGCACAGTTTATACCCTATAAATATAGCTTGAAAAATCCTATTTAAAATTCCGGAATGTTCAGGAACATACTTTTATGGTATGTGTAATCATTCGATATGATCAAATAATTTTAGTTTGTTTATGCAGGGTATTTAACAGTTTAGCATTAGTATTTTATGAATTTTATATTTTGCAACTTAGCTTTTGACCGTCATTTAACCTTGACTTACGCTTAGACCATAAACAATCTACCCAATAATTAAAATAAAATATTTTAATTATCAAGGTTTAACTTCAAAACAAATAACTTAAAACTATATATATATACTACACAAATATTCCGCCTTTTGTTAGTCCCAGTAGGGGGGGAGGTCAAAATCTCGAGTCTTTTGCGCGCAAAACTTGTTTTTGGCAACCCACAAAAGAAAAAGGTTTTAGGGCCAGCGGAGAGAAGGGGTTCCGGTTGGCTTTAGCTTGCCAAATAGGGTATTGAAAGTAGTTTTCGCCATTAAAACATGAAAAGAAAGTGCATTGAACTTTAAAACAAAAGTAAGACGTAATTTCAGCAAGAACTTTAACTTTTCGCTTACGAAATCATTTGACCCAGTTATGAAAGACATAAATCTCATATAATATTATATTATTAGTTCGGATTGAATATTATGACACGGAAATTCCATCGAAAATGGTTATCAACTATAGATTAAAAAACAGCGTTAACTGCCTATTGCGATAAAAACTTAAAAATAACCATGAGCATGACACCAAAAATAAACAAAAATTCATCACCACCAACACCTGGTCACTCTTCTGAGTAGCATAAGTTCAAATAACAGGCAGGCAAAACGGCAATCGGCAATCGGCAATCGCTTAAGCTATTTTAAGAGCGAACTAAGCAGAAAAAGGCAAAAATTCGCGCAACAACAACAAAAAGCACAGACGAGCCCCCGAGACTTGGCGCGGTCCGCGGCAGCACGTACATAACGTGCGCTCGCTCTCACAGCTATCAGCAACAGAAGCACCAAAACCAACTACAACAGCAACAACAGCATGTGCAGCTGTCACTATAGAGAGAGAGTGAGAGTGAGCGAGAGTGCAAATTGCACTTGGTAACAATGTGTGTTGTAAAACTGTAAAGATGCTCATAAAATGAAAGAGTTGCAGTTGGCAGAGCGCTGGCGTTCGACGCATGCGCAGGCGCAAAGATTGCCCAAAATGCTGATGCAATTGTCAGTTATTGCGTCAGCAAAAAATTTCTGCTTGAACTTAGTCCACTGATTTGTGTGTTAAGTTGCCAAATACAGACAGTACGTAAATAAATGTGAGCATATTTATTTGTATGACAAACAAAAACCACAAACGCCAATTAATGTTAACACCACACCCTTCGAACCCTTCCTGCCCAAAAAAAAGCATACGCAAATTTAAATAAATTACAAGCAACCATTAAAAGCTTATTTATCTAATTGCTGTTAGGAGTCACAACACAATCATTTCAACAGCAAAACGATAAAAACCCCGGTCTCTCATAAAAGTGAACACCATACATGACACGTAGCCGCGGGAAAGAGTAAAAACGTACTCACTCATACCACACATACTTATACACACAGGCAAGCACACAAGCTGAGAAGAGCGCAATGATTTCTTGTGCGATCTGTTGCGCTCTCGCGCTCTTTGCAGCCAAAAAATGCTAAAATTAGCGTTCGATGACAAAACAAGTAAGAAGGCTCTAGTCGAGATATCCCGACTAGACGATACCCTGATCCCTATACTTTCCGCGTACAGTCAGTGCTTGCAAGTAGGTGTGTGTGCGTGTACGCGCATACTGCATGCTGCATACACAACTTCAATGTCCCATATCTCCGGTGTTTATTATCCGATTTCGATAAAAATTTCACAGATTGTCATTATTTTGTTTTATAATTCAAATTGCATCTCAAAGTTTTCAAAATTCAAGATTTTTTTGTTATCGATCCCATGTGTATATCGGAAACGGGAAGAGTTATCGAAAATCGGAAACAAACTTGTACTGCCTAGGGATTAGGCGAGCTTAAGTTCCAAATCTGGAGTCTCTAGCTCTTATAGTCTCTGAGATCGACGCGTTCATACATACAGACGGACAGACGGACAGACGGACAGACGGACATGGCTATATCGACTCGACTGTTGATGCTGATCAAGAATATATATACTTTATGGGGTCGGAGATGCTTCCTTCTGCCTGTTACATACTTTTGCACAACTTCATTATACCCTTATTTCCCATTTTTAATGGGATCAGGGTATAAAAATGAAAAGAAACAAAAGCAACATACGAAATTAACTTAAGCATGTGATGCCGTTTAGTTATGCCGCTCGCCCGCTTTGCGTGCCTAGCAGCTGTTGTATGTACATGTATGTAAGTATGTATGTATTTGTTTTTATTTTCCAACGTGGGCCCAATTTTTAACACACGATACATGCAAAAACAAGTAAGCAGGCCCTAGTCGAAATACACCGACTAGACGATACCCTGAACCCTATGCTTTACGTGTACACTCAGTGCTTGATTGTATGTGTCTGTGTGTGTGTGTGTGATACACAAACATAATTTAGGTCTTAAGAAAACTTAGCAAAGCCCCATACCACTCAAAGCTAGAACCAGTTGGGAATTCTAAGGCCGGGCAGGTCAAAAATAATGGCTACTATTAACGGTGTGCGCTATAAGACATCCCGAACCCAATACTTAACGCGTACAGTCAGTGCTACCAAGTATGCGTGTGTGTGTGTGTGTGTGTATGTGTGTGCGTGTGTAAGAGCGCATATAGTGCATACTTAACCTTATGTCCCATATCTCCGTTGTTTGTCAACCGATTAAAATCATAGATTATCATTATTTCATTTAATGTTTCAAACGCCATCTGAAAATTTTCCAAATTCAAGATTTAGTTGTTATCGATCCCATGTGTATATCGGAAACGGGAAGAGTTATCGAAAATCGAAAACAAACTTGTACTGCCTAGGGATTATGCGAGCTTAAGTTCCAGATTGACTGCCTTGAGATCGCCGCGTTCATACATACGGACAGACGGACGGACAGACGGACATGGCTATATCGGCTCGGCTTTTGATGCTGATCAAGAATATATATACTTTATGGGGTCGGAGATGCTTCCTTCTGCCTGTTACATACTTTTGCGCAAAACCATTATACCCTTTTTTCCCATTTTTAATGGGATCAGTGTATAAAAAACGACATATCAATATATGTATGTATGTTGTGTGTGAGTGTATGTACAAATGTAATGATGGCGGTTGACGGTATAGCGCGCAAGCTTTGCGACGACTGACGAGCCTCCAACTTATACACAGAAACAGCAGCTGGCAGCGCGCACACACACACGCCTATAAATGCTATAAATGCCATTGTGCATACTAAGAGCAATGGTTGGTTTTCTCTTTAATTCTGACTAAACAGCATGACTTGCTCCTCTGAAGTCTGCTGAAGAACTGTGCAGCAATGTGGTTTAAGTATTAACAGCTTAACTGAACTTTCGACTGCATTTGCTGCTGATATGAACTACACACTCAGAAGCTTGCACTTGAATTCGCATATTTATGGCTGTGTGACGATTACGTTTTCGTATGCCAAAACGTACTTAAAACTTTATACTCATTGCTTAGTTGTGGTGTACCCCCGATGGAAACGTCGCAAGTTCCAACGTGCAAAGTTGTCGCGTGTTTTGTAGTTTTTGGTTTCTATTTAAAAGCAAACATCGGTTGTTGTTTGAAAATACTACTCTGTATTTAGTTACGTAGAGATACGTTACGTAGAGCAGCATACGCGTGCAGCGACTTTATATGCATGTGCATGCAATGTAAGTATTTGCTCTTAATGCACAGACAACTCAACTCATTCAGTTAATTATGGTTAAATGGCAACGCGAGCGCCGCCCTTCAACCAAGGTCAAAGTGTCTCACGCCGCTGAACCGGTTTTTAGAGTTTCGCGCGCATATTTTTCGTTTTCGTCTAGCGTTAATCAAAAGCATTTTTTTATCGTCGATCGGCGGGCATTCTGTTAATTAGTCACTAGTCTGATACGTATTTAGATACAAGTATGTCTATGCATATATTAATAAGTTTTGCAACGGAAATGTATACCCTGTAGCCATCGAAAAGAGTTAAAAGAGTCTAAAGGTTCGATTTAGATATGATCTTAAATGATTTTCTACATTTTGTTATTTAACTTTCTAGATCAATATATATTTTTCACAAACAATACGTTTAACAAACCTTTGATTGATTGATTGGTATCGAGATAAAAACAAATGCATCTCAACACAACAATTTATTTACATACAAAACAGCACATGTGAACTTTTAAAAATATATATGTTTGCATACGCGCTTTTGGTTATTTTCCATTAAGTTGAATTTTTCAATTACGTGCAAATATGTTCAATGTCCTACGTAGCAAAAATACTTCCAAATATCACCACTTGAGCAGGAGCAATGAGAGAGCGAGAGAGCATTGCAACGTGGCGGGCTGTCAAGTAAGCAATTGGCTTTTGTGTAGAAATATGCCTCGGTGGCGCAGTTGGCAGCGCGTAAGTCTCATAATCTTAAGGTCGTGAGTTCGAGCCTCACCCGGGGCATTGTACTTTTTTGTCCTTTTTTTTTTTTTATTCAGTCTGAAGTGTGATTTTGATATTTTTAGTGCCAATTTAGTAACCAATTGATACAACAATCATTTTGTAATTTTGTCATAGGTGTAGTTCATTACACACAAATCCAGCTAGTATTGAAGTTAAGCTTGACGACAACAACAATTACACTGACATTTCCAATGACATTCATACGGCACTTGGAATGCCTAATTTCCCACTTTTTTATGTGCTGTTAAATAACTGTTTATTAGTGCAAGTAAACAGACCCAGTTTGAATTTTGAAACTGAGTGTGAGAGAGTAACATGCAGAGAGAGCGAAAGAGAGTTTGACAGTTACGCAAAGTGTTGCCATCTTAGAAAATTATAATTGAACTATTGCATATTTATACAGATGATTGTTTCAATCATTAATAGTGTGTTGCGTAAAACTCTGTATATAATGTGTATATCTTTGGAATTGTGTCTTGTGTGTTCTCAACTTGAACGTTCTCATATTACTCATTTAGATACTCTTTCTTCGCCACATACATCTGCTATTTGCGTGCTTATCGTAAGTCACACCTGGAACACTTTGTTTAATCAGAGGCACCTTTCGGGTAGATAGATATCACACTATTTACACACTATTTACATTTTACAGTTACAGCTACAGTTATGTTTGTTTAGTGCGCGTGCCCTGAGCACGTTCCAGTCTTCGTATGTTCCAGGCATTCGTTAGCAAATGCCGTCAAGGTCAATTAGGATTAGATGCAATTTACAAGATGATGTTGGGCAGCTTTAATCAGCATCTTCTTTTTGGCAAAGTTGCAGCTGTTTGTTGTATGTAATTTCTAGAAACACGCACACAATCAAAGACATCAACATAAATAAAACTTGCATGTCAAGTGTCATGCGTCGCTTGAAGTTCTAAATTTAACATGAGTGGAAATTTTTTATGGAAAATTTCCAACACAGAGGGAGACAGACCACAAACACTCATACACGCAAACACATTTCCATATACATACGTATGCAGAAGAAGTGCAAACATTTAGGAATACAAATGGATGAGGCAAATGTGAAACGAAAATCGAAATTTTCCATTCACTTGTCGATGTCGCGTCGCGCGTCAATCGATGGATGGGATGCAATGAGCAGACGAAGAGGAAGAAGAAGAGTCATTCCCCCAACGGATCCTCCGTTCGGCTACCAATACACTTGAACGCTCTCTCACTCTCACCACACACACACATACACATATGCAAATTAATTTCAAGTTTGCAAAAGCTTTGCTGTTGTTGTCTTCCCAAATTGTCTATCTCACTCTCTCTCACTGCGCATGTGACTCGGCGATCGTTCACTGATCACATTGATTGGACTTTGAGGCATTTTGACCCACAAGTGGAACTTGCCAGAAATGCCCCATCTTAACTTGGGGTATATATATTTACTGATCACGTTTTTTTTCGGCAGGCAAATTGCCAAAAACAAAAACATCGTGTCAGCTTGTTTATCTTTTTTTAAATTTGCATCAGGTTAAATCAAATATTTGTCGTTATAGAACTCGCACCAACTGCTGTCTGCCGCCCTTTGATTAACAGTTAGTTATTAACATTCACACCTGTTCAACTTGGGTCACATGTGCGAGTTTCCACAAATGAGCGCTGAAAAAAACTCTTCCAATAATAACTTTCCACAATTGTAGGCTGTGTAGGTTTCCATTGACCATTGCAGAGCATTGCTGCAGTGTCTTCAGCTGACTCTGCACAAAAACAACAAAAACAACAAAAACAAAACTCTACACTCTGCAATTTACTCTTTGGCCCTATCGCAGCCTCTGATGCGCAATGCATTTAAGAGCGCAGTGATTGGCGAGAGAGCGAATTTGTGTAAGAGAGTGGAGAGGGCCGGTTTTTTTGGGGGCACGTTCACCATGTAAGTATTGTTGTTGTTGGTGTTGTTGTTGTTGTGTTAGTTGCTGACAGGCCCCCGTGCGTGACGTCACGCAAACCAGACCGTTACAATAAAAGCGACGATGACGAAGAAGAAGAAGAAGAGCAGCAACAACTACGACTCGAAAACGAGTTGTTTGCGCTGGCAAATTACGGGCAAGGGCAAATGATGGGGGGGGGGGGGGTGCAGATCGTGCAACGTGATGTGCGAGCAAGAAAGAGTGAAATAAATCGGGGCAGAGTGTAGTGGGTGCAATAACAACATGTGACCGATTTTTCATTTCAACGATAAGACGCAGTTATATCGTAACGATAAAAGCAGAAAGAGCAGCACTGTACATTCTACACTCTACACTCTCCGCTCTCCACTCTTTTCTCCCTACCCTTGATGTGTTTGTGTCACAAGTGTAAGAATTGTCAAGGCAAAAAAAAAAGAGGGCTAATTTTAGACAGACAGGCAAATTGTCATGCTACTGTCGATATTCCCACTGCCCACACCCTTTACCCCGTCAACCTTGAACTTGAACACTCAACAGTTACATAAGGCGAACGTATAAGAGAGAGAGACGGCATACTTTGCATATCTTGTCTGAAGTGTTGGGCATCGGAATGCATTAGGCGCTCTGTCTGTTTGTCTGTCTGCCTAGTCAGGTGTTGTAAAACCGGAATTTCAATATTTAGTTTAGCATACGCGTGTATTTATAGATGTCTAGTTGAATTAGCCGACTTGCCTAATCAAAAAAAAAGAATAATAATTTGTCATGCCTGTTGAGCAGGTTATTTCATTTAACTAGTAATTTGAATGCCATTTAATAATAATAATAAAAACTAATGGTAAGGTTATTACGCCGTAGCGTTAGATACTGAAAACTAGATACAGTATTTATCGGATGAACAAACTAGCTTGGCAGCTAAAAATAGCATCGTTTTAGAAAGAATTCATAAACAAATTGATTTTATTTAAGTTCATGTTATGCTAGAGCGTAAATAAAAGTAAGAAACTTTAATAAAATATTATAAAAATTATTTAATAGTAAATTCATAGCTTAAGCTATCACCTTACAAAGTCTGTTAGCTATATTTCACTTAGTAATGTATTCCATTCTTAAGATCACAGCCTCTCCAACCCTGCTTGCTACAGCTCACAACACGTGATATAGCAAACAGCGCAACAAAATGGAACAGAACACAACATTCCTAACCTAACCCAAAACTTGTCTCATTCTATTCGCACTAAATCACCTGAGTTGAGTCCAAGTACTGTCTCTCGCGTCATTTGTCACGTTTCATTTGTCTGTTGTTTATTGTGTGTGTTTGTTTATTTTTAAGACTTGACAATGCACATTTTTAATTAACCCGCTTTAATCGTATCGTCTGGTGTCGCCCTGCATAATCGTTCTAGATCTCGTTTACAATCAAATATATCTATATATATGTATATATATATATGTATTTATTAACGTGTTTGCATAACTTGAGAGATGCAAAAAAGCGGACACACCCACTTTTTCACTCAATTGATAATTTGAGACTAAACGACGGAAACATACACTGTTTTTTAAGTGTTGGAAAACGAATAATAAACGTTTTCCGACTTAAGTGCTGTAAAAGCAAAACCTATTTCAATATACACTGCTTTTTAAGTGTTGGAAAACGAAAAATAAACGTTTTCAGTGCTGTTAAAGAAAAAAAGTTTTCTATATTCACTGCTTTTAAGTGTTGAAAAACGTATTGAATCAAACGATTTCCGATTTCAGTGTTGTAAAAGCTAGTTTTCAAATTTAGACTAAACGAAACTAAACATCCACTGCTTTTTAAGTGTTGGAAAACGAATAATAAACGTTTTCCGACTTAAGTGCTGTAAAAGCAAAACCTATTTCAATATACACTGCTTTTTAAGTGTTGGAAAACGAATAATAAACGATTTCCGGTTTAAGTGCTGTAAAAGCAAAACATATTTCAAGTTTTCTATCTAAAGGAGTTTATTCAAGTTGATATACTTTCATTTCTGATATAAGTGTGTATTGATTTATTATTTATTGTGAAATGACGCATTACAAATTGTTTATACTATAGTTTTATCTTTTCCAATGTGTGTTTATTTAGATCAATGAAGTGTAAAAATGCCAGGCATAAATATTGAATCACAAATGATAAAATAACATTTAAACAAATATTAAATATTAATTTAGTCTCAATAATAAAAATATAATATATATAAATAATAATATATTTTTTATTATAAATATAATTTATTATTATTTTGAATTTGTAACTTTTAGGAATCAATCTTAAATAAATTCACAAACTTAAGTTTTCTATCAATCTAAGTTTCTAAATAAAAGTTTTCTATCAAATGTTTACCACTGTGCACCGGCCCCCGGTTTAAACGAGCCCTCACAGAATATTAGATTGAACGTATATATATACGTATATAGATGTCGATTCCATGTGTGTATTTGTAATTGTTTATTGACTTGATTGGCTTTAACTTGCCCAGACAATTGTTATGGAGAAAACCCAGATAGATAAATTCAACAAAAGAAACATTAAAAATCAAAACCAAAAAAAGAATGATGAAATATTCATTTCGTGGTGTTCGTATTTCCGTATTCCGTTTCGATACGTAAATAATTTAACTTTAAACGGCCGTAACCATTCTCTCAAAGAAAACTTGAGTTAAAGTACGTGGAATACCAAAAGAATAGTAAGTAAAATCCAGACGATAAAAACCAGATGGTATAATCGGCAAATCTATTTTGGTTGCGTCGAGCCCAAAACGGTCAACAATAAAGTATTCCTGGAAAAGAAATCATGAACAAACAAAAAATGTATAAAAAGCTATATGAGAAATCGTGTTGCCTAGATGGAAATACTTTTCAAAGTATACCTTCTAACCTACCTCTTTCCACGGACACGAGTGATTCATATTACTGTGCCCCCGGAACGCATCGAATATGAATTTCTCGAATGAGATTCGATAATTGGCAGCGGCAAGAAATTTACATGCATCAAAGTAAACATTATATAGAAAGGGTCTATAGCCGGCGGTGCGTTGATACAATTGCAAACGTGTTGACAAATTCGAAAGCGGCAGATGGAATAGTTTAAACCTTAACGATAGTTCCACATAATTCCTTCGAACGACCTTCAAGCGGCAATATTCGAATTTGCCGAAATCATCATTTGTTGGTAGTTCGATGCATTTGAGATTCGTGAACTTGAGCATGGGTTTATTCTGGTTTACAGATCGATAAATATAAGTTTTTTTATTTCGATAAATATCGAGAACTTACCTCTAAACTAGTCAGCACTAAGCTTAAAGCAAGCACCACTTGTATCAAACGCATTTTAACAACTAAAAACAAACAAAATTTCAGCTAAAAGCAATTAATTTATTCAACTCCATCGATTGATATCGATTTTAATTTCAAATCCATTAGACAAGCTCCATTTAAGTACAATTATTCGTTTTTTTTTTGACAATAAACAACACATAAGGTTAAAGTTTAATTTAAGCTTGTAAAATGAATATTAAAAATACATTGAGAGATTCTAGGCTTAACCGAATACGAATACCCTATTGCAAATGGTAGCTTTGTTAGTATTATCGATTGATCGATTGATGAACTTGTTTAACTTTCAAGAAGTTCAAAAGTTTAAAAAGGAAAAGTATATATTAAAATTAATTATTCTTGATTCTAGGCTTAACCGAATACGAATACCCTATTGCAAAGAGTAGCTTTGCTAGAATTATCGATTGATGAACTTGTTCAACTTTCAAGAAGTTCAAAAGTTTAAAAAGGAAAAGTATATATAAAAATTAATTATTCTAGATTCTACGCTAAACCGAAAACGAATACCCTATTGCAGAGAGTAGCTTAGCTAGAATTATCGATTAATCGATTGATGAACTTGTTCAACTTTCAAGAAGTTCAAAAGTTTAAAAAGGAAAAGTATATATTAAAATTAATTATTCTTGATTCTAGGCTTAACCGAATACGAATACCCTATTGCAAAGAGTAGCTTAGCTAAATATATCGATTGATCGATTAATCAATTTGCTCAACTTTCAAGTAGCTCAAAAGTTTAAAAAGGAAAATTATGTATATCAATTAATTATTCTTGATTCTAGGCTTAACCGAATACGAATACCCTATTGCAAAGGGTAGCTTTGTTAGTATTATCGATTGATCGATTGATGAACTTGTTCAACTTTCAAGTAGCTCAAAAGTTTAAAAAGGAAAAGTATATATTAAAATTAATTATTCTTGATTCTAGGCTTAACCGAATACGAATACCCTATTGCAAAGAGTAGCTTAGCTAAATATATCGATTGATCGATTAATCAATTTGCTCAACTTTCAAGTAGCTCAAAAGTTTAAAAAGGAAAATTATGTATATCAATTAATTATTCTTGATTCTAGGCTTAACCGAATACGAATACCCTATTGCAAATGGTAGCTTTGTTAGTATTATCGATTGATCGATTAATGAACTTGTTCAACTTTCAAGTAGTTCAAAAGTTTAACAAGGAAAAGTATATATTAAAATTCGTTATTCTAGATTCTAGGCTTAACCGAATACGAATACCCTATTGCAAAGAGTAGAATTATCGATTGATCGATTAATTAACTTGTTCAACTTTCAAGTAGTTCAAAAGTTTAAAAAGAAAAGGTATATATTATTTTAATATATATATATATATATATAGAAGATGGCTAGGTAAAAACTTTAACCATGCTTTATAGTAAACAATCTGTATAGGAAAGTTATTTTCTTTTATAAACATTATTATTATTGTATCTTAAATATCTTATCTATATCTATTCATTGCTTACCTAGAAAAGTTTTATTACTTTTGAAGACCTTCGCACGCCCAAAATACCCAAAGAGAGTCATATCTAAGATAAGATTTCAAGGTTTTAATATATGAATCATTTTAAACGTAAAAACGTTAAAGAATCTTATTAATTTTACAACTAAAACATTTCGTTTCATATTACTTGCATACAATTTAAAACGCATTAAAAAAAATTGAAAGTTGTTGGTGTTGTTGTTAGGGTCGATCGGCTGTTGACTCTTAATAGTAATTCGTGGAAATTGATAAAAAAAAAGGAATTATGGAAATGTCAACAATTTCCTGTTGTTCGTATTCAATTACAATCCACAAAAAAAACGACAACTCAGTTTTTTCACACCAAATTCGTGTAAGAATCAACATATTCATACATATCTATATGTACATACGTAAAATGTAATGTGTAATTCTTTGACTCATTCAATGCTTTAAACATACCCCCCTACACTAACCCCTTTTACTACCAACCTTTTCAAATTTTGTTGGCTTTTTTTTTGTCCTAGTCAGCAACTGCAAACTGCCCAGCCAATGTGGCGTATACTTGTTGAGCAGCCCGCACCATCGCGCCACCCCTTCCCCCCTTCTCTTGCCTTGTTGACAACGTTATTAACACTGTCGATCATCACTGACAAATACCCTGGAAAAATGCGATTAGTTGTATATATGTATTACGTTTTCTTTCTTTTAAGTTTCTTTAATTATTTATTTTTTTGTTTTTTGAGGTTAAAAGGGTTAAAAGAGTTAAAAACGCTAAATAGGAAATGTTTTTTTTAGCAAACTTTGTATTATTTTCGTGAAACTTTTTCAATATTTTCTCCCTTTGAGTTTTTTGATACTATTTTTTGAATTTTAATTACTTTCATTTAACTTCTTAGCCACATAATAAAAAAAATACATCTAAACATTTGAAATTTTTAACATTTCGACTCCAATCTAATTGCAGAAATATATTTTTAGTTTTGAACAGTTCATTCTAAAGCGAAAAAAAAACTCGAAAAAGTATGCAACAAAGTTTTTAAATTTCTTTTAAAAGTTATTTCCATTTATTCCCTATTTTTTCGCTTTATTTCAAGTAAAACTTTAAGCTTAAGATAAAACTCAATTTATTTTTGGTAACTTACAGGGTATTTGAAAGTCATTATCACTCTAAAAACATAATGTTGTAGTTGTTGTTGTTGCTGTTGGTTTTTAATGTAGGCAGTACGTACTAATAAATTTTGTGCTAACGCATTCAGATTTCGAAATGTCAACACCAACACCTGCAATTATTAAATGCGGCTCACACACACACACACACATACCAACATTACACATACAGATATATCATACGCTTTACTTTTGCATTGTCAAAGTTTTAACGTAAAATTCTGAGAAAAGTTTTTTCCTTCTTTCGTTCTGTGTTCGAGTGAAAACTGATCCAAAATTGAGCCAAGTCAGTGACCTCAAACCTCTCCCATGAAATAAAGGCTCACGATTTTTGCTGATTTATTGTTGTATGTTGAATGAAAAATGTGTGTGAAATAATTTGAATGTTGAATGAAATAATCAAAAGTGCGATTTGCAAGTTGCGACACTTAATACAATATATATTTAAACTATGTTTAGCTACTCCATTAATTTTCTTAGTTCAAGAGCTTTTGTTCTTTATTTGAGTGTATCTGCGTCATTCAGCTGTTGCGTTCCGTTACACTCGCTCTCTCTCGCTCTCTCTCTTCTAATTGTTGGCCAATGTCATTTGACATAACGTTGACATTTCTCGACATCTCAAGTGCTCTCTCGATCACTGACGTCAGCATCTCTTTATTAACACTCTCTTTATCTCTCTTTTTTGCAGATTCATGTTTGCGTTGCCAGGCGGAGAACAAGCGTGATGTGTTGGGTCGACAGGATTGTGTTGTTGTTTGGGGTGAATGTAATCACTCATTTCACCACTGCTGCATGTCTTTGTGGGTGAAGCAAAATAATCGTTGTCCACTGTGCCAACAGGAATGGTCCATTCAACGCATGGGCAAGTGAACCACTTTCGAAATCTCAATGAAAAGGTACTCAACCTTAAATAAATAAAAAAAAAATAGCCATTAAGATTTAGCTGGAGAATAATTAATAAAAGCAAATTTAAAATACTAAACAGAACAGAAAATTTCTTCAACCCTTGAAAATATAAAAACCATAATCGAAAAGAACAAAAAATTTACATGCCCCGGGTGAGGCTCGAACTCACGACCTTAAGATTATGAGACTTACGCGCTGCCAACTGCGCCACCGAGGCTATGTTCATGTGGCAGCTTCATAACATACTTGACGTCAGAATTGTTCTAGATGTATGCCAAGTCCAGGGTTGAAAAGCTTGCTAGTGTACTAAGAAATATTGTTGCATTTATTTTATAGGCGACCTGCAGGCGCAGTTCGAGCTTTTGTTGAGAATTTTGCAGTGAAAACTCCTTTTGGTTTGTATACGTAATTGGCGCTGCGTCCAACACCTGTCCCTTTGGCGCAGAGGATAGCGCGTTGGACTTCTAATCCAAAGGTCGCGGGTTCGATCCCCGCAAGGGATGTAATTGTTAACTTCTCATTATAAAGAAGTTGGACAACGTTTTTATTTTTTCTTTCAACTTATAGTTTTTTCTTTTATTTTAACCAGTCTAAATTTAATCACACGTTTAGTGATAAGGTGCCAAAGGTTCTAGATTATGATTTGGGCTGCAGAGACGGCGACAAGTTGCGATTTAGAACAGAAGTATTCAATCGCAGTTTCTCCACATTGCCGGCATTCTCTATTAAGCCTTCGTCAGCTAAGCGCTTAACGCGCAGTTCTTGGGTGGAAGCTGTGACAAAATAAAAACAATAAACTTAACGCATGTTTATGTAAATATGATAATATTTGCGCTACTTACGGCTATACGGCGTGTATTTGTCGGACATCAGATTTTCCAGGTTATAGCCAACAAAGCCCACAACGGCTGCAATTGGTAGCGTTATATAAACAGCATTGCGCCGCAAAATCGTCATAACAACCGGCCACATTTTAGAAAATCTAGGATTGATGAAGAAATAATCTAATTGTGCAAGTTATGTCGGCCAAAAGACAACAAGCACTTACTCCACGAAATGTACTAAATATGGACAAGAAATCGTTGCTGCGATTAATTGTGCAATGTTTGTGTGTATCGATATTTTTAAAATTAACACAACTATGTTATTTGCATTATTGAGATGTTAAAGCTACAAAATAAAATTATATTCACCTATCACAAAGAAACAAACAAGAAAATACTTTTTTATAGGAAACTTTGTATTTTAGCATATGGGGTTACAGCTGACTCAATATCGTAAATTCCTTATCGTCAATGGAGATGCGCACGAGCTGAACACAGCTGACTTGCATCGATTCATCGGATTCATCGTTAACTTATAGACCTATCTCGTCGACATTTTCGTAAGAAGAAAATAAACATAAACAGAACAAAGTTAGAGCGAGACGGTCGAAGAGTGGAAAAAATTATTCAATATTGTTACAATTGAGTGTTTCAATTTCATACTAATATGATAGTTGAAAACACACAAACAAAACTATTTTTCTAATCGTTATTGTGATTGTTTGTGTAAGCGCTTAGCATGTATAATTGTGTGTTCATAAAAGTAATAATCTGCAAAAAACAATCGTAAACACAAAAAAAAAAAGAGAAAAATGCTTGACAGAGAAAAACGTATTTACGCATTAACCAGTTGGCTCAATCACAGTTGCACTTTATTATAATGTATAATTATAACGACGCAACAACAACAGCAGCAGTAGCAGCGCAAAAGAACAAAGAACTTCAGTGCATCAACTACCAATTGGTACAAGAACAACAACAGCAACCAGAACAACAAGAGCAGCAGCCGCAGTGCGACGCATAATTTCCTGCTTACCCACACACAAACGCACTTACACTCGCACTCACACACACACTCGCACACAGACAGACAGACAGTCAACTAAAGAGCGTTTGCTGTTGCGCGCGTGGGAAGGGGACGCCGTAACGGCCGGCCAACAAAGAAGAAATATCTTCACACAGACACACACACCAAAGGAGAGAGAGAGAGTAAGAGGGAGAGCGAAACACAGAGAGAGGGCAACGACAGCAATTCGCGGCGCATAAAATGACCAATTCGAACCATCGTCATCATCGAATCGATGTAAGTAGTATGAATTATGTATGTAAATATGAATTAAACAGATGCATATGCAGTTACTTCCTAAACTTTCATTCATACATACGAAATTTTTTTGGAAATATGCCAAAAGCAAAAACAAAACACATTCTGGTTTGCGGGAGTGTTCAGAATAAAAACCAGTCTTGGTTCCTTTTATATACTTTATTAGTCGTCTGCATTGAACTGGCGGGGAATGCAATTTAAGCGCAATGCCGCATAAATAATAAATGGCAATAAAAACCAAAAAAAAAAAAAATAACACAACCGACAATAAACAGCTTCCTCGACTCTCTCATTGGCCATTTCATTACACAAAAATATCTGTTTATCGGAGTGTGTGTGTGTGTGTGTGTGTGTGTATATTTTTAGATGAGATGTTGCTCTTTTGTTTGGGCGCATCAGCCAAAACACCCACTCACTCCCCACCCACACAACACACACACACAGGCACACACATACGCACTAGTAGCAAACTCCAGAGAGAGAGAGAGACAAACAAGATTGCCTCTCCCCTCTTTCTTGTTTGGCACCCCCTTCGCTAGACTGCTCCAGTTCAGTATGCAGTCGACTTGTTGTTGTTGTTGTTGTTTTGTTCTGAGATAAGAAACGGGTTCATGTTACAAAATTAGATTTCGTGTCAATGAACGAACCAAAGCAAGAGATCACAATCAAAATTAAACTATTTCATTTTTAAACATTTTCTAAACCCTTCCTCAGCTCACGTGCACATATCTATCTATCTATCTGTCTATCTCGTTCGCTCGCTCACATGCACATGCACAAGTACATATTTCCTTTTGTGATTTCTTTATGCTTGTTGTTTTTATGGTGAAGTTGGTTCTTTGTCGCCTTTGTTAGGAGCTGCTAGCTTGTTGCTCCCCCAGAACTCAAACCGCTCCTAAAAAGTGTAAGTGGCTGCCCAACCTACCCTACCCCCTACACCCCCCCAGCTCCCGAATCGGAACTTGTGTTGTTGTCGCTCTCTGTTTGTCTTTCTACACAAGTCAACAACAACAACAACAACGACTTTGGGCAACAGTGCAATAAACTCGTTGACGTTGACGCCCATCCAATCCGCAAGGTCTGCACGCCCCCCCCCCCCCCGAAGTTAATGACCAGTGTCAGGAACTTCTTGTGTTTGAAGTCATCAATGTAAATAAGTTGCACACACACGCACACAATCAAAACGTATATAAGAGCAAAAGCAAGAGTAAGAGTAAGAGTGTGTGTGTGTGTGTGTGTGTTTTTGTTTGAGTCAGCGCCAGTCGCCAAATTGGAGCCAAAGTGCAGCAGCCCGCAGCGCCGATCTCCCTTTCTCTCTCTCTGCAGTTGCCAGACTAAGCTTTCGATTTGCGTGCTTAGCTGTTTAAAATAGATTAAAAATATATATATATATATATGTATATTGAGATGCTAATGTGTTTACGTTAACAGTTAGGGTCTGTGTCTGGAAATGAATAAACGGCAACAATAACAAATACAAAGGTTGAAGGCATCGCAAAAAAAAAAACAGCTGACATTCAAGTGTCCAACTGTCTGGCAGCACTGTGCCCAAGGCAGCTAAAAGTGAATGCATATTCACACTTAGACCGTTTGACTGCAGTTGGGTGGGTGGAGGTGGCGCCAGCTTAAGCTTATGCATTAGCAGCAGCTGTAGTGGAATTTTTAGTTGCCGACTATTGTTTTTTGCTTGCGCTCTCTTACTCTCTTAGGTTCGCACACACATGCACACGCACGCACACACGATACGCTCTTATTGAGACTTTAGTGTTTATGTTTTTGTGGGTGCATTGCCCCGCTCCCGCGCACGCAACTAGATGTAAGCACACCATGGTTATCTGTACGTGTCTTTGCACACGTATGTGTGTGCAGTGTGTGTGTGTGTGTGCAGTGTGACCCCACATGCATTTGCGAGTAGCGAGCGCAGCGCATTTGAGCTTCAGCTGTTTGCTGCTGCTGCTCGCTCAGTTACCATTCTGCGCTCTGTTGTTATTCATGTGTTGGACGCTGTCGCTGTTTTTCGTCGAAATTGTCGTTGTCGTCGTTTACGTCGCGGTCGTTGCTGTTGTCATTGTCTCGCGTGTCTGCATTTACACTGGTTGTGTGTGATTTTTTTTTTTAGGTTTTTCCAGCACATCCAACACTTTAACAAAAGAACTAAACGTATATACACACATATATATAACGAATTAGTTGTGTAAAAATCCATTGCTAAAAGTGCGCGTGGGTTGTGCACTATGTAAGAGCAACGTAAAGCAGCTGACAACAACAAAAAAACATACGAACAAAATTTTAAAACATAAACAAATGGTATGCGTTGCATTTGATTTATCTGTGGTGTGTTTAGTTTTGTACTCTCTCTCTCAGTGTGTGTTTTGTGCTAGTGTGCGTGTGCGTGTGTGTAACTGTTTCATGTTTTTTTGTTCCGTTATGTTTCGTCAGCTGTTCTGTTCAGTTTTAATCGCTAAATGTTTTCGGCCCAAGACTTTTGCAATTAGGAAATAATTGTTGTTTGTGTGTGTGTGTGTGTGTTCGATAAGGTTTAATTCTTTTGCATTGTTTTTATTGCGCCTTTTGCTTTTGATTTCTATTTGCGTGCTCGCATAATTTTGTATTGGCACACACACACACACACACACACACACACACATGTATGTTAGTATATATATGAGTACATATATGCAGCACAGATATGCACGCAACTGACCCAGTTTTTGCGTGTTGACCTTGTGGCCTTCGTGGAATCCATTTACACACTGTCACACTGTCTCCTATATATATATATATATGTACAAATGTATATGTACTCTTTGGCTGCATGTGCATATGTATGTATGTATGTTTGAGTTGACAGTTGGCTCACAGCTGACTGGCCGATAGGGATTCTTTGATTTGGCCATGGCTTATATAAAAATGCAATATGAACACATACACACACACACACACACACACATACATACATATGTACAGTTATTCATGTTGTGTAAATCTATAAATGCTTGAAATATTTTTTGTTTACTTTTATTAAGACAATTTACACAGACACACACACACACATACACATATATATGTATACAAATCGCTCTTTTTCTCTCTCTTTCTCTTGAAAGTTTTCTTCTTATCTAAATTTACCTGTCGCTCGTTCGTTTGCTTTTGTTCACCTTTCTATTGTGCTAACAATTTTACAGTTTGTTTTTGACACTACGCTTCTCAGCTCTTATTTTATTTTTTGTTCTTAATCTTTCTTGAATACCCTTTCCCGAACAGAAGCAGAAGTATATTGGTTTGTTGATGTTGTTGGTGTAAAGAAAGAATGAAATAAACTGTTAAACATATATATTTAAGTCAAGATTCGTTCAATTAAGGGGTACACTACCTTCAATGACCCCTTCTTGAGAGGTCAAATCACTTGTCCCCCAGAGGCAATACAGTTTGAGGGGCATTGTCTTTGCATCCCCAGAGTCGATACAGTTTGAGGGGCATTGTCTTAGTATCGCATTACACCCAAAGCACATACAGTTTGATAATCATTGTCTTAGTATCCCTATTAACCACCGCGAGTCAATACATTTTGAGGAGCACTGTCTTAGTATCCCCAGTAACCCCCGCGAGTCAATACAGTTTGCGGGTCATTGCCTTAATATCCTCATCCCCTAGAGCCAATACAGTTTGAAGGTCATTGCCTTAGTATCGCATTACGCCCAAAGTCAAAACAGTTTGAGGGTCATTGTCTTAGTATCCCCAGTAAACCCCCGCGAGTCAATAACCTTATAAACGGGAGCGCTGCTTTTTCACCTGTTTCTTAAGATAAGTTGGGTAAGAGTATTAAGCTGTTGTTGTTGTTGTTGTTCCCATTTAATGTTATATATGGCGTAGCGGTACTTTGACCTGAAGCTTTTACGTGACCAATAAAAATGGCGGACAACGCGACCAGATGTTAATTATGTTGTGTGTGTGTCCAGAATCACGTATCAAGTGTGTGTGCAAAAACAACAACAACAACATCATCATCATCAACGCCCAACAAGTTGCACGACAAAATGCAAATTGCTTTATTGCGAGGGTAGTTTCAAAAAGTTTACAGTTACATACACAAATCATAAGGTATCGTATCATAATGCAGCGTTCGACGAACTTTTTGAATCATTACCCCAAATAAAATTACAAAAGTCAAACTTGACGTTACTCCCAATAGAGAAGAGCAAAAAAAATAATTATTTATTTACAAAACAAAATTCCATAGAACATAAAATTTAAATAAATTTAATTATATTAATATATAAGTGCATACAATACAAAATTGTAAAGTAAGGTGACTTTGAAGAGCAAAAACAAAAAAAGATCGATAGAATAGTAAACGTTGAATATATACTTTTTTAATGAATTGCCCCACAATATTCTTGTGGAAAGTTGACTTTACCCCACAGGGAAGCAAAAAAAAAAAAATAATCCATAGAATACTTTTTAATAATAATTCCATACAATACAAAATTGTAAAGTAAGGTGACTTTGAAGAGCAAAAACAAAAAAAAATCGATAGAATAGTAAACGTTAAATATATACTTTTTTAATGAATTGCCCCACAATATTCTTGTGGAAGTTGACTTTACCCAATAGCAAAAAAAAAAAAAAAAGATCCATAGAATACATTTTAAATATATAAATATATACTTTTCAACCATTACCATTACCCCCAGAAATTTCACTTTAATTTACCCCGCTTCCCCGACGGCTGCTGTAATGACAAACACATTAAGCTGCCCTCGCAACTTAATCTAAACTAGTGTAAATCAGTCTGCCCATCGCAGCTCATTGTGCCTAAAGTAAAGTGAAAAGTTTGCCTCTAATTGAAAGCTATTAAGTTTAGTTGAAAAATAAATAAGAATTGAGGCAAGAAATCTTGAAATGAATTCCCACGAAAGTAGGTTGAATATATATATATATATATATATATATATATATATATGTATAGGTGTGAACCATAACTATTATTCTTGATGTAGATAATGATTGAGTGTTTGGAATCTTTTGAGTGAATAACATTAATAATTCATAAAAAGTTGTTGCTCAATTAGGCCAAATAATTGCAACACTTATAGCCATATAAGAATTCAGTATGTTGCTAATTGAACTTTATTATCAAGGCAATATTATTCAGCATGTCTATTATAGTTTCTAATACATATGTATGTATGTAAATGTCAATTTGTTTGTCTTGTTTGTCTTCCTTCAATCAGCGATTGTTTTCAGATCTCTTCAATGTGACAATCGAGCGTATTTCTACATACATATCTACAAATAGATATGTTCATGAAATACATATACACTTTTCGCTCTTACACACACACACACACACACACACGCACATACTCGCTGGTTACTTCCAGTTATGTTGAGCCCCTATTGATCGTCATCAAGTTTCCCATCAGCTGCTTGTGAAACCATTAAAAATGGGTTACAAAGGGTATAATGGTTTTGTGCAAAAGTATGTAACAGGCAGAAGGAAGCATCTCCGAACCCATAAAGTATATATATTCTTGATCAGCATCAACAGTCGAGTCGATATAGCCCGATCTCAGAGACTATAAGAGCTAGAGACTCCAGATTTGGAACACAAGCTCGCCTTATCTTTAGTTTGTTTTCGATTTTCGATAACTCTTCCCGTTTCCGATATACACATGGGATCGATAACAACAAAATCTTGAATTTGGAAAACTTTGAGATGGCATTTGAAACATTAACCGAAATAAAGACAATCTGTGAAATTTTTATTGAAATCGGCTTACAAACACCGGAGATATGGGAGATTGAAGTTGTGTATGCAGTATGGAGTATGCGCGTACACACATACACACACACCTACACAAGTATAGGGTTCAGGGTATCGTGTAGTCGGGATTTCTCGACTAGCGCCTTCTTACTTGTTTTATTCTTTGTCGCTCATTTTTACTCGCATTCGCAACACGTTCGATTGCCACTTTAAATTGACTTTGATGATTTTTCATTTAAAACTGAATGCCATACATTTAAATGATATATGTATATAAATATGATGGAGGGGGGGGGGGGGGGGGTATGGTATATTGGTCATTGACTGGTCGATCGTTCAGTTTTTGGGTCCCTCACACTCATTCTGAGGCACAACTCAAAGCGTGCGAGTTGGGCGCGCACACATTTCAATAACATACAAAAGAGAGAAAGAAAAGAAGAAGAAAAAACAGCAACAATTTAATATGTGCATACACATAATAAATAAACTCAATTGGCGTTGTTATTGTCGTCCGGCAACCTTGAACAACACTTTAAATGTCTTTTAATATATATATATATACATATATCTGTATTTCTGTTGTTCTATTTCTCACGTGCGCGACACGAGCAGCTATAAAGAAAACGCAAAATGACAAAATGAAAAATTGCAATTGCAAATAAATACAACAAAGCGAAAAGCAGCGGCGATTAAGACAAATGTGCAGCGACAGCGATATTTGAAATTGAAGTAAAAATCTCTTGTGCAAAGAGTAAGAGAGCGAGCGAACCACATCAACGCACGCAGCTGGCGACGTCGTCTCTCTTAGACATAAGATTTATGGTTTGTTTTTGTTATCGAGCAAGTCGTCGCAGCAGACAACAATCAAACAAGAAAGAAGAGGGGCTACGATTTACCAAAAGACGCAAATTGTGAATATTTTAATCGTGCATTCACACGAAGACGCCACGAAGCTAACGACTCGAAAGTTGAGCGTGAGCGAGTGGGTGAGAGCTACTAGTTTAAAGAGTTAAAGCAGCAGCAGCAGCACTAACACCACCAAAAACAACAACAGGCGATATTTAAGTGCTCTCCCTCACTTAACGAACACACACATACACACAGAGACAATTGATGTTTGCGCGCAGTGGAATTAGCGCTGCGCCCAATGCGGGCAGCGGCAGAGGAGAAAGCAGCGACAGCGGCGGAGGTGGAGGAGGTGGTAGTGGTAATGGCGCTGCTGGTAGCATTGAACTGCTATGTCCACCCAGCGGTAGTAGCAGCATTAGTGGCAGCGGCAGCTTTAGCAGCAGCGGCAACAACAGCACAAGCACAATGGCCACAAATAGCACCAGCTTCATTAGCGTCAGCGTCAGTGCGTTAACGCCAGCATCGGCATCGGTGTCAGCGTCGCCTGCCGACTGTGGCGAGAGCAATAACAATGCGAATGCCAATCGTAATCTGAGCTTACAACTAAGCAACAGCAACAACACCAACAACAATAATAATAGTAATAATAATGCAAACAACAATAACAATAATAATAATAACAATCACAGCGGCAGCACAAATCTAATCAGCGGAATCTGCACTAGTATTTGGCGCACTGCAACCTTTGGCAGCGCTGCGCCCGTCGCCAGTCTTATGCCAGCTAACAATAGTAGCAGCAGCAACAGCAGCAGCACTCGCAGCAATAACAGTAGCAGCGGCGGCAGCGCCAGCAGCTATTCATCCAGCGCATCCTCAATATCGCCCGTCGTCGATGAGTTGTGTATTATGGAGCAGCAGCTCAGTCAACGTACAGTGGACACCAATACCAACACCAGCATTAACGCAATGCAGGATAACGAGGAGTCTGTAAGAACAAAGAAAACAAAAAAAAAAGAAATGAATTTCGCTTTGATCATCGTTTTTCCGTTCTCTCCACTCCACCTACTCGAAATGTCATCACTCTCGCTCTCTTTATCTATAACTCTCCACTCTCAGCGGTCATTTTTCATTAAGGCTACCATTTTTGTACATTGCCTTCCACCCTCGCCTCGCCTTGCCTTGGAGTAATAAGCTTGACGATCGTTGAAATATGGAAGTATTCAACGAACGTTCCAAGCTTCCGCTTGGCTTTTTACTCCATGGCTCTCTATCTTTCTCTTACTTGCTCTCTTTTGTTTACGCAGAGCATTGTACATTAATTGATTTGTACGTTTTTTTGGTTAAATTTTTTGTTTTTGGGGCAGCCTCAATTAATTTAAGGTCAATTGTTTTGTTTTGCTTAAGCAAAACCATAAAGATTGGTTCTGAAAAATCACACAATTTAACATTTGTGCGCATATTCAATTTTTACAGCAAACATTCCTAGGCGTAACGGAACTAGACGATGAGCTAATCAAACAACTGCCAAAGGAGGTACTGTTGCGAGTTTTCTCCTATCTGGACGTCGTCTCACTATGCCGTTGTGCCCAGGTGCGTTTCCATCGTTGGTAGTTGTAGTTGTTTTTTATTTTGTATTTTTGTTGTTAAATAAATAATGCATATTGCATGTCTGCAGGTGTGCAAATATTGGAATGTGCTCGCCCTCGACGGTTCCAGTTGGCAGAAAATCAATTTGTTCGATTTCCAACGTGATATTGAGGTGCGGTGCTAAAACACTTACAGTTACAGTAACAGTTACATTTACTTTGTTGTGCTATTTAAACTGAACACCCACACACACGCTCTCTCTCGCTCTCTCTCTTTTTGAACAGGGTCCTGTGATTGAGAACATATCGCAAAGATGTGGTGGATTTCTCAAATCACTATCGCTGCGTGGCTGCCAATCGGTGGGGGATCAGTCCATCAAGTAAGCAATATAGAGAACCAATATATAATACCAATTGAATTGTTTTTGATTTTGATTTTTGCAGAACTCTAGCAAATCACTGCCACAACATCGAACATTTGGATCTGTCAGAGTGCAAAAAGATAACAGATATATCCGTAACCGATATAAGCCGATATTGCAACAAATTGACGGCAATAAATTTGGATTCCTGCTCCAATATAACAGATAATAGCCTTAAATATATATCGGATGGTTGTCCGGTAAGTGTTTCGGTTATTTTACTTACGAAATATTGTTGATTAACGTACTTAATAAATCGAAATTTCAGAACCTGCTAGAAATAAACGCTTCCTGGTGCCATCTGATATCAGAAAATGGTGTCGAAGCTCTGGCACGCGGTTGCATTAAACTGCGCAAATTCAGTAGTAAAGGTTGTAAACAAATTAACGACAATGCCATCATGTGCCTGGCCAAATACTGTCCCGATCTAATGGTGCTAAATCTACACAGCTGTGAGGTGAGTTTCCCATTCCCCATTGACATGACGTTGGTTATCGATAACAAATAACAACATTGTGTCGTGCAGACGATCAGCGATTCATCGATAAGACAGCTGGCTGCAAGCTGCCACAAATTGCAGAAACTATGCGTCTCCAAATGTGTAGAACTAACTGATCTCTCGCTAATGGCGCTCTCACAGCACAATCAGCAGCTAAATACCTTAGAAGTCGCCGGTTGTCGCAATTTTACAGATATTGGTTTTCAAGCGTTGGGTCGCAATTGCAAGTATCTGGAGCGTATGGATCTGGAAGAGTGCAGTCAAATAACAGATGTAACATTGGCACATCTGGCAACAGGATGTCCCAGTTTGGAGAAACTAGTAAACTTGTTTAGAATATATATGTATTAAATATATTTAACTTTATGTTTTTAACAGACGCTGTCACATTGCGAACTGATAACGGATGATGGCATTAGGCATCTGACAACGGGCAGTTGTGCTGCAGAAAGTTTATCGGTGCTTGAGTTGGATAATTGTCCATTGATAACGGATCGAACGTTGGAGCATTTAGTGTCCTGTCACAATCTGCAGCGTATTGAGCTCTTTGACTGCCAGCTTATATCACGCGCTGCCATACGCAAGCTAAAGGTATACAAGCATTTATTTCACTTATCCAAATTATTGTTAATCAGTTTTTACTATTTGATTGCAGAACCATTTACCAAATATTAAGGTGCATGCATATTTTGCACCTGTAACACCGCCAGCGGTAACAACTGGACATCGACCACGTTATTGTCGCTGTTGTGAGATTCTTTGAGATACGGCCATTGGCTTTGCCCGTAAGATAATGCGCAAATCGGCGACAGACTGATGTTGGCCCTTAACATCGGCAATCATTGTATTAGTTGCCATGCTCGCGAGTTTAATGCTCATCGCGTTGCTCTATTTGATCGATCTAATGGACAAAGTCAAATGAAGGACAAACACACACACACACAAACACACAGACATACCTATTTAACTGTGTATAACTAAAAGCTTGATTCTAATAACACGACACATATATATATATATGCATATATATATATATTTTTGGAATCGCAAAACGAAAAACATTTTAAGAGTATTGATTAGTTTGCGAGAGAGTTTCTAAAACTCTTTCTTTCAAAAACAAAAACCAACAACAACAATATTGTAATAATTGTGATTATTATTTTTTAATTTAATATTGATGTATAAGATTGTTATGTTAACTATATAGTATAGATGGATGCATTATGTGTATTATTAGATTTTTGTTTCAATTCGTTTTCGATTTTCGTTTTGTTTTTTTTTAATTTCTGTTTTCTATTTCTCTTTTGCCTACTGTCAATCAATTAGTTTAGCTTCAAAAATGTACCTTCTATATGTATGTATAACCTATAAAGTTTATAAACAAACACATACACACACACACACACACACACACACACACATAGAAAAAGCTGGAATAATGCATGCTGATTAATTTTTTTGTTCTGATTTTAAATTAGTGAGAAACAAATTGCAAATATAAAGTATACACACACATATATATATACATTTATATATAGAAAAAAAAGATAACTGAGATTTTAAACAAGTCTAAACATGTCGATAGAACCACAAAGCGTTCACCCACACACACACACATATATACGTACATACATACATACAACAAATCCTTTCTCACCGCCTCAAAAATTTAATTGTTTTTTTTTTGTGTTTAGTGCCAGCTAAAAACCATATTTAAGCTTAATATATATATATATGTTTAACCCTAGAACATTTAACTAATAGTTATACTAACACACACATATATATATATATATATACACAGTACGTATGTATGTATGTATGTACGGCTGCACACAATCTGAACGAAATCCTAATTGTAAATTACACCCAAATAAAAACAAAATAATCCTTCAAGTGCAGGAAAGTCTTTTACACAAAAACAAACAAAACAAAAGAAAACAAATACAATAAAACAAAATATATATTTCAAATGGATCAGCGTTTCTAAAACACACCACAAAATTCTCTCATACAATATAATTATATACACAAACATACATATATATATATTTAGAACATAAAAACACACACAACATGGTAAATAAAAATAAATCTATATTATATACATATTAAAAACCAAAACAAACAAAAATATACATATTTAAATTTATAACTATTTATATATATATACATGTATAATTGTCTATTTTGTAAATTTATTCCACGCAAGCCGCTAAAATCATACAAAAAAAGTGAAACATATTAATTTTGCATAATATTCACAAATCAAAATTCTATTATTTATTGTGCGCTGATTCTTAAAATTATGGCTTAATAACAAACATAAAAACAAAAACAAATCACAGAATCCACAGGGGTCTTATTTGAAATTAACAATAGTTTTCTTCTAGTTGGAAATTGTTCAAATTCTCAGAAAAATTATTTTCCAAGTTTCAATTGGTTTCTTGAAGCTGGGAAAATTCTTCTTGTGAAATGTAAAAAAGCAAAAATAGTTTTCAATAATATTCTAAATCGAAATACAAAATCTTATGAATTCTGCCAGTGGGGTAAAAAAAATGCATAATATTATTATTAAAACTTGTGTAGTTCGTGTGTGTTTTAAAAACTAATTGTAGCATTTTAAATACCGAATTAATGCGTTTTAGTTAAGCAATCAATGGATAATTACTAAGTAATGTATTTTAAACGAAAAAAGCATAACTTGAATTAAATTTTAAGAAGCAATTACACAAAAGATATTCTTTTTGATTCAAACGAGCGCGCGCTTTTCAGTGCTACTCAATCGAGTACAGAAATATTTCGAGCGCATTAGCAACACTGTTTAGTTGCGACTATCGTTATCGGCCAGCCACCACTATGTATGTGCTGGTTTTAATCAGTTTGTACTTGTATCGGTTTTGCGGTAGTCGAAGTCATATCAAAATAATAAACAATTATGTGGAGATTTAAACAAATTTACGTTTTCAAATATACTTGAGATTGTGTGCGTGTGTGTGTGTGTGTGTGTGCGCGCGTAGTTATGCAAAGCACAGCAGCCATTGGCACACCAAACGGCGGTGAAAGTGTTGTTGTTGTTGTTTGTGTGGCTGCGAAATTGGTTTTCGTTGCTCGCAGCGCTGATTGTGGTTCACTTTGTTGTGGCATTCGCAGCAACGATCAATTTTCCCAAATAAAGACAACAACACAACAGTGAGTGAGTGAGAGAGTGAAACACAAGCAAACGTAAGAGCAACACAAAAGAAGAAGTGCGGGGGACAAGTGCAAATAAACAAGAAATAAAACATTTGGCGTATTTTTAATTTTTTTATTTTCGATTTGAATTATTTTTGTTCGGCTTTCCGCTTTGTTTGCCAATTAAAACTTGCTGCAGTGCTACTTGCACTTACAGTTACATACGTGCATGTATGTATGTATATGCATGTAAGTATTTTTGTACGTAATAAGTTCAAGGAAAGCAGAAAGCAAAATGCAAGAAAAAACAGAATGTGCAATAAAAGAAGGCAGTGAAAACAAATCGACGGCTGCTTGTTGGGCCTCGCCTGTGTCCATTTAATACTGATATATATAAAGTCAGTATGAAAATTATATAAAAAGCAACTATTGCACCTGTTTACGTGTGTGCGTGTCATATTAATATATATTTAATTCGATTTAAGCTGCCCAGCAGCAAAAATCATATGTAATATGTTCAAAGCGAAGCCAAATAATCGATGTGCGAAAATTTGCCATAGTCGATTGTAAGGTGCGCGCGGTGGAGGAAGGAGTGCAAATAGCAGCAACAAAGCACAGCTGAGCGTCGCTATACATATATATATATATATTTGTATGCGTGTTCGCGAGTGTGCGTGTGTGTGTGTGTGAGTAAGGCGAAGTTGGAGCCAAATAACTGCAGAAGCAATCGACGGAAGCGCAAGCAGCAAACGGATCAGCAGCAGCAGCAGCAAATCAATATTGCGTTATGTGTCACAAAACGCTTAAATAAACTGCAATAATGTCTATAATTAAAGCAACATATTTAGTGGTGGATTGACACAACAACAACAGCAACACTAACAACAACACAAATCAAAGAAGCAAAGCAGCCTTGCAAGTTCTTTGCTCTTCTTTATATTCGTTTCATTTTTAAACGGTAAGTCAGCCATTTTGATTGCAAATTTCACATTTCGCGGTGCACACCTTTTGGAGAATATACGTATTCACATATTTATTAACAGGATATTGCATACACATACATACATACATACCGCGAACTTCTTAGTCATATATAACAAACAAATTTATGGCAGTTAGAAATTGAAATTTCACAAGCGAACTTTGAAGATTGCGTTATGAGTTTTAAACTTGTTTCTCTCATACGTGCATATGTATCTGTGTATAACGCATAGCAACGTTCTTCTAACATACATGTTTGTATGTACACACTTCTATGTATATATGCATCTCATACGGGCTACTATCTATATATGGGCAAAAAGTAAATGCTTTCAATTCACGTCTCACTGCGTCTCATTTAAATTTTGTTCTGTGTTTGTTGACAGTCGCAGCAGCAGCAGCGTTAGCAGCTCCTTACCCGCTCCCTGCGCAGCTCATCCATATGAATACTCCCCCGTTTTGGCTTTTGTTGTTGCCGCCATAATCAGCTGTGAATGGTTCTCCTGCTCTGCTGGAATCTTTTGTCTCGCTTGCTCTTCTTGCTGATTTCATCGTTCGCATAGACTTGTTCTCTGCGCAGTCAGCAGCAGCAGCATCGTCGCTCGGACAAAGAAACTGTTGATGCGCTCTCTCTCACTCTCTCTCTCTCTCTGTTCGTGTTGTATCCTTGATTTGCGCATTGGAGCTTCAATGTTATTTCCTTTTCGACAAAGGCGACGACAGCCGAGCGAGCAGACAACAAAGAGATTTCTGCTTAAACGATTGACGCTAGAACTTCGTGTGTGTGCGTGTGTGTGTGTGTGTGTGTTTTAGTGCATTTGATTGAAAATTGTAAATACAAACAAAGAGAGAGGCTATTAAATGTTAACACATATAAAACCTAATTATTCGCAATTGAATTGCGCAATTGAAACACAACAATGTAATTACTAACACTTAATTGCTGTGATAGTGTATTTAAAAGTCGGTAATTGAGTGTAGCTATTGTTGTTTTTGGTTTTGAAACTGTTCTACAACAAACCCTGATACATTGAATTTCATACATTTTATGAGGGCTATGATCAGATAATACAAACAAAAATAATACTGCACTCTGGTCTAAGCTTATCACATGCTGTCAGATAGTCGGCTGAAGAGTGGCAGAGTGGGAGAGAGAAGGAGAGAGGGTCTGTGTACACACGCAGAGTTCAGAGTCGTATATTAGTTTTTGGGTTGATAAACAACAAAACAAAATTCAAAATGAACGAACGAATACACAAATTCACACAATGAGTATTTTTTATGGCCGTTAACTACGCAGACTGTTGGGCGGGTCTTGCTACCCACATGGATGGATCCACTTACGTGCACACACACAAACACACGCACTCATACAGTCACAACCACATTAGTTTAAGAAGCATTGCCAGCTCATTTTAGGAGTTGATCAGAGCTCTCAATGAGTTTTAATGAGCACATCCTGGGTTCTCTTTTGAGCTTTAAAACTTATGAGTAGTCGTTGGTGTGGTGGGTGTGGGTGTGGTGGGTGTGGATGTAGGCATGCTGACCAAGCGAAAACAACAAAAAAGTTTTTGGAGACCCACGCTACGCAATATTTTTGAATAACAACGAAAAAATTACCCCACCACTGCTTGCTTGCTTGTTGTTGTTGTTGTTTAGCGTCAGTTAACAGGAACGAAGAGAGTGAGAGGGAGAGTGAGGGAGAGCGCGCACAGTGACCCCGCTGCTGCTGTTGTTGGTGTTGTTGTTATTGCTATTACTGCTGCTGCTGTTTCCCGTTCCCCGTTGCTGTCGCTTCGCCTCCTTTTGCGTTTTATTTGACGTTATTTGGTTTTTGGGTTGAATGACTTTCGACAACGTGTGCGCAAAAATAAAATAAAGTAAAAAAGAAAAGAAGCAAAAGAAAAAAACAATCAAATAAAAGAAAATAAGAAAAGAGCGTAACATTTGAGAGAGCCATTGAACCCACCAAAAATAATAATGTAGACAGCTGATGGACGCCTTGCCGTGTGCGTTTGTGTGTGTGTGCGTTTGCTTTTGTGTTTGTGTGTTATATTGCTGACAGTTAGCAAAAGAATAGAGAGGGCGAGCGAGAAAGTAATATGCTAAGAGGACAAGTAGGAGTGGGGAGTAAGGGAATGAAATGGAATGGAAACGGTATGTAGATGTCTCGTGGCACCCCTCAATAACAGTTAACAGTTAGAACAATGCTTTTAGTTGCTGTTGTTGTTTTTTTTATTATTCCATACATACATATACCCTTCGTTAATGAGTGTGTGTGTGTGTGCCAGACTTGGATGGTTTCGCTTTGATTGATATTCGTGTGCATTGTTTTTGCGCTTGAAATTTGCGTTCTTTTAACAATTTCTCTAAACACGCTTTGTTCTTGTTGTTCTTGTTGTTGTTGTTGTTCCCATTTCTATACTAAAATAAATCGAATGGAGTCATCGCACGACAACACGACAACAACAACAAACAAACAAATAAACAAACGACGCTTGCTTCTTGGACTTTCAAATATGCCAGCCGATCAAAATCATCCAATTCAAAATGTGATTTTTTTTTCTTTCTTTTTCTTTTTTTCGATAACAATGTTTTTCTCATATTCTTGTTTATTTGGTGCGCTTCCATTATTCCAGTGCGCCATTGTTGTTGCAAAGATGTGTGGATATAAAAGTTGTAGAGCAAATAGTTTTGCACTCGATTTGGTATAATGGCAACTAACTGATCAATCATCATACTAATGGATAACTTATCAAAGTAGTTAAAGTTGTTAAATTAATGCGCAGTTGAATTAATAAACCATTAAGACTTGATTTGAGTTGCTAAAAGCAAATACACTTAAAGCAATAAGAATCAGATATATATGTATATACGATATCTGGCAGTCTTTGTAATTTACTTTCAATTAGTTTAACCACCAACAACACAAGCCACAAGCTAAACCACATTGCCATAAGCATTAGATTAACACACTAGTACATACATACATATGTATGTACGTGTCTGTTTGTGTGTGCCTTGGTTGTTTGTATGTATTCCCTTGTCATCGATAAATGACCTCCCGCAGTCATCATACAAGAATTCCCCACACCACACAATTCCCCATTGCACTCATTGACGAAGAGCTGCCAGACGACAGCTGTTCTCACTCCCAAGTGAACTCAACACACACAGCATCATATATGTAAATATTGTTTTTGGTAACTTTGACCACCTTATTCATCATAGAAGAATTCCCCACACCACTCATTGCACTCCTTGACGATGAGCTGCCAGACGACAGCTGTTCTCACTCCCAAGTGAACTCAACTCTACACACACACACACACGCACACACACAAATATAGTTTTTGGTGACTTTGACCATCTTATTTATGGTGACTTTTAGTTGCTGCAGTTGTGGTGCTTATTTGTATAGGTGGATGGGGGACGGGGGATTGGAAACCTTTCAAAGTATGTACAATGTAATGTACACAAAATATATCCGTGTGTATGTATGTACATATGTATGTTGTATATAACATTGTACCTTGTATAACAACCGTCTGCCAAGCGTCTATATTTGTTCGCAATCAATCTCAAGCGTCCGTCCAACACACACACACACACGTACACGTACAGAGAACAAATTGAAAAATTGCGTTCTAAAGAATTTCACATTTACAGCAACGTGCTGCGGGATCCATAACAAAATGTTAACGCTCTATTATTTATATGTAATTTGATTGTAAACAGAGAGACACCCACATTAATACGCACACACATACATACATACATACATACGTACACAATTAACTTGCTCGACATGCTTAAATAAATAATAATAAGTAATGATGATAATAATAATAAGTCAAACGTTGAATACGTACGTATTGGCTATTGTTTTTATTGTTTATTTGTTGTTGTTGTTGGTACGTAACGTTTGGTTTATCAAAACAGCTGATCGTCGTTAATGAAAACAACTGCGCACATACAAACATGTTCAAACAAGCACACAAGCACACACATACACACTCATACACATACGGACAGAAGCGCTTGCCCTTTTTGTATAAACACTCCTCCGCTCCTTCTTCGCCGAATTCGCCCACTGCGAAGCAACTGTGCAACTGTGAAGAGCTTTAGCAAGAGAGACAAAAAGAGAGCGCAAGCACTCCTACACACACACACACACACACACAGGCAGGCAGGCAGAGACACAAAAAGTGTTTGTGCCCATTAATGTTAGTGAAAATCAGCAATTAACTTGGCGCTGGCTCGAAAAAAAGAATTTAAATGTGTGTTTGTATGTATGTATGTATCTGTTATATAGTTATAAATGATGTTTATGTATGTATGTGTGTGTGTGTGTGTGTGTATGAAATATTAGAAGTTTCCTTCTAGTCTGACCTTGGTTTAAGAATCGAAATAAAACCTACAAAAAATGATTCGTCAGCTTATCGAGAGAGAGAGAGAGATAGAGAGACAGACAGATAGATAAGAAGCCTGTTTTTTCGACAAACCAATGTTTGTTTCTTGTCGCTGTCGTTGTTGTTTTTGTTGTTATGTACAAACACACGTACTTAGTACAAATAAAACGTGTTTCCACCAAGAACAGCACTACGGCGACCAAAGTAAACTAAAAAAAAAACTTATTTCGTACAAAATTTTCCACAACATGAAAAAAAACGAAAAAACGTTACCAAACAACGGTAAAACGATGAAGAAGGTAGCTAACGAGTTACGGCCAAAAAGGTGCGTTGGAATAATAATAGCAAAGAGTAAAAAAAAGATGGAGATAAAGATGAAGTCATAAATGAAAGCATGCGGACTGAGTATACACGGTGCCAATTACAGTCTGCCCAGAAACAGATTACACATGGTGAAAAATTTCGATATTTTCACCTTAGAGCAGCGGTCGGCGAACTTTTTGAATCATTACCCCAAATATTTTCTTCTTAATCAAACTTAACGTTTACCCCCTTTAGTGATGAGCAAAAAAAAAAAGCTCAGCAGAATACAAAATGTGAAATATTTACTCTTTTTAATGAATTACCCCAAAATATTCTTGTGGAAATTGACTTTACTTAAAAAAAAAAGGAGAATACAAAATTTTAAATATATAGTTTTATATCATTAGCATTACCCCCAGATATTTCACTTTTACCCCATTTGGGGTAAATAACCCCGGTTCGCCGACCACTGCCTCAGAGCTATTAGGGAAACACTGGTTGTTGTTTTTTATTTTTTTTATTATTTCTTTAAACTAATTCAATCAATTATCTCTCAAACCTATTTAATAGAACTTAAAAAACATTAACATTAACAAAGAACAATTAAAAATACTTAAAAACAATAAATTCAACTGCCAATTAATCGTTGTGAAATTCGTGAAAAATGCGCAGATCCATAAAAGTCCAAATTTTTTGACCAGATCGCTTGCCAATGAGATGATGAATGATTGTGGAATCACCATATCTCGATTGAATGTGGCCTATATCCATTTTAATTACCTACCCTTGGTAAATCTTGGTATAATATTTTTGGTTTTCACGTGCTTTCAACAGCTCGAAATGCATTTAGTGCCTTTGTTAGTATTTTTAATTGTTATTTGTTAATGTTAATGTTTTTTTAGTTCTGTTTAGTAGGTTTAAGAGATAATTGATTGAATTACTTAGAAAAAATAGAAATAAAAATTTTCCACAACAACCAGTGTGTCCCTTATAGCTCTAAAGTGAAAATATTAAAAATTGTTCACCATGTGTAAACATATAATTGGCACACTGTATATGTGTATGCGTGTTTGTGTGTGTATGTATGTGTACATTCAATTAATAACGATTTGCAGGGGTCAACTTTAATTAGTTAATATTCAATATATACATACCATATGTATGTACATATGTATGTAGGTTTGAGAATCTTTTATCTATTTGATGTCATTGATACGAGAAGATGTATTTACATACATAAAAAGCTTTAAAAGCTTTCGAACAGAATACAACAAAGTTTCATTAGTTTCAACACACACTATTGAATACATACATACACACACATATGTATATTAGAACCTTTGTATTCATAATTGTATGTACATACATACATACAGTTTGCCAACTATTTGTTTACAATATGTGAAAATTTTTGATTTTTTCGCTTTAGAGCTATAGGGAGACACTGGTTGTTGTGGAAAATTTTTATTTTTATTTTTTATAAGTAATTCAGTCAATTATCTCTTAAACCTATTAAACAGAACTTAGAAAACATTAACATTAACAAAGAACAATTAAAAATACTAACAAGCCACTAAATTCAACTGCCAACTAAATGTTTACACACCCACGTTTTTGGTGCATTTTCGGTGTAAAATTCGTATGAAATTCGTATGTACAGTTACATTTAATTAAATTAAAAATGCTTAGAATCATAAAAGTCCAAATTTTTTGCGCAGATCGCTTGCCAATGAAATGAAGAATAATTGTGGAATCACCATATCTCGAGAATGTGGCGTATATCCATTTTAGTACCACCAAAAAAAAAACGGCACCAGACGTTGAATTTTCAAGGGATTTCGACTGCTGGTGCCGTTTTTTTTTTTGTAGGTACGTGGATGCATATAGGCCACATTCAATCGAGATATGGTGATTCCACAATTATTCTTCATTTCATTGGCAAGCGATCTGCGCAAAAAATTTGGACTTTTATGATTCTAAGCATTTTTAATTTAATTAAATGTAACTGTACATACGAATTTCATACAAAATCTCACAACGAAATGCACCAAAAACGTGGGTGTGTAAACATTTAGTTGGCAGTTGAATTTAGTGGCTTGTTAGTATTTTTAATTGTTCTTTGTTAATGTTAATGTTTTCTAAGTTCTGTTTAATAGGTTTAAGAGATAATTGACTGAATTACTTATAAAAAATAAAAATAAAAATTTTCCACAACAACCAGTGTCTCCCTATAGCTCTAAAGCGAAAAAATCAAAAAGTTTCACATATTGTAAACAAATAGTTGGCAAACTGTACATATTTCTGAAGACAAATCCCGAATTTCAAGGGTTCAACAAATTCTTTTGCTGCTTTTTTTCCTGTTTTTGGCACACACAGGAGAGCAGTCGAGACACACACACACACACATACGTACATAGCTAAACGGTCAGATGAGAACGAGGCGAACAAGAAGAAGAAGAAGAAGATGTGAAGTAGGAGAAGCAGAGCGAGCCAGACCAGAACCAGACAACAAGAAGTAGTATAAAGACGCGCCTGAGCTGATTTTTCCTTTGTTTGTTGTTGCGGGTTTCTTTGCAGACTCTTTTGTTGTCGGTGATGTTGTTGTTGTTGTTGTTGCTGTTGCTGTTTGCCTTTCGGTGTCCTCCAACTTTGGCTTCATGGGTCATTAAAGTTTACTCTTCGTCGGTCGACAAGTGATTTGTATTTGTGTGTTTGCAGAAGGCAGAAATCGCATTAACATCAAGTCAAGTCAAATCATATCAGCCAGCGCGAACAAAAACAATACGTTATTTACATACATACATACATACGTACATGCATGTGTATGTATGTGTGTGTCGACTGATAAGGCATAAATGCAGCAACGAGGAAAGAAGAAATCATAAAACAAACATACATAAATCGAACCTGACTTTGCCGTTGTTGTTGTTGCTGTTGTTGTTATTGTCTGGACGCATGCGATATTTGTTTTTTACATACATATGTATGTATTTACTTTGCAAAGCAAGTGAGCCCAACAAGTACACACACATACAAATATTGAAACTTCCATGCATATATACAAGAATAACGTACACATACATACGCAAAAAGCCAACATTCAGCACTTGGCGACCTGACAGAAGCAGCGGCAGCGACTGCGACAGCGGCAGCGACAGCGCAGCAGCAGTCATCAAACATATGGAAACGGGTTCGCGTTGCTGCTCTCGTGTATGTGTGTGTGTGTGTGTGTGTGGCGTTCATCTGCATGGGTTTGCTTTTGTTATTAAAACGCGCTATCACGAATACCAACAACAACAACATCAAATTTCGTTTTAATACACACACACTCAAACTCTCATCCATACGTCAAATACTTTATGCTTATTTACTTGTCGCGCATATGTTTTGCCCGTGCTGACAGAGAGAGAGAGAGAAAGAGAGCGCACTCAGCACTCACATCATTGGAAATTCCATATGATTTTTGTATACATGCGCAACAGCAACATTATTGCTGGCAACAAATGTTGCTAACAATTGTGTGTCCGCATCTTCAACCTTATATACATACATATTTATTGCCATGCCAAATAAAAACTAACCACATAAATGTGTGTACATAAATAAATGAACGACGTAGTTTCCATATACATAAATAAAACAGCACAGACACACACCTAAATAATACATAAGCCACGTTCGCCTGTGTATATAAAACTCTGTATATAAACAGCAACAAAGCAAACACAGTGAGCGCATGTGTGTGTGTATGTATTTATCTGGCGTGTGGTTCGCTGCTGCTGTTGCTGCTGCTGCTGCTGCGGCGCTCGCTCGCTCAGCTGTTTTAGAAAGTTGCTGGCAGCGCTCACGTTCATTCAAGCAGCGACAACGCAAGCGACAACATCTAAAGCATTGCCAGATCTAAAATTGTGAGAGAGACAAAAACAAAGAAGGTAGCAGCGCTCCTTGGCTTAGCTGTGGGCAACACTCAGCATAAGTGCAAGAGACAAAAAAAAAAGAAAAAACGCAATCAAATATCTAAGCAGTGAACAAGTTTTTTCAATATACATAATAATAGTAATATTTGCGTTTGTTTGTTTGTTTGCGTTTCGTCACGTCGCGGTTGCCACAGTGCAAAGTTTGCCACTCTCTCGCGCAGTTGTTGTTGTTGTTGTTTTTCGCCTGGCTGCCTGCCTGCCTGCTGACGTTTGTTTTATTTCTTCTTCTTCTTCGTCGTTTATGTTTTGTTTCTTGCTCTCGTCCGTCGCAACAACAGTAAGAGAGAGCAAAAAAAAAAAGAACTGTTACGTTAAGTGTATGTTTATGTGCGTGTGCGTGCGCGCGTGTGTGTGTGTGTGTGTGTAAAGCGAACGACGTCGTCCTCTTTTTCGTATTCGATTCAATTTCACGTTGAAAACGCAAAGCAAAACCGTTGAAAATTCAAATGCTACGTTCACATTTGGGTAGCTGCTGCCGTTGTCAGCTGCTGAGAACTAAAACAACTACAACAACAAGAACAACAACAACAGCACATCGGCGACAAAAATCAACAGCAGCCGCTGCAGTGAAGAGTTAAAAATAATGAGAACAAAAAAAAGAAACACTTGAAATCATTTCAAATTCAGCTAGCAACAACAACAATTGTAGCGGCAGAGAAAGTGTATTTCAAAAAAGTTATAAATTTGAAATAAAAAAGGTTCGTATGACTTATTTCCATAATACCAATTGTATGTATGTGTGTGTGTGTGTGTGTGTGTGTGTGACGTCGTTGCGACCACTCAGCTGTGCGTTGCGCATGTGTTGGTGACGTAATAGCAAACCAACAACAACGTAATAGCTACAAAAGCAAAAAAAGCTCATAAGCTATGCGCACCCACACATAGACACACACACACAGCACAAGCACATGTATGAGTGACACACGCTTATAAGCTTTTCAGTTACCGTCAAAGTTGAATAATTGCAGATCGCTCAAACACAAACACACACACACACGCACACATTTATACAGGCAATAACTTTGGGAGACTTTGTGACGCCCCCTTCAACGTTGGCGTTGCGCTTTTAGCTTGTATAACAAAAACAAATAATACACACACAAAAAGTTATTCGAATATCGTTCACTCAGTTCATTTGCCCACTCTCTCTCTCTCTCACTCAAATGTTCACTCACTTTACTACTCCCTCAAATTACTTTTTGTGTATTGCTTACTGTGTGTTTGCCTGTGTGTGTGTGTGTGTGTGAAGTCAGGAAAAATACTTGCTTTTTGAGTTGGTTTTTTTTTCTGTTTTCTGTTTTCGTTGTAATATAATTGACACACATTTTCTAATTGTGCGCTTGCTCTCTCACTCACACACACACACACATAGACGTACTTAACGAAAACGTGGATCGTTTATCAAGCTGTCAACCTTTTTATTTTTGAGGCGCGGTAGAGCTGCCAACTTGTGTCACAATCAGCTGTGTAACGGGGTTTGTGGGAGTGGTGAGGGCACAGGTGTGTGAACAACAATGTATGTATGTATGTACGTTGTATGTATGTATGTATTGTATGTAGTTATGAGCTTTAGTTAACAGCTGTCTGTCTCACTTACACATTTACACACCAAATGGCCTTGTGTCTCAATAAACGATAAGAACTTAACAAATTAGAGCGTTTCGTTGCGCAACACTAGCTTTAAACACATACATAAGTATATACATACATACATATGTACATACACATAATGCAGAAGAAGCTGTATGTATAATCAAGGTTAAATGCAAAGGCTTTTCTTTCTTTGGATCTAACTTGATATATAGAGTGAACAATAAAAGCTAACTATTTATTTATATTCATATATGCCAATTGGATTATAAAGCTTTCAGCTTTTCCTTCTGCCTGCTATTTCTGTTGTATGTATGTACATACAGATAACACAATGCCCAAAAATGGTCAAACTAATTTCGAGTGTCTCAAAATAAAAACAAAAAAAAAGAAGCAAAACAGACGACGGCAAACAGCTGTTGTTATCTTATGTACACACTAACACATTAATATTTAACTATATACAACACACACACACACACATATACATACATACATACTCTTATAAAACTAATTTTGTTTTGCTTTCATTTCGCGTCGTCGTCCGTCTGTTTTTGGGGCCAATTTTGTACCTTATTTCATTTAGCTTGCTGATTGTTAAACTGTAAAAACCCATAAGACAGAGCAACAACAACAACAACAACCACAGCAACGATAATAATCACAAAATACGTTGCTGCGTCGCTGTCGACGTCGCTGTTGACGTCGCCGCGACCCAATGTAATTTTATACGTGCGCAGTTCGTAATGTAAATGAGCAGAGCAGCAAAGCAGAGCTGAGCTGAGTGAGAATATGCATGTGCGTATGGAAAACACTTTGCTTGTTGTTGGTGTGTGCGTGTGTGTGTGTGTGTGTGTATTCCATCATTAACAGAAATAAGAAAGCGAACAGAAATAAAAACTTCAATGCGCAGGAGGCATTGCTTCTACATCTTCTTCTTCTTTGGCTCGGTCGACAAGCGGTCATTTGCTTTTCGCCTCCTCTACGACACGTTTCTTCAACTCTGTGCTGTGCTGTGTGCGTTCTCAATTTTGCCAACAACAACAGCAGCAGCAGCCGCAGCAGCAACAGCAGAATTTGTGTTTAGTCTAAAAATAAAACGCACTGCTGCCAACGCACACTTGTATGTGTAATTGCGTCTCTGTTGTCCTGTCACGCAGACACCACGCACTCACTAGCTCTCTCTCTCGCGTGCTGCTCGCTCACGTGCTCACATTACCAGACAAAGAGGAAGAGCAGCAGAGCAAGAGTTAAAGCGACGGGCTGCTGCTGCCTTGCCTTGCCTTGCGTTTGTTTACAATTTGAACGTGTGGATTTTGTTTTTGCTTTTTCCTTGTTTACTGCGCACAACATCTGAGCAGCACGGCGAAGCTCTTCTTTGTCTGTGCTGTGAGACATTAATTGTGTAAGAGAGGGAAAGGGGGAGAGAGTGAGAGCGTGAGCGCGTTTAACATGTAACTCTTTGTTTGACAAAAACAGGGTGTTTCTCGTTACATTTATGCTTGACTAATAACCAAAAATTAATTTATTCCCTATAATTGAATGAGCACAGAACAATGGCCTATTATATATGTATGTACTCGCAATTAAATAACACTTATTTTTCTCCATTCTAATTGCAGCAATCCAAACAATAAATAATGGAATATTAACAAAGTTACGCAAGGTAAGTAAGAATGTTAAACGCTCTCTTTTTTTTCCATATTGAAAGCAAGTCGACATCATCGTTCGTTTTGAGTGTAAATATCTCGGATTTTGTATATGTATTGGTGTAAATTCCATTTCGACTGTTTCAAGAATTTTAATGACGCTAGTAATTATCTATATTCGCTACAATTATCGTATATATCGTGCATATATGCGCATATATTTTTAATATCAAACAGATATTCAAGTATTTTTCTTAGAAAATCAAATCTTTTCAAATTACGACTTTTTTATACCCTGATCCCATTAAAAAAGGGGTGAAAAAGGGTATAATGGTTTTGTGCAAAAGTATGTAACAGGCAGAAGGAACTATCTCCGATATAGATATAGCCCGATCTCAGAGACTAAAAGAGCTAGAGACTCCAGATAAGCTCGCCTAATCCCTAGGCAGTACAGTTTTGTTTTCGATTTTCGATAACACTTCCCGTTTCCGATATACACATGGTATCGATAACAACAAAATCTTGAATTCGAAAAACTTTGAGATGGCATTTAAAACATTAAACGAAATAATGATAATCTGTAAAATATTATTAAAATCGGTTGAGAAATACCGGAGATATGAAACATTGAAGTTTAGTATGCCGTATGCGCTTACACACATACACACACACTTACACAAGTATAGGGTTCAGGGTATCGTCTAGTCAGTCAGGACTTCTCGACTCGAGCCTTAGTCTGACTCTACTTTCTATCGGAACGGAAACTTAGAAACTTTAAGTAATAAAGATTAATCAAAAGATTAATCAAGTATTGTAAATTAATGCAAGTCATGCAATATTGCATCGTGTTTAATTATTTAATAGCACTTTGACTTACATATTTATTAACGTTTCTATCGAAAAAAGCAAATTTTCTTTTCTTGTATGTTTTTCAATGTGAATATTGAATTGAAGAAAAAACCTTGAGTTATGGTTCTACACGTGTCGAAAACTGTAAGATTTCATTCGTGTAATGCCTTATTTCATGGTCTCTCTCTCTCTCTCTTAATGCTATGTACCTTGTACTATGTCTATGTATGTGTGTGTATGTATGGGTATTAGACTTCAAAGTGAATCCATATCCGTAGGTGCGGCCCTTAGAAAAAGCCCCCCAAAACGTTCGTTCGTTCGTTTTGTTCGTTCGTTCGCTCAGCTGTGAAGCACGCCAAAAGGCGTCATAAATACAGGGTTGTGTTTACCCCCCCACCACCCTAAACACACACGCGATACATGTACATACAGATAGATTGGATAGGGTACCGATTTTTGTTGTTGTTTCTTTGTGGAATATGGGCACTTTGTAAGGTCGACAACGAGGTCAACAGCGATTTGAAAAAGCTCTATTGTCTAATCAAAGTCATCTGCAAGTTACGTATATGTGTGTGTGTGTGTATGTGTGTGTGAGTAATTGGACAGCGCATTCACAATGGCATTTAATATATGAGTCAAATGATAGAGATAGAATGTACATATATGTATATGTATATGTATATTTAAGATATGTATGCATGTGTGTGTGTGTGTGTGTGATATAACACGCGATATACACGTCGCCGTCGTTGGCTTAATGGCGATGCGATGCGTTTGGCTTTTGTGAAACACTTCCGCCTTGCCAACACCAACAATATGACACATTTATTAAGAATTAAATTGCACTCTTCGCTGCTAACACATACATACCTACATACATACATACCTACATAACATACATACATACATATATAACATACATACATATATATATAACATACATAACATACATAACATACATACCCACATAACATACATACATACATATATACATACATACAAACATACATAACATACATAACATACATAACATACATAACATACATAACATACATAACATACATAACATACATAACATACATAACATACATAACATACATAACATACATAACATACATAACATACATAACATACATAACATACATAACATACATAACATACATAACATACATAACATACATAACATACATAACATACATAACATACATAACATACATAACATACATAGCATACATAACATACATAACATACATACATACATACGTACATAACATACATACAAACATATACACATAACATACATACATACATACCCACATACGTACATAACATACATACATAACATACATACATAACATACATACTTACATACATACATACATACATACGTACATACATACATAACATACATACATAACATACATACTTACATACATACATACATACATACATACATACATACAATACATACTTCAATGCTTATAAGCGTGCATTTTTAATTTGACTTTTAAGTTGTTTTTTTTTGTTCATTTTGTATTATGACGCATTTTGTTGGTTTGTGTTGGGTTAAATACAAAAATGACATGCTTGGAATAACTTTTCCATATCCGTTTGTGGCGCGCAACATTCGCTTTTCACTCCACACCACAACAGCGCAACAACAACAGACGTCAGACCACAACAACAACAACAACAATGCGATCCCGTTGCCTTTGGCGAAATTTCATAATCAAATGGTGAATGCTGCCAAAAGCCAAAGCCAAAGGAAACAGCGCAAACAGCAAAACGCAGTGTGCAGACGCAGACGTCAGCAGCGCAGCGCAGCGACAGAGCAGCAGCAGCATCAGCAGAAGCGAACTAAGCGAAAGGCGACCGCAACGTGTCTGAACTTGTTTTGTTTTGGTTTTTTTTTTCTTTTTCCAAACGGTTGCAACACACTTTTTTGTTGTTTTTTTTTTTGTTTTGTTGTTGTTGTTGTATGCTTTTCAAATATACAATTGTGAACTGGTTTTATGTTGTGCGATGATTGCAGCGCCATCTAGCAACAGCTAGATATACTAAACATAGGTACATTTTTACCTTTCACTGTTATTGTTTGCATTTTATTTTTATCCTTAACGGCACATAAACAAGGCGCAATACGATAAATCATATAAATGCATACACACACACACACACATGCATACACCAGCAAGCACAAAGATCGGAGACACGAGAAACGATTATTACAAAATCAAAACCATGCCAAGGACAGAGACAAGCAAAGCGAAATGAAATTAAATTAGTTCAACACATTGCAATTGATTATGTTGCGTTTGTGTGCCAAAAAATCAACAAAGCAACAAAAACAACAACAAACTCACACATTCTTCACTGTCTCTCTCTCCTCTCACCCCGCCCTACCTACCCACCTACCAACATTCTTTCTTACGTCAAGCTGATACGTTGTTCATTTCGTTAGGTTTAGCTACAAGTTGTGAATTATGAATAGCATTTCAACTGCGTCATATCTTATTTACAACACCAAAGTGTTAAAACACACACATACAAACATACATATGTATGTATGTACATTATGTATTGTACGGTAAAAGAAAAAGTAAATTATGCGTAAACGTAAAAGTAAATAAATAACAAACCCAAAAAGCCCCAGAAGAAACCAACAACAGAAAATTAAATAAAAAGCGAAACAGCGATAATGTAATCAAATATTATTAAACTCCGTTGCTGTTGTTGCGGTTATTGTTGCTGTTGTTGCTTTGGGGTCTGTTACGTTCCATTCGCTTGCCCTCATTTTCATACGTTCATATTGTGTGAATGCTTGTCTATTGTGGGCCAAGTGTATATATACATCTGTGTGTGTGTGTGCGCGCGAGCGACCATAAACAAAACTGCTCACACACTCAAACAGACAGACAGACAGGCACATGCACGCTTCAATAAATGTGAGCAAACATTGCCAACTGATTGTGTGTGAGAAGCCAACACAAGAATCATATGTTTTCTAACAGCACTCGCACACACACACACACACCCATCCATTTGTATCAGCATATTCACCTCTCTGCGTATGTACACACATACACACACATAGGCCTCGTCTCGCGCGCTAGTTATATATTGTGTATGCAGGTCAAGAAGAAACGCAAAAAAAAAAACAACACAAAAGCAAAAGTAAAGACAAACATGTTTCGAGAGCGTGAGCGTGAGAGTGAGAGAGGGAGCGCGTTTACAGTAACGCAACGTTCGCTCTCTGGCATTTGTATGGCGTGGTGTGGTGTGGTTTTCGCAACATGTTGCTAACGTAAAGCAACACATGCTTGAACAACAACACAGTAAACAGCTGTTTGCTTCTTTGCATCTTGAATGTTGCTAAGCGCAACTTTAGCAATATACATGTACATATGTGTGTACGTACGTATATGGTGTGTTAGCAGCAGAATTCCTCTTACTGCTGCAGCTGACCTTCGAAAACGTTGCAAATTGTTTGAGAAAAAAACAACAACAACAACAAAAACTAGCATGTTGCGCGCTAAGCTTGGCTTGGTTCTGCTCAAATGACGTCACACAGCGTTTGCAACATATCAATGTATGTGTGCGTGTGTGTTGCTGAATTGCATATTGCGCCCAATCTCCCTCTCTTTCTCTCTCTCTCTCTCTCTCTCTCTCTTGGTTACTCTGTGTGTGTTGTTCTTTATTCTCTCTTTGACATGGCAACAGCTGCCTGATTAAGTAACGACCTGGTTTTTTGGTTTTTGGGGCCAAATTGAGGCCGTGTTAGTGTGTCGTACATATATACTTATGTATGTATGTATGTTTTGAAATGCATTGATAGCACATGGGACAAGGATGTGGGACAAAGACTAACTGTGTTTATGTAATGAACTTGCGGGACCTTCATAAAGCATAAATTCTAATTGGCATACAACGGCGCGCACACAGGGTGTTTCAGGTGACCTAGTTAAACAGCTGTTTATTTGCTTGGCATTCAAGCTGCATTGCTTTTATGCCAATGCCATTTTCGCATAATTTGGTTGAGAACAAATCGAAAGCTTAAGTTATATATGAAGGGAAATCAAATAATAAGAATTTTCTTCACATTTTATTTCTTGCAGTGTACTTCTGGTGCGGGTGTGTGTGTTTGAGTGGACGGAAAGCACATCTTTAAAGACGCGCAAGGACACGAATCGAGTCGCCGAGAAGTAGAAGACACCAAGTTAAAGTTAAACGAGACGAAAGAGTGTGAAGAAGAAGAGGAAAAGAAGAAGAAGAAGGGAGAACAAAAGCAGATTTAGATCGATTAGCACCAGATGATACCCACAAGCGTTACGAATTCTCCGCCAGCCGCTGGCTTGGCTCAAAATGGAGCAGCTGCTGTTGTTGGTGGGGTTGGGGGTGTCGGTGGGGGTGGTGGTGGTGGTGTGGGTGGTTGCAACAACGTTGCCGCATCAAGCAATTATAATTCAATTGTATTGGGTCTGGCCTCCCTGATATTGGAGGGTCGTCCCATAGCCGATGATGAGTATCAGTTGCAGCCACAGCCGCAGATCCAAACCACATCCCAACAACAACAACAATTGACGTTATCCACCGGTTCGAGTAGCAGTGGACGCCATTCGCCACGCCCCTCCACATCCCGGGCAGCCATTAACATAACAACGAATCCCTATGCCTTGACCAATAGCAACGTTGGAGCACGTTCCTCCTCCTCATCCTACGGTTATGCCTATACTCCTCTTACCCATGCCCCAATCCACCATTCCCCAGCACTTGGCTATGGCAGCAGCAGCTCCAGCTCAAGCTCAAGTAGTGCCACACATCAACGTTGGACACAGAAGCTTTGTCAGCTGCGTCAGTTGTCGCCAGCGGCACAGAGCATGAGCGTCGAACCGGAGCTCGTATCCCTGGCCATCAATGACCTCAATGCGGAACGTGGTGATTTCGAGATTGTCCGAAGAGTGATGCTTAATCATGCTGGAGGAGGATTGGACGGAATGGGTGGAATGGGTGGAACAGGTGGTGAACAATTGATGGCTGCTTCGAATTCAAGTGCCGCCAGTTCACCCAGCTCAGTGTCCAGCACCGATAACATACTCCACTCCCTACAATCCCTAGCCACGACCTGTTTAAGGGGTGCACCATCCAATACCAACAATACCAACAATACAAATGAGACGCGTCCACTTAGTCTGGCGATTGGGACGACGGCAACATCGGCAACATCGTCGTCGACGGCAGCAACAACACTCAACAATGCTGCCAGTTTGCTGGATTACAATTGTGTAAGGACAAGTGAAAGATTTGGTGGATTATATGGACCGGGTGGAGCAGGAGCAGGAGGGGGAGGACTTTACGGAGGTGGAGCTAGATTAGGATTAGGATTAGGATTAGGAGTAGGAGGAGGAGGAGCAGCAGCTACAACATCAATATCAGCCACTGCCAGCAATAATATTGCAACTGGAACTGCAACCAGCTGCAACATAACAACAACAACAAAAACAACAACAACAACACGACCCAAACAAGGGCCACACTGTGATCAGTTTCTCAGAAAAATGGGGCTTGCCAAGGGCGAGTCCTCAACCGATGCTGAGGAACATTTCTGTGATATGTCTTACGTAAATATAACCGTAAGTGTGCTTTGTGCTGATACGAAAACGTAACGAGAACGAAACGAAACGAAACGTTTCTCGTTCAGTTGCAGAGAGCGAAACTTAACGAAAGCTACGAAAAATTTGTTTCGTCAAGTTGCGCTCTCACACAAAAAGAACCGTTAGCAACATTTATAATTGTTTCACTCCGTTCCATTCCATTCCATTCCGTTTCGTTTCCCACTCGTTTCATCTTATTAAACAACTTTTCATTTGTTTTTTTGTAGTGTTCCCGCTGGCGTGCCCATTGTATGAAAATGGAGGCAATTTTGGCGCGTCGGGAGCCCGTTTGCATCGAGGTGTTCTTGGGCCCCGCCGGCCATAAGATACTCCTTGAGCAATGGATCATTAGCGGCAAAGAAAAGTAAGCTTAACAAAGAGTTCAAAGAGTTGTTGTCGTTGAATCCTAATCTCTTACTTCCTTCCATAACAGAGTACCACCACCGACAATGACGCTGCCATCGCTGTGTAGCGCTATACGAAGCCAGCTTTACTTTTCCCAGATCGTTGCCTGGTGCGATCTATTGCGCAAATGCGATCCCTCGGTCTATGACAGTGGACGTGTGATCTTTGGCAATGGCAATAGCAATAGCAGCACAGCTGGCGATTTAGCTGGCCCAGGAACGATGGGAACGACAAGAACATCAGCTTCAGTTTCACGACGTCCACGTCTCAATATATTTTATAGAATACGGCCATATGATCCGAATAGTGCCAGCAGCAATGGAGGAGATCAAGGATTTAGTGCCAAGGCAAATGTTCATAATTTTCCACATGTGAATATTGCTGAGAATTTCAGTGTTGCCGTCTGTGTGAAGAGTCTTCCTCGTTTCAATGGTGGATTGCCGCACGTTGCACCCCCAGTGCCCCCAGCACCGGTGCCGGTGCCGGTTCCGACACCAACACCAACACCGCATCCTAAGTCGTCACGGCCAGTGGCAAGTACGCCCACGGGAGGTGGAGGAATGTGTGCGGCAACACCGACTGGATTGGGTGCAAGGATTGTACAACAATTGGGCACAACGCCACCGGGAACAAGTACTACTAGCTGTGATAAATACGACAGAAGAAGGAGAGGAGCAGGAAGAGTAGGAGTAGAAGAGCTGGAAGCAGAGATTGCAGTTCCAGTGGATGAATTGGATGGTCATCGGGAGCGACAGTTGCAAAAGTATCGCAAACGAATGCAACGACGTGATAAGAAACGTGAGAGGAAACCCTCCGATGATCCGCTGGATGAGCACATGGATACCATGGATGAATGCAGTGAAGAACTCAACACACGTACCCAATCGCCGGCCGCACATCCAACAACAGCAGCAGGAGCAACAACAACAACAGTGATACCATCATCATCATCATCATCATCAGCTCGAATGTCACCAACAACACCAACGCCACGTCGTCGCATTGCCATGATATCGACGGGAACGCAAACATCCCTGTCCAGTTGCCAGCAATGTGGCAGCGAGAAGACGCTACTCTGTCTCAACTGTAGTTCAGATGAAAGGAACGAAGACGACCAAGACGAAGACGAGGAAGGTGGCAATGGAGATGTTGTAGATGATGATGATGATGATGATGATAATGATACAAGTGCCTCGGATATGGAGGAGATCTCGACCAGCACCAGCTGCAGCTTGAGCAGCTCCGATCTCATTGTGGGTACACCGCGCAACAAGGCTGAGCTTTTGCTCCAAGCCATACAGCGGACGCCAAAGAATCGTAAGATCACGCCCACACCAAAACCAACAACAACAACAGCAACACCAACAACAACAACAGCTCATAACGATCTCAAAGCAGCTGGTGGATTAACACCGAGTCCAAGTCAGAATCAGAATCAAAATCAAAATCAAAACAATAATCTTACCAAACCGTCGCCAAGTACCGGCTGTCATGAATGCAAACGTCAAAAGACCCAACACAATTTTGGTATTGGCAAGAAAAGTGCTAGAGCGGGGGGAGCAAGAGGAGTGGGAGGAGGAGGAGGAGAAGGAAGTTCAGGTGTTAAGGAGCTGGCAACCAATGGAACAAGTGGACATTGCAACAACATTGCTGATGCCACCAATGATGGCGATGACAACAGCATGGAACAGGAAGTGCAACAGGTGAGAAGATTAACTATTTTTGGTGTGAAACTTAACTAAACGAAACCATTTCGTTAAGCGACAGTTGCAAATCGTAATGGTATAGGTATAAATCAACATAAACTAACACCATTTCCCCTTCCCATCTCTCTCTCTCTCTCTCTCTTAGATGGGTTCGACCAAGCTGACGCCAAATATAGATCGTTGTTCGTTGTATGGTGGTAGCCGAACGGAGGAACGTTGTCAAACGCCACCGGATAGTGTCATGGATGATGATCACATTGTAGTTCAGTTTAAGACACCCATCAGTCATGTGCCACTCAAGCTGCAAGAGTTTCAACATCAGCAACACCAATCCGAATCACAACAACAACACCAACCGTTAACAAAGGCATCAAGTCAATTGCGTTTGAATTGTAGCGGAAGTGGAAGTGGAAGTTTGATGGATAGAGATGAGACACCACCACCGATATTATCGCCATTGATGCGCAAAGCTTTGCCCAAGGTCAATCTCAATACGATCTTTTGCAGCAGTTCCTCATCCGCCTGCTCCTCTGCGTCCTCCTCATCGGCACCCATCAGCATTGATAGTGGTTTGGCATTTTGTTTCGAGCAACCCTCAACGTTGAGTTATGCCCATAGCCAGTCGCAAGCGTTGTTGACACCACCCGATTTCCATCAATCTTCAAATCTTCATGTCCAGAAATCCTATTCGGCGCCAACGTTGCCCAATGCCTTGTCCGTCTCGCCACGCTTTGCCAAACAGGCAGCTTTCTATAAGCGACGCTCTCGGCATCTAAGCGATCGTTCGGATCGTAGCTCCCTTGGCTCCGATGAACAGCTCTCCGACGAGGATCTCGAGTCGGGCATGTGCAGTCCTGCGGGTTCTCCTCTCAAGACTCGAGCACGTTTAGCCACACAGTTTGGTGGACGTCCGTTGTTGGGTAATCTGGAGGAATCATTGTTGCAGAAGCGTCTGCTACCCAAGATCGAAGTTCCTGGCTTTCGTCTACAGCTGGGTGCATCGGGTGTCTTTTGTCCCAAACAGCGTACCATTCCAGCTTCCGCTTACTTCTACGAGCTGCATGGCGAGACCTTGAGTACACCCTACCTGGTGAGTATTTATCTTCAGAGATTACTTTGCCGTGTTTCTTTTATTAACTAAGATTTCCTCTTGTTTAGTGCGAGATTCGTTTACCGCGAAAGGGTTATTCGGTTCCCCTAATGGGCACGGTTCAGGCCACACTACTCAATCCCATGGGGACTGTGGTGCGCATGTTTGTCATTCCCTACGATATGCGTGATATGCCCAATCTACATCGCACCTTCATACGTCAACGCATCCTGGCCGATGAGTTGCCCTGTAACGGTGAATCCATTGTGCAACAGCAACAGCTTCGCGTACGGGAACGGGAAGAACGGGGACGAGAGCCGGGTAGTCCAACTGTGACGAGCACCACCAGCAAATTGGGTCACTTCATCAGCGCCGATCAAATGAAGCGATTACGTTACTCCATACACCTAAGGTGGGTTGAGTTACGAGTTGGTTGGTTGGAATTGTTGGTGGAAGGACGGGAAAAGAAAAGAAACCGAAACCGAAGCTTTGAAGATTTTGAATTGAACCCTACTACCCTAGAAGAATTCTATTAAATGTACGTTAAGAAATAAGGAAATGAGATTATTAGATACTTATGTCCATTTTCTCTAGAACTATGTAGAGTGTTAAGGATTCGTAAATACAGACAGAGATACAAGAAAGGGAAATGTGTGAAAGACAGGAAAAGAAAAGAAACCGATGAAGCTTTGAAGATTGTGAATGGTACTCTACTCTACATAAAGAATAAATAATAATACCCAAGAAGAATTCTATTAAATATACGTTAAGAAATGAGGAAATGAGATTGTTAGATTCTTAACCCATTTTCTCTAGAGCTATGTAGAGAGTTAAAGATTGGTAAATACAGACAGAGAAACTACAAAGGAAATAAAAGACGGGAAAAGAAAAGAAACCGATGAAGCTTTGAAGAATTTGAACTGCACTCTACTATCCTAGAAGAATTCTATTAAATGTACGTTAAGAAATGAGATTTTTAGATACTTAACCCATTTTCTTTAAAACTATGTAGAGAGTTAAAGATTGGTAAATACAGACAATGAATATAGATTAAGGATGGTTTGAATATTGAAGATTGTTCCGACTTAAAGTAACGATCGATATATATTGCAAACAAACTATAAACTTATATACTAATCGATTTCAATTTTGTACCGTACAGATTCCAAACATCACGTTCGGGTCGTTTATCACTGCATACGGATATACGTTTGTTAATATCGAGGCGAACGGATTGTGATACGGCAGCGGCGCATGCCAAGGGCTTGGTGGAGGCACCCAATGAGCTTGTGACGGATACGTTGATGCCACAGGAACCACGTTACAGTGCTCGGCAGGAGAGTCCCGGCAAGATTTAGTAGCTGCTAAACGCCTTGGGCGTTGCATATGATGACAGCTATGGTGGCAGCTGTGGCAGCTGTGGCAGCTGTTTTGGCAGTGGCAACAACAATGGTGGCAGCTTTGTGCGACGAATGTTGAAACAAATGCAGACGCGTTGGCAACTCTGGCAGCAATGTCACAGATATCAACTATTGTAAGCAACAAGCAGAAGCATAAGGATAAGGAGGAAAGGAAAAGGAGATCTTAACAATCGGAAATCGAGACAAATTTCCAAAACAACAACAACAACACACAACTGCTTTAATTAGTTATTGTACAAAAAAAACCATGAAAAAATCAAACAAAAAACCGTAACTCTATCTCTGACTAGTACTTTATAACACCCCAACTCTGCCCAAAACTCAACTAGTTTTTTTTTCGTGATGAAAGGAAGTTTTTTGAACAATGATCAATGTTGTCTCTCTGCTCTCAGTCTCTACTTTCTATATGCTTTTGTGAAGGGGGCCAAACCAAAAAAAATAAAATCCTAATATACACTGTAAACTTTCGGGGGGGTGGATGGATGGATAGAAGTAACGTTTAGAGAAGCAGCTTCAATCTTAGCAATAACATAATTTATAGAAACAACAAATCATATACATATACATATATGCGCAATATGAGTATAACAATCGAGTATGTATGCGTTAGTGTGTGTGTGTGTGTGTGAGAGAGTGAGTATATGAAATTGTGAATCAACAGAGAGAGAGTTTAAATACTGCTAATAACATTTTGAAAAGGATCAGTGAGAGTTTGCACACTGTTAATAACATTTGGAAAAGTATCGGTGGAAAGAGTTTACATACTGCTAATAACGTTTGGAAAAGGATCAGTGGGAGGTATTTTTAATGTAGAAACTCAACTTTGATATAATTTATGAGCTGGGTTTACTTCTGTGAATATATACGTATATCTAATAGATAGTTTCGTTAGAAGAACTACTTTGTATTTGATTTTTTCAAAAATGTTAGAAATTTTTTAGTATTTAACATAAAAAACTTGTGTTGACAAAAATGTGCTGAGAAAATATATCATAATATATTTTTTCGTGTACTCAATACATACAAATGAAATGCAGTGTTGATAAATACGAGCTGAAATGAATGGAAGTAAAATGTACAGCTAATGTTGTGAGTTGGGAGAAAATAGTTGAAAGCATGGTGAATTTCGATAATTCCACCATGGTTAAGAGAGCGTAGAAAAAAGGATGTGGTGTGATGGCGGTGTGAATGAAAGTGTTGAGAGAGAGTCTGAGTGTGTGCGTGCGTGTGTGTGTGTGTGTGTGTGTATATATTTTTAGTCCAGCTCATATCGATCGTTGTTGTTGTTAGAGTTTAGTAGTGGTGTGGTGTGGTGTGATCTACACACAAACACATGCGTAATAGCTTTTTTTTCTCTTTAACATGAAGCATGAATAATGTTTCATTCTCTCTCTCTTTGTTTCGGTGTATTTGAGTGATTTTTAAAGCGTGCCTGTGATACGATATGAGCTGATTTTGATGATTAATAATATGATGATGATAATATCTATGATATATGATATATGATATGATTTATATATATAGAGTAGGAGTTTAGTTAAATGCAATTCAATAACAATTTTGTTTGTGTTTCGCTTTTTTCTTCCACACACACACACACATACAACAAATGCAATTTATACATAATAATAATTAGTTATTTTTCTTTTTTGTTTAATACAATTCTCACCAATACATATGCAATAAGTGCTTGAAAACGATACATACATATATACTTTAGAAACTTTCAAGCACAACTGTACTTCAATAATATGCTATAGATACATATATATATAAAATAGGTAGAGTATATATGCCTCTCTCTCTCTCTCTCTCTCTCAGTGTGTACATATATACTTATGTCTGTGTTAAATTCTAACTCCTATAAGAAACAAAAACACTTTAATTTCCATTGATACCTGACTATAACTATATATATAAATCTATATATATATATATATATATTGTATAACTCAAAAACTACTGCTAAAAACAAAGTTTCAATACAACAACAACAAACAAAAACAAGTTCCAAAATGAATACTAATAAAAACAACAACACAAAACACACTAGAAAAGAACAAAAACAAAAAAACAAAAACAGAAATCTTTCTTTATTTGTTCAACGGTTTTTTTAAGTAGAGAGCTTAATGTGCCCAGTCAATAGCAATTAAATATATAACACCAAAATATACAAAATTAATTAACAAAAACAAAAAAATAAAGGGTTTTGTGTTTTTAATCCAAATGAAAGCAAAAAAATTGTTTGTTTTTTATTGGTTGTGTGTGGAAAAATGAAAGAATTGAAGAAATCCAGTTTAAAAAACCCGCCAAAACTGGCAAAACAGCTAATCTCGTTAAGTATAAGTCATTTGTATAAGAGCAACAAAATAAATTCGAGTTAACGGTATAAATTGAACATCCAGTGCGCGCTGTTAATAACATGTTGAGTAACTGTTAAGAAATTGAGGTGACCACAGCGCTTGACACAGCTGTTTTTCATTACAGCTGACAAACAAAAACGGCAACAAAAAACCAAGGTTACCTAATTCACGATGCGCTACAATTTGTTTAACATGAGTGCACGCTGTTAATAAAATTTTGAGTAACTGTTAAGAAATTGAGGTGACCACAGCGCTTAACACAGCTGTTTTTCATTACAGCTGACAAACAAAAACGGCAACAAAAAAAGGTTACCTAATTCACGATGCGCTAAAATTTGTTTAACATGAGTGCACGCTGTTAATAAAATTTTGAGTAACTGTTAAGAAATTGAGGTGACCACAGCGCTTGACACAGCTGTTTTTCATTACAGCTGACAAACAAAAACGGCAACAAAAAAAGAAGGTTACCTAATTCACGATGCGCTAAAATTTGTTTAACATGAGTGCACGCTGTTAATAAAATTTTGAGTAACTGTTAAGAAATTGAGGTGACCACAGCGCTTGACACAGCTGTTCTGTTCATTACAGCTGACAAACAAAAACGGCAACAAAAAAAGAAGGTTACCTAATTCACGATGCGCTACAATTTGTTTTCGCGTGCTGTGCATTTATTAAAAGAAAATCACAATAAAACATACTTATTAAAGCGTGCCGCAAGCAGCAAATCAACGACAAACACCAGCCTCAACCAAAGAGATGCCAACGAACAACAACGCCAGCAGGCGGCAGCGACGCAAACAGAAGTAGCGCAGTCGGAATTGCCGGCACGCGAACCGTTGGTAAAAAATTTCTTTGTGGGCATCACGGACAAGGAGCTGTTGGGTTATCCGGAGGTGATACCGCGCGACGAAATGGCACAATTGCAGAACACATTGTTGCCACTGAACAACTACAACTTTGCCGAGAACCAACAATCGCAAGCCCAATTGGAGAACCTCCAACAACTCGGACTCTATGGCCTAAATGTGCCCTTTGAGTATGATGGCAGGGGATACAATTGGAGTGCCAGCTTGATGGCTAGTGAACCGGAATCGGAACACACTAGCCTGGCACTTGGCCTGCAATCGCATCGTGTTGTTGTGGACATGTTAAGGGAGTTGGGCAACGAGGAGCAGAAGCAACGTTATCTGCCCCAACTTGCAACTGGCCAACTGATAGCCACCGATGCAATCTTTGAGTATGCGCCACCCGAGGATGATTTCTTTGGCACCCAAGCTACATACGTAACAGAAACTGGCTCCTGGTCATTGAGTGGAGAGAAAGCTTTTGTGGTTATGCCTCCGGCTGCGGCTGCGGGAACACGTCAACTGTTTCTGGTCTTGGCCCAAACACAGCAGGCGAATGTGCCTGGCAATATTGGACGTGGTTCGACCTTCTTCTTGGTTGACTCACAACAGACAGGTGTCAAGTTGGGTGAACAGCATGCAACATTTGGTTGCAAGGATGCAATTATGCGACGCGTACACTTTGACAAAGTGCAACTGCGGCAGGAACAAATTCTTGGCACTGCCCACGATGGCAATCAACATTCGGAGCATTTGGTGCGTTCCTCCCGCCTGAGGAGCACACATTCTGGCATTGCTTTGGCCAAGCGACTGCTCAAAAACTTAACGACTTTCAGTGTGAATACGATACAGTGTGGCATTGAACTAAAGTGAGTAAGAAATGAAACGAGACATAATGAGAGAGAGCGCACAGTAGCAAAGAAAATACGAATGGAATTGAAACTGCTGTCGATCAAGGATTCTTTCTATGTGTTTCGCTCTCTCTTATAAATTTCTTGTTGTACTTGCAGAGACTTGGAGCTGACTCGCGCGAATCTTTCGCAGGCAATGTGCTCGATTTATGCCATGGAGAGCATGCTCTATCTAACAGCTGGCATGTTGGATGAGTTTGTCAATCAGGATGTGACACTGGAGAGTGCCATTACCAAATATTATACACTACAACAATTGCATGCGATCTCTACACAAAGTTTAACTTTACTCGGACCAAAGAGTTTGCATCAAGGTGAACCAGCGGAATTGGCACTAAGAGATACAATACAACTATGCACTCAAGGTGAATCTTTGAGCACATTGAGCATGTTTATTGCCTTAACGGGACTGCAGCATGCGGGGGTGAGCTAAAATTACATATACATACATACATATATTATGTTTCGTTAAGCTTAACTCATCTTTCTCCACCGTTCCAGCAACGCATGAACGAAGGCATTCGTCGCTCACGCAATCCTCTGTTCCATCCCGGTCATATCTTTGGCAAGTTCATGGGCCGTTCCAGTTTAGAGAATCCCAAGACGGGCATGCTTCTAGCAGAGAATGTGCATCCCTCGTTGGAGCCAGCTGCTCAATGCATTGAGCATTCGATAGCTCGCCTTCATATGGCTGTGGAGTTGATGTTTACGCGGCATGGCAATGCTGTTGTGGAGCGTCAGATTGAGTTGCAACGTGTGGCAAATATATCGAGCATCATTTATGCGATGTGGGCAAGTGTGGCACGTGCCTCACGCTCCTATTGCATTGGTCTGCCTTTGGCGGATCATGAGATGTTGACGGCCACAGCTATATGCAACCAGGGACGCGAAGATGTTTTGCATCTTGCAACAGATGTGTTCAACGGCAATTATATGAATAATGACAACAACTTGTTGCGTCTCTCTGCGCAGGTGGCAAAGAGCAAAGGTTACTTTGCTGTGCATCCCTTAACGTTTAATTTTTAAGTTTTGATTCGTTTCTTAACGAAATTCTAATTGAAAATAAAATAAAATATATATATTAAAAAATTTATGTTTACATTAAATTTTATTTATGTCAATATGTTCATTAATTCGTAAACAAAAAATGTCCCACACTTTTTCACACCTCTTTCACTCAAACCGCAGCATGTTAAACTAACGCTCAATCAACATAAATTGCATTACCACTCGTAGAGTTCTAGAGCGGCATTTGAGGTGAGTATATTTGGCACTCAACATGTTTGGGTGAAGCCGAGTTCAACTCAAACTTAGCTTAGCCACTCTCGCCGCACGCTGCGCTGCCGACGTTCGCAGCGACTCAATTCCATTCCATTTTATTTCATACCATACAGTCGCACTGAGTTTGAGTCATTTTCGTTTCGGTTGTCGTGCGGTTCACACGCGTATTTTACAACAACGTGAGTGAAGAAGAGTGCGCAAAGTTGATATTTGTTGCAATTTTAAGCATATTTTATCATACAAAATATAAATACATACATACTATGTGTAGTGAAAACTTGCATATCTAAGCATTTGTGGGCGGCTGCAATTTGGTCACCGTTTGTGGCAGCGTATGAGCAAAAGGCAAGAAGCAAATGAAAAACGCCCACGGCGAAAATAATTGCCTCGTATCGTGGTGTGTATATATGTGTGAGTGAGTGTTTGTGTCTCAGTGCGTGTGTGTGTACGCAAAACAAGAAGATAAAGTGAAGTATTAAATTGTTTGCAAAAAAAATAAATAAATAGAAGAAGAAGAAAAGAAAAAGGGAAAAAGCTATGAAAATCTATTGGGAATTGCAGGCAAAAGCTACGCAAACGCCAAATTGTGTGTGTGTGTGAGACAAAAAAAGCAGGCGATATAAAAACGCGTCACGAATGTGCGCACCAAAGAAAGACCAGCAATAAGCAACCGCAGCAGCAGGCGTCGTCGTCGACGTCGCAGCAGTAGCAGAAGCAGCGTTTAAGTTAATACAGGTAAGCTTTTTACAGCAAAACTGCCATCTTGGCCGCATTTCTCATCAAATTTTACCCCAAAATATGGGGTGCCACGCACAATTTGTATTTTCGTTCACATTTTTTATGCCGGCTTCTTATATTTCTTGTACTGTTCGAGGAGGGGGAATTGAAAGCACACAAGAAAAATATTGAACCAAACTCTTTGGCACCATGGAACTAGGGGTAATTGAACTGGCAGTGTTCACATACAGAAATGAAACGATGGAAACAGGGAGGTTGAGTTAGGGACTCTAGGCAGTGTGGTGAGTGCCAATTCTAACTTAACACACGCACAAATCAACCGCTGTAAACAACACTCAAAAAAAAAAAAAAATGGGCGAAATAAAATATCAAAAGGAAAAATGAAGAAGAGCAGCAGCATCAGGCTAGCGAGCGGCAGAAAAAATTCTGCATGTCTGCCATTTCATTTCGTTTCGTTCCGCAGGGCTTGTAATTTTTTTGTTTTGTTATTTTCTTGCTGGTTTTTTTTTGTTGTTGTTGTTGTTGTTGGACTCAGGGACGGTGAACGCCATGAGCATTGGCACACGACACACATACATACAAACATGTGCACTCGTTGATTATAACAGAGAGAGGGAAGGCAAGCAGGCAGGCAGGCAGCAAACAACAAGGAACAGAAAGACAAGCCGAAAGAGTCACCGGCCAACCGATTCCACTGGATTGTATTTTTCTCGGCCCCGTAGCTATATGTATGTATGTGAATGTATTTGTGTGTGTAGCACAATCCATCAACACAGAGGAGGCGCTGACTGCGGCAGCGACGCAGCGTTGACTGTGCTTGCTTTTATTTGAGATTTGCTCACGAATTGAATTTTGCTCTTGTTGTTGTTGTTGTTGGAGAGTTGTGTGTGCATAAATTGGCAGTGTGGGTGTGTGTGTGTGTGTGTGTGTGTGCGTGTGGTAGTTTGGTGCGAGTAGCATTTGGCCTATGCCGGACAGACAGACAGAAAGCAGCAGCCGCCAAGTGGATTGAATTTGGATTTTATTTTGTTTGCCATCTTTTTTTTTTTCGGTCCAATCTCACAGTTTCCCCACACACACACACACACACTGTCTTGCCTGCTCGCTCACTCGTGCTCACTCTCTCTCTGTGCTTCTGTGGCTGGAAATGAGTGCGCATTACTGTTTGTTTTGTAGTTATTGTTGTCGAACATTTTAGTCATTTTACCTTTGCTCAAGCTTTTTAACTCGAATGTTATTAATCAATTAGCTTTTACTTCGGTGTGTGTGTGTGTGTGTATGTGTAGGTGCGAGTGCGTGCGTATCGAAAAGCCAATTACAGATATAGAAGGAGCTTTGTTAGTATTTATGTCTTAAGCTTTACGATTGTACCTTGGGCATTAGTGCATATTAAAATATATATGTATATATATATATATAGATAAATTATCTTGTCATGTTAACGGTTCGCTGCTTGCGCCTGCGCTAATTAGACAATATGCAGCTTATGCTAATTAATAATAGTTTTTTCTGTTTGTTTATTAAGATCGTTTTGGTTGGCTTGAGTTGATTGGAAATAGTAATAGGGTGTGGGTGTGGTGGGGGGAGTGACTGGTGGTTGTCTTACCACACACACACACATATATATATATACATACAAACATTACACAAATCGATTTCGCAACCCTCTCTCTTATGCCGATAAACTTGGCATAAATCATTTTAATGACGACACACCACACACACACACACACAGAGACAGACACATTGTGTGTGTATATTACATATGTTCATATACACACATGCTTCTTCTACTTCATTTGAAATATTATCCAAACGCATAAAATCGATTTCTAATCGTGTAAATAAATGGCGACAAATGCTGCGCCTCGCCTCGCCTCCCAAACGGCAGGTGGCGTGACGGCAGAAGCTAAACGACAGCCAGATGTACGTATGTTTGTATGTGTTTGTGTGAGTGAGAGAGTTTATATGGCCTGGCCTGGCATTTGTTTCATGCCGCGTCTGGTCTGGTCTGGTGTTTAGCCCAGGCCCGTTTGCCAATGTGTTGCACCTTGGGGCTCCAAAAAGTCGAGAGATGCGCGGCGGGTACGAAATGGGAACGGGAATTGGCAACGGGCATCGGGCGGCGACCGAAATCGAAACGACAACGAATGTTCCAAGGTAAAGCAAAAGCAAAGCAAAAGCCAAAGCAGAGCAAAGTGAAGCGCAGCGAACAGCGACGGCGACTGCGACAGCAACAGCAACAACGACAGCGACAGCGTCGTTTAATGGTAGATAAGCGTAAGCGAAGAGTTCGGCATACAGCAACAACAAACAAAACAGCAAATGGCAATTGCCGAATGCAGACAGTAACAACAGCAACAACAACAAGAGTAACAGTAGCAGATCGAGAGGCTATAAAAACCAAACCGAATACTGGCTTTTGCTGTTGTTGTTGTTGCTTTTGCTGTTGAAGTCCCATTGGAACATAGAGAATGAGAATCGAAACTACCGCTGACGACTGATGTCAGTTTGGGTCTGCCCACTAATTGGATATGTTGGGTTTGAGTGCGAGGTGGGTGTGCGTGTGTGTGTGAGTGTGGTGGAGTTTAAGGTGTATTGTAATGGCAAAGGCACACACATTTTATTTGTTTTGGGCGCATTCACACACACACAAACAAATACAGACGTGTGTGCATGCACATTTAAACTGCATGTGAAAAAGTGCAAAAAATCACACGACCAGAACAGAAAGAGAGACAGCAACACAGCGGGACAAACGGACAGATGGATAGATAGAATCGATGGATAACAGAAAATTGAATTTTGTTTCTGTTGTCCATGTTGTTGTTGTTGTTGTTGGCAATGCTTTGAAAATTATATGTATGTATGTATGTATATTGCTTATAATTGAATTTATGCCGTGCGGGCGGCGGCGTCGGCGTCGGCTGCACTAACGGAACATTGCAAATGCTAAAGATGAGTGCGAATTGTGCAAAGTCTCCAAAATTGTTAATCTCCCTCTCTCTGTCTCTGTCTCTCTCTCGTTGGGTGTTGCTCATTTTTAACATGTCCGCCTTTTCCGTTTACCCTCAACTCTTAACGGTAAACAATAATTCATTGGTTCATTTTTCGTTTTTTCACTTCTTTTTTGTTTTTATTGTTTTTCATATGTATTTCGTATGTGTGTGTGTGTGTGTGAGTGTGTGTTTCGTTGTGGGTTACGAAAACATTTTTAATTAGCTTGATTTAATTGGATTTTATTAGTTTGCATGTTCTCTCTCTCTCTCTCTCTCGTTTGTTTTATGTGCAAGTGCATACATACATACATACATTTGTACGATTTATGTGATTAATCATTGTTGATATGTACATATGCACAGTGCAGCTTTTTGTGAAATGCATTCAAGATAACTGAAAATCACAAAACAAATAATAATTAAATTGGTTGCTTTGCTTTATTTTATACACACACACACACACACAAATTAGCTATTAATCTTTGTTTCCACAATTTGGTATTAAAGTTGTTTCCATTTCTTTTGTAACTGTTTCCACTGTTAACACACAAACAACACACACAAAAACTACTACAATGAGTGCTAAACAGAAACAAAACAAGTAAGAAGGCTCTCGTCGAGAAGTCCCGACTAGACGATACCCTGAACCCTTGTGTAAGTGTGTGTATGTGTGTAACTGCATACTTCAACTTCAATGTCCCATATCTCCGATGTTTCTAAACCGATTTCAATATAAATTTTACAGATTTTCATTATTTTGTTTATTAATTCAAATGTCATCTTAAAGTTTTTCAAATTCAAGATTTTGTTGTTATCGATACCATGTGTATATCGAAAACGGGAAAAGTTATCGAAAATCGAAAACAAACTTGTACGTCCTAGGGATTATGCGAGCATAAGTTCCAAATCTGGAGTCTCTAACTCTTATAGTCTCTGAGATCGACGCGTTCATACATACAGACAGACGGACATGGCTATATCGACTCGGCTGTTGATGCTGATCAAGAATATATATGCGTTATGGGGTCGGAGATGCTTCCTTCTGCCTGTTACATACTTTTGTACCAAATCGTTATACCCTTTTTACCCATTTTGAATGGGTTCAAAAACACCGAAACTAAAACTGTTTTCGGTATTCTTTTTGCTTTTGTTGTTGTTGTTCTTGTTGTTGTTGCTGGCCGAATGACGCGACTGCGGTTTATTGCTGTTGTTGTTGCTGCTGCTTGGACACGCGATTGCCTTGCCTGATTTCTGAAACCCTGGCGGGGGAGGCGTAAGGAGTGAGAGTAGTAAGTAAGGAGAGTTAGTGGGATAAGTTGGATAGAGAGAGATGGAGAGAGAGAGAGAGAGAGAGAGCAACCCTAAAGCTTTTACACTGTATGTACTTCATTATATGGGCATATGACGAATGTGTGTGCAAGTGTGAACCGTCACAGTGTGTGTGAGTGTGTTTGTAAGAGTGTGAGTGTGGTTAAAGTAAGATAGAGTATGTGTGGGGTAAGAAAGGTTTTTACACAGCAAGAAAACATCTTAACAAAGAAATTTTATAACAACAAACGTGTATTGATGATTATTTTCAATGTTATAATATAATATATATATTAAATAATATATATATAATATTTATTGTTGTATCAAAATCTTTTTTTTTAAGCCTTTAGTGTCTTTGAATCAATAAACCCCATAGTAAAAAGCAAAAAAAAAAGAAGAAAAAAATTAAAAAAAGGGTCAATAAAGTACAAAATTTTACAGTTAGGTGACTTTGCCCCATAATGAAGCCAAAAAAAAACCAACAAAAAAAATGGTCCGTAGAATACAAAGTTTAAAATAAATACTTCTTTAATGAACTACCCCAAAATAATGTTGTGGAAGTAAACTTTATCGCATAATGAAGCAAAAAAAAAAGTGCAGGCAGAATATAAAATTTTAAATATATACTTTTGAATCATTACCATTACCACCAGAAATTTCATTTTTACCCCATTTGGGGTAATTTACTTTTTGCCGGTTCCCCGACCGCTGCTTTAGTGCATTGTTTTCAGTGTAGCGATTGATGAATCCCGTTTATTATTGCCACAAGGGCGCAAGTGTTACCAAAAAAGTAACTGTGATTGCGACTGTGACTGTGAACAGTGACTGCGTTGACAGTCGTTATCCCAACGAATACCACGAACATGTTGTTGTTGTTGTTGTTGTTGTTCTTGTTGCTGTCTCACTCACTCACCCTCTCTTTCTCTTAGTTCTTCCCTCACACACACATAAAGCGTATGTTGCCTTGCTTGTTGTCTCTAAGTATGTATCTATAAGTGGGAATACTGTATCTGTATCTGTGAGTGTGTGTGTGTGTGTGTGTGTGTTTTGCATGAACGGCGAAAGGTTGGCTACCTGCCACACACACACACCTCCCAACTTGCCTCCGACTTAGTGCGTGTTGTGTATCTTTGTGTATCTGCAACTGTTGTTGTGGCATCTTGCGTTTTGCATCTTATATCTTAAATATATATATCTCTTGTTTATATCTAGTCCGCTTTGCCATTGTGCCACACACACACACACACACACACACACACACACACATACACACACACACAAAAGATATGAAAGCACGAACCGTTTGTCACCATATGTAACAGCATAAAAGCAGCTTCCCCCAGCACCCCTCCCTCACTAACCTACTCCTACTCCTTCACCATTTATCCCCTTTATGGCTTGTAGCTACATTAGATACACACACACACACACACACATACACACAAGCGTATAGAGTTAACATTTTGTATCTATTTTGGTTTGTGTTGTGCGGAAATTGTTGGAAATTGCATGACTAACTTTTGCTTCATGCTGCGCAAGTGTTATGGTGATGGGGTAGGGGGATTGGGGGGGGGGGGGGGTTGAGTCACAACCACGACTTCATTCAATAATTAATTGATTGCAAAGTACTCAATTTGAATATATACATATACATACATACAGACGTACGTACGTATTCGAACAGCAGTCAATTGAGCAAGAAATTCTGATACCAATTTGAGAACAGAATCCAAATGCTCGAATGCTAAAAAACATTGCAATGGCAACCCTGTTTAATGAGTTGATTCAAATGTAGGTTCGGTATTTTGAATATAGATATAGATGTCATCGTTAAGGGAACTTTCAGTTAAAACATCCGGAAAAAATAGCCCAAATGGGATAAAAGTGAAATTTATGGGGGGTTTTCGGTAAGGAATCAAAATATATATATTTCAAATTTTCTATTTTGCTAACCTTTTTTTTATTTTATTTTTTTTTGTTTTTGCTCATCACTGGGGTAAAGTTAAGTTCCACAACAATACTTTGAGATAATTCATTAAAAAGTATATTTTCTATTTTATGGACCTTCTTTTTTTTTTTTTTTTTGTTAAAAGTGAACTTCCACAAGAATATTTTGGAGTAATTGTTTAAAAAGTATATTTTCTATTCTGCTGAGATTTTATTTTTTTTGATCTTCAAAAGTAAGCAAGCACTTTACAATTTTCTATGCTGTTGACCTTTAAATTTTTTGGTCTAAAAATATTTGGGGTAATGATTCAAAAAGTTCCCCGACCCCTGGTACAAGTATATATATATATATTTTTAAAAATATAAAAATTTAATTAAATAACAAATAGATTCATATTCATATTTTAAACTTTATATTCTATTGAGCCTTTTTAATTTTTTTTTTGCTCTTCACGTCAAGATTGACAAAAATATTTGGGGTAATGATTCAAAAAGTTCCCTGGCCGTTGAATTAAAAGCTCTACGCTAAGCTCGGCTAACAACAACAATAAAGGCTCGAAAAGATGCTCGAAAAGCAATAAGTAATAACAATTATGATCAAATAATGAATCTTAATTAATAACTGCAATATCATTGCCAGCAATTAAATCAAAATCTTAAGAAAATTCTTTTTGGTTAACCGCATTGCGCATTCGAATCAAGTTGATTGCAAGTTGCAAGCTGCTGCTGACTCTGCCACACACTGTTGCCAATTAGTTGGACTTTTGAGAAAATTCACCAAGCCAGCAACTTGCCGCCGGCTTCAGCATCCTTTTCTTGCCATTGCTGCATTGCCATCTCTCTCTCTCTCTCTCTCTCTTTCTTCTTTGAACCTCATCTGCACTCATTTGCTCTGACTATGATGGAAATTAACAAAAAGCAAACAAAAACTTTGCCTCGTTATACCCTGTAAGCATTTGAAGGTGAGGTATAAAAGCAGTAGCATGTAAAGAGGCGAACAGAACTGAAAAGTAGAAGTCAGCGGTCGGGGAAATACGAAATAGGGTATTCTAGGGGGTAATGGTAATGATTGAAAAGTATATATTTAAAATTTTATATTCTATGGACCATTTTTTTTTTTTGTTTCTCTTTACTATGCGGTAAAGTTAACTTCCACAACAATATTTTGGGGAAATTTATTAAAAAGTATTCCGACCTATTGACCTTTTTTTTCTTATTTTTTCTCTTGACTATGCGGTAAAGTTAAGTTCCACAACAGTGTTTTGGGGTAATTCATTAAAGAGGTATATATTTATGGGGTAAAGCCAAGTTTCACAACAATATTCAGGGATTATTCATTAAAAGTATATTTTCTATACTGCTGAGGTTTTTTTTTTTTGTTGGTCTTCAAAAGTAAGCAAGTACTTTACAATTTCCTATGCTTTTGACCTTTTTATTTTGGTCCAAAAATATTTGGCGTAGTGCAAAAAGTTCCCCGACCGCTGGTATAACTATATATATAGAAAAATATACGAATTTAAATAAATAACAAAGATTCAATGATAAATTTCCTTGTTTAGTATCAATAACACAATATTTTTGTTAAATAATAAAAAAAAGTTGCAGCTGTAAAACGAAAAGCGAAAAACGAGCCTTTTACAGGGCAACCTTAAAGTCGCTCTTACGCTCTCACGCGCTCACGTCTCTTTCGCTCTCGCTCTGACAATTTGCACTCTGCGTTTGCTTTATGTTGGCATTGCTGTCGCTGCTTTTTGTTTTTGCTTTTTGCTTCTGGGTGCTGCGTCGCTCTCATTTATTTTACGCGAGACGCAGTCACAGAGCAGTGAAGAGCAGCCAGTGAAGAAGTGTATCAGCAGCAGCAGGAGGAGGAGACGAAGCCGCCGTCGCAGTTCCTTTTCATTTTGAAAGCAACAAAGCGGTTGACGGCGGCGGCGGGCAACAGAAAGAAAAAAAAATGACGACAGGCGAAGACCGATGCTCGTTCACTTACACACACACACACACAGACACACATATACACACTGCTACTAACCAGGGAGACACGCACGTACTTATATAAATTTTTTCTTCCGCACACAGTTATTTTTTTCTTCTTTCTTTTTGTTGTTTTTTTGTTGTTTTTTTTATCTTTTTTTTGTATATGCATGTGTGTATATTCAGCTTCGTCTTTTGCTGCTGTCCGAAGCTGCAGCTAAGCAGGAGGAGAAGGAGAAGCAGCAGGCAACAGGAAGAGAGAGAGAAGCTTAAAACTTGGGCCAGTTGTTGTTGTTGTTGGCAATGCCACCTTCTTCTTCTTCTTCTTCTTGTGCAGCAGGCACGATACGATACACACGGGACACAAATCGCACGATTCCTCTTCTGGACGACCGACTACTCACTTCCTTGCGCTGCCCCCCCTCCACCTACCCCTCCTCCTCCACCAAACGCTCTCTGTCCTCGTTTGCTGTCTCACTCTTACGCTTGTGTCAGTTGAGTTTGTTTCGCCTCGCGGCAATGGCAGCCAGCCAGGCAGGCAGGCAGTTGGGCTGGCAGTTAGTTGGGCAGGCTGGCAACTCTGGCTCTGTGACGAGCAAGTTTGAATTGTAATCCTTGTTGTTGTAGTTGGCACGCTCGCCTTTTGCTCACCATTCACCATTGTTGTTGTTGCTGTTGTTTTACTGGTGCTGTCGCTGTTGCAGCAACATTTCATTGCCCATCCCCCCAACCCCACTCTTCCCTCTCACACTCTTCCTTTTTGCTGTTTTAACTCAGTTGCTACACTTAAAAATAACAGATTAGCCCTTAATATTTCAACAATAACATTCACTATTCCTTTTTACCTTGTTTTTTTTTCAGGGTTGCAGTGCAGAAAAATATATTTGAACTATGAGAAATATGCTTATATTGTTTTTAGTCTCTGTGAATGCTTTACAATAAATAAAAATATATACACGTATATTTGTGATTTTCGAGGAGTATATTTTTGGATTTTTTCGTAACTATTTTATTTTTTTTTTGAGTGTAACTACATCTTATTCTTGAGCTTGACTAGGGTCGAATATTATATAGGGTTTTCATTTCCTTGCACTTGATTTTTCTCTCAGTGTATGCACTTCACCAACACACACACACACACACTCGCACACGTCCTCTTTTCGCCTTCGCCTCAACAAACGAGCCTGGCAACCAACTTGCATGTTCGACATCAGCTCTGCCTGCCTTTGTCTGCCAAACCTACCCCTCCCCACCCCCCCTCTCACTCCTCACCCGCGTTCGCTGCCTTTGCTGCACTATGCGTTTCCATCGACATTGCTGTTGTTGTTGCTGTTGTTGTCGTTGCCCTTTACATTTCATTTGGCTTCAGGTCCAACCAATACATTCATCGCTTGGAAAAAAATACTTTGAGTTATGTTTTTGGTGGTTTTTTTTCTTCTCTTCATAACAAGTTTAACACGCTCTGCAATTGTTTACGTGAAAATTGAAACATTTAACGTGAATTAAATCAATGCAAATTGTTGTTTAAGTTATAAAGACTCAAAACAACTAATAAATTCACGTTTACAATTTTTCTATGAGAAATTTAGCTACTAACAAGTTAAATTCGTTCTGCAAAGGGTAACTATGCTTCGTCGCCACTCAACTTATCTCTATTTTCGCTTGTTGTATTTGGATTTTAGTTGACTTTTGTACTGCGAAGGCTGAGGCGAAGGCTGAGGCTGAGGCTGGCCACAATGACTGAGCTGAGATAGATGATTGCAACAAAATTGTTTCATTAGCTGCAGTCATCGATTCATTTGTTGTTGTTGTTGTTGAGATTTCTGTTGGTGCTGTTGGCAATACCTTTTTTTTTTTGGTCCGTTGAATATTAATCGCTGTGGTAATGCCATTTAAGATGGGTTAATCAGCTACATAAGCACGTTTACCAGTTGCATATATAACAAAAATATTTTGTTCAACTTGAAGCTGAACCAAATAAAACGTTTTAGATTTCAAGCTCCACACACGCCCCGCCCGATCCGCTCTTCACTCTTTTTATTGTCAACTGCAGTTTTTAGTAATCGCTTTCACATTCATTCATTCATTTGTTTCCCATTTTCCATTTGTTATGCGCACAATTTTAGTTGACATTTGCATCGCTGCTTCCGCACCAGCAGCAGCAGCAACAACAACTACATACGCACTTCCGCAGCAGCAAAAACTTTTGGCACTAGCAAGCGCAATAACAACAACAAGAAAAAACATGGCGTCAGCAGCGGAGCTGAGCAGAGCAGCAGAGAAAGAAGACAGCAGACAGACAAACTCTTGACAGTCGAAGCGAACACCTTTTAGTCAGTCACATTTATATTACGGTAACACTCTACTCGCAAACACACACACACACACATACGCATACATATAAGCCGCAACATTTTGCAAAATTTGCTTGCTCTCACTTGCAGGCGCGCTGCTGCTGCTGCTGCTGCTCTCACACCCTCTGATGCCGTGTGTTGTAGTTGTTTGTTGTTGCTGTTGCTGCAGTTCTGCTCAATTTCTCACTTGTTCCTTTTTTCACATGCATAACATATACACACACATACGCACTCACTCATTTACTTACTACACGTTCACTCAAGCAGCTGCTCTCTTGTGGTGCTCTGCCCTTTGCTCCGCTCATTTTGATTTAGTTATTGTAGCAATTTTAATTACCAGCCCTTCAATGGGCGACCGCAGTACCAGCAGCAACAGCAGCAGCGGCAGCAACAACAACAACCGAAAAATGTATTTAAATGAAACAAAAAAAAATGAAGAAGAAAAATTTTAATGAAAACAATACAAATGGCTTTTGTGCTGGAATAATTGTTGGTCTGCTTTTGGCTTTTGCTATTGCCGCCGATGCCTTTCTTTCTTTCTTGCTTTCCTTCCACTTTGGCCCCTGACGACCGCGTCAGCGTCTTCTGACACCTTTGTCTGTCGCTCTGTCTTTCTGTCGCTTAGCTGCGCTGCTGCGCCCACAATTTCAAACAGCAGCAGCAACAGCAGTAAAATCAACAACAACAACAACAAGCACGTTCGTTAAATGTTGAATAAATTTTCTCATATAATCGTCGTCGCAGTCGTCGTCGTCGTCGTCGTCGTCATCGTCATTTTGCCTTTTTTTTTCCCCCCCCGCCTCTCCCTGTTCCTATACTTCAGCACTTCACACACCCCACCCCACAAACGCCAATGGCATGTGTTGTTGTTTTTGTTGTAGTTGTTGTTGCTGTCTCCATCAGCGCGCTTGCTGCTGCCGGCGTCGCTGTCACTGGCTCTGCTGCTGCGACTGCTGCTGCTTCGCACTTGGCTTCGGCTTGGATTGTTGGTTGGTGTCGTTTCGTTAGTTTAGTTCGGTAACTCGTCGGTCGCGCAAGCAAGCAAGCAAGCAAAAGCCAGCTACTACAACAACAACAGCGACAACAACAACAGCAGCGCAGCTAAAGCTAAACCAAATTTCCAAAAGTAAAAAAAAAGAAGCGGGCGGGCAAAAGTTAAGAAAGAAACAAAAAAATTAACGACAAAAATTTCCTGTGCGCGTTCCGCAGAAATAAATTAAATGTATGTGCAAAAGTGAGTGTGGTGTTAGTGTGAGTGTGAGTGGGAGAAACAAGAAGAAGAGCAAATGTATTAGCAGCAACAAATGTACGCCCCAATCTGTTTCATGTGTATATACATCTATATCAATATTTATTATTTGCAAAAGAAATTGAAGAAAATAAAAAGCAATACAACAACAACAATGTACGAAAGACGTTGACGCAGGAAGTGCGACAGATACAGATACAGAAATGCCCAAAACCAAACCAAAACCAAATCGTTTTGGGCCCAAAGCCAAAGCGAAGCCAGCGCGAGAACTCAACCAAGCGAGCAGAACCCAAAGCAGAGGAGGAGCAGAACAGAGCAGCAGCAGCAGCACAGCAAATTCTGTCTGTCTCGAGGCCGCATATGAGTGTGTGTTTGTGTTTGTGTGTGTGTGTCTGCGTCTCTCTCAATGTGTGCACCCTGGCCACCGTATTTTCTTTTGTCAGTTCAGTTCAGTTTTGTGCTGTGTGTGTGTGTGTGTTTGTGCGGTGAACTCTATGCCCTCTCACTCTCTCGCCTTTACCTCCGCATGACACAAACCAAAAAGGATTTAAAATTGTGCACAAGAGCTGCGAGATGCTGCTGCTGTTCGCTATTTGCCCATTGTTGGTGTTGTACATACATACATATATTCATACATATGTATGTATGCATGCATACATATGTACAATTTGCAGTTATCTAAAGCCGCACCGCTGCACGTTATACACACACAAACACACACACATACACAAAATAAAATTGTCAAATCAATAAAAACGCGAGCAAAGTGTCGCCGCTATTCGCAGGCAGTCGCGGTCGACGTCAACGTCAACGTTTCATTCGGTTTGACTTCTGCTGCTTAACACTTGTCATTAATAACTGTAAAATTCCAATAGTGTTTTAAATGACAGATGAATTATACTAAAGCTAATAAGAGAGAGCCAAAACAAGCCCAATGTTAATGCTTCTTCTGCTTCTTCTTCTTTTGCAACTACTTATTAAGTGCTTAAACGAGTTACTGACCAATGCAATAATTAGCAAACAAACATACAGACATTTGTTTGTCTGTATATATGTATGTATATATGGCGATTGCAACTCCAATAAGATTTATTGCGTCAACTTTGTCGACTTCGCAGCAGCGTCGGCGTTTTCTCAGTTTGTATTTTTCATGTATCAATAATTACGACGAAGGAAACAACGTTGAGAAAAAAATACAAAATAAAGAAAAAAAAAACGAAATTGAAGCAGCGGCGCGGCGCAATGAACAACGAATGGCCGAACGAATGGAATGGCATGGCATGGCATGGCAGACCAACGAGCAACAACAAAAACAACAAGAGTAACAACAACTACAGCATTGGAGACATGTTTGCGCGGCGGCAGCGTCGCTCATTTATTTTATGTCTCGCTGTCGTGGTTGTTATTGTTGTTCTTATGCTGCTTCTTCTTCTTTTGCTTGTTTGTTGCTTGCTTGGCTAGCTGTTTGCTTGCTTGCTTTTGTTATTGTAGAGTTTTTGCTGTCTTGCCCAGCCCCGACCGACCGACCGACCGACTGACTCTTTTCAGTTTGTGTATGTCTCTTTCCAGTATACATGTATGTTTGTTTGTGTGTGTGTGTGTGTGTGTGTACATACGTATATCAAATGTGTGCATGACACGACCCGCAGCGCTGCCAGCTTCGCAGTTGTTATAGATGTGTTTACTGTAGTTTCTTAAGCGCCCGCACCAAGCCCCCCCCCACCGTATGACGATCACAAATTTGCAAAAGTGTGTACACATGCATAATAGAACTGGTGCGTAAATCCCTTTGCACCCATCCATCCCCCGCACCCATTGTCTCCTCAGGCTTGTGCGGCATTGCCATTGCATCGAATTTTCAACTACCATTCCCAATTCCATTTGCAATGCTCTCTGGCATCTAACTGACCGAATTTTGCCTGCTGTCTGTCGTCGGCCAGTTAAGTTTTACTTCATAACTCATTCCGCTCAAATTCAACTCAGCTCAGCTCAGTTTACACATTCGTGTTTCTAAAATACAATTTTTTTGTTTTTTCTTTTTGTTCGCTTTTGTCGTTTTGCTTTTATTATAACGCCGCCGCCGCCGCAGCGCTCAGTTTTGCGGATTTGTGATTTCGATATTTAGTTGGGATTTTCTACTACTGCTGCGCTGCCGTCCATTTGTTTTGTCCGTCTAACTGTCTCTTGTGTCGGTTTTTTTCTTCTTTTTTTTGCCTGTCGTCGTCGTCGTTGTTTTTTGTTTGTATGTAAAAAGTTGCCGTCTACTGCGTTTGTTTGTTTGTTTGTCGTTCAAGTTTTGTTGCTGTTGTTGTAGCCGTGCCGTTGGTGGCGGTTTCGTCCCGTTTCTTGCTGATTGCTATGGCCTGTCGTCTACCCCCCGCTCCACCCCTGGCTCGTCACTCACTCACCACTCGTTCCCCCTTTTAACTCAGCTCATTTCCAGCTCGTTTTTGGGTGTACACCGCATCGCTAGCGCTGTTTGTGTGCAGTGTTTCTTTTTCATATTGTGTTTAATTTATTTCGTTGGTTTTTATTGTGACCATTGCCGTCGTTTCATTTCTGAGTTTCTGTGTTGTGCATGTGTATGTGTATGTGTATGTGTGTGTCTGTGCTGTGTGAATTCGTCATGTTTTGTGCTGTAGTTGTAGTTGTTGCAGTTCAGTTCCAGTTATGCTCTCATAGCGCTTACCTTTTTAGATCGCTGTATCTGTCCTAACACCCATCCCTCTCTCTCTCTCTCTACGCTTCGCATTATCATCATCATCATCCCTACAAAATTCAAAACTCACAACATTTTTTTTTTTTTGATGCATTCATGATGAATTTGTTTTCTTGTGTGTAATTTTAGTCATTTGTGTTTTGCTTGCCTTCTGGCTCTATATTTCCCAAATTCCAAGCCGTTTCATGCCAGTCACCCTCGCAATGCACACACACACACACACATACACACACCATAACGTTTCATTGCACACACACGTACACATATACTTGCTGCATCTGTATTGCATTTGAATCAATTCTTTGTTTTTTTTTTCTATTTCCAATTTGTGTCTCTCTCTCTCTCGCTCTTTGCAAGAGGAAATCAACCGCTATTTGATCGCTGCCTTTTTTGCCATTTGTGCAGCGCATTTGGCAGTTTTTTTTTTTGTTTTTTTCAAGCAGACGCGCAAGTCAATTATAAAATAATGAATAAAGAGTGTGTTAAATGTGGTTTGATGAAAGTCGATTAGCAGATACCCTATCGATCGATTAAGAAGTCGCAAATAAAACTCAAATTCTACGTTTCTATTTCTTTTTAGCAAACTAAAACCAATAATTAAAACAAATACTTTGCCGATCTCTGTGTGTGTGCCTTAAAGAGTGTTTATGTGTGTGTGTGTGTAAAACAGGCCTAAACGAGTCGCAAATATGAAATCATTATTTAAATTTCAAAAGTATTTCCCCCCACAAAGTGAATGAGTGAACAACAACAACAACAAGAAATAATCGAGCACACACAAAACAAACAGAAAACCCCAAAAAACAACGAGAAACAAGAAGAACATAAGATTTAATCGTTAAATTATGAAGATTTACAATCAACAACAACAACAACAACAAATGGATAAAGCGCTATGAAGCAACAACAAATCATTCGGCAAAGCGATTGACAAAAATAATCGATTTTTATGTTGTGGTAAGTTGAAAGAAAGAAAAGATTTTTGTGAACTAAGTTAAAGCTAAAATGTGCTAAAAAATGCTTCAAATATGATTTATTTGGTTTTCGATTTAATTTTGTTGATTCCTTTGCACTCGAAAGAGAAAGAGAGAGCAGGACTCTCGAGTGCATTCTGTTTATCCAATTTGCTGGATAATCCGATTTGAGCATTAATTAAATGCTTTTTCTATCTGCCATTACACAAACACACACACACACACACATACACACATACATCTATGTAGAAATTTGTATATATTAGATTACACTCAACAAAGCATTTTAATTGTATTTGTTGTTTAATGAAATTAACACAAACATTTTGATAGCTTTTTTGTTTTTGCGCACATAATTCGAAGAGAGAGAGAGAGAGAGAAGAGAGGAGAGAGCGTAGTTAACGGGAAAAAGTATTCACCACTCTCCAACTCCACCTCCACGTATTGAGCACAGCTGGTAACATTACTCAATGGGATAATGTGCATAACTCATTATACACTAACTTTTTTTTTTTGGATACTTCCACTATGTTATCAAACATGTAACACAAAAAAAGTTAGTTAAGTTAAAGTTAACTAAGTAATTATTAAAGACAAAATTGTGTTGATAAATTATAGTATGTTTATTTAAACAAAGTTTAATGCCCTTTAACGAGTGTCGACCTTTTACCATAAAAACAGTTAAAACATTGTGCACTTTGTGCAAAGGCAAATGTGATTAGAGTTAAACCGATAAATCCAACCTACAAAGTTGTTGTTGTTGTTGTTGTTTTAATGCGATTAGCGTTGCTGTTGTTGTTGTGTGGTTATCCACATATGTATGTATGTATGTATGTGAGTGTGTTCTTGTATGTATATATATAATGTAACATATCGAACATACAACACCCCCTAACCCCCCCCCCCCCTCAATCTTGCCACTTGTCTGTTTAGCCATTCGCATTTTGCATTGGCTAAAATGTTATCAACAACAATTGTTGTCGAGGTGGGTGGGGAGGTGTCCACATTTGGGTGCATTCAGCACACACAAAGCGTATAATACACCCCCCCCCCCCCTTAACCCTTGCAAACTTTGCTCCCACATTATTTTGCAACCACCATCCGCCCCTCTCCCTCTCCCTCTGCAACGTATCCTTTTGTATGTATATTGCTTCAACTGTTTGGCAGGCCTGGAACAGATGCTGCTGTACTACTTGCACTGTGTGCGTCGTCGTCGCTTTACTCCTGCTAGTTGTTATTGTTGTTGTTATTATAGCCCGAAGCTCGCTTGGGCAGACACACACACACACACATACACATACACATACACTATATGGTGGGAGTCTCTTTGCTCCTGTTGCAAATGGCAAATGGCAAATACGTCAATGTGTAACAAACCCGCACTCCGCTCCTGCACTTTAGCTCTGCTACAACAACAACGATGCTGCTGCTGCATTCGTTTCGGTTTCTGTTGTTCCATCTCCTCCTTGCGCGCTCTCGATTTGTCTCTCTCTCACTCTAATTTATGGGTTGTCCCCGTTCAGCCCGTTCCACAATGAGCCTGGCATTTCCCATGCATTCCACCTCCACCTTCCAAACTCTCTCTCTCTCTCTCTCTGTGTGTCTACACAAATGCATTTCACCTCCTGCCAGCAGCAGCTATTTTACCGTTACATAAATACCCAGCTAAAACTACAACTACAACTGCAAGCCTAGCTGCTGCTGCTGCTGCTGCTGTGTTGTTGGCTGTAAAATTTATTTGTTTGTTGTTGCTGTTCTTGTTATTGTTATTACTACTCCTAGCGCTGCTCAGTGCCAGCGTCGTTTGCCGCTGCCGCTGCTGCTGCTGCTGCTGCTGCTGTCACTGTCACATTCACATTTACAAACAGGGCTTGCGTTTTCCCCATTCGTTGGCATCGTTGCCAGTTTCAATTTTAGTTTTGCGCTGCGCTGCGCTGCGCTGCCTTTCGTTCGGTTTGGGTTCGTCGTTACTGGCAAACTTCCTGCCAACTTCCCTCCAACCCTTCCCTTCCCTTCGCTTCGCCCTGGTTTTGCCACCCACGCAACGTGTGTCCTTGCGCGCGCTCTTTTGCCTCAGTAAATATATGTATGTGTGTGTGTGTTTGTGCTCCTTTTGAGCCAAAGCCACACGCCAAACCGTGCGACAGCCCAGGGCTTTGGCTGGGACTCTTAACTCTGTCTCTGACCCAAACCCCCATTGTCCCCGCTCAGATGCCACCCTCACACCTCACACCGCCGTGTCCCTTTCCCTTTCCGTTCCTTTCGGTTCAGAGTTTACATTTTATGTGTACATGTATGTATGTTGTATGTGTGTCTTTGGGTCCTTTTTTCTCTATTTTTTTTTTTTACACAATTCCCTTGAACGCGCGCGCAGCCAACAGACCCAAAACAGCCCCAATCACCCACCCCCTCAACTGGTTAGCGATATCCTTGATAATAATGTGTACAACACCAACACACGAAAAACTGGACGAAGAACGAACAACAACAACAACGACAAAAGTGTCTTGTTTCCTCAAACACCCACACACCCACACACACAGAGACATATATAACTAACGAGTTTTTCAGAGCAGCACTCAAATCCATTTCATTTCACTTCATTCCACCTCCACCATCACCCATTCCACCTCCACCTCCACCACCAACCATTCTCTAGCCGCTAGCCTCTGCTTTTATTTCACCAAGCTTTGCCGCGGTATCGAGAACCACAAACTAAATTAGCTAACTGTACAGGGATTCTAACTAGGGCTAACTAAGCTTAAAGTGCAAAATTCAAATTATTCAAACATTTCAAACATTTATTATCATAATTTGTAAAATCCAACTGGAAAACAATTTAAAAATTCATAAACAAAATTTGTGGGTTCAAATTGAAGGGTCAATGGCTGACCAGAATAGTGTGGTTGGTGTGGGGGGGGAGTTGGGGGGTTGGGTAAGTAAGCCGTAAGCAACTTCTTCACAAATACTTAGTTAATGCACACCAATAGAAAATTGAAAGAGGCCAAAGTTGTTTGATGTTATTGGTGTTGTTGTTGTTTTTGTGTACTTGTTGCTGCTGCAGTCTGGGCACAAAACGATGCACGGGCGTCATTTTATTGCAGAAGTGGGGCATAAGACAGAAGAGCACGCAAAGAAATGAAGATCGCGATGAAGATGACGACGACGACGACGCAAATTCTGTTCGCGTGAGTCGCTGTCGCTGTATCGCTATCGCTGTCTCTGTCTGTTGTTTGCTTGAGTCAATAACCTCGCTGCTCGCGATGAAGTAAAAGACCAAACAGGCAAGCAGCAAGCAAGCAAGCAGCGTCATGCGAACCAAGTAGAAGAGAGGTACATGTACATATGTTTGTATGTATGTGCGAGTCGCTCTCACTCACTCCACCTCACCTCAGCTCACCTCACCTCACTACACTCTAACTCACAACTCCAACTCCAGCACTTCGCGTCTTGCTCACGGCAAGAGTCAACATGAGTAATGAGAAGAACAACAAATACAACAAAGTCAAAGTCAAAGTGAACTGGAAATTGTCGGAGCGTTAAAAAGCCGCCAACAACAATGAAATGGCGGCAGCGCAGAGCAAGGCAAGCCAACAACAACAACAACAGCAGCAACGTGTACCTAAATCTAAATCCCCAAGAATGCCAGCAAAATTTCAAATGCATTTGTATGTGTGTGCGTGTGCGTGTGTACGTACGTCGAGTCCAAAGATGATCAACGAATGCCGCGAAACAAGTGAACATAAATAAATCTGTATGTATGAATGTGTGTGTGTGTGTGTGTATAGTACATGTAACGAAAGCGCCACGATTGGAATTGGAATTGAAACGAGTCAAAGGGACGACGACGACGACGACGAGCGGCGCGGCGCAGTCAATATTATCGAAGCAACTCTCACAGAACAAACACACACACACACACTCCCTCCCTACCTACTTACCTCCCTCTCGCCTTCTCTCCCACATTTTACTCAAAGCTCATTGCAAATTGCACTCGATATCGTTTAACGTTCACGTTTTTGAACGTTTCATTTACATGTCATTTATTGAATTCTTGTTTGAGTCAATTACACAAAAGATAATTTTAGTTTTATTGAAGTATATAGCAGCAATAAAAGCTTTTCTGATTAGCTTTTGATTCATTCACCATCATATTGTGCTTTGGTCAGCAAATTTTTCATAAAAACCCAACGAATAAACGATTGTCGGCTGTTGTTGTTGTTGTTTTTGTTGTTGTGTATATAACACAAAAGCAGCGGCATTTGCCAAAGATACACAAAAAAACAAACACACACACACACAGAGACACATACAAACACATGCCCACAAACCAACTGCCAATTGAGCTAGAGATAATCAAGAGCAAAAAAAAATAAATAAAATAGAAACACAAACACAAACAAAGCAAACAAACAAGAAAATCTAAGAGAGAGGTGGGGTGGGTTGTGCGGGGGTGAGCGTGGTGGGTATTGACGGGCAGTGACGCCAGCGGCGGCGTCGGCGGCGACATTGGACGACGAGCGCAAGCACACACAATAAAAAGAATTTCACATTTGTGTTGTTGTTGTTGTTGTTGTACTCTGTCAGTCACAAATATTGAATTGATAGGAAAAAGAGAGGCAGTTCAGAGTGGGGTGGGTGCAGGGAGGGCGTAGAGTCAAGTCAGCGTCAGTCATTTGTTATGGGCAAAAAAAAAAACAGCACAACACATATATATATATATCTACACGTCAAGTTAGCGAAAAAAAAAAAAAAAAAACATGAAAACAAACCAACATCACCCCTTCCCTCTCTGTTCATACGCATGCTTCGCGCACCTTTTCGTTGGCAGCGCGTCAGCGTCGCTGTCGACGTTGTAACGTCGGAGACAGCGTCAACGATAAATGCTCGAATCATATTGCCAACGCGCTTTGCTGTATTGTTGTTGGCGCGCACTCAGCTCAGCTCACACCCTCACACACACACACACACACACACACAGGCAAATACTCACTTACACACACAAACATAGACTTTTGCTGCTGCCGTTGACGAAGCTTTGACCCGAACTGCGGTCCAACTGTGCGGTTGGCGTCATAAAACCTTAAATGAAGCACCCAGAAAAAGATGTAGTAGTAGCAGCAGCAAAAACAACTCAACCATTAATTCGTTTTCTTGTGTAATAGTGCGTATTTGTTACTTTTTATTGCCTTGTTTTTACTAGTTGTAGTTGTGCACATTAACCGTTTCCAGTATAAGCAATCGCTCTCCCTCACACTCGCAGCAGCAGACACACATCTGTCAACTGATGCGTGACAGACAGACAGAGAGCAGCGCAAGAAAGCGCAATAACTGTTATTAAAAAGCAAGAGGAGAGAGGAAACATGGGCGCCACCTTTATTATTGTGCTGTCTGGTTGGAACTGTGCTGCTGCTGTTAAACGTTTGCTCATTAAAATGATTAATTTTTTCAAATTATGCATTTTCTTTTTTGCAATAATATTAAAAATTACAAAAACAAAAAACTGTGTGTAATTATTAACCACTGTGAAATTGCGTCGACAGCAGCGTCAACGTCGACGCCGGTCCATTCATTGCCTTCTAAACACCACACGTACGGCCACACAGCGGCCGCGCTCTCATGTTTCAATTCCACTTGTAACAGGTCGAGCGCATTTTCTGTTGTCGTCGCTCTCCACAGTCAGTTGCCGTGTTATCCCTCAGATATTTGGATTACTTTTCGCGACCGCTTGTTCGTAAATAATTAAAATGGTCGATTTTAATGTTGAAATCCATAGAAAAATATGAGAAATGTATCAGCTAATGAGTTTGCAGCATGCAAAGTATCGTTTTTCGAGTAAGCAACGCCGTCGGCTTTCGCAGCAGATGCAAAAATTGTATGTGTAAAAAAAAAAGACCGACGGAAGACTGCCTGCGTCTCTGTCGCCGCTAAGTCAGCATCGTCGGCAGCGTAGTGACGTCGTCATCGTCGGTAGCAGTCGGCGTTTATAGTATGCATAATGTGTGAAATGCAAATGTGCAGTAAAGGCAGCAACATTTTATGAATGAAATTTAAAAAGAGAAAGCATACAACACAACAACAAACGAATATACTCTAACTTTAAAAGCGGCTCGGCTGAATGTTCTGTAGTGAACCGGATTTTCTTTTTCGATTTATGTATGCATCGTTCGCCGCAGCGAGCGCTTTGTTTGTTGAGCTCTATCGACCTTAGTTGTGTTTAATAAGTTAAAAGGTGTTTTTAAATTACGACATTCAATTTGTTTTTTCCATTCTTATGCGCGTTCTTCAACGCAATTTATCCACCACTGTGTTTTCGCTGCAGTTGATTTTGTGAATTGCGCGCTGCACGACGACGCCGCCAATTCGCTCTGTTTCTGTTCCTTTTTTCGCCTTGTGCTCGCGCTCGCAGGTGTAGTGGTGAGCGACGAGTCAGTTCGGCAAAAGGCGTCTCTCTTTCTTTGCTCTCTCTCACGCACGCATACAACAACAGCAATGTGACCGCTTCCGTTTTTGTGTGTGTTTGTGTGGAAGTTTTGTGGCAGTTTTTTTTTTAATTTTGTATTTTTTTTTTGTAGTTTTGTTGTGCTTTTCATGTTTCTCGCTGTTTACTTTGTGCTTAACATTCGCAAAGAGCGAGAAAAAAACATAAGTGAGAGCACTCTCCGTATTAAGAGAGAGAGAGAGTTGCTTGTAATTGCAATTATTTTTCAACAAGCTAATTAATTCTTTTGTTTTTTGTATTCTCTCTCTATTATAGACAATAACAAGCACAACAATAATAAAAACAATACAACAACTGTAAGAACGAACAACACTTTTAACTTTGCATTCGAACATGAACAAAAATGCCGGCGATGGCAGCGGCAACGATGGCAAAAACTCAAACAATCATGGTGGAAAGGGTGGTGGTGGTGGTGGCTCTAGCGGTGGTGGCGGCGGCGGCGGTGCAGGTGCTGGCGGACCACACGATCCCACCGGATTGCTAGACGCTGCCTCGCTATTTGGTAAGTCTCTCAGCAATTCTCTTTTAACTTCTCATTAACTCTCACTTCGTTTACCTTTTGCAGCGTATTGGGGTCGCGATCCCACAAGCGCTGCAGCGGCAGCTGCAACAAATCCACTTTTTAACTCACAGTTCAATGCCGCGGCTGGTTTGGGTCTGCTGCCAAATGCTGCGGGCGCAGCAGCAGCCGCTGCCAATGATCGTTATACATCAATGGCCGCTGCGGCGGCAGCAGCTGCCGGCGCCCATCATCATCAGAACACAATGGCCGTTGCGGCCTCGCAGGCCGCCAGTTTAGCGGGTTTGCATCCAGCAAGTGAGTAAAATGTCGGCATCGACACAATACACCTACTCACTCACTCACTCCTTCGCCCGCTCATCCCGCTCTCACACAGTTACAACAACAATTAGTTACAGCTGCATTTAAAAAAGGCTGAAAAAAGAAGCCAAAACTAACTTACGAAAGCTATTTTATATATATATATATATATATATTTTGTTCTTCAACTTTGCAATAATATGAAAACTAATCCCAGCTGGTTTGAAATATTTATGAACTTAAACTAATCTGTGAATTGTTTCTTTTGCAGGCTGGTGGTCCATGGCTCAATTGGCAGCTCAAGACTATTTTAGTCGATTGCAAGCATCGGGTTTGTCGCCATTTCCACATCCCGACTTGGCTGCAGCCTTTGGACCCGCAGCAATGGCTATGGGCGCTGGAGGCACTGGCTCCACTGGTGGTGGAGGCGGTGGTGCTGGCATGGTTGGTGTAGGTGGCGGCAATGGTGGCGGCAGTGGTGGTGGTGGAGGCAGTGGCAGCAGCTCCAGCAGCAAATCGAACAAATCACGCAAGGAGAAACGTGCCGCACAGCAGCAACAACAACAGCAGCAACAACAGCAACAGCAACAGAATCTGGCCAACAGCTTAAATGCGGCAGCAGCAGCAGCGGCAGCCGCAGCAGCCAATAATCCAGCCGCAGCTTTGGCCAGCATGCATGGCTATGGATTGCCGGGCACAAGTATGCCACAATCGGTGAGCAGCTCCTCAATATCAACGAGCAGCGCTGGACATGGTGGCTATAAGGTGAGTGGGTGGATGAACTTCTTAGCTTAGCGAAAAGATGGTTAATCTACCTTTCACAGAGCACTGCCAGCGCATATGGTAAGCCATCGACGATGACGAGCAGCGGTGGTGGAGGAAGCAGTAGCAGTATTGCAAGTAATCCTGGTTCCGCCTATGATCCGGTCACCCTGCACAAGGAACTGTTGGCCATGCAGGCCGTTGCAGCAGCTGCCTCTGGTTCCGGTGGCAGCTCCAATAGCTCGTCAAACAAAAAATCGGGTGGTGGAAGCGGTGGTGTTCACTCTCATGGCTTGTCCAATCTGGCCATGAGTTTGGGTGCGGGCGGAGGCAGCAGCAACAACAATGGAGGTGGAGGCAACAATGTTGCTGGCATCATGTCCAGCAGCAAATCATCCACCAATGTTAGCTCCAGTTCTAGTTCAATGGGTGGCATGCATCCTGGCATGTCAATGTCACCGCATGCCAGCAGCAGCTCCACCTCCAGCAAGGATCGAGGAGATCGCGACAAGAACAATCCATCGCTGAATGCGCTCAATTCGTTGTCGCAGTTCGGTGCTTTAGGGATGACGCCACAGCAGAGCATGCAGGCGGCAATGAATGCCTTTGCGGCCAGTACAGGTGTTTCGCCCAGTGCCACGGTCACCTCACAACAACAACAACAACAGCAACAGCAGCAGCAGCAGCAACAGCAACAACAACAGTTGCCTAGCACAACGTTAGCCGGTGGCAATGGTAACGTGACAAAGAATAGCGTCAAGGATTACATGAACAATGCAGCCATGATGAGCAGGTAAGCAAGCAGCAAAATAAATCTCAATAAATCCAAAGATTATTCTCTAATCCCTTCTCTCTCTTACTCGCTTCGTAGCAGCAGTGAGCATCCATCGTTGTTGGGTGTACGTTTACCGCCGGATACAGAGATTATTAAGTATACGTCATCCATCGTTGGACCCAAGATACCTGGTAGTACATCACGTGGTCGTAAAAAGACTATATCTGAAACAGAACAACAACAACAACAAGCTACACAAAAACAACAACAACATCAACAACACCAAGCAGAACAACAACAACAACAACACCTTACACAACAACAACAACAGCAGCAAAAGGATTTCGAAATGCAAACAACAAATGCAATTTCCTCTTTGCTTTCATATTCAGGCCTCAGTCCGGCAAAACGTGCCCGTCTCGAAATGGAATATGCCGCAATGGCAGCAGCAGCACAACAACAACAACATCTACATGGCATGCTTGGTGCAGCAGCTGGAATGTCTGGCATGGGTTTGGGTTTGAGCACAATGGATCAATTGTGTCAGGTGTCCAAGGCAGCAGCAGCGGTGGCATCCTCCTCCTCCTTGTCCTCCGCCTCGGCATCGACCGTAACAAGCACCGCTGGTCAGAATCAGAATCAGAATCAGAATGCCAATCAGTCGTCCAGTGATCGAGTTGAGGTCATCAAATTGCCACCAACGATCACCTCAAACGGGGCCTACAATCTGTCCAGCAAGGGCTGTGGCAAGGAATTGCATGATCTGACCACAGATCCATCTCTTGGCGCAGGCGTTAATCTTAGCCTGAAGTCGGGCGCTGGTGGTAGTATGCCGGCCAGTGGTGCCATTGGTTCTGCCTCGAATCCCATAACCATTGATGACTTTGATGCGCCACTCAATCTATCAATGAAGCCATCGGATAAGAGCAGCAGCAACAACAACAACAACAACAGCAACAGCAGTAGTATGAATCAGACAGGAACAGGAGCAGCAGGAGGAGGAGGCGTAGGCACCTTATCATCATCTACTGCCGCCTCCGCATTGGGCAACCTCGCCAGTGATTATCAGGCACAACAGACTGGCAATGGTTCGAATAGTCTGCAGAGTTTGAGTTCCATTACAGCTGCATTGGGTGGCACTGGTGGCATGCCCGGCGGTTCCATATCAGGCAGTGGCGGTGGTGCTGGTGGTGGTGCATCTCCCTCACCCGGTCAAGGAGGTCTGCCTGCTGCCTCAGGCGGCACATCCAGTTCTGGATCGGGTTCCGGTTCCGGCTCCTCCAACTACAAGGAAGGCAGACCACGCAACTTGGGTCGTGGCGTCTCCAAGCCCAAGAAGAATACAGTTGCCTCGTTGCTGGCACAATCTCGTGCCGTTGGCTTAAAACCCATGTTGGCCACCCAGCAACTGTTGCAACAGGGAGCCGATATCGTAAGCGGATATAGTATTATTTTTGTCAAACATTTTCGTTACTCAAAAACAACTTTATCTCTTACAGGAGAAAATACGTCTGGCTTTGAGCGAGGCAAATGCTCACATGGAAACGTCCACAGATTCGGAAAGTATTGCAGCTGAAAGTGGACTGTCAGAGTCGGAGAGCGAGGATGCCAACATCTTGAATGTGGCCGAGTTGCGTGTACCACTCGAGCTGGGCTGGAAACGAGATACGGTCATCCGAGGTCTAACCAAACAGGGACAGATCCGCGGCGAGGTCACCTATTATGCACCGGGCAGCACATTGCCCCTGAAGACCATTGGCCAAGTGTTTGCTGTGAGTTTGTAGGGTGCAATTTGTTTGAGATGTTCTTCATTCGACACACAACACAATAAAACAAAATAAACCCTTGACAACATTTACAACTCTTTTACGAAGAAATTGGAACCTTGAATCTAAATCAATTCTTTTTTTTTTTTTATTCAGCTCCTGGAACAACAGCCATCGAGTTTAACGCGAGAGAATTTCAGTTTCTCGGCGCGTGCAATTGTTGGCTCTTTTTTGCAACCAGCGCCGCCGCCGTATGCCAATGATGGTGAATACATACGCATGACCGATGAGGATGTGGCTAAGCGTTTGGAGGATCTAAAGGTCTTTACACGCCAGACACTTAATGTGGAGCAGCGCATTGAGATTGCCAAGCAGCAGCAGGCAATGCGTGATGCCAAGAAACAGCAGAAGGAGGAATTGGCACGCAACAAGGAAAAGGCGCGACAGGAGAAGAATGCCAAGTTGGAGCAGCAGCGCAAGGAGAAGGAACTCAAGAATCTGCAAGCAATTGAGGTAAGCTTAAAGTTGACATTTGACATTTTACAGATCAAAAACTAAAAGTTCCGTTATTGTCTTTCAGGAGCGCAAGAAACGCCAGGAGGAATTGGATCGCCTTAAGCAGGAGGAGTTGCTTAAGAAACAGCAGGTCAGTTTGGATTCCAATACAAGATCGTTCTCACGATCTGTAGACACAATTTCTCTCAATCTCAATCTCAATCTCAAATTGGCATTTTCTTTGTTATCTTATTTATTAGGAGAAAGAGAAGCGACGTCAGGAAGCAATTCTAGCTAAAGAACAGGTACAAAATTCAATTATCTCAATCTTGTCCCAATTCTGTTCTTTCGTCTTCACATACTTTGTGTTTTTTTTTACGTAGTATTTTATTACGTTTTGTCCTTACTCTTATACCATGTTATCATGAATATTCTTATTTCTGTTGCTAAACTATTAACTAAGTCTGATATAAGTTGTAGTTCCTTGAACTCCCTTTGAAATTCTTGTTACCTAGTTAATTTCTGACTATAAGCGCTTCCGTTAGTTTTAATTTCTCCCTTTGTTGAAATTTCTTCTTAAGTACATTTTCTTTCGCTTTATGATTAAACATTTTGTATCTTCTTTCAACAGGAACTTCAAAAGCAAAAGGAACTTATACTGGCTGCCGAATTGGTAATAGTTGCTAAGATTTTCAATATTCGCACCATATACTAATAACCTCTTTCACTCTGTTCCTATTAAAGGATCGGGAACGTCGTCGCCAGCACATGAATCTCATTCGTATGCTTGAGTTGCGGCGCAAGTTCGAAGAACGTGAGAAGAAGAAGCATCAGTTGGTGTTGGATCGCTTGATTCTGCGAGAACGTCGCATGGCGGAGCGAAAGCGAGATGCAGAGATTCTACAGTTGATACGCAAACCGAATGAGGACTCCGAGTTGCCACAGGAGCTCTCTGTGCCAGATTTGGAACGAATTGCGGGCAATCGGTTGCCTGGACAGGCAATGGCCGATCTGTTGATGGTCTTTGAGTTCCTGCATAATTTCGGCGAGACTCTTGGCTTTGATATGGAGTCGTTGCCATCGTTGCAGAATCTTCACGATGCCCTTATCAGTGATAGCAATGCGGATGCCGAGGAGGAATTGTTGTCGGTTATGACGCATCTGTTGGTGTGTGCCATCGAGGATCCGGGTGTACCCAATCCGGGCAGACACACCACACTTCTTGGTCAATCTCTGCGCAATGCGGATATAACCAATTCGAATGTTTCGGAGATTCTGCGCATCTATCTGTATGCCACGGCCACAGGTGAGATTCGTCAAATGCACGGCATCACCGTGGATAGGGAGCGGGAGCGACGTGTACCCGATCACCATCAGGTGGATGCGGATACGGCGACACATTCCGCCAAGAATCATGAGTATTACAAGCTGTTGCATGAGAATGATACGTGGAAGCTATCGCATTCCCTCAAGGATCGTCCGTTCGTTGCTTTGAATCCTACGAGAAAGGCCCAAATGCTGGCGCATCTGTGCAATGATCTGTTAATGAATAAGGCAGTGCTGCGACAGATCGATGGTAGCTTGGAAACCTGCGCTCAGATGCGCAAGGAGAAGTACATGACGGACATGAAGGTGCGCAAGTACAAAGCGCTTCATCAGCGGAAGGCACGCATCGAGGCGTACGAGAAGGCTCAGGCGGAGCGAGAGGCAACAATGCAAGCGCTTCTCGCTCAACAGAAACTCGATGTGGAGAGGGAGCGAGAACGTCTGGCCAAGCTGGCGGAAGCTGAAGCTGCCGAAGCGGCGGAGGCCAATAAACTGGCCTCCTCAACTGAGGCGATGACAGATGGAAGCGCGGTTCTTCCAGGGGATGGTGGCATTCCTTGTGTTGATTTGAATAGCAGTGAGGATAAAACGCTGGAGGAGAATAGCGGCAAGCAGGAACAGCAGACAGCTCCAGCGGCTCCAGCTGACTCGGAGCAGCCACCACAAGCCATGGATGTTGATGCAGATGCTCCAGTATTGAAAGCCAATGATACCTTAACTGCTCTTAATACCGAGCTAAGTCCCACCAAACTGGATGAGTGTCCAGTGCAGAATGGAGCACCTGCCATTCCAATTCCAATCCCAACTCCAACGCCAACAACAGTGACTGATGGTAGTATCACATCATTGCTACCCCAAGCCAAGAAGAGCAGTGCACGAAACTCTATCAATGAGGGTGATGGACAGAGTCATGATGTTAGCATCATTGAAGATGATCTTTCCGATCTGGATTCGGAGATAACGAACGTCGAGGAGGATGAGGATAATCGTTTGAGTGCCGATGAACTGCAAAAGAAACTTGACAAGATTGTGCGTGCTTCGCTCAACTGTAAAGAGGCACTGGAGAAGAGCACCAATCAGTTGAGGGCAGCCTGCTTTGGACAGGATCGTTTCTGGCGACGCTACTGGAAGCTGCCCAAGGCAGGTGGCATATTCATCGAGGCTCTGGAGTCGGCACAGAATGACATCTGTGGCTATCATGAGGCATTGGAGTCGATGGACGAGAAGAAGCCGGACAAAATTGATGGGAAGGAAGCCACGACGGAGGAGATGCCGGAGGCAAATCTACCTGTAACAGGAGCTGATGAAGCTGAAGCGGCAGAGCCAATGGAAGTTGATGGTGTTGAGATGGATGCACACAAGCCGGAGCCAGAGAATCATCAGGCAGCGAGCGTTCAGAATGATGAGGATGACGATGATGACGATGTCACAGAGATTAACAAAGTGGAACCTGAAATTGTTGATCTGGGCGATGATGATGATGATGATGAGATCGTTGTCCCACCACCAATTATTGAACCCATTGTGACCAGACCCGAGATTAAGGTCAAATCGGAGATGGAATTGATGGGACCACCACCCACTATTATATCCACCAAGACCGATTTTGAGGCAGAGATTAAGATACCCACCATACCGGGTCTAATGATACCCACACTCAGCAACAATAATAACAGTCTAAACAACAACAACCACAGCAATGGAAACTATGAAAAGCTGGATGGTGGAGGAATGGTTGGAGTCATGTCTATAGAGGATCTAAAGAAAGAAGATGATTGCATCCTGGTGTCAGCAACACATCCCAGCGAAGATACCACACCCAAGTGGTTCTCGATTGTGAAAAGGGAAGTGCCACTGATAAGTGAGCTCCCACCAGAGGAAGGTGGTTGTGTGGCCATGGAGCTGCAACATAGCTATGCCAGCTATCAACATTGTAGTGCCCAACTGCAGTTGCAAGGACATCCTTGGGATTTGATCAATAACATGCAGTACTATAGCATCCCGATGGAGGAGTGCAAAGTGGATCCCACCAAGTTTAGCCAAGAGTGCATCTTCACGTTGTCCGGCCTCGATGAGAAACAGATGCAGGCCAAGTTGGATGAATACGAAATGGTCAAGTTAAAAGCAGCAGCAGCAGCAGCCGCAGCAGCCGCAGCAGCGATAGCAGCGGGAACGGAATCGGTAACGGAATTGGGAACGGGAACGGGAACGGGAACTGGAACTGTGTCAAAAAACGGTTTGGTTTCTCCTCATCGTTGCCAGCCAACTGATGAGGAGCCGCCATCCAAAACGGAAACGGATGCGTTTTTTCGTTTGCGCATTGATGCCGCACCAGACACGGGCGGAGGGGCAGGAGCTACTGCAGCAGCAGCAGCAGCAGCAGTAACGACGACAACAACAACAGAGATTTCTGAAATAAAACCCAAGATTGAGTTGCGTCTGGACGAGGCCTTGTCCCAGGCATACTATCACAATATAGCCAACATGTCGTTGAGTTCGGTTCAAACGTATATACCCATAGACATCCCGTTGCCCCTGTCCATGACCCCAGATGAGCATCGTTTGTTGGAGCAGGTGAAGTTGGCCGGTTTTCCCGACAAGGTTCACGGTGTCTATGTGCCGCGTAGGCAACGCTACGGCTGGTGGCAGCTGAACGATGAGCAGAAACTAAGACAGCTGCTCAAGACATTGAATCCTTCGGGTTTAAGGGAACGTGAACTTCAGGAGAATCTGATGCGTTTCCTTGGACTCGAACAGCCGCTTGGGATCAACTATCAGTTGAAGTCGAGTGAAAGCCAAACTGCCGACTTGGCTGATTACATGTTGCCCGATAGACCCGCCGACTGGAATCCCAATGTGGCTCGAAGAGTCGAACTAGCCTTGTTGGAGCAACTGGAGTCCTTGGAGGATAAGATCGCAAGTGCCTCCATGCAATTGAAGAACTGGCAGTTGCCCACACGCAGCGAGAATGAAGTTAACCTCTCCGAATTGGAGGAACTCACCGAAGCTGATTTCGTCAGCATTATACCCATGATAAGGGAGAGGATCATTGATCTCGAGGCGAATATCGAAAGGAGATATCTTAAGCCACCACTCGGCTCCCAAACGGGAGACGCACATCTTGCCGTGATTGCCCAAAATCAACAAACATCAACTCAAACACAAAATTCTGCCTCGGCTGCTGCTTACCTGCTCCAGATGCAACAGCAGCAGCAACAGCTAATGGCACAACAACATCAAACACAGCAACAGCAGCAGCAGCAACAGCAAACGAATAGTGGTGTTGGTGGTAATAACAACTCCAATGTCAACTCATCAGCTTTCAATGAACGCACCATGGCACTGGCAGCAGCTGCTGTGGCAGCAACAGCAACAGCTTCCAACAATGCTGCAGCCTGTGATGCTGGTGGTGGTGGTGGGGCTGCTGCTGCAGGTGGAAATGCTTTGGAGTCGTGCTCTGGCGCTGCTTCGCCCTCGAGCAATTGTGGGGATAGCGATAAGGATGAGAAGGTGGAGAACATACCGAAGGGTCTGGTTCAATGGCGAGATGCTGTCTCGCGTTCCCATACCACAGCTCAGCTGGCAATGGCCTTGTATGTCCTCGAATCGTGTGTGGCATGGGATAAGAGCATTATGAAGGCGGTAAGTTTTAGTACCTTTGTTTTATTTCGATTCCTTTTCTGTTTCTGTTTTCGTTGTTTTTCTTTTTTTTTTTTTGTTTGCTTTTGCTTTTTTCTCTCTTAGCTTTGGCACCCTATTCTCTCTTCCCCTCCAAACCACTGTTACATACATCTACATCTACCTATAAATCCAATACTATATATAGTATTTATGCTATATAGCGATTGGCCATGTTTTTAATCATTAACCCTTTTAGTTTTTGGCTTTCATTCAAATTACACACACACACACACATGAATACACACACATATACATACATACACAAAGCTACATGTGTGCACAAACCAAACTCACCACTAATTATCATTATTCTCACCACCATTTTTCATTTCTCTCTATCGTATTCCTCTGATACCCTTTAAGCATTAGTTTCATTGTGACTCAAAGCAGAGATGCAAACAGTTCGATAGGGTTTCTAGTTTTTTTTCTTCTAGCTTTGCAAGAAATAAGAATCTGCTCATTAGTGAATAACTCGTGAATCAGTGCTTACTAATAACTACCACACACATTATCCGCTTCATAACAACACTAATGAACACAGAACACAGAAGTCAGAAGAACTTAAGTAAGCTATCATACATATTATGTCGGCAACTTCCAAATAATCGCTAGTATTTTTGAATTGTGATCATTTGAAACAAAACTTGACCTACTTCAAACCTTGACCTACTTCAAACCGGGGTAAATTAACCCAAATGGTGTAAAAGTGAAATTTGTGGGGGTAGTGGTAACGATTCGAAAGTATATATATTATATATTTTTTTTATATTTTGGGGTAATTCCTTTAAAAAAGGTATATATTTGACATTTTCTATTGTGGTGCCCTTTTTTGTTTTTTGGTCATCACTGGGGTAAAGCCAACTTCCACAACTTTATTTTGGGGTAATTCATCAAAAAGTATATATTTCTAAGTTTATATTCTGCTGACCATTTTTTTTGTTGTGTTCACTATGGGTTAAAGTCAAGTTTGACAAAAATATTTGGGGTAATGATTCAAAAAGTTCCCCGACCGCTGTTCTAATACCACAAAGTCTTATATTCCAAATCTTATATCTTAACTTAATCTAATATGATAGTTTAAGATTTCTAGAGTCAAACTAAAAGCTCTCTACATTTTTTCTTTAAAAGTTAGTTTTTAAGAAGACACAAAGGGGTTTACAAATGTTGAGTTCTTGGTCACAGATACATACATATATATATAGATAGATACATCATACATCATTTAACTTTTTGCCATATCCCTAAGTAGTTTTGTTATGTCTTGATTTACTTTTAGTTGCATGCTTTTTAACTTAGTTCTCTTTTCGTAGTTATTGATTATTTTGATCTTTGATTCTTTCGTCCTAAAAACTGAATGAAATTTATTGACTGCCTTGAAATTAATTCGATGTTTTTATTGTTTGTTCTTCTTCTTTTCATTCTTAACACACATACACACACATTTTTTGCTGAATGTTTCCGACTTGTTTGTTGTTTGTGGGGTTTTTTTTTTCCAATGGTGTTTTTTACTTTTCTCTCTTGTTGAATTAAACAAAAAAAAAAAAAAAAAATCAAAATACGAAATTAACGCTTTCATACTCACACACACATACACATACACATACATACGCACACACACACACACACACATACAAAATTCACATCAATACACACTCAAACAAAAACACACATACATACATATTATACGCCATATGTTTTTCACACAAAATCGAATGCTTTTGTTGCCATACCCGCTACCGATTTATCCGTTTTACCCGTTTTATCCGCTGCAACGAACGCAACCTTTTTCTTTTTCACTCCAACTGTGACTTTGAACGCAACTCCAACTCGAACGAACACGAACTCGAACACGAACAGAATACAACACCCACTAAGAACAACAGCAACAAGTCAAACAAGAGGAAGAGCAGCGCTAAAAAGCAAGCAACACCAAAACGAAAGCAACAGTCCAAAAAGGAAACAAAGGAAAAGAAGCAGCAGCAGCAGCAGCAAACCAGTAAAACAACACCCAATAAATCAAAGCAAAAGTTAACTGAAAAGGAGACGCTGCAACCAGCTGCAACAACAGCAACAACAACAGCAACGATAACAACACCTGCTTTAATGACCATCAAAATAAATTTAAAAGCCTTGGCACAAAACGGTTGCAACTCGACAACGACGACGACGACAACAACATCGAACTCCGACACCGACTCGGACAGTGACTACAAAACGAGAACGAAAACGAAATCGAACTCGAAATCGAACTCCAACTCGAACACGAACAAACGTAAAAGACATGGACGACGTTCCGGCACTACTACAAACTCTTGCAAATATTCAAACTCCTTACAGAATTGCCAGTTCTGCACGTCCGGTGAGAACGAGGATAAGCTGCTGCTCTGCGATGGTTGCGACAAGGGTTATCATACATATTGCTTCAAGCCCAAAATGGATAATATACCCGATGGCGATTGGTGAGTACCCATAAACTTAAACATAAACTTAAATCATTCCTCTCATCCTCTCTCTCTCTCTCTCTCTCGCTCTTTCGATTCATCCTGTATCTCGCACACACATTTATTGTCGCGTTGTTTTGAATTATGTTTTATTTATTGCCTTGCACTGTGTGATTCCCCTTTTGTCAGTCCTTTCGTGCCCCGTGCCCCGTGCCCCGTGCCCCGTTACCCTTGCTCCTCCTCTAGCTATTTGTTTATAGGAAGGAGCTTGTTGATACTTATATTAATTATTATTAACTTATTATTTTCGAAGGTACTGCTATGAGTGCGTCAACAAGGCAACCAATGAACGCAAGTGCATCGTTTGTGGCGGCCATCGTCCCACGCCCGTTGGCAAGATGATCTATTGTGATCTGTGTCCGCGTGCCTATCATGCTGATTGCTACATTCCGCCGCTGTTGAAGGTGCCGCGTGGCAAGTGGTATTGTCATGGTTGCATCACCCGAGCACCGCCGCCCAAGAAACGTAGTGCGGCAAGTAGCAGCAGTGGCGGTGGCAGCGCCGGCGGTGGTGCCAGTGGCTGTGGCGGTAGTGGAGCAGCAGGCAGCGGAGCAGCTGGAGGGGGTGGCGGCAGCAGCGGCAGCAGCAGTAAATCGCGACGGGATCGTGAATCGAGTACAGCGGCCAAACGACGAGGCAATGAGAATAAGCATCAACTAATGATGGCAACAACATCCAGTGGCGGCAGCATCGACCAACTCTGCCCCCTTGATCCACACCACCAGCACCAACAACAACAACAACTGCAACAACAACAACAACTGCAACAGCAACAGCAACAATTATTATTGAACAGCTCACAGCAATCGCTGAATTCATCGCATGATGAATCAATGACATCTCTGCCAGCGCCGCTTAGGTGAGCTTAGGTTTAAAAACAATCAGAAAAACAATACTCGAAAACGCTTGTACATATATATACACACACACAAAAATACACAAATATATATATATATTTAAAAAAAAAAATACACTCACATATATAATTCATAAAAAAACACACACGCACTTTTTTAATGTTAAAATTCTGGGACTTTCATGCTTTTAACAATTCACTACACAATATTAATGATTAACAAAAATTGATTAACCAAGTTGTTGCACTAAAAGTAAGTAAAATGTGGCTAATAATGAAATCAGTAAATCAAAAGTATATAACTGATTTAATTGAGCAATCGAAACTAAGTTTTAACTTGAATGAATTATTCAAATATATTATAAAATACAAAAAATAACAAAGCATTGGACGAAAAAGATGAATTTATAACTTATTACTAAGAACTCACGTGAATCACGTGAGACAATCAAAAATTGGTATGTATCTGGGAATTTTTAGTTCATTTCATGCAGAATTGAACCGGTTCAGACAACTGGCAAAATGCGATTTGCGATACCTTTAAAAATTTGATGAAAGCTTTTATAATACCAGAAACAACTTACTAACTCAAACATATAATAATATTTGTTTCTTTTTGTTCACTGTAAATCGAAGAAACTATATAATAAAATACTTGATCGATCTTGTGTCTAAATATATATATACATTCTTATGCCTTGCAGTCCAGCACATTCAATTGCCTCAGCCACATACGACGATCAACATCACAATAACTCCATTGATGGCACTCGCTTTCCAACACATCTGGCCAGCAACAACAACAACAACAATGGTGGTGGTGGTGCGGTTGGTAGTGCTATGCAAACAGAGGATAACAATTCTGCAACCTTTGCGTCCAACTATGCAACACCGCTAAGCAGCAACTTTGGCGTTTTGCCGCTAACCGCTCAACCGGGCAACCAGGCAATGCAATTTGTAGCGACGATGTCGTCCTCGCCGCGTGCAGTGACGCCGACCAGGACACCAACGCCAACGTTAGCGTTACCACCAACACCTCCACCACCAACAGCAACAGCAACGTTGGCGTTGCCACTGCAACCGCCAACGACGACGACGACGTCGATGCCAGTGTTGATGATGCAGCCATCGCCAACGGCGCTGCTGAATGTTGCCTGCCAGTCGCCACCCCAACAACAACAACAACAACAACTGCAACAACAACAACAACAACAAATGATGGCAATGCCATCACCGCGAACATGTACACCAACACCAACAGCAGCAGCAACAACAGCTGGTGTTACACAAATGTCACCGCCACCCATCAATATACATGCCATACAGGAGGCGAAGGAGAAGCAGAAGCAGGAGAAGAAAGAGAAGCATGCAACCAAGAAGCTCATCAAGGAGTTGAATGTATGCAAAACGCTGCTAGCCGAAATGGAGGTAAGCCATAGAAATTTTAATGTGTGTCAAAGTTATTAACCTTTATGGTATTTTTATATGTATATAGCTTCATGAGGATTCGTGGCCTTTTCTGTTGCCAGTCAATACCAAACAGTTTCCCACATATCGCAAAATCATCAAAACGCCCATGGATCTATCCACAATCAAAAAGAAAGTGCAGGATTTGAGGTGAGTGTCCAAAGATTGCTACTCAATCGAGTGTTCAAAACCTTATCGATTCACTTTTCTATTCTAGTTACAAGAGTCGCGAAGACTTTTGTGTGGATGTGCGTCAAATCTTTGACAATTGTGAGATGTTCAATGAGGATGATTCACCTGTGGGCAAAGCCGGGCATGGCATGCGTAAATTCTTTGAGTCACGTTGGACCGAACTCACCGACAAGCACTCCTGATATACTCCTCCGTCAAGTGAAGCAGCAGCAGCAGCAGCAGCAACTGCAACTGTAGATGAAGATGCAAGTTCAGCAACAGGAACCACAACAACAACAACAACGACAACAATGCCGCCAACAATGACAAACGCAACAGCAGCAGCACAATTTTGGTAGAGAACAGGCAGCTATATACACATAGCTATAGAATTATTGTATATATATATATATGAAGAGCAGAAACAGTATATGAAAAATGAAAGAAAAGTATAAGCAGTTAGTTTTTAGTTTTGTATTATTACGCATTATTATAAATTAAAACACACAAACACACACATTAAATATTTAAGCTAAAGAGTATTCAACGTCCTAAGTTCGATATCTTGTGAATATAATCTATATACATATATGTATATGTATGTGTGTTAGCCACGAACAACAAATAAACAAATGTATAACAGCAGCAACTAACTAAAATGTATTTAGGCAAGAACTAAAATTAAAATAAAATATAGAAAAGTCTAAATTTGAACAGTATTTTGTGCACAAAGCTGATTTTCCTTTGTTTTAATCTATATATCTATATTTTTTTGAATTATTTTAATAAGTTTTATACATATATTTTAACCGTAACTCTAACTCGTAACTATTCTTAACTTTATGTACTTGATTTGTTAGAAATCACACACAACAAAAATGCGCTCATTTAAGTTTTAATCTGTATCTTGTACTTATATATATATATATATTATATACTATGTACTATAACATAGCAAACAAATGATTGTATTTATATATATATATAAACCAACTTAAACTTACCTAAAATATACTCAACAAACAGGTAGAAGGCAAAACAAACAAACAAAAAAACATAATCTGTAAATGTGCATAGAAAACAAAATTCAAATCAATTAAAATTAAAATTATATAAACAACATTTTTGCTGGGCATTTTTAAAAAGAAAATCAAATATATATATATATATATACACAGTATTAAAGGCAACAAAAACACACACACACATCCAACTGAATAAAAGAACAATCGGAGATATTTAAGGCAATTTTACAGCTTAGCTTAGATTAATAAAAAAAAAATAAATAAATGTGGCATATTAGAAAAAAAAAAAATGCAATTTGCACAACTTTTTAGCTGTAAATAAATAAAAATAAATATAGAACTTGAATAATCGAGAACACCAAGCGCAAAAAAATGATAAATTTCACAGTATAAAATACAACAAGCATTATACTATATAAACACAATCTACAAACCAGACATATAGGAAAGCGAAGATAAGAATGAAAGAGCAGAACATGTTGTTAATCACAATGATATATATCTATATATATATATATATATATATATATATAGTATACAAAAAAAATGAAAGAATATTTAATATTATGACAGTTTTTGAATAAATTATTATTATAAACGAAAAGAAAATCAAAACAAAACAAAAACAAAAAAATCATTTGCAGTGCAGCACAATAATTAAACAAACAAAAAAAGTTGACAGAAAAATAGGAAAATACCAAACACATTTAAATACAACAATAACAAAAATTAAGAAGTTTACAGAGTTTAACAAACTGAGATTGTATTTAAATTGTGTGTAAAGAAAGGAAATCCAAAATAGACAAAGAACCTCAAACAACAAATCGAACTACCTACAAAAAAGAAAAAAACATAAACAAACAGCAACAGAAACGCAGAAATTGATTGAAAAAGAAAAAAGAATTGTATAAAATAAAACCAATAATAATATGTACTTATATATATATATATTCGTTATGCCATTAACTGATATATATGTATATATATTGATATTGATATTTATATAAAAATGCTTGTGTAAATAGAAAAGATTTCACTTTTGTACATACATACATACATATATAAACTTCAAAAAAACCCTCATATCACAACGTAAAGAAAACAATATTTGGGTTTATATATCATCATCCCAGTCTTTATAATCTGTAACTATATAGAAGTACTTATTATAGCGCTTAAAATTCCTTCGATTTATATTCAACGTTTTATAGCGCTTTTGCCCACGAAATCAACTTGAAGCTGTTGGCAGTAAAAAACAAAAACAAAAACAAAAAAAGAAATCAGAGAAAAAACAGTTACAAACAATAACTAAATCGCATGTGTATTGTTGTTTTTTGTTGTTTTATTTTTTTGGTGATACATAATAAACAGAAATACATTTATTTTTAAAACGTATTTAACTAATAAATTAATAATATTATTATTAATATCTTACATATAAAACATATTTAATGAAGGAATATTAGACATATGAATGTGAGAAAAACAACAAAAACAACATTTGAAATCGAAAAACACAAAAAACAAAAAACTCTCTTAACTGAAAGTCAAATCATAAAAAAGTACTTTCGACACTTTCGTGCACACATGGAAAAACAAATAAAAGTTAATAAACAAAAATTGAACGTTGTTTTTTTTTTACATTAAGTTTTTGAAATGGATTTGCCACACAGACCATGCCTGTATTAATCTTTAAACAATTGGCTAAGTTATTCATTATATTAATTGTATTTATTATTAATTATTAAATTAAATTAGCGGTCGGCGAAGCTGGGTTAATTACCCCAAATGGGGTAAAAATGAAATTTTTGGGGGTATAAAGTATATATTTTTCTTTGCTAGGCTCAACTCACACGAGTTTTTACTAGTTTTGGACTCAAAGTACCAGGCGCACAGAATCGGCAGAAAGTGGATTGAATTGTTTTTAATATACGGCCTATGGCATATGCAATGGTTTTTCGGTTGGTTAATGAACATGCCTAAAAGTAGGCAGTGAAATATATTTTGTACCAGAGTAAAAGTATGCAGTGCTTTTTTATACGGTAGGCACTAACCACCTGCTGCTAATTTCTGTTCGCCTGGTACTTTAGCGGCCGGGGAAGTGATTTAATCATTACCCAAAAACATTTTTGTTTAAGTTGATATTAAAAAACTGAAACTTTTTAGAGTAAAAGGAGTAAAATTTTTTTTCTTTGCCATACACAAAAATATTTTGGGGTAATGATTAAAAAAGTTTAAACGAATTTAAAACTCAAAAACGAAATCAAAACTCAAAATAAATGCATAAGATTCTACAACAACAGGCATCCTTCCTTATAGATTTGACTCCCTTTGCCAAAATACTGCCGAGCATTCGTCGAGTTTTTACTAGTTTTTGACTCAAAGTACCAGGCGCACAGAATCAGCAGCAAGTGGATTGAATTAAATTTAATAGAGGGCCTATGCCGCATGCAATGATTTTAGTTTCTCAGCAATATGAAATAATAAGCGATCTGCCTAAAAGTATGTGCCACATTATTCTGAGAGGTTAATTTAGCCAATGCATCAACCTTATTTTTCCATACAACAGCGTTAAACTATGCTTTAGAATTTAGCGTTCCGCAAATAGAATCTAACCACGAGTATGCATCATTTTTAGATAGCTTTCCAGCTTGTAAAATCAATTGTCTCTAAAATGCAGTTCTCGCATTATATTTGAGAACAGTTCATTTTATTCTTAGTTTAAAGTTAAGAAAGCCCTTGGCAAAATTGGCAGGCCAATATCATCGAAATTGCTAAAAATGAAGGGGGGAAACGGTGTTGAATGGGGTAAGGATGGGGTCCATTGTTGTAGAACGGCATAGGCTGTAAAAATATATACTCCCAAAAATTTAGTTTTTACCTTATTAAGGGTAGTTTACCCCGGTTCTCCCACCGCTGTTATATAATTTAAAATAATATTTATTTATTATTTATTTATTTATTCTAAGTATAAACATTATATATGTATATGTATTTATATAGTGATCTTTAAAAAAAGACGAAATAAGTGATCCTTGACTGCCCGCAGCAATTTCCTTCTTGAGTTTCGTGTTATTCCCATCGCAACGCAGAGACCACAAGATCAACCCCAAAACTTTCATCTCAAACTCAAGCTTACGATTTACAATTGATGGCAGTCATTGCTTGGACAGTTACAAATGCCACTTATCATGGAAGGTAGTATAATAATAATGGTATGTCAGATATTTGTTGAACCATATTGAATTGAATGAGTATAATCAAATGGGAGATACACTGCAATTACCAATTAGCATCTTGTTGGTTTTGAAAAGCGCATCAAAAACTTACCGCAACTGTCGTCATTCTTGGCCCTGTTTACTGGCCATGACGTCTTGCAACTGGTAGTCTGATCTGGCCAATAATCGTTCAGTTGCATCGGATGTGCATGACATGTGCCATGTTGCATGTATGTCGCATGATGCACCGCAAAGGAAACCAAACCTTTTCAGTTGTTAATCAATTTTATTGCTAAAATTTGCCAAAAAAAAAAAAAATCAATCAACTTTTGGGTCAAGTTTTTATTTAACTTTTGCTGGCTTATAAATCTCTCTTCAGTATTTTTTTCGTGGCAACGCTGACAGATTGGCAGCAAATTTTTGTATTTTTATGTGGGTGCGATTTTTACTGTGAAAAATTGAAAAAACGTTATTGTGGGACTTCAAATTGGAGCTATGTTTTTTAATGTGTGTTGTGTGGGAACTGTGCGGTCTCTCTTTCAAGGTGTTAATATTGTGTGCCCTTTTTTATGGCTGCCCAAAAAAGGCACACAAAATCACACACACACACACACACACACACACATCTTATACCATGGCACATTCAACATAATCCGGAACAATCAGCGTTAAAAAGCCGACAACCTGCAGCACGCAAACGACTTATTAAGCCCCCAAAGGAGATATATATTGTAGTTATGTGGTATATATACATACGTATGTATAAGGGGTATATATATATATATTATATATATGTAAAAGTTTGCGGCCAGTGGTCAATTTGACAGTTGGTAAAACTTAAAATTCGAAACGCTTTAAAAATCATTGATTTATGTAATTATTCGAAAGGCAAGAAGGCAGCAAGAAGAATTTCGTGCATCGTTTGCATTTTGATTGTTCTTGTTGTTGTGTTCTCAAAGCGATTTAAGAACAACAACAACAACAATAGCAGGCTATCTAGGCGCTTGTTATGCTCAACTTCAAAATACCTTCTGGTTAAAAAGCGTACATTTTTAAACTTACAACTCAAATAACTTTATTAAAATATATAAAAAAACCTTTTCAGTTACAAAAAGACTTTTTGCATACAAATAAAATCAAACAGTTATTAAAAACATATATTTTTACTTATGTATATAATGCAGAAACAATTTACAATTAAATAATTAAAGACCTTTAATTAGAAAATGATAAGTTCAACATAAAATAATAATTAGTAATGGTTAATCGGACGCTGGAGTAATGTATTTTATTTGTATATATTATTTTCGAGAAACCAAACAATAATATATATATGAACATAATAATATAAAATATATATTTAATATGATTTGGTTTAAAGATTTGTATTTAAATGCCAGTTTAAATTGTTCCACATGCATTAAGCATTGTTTATGCCACTCAAAAGAAAACTTTGTGATAGGGTATTCAAGCCGGAGACGACGACGACGACGACAACTGCAACACAGCCACGACCAGATGAGGCTGGGCTGTATTATCAAAACATCATGGAAGATGACCAAATTAACTGCAACAACAACAACAACAACAAAAACAGCAACAACGATAAGAAGAGTTTCAGAAACGCCATCGCACGATGGCGACGACTTTAGTTTGAGTTTTTTTTGGACTCGCACGCTACCTGGAACGACAGGCAACAACAAGGCAATAAAATTGCCTCCATTGGAAATTAAGAACGAAAAATGTATTGAAAACTCGCTGCAGTCTAAAAGCATATGGTGGGGGTTGGGGGGGGAGATGAAGTTTCGGAGGAGGAGGAAGCTGCGGCATAACTAATTTAGTGCTGTGTGCAACGAAACAAGTTTCATGGACTTGTCTCCAACTGAGCGAACTGAGGGAAATGTCTGGGGTTAGGATCGTCTTATACATACATACATATGCATATGCATATGCATATACGTGTATATATATGCATAAATACATTCATAATTATGGCCATAAGACGAAAATGGAGTTTTTAAAAATACTTTGCGGCTGCAGCTAATTTTTTTTTAGGTTGCGAGCTTTTGTGATTGGGACATTAATTAAGACACAAAATGTCATTAAAACATATATATATACAAATATATACAATGGGTGCCTCAATTATTCGTGAATATATATGGCCAGCACTCATGAATATTCACTAACGAATGACAGCTCAATGGCGGAATCCACAATATTAAAATTACAATGTAGAAACTCTGCCAAGAGTAAAGCTAAGGTTATATAATTGAATTGAATGCATTTTAAGATAACGAATAGTCAGTATATAAAATAAGTAAAAAATATTGCTTTTGGAAATTTTTGTAAAGTAATAAATTCAAAAGTCTTACTTTAGTTTAAACTGGAAAGAAACCAAATACTGTGGAGTAATATTTTTAAAAGCTACGTTCCTTGTTTCTTAAATATATATATAGACAGAACCATTTTGATTTTTCCCTGTAAAATTCAGAAAATTGCTATTTCTTTTGATTTTTATAATAACTATAATTTTCTGACTCAACTAAAATAAATTTTATTGCCTCTTAAGATGTTAAAAATATGTATAGCTGAATTATAACTTATAAACTTTTATATTTGAGTGTTTTTTGAATATTTAAAAAGTTGAAAAATTTCAATAAATTGATGTTTATACTCTTTATAAGTCAAGCTGGGTCACTGAACTAACTAACTTAAGTCACGATCTTGCACGATTTCAAATGTTTATATATAAATCGGCTTGGATCTTATCAAATTTAAGCTTTGCTTTGTTTTACATTTGAAAAAGGTTGCCATTAAAATACGACGGTAGATGAAGATATTTTAAAAACTTGTTTCGATACGGTTTTTATGGTTCTTACACACATTAAATATATCTAAAAAACATTCGTGAAATGTGACTTAATCAGTGTAATCAATATGCAAACGTTTCCCAAAAGAAATCATTTCAATAAATGTACAAAAAACGTTAATTTGCATATTGTAAATATGTGAACAGTTCAACTATTTGTTTTCAAATCGCATTGATGCTGATATAGAATCTTTATATTTGTATGGGATTTCAAATATAATCTTTCAATTTTGACATAATAAATTCCTCTACAAGTCTATATAAAATACCCAAAAAGTGTTAGTTTATTCCGCAAGGATCTTAAAGCTTCTTGTTACGCAGCGCGCAATGTTGCAAGAGCATGCGTGTTGCAGCAACAACAACAACAACCCAAAGTAGTAGTCACGGTTCCGATGATGATGAAAATGATGCCATCTGTTCTGTCTGTGCAGACAACACCAACACACACACACACAACAACAAAAAAACCAACTAAAAACCGTGTCTATAAAGTCCTCTCGGTTTTGTGGAACCTGACTTGAACATGAGTTTTGGCTTGTAGAAGCCTAAAAAGCTGTTGCTGGTCTGCGTTGTTGTTGTTGCTCTCTCTCTCTCTCTCTATTATCGTCGCGTCTTGATCATCGTTGTTGCCTGTTTAACTGTTTGACTGTTTGGTGACACATGCAACACAACAACAACAACAACAACAAGGCTAGCAAAAAGGAGGAGCACTCCATAAACTTGGCTGTGTTGCAGTTGCAAGTTGCCAGTTGTTGTGGTTGCACACATTTGCATAAGTTTCTTTTTTCCTGCTGCTCCTTGTTATGCGTTTTAATTTGCTTCAAGTGGAAAGCCAAAGTCAAGTTAAGTTAAGTTAAGTTAAGGAACGTTCACTTTTGGTTGAGTGCAGCATGTTGAAGCTGTTGTTGCTGGTTGTTGATTGTTGGCTTACTTATCGGGAAAATAAAAACATCAGACGTATTCTAGGCACTCAAAGCAAACTCTGACCAAAAAGGGCGAAAACGTTTCTATTTCGTGGAAAGGTTGTCAAAAAGCTAAATCAAGGCATCAAATGAAAATTCTTATGATAAATAAGTTCTTATTTTTATATTATTATTATTATTATTACTTCTCTAGAATATATTTACATATACATATATAAAATAAAGATTTATCTTTTTCTTTTTCATATTTGTTAAATTTTGTGCACAACTTTTAGAAACAAAAACTGAAACTAAGAAGAAGCCGAGAAACAATCGCAACTTAAGCTCAATCCTCACATGTTGTTGCTCATTATTGTTTATAAGTGGGCAAAGAGTTAAAGTTTTTGTGTTAAGTGTGAGATTTTATATGTGAAATGTGTGTGTGTGTGTGTGTGTGTGATCTTTTAATGGGGCAGCTAATCATGACTTCCGCTCGCACTATTTGCTTTCTGTCAGATCAAACAAAAATCTCACAAACAGATCTTTCTTTGGCGGCTTAACTTGTTTTTTGTTGTTGAAGTGTTGCCCAGTTTGATGTGTGCGTGTGTGTGTGTGTAATTGTCTTTTTGGACTTATTCTTAAGAAATTGCAGCGTAGGGGCAGTCACTTGATTAATGCCTAGCTTTAGTTAACTTCTTCCCGGGGGGTAAGTGGCGGCAAATAATTTTTTAATTAAAAAATTTAATGCTCGATTTCGGGTAAAGAGTTAGTTTTGGTCAGAAGCAAATGGCAGCAGAAGCAGCTGGCAACTGGCAGCTGGCAGCTGGCAGCTAATCGCAGTGCATTTGTCTTCCCAACTTCTTCTTCGTCTCCATCGTCCACCGCCATATTGTCGGCCATTAAAGCAATTCTACACATTTTCCAAAAATCCCAATCACTGAAAGGCGAAGGCGGAGGCGGAGGCGGAAGGTGAACGCATTTCGGACTACGATGACGATTTCGAGTCGATTGGAGTTTTGAGTTTCGAGTTGGGTGTACGAAAGGGGCCGAGAAGGAGGGGGAGAGGGATAGAAGTGTAGCACCCATTAGTGCTCAACATGGAAGCTTCGGCGCTCATTCGATTTTAATTGCCACCTTTTGCGTGCAACAACAACAACAACAACAACGAACACTTACTTCTTGACTTGGCCCTTTTCGTGGGATTTTGCTGCTGCCTGTTGGCCCGGTCTGTCTGTTAGTAGTTGTTGTTGCTGCCTTTGGTCATTAGCGCTGGCTGCGTGTAAAATGGCAGCCGCAGCACCCGTTTGTACAAAGTTGTCGACATATTGAGGTTGATTCGTTTGTAACTAATCCCATGGCCAGCGCTCTTCTGCGTCTGCGTAAACACTGAGAGAAAAAAGCGTTGAACCTGATCGGATCGTTTATGTTTACCATATAAGTAAAGTATATTCAAACCTTTGACCTTAAAATCACACTTACTTGCTGGCGTATTTTGGTAAAAGTCTTATCTTAACATTAACCTACGATCATTATGCTATCTTTTTGCTCAATAAATTAGTTAGCTATATCGCACTGGTTGGGCTGGAAGTTGATAGCAGTCAGTCAGTAAGTCGCACAGTCCATTTCCACAAAGATTTAAATGTTAAGAAACTAAAAATTTGATTAAAAATAAAAAATTAAGAGACACAGATATATTTAAAACATTATGATTAACTTGTATTTAAATAAACTTAATGTTCAAGGAACGAAGAAAAACTTTTTTTTTATTTTTTTAACTTAATGTTAAATTGTAGAAATATGTAAAGAAGTCTTAATACATTAAGAATCGTTTTTAGTATCATTTCCCCGAAGCAAATAACCTTCTTCGGAAACGTTCATTTAAAGACGCGCCCTTTATTTCTCCAAGTGTATGGTCAAAATGGTAACTTGGTAAGTTGGCATAGCATGAAAGTCTGGGGCCATGTCGTGTTAACTGCTTTTGAGAGCTGCATCACATGTGCAAAGTCATCAGCCATCGCACATTGGAATGTTTTTAGTCCGATAATGATGATATATGGCACATTATAAACACACACACACACACACACGTGTGTAGAGCGACAGAGACAAACAGGTGTTGGGCACACACACACACACACACACTAATGGAAATTATTAGGAAATCTTTTTCAAAGAATTTTGAATTATGAATTATTCCTTTTGATTGCGCCCAGTTGCCAGAGTTATGTTCGTGTAAAAAAAAAGTTCTCGTGTGTAATTACGATTATTGGTCTTGTTATTATTATTATATGTTTGTTGTTGTTGTAGCCATTTTGCAGCTGTTTTGGCAGGAAACCTCGTAATTGGCCAACCAATTGGTAATTGGTAGAGCTTTTTAGCCAATTAGGATTGTTATTGTTATTATTGGTAATGAATTTTAAAAGGGAACAAAAATCAATTTCCTTAACATGCAATGCAATTATTTTCCTTTGGCTCATCAATGCATAATTGAAAGCGATCCAAAAATCTAATTACTAATAATTTATTTGTAATTAATTATGGCTAGTAAGTACTCATTACTAATTACTAATTACTGGTAGTTCTAGTAGTCTAAGGCAATCGGCATTTGCTTAGCAAACTGATTAATTACACTAATTTGTATACGTTTGGAATATATTAATGCGCGATTGCAATTAAAAATGTTGTTGAACGGCAATTAAAGCTAACTTTGATATTTAATTGATTTATTGACACCATCCTGTCGCCTATGAATATTAAATTATAATTGATTACAAAGATACAGAAATTATTTTCATGTATTCGAAAGCGGTTCTTGCTATTAAGAAACTAAGAATAAGAGATTCTTTTTTATATTATATTTAGTTTAAGATAAATAAGTTGTGATTTAATGAATATTTTTTAGACTTTCTGTAAAAAGTTGAGACACCAATGAATGCAAAAACCCTTCAAAAACTTTATTTTCCTACAACTTAATAAAAGATTAACTGATATTTAATTTCGTGTCAAGTTTGAAAATTTGAGTACCGATATATTTGATTTTTTCTTGATACATATTTAATCAAGAAAATGAATACAAGATTGATTAAGATAAACAAACATAAGATAAATTTTAATCATTTTGAAAAGTTTGAAAATTTTCAAAACGAGAAAAGGTCCCAAGTACCCAAAGGGTTTAGGTTTCTAAAGGTTAACTTAACTATCTTTTTGAGCTATACTTCACATTTCGTTAATTAATTAATTAATTTTAATTTGTGTTCTTGTTTGATTTATAATCCTTGGCACAAGTTTCATGCAATCAGCAAAGTCTCTAATTTATTTCGAGCTTGCAACAAAGTTGAACAATAACAGAAAAGCCAACTAAATAAATAATACAAACTTTCAAATGGCGGCATTCCGCTTAACTGGCGATTTCCGCACTTGCAAAGCAATGTTAAATACCTGAGACAAGCCTCGATGCGAGTGCGATTTGCGAGTCGGGGGGGAAAAAGGAAAAGAAAAACTCAACACCGACTAAAATGCCATTGTTCGACTTAAACAATAAGCAATTGAAACTGAACTGAACTGAACTGAACAAATAAATAAATGTATAAAAAATATTCGCATTGTTAATTATAGTGCGTCGGAAAGTGTTCGGAGTGTTCCGAGAGCACGCAATTCCGTTAGCCAAATACAATTAATTAAAAAGCAACAAAACACAAATTGCAAACGTCTTTAATTGCATTTAATGATGCAGTTTAAAACAGTTTGGTTTCAAGCTGATTTTATAGCGATTTCAGTTACGTGCTTACATTTCGCACAATTACAACTCTTGTTGGTTGGTTGGTTAATTAGCCAGGTTGGTTAGTTAGCCAGGTTAGTGTTGGTGTTGATCTGGTTCTAATACTGCTATAGCGCTAATGGGCTACAACTTCATTGGTCAAGCTGCTGCTTGCCTCTGGCTCAATTTACTTTTTAATGATGATGATTGCAGTAGCTGTTGCCATCTTTGTGTTGTTTTCTCTCTAATTAACTTAATGAACTGCAACACAATACAAACACAAAAGATGCGCTTGCAACTTGCCACAAGTTGTGTGGCTTGTCAAAGAGCAGCCTAGAGTTATGAACATGCAACAAACATCGATCGCTATTAGTTGGTTCAGGTTCAATCAATTGTTGTTGTGGTTGCTCTTCTTGTCTATCTATCTATATCTCATAGATACGCATTGAGACAATTAAATGCAGCCATTTTATTTGTTGCTTGTTGTTGTTGTTGTTGCTGCGGCTGCGTTGTTGGCTGCTGTTCACGTTGATTGGCACTGGAAATGGCGGTAATTGCAATTTACACTTTGATTTCAATCAATTTACAATTTACTGAACGCCTGCAATTCAATTCAATTCTTGCTATCGAAGCTCTTGTCAGTTCTATTCTATACACTTTGAGAAAGATATTACCTGGAATATAGAAAATAAAGAGTATTTTTTGAGTTATTACGTAAACTTGCTTTAATGTCTTTTTAATAGATATTCAAATGATTAATCTTAGCTTTTCTTAATTCGGAAGTATTTATTTTTAATATAAAATATTTTTTTTCAGTAAATATAAAGAAAGTTCAGAAAGAAAATAAATAAAAGAATATTGAAAATAAAGAGAGGTTTTTTGATATATTAAGTTGATTTATTTATTTTTGGTTTCAGGAGATAATTTATTCAAATTAATAATATATAGAAAATAAAGTGGATTTTTTGTTTAAATTTCTTTTCAATAGGTATTCAAAAAGATATTCAAATGCATAATCTTAGCTTTTCCTAATTCAGAAGTATTTATTTTTAATATAAAAATATATTTTTATAAATTAAAAAAGAAGGTTCATTGAAAATTATGAAATAAGTTAATTCATTTAATTTATTTTGTATTTATTTTTGTGTAAGTTAACAAATTGTAAACATTTTTGGGTGTACAAAACTTAGAGTTCAGTAAATTCAACTGGTTTTTTTTAAGTGCATTCTCTAGTTTCGAATCTCTCAGCTTTAAAAGTTCCCCATTGTGCGGGTTTGCCTTTTGTCTCTGTTTCAGTCGCCGCCTTCGTCTCCGTGTCCGTGTCCGTCTTCATCTCCATCTCCATCTCCATCTCTGGCTGTCTCTGTGATTGTCTCGTCTTTGGTTCATTAACAAATATTAGTCTCAATATTGTTTTTATCATTCTCAATTTATGTGTGGTTCGGACTATTGCTTTAATTGGCCATAAAGAACTGCACACTCCACTGACTAACTGACTAACCGACTGGTCAGTTTGACTTTTTATGGGCGGGAGAGTGTTTGCGGAATTGGGCATGGAATGCGGGCCAGAGTTGACGTTCTAATAAGTAGCCACATTGTATCGTATAGATTTATGTAGTACTTAATTATTGCATTATTATTCGTTCGAGTGGGCTATTATTTATGAGATATTGCATTTTATTGTTAATTGTTAATTATAACCAGCAGCAAAAAGGCAAGCAACTGATTAAACTGATTGCCATATTATATGCGTAGGAGTTTCTTTCGATTTATATTCTTTATTTTTGTTCATTAGGAAAAGTAAATGAAAAGATTTTACTTATTTACTATATCTATATTATATGTTCCGATACAGTTTGCTAAGTCACTTTTATAGTTTGTTTGTTTTGTGAATATTCAAATTATTTTATTTATTATTAAAATCGAACCTTTTGTTTCTCTTTCCGAATAGTTAAAGGTTAAATGTTAGTTACAAATAAAAGTATCTTAAATATATATTAAATGGTCTGATATACAAGATTAACTAAATGAAAAAACAAATCGTTATATCAGTAATGTTTTGTATTCATGTTCGTGCAACATAATAACGTTATGCAATCTGTAAATTAAATAACCTTATCAAAAAGTATGATGTGTGCTTCCAAGAGAGCTTAACTTAAATACCTAATGCCCTAACTGCCATCAATATATATTTTTTGTTCACAGCCCACAAAATTACACACAATAAATTTGATGTCAACGTAAAAAAAACATACGAAAATAGTAAGAAAGGGGGGAACAAAGAAAAATAAAACAAACAAACAATGAACTGCTGTAGATACAAGCCAAAAAACAAGCCCAAAACAGTGTGTGTGAAGCACGTTAAAAAACAAAAAAAAAGTCAAAATAAATAAAACAAAGTCTTCCTTCGCTTCAAGAAATAGATTCAAAAGCTCTCTAGAGTGACTAAACCTCAGGCGCAATGCTGGTTGGTTGGTTTGGGTCTCGCTGGGGCCATTAGCTACAGCTGAAACCAAAAACAACACTAATGGTTACAACAGCAACAACAATAACAAGTCGACAATACTAACAACCATAACAACTTGGGCCACGACATTTGACAACGCTAATAAATGTGCTGAATTTCATATTTATGGCTTCATAATTCCATAACGAAAACTGAAAATAAAAAAAAAAACACATCGAAGAAGCAAGTTCGAATGGCACAACATTTGTTCAAGTCGATGACGACAACAGCGACGAAGGAACGAACGTGGAACGAGTATGGAGACAGAGGAGTGTTAGCTAGCTAGCTGGAGTTGCCCCTTAGTTCAAGTCAAGGAGTCAGTGCTAGGCTGGTTGGTTAGCTGGCGGTGTTGAAATTTCATATGTGCTCTACCCCAACAAAAGCTATAAGCAAAAGGGGCCTAAAGAGGCGACGTTATGGCTTTGGCTTTGACTAAAGCTTGAGCTAAGCTAATCACCATGTTGTTATTAGTTTTGTTGTAGCTATATCCTGTATTTGATGTATGTAAGAGGTTTATATATATATAATGACTAAAAACTCTAATTATGGTAGTTAAAGCAATAAAAAGGTACAACTTTAAGAATTGCCGGGTATTAATATAGCTCTGAAAATAACGTTATAGAAAAAGTTAAGAAACGACGTTCAAGTGAACAACATGCATCCTGTTTGGGCTCTCGAAATAAATATTTTAGATTTATTTCAACAAGAAATTATCTTTTAAGACGTTTTTGTCTTACTATAATGATTGTAGAGTACGTTAAGTTAAAGGTCTTTGGCTCTACCAGATCTGACCGATCTACCCGAACGATTTCAAACTCAAGTCCGTTGGCCAGGCTCAACCAGTTGGTGTCGAGGCCGCTACACACCCAGGCAACTCCTCTTGGCTGTATCTCTCTTCCACCGTAAACGCCAATTAAAGTCGCATAACACATATAGCTGTGTCTATGTACAGGGGAACGGGGCGGCGAAGGGGCAAAGCAAGCTGGGGGCAAGGCGCAGACAAGCGACATTTGTTAGTGTTTTTTTCTTCTATATACATATATATATATATATATATAAATTGAGGCGGCGGCGCACGTGAGCATAAATCAAAGAGATTAATCGAACATGGCTCAATTGCATGCGAAACATGGCTAACAACAACAACAACAACAAACTAGGGGACGAATAAGCCAATAAGCGAATAATAAACGTATAACGAGACAGCATTTGAGTCATGGCTTCTACTGTATGAGCTCATAGTTAGGGATTCGACGGACTTGTATGAGAATCGGATGGATAAGGAAAGGAACTTTTAGTCAATTGCTTGAGGGGGAGAACAAGGGAGAGATAAGATGGATGGGGACAGAGAAAGGGAGCGCTCAGATAGAGAAGAAGAGAGACTGAGAGAAAGGAACAGAGAAAGATCGAGGAAAATATAGTGAGAAATGGAGGGAGAGAAGATAGAGGATAAGAAAGATAGAGCAACATGAAGAGGAAGATCAAGAGAAAGACAAAGAATGGGGAAGAGAAAGAGATAGAGAACGAACGAGAGAAAGAGAACTTATAATGGTGAGAGAGAAATAATAAGGCAATGAGAGATTATTGGCCCTTTTGGCCCGTGGCTTACTTAAAATGCAATAAAGAAAGGCTTCAGCCATAAAGCTCAATGCTAAACGTTATGACCAAAACAACTTCCCTCTGCCACCTCACCTCACCACCCCGCCTCACACTTACCCTGCAGCGAAGAGTGCCTCAATAATTACAGTTCGCAATCTAGAACTGCAATCAAAAGCGAGAGCCCAGAACCCATCGTCCAAAGACTCTCAGACTGGCAACGCAGTCTGGCCGTCTTCCACCTGGCCATAATTTGAATTCACTGGCTAGCCATTTTTGGATACCAGACAGGGAGACCGAGAGAGAGATAGAGAAAGAGGGCAAAAGAACAATTCGAACAAGTTGAACAATTGCTACGCAAACTGATAATTTTGATTTACAACATGCCAGTTATTATTTATAACTTACTTAGGCACAAAGCCAGAAAGAAGCACAGAGACGACCAACACCATTTAAGGCCATCTACGAGCTTGAACTCCAACTTCAAGTCCAATTGCAAGTTGGAGCTTCCTTGAGACACTGCAATCGTCTGCAGTTTGTCTGCCACTTTTCGAAAATGGCCATGTTGTTGTGGGTGTTGTTGTTGTTGTTGTTGTTATTGGTACTACGAGTATACTATTCATATTTAGAACCTGCAATCGTTCAACATTCAACATTTTGCAATTCTTGTACCCGCCCATCCATCGTTCGTTCACGTTCCCCAATGTTCGCTTCGATTCGATTCTTTCTGACCGCCAGCGATTTGAATTGGCGTGCAAAACTTAGCTAAGACGAAGGTACGGAGGTGGAGTGGAGTGAAGGACGACAGCGCCAGGAAATAACTTACTTTTGCTGACTATATATATTGTAACGAAGATGCTGGATTCCAGTTCAGCTGCCTGTTCAGCTTATTTTCGTGGAATTATGGTCCACACACATACACAAAATTGGACCTAAAGATTGACCTGAAATTTTCATTAGCCGTATGGGCAAGTCAATTTAAATGGCTTGTATGTTAGCATTCAAGTTGAGGTTAAAACGAGTAAAGGAAGCCATTTAAAATGGAAGAAAGTTATTGATATCTTAAGTGTTAAAACAAATACAAGGCATATAAAATTTTTGTGCTAAAACGTTACTATTTCCTATTTATTACTGTACGAAATAATTAAACATTTTTTCTTTTCAACTAGAAATAGAAAATACCCAAACTTTTGCGATGAAGTTAAATTAAAACCGAAAACATATATTTAAGTTTTTAATGAACTAAAAAGGTTAAAAGAAATTCGACTTTCTATTTAGTCGTGACAAGAAATTGTAATTTTCTTAATATTTTACTTTCGTTTAAAACCTTTTAAAATCCCTTTTTGATAAACATTTTCAAATTTTAGAAAGGCATTAAGTTCCCTTTTTATATTGGCTCTTAACGAACAGATTCCGAAAAAACTAATTACTTTGATTAATTGCAGAATGGCGATGACTTTTAAGATAAACTCAAAATAAGTTCATGCCCACAACAAGTTGTAGCACTCAAATAATTAAGTTTTCGGCACAATTTCTGGCCAACATCAACCAATCTGGCTAATTGTGTTCAGTTCTTTTTAGTTCGGGTTCGGTTTTATTTTTGATTTTTCATCTCTTTTCATAAGGTTAATAAGTTTAAATTCCACCCAACAACAACAAAAGAAACAACAACAGCAACAACAACAATGAAGTTGAGCTGTTATTAAGAAATGAAAATTTGTTGCTTTATTAGGTTTTGTTGTGGCCAGTTTCCATTATAATCATCATCATCGCATCAGCAGCCTTTAATACTCAAGTGCTTGTGTGTTGTGTATTATTATTATTTTTATTATTATTATTATTATAGGGGGCATGTCCTGCGTCTCCTGCCTCCAGCCTCCAGCCTCCTCCTGTCATGCAATCAACCAAGTCTTCGTCTCAGTCTTAACTAACTTAACTGTGAGCTCCTCTCAGCCAATCCCAAAACTTAACCTAACTTCATGTTTCTTTCGTCGAATCGCAAAGCGCGCGTGACGCTGTTGGGTGTTGCTTTGTTGGGTTTGTTTTTCGGCAAAAGGTTTTTAATTTGTTATACCCTAACTTATTGTGCAAGGTGTGGAGCTATTTAAAAGTCGGTTGTTAGTTGGGAAAGTAACAAGTATAACAACAAGTTTTATATTAAGCCATAAGACAGACGCCATTCTAACAAATATTTAAAAATGCATCGAAAAATGATAATAAAATAATATATATCAGACATGATTAGAAAATGTTTGCTGAGAATGTTTTTAATAACTCAAATCTCATTTTGTAAAACGTCGTTATTATATCAAGAATCAATTCTTATTAATCCATTGTTATTGTTGGGTATATTTAAGTTGAATTTCAGCTTTACAAACTCTGCGCAATTTTCAGTAATCATTTATTGTTTTGCTGTTGTTTTTAGTAACAGCAATCAACTAACTTGGCTTTCAGAGGGGCGTGGCTTTACTGCCACTTGTGTGTGGTTGGAGAGGGAGGAGGCAGAGAAGTGCTTGTAGGTCTTTCTTCAAGTTGGGTGTAATAATTTTGATTGCCTTCTGGCACGAGATGCTTAACAGATGTGCCCAAATGTTGCGGTTTGTTGTTTTTTTTTTCGGGCGCAAGGAAATTGCCAACACTTCAAAACCCTAACACCACTAACCCTTCTTGTGACCAAGCGACATTGATGGCCCATTAACTGAACGTTGAAAGGGTTAAGAGTGGACATTAAGAATCAAAGCGCGTACGAAGATCACAAACAGATCACACGCAGCTTCCATCGACCATTTATAGATGTCATAAAATAGCATTTGAAAAAGTTTTTCCAGCGCCATAAGCACCATAAATATGGCGCTTGCTTACTTTATGTGCTCAATCTCTATATCTCTCTCTTCAATTCCAATCCGACGCAAATGCTGCAGATCACGTTCCGACTGATGTAAGCGCCGGCTTAAAAAATGAGACCAATGTTCGTTCGTTCGCTTATGTTACGAGTTTATCTATAAATTCCAGGAAGAAGATATTCTCACGCTGCCTGGCTGCCTGGCTGACAGCTACGTGTGCGGGTGGCCCGAGCAATGCCGTCGTCGGCGTTCGGCGTTAGAAGTGCTGCTCATAAATAAAACTAAAGGCACGCCAGGCTAACAGGACAATAAAAGGATGTGCTCAATGGCAATTTGTGTAGTTGACAAAATACGAGAAACTATCTGTATATGTATCTGTATCTGTATCTTTTGATGTAACCGCAAGAAGTTTGTTGTCCTGTAAATATTTAGACAAACACACACACACACACACGCACACTCGATATCCTGGCCCAATTCATTCTTTGACCTTTTTAGCCAAAAAGGCGGCTCAATTGTTGTTGTGACAATTGGCGCTTTGGGTGGCCAGGCCACATTTATATACACGTATATATATGTATTATGGCTAAAATATGTTACCACTTGTTAAACGCTAACACCAAACATGGTTACAACACAGAGTCGCAACAAGTTGTTGTTGTCATTTCGCTGCAATTGGCGTTCATATTTTTGTGTGTGTGTGTGTGTGCTTGCTTTTTTTTAGCCAACGCTGTTCAATAAAATAATTGTCGTCAATCGCTTGGCGGCTGTCAATTGTGACAGCTAATCAAGCGGCAAGCAAGACTTACATTGACTTGCAACAGCATAGATTCCGGTTTCAGATTCAGTTCACAAGTCTTTAGTCATACCCCTGCCCCCTCTACCCCTCTCTCCTGACGAACATGAGCATCAGCCAATGCACATGCGCATAATCATTCATAATTACAAACGAGATCTGTTCGAGATGCTTGCTTGTTGCTTTGTTGCTTTGTTGCTCATAACTGCCGCCCCATATGGACACTCTATACAGTTGTTATTTGCGGCAACAACAACAACAACGAAAACGACAACTACAACAGCCATAAATACTTGATTAAATGCGGTCTAACTGCACTTGCCTGCCATTCTGATTTAGTAACATGATTTTGTGAACGTGTTAGAATTTAAGATACAAAAAAATCTACAACTATTTTTTTAATGCATCGAAATTAATGGTGGAAGACACATTAGGCATTTTATAGCATCATTTAACTGTATCTATTATATTTCGGCTATAAAGTTTTATTAAAAATATGCATTAACGATTCTAAAATGAGACAATAAGTCAAAGTTTAAAAGCTTTTAAAGCATTAGCTAAGACTTTACTTTACTTGAACTAAATACTTTTACTTATGCGAAACTAACTTTTCATTATTTTTGTGTTATAAATGTTATATTTATCGAATTTAAGTATAAGGTTTGAGTTAGAAGTATTTAAATTGAATACTCTCAGCAATAATTAGGTATTTATTAAAAAATATCAATTTGAACACTATATGATGGCAAAAATACACCCATTATTATATTCCCCAACCTTATTTTATATTATCATTTTGGCATAAATTTATTCACGCGCATGTCTTTCAATTCCAAATTTAATTCAATAAAGCGCTTTTCGCTTTTTTACGCCTTACGCTTTACGCGTTTTACCCTCTGATGGCCAATATGGCCTCTAGCTTGGTTTTTAGACTCTTGCAGACCCTTAAAACTCACACACAAACACACACACACACACAGAGAGTTATATAGAAGGGAAAAACAGCCCCCAATAGTTATTATTATCCAGCGCCATCGCGTTGCCGTCATCATCATCATCATCATGCTCATCCTTGTTCTTATCCTCAACACATCGTTTCTAACATCAACCCTTAGTGTCTCCTTCTTGCTCTCTCCCTCTCTCGCTGTCTTACTAAACGTTTCTAATTTGCTGATGGCACACAAGGGAGTGTCTGTTCCAGGTCCTTGTTCATTTTCAACCCCCCACCCCTTTTGAACATTTGTTGCGGTTGCTTCTTCGTCTTTTATATTATTTTCTTTGGTCGGTCGGTCGGTCGGTCGGTCGGTCGGTCTGCCCTTGCCCTGATGGAATAATAAAAACGCGCGTGTTTTTACTACAAATTGACGCTGCCAAGATCAAATGGCAAATGCTAAAGGGGGGCAGAAATGGGATTCTCACTTTGCACAGCGGGAAATAATGGGACTTTCGATAATGAAAAGTAGCTGAAAATAATCTTCATCATGGAATAATCTTCAATCCATTTGTCAAATATTCAAAACTTATTTTTTCGTTTTTGAAAAACTTATAATTTAAACCTAATGGTATTTTGCCTTAAAATATAATTTTCAAAAACAATTTAAGTTTCTTTTTTTTTGAGAATCTGTTTAAAAATGTGTTTTTGCAATCTTCAATTTTTGTAGTTTCCAGCAAAGACGTTGATTTTTAAATTTAATAAACTTGGTCTAATTTATTAGTAAAATAATTTTTTAGTTAAGGAATTTCAATGTAAAAATATTTTTAAAAATATCTTTTGAAGAAAACAAAGCAAAAAAACTAAACTATGAATGCTTTTTGAATATTTAAACTTCCCAAATACGAAAACAAAATTCTTTTTGTTGAGTGCACTTGCGTGGTTTAGATTAAGGAGGGGTATTGTTAGCCTGGGATTGGCTGTGGCTGTATGTATTAGAGTGTTTGTGTGTGGGTGTGTGTGTGTATTGCTTCACACGGCAAGATAGTACTAGATTGAATTGAATTGCTCGAGGGATTTTATGGCACGTTGCGGAAATCGTTTTATTATCCTTGTGGCTGTTTGTTGTTCATTTCATGGCCACGCAAAGTGCGTGGGTGTGTCCCGTGTGCATTTGCTTTGCCTGCAAAGAGAGGAAGAGCTTTTGCAATTTATTATCTGACGCCGTGCGAGTGTAAATAAACTTGGGCCAAGCCGCCCCCGCCCCCGCCCACACCCCACACCCCACTCTATCCCATGCTATGGGCTCTTAAACACAAACACAACAATTGCGTGAAAATGTCACGGCTTGCACGTAACGAGCTAAACAAGATCCGGCAATGGCGATAAGCCGTAATCAAATTATGCACAGTAGTAGACACAGGACCGCAGGTCCGTCCACTCTACACCCAACTTAAACATCCTGTTGGGTTGATTTCAAGTTAATTAAAAATCATGACACACACACAACAACAACAACAACTGCCTCTCTCTCTCTGCGAGTTCAGCTTTTGGATTGGTTGGTTTGCTTTTTGTGGGTTTTGGTGGGGTTTTGGCTGGCATTTTGATAAGCGTGTAAGTGCACAGATTGAATTAATTAGCGTTGCCCCAAAAGGGGCATGGGTGTGGGTGTGGGGGGGAGGAGTAGCAGCTGTTGTTGTTTTAGCTCCTACTGCTAACTGTACATTCGCCGTGCGAGAAAATGCTTGACCCTAATCAAGTGTCGTAAAAAGTTTTTGGGGACTTTTAATTATGTGTTTACCGGGCCAAATGGCCGAATGTGTGTTGTGTTGTGTTGTGTTCTGTTTTGTTTTGTTGTTTTTCTAGTACCAAGGCTAAAATTAATTAGCTCGAGAGCCGAATTCAGTTCAGTTTGCTTTGTCATTCTTCTCTTTCTCTGTTCTCTATTCACCATTTCTATTCCCATATTCATTTTCATTTCCTTTTTTGGTTGGGGACTTAAAATGAGATTTTAATTAATTCAGTTATTAGCTTAAATATATGTTATTATAATTATGATTAGTTTTTCTTTATGAGCCAGCTTGCACTACTTCTATATTTGTGTATGTGTATGTGTATGTGTTTATTTAAGTACTTTGATGTGAGGGTGCTTTTAGTTTTTCTCCAAAATGGGCGCATGAAATTGTTTACTGGAACCAACTAACTACTCGGCTATATATTAATTATATTGCGTTTATCAGGAGGGAGAGGTAATTGTAGTTTTGTGTTCTGTTTTTTTTTTATGTGTCTATATTAGAATTTTAATAAGCTGTAGTTTTGAGCAGAGTTTTTGGAAGTTTACCAAAATTTTAAGCAAAGTTATAATTAAGTAAATCATACTTAAGATGTATATATATTTTTTAATAATATTATCAATGTCCGAAGTTCGGAAAATGTGTTAAATGTTTAAGAAAAAACTTGTAACGAAAGATAAATGTATTTTAGATTTGGAATAATTTAAATATTAAAGAAATTACTTCTTAGATATCTTATTGAAATATTATTAAGTTTTTGTTCTGTTCGAAGTATTTTTAAGCTGCTTAAATTAACTAATTACTCTTAAGTTTTAGCTAACGTAACCGAGAAAAAAACTAATTGATTAACTTAAGAATATATAGAATATTTTGTGTATTGTTTATTGAAAATCTTTCCAATAATAATTAAAAACTATTGTATTGCAACCAGATGATATGAGAACTGATTTTTTTCTTAAAAAAAAAATATAGTCAGATATATATTAAATTGTGTATTCTATATCTCCGGTTTTTTTCAACCGATTCCAATTAAAATTTCACAGATATTCATTACTTAATTTATTCCTTCAAACGCAGTCTGAAAATTGCATATTCAAGATTTTGTTGTTATCGATCTCATGTGTATATCGGAAACGGGGAAAGCAATCGAAAACTTGAAACAAACTTGTACTGCCTAGGGATTAGGCGAGCTTAAGTTCCAAATCTGGAGTCTCTAGCTCTTATAATCTCTGAGCCATTTTATATGGGTTCAGGGTATACGTATAAGAAATGCTTTAGTTAAACTTGTTATAAATGAATTTAAAATTCGCGAAGACCATCACAAAACATGGTAAAAACGGAGACGGATGACGTCATGACTGTCATTATATCAACAGCTGCTAAATTTTCCATTCAATGAGAAAATTAAAATCAAATAAAGGTTTATGCACAATGCGTTTCGAACCGCCCAAGACGGGCGGAGTGCTTGCTGCCCACATGGCGAATGAAAAAGCTCAGAGGTTAAGTTGAAAATTTAAACTTTGAGACTTTTGTGAGTGAGAGGGGAAACTGGGCGAAAAACGCTAACGCCCCGGTGAAAAACGCCTACAACGACGACGACGACTACAAAGCGGAGGCCTTGTTGTGGGTTTTTAGCAGGAGGAGGAGGAGGAGGAGGAGGACGAGGAGGAGTAGAAGCAACAAATTGAATGATACAACAAACTTGGACTGTGGCAGGCATTGGAAAATGCCTTAACATGAGCAAAACACGCAAAGCACGCAATGTGTGAAAGAGACGGCTGCAATTAATATTCGCTTGGCGGTGCATAATTCATAATGGCCAAGTTGGACAAGTTGGGTTTGAAAAAGAAGGAAACGCGTTATTACTACTACTGCGCCTTGGTTATATTTTCATTAGGAAATGTTTCGTGTGGAAAATCGGGTTGTCATTAATGTTGCTTCCGCCAACCCTGGCGCCTAATTATTGTTACTACCTGCTTTTCGCATTGCCTCATTGCCTCATTGCCCTTTGCCCGATGTCAGCAGCAATTAAAACTATCCCTTCATATATGGCATACCTTAACCGAACATGGCCGAAACACCACGACACCAAATAACGAAAGCGGAAGCGCATGGCAACGTTTAGCGGGCGCCATTTGCAGCTGACCATTGAAAGGGGAAGGTTTAATAGGGTAGGGAGTAGGGATAGGGTAGCTAGGAAGTCGTTAGATGAGGGTTACGTCAAATACCAAATGACTAGCAAAACCAATGAGACGAATAGATACACCAAGAGAAAATAATTAAGAGAAGTAACAAAGAAATCGAAATATGAAGAATGTAGAAAATTTAAAAAGCTAAGAATATTATTTTCAGATGAGGGTTACGTCAATTGCTAATGACTAGCAAAACTTATGACACGAATATATATATTGAGTCCCGATATTTTTTAACACATTGAGCGTATTTACTTTAACTGCGAAATCATGGATAGATTTATTTTATAAACATATTAAAAATAAAATTCTATTTCGAAAACAAGTGAATGAATCAAAGATTGATTAAGATAAACTAACATAAGATAAATCTAAATAATTTTGAATACTGTGAAACTTTTCAAATCGATGACAAGTCTCACTCGTCAAATGTACCCAAAGGGTTAAGAGAAGTGACAAGGAAATCGAAATGTGGAGAATAGGGAAAATATATAGATCTAAGAACATTATTTGATATGAATTCTAATCGATTCGAACTTAAGTTCAGTGGAATATTTTTTTTTAAGTGTATCACCGTCATAATGTATTTGTATACTGGTCTTATTAACAATTGCGTTGCGTGTCTTTTGAATTATGAATTTATTAGTCAGCTATTTGAATGTGAATTAATTATGGTTAATTTGACAAGGAGCTATTTCGTTTATTATTTCTCATTTCCTAGTTCCTTTGAACCAAACGTGCGAGCGAGCGAGCGAGCGAGAGAACGAGAGGGAGGGGGAGATTCAATGTTGCAAGATTGAGCAACGATCGATGGCAATTTTACAACTTTATCATAATTAAAGTTGTCGTCCCGTTCGTAAAAGGCAAACAAGAATCTGAATCTGATGATGTGGACGAAGAAGAAGCAGAAGAAGCAGCAAGCAATATTGCCAAAGGCTTTTAGGCCTTTGCGCTTGCACTTCATTAACATGGCCAAAAGGCCGATGTCTCGAGCATCGAGCACCATAAATGCAAAGACATAGAAACGGCTCGATACATTAGCATTAAAAGCCACTTAAGCTGCGACAGGAGCGGCTGAATGCCCCCCCACCCCCCCTACCCTCTGCCATTCTCCCACTCCCTCATCCGTGTGGCAAGCACGTAATTATAATACGCCATTAGGAAGTCTCCCCATTCTCAGCAAATCAAAGAGCGGCCTAAGTTCCCAAGTTAACTACCACAGGCATTCAGAACAGAAAAGAAAAACGAGAGCGAGAGAGAGAGAGAGAAGGAAAGAAGAGAAAAAAATTAAATAATTTAATCTTGTTATTGCTGGAAAATCAAGTTGTTGACTTAAAAATCAACTCGCGTGAAGATCGTGCAGCTTGGTTGGCCAGAACCGAACAGAACGGAACAGAACTGGCAACAAAAAAACCGGTTCACGCGAAGAGAAGAACCCTGACTAAGGATTCACAAACACACACACACACGCACATATACGCACACACATACATGTGCAACTCTTATGACTTCATAATCTTAATTAACGTTTTCGCGTTTGCCTGCTGCACGCGCCCCGCCCCGCGACCCTACCCCCTCTCCTCTCTCTCTCTCTGCATCGTTCGCTTTGCAAGTTTGAGTTGAGGAAAAAAAAAAACGAAAAACCTCGTCGCCTAAGTGCAATCCGCATAGTCTCCAGACGACTCCAATCAAGTAAAGTTGTAGCCAAACGTGTTGTTGTTGTAGTTGCCTCCTCTTCTTCTTCTGGTTCTGTGTTGCCCCATGATCGTGTTTAATAAATGCGTGGCAGGTAGAAAGCTGCAACCACGACAACGTTGTTTTTTTCCCCCAAACCCAAAACGATTGGGATCCCATGTCTCGATATTTTGACCAGTTCAACGCTGCAGCACACCACAAACCCTCCCAGTTGGGTCTCAATCGAAAAGACGAGCAAGAGGTAGTAGGGGAAAGAGAGGCATGGCTGTGAAACCCTTATGTATCCGCGTGTTGCTTTGCTTAATGATGCCTGGAATTCAGCATGGCCGAAGAACGCAGCTTCACAAAAAACAAAAAAACCGAAGAACTTTGCTCGTTTATATTGAATGTGTCTGGTTTTTTTTTTTTTGGTTGTTTTTTAGTTGGAAATGCTTGGCAATAAAGATATTTGCGCAAGTATTTTTTTTTTGGGACACACAAAAACAACATCAATGAAATGGAGCAATTTTGTGTTCGAAGCACAAAAAGCAATCAAGAATTTTGTAGTATCTACCCTGACAAGAACTAACGTATACTTAAAGCTTAAACTATTATAAGGTTTTTTTCTCAGGTTTGTAGCTTTTTAATTTTAGGGAGGGTACAAAAGGTTTCCAATCCGATAATTTGGTCGAAAATGAAGCGGTTTACGAAAACAAAACGATTTTGAAGAAAGTTTAAACTGCAAAGTTCAAAACTCAGTTCTTCATCGGAATAAAAGTTTTAAATCTTTGCAAAAATTGCAAAATGGTATTATGGCCTTATTGATTAAATATATTACAATCCTTTGAGGCTTAAATTCTTTTGAAAAATAATTTCCAGAGCAATTGCAAAATGTTATTGATTAAATATATTACAATCCTTTGAGGCTTAAATTCTTTTGAAAAATAATTTCCAGAGCCAATTATTCATTTTGTAACTAGATTTAATACTAAAGCTTAACAAAAATCTGCGATTGATTGATTGTAAAATACGGATAGTATTATAAAGTAGCTAAACTTGAATCTCTTTAGTCCGCCCTGACAAAGCAATTTTACAACGAACAAATTGATGAATTTCGTTTTCCTAATGCCAAAATACAATCATGTAAGTGAACATATGTGAGTTACGACCAAGTTAGTGGCATGTGGGAGGGATGGAGGGATGGTTGGACGATTATCTGTGAATCAAATGGCAAATGTTTTCCACATATAAAAACATTTCTTTTTTATTATTAAAAGGCATTTATCATGCGCATCATGCGAACAGAACAGAGGAACAGAGGAAGTGAAGTAGGTGGTAAGAGATGGCTGTCAATGGACGTGTAACTGATACTTAACCACAAATGTTGCCACAACAAAAACATTCTTTGAACCACATACGCTCGCTCGTAAATCCACTCAACACAAAATGGCGCCAACAGCATCTGTGTCCGTGTGTGTGTGTGACAAGTGTCTAGGGAGGAAGGGAGTAGAAGGCGTTACATTTACTCTGTGCTGTGGTTGCATGGAAAATTGCTTGCGTGTGCGTGTGTGTGTTTGTGTGTGTGTGTGAAAATGTGAGAACTACTTTAGCTGATTTACACGCTGTGTAAAGTAGTACTAACGAGGGGTTGACTCTAAGTCGGCTTAACCCAAAGAGGGGTTGCCAAATGACGACAGCCGTCATCATCTCACCATCTCACCAACTCACCAACTCACGTCTCTCCCGCGGCACAAATCCATGTAACAACTGACATCGTCGTCGTCGTCGTCGGACACGTAAAGTGGCTTCGGTTTTGTGGTTGGGATTTTGTCATTGGTTTGAGTTGTTCCTGTTTGTTGTTGTTGTTGTGTGAATGGAATGCCAATTGTTGTTGTATGGTATTTATTGCTATTAATGAGTCTCTAGTTAGAAGTTGTCGTTCTTTTCTCCTTCCTTCTTTCTTTCTTTCGTCTTCTTGGAAGTGCGGAAATGTGAAAGTAAGTACAACAGCTGCCTGACTGAATAAGTGGAGCGTCTAATTGCTTATGAATACTTCAAGTACATTCATACGACATGTTGCACCTCCTCCTCCTCCTCTTCCTTCTTACAATGAAAGCAAGTTGAAGCAACGTTTGGAAACGTAGCAGCTGCTTAATGCGACTGACAGAAAGATGGAGGAGGTAAATTGTAATGGATGCTGACAAGCAAATAATTACTTTGATCGTGCTTTTGCTATCTTAAATACATAACTGAATATTAAATAAATTATCAAATAAAAATATTTTTGGTGTTGATTAGTTTTTCATTTAGTTTTTGGTCTGTTTCGTGACAAGTTCTAAAACAAATTCAAAATAATATTCGTTTAAAGACATTAAAAATTTATGACTTATCCGATTGAGACAGTCTTAATCTAAGTCTGACTCAGTCTCCAAGTCTTCACCTCAATCTGTCTTAGGAAATCTTTTTTCATTAACTAATTGAAGCGCTGTTTAAGTTGCCTCCAAGCGCGCATCTATTTAAATTTGCATCTGACTTGTGTCGCGGTTTATGGATCGTCTCAAAACTGTATATAGATAAAGAAAAAACTTTGACAGTAGCCGAAAGGCAAATGAAACTTTTGAGTGGGGGCAACGAGCTCGTTTGACGCAAAAAAAGAGAAGAGAAAACGCTTTAGAGAATTGATTGAAAAATTGTAAACATTTGACACGCCATTTTGTGCATATTAAAAGATAAAGTTAAAAAATCAACAAACGCCCCAAAGCATCACCCACCGAAAAGTGACAGACAAACAACCAACGAACAGATATAGGACCCAAATTGAAATGGAGCAAGAAGGAAAGAGTGTTTTGCATTTAAAAACGAGAGAGAGAGAGAGAGAGTGGATAGGGGTGGGGGGTAAGGAAGAAGGCGAAGCTGGGAAATAGACAAATTGAGCGCGTCTCTTATTTTGTGTGGCAAGAGATTAGAATAATGCTGCGATTACAAGCAAAAGCAGCAGAAGCAACATTGTTTGAATTATAACAAATGGATAATGCAGCAACTATGCTTCACAATTATTCCAAACCAAAAGCGCTGCCTGGTCTATGCAACTAGAAATACACTCAAAAAATGGGTGGAGTAGAATAAAGTAAGATTTTTCTTATTGAAAATGAGATGCGTCTTTAAAACGAAGATATATAGATAGATATTATATTATTAGATATTATTAGATAGATATTATATTTAATCCCGCACATAAATAATATGTCGCATTCAGCACTTTTTGAAAATACGAAAAAATATTACTTAAGTTAAGTAAAGTATGTAAATAATTGCAGAAAAAATATACAAACTTTTATTACAAACTTAAGTCGACTTTTACTAAGTAAAAAAGAAACTAAATAAATAAAATAAATAAAAAAAATATTTCATTTTGGTTTATGTTGCTAAACTTTAGCTAGAAAAAGTCAAGAATAATTTCCAATTGAATGAGAACAAAGTTAAACCTGTAGTAACTTTTTTATGAAAGCCTCAAACTATTTTTGAAGTAATATTAATAGTATAGAACATATTGTTATAAATTTGTAACAGTTTGTACTTGGGTTATATTATTTTAATTTTTTTCTCTGAGTGTATATGTGAGCTTGTATCCATTGGTTTAAATCTATTGATTGCTTGCGCAGAACTATGAGATTATTAGCACTTGGGTGCAGCTGCCGCTGGCGCAAACACACACACACACAGACAAACAGACAGACAATAGACATATTGCAACGCCCTCCAACAAACACATCGACAGACAGACAGACAGACAGACAAAAGGCCAAACTTATAGGAGAATGAGGAGAATGGATTGCGTGTTGTTCGTCCATTTTCGGAATATTTTGCTGCTTCATCATGTCGGATGGATGGATGGATGGATGGTCGCATATTGCATGTAATCTTTCTATGCTACTTCTCTCTCTTCTCTCACTGTGACTGGCTGCCGTTGATGATGATGATACGTAAATACATACATACATACATACATGTGTGTTGGTATTGGTTTTTAGGGTTTCATATTGCCAGCAGCAGCAGCAACAGCAGCAGCATCATCATCAGTAACAACAGCAACAACAAACCGTCAATATTGGAAAATTTATGGCCACTGGCATTAGTGTAACATGGGTTTTAGTTTTTCCCTCTCGCTCCTCCTTCTCACTCTCCCCGCTTCCCGCACATCAGGCAACATTATCAAATTCAATTTTTGGTTGTTTGATTGCCTTAATGTGTTTTCCAATTGTCTGTTCTCGTCGTGTCGTGTTTGGTTTGTGCTACTCACAGCATGACGATCCACAACATGTTGTAATTTGTTTGGTTTCATGATATTGTGCACCACATCATTTATAACATCAACTTTCAATATATACATATATATATATATATAACGTTCGATTTGGCATATGATATGCGATGGGGCGCCGCACATTTGCCAAAAACATCAACAATCAGGCAACCAAAGATAGCGAAAGAAATTATGTTTGCGTTTATATAGTATTTTATAAGTTAGTTCCAACTTCCACTTTACTTATCAGACAGAGCGAACTTCTGCATTTGGCTAATGGAGTGCCGCAAAGGCAAAAGCTCCAGATGGAGTTTAAGATGAAAGCAAACCCAGAAGGCGAACCAAACCACAGCACAGTGGGACAAAACTACTATAACTAAAAAGACAAATAAGGAAAGGCATTTAAGATTTCTGAATTCATCATAGTTTTGTGTGGTTTTGATGCCTGAAAGTCCAAACATTAAAGATACTTAAAAATTGCCTTAAAGCGAAAACAAATAATTATATGAAAATGATATTAAATTATTGATACCTTAAATGAAATGTTAACAATAATAAATCAAGGTTTTATTTCAGTATATTAAGTGAGCAATAAAGTATTCAAATTTATACATTTTATTGCCTGTTCAGACATATGTATAATATGATATTTCAAGACATGTTAGTATGATGATTATTTTTGAATAGTTTTTGAAGCATGTTGTTAAGTCTAAAACTCAAGGGAAACCAACTTAGCTTTATGCATATTAACTGAATAGTCAAGGCAAAATTATCTTAACGTAGATAAGCTTTTCATAAAGATACTTCTATCTTATTCACGGATAAATCAAGTTTAAAAATCATTTACAAAGCTGTTGCCTAAAATCTGAAGTTGAATGCAAGTTTTGAGCCCATTGTGCGAGGATTATTGCCAGCTGCCTTATGCGGATGTTGGTTGGAGCGTTGCTTCAAGCCTGGAGTCCACTGGAAGCTGAGGTCTGTTGGGGACCATTTGGTTTGGTCTCAGTGTGTGTGTGTGTGTGTTGTGCCTATTTAGAAATGCCACGCCCCGTACTCTGCTGCTTGCATATTCATAAAGTAAACTTTGTTCGGTTTGGTTGCGCCTTTTTCTTTATGGTCTGTTCATGTTTCGTTTTTGGTATTGCCTTTGGCTTGGACGTCTCTATATACTGAACTACTACTATACCGCTCGAACGAACCATGAAGCACAAAATTAGGAGTTGGAGTTTGAGTTGGAGTTGATGCACATATGGCCAAGACGCCATATTAAAATGAAAATAAATAAAACCAAAGATCTGTTGGGCCAACAACTGTTGGTTCGTTCGACTTCGACTTTGACTTCGACTTCGACTTAATTGCAGCTGCCTGTTTTTATATTCATTTTGTTTTTTTTTTTATTGTTCTTCTTCTGGTTAGTTTCTTACCTTTTCACCGTTTTGGGTTGCACTTAAGGCACAAATTGTTGTTGTTTTGTTGAGAATTCAATGGCAACAAATCAATCATCGATCATCATTCATTTTTACAAAATGTAACGTTGTTCACAATCAAAAATGCGTCGAAACATCATAAATTAAATGCGTACGAGTCCCATTTTATAACTTAAAACATATGCGCGTTTTAACGAGGGAGGCTCGAAGAGGTAGATCGAAAGCAACTCTTGGTCATAATAATACATATTGTAATATTATTTATGTTTATGGTTTTCCATCCAACTGAGACAGAGAGAAAGAGCGAGAGAGAGAGGGAAGTCTTAGGCAAGTCTCCATTTTGCTGACCCATCGAAGACTTTTCAATATGGCTGTCGTCGATATTTGGTGGCGACTCCTCCATGCTCCATGCTCTCCATGTTCCTTGGCGCAGCTGGTGCCGTTGCCGTTGTCGTTGTTACCGTTTTAACGATTTTTCGATATTTTTTTTCTTAACAGCCTTTTTTTTTTATTTATTTTGTTTTTTGTTTGACCACAAAGCGAAAACGAAACGAAACGAAAAAATCTGTTCCCGCTCGTAAAATATTGTTGACAAGTTTCTTGGCTTTTGTATTCAAAATGAGCTTGATTCGAAGGGAATTTGCTGTTAACTGTTGGCAATTGCTTATAAAATTTTATAATCTTACCATACGTATATGTATGTGTATATATACTATATATATACAAATTTTATGATCGGTTTCGAATTTAAAAATTCACAAGTCCTCAGCAACAAAGGCATCGACAAAATCTGAAAACGTTTATAATATGACTCGACTCGTAAAATAAGTGAACATGTTAATGGTTGATTGGGGCTCATATATCTTATGGGTTTTGTGTTATGTTCCTTGTGTTTCGTTTTATATTGTATCTCCTGCTGGCATCTTTATACTGTATTTGCTTTTGAACATTTTTTATAATTATATATATATGAACTGGGCCATAAAAATGATTGGTCCGTGTTGAAAATATCATAAATGCGAACAGAGAGCTTCGGCTATAACTTTTCAATTCCAATTCCAATTCCAGGCAATTTTAGATGAGTTTTTAAGAGTTTCCTATACAAAATTTACATTAACGGTCAATGGGGAAAATACAGAATAATGTTTTATGTACTTTCTAAAACAACTAAGCGAATTGAAAACAGTCGAAATTTTTAATGTTTGCAGACTATTTAAAAAGCTTTAAGATTTTTTTTAAAGAAGTTAAGCATTTTATTAGAAAACTTAAAGCAAAAAGTCATAAAAATAATCCCAATTTCTTAATTTATGATAAAAATATATATATTTATATATATATATATATATATATTTATTTGAAGTATTGCAAAATTAAAAAAACTAGCTTAAATCTTTAAAGAAATCTTTAAAATATTTGAAATATTTGTTTATCTGTATTATACTTTCTACAAATAATAATGAAATATTTTTTAAATAAAATTCTTCCTAAAGAAATTTTTAATAAGTTTTAAAATAATTTTTTATGTGTTTAGTTCTTTAAAAAAATTGGAATACAAGTATAAATCAAATATATTAAAAACAATCTTGTTTATCTAGAACAAAGTTGAAAGCCAACTCCCAATGACTTTTAAATTGTTATAACATTATTGGTTCACTCGAGTTCAACTTGTTAGCAAACAATTTCTTATACCAATGCACACAAATTCGATTTTCTATTACCTTTTACAAAGTTAGTTTGTAAATAAATTGTTTAGCTTTTGTTTCGAGTCATTACACACAGAGACAGAAATGTATGGCATATTGGCCAACAATCATTTGGCTGTCAAAATTCTTGACATTTTAGTTTTTCATGTCTACAAAATGAAAATGTGACACATGGATTCAGTTCTTTCAGAGGGGTGTGGCGGCGGCGAGGAGTTGTTGGGTGGTGTAAATCCTTTGCCAGGACAGTTTATTACTCATAACTTTTGTTGTTGTTGTTGTTGTTGTTGTTGTTGCTGTTGTTGTAGTTTAATGGCTGAATGCCATATTATATGCCAAATTATTATTTTACCCGAAAATAAAACATGATTAAAACATTTGAGTCACGCAACAATTTTGGGCTCCAAACGCTAGTTTAGTTCGGGAATATATTTTGCGTAGAAAAACTCAATTTGTTAGCCGTCGTCGTAGTCGTCGTCGTCGTCGTTGCTGTCGACTTGTTGGCCAAGTTAAGGCGTTTGCAGGAAGTTTCATAGCGTAGACGGGGGAATTAATGTTTTCCTGGAAGTTCTGGCAAACGGCAAGTGTCACTAAATGCCAGTTTTTTCTCTGTCTGTGTTTTTTTTTTTTGCTTAATGAAATTTTGTTTGCTTTTGTGGCTGCAGTTTTTGTGTGCCTCTTTTGTGTGTTTGTGTGTGTGTGTTTTGGCAACAAACTAACCACGTGTCCTGCTGCGTTGCATCCTGCATTTTACAGCTACAGCTACTGCCCCTGGGCTCGTTGCATTGTCGTTGCAATTGTCCGCAGGATGTTTGTTTTTGTTATTGATATTTGGCTAACCGCACAGAAGTCAAATATGGGCAAAAAAAAAAAAAAAAAACTCAAACGGCATTTGGGCCATTGTCTTCAAATTGAAATTGGCATCATGTGCATTTTGTTGTTGTTCTCTTCTTCTTTTCGTTGCATTGTCCTGTGGCCCAAGGAACAAGCTACTGTCAACCATAAAAATTGCCGAGCAAATGATTTTCTTTTATTTTTCTCTCTGTTTTGTCAACTAAACTGCTTAGAGGTTAATCTGCTCTTGGTCTTATCCGCTTTATATCTATCTACACTTGGAAAAAAAAATCAAATAAGTCATAGAGATTGGATATATTTTTTGCGTTTGACTTGTTTTCAGTCGAAACTAACTGTTCTTTGGAGTTAATAATAGATCAAAAGCATTTTGGATTCCTTTATTCATGCTTTGAAAATATTTTGCATTTTTTTCAGTGTATCGCATCATTTTTCTGCTTGGTTATTTTCGTTATGTAATTGATTTTATAGCCTAGAAATATTGTTTGTTGCCATTTGCTTGGTTTCCGCTCGCTTCGCTGGCCACAATTCAAGCAAGGCCTAATGACAGGCCTTATATTTCTCCTGCTCTCCCTCTCTCTTGCTATCTTGCTGTCTCCCTCGTGTCATTTGTTTGTGTGTGCACATCTGCTGGCCCAAGGGGATTTATTTAATTTGCTGACATCGAGCGAGTTTTTGGCTGCGACGGCTGTGGCCATTATCCTGATTTTGGTTTTTATTGCCTTAGTTTGTTGTCAACGTGACGCACAACAGATCTCATCCTGACTCCTGACTCCTGGCTCTTGTTCCTCCATGCCACCCGTCCCTCTCCTGTGCCTCTTGATGTAGCTCGTGTTTTTGTGGCTGCTGCGGCTGCGATTTTATTGCTGTTGACTTTTTCCCTTCCCCCTTTCCCCTATCCCCTATTGTCCAGCTTAGTTTTGTATCATATTGTAGTTTTTTCTATTACTTTTCTTGTCCACCAACAAAAAATTAATTTGCTTTCGTATATAAATATATATATACGTGTATATGAGAAAAAGAGAAAAAACTTTGTGCGCGTGCTGTTTGTTGTGTCATTTGCTGTAACTGTTGGCTAACTGAGATTGCTGTTCTTTTCTTGCTAATGGCCAAAAGAGCAATTTCTTTTCTCCTTCTACTTCTTTCTGTTATAGTTTGTTGCTTTGGCTTGTGCAGCTGTGGCAGCTGTTGGGGCAGCAGAAGGAAGGAACGAGACCGAAAAAGGCAAGATTAAGAAAAAGTTAAGATGTTAAGTTAAGTTTTAGTAAGGATTTCAATAAACCACTTATATAAAGTGACGACTTTAGATAAAGCTAAAGATTTTCAAACCATAGCATATTGAACAAGTTTTCTTTAACCAAATTCCTCAAATTATTTGAACTTTTTTATTTATTGAAACTTTAATAAAAAAATTTGTGTCACGATTTTAAAAATCTGTTTTGCCTTTTAAGTATATATTTAGAATTGGAAGAAAGATAAAAACAATTTAAAACAATATAAAGCTTAACAACAACAACGGGTTCAGTATATGGAAATGGGAAAAAATGGATTACAAAATAAATAATAATAATAATAAAAAAAAAATATTTTTTTTGTAACCAAGCAAAAAAAAAAACAACGAAGAGTGCAAAAGTTCAAATATTGGATTAGCCTTAAGTTAAAAAATAATTTTTGAATAGAAAACACGTTTTTCTTACTCAAAACTAATGTTTAAACTTTTTGTACCCAAAAATTCGACTTGTGAACTGAATGAATAAATTAATGAATGAAAGAGTTATCTCCACCAAAAAAATAAACAAATATCTGGCAAGCTTATCAAATCAAAGCCAGGCCAACAGATGGTCACAATCTAGCTGTCAAAACCCTGTCAACCCTTCTATGGTTCAAACACACACACACACACACAAAATCTATTTAAGGTCCCAAAAACTGAGCGGAGTGTCATGTTTTTTTTTGGCATATCCCACGCTTCATTCAGCTTTTCGGGCAATTAGCATGAGTCAAAACATTACCTTAATAAAAATATAAAAAAAAAAGAAAACGAAACATCAAAAAGGTGCGAAAAGCAATCATTAAGCCAACAACGATGCATCTTAGTGGATCTCGTCTCGTTGTTGGTCGGCATCATTAAAAAAGGCTTTAATTAATTAATTCTTTTCTTTTTTTTTTTGTTTTTGCATTCTTTGTGTTCTGGTTAACGCCATAGTCATCCCTCAAATTGGGGGAAGAAATCGCAATCGCAATCGCAATCGAATTTGCCTTTTCTGGGTGGTCTTAAACTTGTGAATGAAGGCGGCGCTTTGTGATGGAAACCCTGGAATTTAATGCACACCAACACTTGGCAACAACAACACCATAACACCATAAAATCCAACACTCCAACACGCCAACCATGCTAATTGATCAAGCTCCCAGCGGGGCTGTTGATTTGGGTATGGCAAACAAATTTGCCAAATTAATTTCGTATTTTTTTTGTTTTTTTCTGGGGACCTCATTTCATTTATTGTGAACTGTTTTGACTGGCAGCGACGCGTGCGCTCTTCAACAAAATTAATTAAAGAACTTTAGGAAATTTGTGTTGTTTTTTTTATGTTTGATGTAAATTTCCAATGAACTTGAAGCCTGAGCTTCCTCTTTGAGCTCTGGTGCTCTAAATGTTTGTGGGTTTGTTTTACGAACTGTTAGTCATTAAAGACGTTTATTTATGTGTCAGCTACATTTCCATATGGCTTCCCCTTCCCTTCATCTCTTCCTCTCGCTCTTGCTTTTGCTTTTGCTCTATGTGTCAGCTGGAGTCTTACCCTCTTGGTTGTGTGCATCTGGCAGCCATTGGGTCATTGATAAGCATCATCATCATCATCATAGTCGCGCTGGTGGCAGCCAATAAAATGTCACGATGCACCTTTTGCGATAAGCACCTGTTAGTCAGTTCCACATAAACAGAGAGAGAAACAGTGTGTGTGTGTGTGTGTGAGAGAGAGCTCTCTGAACCGTGAAACTGCCATTGAGTGGAAAAGTTATTGGTTTTTACAGACCGAAACCTGTCTGTATATAAAACGCACTATTTTATATACAAGCGGACAATAAATTCTTGGCCTATACCGAGTCTGTTAGCCTTTTTCTTTTTTACTTTTTTAACTTCTTCTTTTTCTTCTTGTTGTTGTTCTGGGTGTCTCTCGCTTTGCGGTTAGTTTTATTATCCTATTTAAGCCACATTAAAATCAACGGGGTGCGCGACATTTGACAACAATTTATTGGACGTTAATGTTTGCCGCCAGTTGGCTAACAGCAACTCGACAAAACAACAACAACACTCGGGCGGGGGGTAATGGCCAGTCAGCCTTTATTTTTATTTTTTTATGTTTGTTGGAATTTGAAATGGAGGCGCGGCAAGCTTCAAATGAATCGTAACCCTCAGTTCAAGATAGAAAATGAAAGGTTTTGTTAATTGTAACAGAAAGGATAGAAGATTCGTTATTACCATTTAAATCTGTGACTGTGACAAAAGAGAAACATTTATTTATAATCCACAGCAGGAAATACTAATATCGCAGTTACAAAGTGTTAAAGGATTATTGTTACATCGAGATGATAAGTTTTTTCATTTCATTAACTGAGCTTGATATGAAAAAACTTATCATATTATGATAATAATGATATTAAGAAATATTTCATAAGTTAAACTTGATATTTTTCATAAGCTAAAATAGATATGTTTCATAATATTATGGAAGCTTTGGGTGCTAGTTTCTTTAAAACTTGTTTAGCTTAGCAATCAGTTGAAGAACCAATGCTATATTTAGATAAAAATAAAATTAAATGAAGTCTATGTTTAAAGAAAGACTTTTAGAGATAGGTACAGACATAACACTTTCCAAACATTTGATTTGTTTTGCTCTAATCAAGTTAGTTTCGTTTTTATTTCAATATTTTTAATCAACTAGCATCTTTCTTTTGGTAACCAGACTAGTTATATCTTATACCCAAAGGTATCCTTATGTATGTAATGTAATGTAAAGAAAGTCGAACTCACTTTAAAGCTAAAAACATTTTAAGATACCACGAAATATCAGAATTGGTTTTGCCACTTGATTATTAACTAGATTATTCACCGCAAAACAAAATAAGTCTATTTGTTCGAAGAACACCCTCATAAAGTACTCCAAAGTAGAAGTACTTGAAAGAAGAACTTGGTCATGGCCATTTATTGCCGCCCGCACCCGGATCATTTGCAACAGTTGCAAGTTGTTGATACAACAACATAGGGGAAACATATTCACGCTTTCATGGTTTCATGGCTGCGTCCATTTTGTTTTGAATGCTACCAGAGTTAAGTAAACATTTTAATTGCCACCCTTAAGCACAAATGTTGGGTGGTTGAAAATTGAAATTCATATATTATATGCAGCCCCCTTTATTTTGTTTTTTTTTTCGGGTATAGCGGTCTTTCATTATGATTATGTCATTTGGTTTACAGAGAGGGAGATAGAGAGAGAGAGAGAGATAGAGAGAGAGAGGAAAAACCACATACCGGAAATGAGCGAAATAACTTCCCCATCTACTTTTCGGTTATATAAGTACTGTGTCTATTGTATTGTTCGTGTTCTGCTTTGGGATCTGTAGGCATAATTTAGTTTTCGGTTTTTTTTTTTGCTGGGCTTTTTAGCGTGCACAAATCAATTCTCAAGGGATTTGCCCGAACAAATCCCTGTGTTTGTGTGTGTGTGTGTGGCTCCTTTTGATTTATGTCACGCGTCCTGGGAAAGCAGACGCCCTTAATATTTCTGAAAAAGGGTAAGCCTCTGCCCTCTGCAAAGGATTATTATTTGACTTTGGCCCTCCGTTTATTAGCCATCATAATAAACGAGTGCGCAGTTTCGCAAGATTAGACATGCTTCGAGTGTCTTATCTGTTATCCATGCCGCGAAAATTTGTCAGCTTTTCCCTACCTCTTTCGCTCTTTCTGTCTGTCTGTGCGGCGCTGGGAAAGTTGAATAACCCACGTGAAGCAGTTGGAGCAAGAAACAGTAGCTTTAAAATTCAATTAAATATAATTAAGTAAATTATGGACGGTGCCTACAAAAGTGGCGATCAAAATCATAGCAAGCGAGGCCAAAAAAAGCCAAGCAAACGAAGCCAGATGAGAAAAGCAACACGCATAATAGCTTACTTAAGCCCAGACCAAGACTGAATCACTCCAACTCCTCCACCTCCTCCTCCACCCCTCTCGTTAGCCCACTTTCCAGTTTCAGTTTGTGGGCACGCACTCCTCAATCATCAATCTACGACGCAACGCAGAGAGAGAGAGAGAGAGAGAGAGAGACGCATATAAACGGCCTCAATCGAACCTCAGAGCTTGCGTTGATTGAATCTGTGCCAAAGTCAAACTAAAGAATACTGAAAAGCATTTAAAAATGTTGAAGCTGGCTGCTGGCTTTGTTGGCTGGCTGGCTGGCTGCCAGTTGGCTTGATCATTATGCGATCAATGTTGATCATTTTATCCCGGGGCTGTTGACAGGCCCAGCGCGCGGACATGACATGCGAGTCGATTCGAACTTGCAACATATCATACGAAAACACAGAAAGCCAAAGAGAGAACGGAGAACCTGAAATGATCTTCATCATGGTGGACATGGCACAAGTTCATCTCTAACATACAAACAAACCAACCATACATACAAACATATATATAATAATTATACCAAAGCAGTTGGAGCGTCGCAAATAACAAGATCACAAAAATACTATATATATATATATATATATATGCAGACTACGCAAAGGCGAGGAGAAATACTCAAGTTCGCTTCTTAATTTTGTTGTGCAGAATCCAAGCGATCCTTGCCTTCCTTGCCCTTCTGTGTGGTGTCTGCTCGTTGACTCGTTGCCTTTTTTTCTTTTAATGGTTTTTTGGCCGTAACCGACATTTTGTTTCGCTGACTGCCCTTCTTTACTATAAAAAAATGCAAAATTATGTACAAGGCGAACGAAACGACGTCGTTGTTGATGTTATATTGATCCTGTCTGCCTCACGGCTTCACTTCGCCTGCCTCGCTTGCCTCTTACAGTGTCTCTTTTATATAGTTGTAGCTATCGCTGGCATGGCTGCACTTCGTCGTCGTCGTCGTTGAAGCTCCTCGTTTTGCCTGCCTGCCTGCCTGCTGTTGCCTGTTTGTTATTCGTTTTTTTTTTTTTTTTGGCATATTTAAGCACGATCGCCGTTTGGGTTGTGTTTTTTAAATGATTTCTTTTTGTTGCTGCTTGCTTGCTGTTTGCTGCTGCCCTTTTTCTTATGAACCAATCAACACACACGTGTTGCAAGTATCGAATGTGTGTGTGTGTCTGTGTGTTTTGGGGCATGCAACCCAAAAAGAACTTCTTCTACGGCTGCTGTTGCTGCTGCTTGCGTGTGCGCTCCTTGTATGGGGATCTTCCGCAAATTGGCGGCCATAAGCATTGCAAAATTATCTCGTCGCTGTCTCTTCGATTTGGACAGAACACCAGACAGAGCTACAAAACAGACACAAGACGCTTCAAGAGGCGGAGAAGGAAGGTAGGGTTAAGCTTTGTCTTCGTTCCAATTCAGTACAAGAGGACCAGTTAAATATATTTATTTGTATATATATATCTGCAAAATGTCTTTCTACCTTTCTGTTGTTGTTCTTTTGTAGCCATCTGAAATTTTTTTCTCTTTTTTTTTGTGATGCCCGAAAAAGAAGAAAACCAACAATTTCTGTGAATTGAGAATTAAGTTTAAGCTACCTTGAATATAAAGATATTAAAGTGTATTAAAATACAAAAAAGTTGAACAGGAAAAACTAAACAAAATGTTTAGCACAAATTTATAAATGAAAAATACATAAATTGGATTTTTATTTTCATTATCAATCTAAAAGTTTTTTTTTGAGTTTTTCTTTAGTATAATATTTGTTTTAATGAATTAAATATAGGTGTCATATCTTAATTTTATAATATGCCTTCTTTAAGGCATATTTATTTTAGTTTGAATTGATCTTTTTTAGTTACTAAAACAATGTCAACTCTTTTTTTCATAGATTTTTTTTTAACTACAAAGTCATTTCTTCAATAATCGTTGCCATCATTGCAAATCATTTATAATAAATAATACTTATGAGGGTATATCAATAACAAAACCATAAGTTACGACTTTTTCGTTGTGTTCAACCAACATTTTTAATGATAAAAAAAAGTTTGCAATGAGCTTAGCTTTCATTCAAATTGTTGTTTTGGCATAAATATTACTTTCAAACATTAATAATGATTGTTTTTTTCCCCCGAAACCGACTGAGTTTATGAGTTTAGTTTCGCTTCAGTGGACCATTATAAGTCGCTTAGTGGGCGCGTCAACAACAATAACAACAACAACAACAACAACAACAACTACAACAACAGTAAAATGGTCTTATATCAAAGGAAATGCGGCAAGTGTGGCGAATGCAATAAAAGGCTTAAGACGTAGCAAATGAAAGAAAATCCCAAACAAAAAACATCACTGAGCAAAATGAATTTCTGCCTATTGAAAAGTTTTTCCGTTCAGGCATCTTAGTGTCAAAATATTTATGCACACAGCAAGACTTCCTGTAAGCGATCCGATCCAATGCGATCCGATCCGATCCGATCCGATCGATGGCTAGATAGATTGGGCAAAGATGACTTAACGTTTTAGCTGTGGGAGATTTGTTGGTGTCTTTTGTATCTGTGGCTGGCCTTTGATGCAATTCAGTTGCGCCGACAAGAAAAACACTTTCCCCCCTCATTCCCTCTCAGGTAGCCAGTAATAAAAGTAGATTTTTCTTCCTTGCCCATTGGCTGAGCTGTTGTAAGTGACCATTTATTACGACAGAAGAAGAGAATGAGGGAAGAAGCTGCTGGCCATTAATTTTATCATTGTCTGTCCATATACCATATACACATATATGTATATAATCTACTTAGGACTATTGTGTGTCCTTTTTGCTCCTTGCAATATGTATGTCCTGTGCGTCTTCTTTTCTTGTTGTTGGTATTGTTGTTGTGTTCAGGGTTGTCACAACAATTATGTCGGCATTTGGTCAAATGTCAAAGGAAACAGATTTTTTTTTCTTTCTTTCTTCGTTTTTATTGACTTTTTATGCTGTTAACTGACCGACATAATGCCCAGATTTGTGGGTGATTACCACAATGTCGATTTGGGTGGTCTGCTTGCAACAAGTGCTGTGTGCGTCGGCATCTTCATTTTTGATCCTTGCCACACAACACATGTGACATTGCCACATGATATATGATGTGTAATTGCCTAGAGTCAGAGTCGGAGTCAGTGGGTGATCATCATTTGCCAATATCTCTTCTATCCCCTCTCTCTTTTTTCTCAACTATTTTATTGTGGGCTTGTTAACATTGTAAGCCCAACATTTGTTGTTGGCCAAAGTGTCAAGGCGACAAAACGACTAGCAGCTTACAGCTTGCACCCCAAAATGCTGACGATCAATCGCAACCATTGTCGATCGACGACGATGACGATGACAACAATCAGCAGCAACAAACAACAAACAACCAACAACGAACAACTTGAACTTCTACAGCAGCAAGAACGCAGTCAACGCGACAAATGCAACCAACAATACAATAAATATCAACCACTGCCAGCCACTGCCAGAAGACATGAAATTGAGGACAGCAGCAAAGGCGAAGGCAACGGCAGCAGCCAGAAGACAGTGTGCCGGATCAGCAGCGATCAGCGATTGACTCCTGGCTACACTTCAAGAAATATGTACATGAGAGCTAAAAAAATTTAAATAGCCAATGGTTGCAGAGACAATTACGAATAAATAAAATAAAAGAGAACTAATAAAAATGTAATAAAAGAAAGAATTATTAGTTGAAACTATATTCGATTTTTTTCATTCGTTTAACAAAGATTTTTTTTAGCTAATCAAACCCTTGTTTTAACCTTTTAAAATATTTTTAAGATTTTTCCTACTATTATTTTTTTATTTTCATTTCAATTTTAGCGTTATTTCAAAGAAATTTTATATTTAAATATCTTTTGACGAATTTTTCCTTAGTTTTTCCTCCAAGTGTACCCATTACAGTGTCTTTCGCTCTTTTTTTTTGTGACTCCCTGGGACTGTGAGTGGAACTGCGAAGCGATCCAAACGGAGCAGGAGTTTAAAAGGGTTGTTGGCGGCGGCATCTTGATGCTATCAACGCATTGAGCATTGAATTACAGTCACACATAAGTATGTAGTAGTAGGTATGTATGTTTGTTTGAATAAATGGGCAAAACAAAACCGAATACCCAATACCGAAAACCGAAACTGAAGCTCTCATGTTGCAATGTCCCTACTTAGTTTCTGTATCGAGATCGGTGTCCGTGTCAGCGCTTAAATGCTCATTTAAAGAGATTTACAGTGTATGCCACTTACATACAAGTTCTTACTACCTCCCGTTTAGAGCCCAAAAGCAAACTGATAACGACGCTTTGTTGCATTAATTTTGCTGTCCATAAAAGACACACACACACACACACACACGTGCGAGGGTCGTTTCAGTTGTTGATAAGTGAAAGGATACATGAATTGAGTAAGTTTTAGTTCGATTTTGAGTATCAGGAATTAAGTTGAAATGGATTTTTTAGGTTACAATGTAATTGAAAATGTTTTTTTTTATAATTATCACTGGCTTTTATTCAAATTTAATGATTTTGTTAATCGATTCGTACATTTTATAAGTTTATATTAAACATCTATAAGAATTATAATCGGTGAAGATATTTTTTTACTCACCTTTTAAGAGTTTATAGCTAAGGATGAACATTTATGTAAGGAAAAAACTTATTGATAGCACTTATAGCTATAAGAAAGGTTGATAATATATTATTTACCCAATTTTATTGTGGGTATCTATGGGCTAACTTTAATATAAGATATCTCAAGCTACAACTAGAACACACTTTACTCCCCTCGTAGAACTTGCAGTCGCATAATCGTTCAAAATGGAGAAACAACCGCAACTCCTTCGAATACAAATAAAAATACGAATACGAATACGGTGTAAGGCGTATAAATAAAATGCAAGAACTAGATTAATTGCCTGGGTCATTAAATGCACAGCGATGGCATCTAATGCACGATCAAAGACAATACATCAACATCAACCCAGGAAGAAGGGATACCTTCTTCTTCTTCTCCTTCTCCTACTCCTACTCCTACTACTTTTTTGCTCCTTTTGTAGGCGTCGGCAAACATCTTGTTATCCCGGTGACTCTGCTCTCAATACAAAGCATAAATCGTGTTTTGTTTTGACAGCCAAATCGACCACAAGACCAAAACTATACCTGAAGCAGAAGAGAAACACCCTATCTATAGTGTAGTACCTATATCGGCTGTTCGTATTTGGGTATCCTTGGGTGACTCCTGTTTTTTTTTTCGAGCCCACACACAAACCGATCACAAAATAGTGGACAGGCGGCACGCATGAAGCCTTGTCGTCAAGTATCCCTACAGATATTACTTCTCTACCTCTACCTCTACCTACCCCTGCCTCTTGTGTCTTTGAGTCTTCCTTTGAGTTTGACCGAAACTAATCATTGTTGCGCCAACAAGAAGTCAACTGCATTGTTGTGCAATGTCCTGCTGTGAGATCAGAACGAAGACCATGTGTTGGCCAGTTGCGATTCGAGTTGCATGAAAGCAGACTGACCAACAGGGAGAGATAGAAAGAGCGAGAGAGAGAGAGAGAGAGAGGGAAAGTGAGTGTGCGCATCCTGGGCTTATCCTGGCTAACGATTTGCTGCGCCGTCGCAGTTTATGCAAGGTGTTCCTGCTTATATTTATTTCTGCCTTTTTGCTAGTCGTCAAATTAAACGCGCTGCGGTTTTTGGCGACATGCGGCGTTTGCTGCGGTTAACCAAATGTTTAGTAAGATAACAACAACAAAAACTAAGGAAAAGTGTGCTTTAGTTGGGAGTGCTCGATGGGAAGATACCCTTGACACTGAACTTGTCTGTACTTATCGAGAAAAATAGGTATTTAAATTATTTTATTGTTACCAGCTATAGGCTTTTATCGGTAGCAGAAGTAAGTAACCGATATAATCAAGTAAACTTGAACTACTCATGGGCTATCTGATTTAAATAAAAATATATAATGTTATCGATATAATGTTAATCGATTTTTATCGATAGTTGAATACGCTTCCTTCGCCATCTACAAAACTTTTTGACTACCTGCATTTATACTAAGAATAGTGTGTTATCGCTTATCGATTAATATCGATAGTTGAATACGCTGCCTTTCGCCATCTACAAAACTTTTTAGCTTTTTTACATCTTCATTATAGCCTTTATGAACATCCCTTATGCGATCAGACACCAACAAAAATTCTTAGCCACAGTTTCAGCCTTAACAATTCTCACGTTCTCCTTTAACTTGGCTAAATAAAAAACTACTGAGTAGGCATTTTTTTTGTTACTCTAATTGCGGCGCTTTTTAGTTTGTAATTAAAAAGGCTTTATTGTTGTTGCTGTTGTTGTTGCTTGGTGGTGGTGGTCGGGCCAAACAAACAGTTGAGCACTAATTAGATTGCCAGCTTTCAACTTGTGCTCCTTTTATGGCTGTAGAGTCTCGCTTTGCGTTGGCATCGTTTGTTTAATGGTGTAGATTGTTGCACGCTGACAATTTGGCCAACGTCTTTTGGCCATGCCAAGCCAATTGGAATTGCAACTGCAATTGGCAATTGCCAACTGCCAACTGCCAACAAGCAACAAAAGCAAAAAAGCAAAACTCTGCATTGCAATGTACAATTGGCAATTGCCAATTGTCAGGCTGCATTTGGTGCAGCATGGGGAATGTCGCGCCTATACTCTTATTAACTAGATGCTAAATTGCCAAGCTGCTTTCGTGTTTGATTTTTGTACAAAAAGGTTAAGTATTCGAATGCGAGTACGACTACGAATACTTGGTTACTTAGTAGGTAATACTACTTACTAGTTAATACTACTACTAAGTATTGCCAAGTCAACTTTCAATTGTCATACGGAATGTTTGCAGTTGCATATTAAACAATGCAATAAAACGGCAAAGATTGCAGACTGGAAAACGTTCACCTTAAGCATAAAGTAAGTTGGAAGTTCAAATATATATACATATATTAATATGGCTTAAATTATTATATGGCATTTATTAATATATTGAAATGGAAATTATAAGAAAAAACATTAATAGTTCATTCATCAATCTTTACTTGAATAAGCAAAAAACATAGATTTATTTATTAAACTTAAGTTTAAATGGCAAATAAATATTTCTTATATATACATCTTTCCTTTTTAGGATTAATATATAATTTCTTAACAAAACCAAGAAATTACTTACCATAATATTTTTTTGGTACGATTCTTTAGCGTTTTTGTATTGTAAGAAACCTAAAACGAAGAAAAAAATAGAAAATATAAAGGAAAACTTATTATTAATGAAATATATTGTCAACGTGTGCTAAGAATTATACTAAATGTTCAGGTATATAGAAAAACAGTCAACTAACTTAAGTTGTTAAGTTGGGATCTTCACTCACACTTTTATACTAAGCTATAAATCTGTTATCAGTGTGAATGAAGCAAATCTTTGACATACTACAGACACACTTCTACGATCCTTGATATGCACTTTTGTCTCGCCACCCCCCCCTCCCCCCTCCCACTGCCCCTTTCACGTGCCCCACCAGGAGAACAATTCATTGCCTGAAGCAGCATTAGGTTGCAGCAGCTGAGATGAGGATCACTTAATCGATTTGTAGCGCCCGCAAACATAATTTCCAACAGGCAACAGCAACAAAAGAGTGAGCATCAATTGCATGGTTATCAGCGCCAATCAAACTCAAGTTAAGACCACAGCCAAAGTATTCAGTTTGTGGTTGCGATTCTTGCAACTTGCAACTTGTAACTAGCATCTTGGCTGCTTGCCGCTTAAATGCAAAATTAAAACATAAATCGTGCGCGCCATTATGGTTATTACAATGCACCATGCCACATGGGGTTGGGGAAGCGAGGAGAGAGAGAGAGAGAGGTTTGGTGAGGCAGGTGGAGAGGCGTGATTGAGTGGAGGCAAGCAAGCACACACACACACACACATACACACAGCGATGGCCACTAAATTGCACAGCAAGTACGCGCAAAATGATCGTTCGATCAAATGAAAGATTATGCAGCAGGGAGAAACACAAAGAGAGAAGACTCCAGGCATAAGCAAACCAATAAACTGCAGAATTATATACATATACATATACGATATATATATATATATATATATATATGCATGTGTATTATGCGGGCCGTTGGTTTGCCGTTGGCCATGTAACAGCTATGGCGGCAACCAGCATTATTATTATCAAAAGCAAAGGCTCTCTTAAGCCTAGCACCCAACCTCACCTCTTTGACTCTTCTCTCCGTCTCCGTTTCCCTCTCTTTGCTAAATTGCAATGATTTAATACAAGAAATTGCAAAATGAAGACTTACTCTCGACCCTTATATTTATATATATATTGTAGGCGTGGCAGCATTGGCCCTTGGTCCCAAAAATAAAAAAAACTGCAATAACTATTTAAATGCGTATAGATCACGTGCTTATTAAATAATTTATTTAAGCACCCAATTTCATTTTAATATAAATGTACTTCGAAAACAACTAAAAGAAGAGTGCATAATTGCAATACTAGTTTAAATTATATACCCTATAAAAAAAAGGCTGCATACAAAATAATAATCAGTTGGACGTAAGCGAACACTTTCTCTGTGAGTTAAGCGTATCTTTCCTTCCCATGTAAGTAGGCGTTAAGGACATTAAAAATATCTTTTAGTTAATGTAAGTTGGGATTTAATCACGATCTTAATGTTAATTACAAAGAATGCAAAGGAAAGATTTAATAAAAATTCTTTAAGATTATTTCAAGAGCTTATTAATTTATATATATGGAAGAAGAACTTAAAGAAAAAATATTAAAATATTTGAAACAATATAATTTTTATGTATTATTTTCTTTATTTAATGTCAAATTAAAAATATAAAAATATTAAATATAAGATAATTTTTGTATATTATTTTCATTGTTTACTTTTTCATTTTCTAATAGTATTAAAATAATTTTTTATTTTAAATAATATATATATATATATTAAGAAGTCAAATAAAAAATATTAATATCTTAAGCATAATATTATTTTAGTTTATTATTCATTATTCATTTGTCATTAGAGAATATTAAAAATGATTTATAAATTTAGATCAAAAAATTAAAGTTGCTAATAAAAAAGGCATAAAAAAGATAATAAACAAATAAATATAAAACTAACTTTAATATATTTCAAACGTTAATTTCTTAACATTTTAATATTTATTGTTACGTTGCAATAGATTTTTCATTTAGCAATATTTTAGCTGTAAGGTATTTGCCTAGTTTAATAGTACTTTAGTCGACTCGACTCTTTCTCTGTTTGTCCGGTTTTTATTTTAATATGCAATTTTCTTGCTGCCAATGTCAGCCGTGTTGCATCCTCATATGCAATTAGCTGGGTGGCAGCCAAAAGTGGGCGTGTCAACAATGCGTACGCGTTTTTCATTTGGCTGCAGCTAAGTGGACTTCGAGTATGCTTCGAGTATACTCGAGCGAGGATAGATGGTCAACTGGTCAAGTGGTTAAATGGATGCACATAACAACAACAACAAAAACACAGACGTTGATGCATCGTGTTGCATCTTCTTGCACTCACACTTACCCATTAAATTAATGGTTTAATTGCAGGTCTCAAAACTAGTTACAAGTTGCAAGTCGCAACTTGGACTTGCAGTTGGAATTGGGGGGGATACGAAAATTGCATGGCGTGTCGAGATGAGTTTTAATATTTAGCTGCTATGCAACTGATCAGGCTCATCATCATCAGGGACAGGCTTTTCAATTTACCAATTTATGTCTTCATAAAGTTGTTTGTCGTTGTTGTTTGTCGTTGTTTTTTGTCGTTGTTGTTGTAGGTTTTTTATTACCTTCCCCATTGATGGTGATTTAAATAGAGCCACAACCACTTTTGCAAGCAACATTTACCAGCTGTCCCATTTGAACAACATTAAAAAGAAACCCTTTTTTTTCCTTTTGGTTAGGTCCTTAAACCAATTTTTCGGTTTTTCTGTTTTTTGTCGCTCTGTTTCATAATGAGAATTTTGAACGTGACGCAGTTGCTTAAATGTTTATTGTCTGTGGTAAATGTTTATTGTTTAGAGCTCAGACAAAATATTTCCATCATACAATGATGCTTGGCAATAAATCAAATGAGAATGCGAAATTAAGTCAAACACAAATTATCCATAATTTAAAAAAAGGAATCATTTTTCAAATATCGCAATAAGTAAGAACGTTAATGAAGATCCAAAATAGCTTACATTGATAGCAAAGCAAAACTTTTAGCTTGTAAATCTTTGTTTGAGTTATTTAAGGGTTTTTTTTTTCAATATTTTAAAGGGTTTTTTAATCATTTAAAATTTTTTTTTTTATTGTTTTAACTTTTCTGCAATATTTTAAAGTTTTTAAGGATTTTTTAGTCATTTTACCTTTTATGCAATATTTTTAATGTTTTTTTAGTCATTTTAACTTTTTGCAATATTTTGTAAAACTTAAAAAAATACATCTATTATTGGCTTATTAAATTATTTTATTTTACTTTTTATAATTACTATATATATATGATTTTTCAAAGAAAGTAAAACAGATTCGCCAACTATTTCTCTAAATGTCCGAAAATGAACATTTCAATCAAAAAAACTCTTAAAACTCTCTCCTTCTCTAGAGCGGTAAAAAATCATTTCTATTGTAAGGACTGAGGCGCAAACATGTTTAAAATGCACGCCCACAATTCAATGATATTTAATCGCTCTTTCTCTCTTTCTCTTTCTGTGGCCAAATAGTAATAATAATAATAATTTCCGGCTAAGCAAATAAAGTCGAGTTCGCTGATTTATCTGCCCAGGGCTGAACGCAAAAAAAAAATATTTGCACAGTCTCAAAAATTGCAAGTTGCGAAAGCAAACACGCCCACAACAATAACAAACAACAACAGACAACAAGCAACAACAAACAACAACAAACAACAACAAAGGCAGCAGGATAATCATTTGGCCAATCAATATCGTAAAATGTAATTTATGATTTGTAGCTGTGATTTCTAAAACAAATAAAAAAATCGCATTGAGCAACAGCCAGCCACAACGACTTCAACGGGGCGCATGCAACATGGCACATGCAACAAACAAGCCAAGTTAGCTGCAGCATCCGCATCAACAAAAGCAACGGGCCAACAACGGGAACAACCAGCAGCCACCAACCAAAAGTTATGGCACAATTTTCACATCATTTTCCCGACCGATCGCACCTTCCCCTCCCACCGGTTATCCTTTCTTACCAATAACTGAGTTATGGTGCAACTCTTCTGGCTTTCCCTGCCCACCCCTCTGTCGCTTCGTCTGTCAGTTTGTCTCGGGCACGTAAAATAATTTAGCCAGCGTTTAACCTTAGTTTTTCGCATAGTGTCTGTGTCTGGCAACCCGCTTTAGTCTTTGTCCACTTTTTTTTTTTTTCGTTTTTTAAGATTCTACAATATGCAGTTTTATGATATACCCTAAGCAATTGGATATTCAAATAAGGTTTCTTTTACTGTTCATATAATACTAGTAGAGAAATGATTAGTTAGCCATTTTTGTATTATTTTATAAAAAAAAAGTATTTGCAAAAAATCAAAGTTATTGAAGAAGGAAAAGAAAAATGCTCTCAGATATTGTAAAAAAAGAATTTGATTAAAAAAAAATCTCTCAATATCATTTAAATATAATATTGCTAAGCGAAAAGGTTAACAAACACATCTTAAGTAAACTTAATTTTGTCTAAAATGTTTGTAAAAATTGCAATATGAAAAAAAGTTTCAAAAAATATTTAAATTTCTATTATTAAATAAATTTAAAAAAGTTTAAAAATATCTGCAAATATCTGTATTGAAAAGTATTAAGTATCAACTTGATGATATGCAAAAAAATATGCAAATTGCATAACCAAAGAACTTTTCTATTATTAAAAGAAATAATATATATATCAATTCATAATTATTGTTTGTTGAACACTTGCTTGAGCTGTAGAACTCTTAATTAAAGTAAAGTTACAAGTCTTGCATACCCTGTTTACCCCACCTTTTTTCGTCTCTGATCATTTTGGCCATTGTGCACAGGCTGAGCCGCGTTGATTATGATGAAGTTGTGCGCAATTTGTTGGCCGTCTGTTGCTGCCTAAAAAGCGCTACAAGGCACAACGGAAATTGGAGAAGAAGAAGTGAGATGCCATAGCAGGCCCAGGTCCGGGTCTGTTGGCCAGGTCTCGGACATTCGGTTGGCCAGCTTGTTCACTGTCTGTCTGTGTGTGTGTTGCTCGTTGCACGTTGCAACTCGTGTGCAAGATCGCTTAATTGGCTTTAAGACTGCAGACTGCAGAAATGTTCTGTGCACTTTTTTTGCACATGATGTTTTATGTGTTTCTTATTGTTTTTATTATTTTGTTGATGTTGTTGTTGCTGTTGTTGTATGTGTTGTTTTTAGGCTGGATTCGTTGCGTTGAGCGCAAGACTAATTAAATTGGGAACGTGCAGCGTTTTAGTTTAAGTTTTGTTTTTTATTTACCGTGTCCAAAGAGCTTGCCATAAATAATACAAAAAAAAAAAACGTTGATAATTCCATCAAAAGTCAAACTGTGTTATCCTTGCAACGTGTGGCAACAAAAAGATGCACATATGCTGGATGCTCCGCCTTCTTCGTTAAGCTACCACCACAAAAGAGCAGACTCCAACTCTTTGATGCCATCTCGCTCTAACCGTTCAAGATACATTTGTATCTTTTGCGCAGGAGTTGAAGTGTAGACTTTTTGTGCTTCTTCTTCATCTCCTTCTCCTTCTCCATGCCACAAACTGGTTTCGAACTTCGAATGTGTTTCGAAAGTGTCTGTGTGTGTGTGTGTGTGTGTGCTTCTTACCCCAACTTCGAAAAACAAAAGTATCTGAAAGATACTATTCGTAGTAGAAGTTGTAGAAGATACAATTATGACTTAATGTTTGGCATTTATTTCGAAACGTCGCGCAATTTCCTGCTAAATGATACGTGGCTGCATTTTGTTGTTGTTGTTGTTGCTGTTGTTTAATTTATGCCACCTTTGCTTTAATATTAGCTTTGTCACGCCTCGCTGCCTTTGCGTTCCCCTCTCCCCCACCCGGCACCGCATGTTTTGGGTCCGGCCCTCTATGGCCTGTTAATTTCACAGTAGCCACAAATCGACTTAATTTTTTAATTTCCTCTCATTCGCCGCTCTCTGACTAGCTGTTAGCCAAGTTGTTGTTGTTGTTGTTGTTGTTAACCATAAATTATGTGCAACGTTTTCATTTTCCCTTGTTTCAAGTGTCAGGAAATGGATCACGATTAAGTAAAAGAAGCGGTTAGAAAAAAGTTAATTATGCACACACACACACACACACACACACGCACACACACTTACACTAACCAGCCACTAAAGAAAAAAAACTTAACTAAACTCTTTTTAAGACAAGTTCGTTTTCCAGTTTGGTTCTTTTTTGAGGCGGTGAAGGCGCAAAGTTTGCGCAACGTTGCACACAAATTGCCAAAAGGGGTTGAGGGGTTGAGGGGTGTGCGCATCATCATGGTTGCTGGTGGGTGGGTTCGGTGGGGGAAAGGGGGGGGCAACGCTTAGCGCTTTTTAGTCGCTTGTTTGATCGTTGGCTTCCCGCAATTTAAGCGTTAAAACAAATAATACATTGCACCTACTTATTTTGTTCAGTGTTGTTTGCATTGTTCTGCATCTTCAACTTCTTATTGTTGATGTTGGTGTTGTTGTTGTTGTTTGCAGTTTGTTTGTTCGCTGGTTGTCCGTTGTTGGTTTGTTGTTGTTGTTTGTTTGCCAGTTGAGATAATGAAAAGGTGTAAAATGTCAGTTTTGTTTGCATTGCTGTCCCCTCCTCCCATTCTATTGTTGTTGTAATTGTTATATGTGAAGGCTGTAAGTTTTTATTGTTGTTGGAGCACTTACTACGTTAGGTGGCGCCACCGTGCATTAGTTACCTTATGGTACGCACAATTTATATACTATATGTTATTATTTTGCTAATTAGTTAATCATATTAAAACGCATATAATGATTTTTGTTCGATATGCTCAAAGATTATCTAATTCCAGATGCATATCGATGGAAATATCCGATCTTTCATAGATATAGCTATGTCTAATCGTTTGGACTCTGCGTTGATAGCAGTCAGTCAGTCTGTTAGTTATAAGGCAAATTTATTTTTTTATTTTTTTTGTTTTAACATTTATTAAATTTAAATTTAAAAATGTTTATTTAACAAAAATACTACTTCGACTAGAAATAACATATCTATGAAATGAAAAATAAAAAAAAATAAAACAAACAAACAATAAAACAGTTAGTTGTTAGGCAATAGAAGCTATATATGTAAACATAGATTTACCACATTCATTTATTAGTATTTTATACGTCTGATTTTGAATAGTTTCTAAAATACCTATAATTTAATCGGTTATAAAGTAAGTTTTTCCAATGTTAAACTGTTTCAGTTAAGATAATATTAAATTGTACTACTCACAAATAATTATTTTTAATATTTTTATTATATTTAATTTCTTTTTGCGTGTACTTGGATAATTCCTATAATTATCATATCAGTAAAATTATTTATTTAAATATTCAATTACAGCTTGGATTTTTTCGGTATTTTCTTACACTTTGAGCTCTTTACATTGTATTTGCTTATGGGTTTTTTTGTTTTTTTTTTTGTTGCAGGCCTACGTGCCGTCATGCAGTAGCTGGAAATTAGTAACGCTTCGTTGCTAACTTGGCTAACAAGTGCCGTCGTGAATTATGCCCACACAGAGAGAGAGATTCGAAGGCCTTTTAAGCTAATTAAAAGATGCCTACACTTTGAAGGTCGCTAGAGATACCAAATGCGACCATTTTAATGATTCATTTTTTATGCAGTTAAAGCAAATTTTTATTTAAAAAAGAAACATAGCGAAAAGTTGTAAACGAAATAAAATCATTGAACTTGAATTTGAGATATAAATTGCTTAATGATAATGCCACAAGTTCATTGCCAATTATAATCCAAGCTGTTAAATTCTTAAACTATTATTAGATCTATTAACAACCTGCTGTGATAAACCACAAATAAGTATTTTACTAAACGTGCCAATTAATGTACTTAGCATATTTTTTGGCTGTTGCCAACGGCGAAAAGTAAAGAAATTAATAGATATTGAAATAACACACAGTGTAGATATATTTTATATGCACAAATGGTGTAGAAACTTTTAAAATAGTTTGTGATGATACAAAATTGTTTTAATGCAATTTTTTATAGGTTTTTATATTTTCTTTTTTATCGGCTAGGTCATAAATCATACAAGCAAATACTTTTATAAATCGCACTTCGAGGCACTTTTTTTTATTAGCCCGTAAATATTGACATTTGTAAGTCATTAACTCACAATTAGACAGGCCAAAAGCCTGGGGGTCAGCTTTGCTTGGCCAGCAAAAAACGATAAAAAAAAAAATCTAAAACAAAATTTGCGCTGCAAGTAAAATGAAAGCAGCTTTTAAAAGGTCCAGAAAAGTCAACTTTGCGAACTAGCCATTAATTTGTGTAGGCCAATCGACATGCAAAATCAAATGGCAAATGGGAATGGGAATGGAAATGGAAATGGGAAAGGAAATGGGAATGGGAATGGAAACCCAAATGGCTCAAGTCAAAGCCTCAAGCAGAAGTTCGAGTTGAAATCACTGTTCAAGATATTTTTAGGCAGGACCTTAATTAACTTTAAATGTTGATTTGACAAAGAAAGAGAGAGAAGGTGCCACGAATGGGTGCAACTATTAACACTGTGTGTTTGTGTGTGTGTGTGTGTGGGCAACTCTGTGCGGGTCAATTCGCTCAGGTTGTCAGCGAAAGTTTCGCGGCTGTGTTTTGGCAGTTTAGCAATTTGATTTATGGTCAACGGGTTGGGCTCGAATGAAAAAATCTTTTGAAAAAAATCGACTTCATCAATCAAAGTATATGAAAACTATTACAAGATTTTTCCCAAACAACAGCAACAACAACAAAAACAACGTTGATTAATACCAATAAAACTACAACAAGCTTTTGCATTTGTTATTCTCCAGCTGCGGAACTTTAGATCTAAAAGGAGTCCAAGAGTCTACGGACACTAAATGGGTCAGTGGCAAGACATTGCATTTGGATTACAACGTCGTCTCCGGGTTGTCTCTCCGAACCGAACCGAACCTAACCGAACTGAACCTAACCTAACCAACCAAACCGACAAAAGCTGCAAATTTATTATTTGCACTCGTATCAAAGACAACTTCCCTCCACCAAAACCAGATAGTAAGTAGTGTGTACTAAGCCTTGCTGCTTGCTCCTTGCTCCTTGCTTTTTTTCTCAGATACACACGGTCAACACACACACACACAGATACACACAACTCATTTGCAAATTCCGACGAAACACTGTTCCACAGAATTTGCAACGATCATTTAGAATTCAGTTTGGGTGTCTCGAAAAACAGTTTCACTCTCCCCCTGCCTCCCCATCAGGCTTCGTATCTGTGTACAAGTGTGTGTGTGTGTCTGTGTGTGTGTGTGTGTTGCATGCAACAAACGAAGTCTGCCTCAGGTTGGTTCTTGTTCGTTGGTGCATGCTCCAAGTTGGATACCACACAACAGCGAGGCTGGAAGCTGCGAGCTTCGGCTTTGAAGATGCGCCGCAAAAGTTGTTCGAGACCACCCAAGTGGATGCTGCTACGAAAGGGCGCTGCGTGTGTGTGTATGTGTGTGTGTGTGTGTGTGTCGTTTCGCTTGCCGCAATAAATGCGCAAATAAAGTCACAATTAGAGTTGAACTTGTGGGAAACGCGAAACGAAACGAAACGAAACGAGAGAATCTTTCTGCTTTTTCCTTCGTTTCTTTTTTTTTTTTTTAAATATTTCGTTTTGCGACTTAAGAGTGAAACCTTGGACATACAAACATACAAACATACAAATGTATATAGTTATACATATATATTTTGAGTTGCGTGAAGAATGCAACCGTACCAGCAAGTACAATCAAGAAGAAGTCTCTAGGAACAGCAGATCCTTCTGGTGCTAAAGTAGAAATGCGTGTAGTGCTGCAAGTTGTTGCAAGATTGTTCGGACGTTGAGCACATCAAGCATTTGTGGCATGGCAATGGTAGTAGGGTCATTGATTTGTTACGAATTTATTAGTCAGAAGCACTCAACTCTTGGCTTAACTGAATCGCTTAGCATTATTTGTTTGATGCTCTTTTATGATATTATAACATCAATTTGTGTTGGAGTTTAATATCAGAAAAAAAAACACTTATCTATTGTGGTTTGATCTGGTTTAAAGGTTAATATATTCACTTATGTTTTGGTTATGTAAAAATAAGTAAAAAAAAAAAATTTCCACAACTTTGTCTCAAAAAATTAGTTGAAAAACAATTTTAATCAACTTGGGTAGGCTAACAAGTTAGTTGCTTCGTCAATACTGAAGATTTTTTTAAGAGTTTAATAATAAATTTAAATAAATGCTTGATATTCCTTTCTCAAAAATCATGTTAAAATAAATAATTTAAGCTTTCTTCAGCCAAAACTTCATTGGGGCGTTTTAATAACGTATTTTTACTAATTTTTTTTAAACTACTTAAATATTATTTATAATTCAAATAGTAATTTACTTTGCTCTAAATGTTCGATTTAACGTATTAAAGTGTGCACTTGAAAGTTTCAAATATACAATAATTAATAACTAAAAAGCTTTCACACAAAAAGTTGGCAACAGGTTATGGAACACCAATTCGTTGGCGAATGGAAACTAAATGAATCTGGATAATTGGCCAGGCTGATTCGATTCCATTTCTCTCTCTCTCACTCTATTAATCGATTGATCGAGCTAAGCAACCGTTAAAAGCAATTAGCCAGCTCATCGCCTTGGTCATAACTCTCTCCTTCTCTCTCTCTCTGTGTTCAGTGGTGAATGCTCCTGATCCCAAACAAACCGCCTGCATCGCCTGCTGTGCTGTGCTTGGCTTGGCTTTGCCATGATCTTTGCCCATATGTCCGTTATCAGCTTTGGCGATAATTGCACACAAGCAATTTGTAAGCGCTTCTTATGAGAAACACATATGACACACACACACACACACATTAACACAGACAGACTAATATAATGCAAGATCTATGGCTTCTCTCTCTCTCTGGGGAAGACCGGTACAATTGCAAATTAATAATGCCCAGCCTACAACTTGGACTCCAAGTTGAAATTTGTTGCCGAGTATGGCAAAACGCATTTTTTAAGCTTAATACGATTTTTATCGATGCTATTTCTTGTTGTTGTTGTTGTTGCTGTTGTTGGTTCTCTCACTTACGGAACACCCATTACAAATCACCGTTAATGAAGTCGAACCACCTTCACCCGAACCGCTCCAGCTCTGATTTTTATTATTTTCTACTATATATAGGTTTGTCTACTTAGTCTTAGCGCGAGAACTGCGAGAATGGAATGTGCTGTGGACAAGAATTCCATCTGGATTTTAAAATTGTATTCGAATTCAATGAAAAAGTTATTAAAAACAATAATCAAATAATTTGGAATATTATAACCTTTTTTTTGAGCTGAGTAAAATTGAATATAATAGGTATATTAAATATAATATAGTATAATATTAAAATATTGTATTTAGTAAAAGGTAATTTAATATTTATTGTATAAAAATGTTATGGAAAATATAATGAAAAATGATTGAAAACAATATACAACAATTTTAAAATTTTTCAAACTTTTTTTTTAGTTAAGTAAAATTGCATAAAAAACGTAAATTGAATATAATATTTAACATAATGATTTTATAAGGTAAAAATTAATTTAAAACCTATAATACATCTATTTTTGAGTATTTATTTTATTTTTCAACTGGAAATAATATTTTTTGTATAATTTTAAACTATTTAGTTTTAATTTATAGTTTTTCAACTTAGAAAAATTAGTGCTGTTCAATTTTGAAAGTATTGAAGAACGAAAATCTGAAAAGAAACATTCAATGCCAAGTAGAAAGCGTGCAAAAAGTCAAAGTTAAAATACAATTAACCTCGAAGATCTGTTTGCAATTAGGCTTAACTTAAGTAGCAGTTAGAGTCTGCCACGCTTATGCCAAGCAAGATATATATCTATGCAATAACAATGGACAGGTCACACGACTCGGCACGCGTTTCGTCCTTTTCACAGCGACAACGACAACGACAAGGACATGAACAAGGACAAGGACGTGCTAACAGAGATGACCTTGACTTGGCCTTTAGCTACCTCGTAAAAACGATTGTCAATACAAATTGCTTGTATCATGTTTGTTGTTTAATAGTTTGAAGTTTGAAGGCCTCCCGTTAGAGCAATTTATGAATTTATGAGCACGTTAAACAGTTTCCATCTCCCAGGGGGGAGCTAGAGGAACACAACACAACACAACACAACAATTGCTCCCAATGCTCACCTTGAAAAGACCAAGCAGCAACAACAACAATAATAATAATAAACATGAATAACATGACACACAAATCAATCAGTCACACAACCATCCAACAAGACTCCCGGACTCTTGAATCTTGTCTTCCTGGAAGAAAGACACACACACAAACACATACACGCAGACTGGGGCTACTCTTGCTCTTGTCTCTGTCATTGTTTGTCTCAATTCGTTGTTGGGTTCTTTGTGTGAGCGACACTAATCCCGCTTATAATTTTATTATGCACACACTCCGATGCCATACTATATATATATATATATTGCGTGGGATGGCAAGCTTCACAACCCAAACGAATGCTGAATGGTAGCGAATTTCATTTGACACGATGCTTTTGACAAACGTGATAATACATCATCGACAAAAGCCGCTTGGCCGTCTGTCTCTTTGACACTGCCACTGCCACTGGGTTGCTGCCTCAGCTACAACGCCTCGTCGTTCGTTGCCTTGTTGTTTTGATCGTTTAATTGTGTTTGGACAGCTTGGACAGAGGTGGCCAAGTGAGGGATTAGTGTGCTTGTACAATAACGGCTTACATCTTAACAATTAATTGTACGTATAAGCAAAATAAATTGCAATGTTTCAAGTTTAAGATAAGCAACAATGTTATTTGTATAATTTGGAAACTTTGAGTTAATAAGAAATTGCTGAAGATGAGGTTAAAATCATTTAATTTGTTACACGCAAAAAAAACCTTTTTAATAAACAGAAATCAATCAGGAAAAGAATAAAAAAATAAATCACAAATTTATTAATCCACATTCCTTATAGTTATGACACGCTCACATCTCTAATTGCAACTACGCTCGGCTTCTTTGCCCTTTGCCCACCGAAACATGTCTGTTGGCCCTTTTTGGGTTTTAGACATAACTCAATTGGTAGTCACGTTTTGGCCCAATGGCAAATTAAGTTTTCATAGGCAATAACAAGGTCAGATGGAAGGTGTGTGTGTGTGTGTGTGTGTGTGTGTTGATTGGCAACGTCAGTGCTATAAATTTGATATTTCCTCACTTCCAAATAAGTTAACAGAAGCAGTTGCGGCAAGGAGGAGAATTACACGAAAACAACAACTTTTGAAAATTGAATTTTTGAACGATTTCATGTTAAATGGAAGCTCAGGTGTTGTTGTTGTTGTTGTTGTTTTTGTTGTTTTCCAGCATAGCCGCCATATCAGCGTCAGCGATATAGTTTATGAGTCAATGCGATTCGAATTGTGATTGCAAAGCGCGCTTCGAACATTCGAACATGGGTGCAGAAAATTCAACAGAAATAACAACGGGAGCCGTCGGGAAGCTCACAAAACTTCTCGGGACTCGATGATAAGGGGTAGCCAGGGTGTTGGCTTTGCAGTTGATGGCGGCCTTTTAAATGTATATATGTATATAAATATATATATATATATTTTGCAGTCAGTTAACGAACAGTTTCGCTTTGGTATTCGTGTTAATAATTTAGTTGCTTATCGCGCGTGTTGACGTTCAAAATGGTTTTCAGTTTTAAGTTTTCGGTTTCAACTTCACAGATTGCCACACGCTGTCGGATATAGTACAAACACACACATATACAACACATGTATGTATAGTATGTATGTGCAATGGGTTCGCGGCAGTTGGACACACAGACAGACAAACAGACAGACAGTAAGATAGTCAACTCTATTCAGACATTCTCTGTCAGCGGCTCGAGCGATAACGATATGTGGCGATATACCGGGTATGAAGTTGAAGTTGTTGTTGTTGTTGTTGTAGATGCCAATTAGCAGCCACTTGCCACTTGCTACTTGGCACTGAGCAATAGATACAGATACTGTTACACGACTACACTTTGACAAAAAAGTAATAACATAAACATAAAGAAGATATTAATGATTTAAAATCTGAAAAAAATCTGTAAGAACAAAATCTATCTGAAATATGAATCAATAAGCAGGTTAACAGCTTGAAGAAAACTTACTTAGAGAAAAATGATGGAAAACTGTTAGCTTAATGTAAAAGTCGGTGAAAAACTTATTAATTATTATGATATTGAAAAATTTTTCGAATACGATAGAAGATTTATTTGATACATAGTCATGAAAGGCAAAAATTAACTTGAAGCAGGTTCAAAAAGCAACTTAAATCTAGTAAAACTTTGCTTAAACCCTAACTAACATTTCCTAGGCAACTTTTGTTTGTTCTGGGTTAATTTGTTCACTCTTAGTGTTTTCTTCAAGTGTAGTTGATAAATGTAAAACTTCAACACAGACTGCAGCTAGTACGATAAAAGGAATGCAAGTGCGAATGTTGAGTACTAATCGAGTATCGAGTACTTTCGAGGTCTAATTGGCAGGCGTCGACGATTGTTGTTGTTGTTGGTGGTGGTGGTGGTGCTGCTGCTGTTCTAAACTGTTATCAGTTGATAAGCTGATAAGCACAAAAACTGGGCACGCAGCAACAGCAACAACAGCAGCTGTAATTTGTGTGTGTGTTTGTGTGTGTTTGTGTGTGCTAAAATCGGAGACAATGGAGCTTTTGGCGTCCGATGTTCGAGTATTTATGTAGATGCTCATGTTGATTGGGCCGCTTTATTGCTGCTGCTGCTGCTTGTTGTTGTTGTTGTTGTTGCTGCTGTTGCTGCTTGTGTTGCTTGTTGGGACCACACACGATGCCTGGTGCCCAAGTTGCCAAGTTGCCAAGAGTCGGTTGGGCTCTCAAGGCTCTCAGAGTCCAGGGCCAATGCCTGCCACAAACGAGATTTAAATGAGTCGCAACGACAACGACAACGACGACGAAGAAGAAGAAGAAGGCAACTCTCTCACGATTCTGAATTTCAACGAAATCGGCAAACTGTTGCTGTTGATTGTTGTTGTTGTTGCTGATTTGTTGTTTGTTGTTTGTTGTTGTTGTTGCATTGCATTCTACGCATGCCAGAGATACTTTTGGCACCTTAGCGGCGATTAAATGCACACGCAACACACACACACACACACACAGAAGAAGCTGCATAGAGTCCAACTCATCATCAGCTTGTCTTTAAGCTGCTTTTGGGTTTGGGGTTCTCGTTTTCTTTTTTTTTAATTACCAAGTACAAGGACCACACACACACATACACACACAGCTACACCTGATTAGAGCGCATTTAAATTGACAGCAAGCAGCGGGAGCTGCCTATAAAAACGTAAGAAAGAACCTTATTTTAAGGCTCCTTCATTTGTTGTCACAACACAAAACAACAAAAGAACAACGCGAATGAATAATCGTTTGTTGCACAGGTTGTTGATGCTGCGGTTACTTGCCACACTTTGACACATCAGTGCCGCTGATAAACACACTCTGCCCTGTTGCACTCTGCACTGCAACTGAAGCAGCAGCATCAAAGGCTACTTAGAAAGGGGATCGGTTCGGTTCGGTTCGGTTGGGTTCGGTTCGGTTTGGTTTGGTTTGGTTTAGGGTCTTTGCGGTCATGTTAAATGTGACACTAATGTCCTTGTTGTTGTTATGCTTATCGGTTGGGCTTACCCCCGTCCCCCATCCCCCCAATCCCAACAACGAATGAAACTCTTTTTTTCTTTTCTATGTCCATGATTCCCTCATAATTTACGATTAGTGACAACAGCAGCAGGAAAAGAGAAGATGAAGCAGCTTCTATCAGCGTTTTACAAAGTGCGTTTGAATGTTTTTCTTTTCTTTTCTTTTCTTTGATTATTTTCATTTTCTTTTAGTCTTTCTTTTTGGTGTGCCGCCATTATCATATATATGCCCCAGAGCCGTGTGGCATTTAGCTCATAGCTAAATTTCTTCTATTTGTTAATAACAATATTTTTGTCGTTTTTTGCTACGTTGGCTTTCGCTTGATTGAAATGATTAAGTGGAAACTGAAACTGGCTTGAATTGGCTAAGCCACTTAGGCGGCTTAGTTGAGTTAGTTGTGTAAAGCTGCCATTTGTTGAGCTTCAAGTGTTGTGATGGCATTTGCAATACCCTGTTTTTATGTGGAAATGCTTAAAAGTTTGCTTAGGTTCGATTAAAAGAGATTTCAATTAGTTGTTTGTTGAAAATTGTCTAATTATTGCTTACTTATAGTCTTGATATGTATGCAACTCTGTTCTTATAAGTTGACTGACTGACTGCTATCAACACACAGATCAAACTGTTAGACATACCATACCATATAGCATTTGAATCAGAGGTAAGCACTTATATAAGATATAGCCCATAAGTTAATCATTAAAGATGTCATCTATGTAAAAACCATAAGTTTAGATTCCCTTCAAGCAAAATGTTTACAGAGTATATCGCATTCGATGAAAGCGCGAAATGCGTTAATTTTTTGTTCAGCCACTTGGCGTGTTTGAGGCTGATTGACTGCCAATCGAATGCTTGTTAGACCAGCGAGGCATTAAGAAGGGGTGTTAAGGGGGGAGGGGTTGTAAAAAAAAAAGAGGGAACAGTGAGATAGTTGCCTGTCTGATTGAGCAGGTGCGCCAAAGTTGGTCGAAAAGCCATTTAACCATTTAGTACGTGCTTAGCCATGAGCCATGAGCCATGATCAGCAGCTTGACGTGGCTAGTAGTGTCTCTACCAATAGTTAACTAAAGCTGCTAATCAGCGTGTTGTCTGACTGATTGAATTGACCAAGATCAACACTCAGACAGCGACTGCGACTCCGACTGCGACTCCGACAGCGACTCCGACAGCGACTCCGACACTCGGGACTTCAACGCTGTGTGTGTAAAGTGTAAAGTGGCAATCTTTAAGTTTCTTACAGTTTTCGCTTGATTGGATAAATGAATGATTATAAAAACAAACTTTTAGTTAGTCGAAGTTGCACAGCACTTAACACTTCCTCAAGCCGCCCCACGCACCCCTCTGTCTAGTCTTTAGCACGCCTCAATCAAAGCAGCGTTGGGGCCAATTATGTGGAATGAGGTGCTAATTTATGGATTTGAAACGTATTTCTCTCTCTCTCTCTCGCAATGAGCAATCTATAATTTACACTGTTGTTGTTTTTGTTTTTTAGCTGATTGTTGCCTAACGGTATTTACTCATTCTTTGTTTGTATGTGTGTGTGTGTGTGTTTACTTAACATTATAGGCATTCCGTTCGATGATCAAGTTAGAAAAATTGATGGCAACCATGCAATTTTTAACAGGTTTTTTTGATTTCACAATTGATTTCAAAGCTGTGTTCTTAAATTTGAGATTAAGAAATTGAGATTAAGTTGAATCATTGCACAATTTTATAAGGAAATATCTTTACTTTCGTTGTTTGACGTAAAAAGTATAAATTGGCACAATTGATGTAAGAACTTTTTTCGTTATAAAAAAAATGCATTTGAATTTTTTTATGAATTTAAAATGTTTATTGATTTTTTTTATGAATGAATATCAACGACAACTTTTTCGTTATGAAATAAATGCAAATAAAATATTTAAAAAATATTTAAAATACTTCTTATGAATTAAAAATGTTTATTGATTTTTTTTAACCAAAAACAAAAATAATTTATGAATAAAAGTCAACGAAATGACTTTTAAATGCTTGATTATTCTACGGAACATTTTTAAAGCCTCTTGTTTAAAAAACCTTTCCGCTTAACAATTTAACAGTTATAAAAAAAAATTACTGGAATATTTCATGTATACATTAAATTGTTAATGGAATTATTGCTCTATGTTTGGAGCCATATAATTATTATATTATACAAATTTGTTGTAATTTTCTCACATTATCTGCTTGTTATTCAATTATTTGTCAAGCTATTGTTCAATTACAATGTTTATAATTTGTTATGACTGCTTTCACAATGTAGAATCAGAAAGCGTTCATAGATCGCATTTACTATCGCGTAAAAACTTATTTAAAGCAAGTAAGCAAGTAAAAATTCAAATAAGTTGATTTTAGTCATGCAAACGGTTTACATTCTAATGCGCATTATAACAGTTTCCTTTTCCAATACTTTATTGTATTAAGTTTAAACTATATCAATATATGAAAGTAAAGATTAGAAAGCTTTTCATTCTACACAAGTTATATACGAGTTGGTAACAATTGAATTTTGATTAATCATAAAATAGTAAAGTTTATTTGAACATAATCCACTTATTTATCTTAACCAAAATCGACATTTTCATTTGATAGCATGAATATTAACAATTGATATTGAATATGCTCGATCCCCCACCCAACCCTACTCCACACGACTTCTTTAAAACCGATGCAACAAATCAAAGATTGGGTCACCAAAAAAAAACACTAATTGTCTCCATTTCGAAGTGTGGTGTCACCAATAGGCACAGTGGGAGAGAGGAGACAGAGGAGAGAGAGAGAGAGAAAGGAGAGTGAGGAGAGTGTAAGATAGAGAGAGAGAGAGAGAGGGGGGTTTTTCTTTTCTTAATTTATGGCCAATGACAGCGCATTGGTTGAAATGAAAAATTGATTACCTTAATCAGGCTACACAATCGTTGACCGATCTACACACACACACACACACACTCGTACACACTCGTACAGAGACAAGAAATTTTGATCTCTTCTTATATGTATTGTACATAAGTGAGAAAGCATGTAGAACCTTTTCGTCAGAGATGGGGCATCTCTTCGGTGCTTTGTATCTATGTATCTTTGTATCTTTATGTAGTTTCGCTTGCAGCGGCATTATTTTTGATTGAAGAAGGCGTGTGTTTGCCCCTAAAATCCAATCTGGAATCCAATCCTCAATCAGTTGGTGTAGCTGTAGCTAATTATTTATTTTAAGCTGAATAGATATAGATACAATTTTTGGTTGGTTTCATTTCATGGAAACACGCTTATTTATGCGATACAAACATACATACATACATACATATACATATATATACGCTGTTTAGCTTTGTTATTAAAATGTTATTGGATTTCTCTCGCTTTCCAGCTGAGAGCTCAAACCCAAACGGAGAGAAAGACGATCATTAAGGCACTTTTAATGTTAACTTTATATGAAAAGAAGAATCAGAAGAAGCAGAAGAAGCAGAAGAAGAAGATGAAGGGTGTCATGATAAATGAGTTTTCACATTTTCTCTGTTCTCTGTGTTCTCAGTTTTTGAATTGAGTTCAGTTCATAAATTAGTTTTAGTTTTTCTTCGTTTGAATTGAAAATGGCTGCCACGTTTGAAGTTTAGCCGTGTTGCAAAGTAATTTTTGAAGGTTTTTTTTTTTTATTGTTTAATATTATTTTAAGTTGTTTCAAGGATAATTGGTTTTGCCACCCAAGCAACTGACTTTGCTGCTGGTCGTGTGACTCCTTTATTAACTTGGCCTTCAACATTAATTGGCTCAAATGGTTCAAAGTTTTAAGCAAGAACGCTTCAAGCATGTCAAGGACAAATCCCAAAAGTCATTTACAGCTGCTGTTGCCTCTCCGTCAATGTTGCAGCTTCTGTGACCAACCACACAATTATTTACAAGCAACACAACAAAAGGCACAACAAAAGTGGCAAAAGGCCGAGAGTTGCCACCACCTGTGGCGCTGTTGCAAATTGCTGCCAAATCGTTGCACTTGCTGTGCGTTAGAATCCTTCTCAGTCTCTTTTAGCCTTGTCTATTACCTACTTCTTCTTCTTCTTCATCTTCTTCTGCTTGTGTTTTTTTTCGGCTTGCTTTCATGCTTTGCGGTTTAATCGAGTTAACAGATTTGTGCAGATTTGTGCTGTTATCCTTTGGAAATCGACTTGGCCTGTTTGCAAACAAACAAGCAAAAAACAATCGGTTTAAGTTTTTATTGGATTAGGCCAAACAAAAGTGTGTTAAGACCTTGTTCTTCTTCTTCTTCTTCTTCTCCTTCTTATGGCTTATGCAATCTGTGTGCAAATCTCGTTTGCTGCGTTCAAATTTTCCTGGAAAATTATTTAGCCTAAACATAAGACTTAGGACACGAACTTAACAAGATTCAATTATTTAAAAGACTTAGGACACGAACTGGATATTTTTGTGTATTTTCGGTTTTGATATTATTTTCAGTCAGTTAATTGAAATAATAACTTAATAAAAGCATTTGCTTACTTTACGCAGAAAATTAAATTTTAACATTAAGTGAAAATTAAAAAAATATCTTAGTTAATTTTTAAACTAACACTTTCACAATTTTAAAAACAAACTTTCAGTTTTAACAAAGCAAGAAGAAAAATAAAAACAACTTAACGAATGCTTTTAAAGTCATAAAGTAAGATATTAACAAAATCCGTTTGGCATTTGTTGCCAATTAGCAACTTTAACGAGCCAAAGCTAACGAAAAAAAATATCTAAAAGCAGCTAAAAACAGCTAAAAAAGAAATAGCTCGCGTAGGCAAATTGACAAATTAGCTGAGAAAAGCAATTTTGTTAAAATTACAACCGCAAATTAAAGCCATAAAACTCGAGTTTTTTCAACAACAAAAACAACTGCAACGTTAATTTAAGAAAAAAAATCAAAAACAACAACAACAATAAATAACATATTAAAGATTTGTTAATTGATCGAAAAACACGTTGCGTTGTTGTATTTTTTTTTTTTTTTTTTTGGCCAACACGCATGCAAATTTGTATTAATGCCCCAAAGTGATGAAGTCATAAAATTATAAATGACTTTCAGTTTATTTCTACACACACACACACATACACATACATACACCCGTATATATATATATATATATATATATTTAGATTTTTTTTATAACTTTTCTGATTTGTTTTTTATATACTCGTAAAACGAAATTCAACTTTAAAAATGGTTTTCAATGCTCTACCGAAATAATTGAATAACTATCTTTGGCGAATCGAGAAACTTGTTTTCCCCTTTCCTGCTCTTCCTTGCTCTCACTCTTCTTGTGTGTGTCTTGTCGCTTCTACTTTTTGGCTGGCAAATAAAGTAGTCAAACTTATAATCAACAAGTTCATTAACATTTAACCCTAAACGCATCCAAATGAACATCGCCGATGATCAACAAATGTATTTTAACAAAATTTTCATAATTATTTTTAAAGCCCAAAGCGCTAAAACCGTATGAGATTAAGCAGGTAGCAGGGCTATAGGGAGGTGCTTAAAAGCTTTACGAAGCAAATTAAGTTTTGATTAAAATTCAGTGAAAATCATATAAATAATCTAAGTAAGCCGTTTTTAAACATATTCAACTTTTCTTAACTATCACCATTTTAAACTCAAAAACTCTTAAAGCTTAAATAAAAATATATCTCGTTACTTTGTTTGTCAGTTTAAGAACAGTTATTAAGAGAGAGAGAGAGAGAGAGAGGGGGGGAGGAAGGGAGTTGGTGGCATAATAATAATGCTTATATTTATGCTTTGGTGTTTGTGTTAATGTGAATTTATGTGTGTGTGTGTGTGTTAGTGTTGTTCTTTTAGTGATGCTGAGAAATAATCATTAATAACTTTTTCGAAACCAACTATTGGCACTCAGCACAAGTCCAAAGCACGGCTAAGCGCGTTTCTTCTTCGCTTCTTACACACACACACACACACACAGAGAGAGACACTCAGGCACGCAGAAAGAAACCGTTTAGCATCGTTGACCGCCAGAGGGCGCCGTGTGTCAGAAATATGTTTAGATGTTAGTTATGTTTGAAGAAAATTGCATAAAGCATGAGAAATGCAGGCACTAATTATAAAAGTGGAAAAAAAATTAAGTTGTAGCCGCAATTAAGCTGCAAATACCCGCATATATACGTATTGAAACGAATTTTTCTATTTCAATTTAAGCAAGCCCAAAGCAAAAAGCAATTAAAACGGATCGCAAATCATTAGAGAAAAAGCTAGAAAAACTCACAAAAACAGTAGCCAAAAAAGAAAGAGAGAGGGAGAGCAAGCTCATTAGCAGCTGGCAATGCCGTAAGCTTATCGTTTCCCTTTACTTTTTTTTGTTGTTTTTTTCTCAAGCAACATAAACAAAAATCAAGCAAAATATGTCGAGCACATGTGTGTGTGTGTGTAATCAAAAACAAGTTAAAAACTTTAATTAACGCATTTTTACGGAACTGTCTGTCGGCAGCGGTTTAACCCTTTTATTTTTTGTGGCCACCAAATGCACAAAGCAAACATGACAACAGTAATAATTGAAAATCATGGCAATAAAAGCGTAACGAACCAAACCATAAGGGGGAGGAAGGGAGGGTGGTTGGGTGTTGGGGTGTGTGTACTTAATGCGAAGGGAAAAATCAACAGCTGCTTTTATTGCCCAGCTGAGCTGAGAGCTGAGAGCCGACGGCAAGCAGAAGCAGCAGCAGCAGCCATTGTTATAAATAGTGAGAGCGCGTAAGTGTACAGTGTGCAAGAGCGAGACAGCTAGCTGTGTTCGAATTGATGTTTCGTGGTTGTTGTTGTTGTTGTTCTCTTTTTCGATATTCCAGTGGGCGCGCGTAATGGCTGACTGCCGAACCGAACCGAATTGGACTGGAAGGTGAGTTTGGGTGTCGTTGTTCGAAACGGTTAACTCCGAAACGGTTATTGTCAGCTGCTTATCGCTTTTTAATTAATTTGACAACAGTAAAAAATTGTTCAAATATGTATTATTTATTTATTTGACATTTAATTTAAACAAATAGATGCGCATAAAAATGACATAAATTTTGTTGCTTTATCAATAGAAACGGGTTAAAAAACACCAAATAAAAAATGTATCTTGATATGGATATTGAGTGCTATTGTTTGGGCGTTCTTGTTGCTCATTGATTATGTCGTTTGATGCATATTTTAATGCAAACTAAAACAGGAAATCATCGAATTCAATCGAATCGGGCGTATTTCGAATAAATCAATGATAAACCTACACTAAAAATATTTGAACAATAAAATTCCTTATAATAATGGGAATTCATTAGCAACATTTGCAACATTTTGTGAGCGACTTTTGATTAATGTGCCATATCTTATATAGGGAAGATCTACACATGTTTCACATTTACCTTAGATGTGACTTTTGATTAGAGCTTAACTGTTGTTGTTGTTGTTGGGTATTGATCAATGCCAAATGTTGTGATTTTTAACACTTTTGCTAATGGTTAACGCTTGGCTGGAAAGTGTGGGTCAATAAAATTGATATTTAATACCGCATACAAAATGGTTTATTGATATGAATTAAAAATCAATTAAATATCAATCAAATCGCGGCTCATTGCAACAATTAATTGTGATTGAAAAACAAATTAAAAGTCACAAACAAAATCAAATATTTATTGCGTAAATATTGTATCTAATTAATGCTCTCTCTCTCGCACTCTCGCATTGATTGTTGATCATTTTCTTGTGGGGTGTCGATAAAGTTGTAGGCCCCGAAACAAAAAAAAAAACAGATTGAAACGTTGCGGCCAAAAACAAAATCAACACAACTAAATGCTCAAATGAACAAGATGAGCAGCAGTCAGTCAGTGAGGGGTAGAGTGGTTGGTGGGGGGGGGGGGGGTATTGGGTATCACTCAACCGTTTCGGCAGAGACAGAGACAGGGAAACAGCGAGCGCGTCTACGTTTGATAAATCAACTAACAAAACCAACAAAATTCAGCCATTTTCCCCCGCATGCGCATATGTGTGCAAGCGAGCCAGCTATACATGCCACGCGGCAGCCTGGCAACGCCCCACTAAAACAACACAGAGAGAGAGAGAGAGAGAGAGAGAGAGAGAGCGCGCGCAGCGACGCAGACGCAGACGCAGACAGCGACACAGTTGTCAACCGCATGACAGCTCCCAATAATAAAGTCATATCGAGCACTAACAAGCTCCAAACCAACGTGTTTGTGTGAGTGGAGTGTGGTAGGCGGCAAGAGCAGGCTAGCAAATGAGCGAGCATGTTTGCTTCAAACCGGTTGGCAGTGTTGGTGTGCGCGCTCTTGTTGTACGTGTGTGTGTGTGTGTGTGTGTGTGTGTGCTGACTGGAAAACATTGTCTCACTGTCAGATTACAGGTGACAACGAGTTGAGTGTCACAACGAAAATGTTTGCGCACAGCATATTGAGAGAGAGTGAGAGCGGCAGCAGAGAGAGTGAGCTCTGCCAATCGATCAGTTCCAAGCAAAGTTTTTCGAAGTCTTCGCATCACTGTCACAATTGAGAGACACAACAATCGCAACCACCGCAACGCCGCTCTCTGTTGCTTGCTCGCTTGCACGCAACTCACACACACACACAGAACACAGACACAGCAATGCGTCGTCGTCACAACTATCTCGCTCTTTTGCTGACAGTTCAATCGGTTGGCTGTGTGAGCTGGCTTCTTCTGCTGGCTTCGTCGCAGCGACGGCCAACTGTGATTAGTTAATTTAGTCGTTGAGCTCGCATGGAACAGACGTGCGCGTCGCAGTTGTCGCAGCAAACAGCAAACAGCAAACAAGAAACAAGAAAGAAAGCAAAAAAACACGAGAACGAACGAAACGCAAATCATATTATTAATATATATTACAAGTGAATTTTTCAAGTGAAGTGCAGCAAAGAGAACAAGTTAATAAACATATTCAAAATAATCCGAAACCAAAAATAAGAACAAGTAGAAGAAGAAGAAGTGATAACAACAAATGGCACTTGAGGATCGCTGCAGTCCACAAACAGCGTCCAGTCCACCACAGCAACAACAACAGCAGCAACAACAACAACAACAACTCCATCTACTCCATTCGTTAAGCGCTTTAGATATGAGCTTGCAACCGGGCAATGTGGCAACAGCCGCATCGCTGTATCAGCAACAACAGTTGCAACATCTTCATCAGCTGCAACAGTTGCAGCAATTGCATCAACAACAACTCGCCGCTGCCTCCGCTGGCGTCTTTCATCATCCGGCAACCAATTTTGATGCTGCCGCCCTGCATGCCGCTGCACTGCAGCAAAGATTGAGTGTGTGTGGCGGTGGGGGTTCACCGGGTGCCCATTCGACGGGCGCCTGCTCCACACCTGCCTCAACTTTGACCATCAAGGAGGAGGAGAACGATTCCATATTGGGCGATAGCTTTCACAATCAGACCGCCAATACGACCGCCACCGAGGAGTATGAGGGGGAGGAGGATGAGGAGGATGATGATATTGATGTGGATGATACGGCATCGGCCCGTCTCCCGCCACCGGCTCATCAGCAATCGAAGCAATCGAAGCCATCGTTGGCCTTCTCCATATCGAATATCCTAAGCGATCGTTTTGGAGACGCCGCCTCGAAGCAGCTGCAGACCAAACAAGGTGAAAATATTTCGTCAAGCTCGAGCGGATCCACGGCTGCAGCTGCAGCAGCAGCTGCCTCATTCATCTTTCGACCCTTTGAGGCAAGTCGCGCCGCGGCCGCCACACCCTCCGCCTTTACACGTGTGGATCTCTTGGAGTTTAGCCGGCAACAGCAACAGGCAGCCGCGGCAGCTGCCACCGCAGCGATGATGCTGGAGCGTGCGAATCTCTTGAACTGTTTCAATCCCGCTGCCTATCCGCGCATCCACGAAGAGCTCGTCCAGAGCCGCTTGAGACGCAGTGCAGCCGGCAACAATCCGAACAATTCGAATAATCTCAATCCCAATGCAGTACTCCCACCCACAACCACATCCAAGTTGGATTCGTTGGGCATGGAGAAGTCGGCTTTGGGTTCGCTGTGCAAAACCGTTTCACAGATTGGACAAGCAACATCGACGTCGACGTCGACACCAGTTGGAGCTGCATCTTCGTCGAGCAGCATGCAAGCTTGCCACTTGGCGAGTCCACCACCTGCCTCGAATGCATCTACAATCAGCAGCAGTTCCTCATCCTGCACAGCGACGAGCAGCAGCAGTGGCAGTGGCAGTTGCAGCAGTGGCGCCTCCACATCCGGTTGCTCCTCAACAGCCAGTTCATTGAACTCCTCGCCCAGCAGCCGTTTAGCTTCGAATGGCAATGCCAATGCCGCAAACAGTCCCCAACCCATACCACCACCCTCGGCCGTTAGTCGAGACTCGGGCATGGAATCCTCGGATGATACACGCTCCGAGACGGGCTCCACAACGACCGACGGTGGCAAGAATGAGATGTGGCCAGCGTGGGTTTATTGCACCCGCTACAGCGATCGTCCCAGCTCAGGTGAGATTTCATATGATTTGGAGAAGTTTAGTATTCAACTACGTTCTTTAAGGTTAAGGTGATAGCAGTCAGTCAGTGAATCAGTTCAAAGCGTATCTAATGGGTTGTAACGGACCCTTTATAGTTTTTACCATACGAAGTTTTATCTATCAATTATTCATAACCTTAACTTAACAATTTCTTTCTAATAGTCGCACATGATATTATTTTGTATCAATGCGGGACCACCCCCAATGCCAAGCGGCAGCCTTTCATATTATATAGAGAAGTATATATATATATATTTAGTGCCACGTCTGTTTTTTTCGTTGTCGAAGGACATTGCAACAATTACACGTTGAGACAAATGAGACCCAATCCAGTTGAGAGAGAAAAAGGCTCAATTCAATTGTCAAATGTCGGCCTGCCTTTTGACTTTCCTGCAAGTGTGTGTTTGTGTGTGTGTGTGTGTGAGGGTGTGAGGGAGAGCGTGCGTGAGCCTTCCGCTTTGGGCCGCACGCAGCGCGCTGTCTTTGAAATCGAGACTGACGACACTTTGTTCATGTGACAACATGTAGCGCAAAAGGCGAACGCGCTTTGACTATCAACGACAACAGTAACGCGAAGTAGAGAAAAGAGATCGAAGGTCACAGGTCACGATTCAAAAAGATATATATATATATATACATATATTTTCGAACACTAAAACTCGCTGACGATTGACATTGTTAGCCGATGTGAAAGTGCCCATTAAAAAAGAAAAAAATACAAAACTAGAAGCAGTTGAGAAAAAGTAGGAAAAATCTATTTTTCCTTTCATGCTGTGTGTGTACGAGTGTGTGTGTGTGTGTGTGTGTGTGTTTTGGGTGTTATTGCTGTGATGCGTTAATTGACAAGTTAAGTGCTTTTTTATGACTCGAAATAGGTTTTTAATTTGGTGTCGATGGAATCGAAAACTCGAATCCGAACCAAACCGAACCGAATAACCAACAAAACCGAACAAACGAACGAACAAACGAACAAGGCGTTGAAAGCCGTCAAGATTAATCAAAATAATCAAAGCAGTCGTGCAATTAAATTAGAAAAAACTTGAACAAACTAAAGCATTTAACTCCAGCAATTCTTAACTGGCAATTAAGTCTAAGGAGTAGAGAAAATCTATTTTGCCAATTTAGCTTTTAGTTTAAGCAGCTGTTATTGAGACATTTTGACTTTTGGCTCAAAAAAAAACGTTCAAACGTTCATCATGTTAATTAAATAAAAAGTCGCAACTCCCTTTTCCAACTCCTTCCGTTTCGTTTCGTTTCGTTAGTTAGACACAAAATTTGACAGCTGACAAATTGGGCACGTTGCATGCCACAATATGTTATATGTGTTTTTTCTTTCGTCTACACATATGCTAATTAAATCATTAACATCATTAATTATAACTATGTTTGGTCTGTGTGTTTGTGTTTGTGTGGGAATACCTTAACTTGAAATTTAACTTTAACTTTAACTAACTTTCTTTTGCTTTCGCATTTGCTTTGCTTTGTTGCAGGACCCCGCTATCGTCGCCCCAAACAACCAAAGGACAAGACCAATGATGAGAAGCGACCACGCACAGCATTCTCCAGCGAACAATTGGCACGCCTCAAGGTAAGCATCTTGAATTTACAACAACTTTGCAACCAACCCTTAAATAACAAAAAAAAACAGATATTCTTGTGACTGAGTAAATTTCCTAAGCGAAAGACATTTTTTCTATAATTGTATGGAAAATATGAAAAAACAAAAACAATCTATTTTTATATATAGAAAAAGTATGAAAAATCACTTAAAAAATTAAGATATAAATTAGTTGCTTAAAAAATTAAACGAATATTTTTTAATAGTATCGAAAATATTCAAAAAAATAAACCTATTTTTGCATAGAAAAAGTATGAAAAATCATGTAAAAAATTAAATTTAATGCTTAAAAAAATATTCCTTAATTAAGGCAAATAATTTTTCTATTTAAAAGCATGGAAAATAGTTACAACAAAAATATTTTTTTGTATACAAAAAAATGAAGATACAAATTTATTGCTCAACAAAATTCTTCTAATCAAACAAATATTCAAGAAAAAAGCGAACTTGGGTTAAGAAACAATTTACAAAAATCACAAAATTAAATCTAGGGCATACTTTATCACACAACACAACGTAATAAACAAAAAAACAACAACAACAACATACACACAGACACACACGAATAGCACACACGCAATTCGTTAGCTGTTGTTGTGTCATATTTAAAGGCAAAATATTTACACACTTTAAGGTGTACGCCCCGCTGTGAAATGCATTCAACTAGCATCCTGGCGACCAGGCGACATTCACATACAGTGTGTGTACAGTGTGTCCTCGACTTAACCAATTAGACATGCTCATATTTCACTCACATTGCCAGACAGTCCATGCTCAGTCTTTCAACTTAACCGCAAATAATTGATTTGCCTCACAAAATCCTAGCTAGATCTTAGACCTGAAACTTAGACGGAGACGGAGACCCTTTTATTGCACACCAACTGATTGTTTTCTCTCTCTTTCTCTTTCTTTGTCTGTGTTTGCAGCGTGAATTCAATGAGAATCGTTACCTTACGGAAAGACGTCGCCAGCAGCTGAGCGGAGAGCTGGGCTTGAATGAGGCACAGATCAAGATCTGGTTCCAGAACAAACGGGCAAAAATCAAAAAATCAACCGGCTCCAAAAATCCCCTCGCACTCCAACTGATGGCTCAGGGTTTATACAATCATACAACGGTGCCGTTGACCAAAGAAGAGGAGGAACTGGAGATGCGTATGAATGGCCAGATACCATAAAGTTTCCATCTCCTCCTCCAACCAACCGGCTGGTCCTTAAACTGTGCAATAAAACCAATGTGAATCAAAGCGAGAGAGACAGAGAGAGAGGGAGAGAGAAATATTTGTGCGGCGTACAAAAAGTGTTCATGTGATATAATTGTAAAATACATCTATCTAAAAACTAAACAATCTATCATTCTTTAAGCTTCAAAGTTCTTTATTCTAACAAAGAATATTTATTTCGAAACAAAAATCCCTTTTGCATATATATATATATATATATATATATATATATATATATATAAAGTATTATTCGAGGGCTAGAAAAAACACTAAATCTTCTTCTTGGAAAAAGCACTCTAAAAGTTAAACAAAAATATATATTCAATCCTATCTATATACTTATTTCTTAAAAACAAAAACAACACAAAAACAAAACAAATTTATGTATAATTCAATATTAATGCTTAACATGTTATATAAGTAATTGTAAAAAAAAAATGTTCTTTAGCTTAATTTATAGTTTAAACAAAAAAAAAACACTTTAAAGAAGTATTTCTAGATTTTAAGCGGCAAAAAAACGAAAATGTTATGGATGAAAAATGCTTAGGAAGAAAACACAAAAAGATATATCAATACAAGAAATTTGAATGCACCCCAAAATAAAACACAAAAGCAATTTATTGAATTCCGTGTGCTAAAACAAAATCAAAAAAAAACAAAAAATGATTTAAAATAAACAAAAAAATATATCAAAAAATTAAATGAAGCGTTTTTAAAATTGATTGCGCAAGATAAGTGGAACTGATATATTGACAGGCGTGTCAAAACAAAGACTTGAATCATTTTTTTAAGAGCATTTCGCTCGACTTTCAGAAATAAACCAAACAATGTTTGGGGTTAAGTAAACTTTTTTTTTTTGGCTTGAGGTTAAGTTAATAAAGCAAATACTTTAATGAATTTTAGTAGTTCCAGTTCGTTCAGTTCGTTCCGAATCGTACACAAACTTATGAAGCAACTAAATAAACAAACGGGAAAACAGATTTGTAAGTTCTTGAATCGAATTTATTCTTACAACTTTATAACCTGCTTCATCTCTTACCAACTTTACGAAATCAAACCCGAATGCTTATTGCTCATAACTTATTTAACTTAGTTGACAAATAACAGCTTTATTTAATCGAGAACCTTTTGGTTTTAGTAATATTAAACGAGTAGAAAATTAATTTGATACTCGTTTTTGGACATGTTTTGACAGCCAAATGTTTGCATTATGAAAATGTAACAAACATACTTAGATCAGATTCAGGTTAAATAGGCTATATAGCATCGCAAGAACAACAACAACTCTAACCAACTGGCGCCATCAACTTCTTCTATTCAATGACATATTCCCCTTTAGCCAATCTCCATGTGACATACATATATATATGGATTTCGGATTCACATCAAAGGCCAAAACGTTGGCGTCGCCGTCGCAACTTTAAATCATGTAAACTTGTCACCAGTCTGAGCAAGGCGTTAAGGGGGGGATGCTGATGCTGATTCGCTAATTGCACAATCACAACAAACACGCACACACACACGTACGTATGTCGTTTAGGATGAGTAAAGCACAATAAGAATGATGTGGGGAATGGTAATGGGTAAGGGTAAGGGTAAAGGGGTTTTGGGTTGAGTGACGGCAACAGCGATTCGATTCGATTTGGATGTGCAAAAGCCATTTAATTAAAAATCTGCATATAAACAAATATTGTGACAAGACAACAACAAACACCATCAAATGAAAACTAACAACAACAGCAACATCAAATGATTTATTAGCACAGATTTTTGTTTTGGCTCGCGTTAATTTGCTGCAAAAATGCATAAGACAGACACAGAATGCTGCCGTTGTAGGAGTATTAAGAGTAGCGAAGAGGAAGAGGAGAGGGTAAGGTAGTTGGAACGCCTGCGGGGGGAGGGAGGGAGGAGGGATTAGCTTGGATCGGCAGCTGACATTTAGTGGCAAGCGTTGATGGTTGAGCAATAAGAAAAAAAATTGTTGAACGAGTTCGCGGCGCACATAAAATGAATTAATGCCAAACGCTAATTGCGGGCCAAATGAAAGAAATACGATTATGTGTGTGAATAGCTAGTACCCCCACCCCCCCCCCCCCCACTCATCCATAGCCGCCCAGATTTAATCAGGCGTATTATATAGAGGCGCAAAATCCATTTGTGCACGTAATGAACCAATTAGCCAATTGCATTTGCTTGTGCGTGAAAGATGAACGAGTTGTGGAACTGGTTCGCAAACCTATTAGCGGATCTGATGTACAGAAATGCCAAGTGATTCGAATACCTCGAGTAAACCCAACAAATTCAAATCTATATTTTCTATTTTATTTGAATCAAAAACTTTAACTAACTCGTTAGACAACCAGTTAAATCAATTTAAACATCAGTTGATTATAAGTTTTACATCATGCATAATTTCATCACATCTAATTAGCTAAAATTGCCAGATGACACAGTTAATTTCGTATGCCGCTCGTTTGGGGGAATAAGCAAAGGAATTTCAATAGCGCATACAATGTAGACGAAGACGAAGAGGATCTTGGCTATTAAAAATCCGGCCAAATAAAAAAGAAAAGATTTGTTTCCCCATATGTGAATACTTCTGGATGCCACATAAGTCACACAGTACCCCCGCCACTCCCCTTGCTTGCTGTGTGGGCGCTATCCTCCCTATTCGCCCCCTCCTCCTGCTCCTCTTTCGGGCTGCTTCACATGTGTGTGATTTATGCGGCACACAGATATATATATAGAGAGAAAGCAGAAATCTGGTGGCAGGCAGCTTCCCTCTTTGATATTGCCACGTGGCAGTCTCTACTCCCCCCCCCCCCCCGCCCACTTCCATCCCTTTTTGCTAATTGCGTTTTGGTTGCCTCCCGCCCCTCCCCTAAAACGACAACGACAAACTTCGAGAGGCGGCATTTTACAGTTTGTCGTATTAATTGCTGGTCACAAAAGGCACAAAAGTCACAAAGTCTTTGGATCATGCAAGTGTACACACAAAGAAAATGGGGGCTTTAATTGGAAAATTGCAATTTTTTGAGTATTAGATAGAATAACAAAGTTTTAATTCATATAATATAATATATATATATATATATATTGTATAGTTAAAATATTTTTTTAAAAAATTATTTTATTGAAATATTTAAACTATAATATACTATACAAAAATATTTTATTAAAATATTTAAACTATACAATTATCAAAAAAAAAAGCAACTTATGAGATATTTCAAATTAAATTTTGTTTAAGTTTTGTAGTTTTCGGGAGAAAATATGTATATATATATATATTTTATATACATTAAAATATTTCAACTTTACAATTATGCAAAAGAAAAAGCTTAAAAGATATTAAATTTAATGCTGTTTAAGTTTTCTAGAATTTAAAATTCAATTTCAACTTTAATTATATAATAAATATATAAAAAAAATAATCATAGATATAAGTTATCTAAAAATCTTTTTAATATTTGTACATATGAAAGATTTTTCTAGATTTTTGTGCTTTCGAATTATCAAAATATGTCTTGAAAAGAATTTTTTCAAAAGATTTCTGTTTATTGTTTTTTGCTTTGTAAACTTTAGTTTATACTTTTTGCTAATGAAACTTGAATTTATCAATTTCCAATTAAAACTTTATATTTGGTTTTACACATTTTTTTTTTTGAGTGCATGTCTAATACAGTATAAAACGAAATTTTGGTACTTGGTTCTTGTTGCGGCATCTTTTGCATGTTGTAGATTTATTTTGCCACGTAATGGGCAATTGGTGGCTGCCACTTGTTTCCGCTTCGCTTTATCAATTGATTTACGATGCGATAATAAAATGCGACACTCTTCCCCTCTACAACCCGTCTCCTACCCACATCACATCATATTAAAAATTGTGTTTTGTTGTTGTTTTTCTCTTAATGTGTCTGATGTGCGCCATTTGTGCATTTATAGTTAATAGTTAACAGAGTGTTGCAGCAGTTGCAAGCAGTTGCAAGTGTTGCCAGTGTTGCAGCATTTCATAATCGTTTTGTTGTTATTGTTGTTGTTGTTGTGTTTGCCAGAGTTCCATGAAAAGTGCACTCAATTATGGCCAACAGACAGGCGCTGAGTTGGTTTTTTTTCGGCTCTCATCTACGCGATTGTTGGAAGTTGGAAGTATCTTCAAGTGTGAGTCAAGCTGTCTCGCTCGCTCTGGCGCTTGCCGCATATCACACACTACACAAAAAAAAAACAACGAGCCTAAACAAACATTCAAATGCCAACATCGCAGCAGCAGCAGCAGCCAGCCAGCCACACTTGGCTACAATTTCAGCAGAAGTCAACGCCAACATATATACTATATATTATATATCTTCACATCATCAACATTGCCGTCAACTCGAAACGTCAATTCTGTTGAGAGAGCAGCGAGACTCTGCTTCTTCCTCTCGACTAAATCCAAACTCATATATGTATATGTATATATAATATATCCAACTTCAAATCCCATATCTAGCGGCGCTTAAATATTTGTTATTTGTGCTTGTTAACTTGTGAGTTTTCTTCGTCTTCTCGTTTTTTTGTTTGCAACTAAATAATGAGCAAGTAATTGTAATTGATTGTCTTTTGTTAACCTGAGGTACTAGTGCCTGGGTAAGGGGTTCGTTCTCTCATGATGCTAATTGGTCAAACTGCTTGCGCCTTTGTTTGACTGCACAATTTGCACCTCGTTCGTATGCGCTCCCTAAGAGCGTTTCTTTACGTACGTTCAGTTTTTCTGTCAGATTCGTTGTTGTTAGTACGACGCTAACTGCTCTCAATGCCTCGCTAATTGCGTTGGTCAACAAAGGCGCCTCGTTCGTCATTTTCGATATCAATGGAACTTTGGGTAACGTTAATTTGACATTTGTTTATCATATGCTCATAGCGCACTTAAATTGCTTCAAATGAACAAATATTAAATAAAAAAGGAAAAAAAAACTCAAAGTTGTGCTTAGTAACTTCAAATAATGTTGGATAACTTGGTTAGATAAAATTGTTAGTTAAATGTTAAGTAAATGATATATTTAATGTTTTTGCTAACCTTTGACCTCAACATGTACCCTCTTACAGTTGCATTTTGGCAGCATCGAATCTAAGTATTCATCTAAAGTTGCAAAAATGAGTAAGCTTTGTTTGAATGTTTGGTATGTGCTTTGATAGCAGTCAGTCAGTAAGTGAATAAAGAGTTATACAGTTATAAATATTATACTGTTAATAACTGACTTTAAAGTTTCTTCCCATCATAAGTTATAATACCCATAAAAAAAACTAGCAACTATTTAACTATTCCAATCATATATAAAACTATTTTATGACCTTACAAAATCACAAAACCCGCCATATTAAATATTACATACCATAAAACAGTTACAAGCTAAACATGTGAACAACATTTTTGAATACATACACGTATATATATATATAGAAATATATGTACATAAGTAATGAGGATTTGGTCAGCTGTTGGGGGGTGCCAAGTGTGGCGCCTCTGTGATATCACCGAAAAGGCGGATATTGAAACGTAATTGCCATCAAACTGAATGAAATGGAGAATTGAATTGAATTTTAACATTTGGGGGTTAGCCACACAGTCGAGTCATAAATAAATAATGTATGGAATAAATATGGCTAAATGACCGAACAAGCAAGCCAGTCAACGACAAAACTGGCTAGAAATAAAAGGTAATAAAATTAAATATGTATTTTCTCGACTTTGACTCGAACATTATTTGTTTGTGGTGGGTCTTGTACCGACTATTATTATTATGATGACATTATTAACATTATTTTGTGCTTATTAATGTTTAATGGCAACACACACACACACACACACACACACAGACATACACACATAAGTTATAAACATGGTCAACACAGTCAATTGATTTTTATGCAAATGTCATTGAGGTGTCTGTAGCTACTCACACACAGACACACACACACACACACTCGCACATGCATGCCGCACACAACGTTAAACATTTGAAGACTTTACAAAAAGTCTCGGCGACAAAACTGGAAACTCAAAACTGAAAACAAGCCGCAAACACAATTATCTATTTGAACTTTGGGTCAAGTATCTGCCAAGCTGTGAAATTAATATGCTTGTTAATGATACAAGCAAAATCATATGGCAATACAAAAATACCCTGTAGTAAAAGTGTATTTTTCAATTCATTCAATATTCTATTTAAATTTTTTCGGAAAAATATTGGAGGTTTAAAAAATACCCTGTAGTAAAAGTGTAACTTGAACTAAGAGAAAACTCAAAAAGAAGAGTAGAATTTTATAACACAATTTTCAAAAATATTTTCTTAAAACTATGAACTTCAAAAAAAGAGAAGTTACCTTATTTAATTGAATTAAAATATGTTCGGAAAAATATTGCAATAGAGTATTGTCTGTTGTTTTAAATTCTATTTGATTACAGGGTATACTCAATTGAATTTCCTGAATTTCAAAACTTTTCAGACGCATCTTTGGCTAATAAGATCAAACACACACAATTTCACAGCTCGGGTCTGGCCTGGCCATAAGGTTATTGACTTAGTGGGGCTAAAATGCATTAGTTAAAGTTGTTTGTGTGTGTGTGTGTGTGGAGCCAATCTGAGTGTCTGAATGTCTCCTGGTTTCTGGTCTTTGGACTGCCTGCCACCCAGGAGTATAGATGGCAAACTCCAATTGCAAGACAAATGATGCCAAAAAACAACAATGTTTGAGGCAGGCAGGGCAACATTCAACATACAACAACATTCAGGAGGCAACCGCCGCACAAACGAACACAACAGCTAGGGGACATTTCGTATATACCGATAATGACAATATTTCTCTTGTTATGTTTTGCCATTTGAATATGACAAACAATGAGTTTCTTCTTCTTCTTCTTCTTCTACTTCTTCCTTCGCTTCGCTTCGGGCAAAGTGAAACGGAAATTTGTCATTTATCATCAGGCGATGCATAATTTCGCATAAAAAGTTGCCAAAAACAAAAAAAAAACAAAAAAAACGTTGTGAATTTTCCCATTTGCATCGATGCTAACGATCTTTTCTCTCTTTCGTTTCCCCCCTGTCTGTCGCTCTCTCTTTTTACATACCTCAATCATATATCAAAATCGCACGTATGCATTGTGCTTTGTGGGTGGGCAACAGCTAAAAAATAAAGAAGATTTTTTAGTTTAATTAATGGTATTCCATTTCAGAAACCAAAAAAAAAACGAGCCCTAAAAATTCAGTCAGCCAGCAAAAAAAGTGACCAAAAGACAAACATTTCGCGCACTCAAATTAAATGAAAATATTTGCGCAATGAAACAAATTAGTTTTGTATTGTTTTCGAATGGTTTGCGCCAAGAAAAATGAGGTCGCAGGCTTAAACGGCTAAAGCGTTTAAGTTGTAATACGCTTGGGATAAGATTCAATGGAATAAAAGCTGTTAATAAAAACTGTAAGTTTTTGGCGTTCTTTAAGTATAAATATATCATTTTCATTTTAAGGTTAAATGGAAGTTAAGCTGATTACTTTTGACATTCTTTAGGTATACAAAATTGATTTTTTTATTTAAAACAAGTACGTAACATAAGAGAACAATTATTTTCGATACCAATTAAACAAAAATATAAAATATATTTGTCAGATAGTCATGACAAAAAGACTTAAAATGTAAAAGTATTGAAAATATTATTGCAATATTAATAAAGAAAATTTCAAAAGTATTTCATTATAAAAAAAAAGTTTTAGATGCAGAAAGTTTTCATAATCATTTGCCCCCAACTTATTTAAACAAACCTTGAACGGGTTTAAACTGTTCCTTCCAAAGATTTCTTCCTTTTTTTTACCTTCTACATCTTTTCTTCTCGTATCTTTAGCTATGAGAACCACTTCCTTTAAAGTATATTCAAAATTCGTTGCTTTTAAAATCAAAGAACTTTTCTTTATGAGTTCTCTTCATTTCTTTTGTTGTCGCAAAAACTTGTTAGTTAAATATTGAACTTGTACTTTTTTCCATTTTTAATACAACAATAAATACACAACGAAAAAACACACACACACACACACACACGAGTGTCAATTGTTAAAAGTTGCGGAGCCATAAACAAATGTGGTGCTGATTTAAAAAACAAAAACAATGCAAAAACAACCCCAAAAACCTAAACAAAAAACACTGTCCAAAAAAAAATATTTCGGAATCACAATTGGAATCCCAAAAGCAGCCCCATTTACCACCCACCCCGCCATGCCCCTCCGCACCTTTCCATTGTTTTGGGTAAAATAAACATTGTGCGCGCAAGTTGTAAAATTTCAAATTAAAAACGTGATCTCAGCGCGAATTGGAAAGTAAATTATTTGATTCTGCACTTTTTTCACCCTGCTGTTGCCCTTTACCTGTTTCACCACCACCCCCGTCTCCCTTGGCCACCTTGCGCATTCATGTTGTTGTTGCTGTTCCTTGTTTGCCAGCGAAAGTGCTGAAAGCTCAATAAAGCAAACACACAAAACAAAAACACAACAAAAACGAAAGAAAGAAAGAAAGAAAGAAGAAAAACTGCAGCGTGAACATTGGCGCAATAAAAAGGATATGAATGAAGAGGGGTGGAAGGGGGGGGGGGGGCAGGAGGAGCAGGGTTATGCTAACGCAGCAGGACGAAACAACAACAAAAAAGAAGGATGTTCGAGAAATGTGTTGAAAATTGCACGCCGCCAGTTTGGTTATCTCTCCATTCAGCCAGGAGCCCGGAGCCAAACACTTTTTTATCTGCGTTCGTGCAGCGCTTTGAGCACGAACCGGGGCCATAACTCAATGGTTGGGTTTGGGTTTGGGTTATGGGGTGGTTGCGGAAACGGAAATGCGCCACAAGCACAGCTTTAAAAGAGAGACAGAGACAGAGAGAGAGAGAGAGCAACAGCTTTTGCACCACTGTGCCATGGCGTCTCGACTCCCAACGACGACGCCTTAATTGAGGTACAAATTGAGCATTTGCACTGTGCTCCTTCTGCTCCTTCTTTTTTTGTTCGATTCGTTTTTATCCACAGCGAAAAATTACCCTACTACAAAGTGCTAGAAAAACGAAGTAGAAGAACAACAGAGCACAACAGCAGAGTGGGCGCATTAGGGCGTGGCATACGAAATTTCAAGTGAGATTTTGCCAGCGAGATTTAATGCGCATTTTGCTTGCTTCACTTTTTTTTCCTTTTATTTTTTTGTTGAGGGAACTAAAACTACAATAAATTGAAGAGTATGCAGAGAGAGAGAAAGAGCGAAGGGAAGGACGGAAGGGAGGGTAGAAATGAAGTTTATGTGTGTGTATGCGGGTAATTGCAGTTTTTTATAGCAACTAGTTTTCGAAACGGATGCGATTGATGTGATTTTTATGGCACGCAATTCACAAGTGGCAAACTTTGGAGTCAAAATTAATCGCAGTACGCTCTAAAAGTTGTCCTAACTTAAGAAGAGGGATGGAGAGGAAGGCCTTAAAAGCTAATTAAAAATTGATTTCTAGATCAAATTTTCTTTTCTTTAGATTTTAAGTTAAAGAAACAACTCGTTTTGATCATTATATCACATCTAAATTGATTTGGATTTAAGTTTTGACAGCTTTTAACATGTTATCAAGTTGACTTTTGGCATAAAGCTCAAAATGACTTAAACTGTAGCTTAGCTTGAAGAAAGTAGACGTAGATTCTACAGTTTAAGTCTTGTTTGAGTTTGTTCCAAATGCTAAATGCTTTCTTTACTTTGTCAAACATTATCAATATAATAAAGTTGATGTTATATATAAATAAATCTACATTTTAATAGAAGTATTCCACAAACTATTCAATCTACATCTTTCTTCAAGCAAAGCGCCATAAACGAATTCTCTTAAATTCTCTTTCGTTGCCTTAAAGCTACTCTCTGAACCCAAGCTCATAATAACAGCTACAATGCTAAACGCTGTTTTACTTACTTTACTGCAATTTGGCGCCGCACCAAACCGAAACGATGAAGATCTGTCGGCGGACAGGCAAGCTAAATGAAATGGGTATTGGGGAATCGGGAATGGGGAATGGGGAACGGGTACTCGGGAGACTGGGACGTAACGAGCCGCAAAACTACTGTGGCTGTTTTGTTGTTGTTAAGGTTGCCTGTGGCGCAGCGGTTGAGGATGGACGTTGCAAAGACGGCTTCGTGTGTGGTCTCCAATGTGGCAATGTCTTCTTTTAGCCCAAGCTCTTAAGCTAAGAGCAAATCGAAGAGCGACAAACTGTTAAACTGGGGAAGCTGCGAGAATTGCACTTGGGAAAATACAAATCGATAACTTATGCATAAGAATGCATGAAAGATTATGAAATGGTTCCAATTTCCATTACTAAAATTTCAATAAAAATATTATGAACCAACAAAATATGTTTAAGAAGTGAAAAAGTACCGATTTGTTATTCTTAAGAATAAATTTAGATAAGATAATTCAGAAACTCTGGATAATAAACGTTTTTTCTTACAACTGGAAAAAAGTTATTACTGAATTTTCGAGAAATTTTGTATGTTACACTTAACTCGAAAGCATTTCAAAATTTTTTTCCAAGTGTGTTAGTTAAAATACAGAGAACGGAGTTCGACTCGGCACAGTAGCTAAGATCACATAGCCAGAGCAATGGGTTTGTTGCGAATGCGATTTCGATTTGGGATCCGCCAAAGTGTCAATAATTTTAAGTGCAGTCGCATTTTTGGTCGTTCGCCTTCGCTTTTAGCTTTTGGGCTTTTGTCTTTGTGCTTTGTGCTTTGTGCTGTGATGCTCTTTTCTGTTTGTTGGAGGCGACTCTTTGCTCTTTGGTGAATCTTGTGCGCTTTGCGCTTTCGAATCGCATACATATTAATCACTCCTAATGGACTGCAATTGAATTTCAAGTAATCATCGAGTGCCTCAACTTGGGGCAAGCTTAATAGCCTCGCTGCTGCTGCTGCTGTTGCTGTTGCTGTTGTTGCGGTCTGCCACTCGCCAATGGGTTTTAAGCCAAACGCAACTTGGGTGGTCCAGATGCCATGTCTGTGGCTCTTTGTGCCTCCAACTGTGGCATGTACGACGACGAGTTGCAGACTGAAGCTGCAACTCTTTATGATCGCTGATCGTTTGTTGTTGTTCCTGTTGCTGTTGCTGTTGGTGGCTGTTGTTGGCTTTTTGCCAACAGAGGGCCAAAGGTTTCGTTTCGGGCAAAAGATGCGGAAAAGCCTTTTACACGCTACCTTGATGAGGCAGCAAAGCTGTAAAAGCGACGGACAATGTCCAATTTTGGGAAAAACTCAATTTGATGGCAATAACAAACTAACAACAACAACAACAACAATCAACCTTACCAAAAACATTTAATGACTGCAATTTTTCACAAAACTCGCAGCTAATTAAGTTTTGGAATGTGTTTTTGGTATTCCACCCGAAAAAAAAAAAATTAATTTTAAACGTTCAATTTTGAAATATTCCAAAGAAAAATTTCAAAATGTGATCAGATACAGATACAGATACTGATACCGATACACCGATAAAAGCAGATGCATATAACCAGATACAGTAGCTGTATGCTACAGTGTGTTTGGGCTCATTGAGCGCCTGATGAGCATCATTAGTTAAGCGTCGAAATTCCACATAAATCGACAATTCCATGCAACAAGGGAAACGAGACACACAGAGAGAGAGAGAGTCCGTGAGTCGCTCACCTGCACGTATATCGAACTTCTCTGGGGACACCTTCGACAATCGATCGCTGACCAGACGAAACATGTGCTGCTTTAACTGGACATCGGGAACACACACTGTCTGTCGCCGCTGTGAAAAATTTGAATCGACTGCAAAACGGTAGGCTGAAAATTTCTTTAAGGCCATGTTTTCGCATCGATCATTCAATACGGTTCTTTCTCTCTGTGTGGTTTTGTTCACATTCACATGATTCGAAAAAAGAACTCAAAATTGAATGTGTTCCAGGACAGAAGGCAAAAATGGGAGTTACTCTGTGTTTTGGGATCTTAAAAGAGTTTCAAAATGCGTATCTTATAGGACAAGATATCATAAGAAAATCTTTTGTTGGTAATCTATATCTATTTTCACACATAAACGAAATCAAATAAGCAGTAAATAGACAATCGATATTAATCGATATCATAAAAATGTTTCAAAATGCATATCTTCCAAATGGTAAATCATAATCAAAATCTCTCGCTGGTAATCGATATCTATTTCTATATATATATTTCTAGATATCTATTTCTAGATAATCGATTTTAATCGATATCATATAGCTAACATACTGAACATAAATAATTGTTATTTTTGGATATGCAATATCAAGATTATGTAATATTTGTTTAAAATATCGATTACTAGACTAGAATTATTCGGAACAAGATTTAAAAATATTCAATATAATAAATATCCATTTCCTACCTTTATTCAAAATGTTAGCTCTCAATGACTTGATTTTCATTGTATGGCTAAACAGAACTTTTCCCTTGCCTCTTATATGATACTATCCCTATATATGATACTCTTCTTAACCAATTCTAAATGCAGGGTATATGAAAATGCAACGGGAATGGACACTGGATACTGGACACTGGACACTGGATAACATGACATGTTAGTTCGCCCAGTGCTGGTAGTTGGGGGGCCTGACTAAGCTAATTGACAAGATGATTTCTAATTAGACCACCGAAAGCCAGAAGAGAGGCAAGGAACCGTGGAAGCCTGTAACCGTCAATAAGCGAAACTTCTAGTTACTAACTCTTTGCATATGGTCTGAGTTTTTTTAAAGTGTCGCGTTGAGCAAAAAACAAGAAGGCAGGCAGGCAGGCAGGCATGGGCAGAACGTCGGGCTAATTTACACGCGCAGGTGTCAGTCTGTCCGTATGTTTGTCGGAACAACGATAGCCAAGACTAGAACGGGCCAAGACTAGAACGGCAAAAGAACCGAACCGCACTGAACCGGGCCCAAGGTCTGCGCGTTGCGTCGAGTGTGGCCCCTTTTATTTATATTTATATTTCTTTCGTTTTTTGTTTTTTTTGCTGGTCTGCGTGTCCGCGTGCTGTTGGCGATAAATTATGGCTTAATTAAACTAAAAACAAAAGGAAATATTTACTTCAAACTCTATATGAGCTCTCGCTTGCTCTCTCTCTCTCACTCTCTCTCTGTGTTTTCGAGCGCAATTATAGAAAGAAGTCAGAAGAAAAGGTTCCACAAACACTCACGAATTATTCATTTCGTGCAACATATTAATCAGCGCACTCTTATCGACAATTAAATGTATGTATACCCTCGACAACGACAAACGAATGCACTTAGAAAATGTGAAAAGTGACTCGAGACTGACTCGGACTCCGACTTGGACTTCGACTTGGACTGATTGAAGCCGGGAACATTTCGTCTACTGTCAGCGATGCCAATCATCAAATGTCGTCAGCGATCGCAGATTGAGTCAATGAGTCAATGGCAGTGGACAGCCATACATCAATATAGCAGATACAACTCGGTAATTAATCTCAGTGAATGTTAAAAAAAAAAGTGTTGAAGCGCAGTTGGTTGAATGATTGGTTCAATGGATGGATGGATGGATGGATGGTTGGTCTCTGACTCTGATAGAGTTTGAGGTTAAAAGTGAGTCAACAATTTTGTTTTGGTTACTTATCAATTGAGGCGCGTTCGTAGACGATCTTTAACTAGTTTTGCCTGGCCCTACCCAAAACAACATCAACATTTGATGAGTGTTTTGTACATTGACAAATGTGTGACAACAAATCACTTTCATTGATTAAGATCACTTGAGTTACGTAAGAGCAAATTTGCAAGAGGCAATAAAAATGAAATGAAAATGAAAATGAAAATGAAAATGTACTTCTTTTTAAAGGTAATGAAATCAATTGCATTATGTAATAAGATATTTATCATTTTCTATCATTAATAATTTATTTATTTAAATTATTTTATCAACTTTTATCGACTAACAAATTATTTTAGGGAATCTGTTATGCAGTCTCTTATATTTTCTCATGGTAGATCATTGAAAAAAGGTCTGATCCCAAACAGATTTGTAGAATTGACCAGGCCTGGGAATCAAAATTTCCAAAACGCCTTCTTAATGCTTGCTTATAGCCTTAACTTAACTTTGTAGTTAATAAGATGTCGCATCAATCAGTCAGTCAGGACAAACTCTCTTAGACACAAAGATTTGATTTTTCAAAGTCGAAAAGTAATGTAAATCAAATTATGCATTATCTATTGACACAATTGTGAAATTCTTCAAAAATTCAACACATATGCCACATCACGATCCAATGCAAAAAGGAATAACAAAATATTTGAGAAAAATGTATAAAGAAAAAAAGTGCATCAAGGGTGGTCCTTGCGATCGATGTGATCTTGTTATATGTGATATGTGTCATGTGCAAACCCTTAAGCCCTAAACACACAAACAGAGTGCCACTGAAGCTTGCTCTACATTTCGTGGCAACTTGTGGTGTGGTCCCAATATACAGAGACACAATTGAGCCATCAGCATCAATGACCAAAGCGAAATCAACACTTAAAACGTTGCCGAGATCAGACACAGAGACAGAGACAGAGAGGAGGGAATGTTAAGTAAACTGCCAGCTTTGATTAACCCAAGCATAAAAGGAGTGGCCCACGATATAAGTATATATATGTATATATACTCAAGTGCCAAAACATGACAAGGCACAAGGTGGCCACAGATTTAGATTCACAGATCCTGTGCAATGCAACACTGATCACATATATATAGTATGTATATGTGTGGCCCTCGATGAAGCGCCTCCAAAGTACCAAGAATCAAGCACTCAACGGCTTAAGTGTGCGCCACAGAAAATCTTACCCACAAAAAACAAAACCAAAACCAAAAAAAAAAAGAAAGGAGCCTAAAATAAAGTATAAAATATGCCAGGTTGTTGGTGTCTCCCAAAAATGTAACAAAAACAGAAAAAAAAAAAAAGTCGCACGATCATCGACACCGAAAGGGCGACGATCGAGACGATCGGGAGAATGGAGAATCTGCGCCATCTGCAGCCTCTTAATTTGACACAAAACAAGATCAAATGTCACTCATCATAACTGTGCTGCTTCGCTCTGACAGACGGCGGGAATATGCTGTACACTTAGCAAAATAAGTGAGATTCAACGTACAAAATCCTTACAAACCGATTACATCAACTTTAAAATGAACAACTTTTCGTGAGGCAACATTTTAGATTTTCGAAATCTTAATAATAATAATAATAATAAAATTTAAAAATCTTCAGAAGTGCATACAAACATTTTGTTTTATCATATTTTTATTTTATTGTGCCTTCAAGAACTTCGTCATTTAAATATTTTTGGTTTTTCCCCAAGTGTATTATCCATCACTAAAGGACACACATGCATATGAGCACGATCTTGAGCTCTGAGCTCTGAGAGACTCTGATGATCGCCTTTTAATATGCAAGCGCGCATGCGCCGACCGACTTAAGATTGCCAACAACAACAACTGTTGTCCATCTTACAACTGCAACTGTCGCACGTTGGTAGGTCTTTGCACTTGCCCCTGAATCCCCGAAATGCAAACGAACCCTGAGGATCGTGCCTTGGGTTCTTTGTGTGTACCGTGGTTCTAATGCGCACGCTCTTAGCATAATTAATCGCTGTGAAGAAGAGACAAACCGACAAACTGACAAACCTGGAAACAGAACCTTCATAATTTTCGGTGACATTTCCTCCTTTTCAACACACAGAACAACATCACACAAAGAACGGGCCGATTTATGACTTTCAATTTGTATGTCCGACTCGCAGCGCAAGTCGATTAATTGGACCTCCACGAAAGCGGTTAGCTACTGTGCATATATTCATTCACATTTCTTTTGGAGGGGTTAAGGATCTTTTTGGGGTGCTCATTTAGAGCTCATTATAATACCGAAAGACATTGGAAATAGGGTAGAAAAGGGTATGGTTGTGTAACAGGCAGAATGAAGCATTTTTGACCTTATAAAGTCTATATATATATTGTCGATCAGTCGATATAGAGATTTCTATAAACATGAATGTTTCAATCCGACAGTTTAAGCGACTCTGAGATCTATTGACACCATAAGCCAAAGAAAGATAAAGATTTTTTAAGTTATCGATAACTTTCACTGTTTTCGATATACATATAATCGATAAAAATACATTTTATAATTTTACCTTTACCTTTTTGTTTTGATCATATGTAAAATATCTTTAAGGGATCGATGCAGAAACACATAAGATATCATTTCATCCAATAAGGAAAGTTCTTCACAAGTGAGACAAATAATGACGCATCATTTTTTCGATCTGACAACTTTTACTAAGTAGAACGAACCCTGGTTTTGAGAGTTTCATAGTTGAGCCAAGTTAACTTCTTACTTATCCAATTTATAATTACATTCAAAACGTTCGATTCTAGATAATAACTAACTAAATGACTAGCTTACTGACTAACTGTCTAGCTGACTGATTGACTCTCTCTCTCTCGCTGTTTGTTGTTGTTGCTTTTGTAAACAGATATTCCTAGGAATATTTCATGGGTGGACGGACTGCCTACAGCGACCTTGCCACTGTGCCACTGTGCCACTGTTTCTGCCTACTTTTTGCGGTGTTTGTTGTTGTTAATTGTTTGGTTATAATTTATGCAAGTAATGTTTTGATTTGTGTGTGACTCTCAGGTGCACATATAACACACGCCCACAATACGCATGCCCCTTGTGGCATGCCCCTTGTGTTCGTTACCAATCCCAGACGTAATCAATATCTTGTTTTGACACTTCCAAGCGACTTGAAGTGTGTCCAATTGATGAGTTTTGTTGTACTCGAACAATTTCGACTTCTGGGCAGGGCTGGGCAGGGCGGGGCACACATGGTTTTTAGTTTGATCAAAAAGCAATATCAAAAGGATACACACTCATACACATACTCGGCACATCTTTGACATCTGCTGGTCGTCGTCCTGGTGACAGTTTTATAACACTTTGAATTTTATTTTTATTTTTGTTGTGTTTTTTTTTCGGGGTTTTGTTACGTTACGTGTTTATTGCCAGGAACCAGCACTTGGACATGCGTGTCCAATCGCGTTAAGCGAGAAAGGCACGAATAATAATACTAACAAACAAACAAAAAAAGGGTTGCTCCGCAGAGTTGGGTTTGGTTTGGTTGGATTGGATTGGATGGGGGTGGGTGGGTTGGTTTGGGCGCATTGATACAATTAAAATTGTTGTAAATGTGGCATGAAAATGCAATTCAAGGGTTGGGCCATCGTTAGATTTTATGATGCGGCTTAACCCCATTTGCCAACACACTGACATTCCTTATTTCTAATTGAATTAAAAGACAGTTAGAACCGTTAACAGCTTTGCTGTTTACTTTTCAACTTCAAACCTAATAATCATATAATTTCGCTAACTAACTTTACACACAAAAGTATTCACATTTTGGCAGCTTCATAAACAGTGCCAACAACAACACTATTCCCCCCCAAGTCAGTCAGTTAGTTAGTTAGTTCTCGAAACGTCAGGTAAATGGCTTGTTTTGCATGTTAACAAAATACTTACGGAATGCCCCAATGCTTATGCTTATGCTTATGTAGTCATTTCGCGCTCCCTTTTCAGCTTTTCTTCATTTGTAAGTTGCTCGCGAGCCTAATTATAATTAAATAAAATATTTTCACATTTTTATTGCATCATTGAACTCACCCAAAGGTATGAGTAAGAGTATTCATTAATTCGTTGTTGGTTATTAAATGTGAAAAAGGGTTTTCTAAGATAGGTTGTTGGTTTTTTTCTATACTGAAATAAGATGAAGCTCAAAAGTTACACCACCAAAAATCGAGTATAACAATAGATCTCATAAAAGGGAAAAACGTCAAAAATTTGAAACCAGTCAAACCTTGCAATCCTTGTTAACACTTTAAAGATACAATTTTATGTGGAAATAATTATAATCCATAGTGTCAACAATTCTCACAGATCTCAAACTTTACTATAAAATCATCAAAAGTTGATATTAACTGTTGCTGAAACGAGAAACTAAAACCTTTAAGCAAGCACATTTCACATGTCAGTCAACTTCATTCAAGCATTAACAAATGCGAATATTTATTTTATGCCAATTTGCATTCTCTTCACCAACAACAACAACAACCAACACAGAGACCAAGTGGTTATTCCTGATTCGAGACAAAGGAGACAAATTTAAAGGTTTTATGACTGCTTTGAGAGCACTTACCATATGCTATATGGCTCAATAATCTGGCGAGAAGACGAGAGACTCATTTAGTCTATCATGTTATCGTATAGCATTTTAGCTCCCACGCCAAGGTGTGAGACCAAGTTGTTGTTGTTGTTTGTTTGTTTGTTGTTGTCTGCGCAGGCGTAATGAGACGATGGCAATGTCAAATACGCAGATCCCAAAAGTGCGATTGGCGGCAAACAGCAACGTGGGTGGTCGCCAATAAGCGTGTGTAGAGTATTGTTGTAGGGAGTGGAGAGTAGGAGCAGGGGAGAGTTACGACCGCACCCACACTCCCACACACACACACACACACACACACACATGCACATGCGTATAATAGTGGGATCAATGAAGGATAGAAGAGTGAAAGAGAGAGAGAGAGAGAATTTGCATGCTCGTTGTCTCTCGAAAGCTCATTAAGTGTTTCTCTCTCTCTTCCCTCCCCAGTTCAAACGAATTAGAATGTGAATGGTGTATAAATCTCTTTTTCTCCGGCTAAAGGGTGTTTTATTATTTCTTGTTGTTGTTGTATATGGAGATATACTGAAAGATACTTTCTTGCACATCGTTTGTAATGTCCGGCACTTGAGCGCATTTCGTTGTAACTTTGCCTTTCATTAATAATCACCAAGTGAAACAGAGACAGAGAGAGAGAGAGAGAGAGAGGAATTGTGTTGTTTTGGGGTCCGCTTCATAAATCTTGTGTCGCATAATTACAGTTAAAATTTATAAGCTTATCTCTTTAGCCGCAAATTTATTAGCGTGTTACAAGGCGCGCAACAAAAAGTATGGCAACCAAGGGGAGTGGGGGGGAACCACTGCAGTTCGTCAAAGTCAAACAACAACAACAGCAATAAGGAGTTGGAGTCTGAGAAGCCGCCAGCTCATTATGGCCAAGTATCGAAAAATGCGTATTTAAAACGGCGTGAAAAACAATTTGTTGCCAATTTTATGACACCTCGCGCCATGCCACAACTCATCCAACCAGACGAGCATCGTGCGGCAAGTGAACGCGACCTTTTGAAGAAGAAGACGAAGCTCAAGCTGAAGTTTGCTCTTGAGATGTAGAGTTGCCTTTCAGAGTTGCTAACAAATTCATTTTGAAGTCCGTGGCGACACTGCTAGAAAACGAAATCGATGACTTTTAAGGATTAAGATGTGCTAAAATTGATATTTAAATGTTTGAGCATTAATATTTAATTTTCGTTAACTTTTAGTTTTTATTTTGATGCTTAGAAACTTAGAGAAAAACGTTTTTACGAATATTTAAAAAGATGTCTAGTTTTTTTTTTCGAGTGTATGCTGATTCTATAGCCATAGCTGTGACTTTGTGACTGTGACTGCGACGGCGACTGTGGCCGGGCCGAAAGCGGTACTAAGTGTCAACCCCATAGATTTATGCGTATTGTCTTTTTTCGGGTTACTTGGAGCTGACATTCCGGGAAACGGCGGCAACTGCGATGGACATGAAGAGCCATGAGCCGAGCCCGGGCCAAGGCTGCTGCCAACCGACTGCCGAACATTAATCATTGGTTGTTGGTTGGTTGGCCAGCAGTTTTGCGGCAGCAGCACTCGAGGCACTCGAGGCGTTGTAATGTGGCTCAGTCTCAGCATATTTGGGGAAGGAAGGAAGGAACTCTGCGTTCTGCGTTCTGGGTGCTTTTTGGCGGGATTAATGTATGCGTATTCGCGCCAAAGGTATTTTGAATGGGGCTTTTTATGGTCACATTTATTGAATTTATAACGTAATATACTCGCGCCATGACTCATTCTTAGAGTTGTTCCCCCTAACCCCTAACCCCTACCCCTACCAGTTCCAGTTTCTGTTTGGATCTTCAGTTTTTGAGCAATAAAAAATATAATGCTTTAACAAAATACTTAACTATAAATTCAACAAAATATTACGAAACTTAAATTGACTTTTTATGAAGCTGTGTCGCGTGCCATAAAAATGCACTTAGGCAAAAAACAACAACACCCACACAACTCGATCCCATTCCCATTCCGTCTCCTTCTTCGTATCCTTCTCCAACCATTCCATGCAAACAAACTGCACTTTGTTTGACTCGCTGTGAGTCAAGTTTCGCACCAAAAAAAAAAAAAGGGCAAAAAAAACCAACAGAAAGTGTCACCAACAATGAAACTCAATACCAAAACTGTTAATCATTCACTAAAATTAAGATGTTTTTGCTGTTTATTGTTATTGGTGTTGTTCGACTGCCAAAATATTTGTAAATATTCACAGCAAGAGATGCCATAAAACTCACATTTTCAATGTATTAGTAAAAGGGTAAATGCACGCTCTCTCGTTCTCTCTGAACTTTGGGTAAAATCTAAAGCATAACTGTTAAACCGAAATGGTCGCGGATAGAGCAAATGAACCGGCAGCAACAACAAAATATTAATACTCCTATTGTAGATTTTCACTACTTGCCTGCTTTGACCGCTGTTGATTTGGAGAAATATACTTGTGGATCTCTCCAAGAATCTCTCTGAACTTTGAGTAAAATGTAAAGCATAACTGTAAACCCGAAATGGTCGCGGATAGAGCAAACGAACCGGCAGCAACAACAACATATTAATACTCCTATTGGAGATTTTCACTACTTGACTGCTTTGACCGCTGTTGATTTGGAGAAATATACTTGTGGATCTCTCCAAGAATCTCTCTGAACTTTGAGTAAAATGTAAAGCATAACTGTAAACCCGAAATGGTCGCGGATAGAGCAAATGAACCGGCAGCAACAACAACATATTAATACTCCTATTGTAGATTTTCACTACTTGCCTGCTTTGACCGCTGTTGATTTGGAGAAATATACTTGTGGATCTCTCCAAGAATCTCTCTGAACTTTGAGTAAAATGAAAAGCATAACTGTAAAAACTGTAAAAACCGACAGCAACAACAGCATATTTAACCTCAACAATAAAAGTATGAATGCACAAAAACCAATAACAACTTGCTGTACAAGTTTTGTTTCGTTTTACATCTCAACACACACGACATTATTCGGGCTCATATTTATTTAATTAAATTTACTTTTCGCGAGCGCTTCTCTATTGGAGATTTTCACGACTTGTCTGCTTTGACCGCTGTTGATTTTGAGTAATATACTTGTGGATTTCTCCAAGAATCTCTCCCGCACTTTCTTAAGCTGCTCTTTTAGCAGTTGTCTTGCACTTGTATGTGTAAGCGCATACATATAAATAGGTAATTTGCATTCACTGCAATAAAAACAAAAACAACAAAAACTTACTTGCGTGAGCAGCAATTCCGCTTATGAATGAATGTTCAACGATCTTAATGCGCAATGCGTTGAGTAAGTAATTATGTTTGTATGTGTGTGTGTATATACAGCACATTTTGATCCATTCCGATTCAACAGCATTTCCATCATAACAACATATTCAAGTATTGCTTTTTTTGGCATTTCTTGCACTGTGTATCGTGTCCTCATCCTCTTCAGCATGACAGACACTTTTAACACCTACGCGTCGGTGCACTTCAAGCTTACGAAAAAAACTGAGACAAAAAAAAGGCATTCGCCGTCGCCAAGGTGTCAATTTGTGCCGTTGGCATTGCCAACACACCTGCAAACACACACACACACGCGCACAAATGCTCTCAGAGAGATTTACCGACTGTGTTGTTGTTGCTGTTTGCGTTATTTCTTTGACGACGCTGTATGCAAATTTAATGGCTAAATTAGACAGAAAAACGTTAACGTTTTCGTTGGCCAGCAAACTATTAGGCGTGATTATATGGGCCAAGCTTTTGCTCTTGCTCTTGCCACAAGCAATAATTTGCATAATGAATTTAATGTGATTTGTACTATAATACCAGCAATTGTCGATGCCCACACCTAAAAAAAAAATCTCAGCTTGATCTTAAACTTGATCCCAATCATTAATTGAGTAATTAATGCCAACCCCCACGGCCGCCACATTAAAACATTAGCTGATAACGAGCACCATAATCATCATTACTGCGATCATTATGATCAGTTCCAGTTTCAGTTCCAGTTCTTTAGAAAACGAATAGGGTAGGGTAGGGAAGGGAAGGAAGGGGAGGAAAGACCACCTAACTTGTTAAAATATGCAAAACTAGGCAACAAAAACAACGCCATGTTTGTTGTATATTTTAAATGTTTATTAATTTATTTATTTTACTTGTGATCGGTTTTTATTTCTTTTCATATTATTTTTTTTGTGTTTTTTCTTCGAAATTTATTATACAAAAACACGCAGAGCAAACGATGTTAAAACAAAACTCGCGTGCTCCACGAGAGCGAGAGAGAGAGACAGAAAGAGAGAGAGAGGGGGACTAGAATATTTTACAACTTAATTGTTTAAGCAATTTTAAGAACTAAAACTTAAACGCTAACGCCATAAATATTAATTTTATTATTATTATAATTAGTTATAGTTATATATATAGTATTATAGCCCTATGATGGTTCTGTGGATGATGCGGATGCCGCTGCCGCTGCCTCTTGCAGTTCCTGCAACTCTTCCTCTTCGCGGGTGAGCGGCACCGTTGAGTGATTGTAGAGTCCCTGGGCCATTAGTTGAAGAGCGAGCGGATTTTTAGTTCCACTTGACTTTTTCAGCTTTGCTCGTTTGTTCTGGAACCAGATCTTGATCTGTGCCTCATTCAAGCCCAACTCTCCACTCAGCTGCTGACGTCGCTTCTCTGTCAAATATCGATTCTCATTGAACTCGTGCTGTGTTCGTAAAGTGGAGAGAAAGAGAGAGAGAGAGTAACGGGAGTTGAATGAGTGTTAGACTAAGGAATTTTTAAGTTTTACAGTTAACTGCTATACAAGTGCACTTAAAGAAAAAAAGATCAGGCATTAAATTAAAAATTAAATTAAATATAATGAAAATTATTATTCAAATAATATAAAATAATTTTAGTTAAGCTTTTTTTTTTTTTTTGCTTATTTCAAGGTGATTAAACTTTTTTGAAGTGTAGTTGGTACTCACCTTCAGTCTGGCCAACTGTGTGCCACTGAAAGCGGTACGTGGACGCTTATCCTCCGGCAAATTGTTGCCACTGCCGCCACCACCGCCACCACAGCCAGAGTTGCCATCCGGATCGGATTTGTCGCCGTTGTTGCTGCCCGCCGCACTCGATGCCGTTGACTTCTTGGGTTTGCGCGTTCGCGGACCTGCAAGAGAGAGAAAGAGAGAGAGAGAGAATGGGAGTGAGATGTAGAAGGTCATAAAAATTCCACACGGCAGTGTTAATGGCAATAACATGACTGGACCCAAGTGTGGCATGGACGCGTGGACCTGATCTCCTGTTGCCAACTCATTGTTGCCACATAAATCCTGCCTGCTTTCATATATATATATATAGTATATACTAGATATCGTATATGGGTGCAATACTTATGGCCCAGCAATTAATTTACATTTAAATGCGCCACAGACAAACCCCCACCCCAACAAACGACCCTCACCCCCTCAAACCCTCGCTCCAACTCAGTCAAAACAATTAAAGTTTCGACGTTCAACATTTTTGCTTGCGTCATTTTCGAAAAGTAATCAACGCAATGACTTTTGACTGTGGCTAATTTTCCAAGCCAACCCACCCCAAACCCATTACAAAGTAAGCCAAACGGTCTTCACTTTTCACGACTTGAGTTGTCTTTCATTTAATTAACAGCTGTTGTGCAGAGATGGGCGGTTCGGAAGGGGGCGGAGAGTCAACATCTCGGACAAGGAATGCCGCCTAAGGAAAAGTTTGTCGAATTGTTATGGAAAACAAGTGAAAAGGGTTTAGTTTAGGGGTTTTTCAACAAATAGTTGGCATTGAAATGAAGCAATTATGAGGTTTACTAATGGGCATTTCTTGTTCTTGAACCGCAAGTTGTTTTTAGTCGAGCTTTTGGCGGTTTTGCGAAATGTCTCTTTGTGGTTTTTGAAAATATTTTGTAATTTAAACAAAACATTCATCATAAGAAGAATTTGAAGACAAAGCGCTAAATGTACATTAACTGACTTGAACTAATATATATATATATATATAGGAGTTAGCTTTTAAGTTCCTTATAAGCGAAAGGCACTTTTTAACCCTAAATGATTAATTTGACGAACTTAGGTATGAAATTCAGTACAAGGATATTTAATAAAACGCAACATAAAATCTTTTCAAAAAGGTTATTAAAACACAATCGTGAGAAGAGCACAAAAGATTATCTTTAATATGTTATTCCCACTTGAAAGGAAGGAAGGAATTTGAAGAAATTTATTAAAGGGATTTTATATAAATCTCTGTATTTTAACCTATCTTCAAGATGATTTTTTTTTTTTTTTTTTTTGATAGAGTTTTATCAAGAATTTTGAGTGAAGATTACATTATAAACTGTTAATGCAGTATTAATCTTGATCTTAAAATATTCTATTCAGCTCAGCTTTTTTTTTTTGCTCATCACTGCTAAAATTTTGTATGCTTTATTAAGTTTTATTTTTATTTTATTTTTTTTGCTCTTCACTCTGGGTTAAAGTCAAGTTTCACAAAAATATTTGGGGTAATGATTCATGTTGTTTCCCGACCACTGATCTACAAGCCAAGCCATGGCTTATAAGGTTATTGCATTTGATAATCGGTTGAGATTTAAGGATAGTTATTCGATAGTTATAGTTATTCGAAAAGTTCTGATTTATCTTCAAGAAATTTTTTTTTTGAAAGTTGCAGAGTGCTATCATGAATTTCCAGTGAAGAATGTGTTTATTGTTATTATAATGATTGTAATTAAACCTTTAAGAACGTTTTTAACATATTCAACACTATTTTAACTAATGAACTTAATTTATAATGATTTTTCCTACAGTTTCGCATGTTCTTTTCAACTAGTTTTAGTTATAACGAATGATTTCTATTTTCATTACAACGTTAAGATACTCAAAAAGATATTAAAACTATAGTGTCTAAGCTTTTTAGTTCTGTGCCAAGTTTTATGTACTCTTTTTTCCCTCTTCACATCACGAATACTTGAACCTTTTAGCACATTATTTTTAAAGTCTTTTTATTGCATCATTTGATTCGAGTCATCACTTGGTCATCTTGTACTTACTTCGACCTGCAAGAAAGAGAAAAACATTTTTACTTTTTTAAATAGGTAGACAATTGAAAATTAAATTTGCTTTTAACGCGAATCAATAAAATATATCGAAAATTGATTAAATTCCAAAACAAAGTTTTTTTACGTGCAAAAATGCGAAGCAATCTCCAAAGAGTCTCGCTCTCTCGCTCGCTCTCCCTCTCTCGCTCGCTGTTGTTGCTTAAAGAACCTTTAAAAGAAATGTACCGGAACTAATGGCAACCAAGTCATGCCCCAAGTTAAATCGTTGGAAAAATTGAACAAATCAATTTTGTCAACAAAATGCCAAAGCGAAATTAAACCAAAGAGGACAAAAAAAAAAAAACATTAACAGTACATAGAATCAGGAACGTGCTTGCACGTGCTTGTCCAAATAGGGAAAAAGGGGGCGTGGCAGGGTTGAGGTGTTATCACGGTTTTAAATTTCACACGCAGAGCCCACAACAAAAGCGAAAAGAACAGCAACAACAATAGCAAAACTTTAGACCTTGAACCTGTCAGACAGCCGGGAGACGACGACGCGACGCGACGCGACTTTTGCCATGTCATGCCACACCACCCACCCACCAACAACCACCCACTCTGTTGAACGCATGTTGTCGGGTAGATAAGCCTGTGGCAAGTTGCATACCAAGGCGTCGCCGGCAAGGACATTGCCAAAAAAAAAAAAGGGGTTGCCACAGGGTGTTGGCAGGTTGCCAGTTTTACTGTTTCCGCTGTGCAACACCATGAAGCACCCACCCACCTCCCTTACTGTAAGGCTGCAACATTTTGCTGCTTGCGTCAAATCTGTTGCCGGTTTATTTTTTATTTTTTTACTTTGAAAATGTGATTTATAGCGTGTTAAATTTTTCATTGCTTTTGTAGCGACATCAAAAAAAAAAAATTGAACACAATAAAAAACATTTTCAGATGCGACAAGGAATAAAGCTCTAAATGGTCTCGAGGGGTTGCGGAGACTTGTCAAATTGGCTTTAATCGAAATTATATGAACTCAATCAACACAAAACAGAGATAGACAGTGTGTGAGAGAGAGAGAAAGAGAGAGAGAATAATGTTGTCATGGTTGTTTAATCCTCGAACTATTAAGTAATTCAAATAAATTAAGCTGAATAATACAAAAATTCATTAAAACCTGAAGTGTAGATGCGATTAATATTATGTTGTTAAGGATTTGTTATCCTGGATTTGTTTTAAGTAATATATTTGAACAAAGAACAGTTTAGATAAATGAGGCATTAAGAAAAAGAGGTTTGGAGGTAATTTTTTTTTTAATTTTTTTTTTTTTTTTATAACAACTTTTTTTTTCCACACAACTTAACACACTTAATATATAAAAACTTTGTTATTCGTTTGATTAAAACGTTTTCAACGAACTTGTTTCAAGTTTTTTTTCGTTTATTTTAGAAAATTTGTATTTATAAGTTTTTAAAAATTAGTTCATTCTCTTGTTATATAATATAAATGGTCCTGCGTCAAAGCTTTTACCAGTTTTATGTTTATTTTTTATTCAATTAAATTTTTTTTTACCAACTGTTTTTTTAATACAACTTAAGACGCCTTAAAAAAATTTCTTTGTTATTCATAGTATTACGTCGTTTCAACTTTTTTTTTTTTAATTTTTTCTTCGTTTATTATAGACAATTTGTAAATTATATTGTTGAGATTTTTTTGTTTTTATTTAAATACAATTTTTAAACCCGTTTATGTTAGGATCAAGCTCCAGCCTTTAAGCTTTTACATGAACTTGTTTTTATTCTTTCGAACTATTTTATTCAAAATTGATTATCCGTTTACTTATGTTTATTATAAATAATTATTTTATATATATAGAGCTCCTGTTTTTGAGCTTTTTCCAGTTTTGATATTTTTTTACTACTATTTTTTATTCCATTTAGAATGTAACCAAAAGAAACACTGCCACACATTGACTGATCGTGTAAATATCGGCAAGCACACAAAGAAATAAGGCAAAAAAAAAAGAAGCGAATAAGGAAAAAAGTCGTTCAAAGACATTCACATAAATTGTATTCATTTGCAGCAAGCTCTTCATAAAAACAACAACAACAAAAATAAAAATAAAAACAAGAAGCAAAAAAATAAAAAAACGGGAAGATGTCTTCATCAACATCATCGGCTGTGTTAAACGCAATGCAATGCCAACTTTGGTAAGACCCGATGCCAAGAGTCAACAGACAGAGCAAAGCCAGCTGCCAGGCAACTGGCTAACAAACAACAAACAACAACAACAAAAAGTAAAGTGAAATAAAATAAAGAAACTTGAAGAAAAGAGTCCAAGAGCCAAGTAAAGTTAAGTCGAGTGCAGAGTTGTGTTCATTTTGGGCATATGTTTAAAATCAGTTCGCATTTGTTTTATTTATGCTTAACATGAGTTGCAAATGCCAAAAACGAGCAGCGGGAAACGAGGAAAACTTGCAGCCAACCGGGAGGAAACATGGCTAACTGCCGGATGACTTACCATTTTGGCACTAAATGAATGAACGTGAATGAGTCCGCAATTAAATGTCAAGCATCTGGAAGAGTTGGGAGAATGACAGAGAGAGAGAGAGAGAGAGAGGGAGAGGGTGAAGGCGAAGCATCACATAATATTCTTCACTTAATTTAGATAGGTCAGTAGAATCATTTAGTTTATTACACTCAGCAAAAAACCATTCAAGGAAAGTTGAAAATAATTATTCTACGAGTTTGAATAATTTTTAAAAAAAAGATAAAAAAAAATTTGTGTTCAATTCAGCAAAAACAAGTAATTTAAAAAGTAAGTAAGTATTTTACGAGTTAAAAAAAAAGAAGTGATAACTTAGAGTTAATTTAAAAATAATTTTTTTAACATTTTATACATTAAATATAAGTAGAAACTAAAAAAGAAAATTTGTATTTTGTTCAAGACCTAAACAAAAAATTTAATTTGGTTTTTTAAAAAATTTAAATTAGTTTTATAAAAATTTAATTTAAGAAAAAAACAATATATATTTTCAGCCATATGATTTGGTTGTTCACATACATTATTTCCTCGCTTTTTGAAATCATCAAAAAAAAAAAGTCAAAAAAAAGTTTGCAAAACTTTATTTTTAAATAAATAATAATAACTTTAAAAGTTTTATTTATTTTTTTAATTTTTCAAGTGTATCAGTCGCCCTCCCAAAAAGCGTCTTTTGCGTTTTGAGTAACGCACGCATGCAACAACAACAAAAACAACCGCAACAACAACAACAACAACAGAAAAAACGACCACAACTGAAATTGACTTATAAAGATCTCAAACTAACGGGCCACACACAGTCTCAGTTTGAGTCTCAGTTTGAGTCTGAGCTTTAGAGCCAACCAGTTGGCTAACAGCGGCCAGCAACAGTGAGCCAGTAAGCCAGCTGGTTAACTTGGCCCAGACGGCGACGACTCAGCCATGTAAGCGATATGTTTGACAGTGTTGAAGTTGAAGAGATTTTGCTTTAATTTTGTGCTTTGTTTTTGTTTTTTTCCTACATCTTTTTTGTTCTTTTGTTGGTTGCTTGTTGTTGCTATCGGATCTTGTTGCCCAATCTAATGATCAGTCAGCTCATTAATAAGCCATAAAAACAACACGTTCGATCGTTTTGGGAAATTTTTGGTGCACGCGTGGAAAGTGAAAGTCAATTATTTATGACAGTCCCCACATAAAGATCATGTTCAACAGATTAACAGATTATTAAAAATTTCAAAATGATTAAAACGTTTTGGTATCGTTTTTAAACGTTTGATTTTATGACTGTGCCATAATAAAAAAGTGAAAAAACAAAGATTATTTATATAAACATAGAAAAACTGACTGACTGCTATCAAGGCACAGAGTAAACGAGGAAATGTTAATACAAAAAATTAAAGAATATGGATCGAAGGTGAAAACTATGATTTGATTATTTCAATATTTTGGTATCGATTGTAAACGTTTAAGTTTTTGACTCTTACAAGATTTCTATCCAAATAAAACTTGTTTTATGATAAAATATATGGAAAAAACAAAGGATACTGACTGACTGCTATCAAAACATAAACTAAACGGTGAGACATATCAATCTAATTTTGATGAAGCATTCAAGAATATGGATCGAAGGTGACTAACACTAAGATTCGATTCGTCCAATATCCACATGCAATTAGGTTTATTTTGAGTTAAAAGAGTAAGTAAGTACTCCATTCCATACACTTTGATTAGAAAGATATTATTTCTTTATAATCCACACATGTGCCGCCGCGTTGACTTCCAATTACAGGCATGACAGGCAAATTAACGCTGCGGTTTATACGATTTGCGATTTGCAGATTGCTATAAAGCTTGCCACCGATTGCCAGCGATTGATGGTTGATGATGATTGACACGACGATTGATTCGATCGCACGTTAATTGAAATGATTGACACGCCGCAAACACACAATACTGTTGCAAGTGTTGAAGCTTCTCTTCGCATAAATATGACAAACGATGCCGCAGAACAAAAGAAAAAGTAAAGAAAGAGAGAGAAAGAGAAAGAAACTGTCAACGGTTTTGTGTCTATCGCTCAATCGCTCGCATACGAGTTGGCTTGGCTTAAATCAAAAATAGATATAACACCGCTAAATGGCCAAGATTGCATTGCCTTGAGGCAACTAAACATGTAGTTGCAACTGGCTTGCAACATTCCAGCGCATAATTTGCGCTGTCACATGAAAATATTTAGATATATATTTCTAATTGCTTTATCAATATGCTTGTTTGTTAGTGTTGTTGTTGTTGTTAGTTGGCTGTATTTGCATGTTGTTGGCCATGTTTTGCATAGCAATTGACCAACCAGTTTGATGAGCCTTTCATCCTCCGCACTTTATTAAATATGCCTCGTTATGTGAAAGGCGTCAAAACATGTTGCAAAAAGCAAAAGACACAAAAAACAAAAAAAAAGAACTTCAATGTGAAAAAGTGAAGAAAACTTAAAACGACTTAAAGACCTATAAAATGTGCTTAATTTATTTTTATCACGTACTTACATTAATAGCAAATAGTTATCTTTAAAGAGCTTTAAAAGTTTCTCGTTAAATGTGCAATTTTAAGCTTTAAATGATCAAAAAGGATTTTAAATAAATTAGTTAAATAGTAGTAAATAATTAGTCATTTAAATCTAGCAGCAAGAGCTTATTTTAAGTTGGAGTAAGACATTTTTTAAGGTTTTTTTATGCATGTCAAGAACTTTGTTATAGACAAAATTCGTTATATATATAATTTGTTTTCGATTGAACCGAATTCGCAGTGTTCTGGAATTCGTTGCTAATCTTTATTTGAGAGTTTGCTAAATGAAAGTTTGTTTTATGGAGGTTGGACTGTAGTATTTAAATGAGCTTAGTGAAGTTAATTTTATTATTGTCTTGTTCAAAGAAACTTAAAGAAAAAGAAACTCAATAAATAAAGAAATTTTCATTTTTAAAATATTTTTTTTTTAACTGAAGTTTCTATAAGTTCCAAAATATGGGTAAAATGAGCATTTTACTTGTTATACCTCGAATAATACACTATAATACAATAAATAAAAATATAATATTACAATAAGATCAATAATTGTTGTTTTTGTTGTTATTTTAGGTCGGAGTTAAAAATTGTTTAAGGTTTTATTTACAGTCAAACTACCATATAGTGAATCTCAAATGGAAAATTCAATAAATGATAGGAAAAATATTTTTCAAGAACAATATTACAATTAGATCACAAACTGGTAAGGAACACCTCACCTTTTCAAATTTTCCATTGTTTCCCCATAAATTCCCAGCAAAGTGACAATGAAAAGTATCTCTACGTTCCCCACTCTAATTACTCCACTCAACTGCGACAGAAACAACTTCATTGAAACTCTTTCAATTTAACACTCACGCCTTAACGCTTCAGCTAGTTGGAGTTTCAAAACTTGTAAGTAAATTGCTGCGTTCGAATCAGATCTATTTGCTCGATGATATCGAATATCAATTTTCACACAGACTAACATTGATTGGGTCCCTGAGAGAAGCTGTGAGGCACGAGAGGCGGGAAGGGGGGTGCGACCGCAGAACGACATCGACAACACAAAATTGTTAACCGCATTTTCCGCTGAGATTAGCAAACAATTTCATTAAGAAACTGCAATCGATACGAAGGCCGAAGACGACGACGACGACGGCGACGACGACGACAACGCCATAAGAAATCATCAGGTGGCTTAACTTGGTTTGAGCTACGAGATAGCGATACGATAGCCAGGCTAAAAGCAAACTGAAAGTATCTGTAGCTGTTATAAGTATCTTTATATCTGTACACTTTGAAAAAAGCTAGATCGCAATTGATTTGTTTAACTTTATAAATAATAAGAGTCTTGAGGTTTTTTTTTTGAATCTATAATCGACGATTTTTAAGAACTTGCTAAAAATTATCCTAAAATTGGAAAGTTTATGTAAACACGATATTTATTTTTTGTTCATATTGTTATCTTTTTTGTTGTCCTTTTGTTATTCGACAATTATTTAGAATTTGCAAAAATTCTGAAATTCCAACTTTTTTATAAACTCAATATATAATATATATTTATATATATATATTTTATTGATAATCTTATATTTTTGTTGTGATCGTTATAGAATTTTGTAGAATAATTTGAATCCTTTAGGTTGTCTTAAGACTTTTTGATTGGAAAATTTATTTATAAAGCTCAAAAGAATTTTTTTATAATTTTTAATATACAAATATTTTTGTTTAATTTTTCTACGATTCAATATAAAATTCATAAAGTTATTTTGTATCAAGAAATTCGATAGCTGAAAAAATATAATTTAACATTTGTATACAATTGGGTTTCAAAATCTTTAAGTTATCTGCCTAAGGAGATTATTTTTTTCTCAGTGCATTGACTGCCGTGCTAATAGACTCGTTGCATCGCTTGTTGTTGTATTTATTAACAGTGTTTTTTTTTATTATTTATTTTCTGCAACCTTTTGAGGTGTGAACATTTTACGCTTCTATGAATATTTCGATTAAATTAATGCGCTTTTATGGTCACTTTTATGGCCTCTCAATTAACGCAATCGCAAAACGGATCGATTGCTCTTAGCTGGAATTCATCAACAATCATCATCTTTGAACTTTCACTCTAATGAACTCATCAACTTTAGTTTTGGGACCACCCTAAAGTTATCTGTGTTGATTTGATTGGTTTTTATACCCTGATCCCATTAAAAATGGGAAAAAAAGGGTATAATGGTTTTGTGCAAAAGTATGTAACAGGCAGAAGGAAGCATCTCCGACCCCATAAAGTATATATGTTCTTGATCAGCATCAACAGCCGAGTCGACATAGCCATGTCCGTCTGTCCGTCTGTCCGTCTGTATGTATGAACGCGTCGATCTCAGAGACTATAAGAGCTAGAGACTCCAGATTTTGAACTTAAGTTCGACTAATCCCTAGGCAGTACAAGTATGTTTTCGATTTTCGATAACTCATCCCGTTTCCGATATACACATGGGATCGATAACAACAAAATCTTGAATTTGGTAAACTTTGAGATGCAATTTGAATTATTAAACAAAATAATGAAAATCTGTGAAGTTTTTATTGAAATCGGTTGAAAAACACCGGAGATATGGGACATTGAAGTTGTGTATGCAGTATGCGGTATGCGCGTACACACACACACACACATACTTGCAAGCACGGATTGTACGCGTGAAGTATAGGGATCAGGGTATCGTCTAGTCGGGATCTCTCGACTAGAGCCTTCTTACTTGTTGATATTTATTTTGTTGCGGTTGTCGTCATAAACGTTCAAAATTAAAGCAAAGAACAAAGAAAACGATCTGAAAACTATTTTACCTAATGAATATTAAGATTACGAAGGCAAGAAGAGAGAAAGGGAGAGAGGTGCTCTCTTTTCTTTTCATTCTTTTTCTGGTTTTTTGCCTGGCGTCAGCCACCAAATAATTTGTAGATCAATAAATGTTCGCTTTATGGCTCTATTAGTGGCTCTCATGCTGATAAGTTTGAACCCAAAGGAGAATCAACGTGTGTGGCAAAGAAGAAGGGAAACCAGCAAATTCTGAAACTTTATGGAGCGTACATAAAAAAAAAACGAACAAATATGCGAAATAAGTATTTTCACACCAATGCCAACCAGCAACCAAAAAAAAACACACACGCATGCACATGCACACAACAAAATCATTAACATCAATCTTCCACGGATCAAAGATGCAAAACACTTGAGGACCACACCGATCAAGAGCATTATCATCATCATCATCATCATGACACACACACACACAGAGAAAGAAAACGCCAAACAGACGCCGACGACACATCACATGATGATTATCAAGATCATAATGATCGCACATGCGCACATGCGCATTGATGCAGAAGAAGATGATCAAGATTTAGACGGAACAGACGGACAGAGATGAAGAGAAAAAAAAAACGAAATGCAGACAAAGTCTCGCTCGCACTGGGCAGCAATATCAGTGTGTGGCTCTTTGGGTCACTCCAGCAACAACAACAAAGATCTGCAGTCAAATGCGGTACAGTGCAAATGTTGTGGCATATTGGCAACTTAATTTATTTGCACATTCATAACAACAATCTTGCAAATCAAATTATTGCTAAAATTCTTACAAGAATTGTTTTTAAGTAGCTTTAAGTTAGCTTTGGAATTCAATATCAAGATTCAACTTCGTTGTAGCTTGTCGATTGACGTGTAGGGTATCGAGCATGTTAAATCTGAAAATGTCTTAATAAAACAATTAATAGCACAGCTGAGCTCATAAGTTTCCGTGCAGAGGCGCATGATCACAAGAGCTTAAGAACAGGAGCGCATTCAACTCGAATGAGGCTAAGGCCACGCGAGTTATTGGCTATGGAACGCAATAAGTGATAGTGTGAACATCATATTTGTTAAAAAAAAAAAATAAATACCATTCTAAAAGCTGCAATATTTTGTAACTCTAATAATTAATAGTTTATCTAGATTTGGGGATGCCTATATGGTTACATTTTTGTTTTTAAATAAACGAATGAACTTAATACGCAAGTTATTGTCCAATTTCTTCTCTTATTACAATTTTTTTCAATGCCTAGATGGTTACATTTTTGTTTTAAAATAAAGGAATGTTAATGTCCAATTTGTTCTCTTATTTAAATGTTTTTCAACCTTTAACAATTTTTGTCTCATTAGAGAAAAGGCGCTCAATGTTATAGCTCCGCACCTGAACTTTTATGGCTCTTTTTTGTGCTGCAGGCCGACGCCGACTCACCGAATCGTATATCGTATATCGTGTACGTGTACTATAAAGTAATTGAAAAGCACAACAGATTGTTTTAAATATCTCCACAGCCGAGAGCCGCCCAAGTTGACCACCTGTACAGTGTGCTCTGTGTTCTGCCCAGCATTGCTGCCCAGCATTGCCAGTGCGGATTTATGACCTTACCCTCCCAAGCCCTTCTTCCTTTTGTCATGTGTCTTATCGTTCGTTGTGTGATCCGAAAACAGTTTGGCGCAAGAGAAGAGAGAGAGAGAAAGAGAACTGGCTTGCGTTCTCATCTCATCTCATCTCGTCTCGTCTCGTCTCTTATGCTAATTTTCAAAGGCCCGAGTCAAGCCTCAGTCACAGACTCAATGTGGACCACACACGTTGCTCGATTCGCATGCCAATGATACAGAAAGAGAGAGAGAGAGGAGAACCGCTGCTTTTATGTGTGTTTGAGTGGGGCCAAAAAGTATTCGCCACTGGGTTTTAGGTTCTTTTTGATAAATTATCGATAAAATGATGCGATCACTTTTAATTTGGTTTAGTTTTACCTACCGCATTCTTCTTCTGGTCAAATTAAAAGCATAAAACACAGACAACAACAACAACAACAAAACAGAATTCGGTTGGATCTGTGACTTGAAAATAACTCAGCTTGATTGAAGTTGATGCCGCCAGCGCGCACACAAAAAAAGGGGAGAGGGGAGAGGGATCTTCACAGTTTGGTTGTTCTTAATTAAGTTATCAAAGTTTTTATGACGTCAGCAGCTGCCTACTGTTCGTGTGTGTGTGTGTGGTGCAGCTGGCGCCAGTGGCGCATAGAAGATTGTAGGGGGTACACACACATACATATGCATACATATGCATACATATATGTGTGTGTGTGTTCAGGGCTTGGGGAATGTGGATCGCTTACGTTCGGACTTCTTGACAATTTGTGCGCCATTTCCTGCTGACTGCCAGGCATCTTTACAATGTGAATGGCAAACAAAAAAACAAAAACAAAACAAACCAGTTTGGTAAAAAGGACGAACATCTGCATACCCTGCACAATTTTAAGAAAATTCAAGGTACAAAACTATCAGATAAAATAATTACTTTAAATTTGTTTTTTTACCTTTTTCTTCTTTTTTCAATATCTAAAAAATTTTATCAACAAATATTTGTTAGTAAAATAAATTTTTGTTACATAAGGAAATGTTTAAAAATATTAATTTACTTTATTATTTTTTTATTTGAATATAAGCGAAGAAAAGCATTAAAAATACTTCCTAGTTTGTGTAAAAAAAAAATTTCAAAAAAAATTAAATCATTGCTATAAATATTTTTTTAATGTAAAATCAAAAAAAACTTTGATTACTTTGATTTTTACGCTAAATTTAAATGTTATTTTGTCGTTTCCTTAACTTAAAATCAAGCAAATTTTTATAATTTTTCATTGTTAATCGATAACAAATTTTCCACACCTTTTTATACCTTTCAAACACTATTCTCAACTATTTCTTAGTAAAGTAAAATCCGGAATCAGATCAGATCGAAACTGCAAACCGAAAGATATAAACATTTGATCTATAAAATAAATAAACAAGCTGCTTTTGTTTGTTGTTGTTTGATGCAACAACCCTATTTTATCGAAAGTTGAGACGAACTCGACGAAAACGAAACTGATTGTTAAAATTCTCACGCTCCTTTTCGCTTGGCGACTTTTAATTACACACACAATTCGAATATCGATCGATTTGTTATTGTTCTTCTTCATCTTCTTCTTGTTGTTGTTGTCTGTTTCGCAATTCTGGAGACTCTTCAAGTCTTCTGATTGCGCCTTTAATTAAGTAATTAGTGATGAGGCGAACGAATCGCAATGCAAAAAATAAAAACCAAAAACAAACTTTGCAAATAAAAAACAAAAAAACGATTTCAATTCAATTTTCGATGGTAATCTCTGCTTTAATTTCAACTGTCATCGAAACTGAAGTTTATCTGTCTACCTTCTCCTCACCCCCCCCCCCCCCCCCCCCGCCTTATTCATTTCTATCTTTTATGTGTTATCCTTTACTCCATGCATCCCTCGAACAAACACACACACACATACAGTACAAAAAACAAACTGTCATTTGTCTATTTTTAACAGACACGCCGACATGAAGGATTTAATTAAATTCAACTCGAGCTGACAGCTTCCAACACAGCCTTTGACACGGGATGATAGCGCGGTGCGGGAGAGGGGAGGGAAGGTATGTCTGTCTGTGTGTGTGTGTGTGTGTGGGTGTGGCACAAGTATATCTATCTCTTTCTCGCTCTCGCTCATTTCCAGAGTTGTTCAAATTTCGATTTGTTTGTTTTTTTTTTTATTATTTTAGTAAATAATGCATTCGTTTTTGAAGATTTTCGTTTTTGGCACTGGTTTTATTCTCTACGTAGTTCTCTTCTTTGATTTCCCTTTCTGTTTTTGTGCAACATTTGATTGCAACTCAAAAAATGGAATCGCATTGCGATTTGCATTTTTAAGTGTTTTTTTTCAAGTTCAATTTGATGTGCAATTTGATTTGAAAAATGATAGTTGAAACCCCGTCATTGATGAAAGAATGCATTACCAAATCATAACTAGATTCATTAGTTCTCAATCGGTTTTTATGTTCATTATGTATCATGATCGTTATTTAGGCAAGGCAATTTATAAAATTACAATATTCCAAATATTATTGTTATCGTACTATAGATATCAAAAGCTGCGAAAGAGTTATTGAAAAATTTAATTATAATCAATCGATTTTGGTGTTATATTGTTATCGATACAATTTATATAAATATATATCGAAAATTGTACAATTATCGATAAGCCAAAATTTTGTTGATATCGTTATAGTTTATGTATCGAAAACTGTACAAGTTATCGGTAAATCAAAATTTTATTGTTATCATTACAATTTATCTATCGAAAACTGTCCAAGTTATCGATAATTCGAAGTCGTATTGATATCGTTACAATTTATGTATCGAAAACTTTAAAAAGTTATCGATAATTCAACTGTATAAGTTATCGATAATTCAAGTTGTATTGATATCGTTACAATTGATGTATCGAAAACTGTACAAGTTATCGATAATTCTTCATTTTATTGTTTTCACAACCATATACGTATTTCGAAATATAAATGAGTTATCGAACTAACTTTCACAGTGGAACTTTCATATAGCGGATAGAAAAAACTTTTTCAAAGCAAAAATTCCTAAGTTGGAATATTTAATAAACTAATATATGGGAGGCGAATAAGGAAACCGAAAAAAGGGAAGTTCGTTATATAGAGGTTGGCCTGTATAAACAAAATCACTAGTTTAAAGTTTCCAAAGTCTTCGAGATCGTAGAGCTATAGGCTCCGAGTTCTTGCCCTTTAAATCCGCTTACACTTGTTTGCTTGTTTGTTGTCCCAAATGCTTATTGCACCCTCATCGGTTTACTGGTTGTTGTTGTTGTTGTTGTTGGCACGTGCTGCTGCCTGCGTGGTTGTTGTTGTTGCTGCTGTGTGTTTTTTTTCAGTTCAAGTGTTCTACGTTTAATAGTCTCTAATAAAACAGCAGCTTATCTCGTCAACACACTCACCAGAGGGGTCGAGGGGTGGATGAAAGGGGTGATGAACACGGGGGGATGAAGCTAAGTGTATTTGCTTTAAGGGTTTCGGTTTGGGGGGGTTGGTTAAGTTAAGTTGATGGGCTTATGATTAGCGTGGAAGATAAACACGATTTTGAATTGTTGGTTGGGGAATGGGTTCTGGTTGTGCCACCACCATTTTGTGGCAAGGGAAGCCACTTTGCCAAATGGGGGCGTATTCAAAGAGACACTTTCAACAAGGCTACAAAAACAATAATCGTCATCTTGTGGCTAATAACTCATTTAAGCAAAAAAAAAAAACAGCAAAAAAACAAGTTGTTGTTGTTGTTGTGGCAGCTGCAACAACTGCAACAACTTGGCCCCAAGAGCAAAATAACTTAATTTCATAAATGGCCAACACACATACACACACACACAGACACTTGGTTACGGCCAACAACTTACAATCTTGGCCAGATTCGGAGTCAAGTTGTCTAGCAAAAAACCAAAAAAAAAACAGCGGCGTGCAGCTTTTAGCCAACATGTTGACTGATTGACGCGCGTTGCCAACATGTGGCACAAAGCACACTATATAGATGTTTTAGTTTGAGTGTGTGTGTGTGTGTGTGTGTATTTACTAACTTGGCAAAATCGTGTTCTTAATTATGCTGGCAATTTGAGGCTTTTTTTTTTGTGTGACTTTTGCTTCAAATATATGCATACATAAGTTGAGCTATGTTGTACGTTTGTGGCATGCAACAACTGCCACTGATTGTAGGTTGTAAGCATGTTTGTTGTTGTTGTTGTTGCAAGCCAATTTGGCACATATAAATTTATGACGGTGACATTTTCATTTTCGACTAATTGAGTATTTGTGTGTGTGTTTTCGTTGTTGTTGTTGCCAAAAAGGGGTGTAATGGGTGTGTGTGTGTGTGTGTGTGTGTGTGAGGGAGGGTAGGTTATTAAGAATGTTTGGTTGCATATATGCAGAGTTCACTGTAGTTGCAATGTATAATTAGCCGTAAAGTGAGTCATTATTTTCATATTTTGATTGGTTTGCAAATTGAAATAATGTTAAAATTGAGATCTGAATAAATATCAAATATATTTATAAATATTTTGTGAAGTTTGATATGGTATATCGTAGGATGATATAATCATGATTATAATGCTAAAAATAATAATCATTGAATAGCAAAAAGTTTTTTATTTTAGCTTAATTTTTCGATTTAAATGAAAAATTAATTTGTATAAACTTTTCAGCATAAATTAATATTCTATGCTCGAAAACTTTGATATAATTATTAAATAAATAAGTCAAATTGACTAAGAAACTGTTTATTAAGTTTTTAAATCATTTAACTTTATGTATTTCAGTGTAATAATATTCAATAAATAACAACTAAGAATCCATTAAATGGGTTCAAAGTATAAAAACTTAAGTTAAGTTAAATAAAATTTAGAAATGAAAACGTTTTTATTTATTGAGTTTATTTTGCTTTAAGTTATTTTGAACAAGAGACAATAATAATATCAACTTCATTCTAGGCTCATTTTAATATTACAGTCGAACCTCCATTTAACAAACTTTCATATAACAAAGTTTTCTTTACAACACTGCGATTTGATTTAATCGAAAGACCATTCGATATTACGAAAGTTCGTTCTTGTTCCTATGCGATTCGTTGTATGCAAGTTTGACTGTAGCAGTAGTATTGCCCCCCTTCACATCTTTAACATTGCATTGATTTTTTGGCTCAACTTAAACTAATTAAATATCTTCTTTTTTTGATGGAACTTGTTAAGTGAATAAAAAATGTCTGACCCATCAATTTGCCAACTGTTTGTTTGAGTAACGAATTTTCACATTTGTTATCCATTTAATACACTGAACACACACATCCCAACCCCCCCCCCCCCCCCCCCCTCCGCAGCATTCATTGTGCAGAGAGAAAGAAAAAAAAAGTTTCCAAAACTTTGCAGCCGAAAATTAAATTGTTTTTCATTTGTTGCTTTTGATGGGGAACAAAAGTGCAATCAATAGCTATGGCATTTCGATCTATATAGTATATATATATATATATATATATGAGTGTGTTCACTTAGTTAGCTTTTGTGTACACATTGCGTATGCGCAATATTTGAATTGAATTGAAATTTGTCGCAATTACATTTCAATTACTTGGGAAACAGAAACAAAAGTCGCCAGCTTAAACATGGCTACAAATGTTATAAAGATATATATAGCTACTATATAGTATATACATATGTGTGTGTGTGTGTGTACATGTTTAGAATTCATTCATTATTCAAAGTTGTTGGCTGAAAAGTTGTCACAGGTTTTGGTTTAAATGCGGTAGCTTGTTTTGTTTTGCTTGTTAACACGCTAAATGTGTCTTGCCACACAAACATATCTGTGAGTATCAGTGTGTCTGTGTGTATCTGTAACTCGAGTATCTACGGCCACAGAATATTAATTACGAACAAACAAACAAACAGAGAGCACATTTTAATTCATTGCCTCAACTTGGGTATTGGATTCAATTCGATTCGATACGATTCGATTCAAGTTGAGTTTCTCACAGTGATTGATACTTGCCACAATTGTGCAACACACACACACACACATACTCGCAGACATTTTTATTGAAATTGAAGACAATTTATGCACGCAATTAAATCGGCTGCTGTGGCAAGATGATGCTGTTGTTGCAAAGCGAGAAAGAGAGAGACTTTTTGGCATGCAAGTAAATTTGTCTTCGTTGGTTGCATGTGCTGCATGCGCAATGTGGCAACAACAACAACGACAACAACGACAACAACAACTAGAGTTTAGTCCTCATTAAGACCAGCAAATGCGAAAAAGTCAATTTTTAAAGGCGTTTATTGCTAAAAATGCAACTGGCAGAAGAAGAAGAAGCAGTTTGAGGTTTACATTGGCGCCATGAATAAAGAAATTAGCGCCATAAAATATGTCAGCAATGTCTCGGTTCCGTTCACATATATATATATATATATATATCGAGAGAGTAGAAAGTAATGTTACGTTTCGTGCAACGATTTACAACACTGGCCACGTTTTCAATTCAATTTTATGCTTTGCTTGTTGGCCAAATTGCAAAATTGGCTAATTCCCCCCATTTTCAATCACATAAATCAATCCCAAAATGAAATTCACGTGTGAGAGAGAGAGAGAGAGAGGGAGAGAGAGAGAAAGCCGTATGCAAAAGTTTAGTAGAAGAAAGCATTTGAAAAAGTTATTGCTAGTTTGATTCGAAAAACTTCAGATTTATTTCGGTTTGTTGATGGATTAATTTGTTCAAATTTAAGTTAAGAGCTTGAAAGCTTAATTTTTTTTTTTGATTTAATTTAATTTGCACTTTTTTTGTGCCTAGATTTACATGATTGTCAACAAAAAGTTCATTATGTATAACTTATATTTTACTTAATATATTTTAAAGATTTTTTTTATGAATTTACAATAATAAAAATACATTTTACATTGATTTCTAGTACTTAAAAATATTTTGCTGATGTAATTTTTTATTTTTTCTACAAAATAAATTAAATTATTTGCTTTGTTTAAATACTTTTATTTTGCACTGTATTTAAAATATCTCAATTTAGCTAGTGTCATTTATTTGAGCCTGGCAATGCCTTTAGTCCTCTGAGCTGAGAGCGCACCGTTACTGCAATGCATGCTCTCTCTCTCTCTGCTTCTTGCCTTGAAGCTCACATACACTCTCTGTTTGCATTCATTTCGTATCATTCCATTTCATTCCGTTTCCTAAAGCCTAATGCACTTTTGCTTTTCTCATTAAATACCATTTGGTTTCGTCATTTTGGTAGCTATTAGCAGCTCATTAAGTGGGGATCAGCACAAAAGATGACTGCCACATGCCACATACCTACTTTCTCCACATACCCTCTCTCCCTTATCCCACTAATTATGTGTGCGCAGTCATAAAAATTATTCTTAAGGGGAGAGGGGGAACGCGTCGCTGTCGCTGCGATGAACATGAACAGATAAGATATCAAGATACATTTCTTGTTGTTCTTCGCTTTCTATCTCGCTCTCCCTCTAACTCTTTTCCTCCCAGTTGATCTTCGTGTAAGGCATGTAAACCAAACACAAACAAACTCACACACACACACACACACACACGAAAAGATGTCTCATCTTTTGGGTGCTTAATTACTTGCACGCGTGCTAGAAATTTATATGAGCAGACGTTCGTTTCTCTCTCTCTCGCTCGCTATGGCGACACTTGTGCTCGAGTCTCGGGTCTGGGTCTGGCACGAAGACGAAGACGAAGATGTCTCACTTAGTCAAGTGACAGCAGCTGCAGCCGAAAGCTTCTTACACTGTCACATTTCAATGATTTTGGGTACACACATATTTTTCCTACGCTTGACTTAGTTCAATCTGAGAACAGAAATCTGTTTCACACTGTATAAAGTGAGTTACAACATTTTGCTGTTAGCTTTGTAATAAAACTAAAATAAAATGACAATTATCGAAACACAAACAAATATTTTTGAATGTTTAAATAAAATCAAATAAAAGCCTAAAAATTATTTTGAATTTATTGTTTTAGTTATACAGTATCTCATAGTCGGCTATAACATAGAGCTATCGATTTATTCAATGTTTGGCTTTGCTCAAGATTTTCTTGGCCATATGTGCAAAGTTTGTTGTTGTTTGTTGTTGCTGGCAACTCATTCAAATTGAAATCTGCATGCAACGCTGTCAGTTTTAAATATGTTATTATTGCTGCTGTTGAATATGTTATTATTGCTGCACAGCAAAGTTTATTCGTTATCGTTAATTAACACATTAACATTTGCCGTTTAGCTTCAACTTTGTTGCCAAATGCACATGCCGAATATTGTATAGTGTATACCATATACAATAAAGTACACAAACACACACACACACACAAAGTGCCCAGCACGTACAGAGCGAGAGCGAGTGAGAGAGAGAGAGCCATAAACAAAAGGTTAAAAATTGAAGCAACTGATGAGTTCATTAGCGAACTAATTTCAACTTAAATTAAACTTAATGCGAAATGATCGTCATCAGCAAAGCAAACAAAGAATCAAGGCGCAAAAAACAAACAAACAAAGCGAAGCGAACAGCAACAGCAACAACAACAACAACCAGCAAGCAAGTAACAACTGTAAAAAGGGAAGCAACAACTACAGCTACAAGAATATAAAAATGTTTTAATTTGCAGCTTCTGCCCATTTGAGCGGAAAAAATCAAAGGCGTAAATGCCGCGGCAGTCCCAAAAACCAACAACAGCAAAAGAACAGCAAACACAACAACAACAACTGAAAGAGCAATCGTCAATTTGCGTTGATCGCTTCGCCTTCGTTAAAGCTTACTCTCTGACTGAGCCGCAACTCCAACATGTTCGAAGCGCAACGAAGAGTACACTAGGAAAGCAGCAGTGTGCAGATTACACGAGTAGTTGGCTCTTGTTCTTCTTACTCTTGCGTTCGGATCGTTCAGTGTGCTCGCAGCACATCCGTTTTGTATTGGCGACAGCGTCCCCCTGTCGCTCCTGTCGCTCAGCTCGCTCTGCTGTTATTAATAAAGACCACACATTTTGACAACGAGAGGACCACCCAAGTGCAGCTGCTTCTGCTGCTTGTGCTGCTGACGCAGACGTCGCAACTTCTCTCCCTCATAGTTTGCTGCAATTTAAAGGCCTCGCTTAATTATATGCGTCCAGCGGGGACCAAGGGGCGAAATGAAAGGCGCCCGCGTTGCTGTTTAATTCCCCAATGCTTTGGCTGAAATGCAAATTGTTTTGAATGCAACCCCAACGAGCCGACGCAACGCAATGTTAAGTGTAGAGCGGAGAGTGGAGAGTGGAGAGTGGCGAGTGAGAGCGAGATGCCTATCGGTGTTTTGTAATTACAATTGAGGGTAAATATTTATGGCCGCTGCTTGCGTGTGGTCAGGCATGGTTAGTTTCCCCCCCCCCCCCCCCGTCTCCCTCTCAACATGGAGAGGTAGGGCGGATTGTTACGATAACGTAATCTTGTTTCAATGGCGCCCACCAGTTAATAAAAATGTCAACTGCAAATGGTATTATGCAAATAATACAACAACAGCAAGAAGAGCACGCAAAAAAACCAACAACAACTTAAAACACAACAACAACAACAGTAAGCAGCCGCAGCTAATCCCCAATCAATCGAGAATGACAACAAAGCGCACAGACGAAAAAAACAGAAGCAAACAGCACCAGCAGCGACAACAACAACTATCGATATCAGGTGAATAACACTGCACAACAAAGTACATATATATGAACTAGTTATTGTTTCTTCTAAAACTTCCTTCCTGCTGTCTAGTGTAGTTTTTATAATCTTGTTAATCTGCTTACAACATCCAACATCCAACAAAAACATGCAGATTATAAAAACACTAAAAGTTTTTTTCTTGTGTCGCGCAGTGCTGTTAATATTGTTGTTGTTGTTACTGTTCTGCTGATCTTTGTTGTTGTAGTTAGCGGCCTTCATTTACAGCCGCCAGCAGTAGCAACAACAACAACAACAGCAACGACATCGGCGACAACAACAACAATAAAAAGCAGCGAGGACCACCCCTAAAGTAGCCTCCAACCTTCATTCAAACCTTCCTTGGTGGTCCTTACTCTGCCTCTGCGTCGCTCTGCTGCAGTCTCTGCCGCTGTTGCTGCTGCTGCCATTGTTGGCGGATTTGCCGAAAACTTTTAACGCCGACCCGCGCTTCCAGCGCTCTCTCTCTCTCTCGCTTTTGTGACTCACACACACCAAAGAGAGCGAGAGGGAACTCCTAGGCTGGCAAAAGATTGACCATTCATCCCACTGTGTGTGTGGTCCGGTCCATGCTGACGTACTGAATCATCATCATCATTATCATCATCTAGCAGAAGATCATTATGAGCATGCGATTGATCATTATTGTGTTGTCTTGTGTGTGCGCGGTTCGAGTTGCGGGTGCGTCTTTTGGTCACTGATCTCAACGAGAAAAACGCCAGACAGCAAAGACAGAAGGAAGGACTGTATCTTGAGGATACTCTGTACGTGTATGTGTGTGTGTGTTTTAACTTGGGTTATGTGATCGCGGCACAGATCTCCAATTAGCCTGCCTTCTGGTTGATGACTTAATTAAGTCTGTGTGGCGCCCTGGCTATTGGCATTGTTGTTGTTGTTCTTCTTCTTTCTTGTTGTTTTTTTTTATTAGTGGCATCGATTTCGATTGATTTGTGCGCCAGGGAAAACAAAGCTAAAACAGTGGCAAACAAGTTTAAAAAAAAAAGGGACTAGAAAACAAGGGAATCGGACATAAGATCTCGGGAGTTTGGAACAGAAAACTGAGTAGAGGATCATGTCCATATAAACATACACAAGAAGCTAAAAGAAAAATGTAAAAAAAAGCTTTACAAAAAAAAAAATGTGTTTTCTAAAACTATAACATATTTTGACCCAAAAGTTAGTTTCTAGAAATATTTTTGATACTTAAATCAATTTTTTATTGATTATCGTTTCCGAAACCAAAACAAATTCTTAAACTTGAACATATCTTCACCAGAAAGTTTGTGGCTTAGTTTTTAAAAATATTTTTCTCATTCAAAAAAAATAGTTTTGATATTCAAAGCAAGCTTTAAGTTGATTTTCGTTTTCAAAATCCAAATAAATTCTAAAAAACAAAGAAATTATTTCTAGGTCAAATCCTAACTTTCGGGATATACTGCATGCTGAATGGGGCATGTGGAAGGGGAATAGGGCGGGGAGGGCGGAGAGAATGCAACTGCTTGCCTTATCCTCCCCGTTCCCCTCAAACATACACACACAGCTAAAAAGATCACACATGAAATATTATCCCCATTTTTTCCATATTTCCGTGACGTTTTTTTTTTTTCCCACCCTTTTCCAGTATCCATCTTTAGGATCTTACAATTTAAGTGTTTCGCTTGGATTTTGTTGTGTGACATTTTTCGAAAATGTTGTGAAATATATATTCATATATATATCTTTTGCAAATCTCAGCCCCTTGTCAACTTTTCGGTCGGCTTTTGCTTTGAAGCGAGGCAACAACGTGTGGCATTGTGGCATTGTGGGTGGCCTGAAGCTTCTACTACGTTGGCCCTACTTCTCGTTTCTGTTTTAATGGCTTACAATGAAAATTGTGTTAAACTAGAAAAGAATATTGAAAGTGTTTTAATACTTTTTCGTGTGTGGTCCATAAGATTCAAAAGTGTTTCGTGAGTTTTTTTTTGGAATGACTCAGTCAAGTTAGTTGGTTGGTTGGTTGGTCAGTTAGCCAAGTCAGGCAATAATAGCATTTTGGGCCAAGCTGTCGTTGTTTTTTCGTCTTCTTCTTCTTGTTGTTGTTGGAACCACTTATAGAACCACAAACTTTTGACGACAGTTGCGGGCGTGGTTGGGTTTAATGTATTTTTAATGACGAAACATTTGGTCAGAAAGGGCTTGAAAGTGAACAAAAATTCAAATTACTCACTTTAAAGGGTGAACCCTATATAGTAAATACTATATAGTGTATGCCATATAATCACATAATCACATACCAATAAACAACAACCACAAAAAACTCTCGCAGAACTATTTTCAAATTGTTAATTGCAACAAATTCACGACAATTCTTTGTTTTGTGGCTTGAAAGCTCTCTCAATTTAGTTACTATCATTGAAGCAGGAATAGAAAATGGGGAAGTGAGGGTATTGGGGGGTATTGGGAGTTATATTCTAGACCCAATTGGAGCGCAATAATTCGTCTGGTTGGTTTGTTTATGAACCCGGTGTGTTCCGGTTACAGTTGCGTGCTTTTTCTCTCCCTCTCCCTTCCTCACTCTCGTTAGTCTAGATTCTAGTCTCTGGGGGGTGATGAGGTGTACTATGTTAAAACTTTTAACTTCCATCAAGCAGAATCATTTTAGTTGAAATTGCAATACCCAGGCATGCAATGGTTCAATAAGGGGTATATTACATTCCAATAAGATTTCGTAGTATACAAAACTAAACGAGCTTCAAATTTTCTGAAAGGTTTCTAGGACTTTCTTATAGATTCTTTAAATTTGCTAGCAAACTTTACAAACTATTTTTTTGTATATTTGTATTGTTAGTTTCTCGCTCTTAGTCTCATTGTTGTTGTATGCTCTCTTCAAAATATATACCATTATGCTTACCCAACTAACATTTTTGCAAGCTCCCCAACAGCAGCAAGCCTTACTGTTAAGCAACCAAAAAGTATTAAATGGAAGAAAGGAAACCATTCTGATAATTATTAGCTCGTGGGGAAAAAAGGTATCATTTAATACTTTAGCCAATGAGAATGTAACCATAAAAGAGGAAAACATATACACTCACATACTCGCAAAGAGATTGTAATAGATGAATTGTATTATGTATGTAATAACAGTCTCGTTGACTGTTAACAGCTCTCCCATGTTAAAGTTGAATGTTAGCAAAAAAGAGAAAAACTTAACATACGATCAAAGAGGCTAACAACAAAATATAATTATTATGCAACAGCCGTTTATAATGATAAACAAATAATTGAGTTATTTAAGCGCGGCTGCTTTGAAAATTAGAATTAATTAATGATTATTAATATTATTATTGTTTTTTATTACAGTACAAGCTGCAATGTTTGATTAATTGTTGCAATTATGGCGACAAAACTCAAAACATTTAACGTCCATTTTTCAAAACAACACAACAATAACCAGCTGTATGTATGTGTTTGTGTTTGTTTGTGTTTATTTATTACCAGCCCAATTACAATTGCAGGAAAAATGTGGCCGCGTTTTGAGTGATGGCACCTTGAAGAATGAGAAGAAAACAAGAGCCAAGTAAAAGACGAGAAGAAGTTAAAAGACGATTATTATGTGTAGTGGAAATGTTGAACTCAACCTGGACAATTAACACCTGCCTCGGTTTCAAGACGACGACGAAAAACGGCAGCCGACAACAATAATAAATAATAATTGCTTCAATGTTAAAAACATGGCCACAAACACAAACGCGTTTGTCAAAACAGGCAAACAGACAGTAACAACAACAAGTAAAAGAATGAGCTACACACACACACACAGACACACACACAAACGTATACGCACACCTGCAGCAAGCACAACACCTGAAGAACTGAAACAGCCGCTAACTGGGAATGGAGATGGCGACTCTTTGGCTTGTTGTTGTTGTTGTTATTTTTTGGGGTACGTGCCTCAACAGCAGCACTCACGACACACGACTAACAAAAACAACAACAATAACAACAACGACAAACTGTACATTCGCGCAACAACATCATTAAGTTTTAAAACATTATACAAAACATTGAAAAAAAAAAAAAAAAAAAAAAAAAAACATTTTTTCCTTGTTTTATTTTTGTTTCTTGTCACATTTCAATTGGCCAAAGAAAACGCAACTAGTATAAAGTGAAATCGCATTTAAAATACATTATTTATGGCATAAACACAACAACAACAACAACAACACAGTGACACAGTGGCAATTACAACAACCTCTGATCCCAATTAAATAAAAGTTCAAGTCATATTTTACAATGTGAAGAGCCAAGAAAATATTCAATAATTAAATGTTGAAAATTAAAGAAGAATTATTAATATAAAATACATAAATAATATAATTTATACAACAAACGGTAGAATTAATAACATTGATGATTCATAAATAATATAATAAGTAAAACAATAATATAATATATTAATAAAAAAATAACATAATAATAATATAATAAATAAAATATAAAATTCTTCCCACAGATTTTTCCATATTCCTAACAAATAATTATTAACATAATAAAATATGATTAATAATGAGATATATATATATATATATATATAAAAGTCTTTCGACCGAATTTTCCATATTCCTTGCTAGTAATTATTTTTATAAAAAATACTATTAGAATTAATAATGATCCGAAAATGGCAAAAAAAAAAAAAAATTTAATATTTAAAATTCTTTGCTTGCAAATACTTATTTAATATAATAATAAATCATTTTTATTATGATTTAAAACCTGATCCAATGATCGCTTGATTAGTAATATACAAAAGTCTTCCATAATCCTTGATTCAACTTAAACTACACTGAAAAACTCGCTTTGTATCTTTAATGGAAAAGATTCTTAATCATCAATCATTAGATTTATTATGTTAGAGATATGTTTACTTGATATACAAACGAATATAAAATTGAAATTTATTTTCAACAGCATTTTCTTATTGTCATTCAAAAAATGTTTAGCTATAAATCTGTAAAAATTTGCATATTTGATAAATAATTGACAATTTGAATGAACACAAAATGCTAATTAATACAAATTGTTGTACATGCTAAATGATTTATTTTAAGGCTAAGCAAATAAATCAAATATTATTTGTACAAATCTCTAAAGCTAAGCACATTTATCAACCAATCTTTAGTTTGATTAACTTTTTAAGGTAAGCTTGAATTAATTCCAGATGGGAAGAGATAGATTGCACGAAGAGTTGAGTTAAAAAAGATTCTTTGTTTAAGAGATAATATTCTGAACGTAAGAAATTTCCTTCGAAGTAAGAAGTTATGTTTGAAATGCGGCGTTTCGCACTGTGTACTTCACTGGCTTGAAACTCTTCTGAATAAATTACCATAAATAAATAAAATATAAATATAATAACTATAATAAAAGTAAAGTAATCTTTTAAATATGTTAAAAATCGTTTTAATATTTAAATTCACCAAAAATAATTAAAATATAAATATAATATAATTATATCTTAAGCAAAGTTAACTTTTAAATATGTTTTACTTGATTAAATATTCAAATATTCTTCTTAATTAATAACCATAAATAATAATAATATGAATATAATAATTAACATTAAAATATTTCTTTGTTAATATAATAATTATATATATAAAGCAAAGTAATTGGGTAACAAAATTGCAAAATCTGCTCTTTTCCTTTAACCACAAAGCAAAACTACACTTAACAAAACTAAATCTATAATTATGCCACAAAACCACAAAACACCGAAAATGTTGAGTTTGGCGTAGAATTCAAAATACATTTGATTAAGGAAACCACAAATCGAAAGGCATTCAAAATAAACCGCAAGGGCGCTCCACTGAGAAAAAAAAAAAATAAATACAACAAAAGGAATTCCAAAGGCGCCACAACGGGTTTCGGGTCAGCTGCAGATGGTCAAGAGCAACGAAAATGTTTGGCAACAGCAAAAAGACAAAAAAAAAGCTGAACACAACTTTAAGTCAACTGAAATGAAGCAAAACGTCAACTAAAATGCAGATTCGAACAAGTTGCCAGATTTGTTTTTGTTTTTTTGCTCTTCATCAACAAAGTTTACCACACGCATATCCAATTATTTAAATCCCCCTCGACAGAGAAAATAAAAGGGTCCTTCCTCGAGTCTACCTTGATAATGAAATGTTTCAATCAAACTCAGTTAAATCATTTAAATTGCTTGCAACCAGAACAACAGAAAAACTAACTGCGAATAATAAAAATATGATTACGATGTATAAATGCAAATAAACTTCAGCACAGCAGGAAGCTGTTACTGTCCACCTCTTCCTTGTTCCTTACTGCTGGTAGTTCAAGGGAAGACTCTGTTTTTTTTTTTTATCCTTGGGCGTTCTCAACATTTCAAGCAGATGTTTTGCTGGACAAAAACAAAGAAACGTTTGGCTCTGGGGACAACTTGTTAATGGGCAACATTCTTCTGATTGGCAACTTCTCGCTCTCTCCCTCTCGCTCTCTTCCTCTCCCTCTCTTTCTCTATGTCAGAGCACTTAAAGATTTTTGCAATTGCATGATTTTTGTTTTATGCTTTGTTTCTTGTTTTGTTTTTTTTTTGTCGGTTTGTCGGCATATCATATTAATTGAACAATCAGTTTCTTGTCAGCAAGATGTTTTGTGCATAATTTAACTGCAATTGAGTACAGTGAAGATACGCAGAATGAAACGCAAGAAAGATCTTATGATTTTTTAGTACATATATTAAGATACTATGTTTTAATTTAGCATTTTAAGCCATTTTGACTGACTGCTATCAGCGTACAGCCCAAGGAGTTAGCGATCTAATTTTCGCGCTATATGTTAGCTAAAGGATCGTTGTTGAAAACACGAAGACACGATAAAAGTTTGATCAATTTAATATTAATATCAATTTTTCTATATTCTTTTGGTTTGAATACTTTTGTCTATATAAAAAAAAAACCTTTAAATTCTTTCTTCACAACGCTTCACTGTAACGCAGTCCAATATCAGCAATTAGAACAGATTTTAGACAACTGTCAGTATCAAAACCTTTTTTTCCGACACATTTTTACAAGTGTATTTATTTTTTTTAACACCAATTTATATATATATATATATATATATGTGTTGTTTGGAGTTACCCAATTTGATTGTCAATATCGATTGCTTTAAGCTTTTTATTTTAACATTAACACAACAACAAACACTTTTTATAGGCATGAAAATAAAAAAGCAATCGAAAGAAAAAAATGAAAATGGAATTCCAAAATTCAGAGAGTTGGCCAATTAAGGCTTGAAGTCAATTGCAATTAATCACGACCAAATATAAGCATAAGCTACAAAATAATTTAACCTTTAACAAAATAAATACGCGGCAATTGAAACGTTTGCGGCAAACAACAAACAATTGCTCAGATACAAAGATACTTAGTTACTCAGATACTTACTCAGCCATAGGAATAGGAATTGGAATTGAAATTGAAATTGATTTGGGTTTGTTGATTGTATTGTTAATTGAAGTTGAAGGCTTAACAAACAATTAACAATTAACAATAAACAATTAAATAAAAAAAAAACGAATTAAATGAATTTTGTCATAAAAAACGCGTCAATTACCTGCAAAGAGAGAGAATAAAAATCAAAATTAATTATCGCTGGCAATATATATATATATATGTATGTATAGTACATAAAACTTGTCTACTCAGTGCAACATTTGTTTCTAATTAAGCAATCGACTATCGGATGCACAACTTACACTAGAAAAGTGCAGATACACAAGAAAAGATACACCAAACGAAGAGATTGAGATACATTAAACCAGAAAACGACGCGATTTTAATCGCTTGCAGCGTTTAGTGCGCGTTAATTGAACTTGCTTGCTGCTTGGCTTCTGGGAAGAAACTCCACAATGCACTTAGAAAAAAAACCTTATATAATAATAATGTAAAAAGGGTCAAAACTATCTACGAAAACCAGTAAAAAGTTTAAAATTTACAAAATCGTAACCAATTTTATATAAAGCAAAAAAATAAAAAAAAATAAAAAAAAAAAAGTTTGGAATATAAAAAAAAAATCAACAAAAATGTTTAAACGTAGAATAAAGTTTTTTCAAAGTCCAAATCGTTAATTTTAATCTATAACTATATTTGATATACAATAAAATTTAAGCTAATGCTAGGGATTTGGGAAGAAACTACAAAGTGCACTGGGAAAATAACTTGTATATAATGTTGAAAGGCTGTTGAAATCTTTGAAAACGAGCGAAATGTTTTAAATGTACATCTAATTATCGTTAGAAATTTTTAATTAAATCAAAGATTTAAAGAAAAAGTTTTCAAATATATTTTCAAAAATAAAAATAGTTTTAAAATGATTAAAAAAAAATTGCAAAAATGTTTAGACGTAGAACACAGTTTTTTCAAAGTCATAATACTTTCTTTTAAAAAAAAACTTTTACTATATGCGATATATAATGGGATAGAAGCTAATCCAACCATCTGGTTTGACTCTAGCGAAAAAATTGGCATTGAGATTTCATTGATTTCTTATTGCATAGGATATTTCTCTCAGTGTATATCTATTAAAGGCCTAGTTTTAATTGAGCCACAGCTCAGCTCAACGCTTTCCGTTGAATTCTTTTAACAGAACCAAACTAAGCCAAAGCCAAAGCGAAGCGAATCAAGTTAAGCACAGGGCCAAATCGACTCGAACTGTCAGTTAGTCATTCAGTCACTCAATCAAATCAGCTCAATGTCAATGCACTTTCTTAACTCAGCTCCCCTCCACGCAGCGAAACGAAGTATAAAAAACATTTTAATCAACTTATCAAAAAGTGTCAGTCAAGTCGGCAATCAACATTTGCCCCTTGTGTGGTCCACCATCGTCATCGTCATCGTCATCGTCATCATCCAGTTCCAGTTCCAGCTCCAAGCTGACTGACACCAAAGTTAAGTGGCGCACACACACACACACACACACATACATATATGAGAGCAATTCTTTGATCTCTCTCTCTCGGTTTTGAAGCAAGTTTCAAATGCAATCTATGAACTACTCTCTCCAAAAGATATTGTATCTTGCAAGTTGTGGACTTGACTTCAAGCCATCAATCTTATTGACACCGTTTTGTGCCCAGCAAAAATCTTTGCCTCAGGCCTTCTCAAAGTTCCTTCTCCATGTAAAGCTGTCGAGAACGGGCGTAACTGCCAATTGAATTTTTCAACTAATTTCGAAACTATGCTGTTTGCTAGACAGGAGTGCTATATAATAGATCAAAGCTAATAGATCAACCTATTAGATAGCAGAATTATAGCAATAGCATTGTTGAAAAGTGAGATTGAGAAATTGATCGAAGTCTTGTGTACTTCGAAAAGGGTTCTAAAAGCTTCTAGAGAGAGACCCATAACTTTGATCAAATCTAACCGATTTCCAATAGACATACCTATAAGAAAGTAGAACTGTAGCAAGAGAATTCTTGAAAAGTGAGATTGAGAGTTAATTTGAGTTGATCGAAGTTTTGTGTACTTCGAAAAGGGTTCTAAAAGCTTCTAGAGACCCATTACTTTGATCAAATCTAACCGATTTCCAATAGACCAACTTGATGGAAAGTAGAAGTGAGATTGAGAGTTAATTTGAGTTGAGTTGGTTAAAGGTTTGGGTAGTTCGAAAAGGTTCTAAAGACCAAAAATTTGTTAAAATCTAACCGATTGTCAATAGATTTTAAGTTATAGTTTGAAACATAGCAAAAAAATCACTTATACTTGGAAAAGGTACCAAAACTTTGCAAAACCATAAACTGAAACCGTTTTTCAAACAACATATACTTGGAAAAGGTACCAAAACTTTGCAAAACCATAAACTGAAACCATTTTCAAAACCAAAAGTTTCTATTTATGGGTTGACATAAAGTTCAATACCGCAGTTATATGAACGTTTATGGTTATGAAATGACTTCTATCAAAGAATTCAAAATGACAAAAAAATAATGAGTTGCGAACCGCTAAGCCCAAAATTTTTCCAATGTCATAATATATCTATTGTAAGTATATTTTTTTGTGTTCACACAATATTGATGAGCTTTTATAAGTTTAACTATATTTATTCATGTTTACACAATTATCAAATGTCAAAAGACTTTCACAAGTTGCATAACTAATTTAATATCTGATTGATTTGATGCGGGTGGCCCCACCATCCATCACGTATGTGTATATACATATATACCTATACATATCTGTCATTCATTATAAGTTTTATTAATTTATTTTTGCATTCATAATTTCAGCTTAACTTTCGTTTAAACCTTGAAATCGATGCAATGTGGAATGCAATTTAATTACAATGAGAAAAAAAGATTTCTCATATCATCATTAACATCATCATGATTATGATCATCATCATTATTGTGAGATGTCAACAGTGGACAACAAGTTCGTTGTGAATGTCACAATTATTACGCACATAAATCGCAATGAAGCCCGGCAATGCGATGCCCATCAACGATCACGACACAAACGAAGAGCGCAGTAAGAACAAACGTATCATACACATACATATATATCGGCATCATTGCGAAGTACAATACTAACAACAGCAGCAGCAGCAGTAGCAGCAACAACAACTGCAAATTAAGTCGCACTGTTTTCTCTGTCGCTCTCTTTCTATCTGCTATCTGTGACTACTGAAATAACTGTTGAACAGCACTCGTTTCATCAGCTCTCAGTTCGCGAAAACCATCTATTTAGCAAGCAACAACAACAAGAACAACAAGCAACAACAACATAGCGCTGTTGAGTTTATCATACGCAGTTATCGACTGCACTTGCAAAAAAGTTTTGGACTTATGTTAAACCGTTAAAAAAGATTAAAAAGATTTTGTATGAAAATAAAATATAAAATAAATATATAAGTTATTTATAATTTTTAAGAAATATTTTAAATAAGTTAGAAGAATATATATATAAGTTAAGAAATATTAAAAATATTTTATTACAAAAAATATCTTTATAAAATATATTTATTCATTATAAAACCTTTTCTTTGCAATGCAAAGAAAATTTTCGATTAACAACCTTATCGTTATTAAAGTTTTCAATTTTTAAAGACATATTTTGTATATTTAACAAATTTAAAGCAACATATTTCTCTGAGTGTTCGTTCTGGTTCAGTATTTGTACCCAACTACACCCCGTTTCATTCCATCGTTCTCGCTCTCTGCTTTGACTGAGCCACCGTAAAACTGTATTTCATTAATGCTCGTTTCTAACTGCTTAATACAATTTATTTGTATGCACTGGAATAACGTTGTCGAGACGAAGGCGAAGCCGAAGCCGAAGCAAAAGAAGAAGCATTCGAGCTTTATTAGAGTGGCTCCTCGTTGGCTCTGCTGGACGCGAGACTAAAGACGCGGGAATGGACCAAGAACAACTACGAGTACGAGTACGAGTACGAGGAGCTGGAGTTGAAGTTGAAGTCCAGGTTCAAGACTACAACTTTTGCTTAAGCGCTGTTCGTGTTCGCTGTCAACTTGGGTGGTCTCAGTCAGCAGCAACCAAACAACAGCAACAACAACAAGAACAGCGCGAATTCATATATACATATGTACATATATATATATATATATATACCATGTTGAAGTTGTGTGTGAGTCTCGAGGCTTGTGCAGCTTTTAGTGCAACGGCAGAGAGAGAGAGAGAAATAAAAAAAAGCATGCAACAGCCTGCAGCATTGACTTAATTTTATTATGCGCCCAGCTGCCTGCCCGGAGCCTTGCCACATGTGCTGCAAGAGCCAGCCACTCTATGCAACTATATGGTATATAGATTCAAGTTAGACAATTGCTGATAGCCTTATGGGAACACTTTTAGCTTGCTTTTGCTTGCCTTGCTTGAGTCATCTGGCTTTGGCATTTTCGCTCCCTGACATTATGAGCACCTTCCACCAGGGTCTGAAACCACCCCCCCCCCCACTCTCTCTTCCTCCCTCTCTCTCACTCTCTTTGCCTTTTTTCTGGATCACAATTAGTTAAGGCCTGCTCAAGATAAACGCCGTTTACAGTTGGCGGCAAGCTTATTTATGTGTTTATGTGTGTGTGTGTGTGTGTGTGTGTGTGTGTGTGTGTATGTATGTGTGTGTGTTTTGTGTCTTTCGATTAAAACGCCACTTTTTGTTATTATTTTATAACATTGGACACTTTTGTCGGGTGTGCGCCTTAACAAATTGCCATATAAAGGAGCTTATCTTATTAAAAAAAAAGCTTTTTTCAAGCAAAGCAAGCTATTAGTCCATATGTAGAAATGCAGTTAAAGCACAAACTAAATGATCATTCGATTTTGCATGCGCTTTTTCAAAGTGTTTTTGCAATTGAGAGAACTTCAAAAGGAAGAGAGAGCGTGGAAAAGTAACGGTAACGGTCGCTCTCTGAAGGTGTTGCCATACCTTAAAGAATAATGCAACTTATAATTTGGGCAACTGATAACAAATATTTTCACGGAAGATATAAATACATGCATAACAAGTAAGAAAGCTCTAGTCGAGAAATCCCGACTAGACAATACCCTGATCCCTATACTTTACGCGTACAGTCAGTGCTTGCAAGTATATGTGTGTGTGTGTGTACGCGCATACTGCATACACAACTTCAATGTCCCATATCTCCGGTGTTTATTATCCGATTTCGATAAAATCACAGATTGTCATTATTTTGTTTTATAATTCAAATTGCATCTCAAAGTTTTCCAAATTCAAGATTTTGTTGTTATCGATCCCATGTGTATATCGGAAACGGGAAGAGTTATCGAAAATCGGAAAGAAACTTGTACTGCCTAGGGATTAGGCGAGCTTAAGTTCCAAATCTGGAGTCTCTAGCTCTAATAGTCTCTGAGATCGACGCGTTCATACATACGGACGGACAGACGGACAGACGGACATGGCTATATCGACTCGACTGTTGATGCCTATCAAGAATATATATACTTTATAGGGTCGGAGATGCTTCCTTCTGCCTGTTACATACTTTTGCACAACTTCATTATACCCTTTTTTCCCATTTTTAATGGGATCAGGGTATAAAAATACATATATAAGCAACAAATATCTCCAAAATAACGATATGAATAGGTGGGAACCTCAAAAATATTAATTTTTTTTTTATATAATAAACTAAATAATAAATAAATCCATTAAAAACTCGTTAATCGAAGTCCAACTGCAAACCTCCAATTGGCGCCCATGCTCCACACAGCTTTGCTTTACTGTCTTCACCTGCGCCTCATCCATATGATATGATTTCCGAGAAGTAAAGACTTAGAATCTCTCAATTATCGTGCGCTACGCAAAACCAAACTCAAAACTGACTACGAACTATTTACACAGCACTCCAAGTGTGATGGGCAACAAAATACTGTGGATCAGTTTTGTATTTTTGAGCACATCTTAAGCTTTAACTCCACAGCTTCAACTACTACAAAAGCGTTTTATATGAACCCGTTTTTTTTTGTTTTGTTTCGTGGGTTGAACACATTGTTTCTTCTTCTACTTTTGTTTCTCACTAATCAACACACACATGCACACACACAAAGCTGATTTGGCTTTGCAGAGAGCATTTGAATGGGATACTCGAGTGTCAGTGTTAAGAGAGATTATGAGTTGGCCAGCTCCAAAAAAAAAAAAAAAAAAATACTTTGAAAATCCATTTTACATGATCATAATAATAATGAAGAAGTAATTCCAATAAGTGTGACTATCGCTTTTAAATACTGCGGGCTGCACGCTGCACGCAGCAGAGTATTCACAGTTCTTTAACTCTCCAACTCTGCTGATGATCATCATCAACACGAACAAGTAATTAAAGCGAAACAAGTAATAAACAAACAATAAGCAAGACCAAGACCAAGACCAAGACCAAGACGCCGACGCCAGCATATGTCTGACAAGTGCAAGAGAGATAGAGATAGAGAGAAGGGTGTGGAAAGGGGTCGAAGCTATGCAAAGCAAAAGTGAAACCAAAGCCCAAAAGGCGCACACAGCGACCGCGCTTCCCAATTAAACATGACAAATGTGCTTGTTGACCACACACACACGACACGCATTATGCATCAAGCTTCAAACATGAAACAAAGAGAATCAAAAATAAGAATCAAAGAGAATCGAGCATCGAGCATTAAAAGCTTTGAACATTGCTCACTGCAAACTGCACTTCGAAAAACAAATGTATATATTAAACAATAATATTATTTTTATAACTATAGTAATCCTTAGTTAACAAGACATTCAAGGTAGAGAACAAAAATAAATTCTCCTATTTTTTATTTTTTTTTTATCTTCTTACAAGAAAGTTTTAGAAGGTTTGCTTATGTAGTTTTATATAATAGCAAAAAATAAATAAAAATCATTTTTACTTTCAAGAAATTTATTTTCTTAAAGGGAAATTAAGTTAAAACAAAACGCAAACAATGTTCTATATGCCGGTTTTTTTTTTTTTTTTTTTTGTAAAACAATATTCTGACAAGAATGTTTTAAGTTAAATATATATACATATAGTATGCATATTTGTTAGATGTAAAATAATAATATATTTAAAACAACAAAATGACATAACTGAAATACTTTTGGGATTTTTAATGAAAGAAAATATCAACAACAAAAAATTAACTCTTAAAAATATGAAACTTAAAAAAAAGCAAGAAAATTTTTTTATTGCTTTTGAATAGATATAAAGTTTTTCTCCGTGTACGACTCACATTGAGGCATTCCAGATCCTATTGGATATCTCACTCGCTCTCGCTCTCTCTCTCTCTCTCTCTATCTCTACCTTTGGGCTGTCGTGACTGGGAGACAGGGTCGAATAAAAGTTGAACGCTTGTCACTCAAAAGCATAAAATAATTAAAGCGCCCCCCTTTCCGACCGAAGACAGAAGGAGAAGACAAGAAATGTCAACTGTATGACAAGCAACATCAGAATCAACAACAACAACAACAACAAGAACAACAATCAAAATAGTATCAATGAAAGCCACAAAGAAAGAAAATATAATTCCTGTACAGGTTTCAATTTCCAGCTGTGATGCCACAAAAGGGTGTTAGTTTATTGTGTCACAATTAACGCTAAGCAGGCATAAAACACGAGAACATGGAAGAGTATCTCACGCGTGTGTGTAAGCTGATAAGTAATTAAAGAAAGAACTGACGAAAAGCGAAGTTGCAATCGAAATTATTCAGATATATGAAACTTGAAATCTTTAAGCACAGTTCGACTGAAAGAGAATATGGAAGAGTATCCCACGAGTGTGTAACAGGTAAATGATAAGTAATTAAAGAAAGAACTAACGAAAAGTTGATAAGTAATTAAGGAAAGAACTAGCGAAAAGCGAACTTAATGTGAGCAAATGGAAAATATTAAGCACAGTTTTGCAATCTTAGCTCAACTGAAAGCTGAGCTCATAACTTGGCTGCTTGGCTTATTATAATTCAGTTACCGAAACACAGATACAGATACAGATACAGATACAAATGACAAAGATACAGATAGCGAAAGATAGAGAGAAACTGACGCAATAAATAAACGATTAAAAGCGACCACAAACAAATGAATTGTGGCTGCCGTCAAGTTTAATTAGTTTTCAATAAATTCTTTTGTTGCTGTTGTTGTTGTTGTTGCATGCTGCCTGTCTGCCTCGTCATAATGAGGCTTATTTTGATTATTTGTTTATGTTTTTCTTCTTTTTTTTTGTTGTTTTGGGCTTTTAATGCATGTTTATGCCGTTCAACTGGCAAACTGACTGACTGACTGACTGGCAGACAACTTGTGCCAAGAGATTGATCGCATTTGTATCCGTCAGAGAGAGAGAATATACATACATATATATGTAAAATACCTGCCCTGCCCACTTTGGGCCAGCTTCAGGTTTTATTGTTGTTGTTGTTTGGTTGATGAATGAAGTCATTTGGTTGTAGAAAATATTTTGACAGCTGTAAATATTGACGGCCAAAGCCGTAAAAATATTTCAATCTCTCGAATTCGCTTTTGCCTCGTTTCCAAATTAACACAAATGAAGTTATAAAAATGATTTTTATATTCAATTCGATTCGATTCGATTCGATCACGATCACATTCCAAATGCGGAAACTTGTCTCAGTTTCAACATGCTGGGTGGTCTCGCTCTCTCTCTCTCTCTCTCTCTCTCTCTCTGTTTCTGTTACGTATCATTTGCGTAGTCAAACGTAACGTACATAACGTAATCAACGATTATGTTGTTGTTGTTTGGATCTCAATCCATATACACAAATGTGGAAGTTGAGTGTGAAATTGTGCAAATGATAACATGAACTTTATTTAGTTGTGTTTGAATACCAACAAAAGCGAAGAAAAAGCAACGACCGTTATTTGATTGCACTTGACGTGACTTATGACAAGCACTAGATACCCTGTAAAGGCATTAACCGATTCATCTTTTTTTTTTATGCTACAAATTTGAACAAACTTTGGATACACGCAATATTCAAATATATCTGCGGTTCAAATGATATTGTTATGCGATAAAATTAAATCGTTTTGTAAGTTCCTTTTGAGCTGTGTGTTGATAGCAATCAGTCAGTCAGTCAATAAGAACAAAGAGCCTTGTGTATATTGTACATATGTTTAACACAAGTTAAAACTTTTTTCTATCAAACGAAGTTATACCTCTTTCATATTTAATATTTTAAGAGCTTATAATTTGGCATTTCGTTTTTTTCGTATTTGTACATATTTTTCTATATGCATATTTAAAAAAAAAAAAATTTAATAATATTAATAACACAGCTTAAGCCTTTTTTCGATCAAAGAATGTTTTCTCTTTTTTATATTATATTATATTTTTTATATCATTTTTAAATAAATTATTTGTGTTTTCTTTTTTACAACTATTTTCTACCAAACAGTTGAATTAGCTTTCCTTTCGTTAGGTTATTTTATTATAATTTTCTCTAAGCAATTTCCCAAACTACAGTTTTTTTTGTACAACTTTTCCTAACAATCAGATATCTTTTTTTTTTCTACCTTTATAAACGTTTTCATATCGTTTCACTTTTATATTTTGTTATGTATGATATACTATTTAAGGTGCAAGTTAGGATTACCCCTTTGTCTGTATAATACCAAATTACAGGGTATATATATATTTTTACTCCCGTTCAATTAACAACGCTTGCCTTAACCATTTTCAGGCCATATCCACAAACGACAAAAACAGTTGCAATAGAAACAGCAGCAACAACAACAACAACAACACTACCAATATTACACTACTACTACCAATAACAACAACAACAACAAAAGCAACAAGAAAACATTTACAGATCGCATTAACCAAATGCGGTCAACATCACAGTTTAAACGACATTTTTTTAAGCTTATTTTTGCTGATATGGTCTCGTTTTAAACGACGACTGTTGTTGTTGGTGTTGTTGTTGGGGTTGACCAGGCCCAAATGCTGCGACAGTTTTATTGCCGAGTACGCAGAGTCGCATGGCTGCTGCTGCTGCTGCTGCTGTTGATGTTGTTGCAGCTAAATCTGATTGCTTTTGTTATTGTTGTTGCTGCAGTTGTGCCTTAAAAGGCGCTACCAGTTGTTGTTGTTGCTGGCAACAGTTTGTGCTGTTGTTGCGATAACTAAACAGTAGAAATTAATTTTTGTCACTTCATAAATCGCGCAGCTGATTTGCGAATAATGATATGGTATAATAACGATATAATGTGCCCCAAAATATGCGGCATGCAACTGTTCTAATCATAAAGTACTTTTCGTTTTCAGACAAACTAAAAAGTGAAAGAAAAGTAAAGGAAATAGAGAAGGACAGACACAAGGACAAAGAAAGTGAGACAGAGTAAGAGATATGGAAAAAATCTTTTAAAATTTCAAATCATATTTCTGAATCAAGAACTTCTTGAATACATGAAATTTATATTGATATTACCAATTCACAATCGTCTTAATTCTTTGGATACATTTGTCGAATGAGACTCATCATGGATTTAAAAAGTATTACACTCTTCAAAATTATTAAAAAAAAAATTTTTGTTTGTTTATTTTAATGAATCTTGTATTCATTTAATTGGTTTCGGAATAAAATTTAATTTTTGTAAAAATATATATATAAATAAAATATATATATAAATAAAATATATATATAAATAAAATATATATATAAATAAAATATATATATAAATAAAATATATATATAAATAAAATACATATATAAATAAAATATATATATAAATAAAAAATATATATAAATAAAAAATATATATAAATAAAAAATTTATATAAATAAAAAATTTATATAAATAAAATATATATACAAATAAAATATATATATAAACAAAATATATATATAAATAAAATATATATATAAATAAAATATATATATAAATAAAATATATATATAAATAAAATATATATATAAATAAAATATATATATAAATAAAATATATATATAAATAAAAAATATATATAAATAAAATATATATAAATAAAATATATACATAAATATTTATCATGATTTCATAAATCAAGGGGTAAATTTAAATTAAGTTCTTCTTTGCATGCATTTATGATATTCACATTCTACGGTCGCCTTAAAGGGAAAAGTAAGAAGTTGCAGGTGTTGAATGTTGAATGCTCTTTAAGCATTCATCCGTTAAATGCGCAACATTTCCATTTGACAACAACAACAACAACGACAACAAGAACATTATATTTAGTTTCGTTCTTTTTGAGCAATGGCTCAATTTGCCCTACTAGAAAACTAAGGTATACAAGAACGAAGGAGTTCTCCTCGCAATCATTTTGTGTTTTTTTCGTGATTATCATGTGACGTGACAGCTTCGTATATATGTATGTGTGTGTGTGTGTGTATGGTGTTCATATTCATATTTATGTATGCATTTGGGTCATAAACATGCTATAGGCCCAACTGATTGTTGTTGTTGTTGTTGATAGCTGTAGTTCAGGCTTTTGTTTTATTACGTTTCAAACGCAAATGGACTTCAGGCTTCATGTTGTTCGCGCCGGTTTGCCGGTTGCCTCAATTGAATTGATTTGTGCCACATATGCAAAAGTGAAAATCATTTTAAAGCCTTTTTACCGCTTTAGGCTAAGAATCAATGAACTTAAAAGAAAGTTTACATTGATTATTTATAAGTAAAATAAATGATGAAAGTAAGGAGCAGAATTTTATAATGGAAAAAGTTAGTAAAAAATGTTTGAAACCTTTTTTTAATATTATTTTAAAGTCTTTTCCCTGCTTTAGGCTAAGAATCAATGAACTTAAATGAAAGTTTACATACATTTTTCATAACTAAAAGTAAGGAGCAAATTTTTTTAATAGAAAAATTAAGTGAAGAATGTTTGAAACATCGGAAAATGTTCCTAAAAATCATAAAAATAACCATAAAAATGTTCAAAATCTTAAATAAAGTTGAAGATTCCAAAAACCATAATTATACAGGTTTAAGCAAACATCCAATTAAGTTTACACTCTTGCAAGACAAGCTAAATACTATTTAGAAGTTCCTCACTTTGATTCGATTTAATAGAGTCGTAATCTGACTTCAGGCATTCCATACAATTGGATTTGATCACGTTCGGAGACCAATTGCTTTGTTGATTAGTACATTTGGAGTCTGGCTAAGTAAATTGCAGATACATGTACATGCTAAATGTGTTGCAAGTAGGTTGCAAATTGTTGCTAGGCGCCACTTATGAATACCACATGCCACATCTATTATTGAGAATATATAATAGAAGCAGAGAGAAAAATGAAATTGGTTTCTAGGTGGCAGCCAATTGACGCTAGACCTCTAAATGGACACTCAGTCATAATAATTGTTAGTAGCTGAGGGGCAGCTACATAATGCAGCTACACTTAGAAAAAACCTGTTACAATAAAGCCAAAAACAGGCGAAATAAAATTCGCAATTGAAAAATTTTGATCAAAATTTTTTTTCTAAAAATAAAATGAATATATTTAAAACTTGAATGTGTTTAAATTTATTTTTTAACTAATAGATGGCATGTTTTTAACTTAACCCAAAGCTGTTTTAGTTTCAGAAACTTTAGTGAATTGGAAATTTATCTTTTTTTTAATGCATCTTTCCATATCTTCTACCTTAAAGATAACTCTTCAGTTTTTTATAGCACGAGATATATACAATAAGCTAAGTATTATAAATGTCTAAAAGAAAATCTATAAATCTTCTTAAATGTTTCTATATCTTCTGTCTTAAATATTTCACTTCAATCTTTAGTTTAACAAAATTATGAAAAATTGTGATAAACGAAAAGTTTTTCATTTCAAACTGAAATATAAACTAAGTTGAGTAAGTAAAATGTCAAAAAGAAAATCTTCTAAGAATATGTTACATATATATATTTTTTCTTAAATACTCAACACTCTCCATTATATACTATACTATACTAATATATACTCTATACTCTTCAATCGTTACTATAACAAAAGTGACAAAAAATTGTGATAAATGAAAAGTTTTTCATTTCAAACTGAAATATAAACTAAGTTGAGTAAGTAAAATGTAAAAAAAAAAATCTAAGAATATGTTACATATATATTTTTCCTTAAATACTCAACACTCTCCATTATATACTATACTATATTCAATATATATTATATACTCTATACTCTTCAATCGTTACTATAACAAAAGTGACAAAAAATTGTGATAAACGAAAAGTTTTTCATTTCAAACTGAAATATAAACTAAGTTGAGTAAGTAAAATGTCAAAAAAAAAATCTAAGAATATGTTACATATATATTTTTTCTTTAATACTCAACACTCTCCATTATATACTATACTATACTAATATATATATTATATACTCTATACTCTTCAATCGTTACTATAACAAAAGTGACAAAAAATTGTGATAAACGAACAGTTTTTCATAGCAAACTGAAATATACAGTTCAAAAGGCAACTAGAAAATTGTTTTCAGCTTGTTTGTTTGATGTTCTTAAAACTTTTCGTTTTTGCATGTGGCAAAACGTTTTAGTCAATTGTCTAAGCAAATCTTTGTCGATTGAGCGCAAATGCGCAAAGCAAAGCGAAAAACTTTCAAAGCTAATTTTCAGCTGCGTTGCGCGAACAAAAATTCTTCTGCTTCTCCACAGGCAGGAAAAAGAACTGATGGAATGGCAGGGGTTTGGTAATTGCAGGCATAGTCTTTCTCTCTCTTTCTCTCACTGAGATAGGTAATTGAAAATTCGTTTGTTTATGTTGTCATTGTTGAGGCAGCCAGCAGCTAGCAGGCAGCAACAGCCTTAGACCGAGAAGTCTTTGTGTCTTGGCTTGTTTGTTGTTTTGTTGAATGTTGTTTGTTGTTGTTGCTTTGCTTTGTTGGGTTAGTTTGGTTTGTGGGCAAATTGAAAATTACTTAATGGTTCAGTGGCGATCTGCTTGAATACTCTCCAGCTCCAGCTTTAGCTACTGAGGTTGCCAACAAACTGACTCTCGACTCTCGGCTCTCAAGTTGCGAGGCTACCGTTTAAATGAGCGCAAAATTGGCCAAGACACGTTGAGGAGGTGGAGAAGAAGTTGGTGCTAAGTTTATAGTTTATCGAATTTGTTAACTGATTGCAGTTAGCTTGTTTTAAGTAAGTAATTCTTACTTAGTTGTTGAAAGTGTTTTCTCAACAAATACGATAAATAAGCACACTTTTTTTTAGTGCACTTTAGTAAACTTGATAATTATGCGACATATTTTTGATAAACAAGGAATGAATAAAAAACCTTTTCAACGTTTAAGTTGAAGTGCAAGCAAGGTGAGTTTTGAATGAGGTGAGTTTTGTGGTTAATAAAGTTAAAACATTGATTATACATATTAATATTTGTAAGAAAAAGTGAAGTTTGTTCAACAAATGTCCTGCGGTTTCTTTACAAGATGAATTACAACAAGTAAGAAGGCTCAAATCGAGAAATTCTCAACCCTTTACTTTGAGCGTATAGTCAGTTCTTGCAAGTATGTGTGTGTGTGTGTGTGTGTGTGTATATTCTTGATCAGCATCAACAGCCGAGTCCATGTATCTGTATCTTTGTAGCCCTCAAATTGTAACTATGTAGCCATATATCTTAAGGTGTATATATGATGCCATGTATCTGTAGCCATGCTGCTGTATCTTTGTAGCCATGTAGCCCTGAATTTGTAGCTTTGTAGCCATAGAGCCATGTATGTGTAGCTATGTATCTGTAGCCATGTATTTGTAGACATGTATCTGTAACCATGTATCTGTAGCTGTGTTGCGATGTATCTGTAGCTGTGTAGCCATGAATCTGTAGCCATGTAGCCCTGTATTTGTAGCTAAGTAGCCATACATCTGTAGCTATGTATCTAATGCCATGGGTCTGAAACCATGTATCTGTAGGCATGTATCTGTAGCTATGTATCTGTAGCCATGTATTTGTAGACATGTATCTGTAGACATGTATCTGTACACATGTATCTGTACGCATGTATCTGTAGCTATGTTTCTGGCGATTTGTATCTTCAAATATTAAACAAATAAATGGCAATCTGTGAAATTTTTATTGAAATCGGTTGAGAATCAGCGGAGATATGGAACATTAAAATTGAGTAAGGTATGCGCGTACTCACACACACACACACACACACACACACATAGCCGCACTGACAGTACACGTTAAATGTTGGGTGCAGGGTATCTTTTAGTCGGGATTTGTTGACTACCTCTATCTAACTTGTATTTATGTGTTTAGAGTATAAAAAGTTAAATGTTGTTGGAAAGGGTTAACATTATTATGGCGATTTAAAAAAATGCAATAAAAATCCTTATTATGTAATCAAATGAAATGAATCATGCAAGTTTTTTAAACAGTATAAATAACATTTCATGGACGTGATATCAAGAAATGTTAATCCAACCCACAATATAGTACTACATAGACATAACATAAACACGCTCGCATGTCGCATTAATTTGTCAAATTAACACCTTTTAACAAAAAACAAAAATTTAATAATACATTTTTTCTCTTTCGTTCATCGTAGTTGTTGGCAATTTTTCAAAAGCTTTAAATTTATGACCTTTTTTTCATTTTCGGATATTTTGATTATTTTTATATATTTTTTTCTTCACTTTTCTGTTTGTTTGTTTGTTTTGATTGCTGTTGAGCAAATCTCACGGTAAATCATTTTTTTCTTGTACTACGTCGTTTTGTGCAGCTGGAGCAAAATAAAAAAGAAAAAGTGTGCTCCGAACCGGGCCCAGAAAACCAGATCCAAGCTCCTCCATGCGACGCCATCGCCTACAACATTCATTCAAATTATGAAGCAAATGCAGCAAAATGCGATCGAGATCTCGTTTTAGTCACGCTAAATTTACAACACAACAACAACACACAAAGTGAACAACAACAACAACAACCAAAAAATGCATAATACATACAACACACCTCAAAAAGAGAGAGAGAGAGAGAGAGAGAGTTAAATAAATCGTTTCGTTTTCTGGTTAATTAGCGAGCAAGCGACAAACCCCAAAAAAAAATATATCAGAAGTAAATTTATGAAGTTTCATTATTATTATTCTTTTGGAATTCACATTTGAAATGATGTGAAACGTTATAAGAAAGTGTAGTTGAAAGATCGGTTTGGGAATGAATGAAGAGTGTTGAAAGAATGCATTCGAATGGACTTGAACTTCCTTTCAGAACACGGCGGTTTTGTTTAATCCAAAAAGCCATTTCATATAACAAATTTTCTCTTTTAAGAAGTTGTTTTTCTTCCTTTAACTTCCGAACTTTCAGTTCGACTGTTTTATTTGAAGTTTCATTAAAAAATTTCTTTAAATATTATAAGGTTATTTCTTTCAGAATTTACGTTTGGAATGAAGTGAAAACATTAAAAGAATGTAGTTGAAAAATCGGTTTTGGGATTGAAGGAAGCATTTCGAAGGAATGAAAGATTATGTTAAGTTTGGACTTTTGTTAAGTACACTCGAATTATCCGTTTGATTCATTGATTTCCAGAACACTTTGATTTTTTTTAATCAGAAAATAATGTTAAATAACAAATTTGATCTACAACGAAGTGGTTTTTGTGCCTTTCAAGTTCGCTTTATTAAGTTCTATAAAAAAAACTATTGTTACTATTGAATATAAATTTTTGCTTAACTTAACATCCATATAACGTTAAGTTGTACACTTATTTCAAACTATATAATTGCGCTAAACATAAGTACATAATCAAGTTGATCGAATATGTTAACATAACTAATAAACCGCCCGATTATAACAGGATATTAAATTGTAACGCCCACTTGAGAATATTTTGTGGTTTGGTTAAAGTACAAACAATCAAGCATGGTAGTTGACAAGCTTGATAAGGGATATATATATTGTGTACTAACCTACAACCCTAGAGAATAGAACACACACACATACATACACATTTGCCTTTACTTACCCTCCTGATGCGGGTAGCATACGATAGTTGGCCACATCATATTATTAGGCAAAACGATTACCCGAAAAATTCCCTGCGGTGGCATAAACTAAATTCATGAGTGCCATGATTCTTGATGAGAGGGAGGAGAGTGTGTATGAGAGAGAGGTAGACAAGCAAAGAGAGAGTGCGAGAGGGAAGGGGCGCATAATGAGCTTAAGTTATGTTACATAAGGACATAAAAACCACTCGAGCAGACACTTCATAGAAACTTGTGTGAGAGTGTGTGTGTGTGTGTGAATGGGTGAATATGGGAAATGGAAGTTTTTGTAGAGTTGAGGGTGCGCTTCTGTATGTGTGTGTGTGGTTTGTATAAGTGTTTGGGTTTCTTGTCCTTTTTTTTTGGTGGTGGTTTTTTTGGCTTAAACTAATGAGCTGCAGATTGACGCCGTTGTCTAAATGCGGAGTGATGAGGAGTTGAACAGTTGAGGAGTTGAGGAGTTGCTCTGCGGTTGCCACTTTTGTTTGCTCAACTGTTTACGAGCCACTCAACCAATCAACCAATCAACTGCTAGTCAACTAATACTCAACATTCAACACATTTTGTGTGGCTTTCTACCTTATCTTTCCTTTACTTTTCTTTCTTATAGATATTCATTGAAGAAAGTATAAGCTCTAGTTGCACTTAGAAAACTATTGCACAAATCTTATAGGATCGTTTTCGACTATTCTTTTTCTTAAAAAGTTTAGCAAACAACTTTTAGCCTTTTCCACATTCAACTTAACGAAGATAATGGATACCAAATGGGATTTTGCCACTAGAATAATTTCTTTCAAAGAAATAATTTCTTAGTAAAATTAATAACAATTGAAATCGCTGAGCAGTAAATTCATATATCAGCAAGCTGTATTAATAAAATATAATATATTTAAATAAACAAAAATTTCGAAAAATTGAAGAAAATTTGATGTATAAAAATCAATTTTACCAAGATATATATATATTTTTTTCATACAAGTTTCGCTTAATGCTTTTGCTTAATGCTTAATGCTTTGTCAAAAAATATTCTTAAGTGATTTTTCATATATATAAAAACTTAGTAATTGGAAAACAAATTTGATTGTTTGTTTGTAAGCCAAACCAAGAATTTGTTCTTATGCTAAGAAACTTTAAAAATGTTTGCTTTTGTTTCAATCTATTTCCAAGTTCGTGCAGTATTATTATAAGAATTATGTAGTTAACACGATTGTCTAATGTCAAAATTCATCCGATTTTGAAAAGTTATATCTTAAAAGTCATGGTTTGATCTCTACAATACAACTGCATTTAAATCGGGAAACCAAAAATATATTTCAAAGAATTCAAAAAAAAATTGTTCAAAACTTTAAACCTGCATAACTTCGTTTCTATTCATTTAAACGCGATTTCGACCTAAATATGATGACACTTTTTTTAGGTCGAAAAATGATGGGTCAGAACTTTCGACCTTCATAACTTTGTCAAAATTCAACCGATTTTGAAAAGTTATATCTTAAAAGTCATGGTTCTCATGATCTCTACAATACAACTGCATTTAAATCTGGAAACCAAAAATATTTTTCAAAAAATTCAAAAAAAAAAATTGCATTGAGAAACCGGGCTAAATTACCCCAAATAAGGTAAAACAGAAATTTGTGGGGGTAATGTTAATGATTCAAAAGTATATATTTAAAATATTTATTTTCTATTAACTTTTTCTTTTTTTGCTTTTTATTAAGTTCCACAACAGTAAGTTTTCAATTTTGTACTCTATAGAAAAGTTAAGTTTGACAAAAATAGTTTGGGATAATTCATTAAAAAGTATATATATTTTAAACTCTATATTCGATTGACCGATTCGATTGTTGGTTTTTGTTTTCACTGTGGGGTAAAGTTAGCTTCCACAAAAATATTTTCGGGGTAAAAGATTCAAAAAGATCCCCGACTAATGTTTCTAATGTTACACTTAGCATTTAGCGGGGTTTTTTATGAAAAAGAGTTTACTTGCGAGAGAGAGAGAGAGAGAGAGAGTGATAAGTAACGGTTTGCTCTCTTCTAATTATAATTTAAGGCATTGCCAGGCAGAAACAAACTGAACTTATAATTTCAACTTATATTCAAGTTGCTTTTAGGCATATTTTATTTAGATTTAGGAATCTTAAAGATTTCTTAACTGTTATAGAACTTACCTGAACTGGGACGATCACTGTAGCGGGTGCAGTAAACCCAAGCTGGCCAAACAATTGGCGTCGAGCCCGACTTCGATGAGGAGTTGTTTGTTGTTGTTGTTGTAGATGTTCCAGTTGCAGTTGTTACTGTACCATCTTCATTTGTTTTTGTTTCGCCCGGCGATGAAGCTGACTTAACCAAATCGACAGCAGCTGAGTTGTTGTTGTTGTTGTTGTTGTTGTTGGTGCTGCTGCTTGTTGCTGTGCTATTGGAATCATTGCTATTGCTGCAGATGTTGGCGAGGGAGCTGGAGAAACTTAAGCTTGGTTGCGTTTGTGTTTGCAACTGCAACTGCAACTGAACGCCGCCGCCGTTGCCGTTGCCACATGGTGTTTGAGGTGATCTTGGGGCAAGATTCAAGGGCTTATGGGTTTTGCGTGGCGCTTTTAAGTGTGTGGCAGCTGCAGCAGCAGCAGCAGCGGCTGCCACAGCGGCGCCACTTGCCACCAAACGTTGCTGCAACCGCGAACCAAAATCCGCTTTCAAAATATTATCAATGCTAAACTTTAAAGCTCGCTCATGAAGATTCTCATTGTGGTTCTGGTTGTTATGATTGTTATTATTGTTGTTGTTGTTGTAGTGATTGGTTTGTTGCTGCAACTGTTGTTGCTGGAGATGTTGCTGTTGCTGCTGCTGCTGCTGCTGGTAGGGATTGTGTTGCAGGTGCAACTGATGCGAGTGAGCGGGCGCAATGCCTAAAGCTGTTGCCGTCAATTGAGCAAGTGCATCCTGTCCGGTCATGGCTGCTGCAGCCGCCGCCATTTGCAACTGTTGCGTCATCTTGGGTCCACGCAAGCCGCCCAAAGGCATCACTCCGGCTGCGGTTAAGGCATTGACACGTGCGGCAGCCATCAGTTGCATCTGTTGCTTCATTAGCTCCTCGGCATAGAGCTGAGATTTGCGCAGGAATTCCTCTTGAAAACTGGATGGAGCCAACATTTGTGTCGCAGCACCACCACCACCACCTGGGTGGCTGGGATCCTCAAGCATTGGGGCAGCAACACTGCTAAATGCCGACGGTCTAACGGTATAAAGTTGACTCATTATCAATCTTTGACGCGCCGCCTGAGCAGCTGCCACAGCTTGGGATTGCTCTTGGCCGACACTCAAAACGCTATTCTCACTGCAACAACTGGCTGCATCATCACACTCCTCCTCCATATCATCCTCCTCCAGCTCCTCCTCGACCAATTCCTCCCGATCATCATCATCATCATCCAGAATGTTAAGCATATGTGTCTCCTCATCCTCCTCCTCGTTGGACTTTTGACTGCCTGGTGGGCCCGGCGGGGCCGGTGGGGCCAAGGGCAGCGGCAGTGGCAAGCAATCGGGATGCATTGATCCCACCAAATGCTGCTGCTCCTGCTGCTGATCCGTTTGATTATCGCTGCTTCTCGGCTTTTGTGTTCGATTCAGATTCAGATTGAGATTGAGATTAAGCGTCGGCTGGCGAGTGCTGGCCAGCGTGGACATAAGTGTAGCCAGTTTTCTCTTTTTTGGGGTTTTAAACAAGCGGCTGCAAAGCCGTCGGCATTTTTACTCTTCGTTTCACACTTTTGAGAACACACACTGTTTAAGCACTTTGGTTTTAGCCGCTAGATGGCGCTTACATATACACACACACGTTCGCTTTGTACTGTTATACTTTAGTAGTATATATAATCCAAAGATAAGCAAAACTCAGAATAATAGGAAAGGCAATAAAAATATCTCTCGACCCGGTTTAACGTTTTACGTGCGCTCTGCCAGTCAGCTGAACCAACTGAAGCTCCCGCGAACTTACAACTAAACGAGACGGCGCAACTGAGCGCAAGAGCGAACGAAGCAGCAGCCAGTTTAGCCGAACGTAAACCGGAACGGCAATAAGAACTACACACACAACACACACACACACACACACACATACATATATACAGCATGCGCTCTCTTTTTCGCTGCTCTCTCGCCGTTTCGAACATCCAATGAGCGCGGCGAGCCTAGTGCTCGCTTTGTATGTGTGTGTGTGTGTGTGTGTATAGGGTGTGAGGCAGCACACTAGCGTTGTCTCGCTCGCACTGACCGCCTCTCTGAGTGTAGAGTGTGCCTGTCAGTTGAGGTTATGTTAAGTGTTTGTATATTTGTTAATTAAGTGCATGGCCAGCGTCGCTGCTGCTGCTCATGCTGCTGCTGCTCCTATTCCACAGCTTCAGCTCCATCTGCGCCTTGTCTTTTTGATTATGCGCTGCAGCATTTAAGTCGTAAATCTCCAAAGCGTACATAAGTTTCTGAGGTTTGTGGCTGCGCATCTGCAGTCCTTTTACACCCAAAGCATCCTCCATCCTCCCTACACACACACATGCGTGTGCGTGTGTGCTTGTGTGTGTGTAACACATGCTTGCTGTTCTTGTTTGTCTCTCGCCTTTCTTGCGCCTTTTTTTTCAACAACGTTTTTTGGTTTGTTGCGCTTTTTGATGTCATTGTTGTTGCTTTTGTTTTGTTTTGTTTTGTGTTGATGCTGTTTATAAATCACCACCACAACAATTTTGCGTGCCCAACAACAACAACAACATCTGCTGTGATTTCATAATTGTTTTTGATGCCACACACACACACACACACATGATGTTAGGTTATGCGTGTGTGTGTGTGTGTGTGTGCTTGTCTAATTGGGCCACACCATATGCACACACATACATACAGCTTGCCCACAAATACATTTACACATCGGGCTGAACCGAGTTGATTTCAGTGCATTTGTTAGTATTTTTAATGTTTCTTTGTTAATATTAATGTTTTTTAAGTTCTGTTTAGTAGGTTTAAGAGATAATTGATTAAACTACTTATAAAAAATAATAAAAAAAAAATTTAAAACAACAACTAGTGTGTCCCTCATAGCTCTAAAGTGAAAATAACAAAATTTTTCACAGTGTGTAAAGTATTTCTGGGCAAGCTGTATGTATGTATGTATGTGTGCCTCGCTTTCGTTGAGGTTAAATGAAAATTAGCTTGAATACAGTTTTTAAGTGCAAATAAACCCTTTTTAATTACTTGCTTCGATTAATCATCGGCTATGAATTTCTTCTTCACAGCTAATTAATAAGCTACAATTAATGTTATCTGCATTAATCTTACCAAATGGCCGATTAAAAGCTCTGTACGGACCAACATCCGTTGGCCATAAAAACACAAATTCCATTGGAATTTTTGTATACCCTGTAGTAATTAAAAGTGGATAAGGCGGGTGTTTATGTCGGATAAAGAAAGCTTTTATGCTTGATCAACATCTAAAAGCTTTCGAAAGTTTCCATTCATTGTTTAAAGCTCATTATAGGTTATGTTTTTCTTATAGGGTATCTTTGAGTCGCGTTTTCAAGCATTCTTAATGATTTCTTTTACTTTATCAAAATCTGTCCACGCTTTATTATATATATGTATGTATGCTGTCTCTGTCTCGCTGCCACGCCCCAATTGCACACCCAATCCAGTTAAATAACTCTGTTGCCGACCTCTGCCCCTACCCCTACCCCACCACAAGAACACAAACGCTCCTCACGGGTCGCAACCCTGCCTCTCTCTCTCTCTCTCTCTCTTACCAGAGATGCCGACGCGTCGATAACGCAACCAACAAATTAATCAAGCTTAATTTCAGCTGGCAGCATACAAACACACACACACACACACACACACACACATACATACACAGGAGAACAACAATTATACAGCGATTAAAAAAGAAGTTGAGAAACCCTAGAAACACGAATTATGAATAAACTTAAACGCAATTGCTCAAAATGCGAAATTCAAAACCTCTTTCTTCCTCCACTTCCCCTCTCCCGCACAACCATTATGCGGCCCATTACCCTCTGCCCGCACCATTTCAACCAGAAAACAATGTTCGTGTTCGAGAGAGAGCGAGATAGAGACATGATTAAAGCTGCGCACGAAACGCTTTTCACATAAAAGATGCCGCGCATAGAGCGTGTCGAGTGGGAGAGGGAGAGCGAGAGGGAGAGGGAGAGAGGGTAATGGAAAGGAGGGTGAGCGCGTAAGACGATCTCGCTTAAGTTAATCGCGCAGAAAATCTTCATCAGAAATGGACAACAACAACAACGAAAAAAAGAAGTAAAGTTACTCAAACTAAAATAAATACAATCAAAACATGAAGCGTACAACGCAAGCAATAAGTAACGACAATAACAACAACAGCAACCAGCAGCCAGCCATCAGCAGCAGCAGCAGCAGCAACAACAACGTCAAAGCGCGCGCCGGCAAAACATTACAAAAGCAAATGCTGCCAACGTTGCCGACGACTGCGCAGTCGCAGCATCAACATCAACAGCAACAACAAAAGCAACAAATAGCATAATCGCAAGTAGACGACGCGCGCTTCCCTCTCCATCCCACCCCACCCCACACACACACAATTTAGATGCGCCCCAATAGATAAACTTAAAGAGGCTTTTATTTAAACAAAGCGCAGAGCAGCGCAGCGCAGTCAACGAGTCTCCAAATCACTGAGCCATCGACAAGAGAGACCCAGAGCGAGAGCAAGCGAGCCGAACCTTTTTGCCTGCCTGCCTGCCTGCCTGTCGTCGCTGGCTGACGCGCAAAAATGTATGTTGCTTACAAACGAGCACAGCAATAACAACAACAGCAACAACAGCGACATAAGAGAGCAAAGCCCGACTTCGAAATTCGACTTGGAGTGACTTGGCATGCTCTTGCTCGCTCACACTCACACTCAGATGCCATGTGATTGTCAATCTTGCTCTCTTAAGGCGAATTGCGGCGCGTTTTGCGCCGCAGTCTTTGTCGTTTGCTGGCTGATCTTTTAATCGAATCGTAGCATTTATTATTGCGACTGTCGCGATTGTTGTCGTCGTCGTCGTTGTTTGTTGTTGTTGTTTGTCTAATGTCGTTTAGCAAACAATGGACATTGACTGTGTCATAAGTCAGTTCACAAAATGGCTACAACTGTTGCGCAAATTAATAATTTGTGTCGACAAACATTGCTCAACATATTCCCATTTTGATTTGATTTGATATACATATTTTGTTGGTCTTTGCTTTCGATGTGATTTTCTTGTCATTTGTCTCAATTTATTGTTTGCCAAACAAACAACGAATTACATACGACATTCGAATAACAAATATACGCACACATAACAAACATGGCTGCGTGCTGCTCTAATTGCAATTAACACATGATGAAAACCGTTGATTGCTTCCCTCTCCTTCTCTCTCTCCCTGTATACATGAACAGTTAACCCAAAACTCAACTCGACTCAAGTTGCGCGCTTTCGTTACACTTGTCGACAGTGTGTTGAGTGTGAGTGCGAGTGCGAGTGGTGGAATGGGTGGAATGGGGTGAATGCTTTGGTGGTGTGGGGAGTATAAAATCAATAAACAGCCAAGTGGAAATTGGATTTTTAATTGACAGCTAAACGATTTTTTTCCACTTACCATGCAAATGGATTCAAATTGGAATTGCAGCTGATTGGACAGCGCGTAACACGTAATTAAATAAACAGAAAGGAGAACATCCAAGTACAAAAGTAAATGTCAAATAATACAACTGCTTTTAGGGGGCAAGCTTAAGAATCGAAGTATAAGAATATGTAAGAAGATTTATTTAAAGCCAAAGAATTTCTTAAAAAATATGAGAAAATAATGACAGTCAATTTGTATTTAATAAAAATAATAAAAAAAATTATTTTGATTATTTTTCTTAAACAATTTCAAAGAAATGTAAATTCGATAGCTTACTTAAAATGTATTCATTTCAACTGTCATTTTTGTAAGTGTCTGATTAATTTACTTCTAACATTACTAATAAAATTGTCAGCGAGAAATGGGAATATTCACAATTTGTCGGTTTGTAATATGACAAACGATAATGAAAGCTTTTGCGCATATATAGAAGCTACAAATCACAATTGGAGTACTTTAATATTCATTCATATGCATTCAGTCAAGAGCCTAGCAATCAACTGTCATTATCTGAAAAGTTGACAGTCAAACATGGGTATAGTGAACTTAACAGATATTTATACTATACAGAACTGATATATTAATAAATCATTCGTTATTGAAACCTTCTTTATAAACCCTTTTGTATATAGCAATACACTATACGCAAGTTTCACTGTACATGCACATATTTATACTATACAGAACTGATATAATTAATATATCATTCGTTATAGAAACCTTCCTCATAAACCCTTTTGTATATAGAAAATATAGCAATGCACTATAGGCAAGTTTCACTGTACATGCACATATTTATACTATACAGAACTGATATTAAATACACCATAAGTTATTGAAACCTTCCTTTTAAAAACCCTTTGTATGTAGAGAAAATATAGCAATACACTATAGGCAAGTTTCACTGTAAACGTAAGAACGAAACGAACGCAAAGTTGCACACGCAAAAGGCAAAACAAATAAACAAACAAACAAATAAAACGCGACATTTGAACCGAACCGAACAGACAATCAACTAATTACATACGAGAGCGAGTTGGCAACCCTGCCCCATCAGACTTTGGTTTAGGGCCTGCAAAATGTTGTTGTTGTTGGTAAGGGTAATTGCAAGGCGCTGGCCTGTCATCAGTTTTTGTTGTTCTTCTTGTTGTTGTTGTCAGCTCGTCTAAGCAAATAGCATTAAATAAAAGGTTAATAAATAGCACAGAACAGCAGCAGCAGCAGCAGCAGCAACAACAACAATAGCAATAACGGTGCCTGCGGTTGGGACACTGAGCGAGCGAGAGAGAGAGCGGCAGACACAATATGGCGGACATGCCCGAAAGCTTAAAGCGCTGACAGCGCAGCAGGCAGAGAAGCAGAACTGCAGAGGAGCCGAACAGGCGAACAGGCGAACAGGCGAGCAGCCGAGCAGCGATGTGACATGGACATGTGTGTGATGGCTACGTTCTCATATGTGTGTGCATGTGTGTGTGTGTGTGTGAACAGTTTGTAACGCCTGCTTATTTATGTATCAGCGAGGGGGGAATGTGTGCCGTGGTGAAGTTGTGTCGTGGTTTGAGAGTCCTTTCAATTTAACCGACATCGCGGCCTGCCTCTCTATGCAAATGTCAATTGTCAATTGTTGGCGTTTATAACAAACTCGTCGTTTGTTTTATTGTTGCTGTTGTTGGTGCTGCTTGTTTATTTAGTATGTATGTGTACAATACAACAATCAACTAATTATGGCTTGTTAAATTGCAGCCATTGAAATGACCATTTAAACCATTCAATTTCAATCGCATGCCATTTACCACAGCTCACCTCCTTCTCCGTTGCCTCCTTCTTCGTTGTTCTGCGTCACACCGCTTAGACACAGCTACACAGAGCGAAAAAAAGAATGGTGTGGGCAAAAGTAAGGGTTTGAAAATCATTTAACAATGACCTCGAATCAAATATTCGATTGATATGTGAATTATATAGAAAAAAATACTTTGAAGCTATGATAAACTATTTTTGATTATAGCTTACAGCTTTAAACCAAAAAAACTTGTACTAAACTGTCATTAAGTACATTTTTGGTCTAATTTATCAGATTTAAATAACACCTCAAGCTTTTCTATGCAGATGTTTTGCTTAGGAAAAGTTAAGTCTTCAATACCTTAGGTGTTCCTCATTTGAAACTTATGAAATTTTTAAGAATCATCCACATAATGTTCCAGTTATTTTCGAAATTCAAATATCAATTGAAATTATGCTTTTCTGCCTAGTTTTAGTTTAGTTTTTGAGATCGACAAAAAGCAGATACACTGTTCTCTTATGTCTAAGGTTAAGGATTTTACTTATATTATTCAAATTTATAGTAAAAATAAGAAGAAATGGGTTAAAGTAAGGTATTATAACTGAATATTAGAACTTAAATGTAGAAATTTGAAACAATTTAACTTAACTTGAAACAGGAAAGTTATTGCAAAAGAATTTTGATTATTTTCTCTCGCTGTGTACACAAATTTGCAAAGCAATAAACAGTTAGTCTGTTCTTGATTTTCTCTCCTCTGCTTCTTCTTCTTCTTCTTGATCTTAAGTTCCTGTCTCATGTGTCAAATGTTGTTGTTGTTGTTGCTGTTGCAAATAAGTATTTGATTTATTGTGGATAAATCTGCATTCAATACGTTTTCGTTATGCGCTTTCACTCAAATCTTTCCCCAACTCACCTCAACTCAACTCACCTCACCTCCTTCTCTCTCTCTGTCTCTGTCTTAGCAGAACGCCCACAAGATGAATCTGGACGAAGATCTCTTCTTTGGGCTTCGATCCCAACGCCTTTGCAATTTGTTGTACACGAATTGCAATTTGCTCACAATTTATCGCTATTTAATCATCAGCAAAATATGCAACAACAGCAACAACAACTACAACAACCAGCTACAAAACTATTAACAGCAAAAAAACAATCGCAATGCTGCAAACGATGGTGATGATCTTTCCACCTGCTCTCCAACTCCAACTTCGTCGGTTGGCCCCCAAGGCTCCAACCAGCAACAAATGTTTTCATTGATGGCAGCGCCAACAACAACAACAACAACAACACCAACAACACTGCCAAAGGTCAAACTTAAGGGGGAGTTGCAACAGTTGCAAACAACAGGAACTTGCAACAACAACAACAACAACATTCAACGGATGAATATTACTTTTTGCCAGCTCAAGATTTGCATTTTTGCCACATTTAACGGTTTTCGTTTGGGAAAAGAAAGAAAAACAACAAAACAACAAAAAACCAAAAACGTTCGAAAATTGATTTGTTCATGACGAACTCATTTGAGAGGTTATGCAAAAAGGCAAAATGCAAATGCGATTGGTGGATGCTCTTCGCTGATGCTGGAGTTGCCTCAAAAAAATCAGCAATCAGGAAGATTACTTCAAAGCTACGCGAAACACTTGGAAAAATCACAACTAACATTAACTACTTGAAAAAAAATATTATTTTCTATAGGATCCGCCATCGATCGTTTTATTTTGTCAACTAGTGCTTATTTCGGGAATGGTTAAACTTAGCTCATGTTTGATTTGACAGATAATTATATATACGCTTGAACAACGCTGCGAAATATTGCGACATTACTTTGAAAGTTATTCATTTAAAAACAAAAAAGAAAGAAGTTATTTGCCGGACCCTATATTATATTATTTCATATTAATTAATAAATTTAACTTCAATAAATTAGTGAATTCCTTAAATATTTTATTATTTCAAACTTTTCAACAAATATCGATGTTACAGCAAGATTTCATTCAAAGAAATAATTTCTTAATAAAATAAATACCAACTGAAAAAAACTTTTAAGTATTAAATTTATATTTTTATTGCCTATTTAAAAAAAATATTAAAAAAAATCGAACAAGTAAAAGTTTCGAAAAAAGTGAAGAAAATATGATGCACAAATATTCTTTTTACTGAGGTATATTAAGATAACAAATTATATATCTGCATAGAAAAAGTTCTAAGGTAAAATTTTCTAAAGCTCAATACACTCAAAAAGCGTTTAAATACCTCTAAAAACTCTAAATCTATATAATAATCACTAAATAAATTCAAAACGACGTTCAAAAACATTTAAAATCTGATATTCTGCACAATACTCAGCAAAATCTTAAATCTTTATGCTTAAAACTGTATTTTTCTTATTCACTGATTGACTGCTATCAACGCACAGCTCAAATTGGAAGACATAGCAATCTGATTTTGAAGCGAATCGATAGCTAATGGATCATTAATAAACACTAAGACAGGATTTGTTTTTTTATATTATATATTTTATAAATTCTCAAAATTCTTTGCACTTTAACTGAAAGAAAAGAAATCTTTGAACAACTGCTAAGGAATGCCGTAAAGCTAATTATAGTTTTAACAATGCTCATATTAATGCATTTCTCTCAGTGCACTTGGATATAACAAAGCATTTCAGCCCTCGGCCTTTTTCGAGTCAGCTGCATAACAAAATTGCGAGAAAGGGAAAGAGAGAAGGAGAGGGAGAGAGAAGAAATGCCAGCGATGAAAGCAACTCGGATTCACAATTAAGCGCGAAAAAAAACCAAAAAATTGTTGCTCCACACATAATGGTTAATGGTGTAATGGTTAACTGTTAACAGTTAACGGTAAACTGTTAACGGATAACGGTTAACGGTTAATTGTGCGCCCCAGACCCAGAGCCCAGTCTTTTGGGGTCGCTTGGGACTCATTAAAAAACAAAAACAAAAACAAAGCCGCACAAAGAGGGTCAAATTGTTCGCCATGGGAAGAAGTCAAACAGCAGCAACAACAACAACAACAATAACAATATCTGACACCATATAACATATGTATACACAGTGAACAATGTGTGAATAGTTGTTGTCGATTGTGAATTGGGATTAGGCTTAGCAAGAATCGATCAAACTTCAAACACAAAAAAAGCTCATTTAACTTTGTCCTTGTTTTGGGGCACAAATATGGCAAATGTCAACACAAATGAAAATCAAACAACAATTTCTCATTGATATTTGAACATTGAACATTGAACTGATTATTGCAGCTGACATTTTTGATGACAGCTTGAAATGCATTCGATTTGGACAGCTTTTGGGCAAAGCGAGCGACAAAGTCTGAAAGACTTTACCAACAACCAAAATAATCATAATAATAATAATAAAGTTCAATACATTTTCGGTTTTAAATGCAAAAGAACCGAAAAGAAAGTTCAAGGAACATTAAGAATTTTCATTGAAAAATAAATTTATAAAGTTTTTAGGTAGTGAAATAAGAATAAAAAATGTTGAAGAACTAAAAAGAAAGAAAGTTCAAGGAACATTAAGAATTTTCATTGAAAAATAAAATTATAAAGGTTTTAGGTAGCGAAATACGAACAAAAAATTGTTGAAGAACTTGAAGAAAAGAAAGTTCAAGGAACATTAAAATTGCCATTGAAAAATAAAGTTAAGAATAAAAAATGTAGAAGAATTAAAAAGAAAGAAAGTTTAGGGAACATTAAGAATAAAAAAATGTTGAAGAACTGAAAAGAAAGTTCAAGGAAAATTAAAATTGCCATTGAAAAATAAAATTTTAAAGTATTTTAGGTAGCGAAATAAGAATTTTGCCTTAAAACCGATTTGAAACCCATTTTTCATTTATCACATTTAAAAACTTTGCGAAAATAAAATAGTCTTAGTGTTTAGTCCTTTAATCCTAAGTCCTTTCTTACTTAAAAAACTCTTGCATATATTTTTTGAAACGTGTTTTTCAGTTTTAACACTTAAAGGCCAGCAAATATAGCGTAAATCAGTTGTTAGATTATTTTATATTACAGGAATATAACTTTAAGCTACAAATAATTTTAATCTTAAGAAATACTGAATGTCCTCTAGAAGGACACTATTATTAGACACGTTCTCACGCGTTCAGGGAAGTTAATGAACAAACTTAGAAAGCATTTTGTTGCATTAGAATAATACTTTCAGGTACAATCGCGATCACGATCATAACCCAAACTGTCTTTTCTTAGAATGACATGAAGTTAAATACCTTAAAAAAAATTGCAACTTTGGTTTCAACTTTTTGCGTTAAAATAAATAAAATATCTTCAAAATCTTCAAGTGCTGTACCAGTTTCATAGCGTCGAAAACCATTGGAAAGGTGTTTTTTTTTTAGTTCTTCGTTTTGCATGTTGGCCAGTGTTATCCTTATAAAAGTTCATTAAAGTGTTAACGAAATGAAAAGTCAGGACCATTGATGGTAAGTGGTTAGGGTTGTCTATTAGCAAGCAGAGAATAGGATACTATTCTATAACTCTTTTAGGGTTGTCTATTATTGTAGGAATCAGATTTAAAAACAGACATGGACATTATAATATAACGCTTTTTTTTTTAAATATTTTAAAGCTGGTAACAAAAAAAAAAGTAATTTTAAGGATTATTTACAAAAATCAATAAATCTTCTGCGCTTCCTCTCACTTTTTGTTGTTGGCTTATATGGAAGAATTGCCACAAACTCAGGCAATGTAACTTTCCCTTAAACAATAGCAACAACATGTAGCACTTAGAGCACATATATGTACATATGTACTCATGTTCCATATCCATTGTCAAATATCGAAAAGATACACCTAAAAAAAAAACATGTTGAACTTGTCAAGTTTTGGGGTTAGGTGAAAAAGATTTTTTGTTTCTGGCATTTCACGCCGAAATTTGCTTTACAAATTGAAGGTGTAGATTTGGCTAACAAAAGTGGCTTAAATCAACTCATGACAACGTTAACGAAGTACTCAGTAAACAACAACAATAACAACAAAATCAACGATGCTTTAACAAAGAAAACAAACTAGTGAAAAATCGTAGCAAACACCTATGCAGTGGAAAGACTAGGAGGAACGAAGGGGGAAGCGGGGGTCGAGTCGGGAGTCGAGAAGGTGGAGGAGGAGAGCAGATCTGGCAGCATCTGGAATTGAGTGCAAAATATGGCGCACAGACATTCGCAAGCAAGCTGGGAAAAACATAGGAGGGTGAGTTTGGTGGGGAGGGTGGAGAGGTGAAAGAGTGAACTCCATGTCTTTGTGGCATTGTGGAATCCATGTTTAGTTTGGCGCAGTCCTAGGCGCAGTTTGGCACGTCATGTAGCCAATTAAAAGCGAAATACGACAAGCGAAAATTGTGGCTAACCGAGATTCGCAATAAGGAGATGCAACGGGTTGTGGAAGGTAGGAAGGGTAGGGTAGATGAAGCAGACATCCAAATCGAAAGGAGGCTTCATGGATTCGCTGCAGGCCAACACACACACACACACACACACACACATACAAAGAGAGTGCAAGAGTCTCTCGCTCAGTCACGTTTGCCAACAGCCCAAAAGTCAGACACAAATCTAAGCTCTGCAATCAAATTAGGCAAGCCCCCAAAGGCATCTTGTGTATGTGTGTGTGTGTGAAAGACAGAGAGAGAACGAGACAGAGAGAACAGATAGAGGGGGAGGGGGTAGAGAAATGCATTCCAAATTAATATACATATGTATATGTTCACATATTCAAAGATTCGAATACTATTCGCATGCTCAAAGGATGTTAGCGAGGGCTGTAAGTCGAGTATTGAAAATGAATCAATTATAAATCAGACTTTAATTTTACTTGTCAGTCGATCTGTAACAAAGAGTCTTCTAAGCTCTTAAACTCAATAACTTCAGAATAAAAACTTTTAACAGTAGAAAAAATATTATAAATTTTTTTTAGATTATTTATAATCAATAATTTTTGCTAGGCAATAAAAAATTATAAAAATATATAAAAAAAATATTTTATATTATTTATTTATAAAATATATAATTAATTATTTTTGTTAGGAAAAAAAAAAATATATATACAACCAATTGATACTCACTAAATATATTACAATTTAACAATTCTTCTAATATTAAAGCCTTTTATTTTAATTTATATTATTTCATTGTGTTTTATTAAAAATTTGTTAAACTAATTCTTTTAAAAGAGAATTAATTCAAAGATTTAAATGAAGACAACACGACCTTATTCTTTGAGATTCAAAAAGCAGCCCTCGCGTACAGAAAACACACACACATACCAACAAGTACGTGAGTGTGTTGAAGATTCTGTGATTTTGGTTGACTGCTTAAAGCTTTTACTTAATTGCGACCTAATGCAACCTAATCAGTTCATTTGATTTTGAATTGTGGGCCATATGCAAATTAACAGCATTGCTAGTTTGTAATGGAGGGGGGGGGGGGGGGGCGGAGAGAGAGTATAGAGAAAGGTCACAGATTTACATATGCAACACAACGTGGTTGTGGCACCATTGTGGCACAGAAACACATCTTGATATGAGAGTGTCAACGTACCGTTAACGAATTTCATGCCAAAGCTTTTTGGCATTTTCACTCCATAGCCCGAATAAAAACTAGCAAATAGCAAATAGCGACTGGCAACTGGAAACTAGCAACTGGCAACTTGGCTAACAGGCAAACCAGCAGCAGCAGCAGCAACCGGCAGCTGGAACATTGCAACATGACACCTCGACATGACAACAAAATGAGCTTCTGTTGTGCTCTTTGTGCGAAAGATCTCAGCAACAACACGAACAACAATAACAACAACAACATCCGTGAGTGACAACTGCAACGAAGTTGCTTTCAAATATTTAACACCAGATCCATATAGCCAGTATCCATATAGTCAACGCAACGCAACTCAACTCAACTCAAGTCAAGTCAGGCAGCCCATTGCCAATGCCAGTTGCCATTTGCCAGTTGCCAGTTAATACGCAAATGCACTGAGAACAAAATATACTAACACTGAAATGGTGAAATTTAATTTCTTAAAGTTTGTCTTAAAAATGATTCGAATAGTTTTTAAATATTTAAAAAAAATTAAATAATAAAACCAAAGAAAAAAGTTTGCCAATAAATAAAAAAAAAACAAATCAGTAAAGAAAAATTTAAATACTTTACTTTTAAAAAATTAAATATATTTTTATGGTATTACTATTAATTTTAAAACCAATTTTTTATATTATACCTTAAAATAAATAAATATCATTAATTAAGCTATAGAAATATGTTATTGCTTTAGTAGACAGAAGATTTTTCAGTTTCTTGGTTTTCAATCATTTTTGATACAAAAACAAAAAATATTAAATATTCTTTTTATGATAAAAAAAATTAATTTTGCTTCGTAAATTATATTTTTTTATATGCAAAATAATAATCTTAATAATTAAAAACAACAAAAAGAGATTTAAAGAATATTATTTTCAAAACGACAAAAAATTGGTTCAATTCTTATTTTAAATTTATTTTTAAAAGAAAAATTATGAAATAAAGTACGGCTTAGATAGGGATTTGCATTCATTAATTTTTCTTCACTGCTTTGTGCGTAGTTTCTCTAAGTGTACACCTGGCACAAGGTATAAGGCAATGGACCTTTTTTTCAAACGCACCAAATGCATGCGAAATTGAAATCGATGCCAAAACGAACAATTTTCACACTCGAAACACAGATGCCACACGCAAAGTAGGAGAAGGAGGAAGGGGAGGCGGTTGGGGAGAGGTAAATGGCAACTGGCCAACAGCATTCAGCTGGGAAATCGGAGTTAGGTAGTCCAAAAGTGTTAGTCTTGTATATATTGAACATGCAAAACTTGGCTAGTTGGTTGGATTGTATTTTTTTTTATTTTTCAACTTTTGGCATTCATTTATTCGATTTGATCGGAGGTTTGGGGTTTTATTTGAGTTGCTGTTGTTGTTGTTGTTGTTAATTGATATTGGCGCGTTAACGAGGCGTTAAGTGAACAAACAGGTTGGCAGCACCAAAACGTCAGCAGTCGACTTTACCGAGTGTTAATTGATCGTCGGGCCACTCAAAAAGACAACTTGAAATTTTAATTTAAACGCACTTTTTCTTTTTTGTTTTTTGTTGTCAGCAAAGGCGAAAACAGTTGACAGACAGTTGGCAGTTAATTTGGTCGATACTGTTAGGCATCTAAATGCACTCAAAGAGAGATACTTTAATCATTAAATAAGTGTGTTAAAAGGCAATAACTTAAGCAAGCTAAATGCACTTGCACTTAATAATACTAAGCAAGAATTAATACAACCATTAAGTGAATTATCAATATTTAATTTAAGTCGAAAATGGGTTGATATTACGTTTGGGAATGATATTATTAGTTTTAAATTAGAAAAAAAAATTCCCAAGGCATAGGAATATTATATATAAGTAGAGCTTTAGGAAGGAAATATAAATATACTTTATGAGAATGAAGACAAGAACAAGATTTGTGAATATTTAGCATAAGTCAAATATGAGTTGATATAATATTTGGAAATGATAATATTAGTTTGAAATGAAGAACAAAATTACCGAAGCATGGTAAATATAATGTTGATGCTGATCAAGAATATATATACTTTATGGGTTCGGAGATGCTTCCTTCTGGCCCTTTTTCCCATTTTTAATGGGTTCCGGGTATAAAAAGATAAACTAACTAAAATTTAAAATGTTTTTACTTTTTCTTGAACTCAATAACAATAACATTAATTCTAAGCTTCTAAAATTAAATTAAAATTAAATTGTATTTAAATAAAGTTCGAAGATTTACAAATGCAAATCGAGGATAATAAATGCAAATGAAAACACTTAAAGGTTCTTAGACGCACTAAAATGAATATCGTAATTTCCGTTATATCGTAGGTTCATTTTCCGTTGGGTTAGCTCAGCTTGTACGAAAACCCCTTTGAGAATCAATCAATCAAAATATATAAATGTAAATAGTTAAACCCTTAACTAAATAAGCAACATTATAACATTTCCCTTAAATAGCTTACTTACTTATCCTATAAAAATAAGAGACACCCTTTAAAATAAAATCACTTCAGTTTTTTATGTAGATTTATTTCGCATTTCAGTTGATTTTCTCAGAATAGGTTCGTCGACAGTAATAAATAATATATATATATATATATATATATTTATATATGTATATACACACCTTTCGAGATTTTGTTATACGAACTCGTACTCGATATTGAAATGAATCATATATATATATATTATATATATATATATATATATATTTTATTTTTGTTTGTTTTGTTTTGTTTTATGCATCTAAATATGTTTACATATAAATTATCATATCTATATATATATATACATATATAGATTTAATTGTAAGTATTTGGTATTTCGTAATTCGTTAGCTTATATGCAAAGAACAGTTAAAATCGCTTATGCCATTTGTTATTGTTATAAACATTCATTTATTTATTTTCCACATATGAGTTTTATGTACTATTTATAATAATGTTGTGCTTTAGTTTTCTTTTTTTCTCATTTTTGTTTTTTTATTTTTTGGATTGTTTTTTCTCTTTACAGTTTAAGAAGTTAATGATTCTATTACGTAGATTATCATATGAGATATTTGTTTTTTGTTTTTTTGTTTTTTAATACATTTATATTTATATATATTTTTGTATTTCGTTTTTTTTTGTTTTATTTCTTAATTACCACAACAAGCGTTTCCAGTTTTCTTATTTGATTTACTAACAATAACTAATTATATATATATATTTATACGTATTAAGCAGTCGCGTTTTTCACTTCGATTATTGCAAAGAAAATTTAAGGAATAAGTCAAAGAGAAATTGTATCGAATTCGAAGCTTGGAACGCGACTGCATATATATATTCGAGTAATGGATTAGTATACGATTTTTATACAGAGACACTATATGCATATATATATATATATATTTATTTTAAGCTATTAATACTCGTTTGGTAATTTTACATATCCGTTAGTTTAGAGAGCTCTATTAAGTAGCTATTTTTTTTCGGGGAAAATTTGTGGTTTTGGGGTTGAACGATTTTTAGAAATTGCAACTGTGATATTTGTTTGTGTATGTTTTTATAAATAATTCGCTGTAAACAATTCGTTAAGTGTTTACTTATCTTTAATTTTATACAAATACGCAAAATGGCTGTATCGATTATAAATGGTTTATTGGTTTTAAATGGTTTATTGTGTACACTTCATGCAAAAAGGAGGAAGTTTAAAACTGTTAAGTACATATAAAAAATATTATGTTTATATTTGTATGTATATTTGTTTACCGTTACACTCAGACATATTTTACATTTACACAGTTACAACACATAATGGATTGAAAAAACAAAAACCCAGAGAACTTATTATCGATCGTACACGATTTGTTGAATGCTGAAAATTAATCGAGAATCAAATGCATGCAACAACAAGAGTTCAAATCTATATAAGTATACATTTATTATTTAATATTATTTTTTTTCTTTCTTTTTGTTGAAAATTTAAACAGTCTGCGTATATTTATGTATGCATATGCATGTATGTGTGTACTTTATTTTCCCTATTTTTTTTTTTTTTCGTTTCTTCGTTCTGTTGTTTGTTTTTTTACCCGTAATTGTAGTTGCAAATTTCAAATCAAATAGCACACATCACATTTAGTTTATGGAGGAGGAAAATTGCTTTTTAGTCAACATATCGATAAATATCGAAACTAAAAATCTACACAAAAAAAAACAAATAATGGATTTATGTGTTAGAGCATTCGAGTATTATTTCAAAAACGGTCATCCGACAAATATTTTTACATATATATATACTTTTTAAAGTATTTATGTAAGGTACAATATACAAACATGCACTGTCATACAGACTAACTACATAATGTATGTATGTATTTATCTAGGTCTATACGTGGGCGTATAGACACATTAGAGAAATAAGTTTGCTATATAGCGGAAGTCGGGGTTGATTTCAGTATATATATATATATGAATGTAAAGCTTTGTTCTCAATGCCATCGTCTGATTTGTGTGTTTCAAAAAAACTGAAAGAAAATATAAGAGAAAATAGCAAATGAAAAATTCCAAATATTACTACAACAAAAAGAAATCAACAAATCATAAAGTTGTGTGTTTGGTTTTTTTTTAATTTCAAATTTTTGTTTTTGTTGTTTTGCTTTATTAATTGTTTTTTTGTTTGGTTTTTTTTTAAGTTGCATTTTGTTTCCATTTATTATCGCTTTTTTTTTTTGCTTACATTTCTAAGTTGTTTTTATACACTAAAGAAAGTACAGCTACATTTATATTAATTGTAAATTTTTTTTGTTTTTGTTTTGTTTTAATTTATATGTAAATATATATATAGTTTATATATAGTGTTTATAATATGGTTGTTTAATTTTTTTTCGCAATTTTTTTTTTACGTGTTTTGGATTTAAAATATTTACTGATCAAGCAATCTTTTGTTGAATTTTTGCTTTTTGCGGCGTTGTTTTTGTTGTTTACAGTTTTACAATTACAATTACAATTAAAAGTATTACCTTGTATAAAAATAATAATAATAATATTAATAATAGCATACATTACATTAATAGTGTTTTGTTGTTGTGTGTGTGTAAATGTGGTTTTATGGGTGTATCTCTGCCTATCGATCAGTTAGCGTTATCGTTATCGCAATCTTAACTTTTCTTGTTTGTTTCATAGTTAAAATAACTAAATTTAGCTTAAAGTTGCTTTTGCTTTAAGTTTATTTCTACTTTTTACTCATCTTATAATTTTTACTTTTTTTTATTAATTTTTTTCTTTTCTATTAATCGCATGCTGCCAGAACGCCAACCAGAATGGGCGTGGCAGCATTGCTAAAGCGCGTGGTTCTGAAACGGCCAGGAAGAGCTTTTTCGACAAAAAGCTTTCCAAATGCCCAATGTTCATGTGTGGTTTGTTTTGTAGTGTTGAGATGCCAACCTACAATATTATGTGTATTTTATTATTATTACTAAACATAGTATTTCAATTAAAAAATTATTATTATCAAATATATACAGTTTGCTATTTAACACATGAGTTATTTTTATATAGTTTTTATGCTTTTTACTTTTACTTGTTAGTTAAGTTTTCTTTTTAGTTGGTTTGCTTGGCTGGTTTGTTGGTTTGCTTGGTTGTTTCCCAGTATGGGGCTGAGCGCTACTATTTTGTTATACATATATCTATAATATATATATATATATTTTACGCTTTGTAGGGTTAGGCGATCTTGAAAATAAGACCTAAATCGTTACACACATTATTTAAAAATTAAGCGAATATTTTTCTCATCTTTTCTTCTTATCCGTTTTGTTATTGGTGGCTTTGTTGTTTTACTCATTGGGATTTATACACGATTTGCAAGTTTGAAGCAACTATATATAGAGCAAACGAATTACATATTACATAATAATCATAAGAGTTACTAAATCATAACGCCCAGCCCCGATACTCCTCCTCCTTCTCCTCCGTCTCTCTCTTTAAGCCATATGTTACAAGAACTTTATGTTGGTGAGCTTTTACTTTTAGGGGAGGTTGTCCAACTCTCCTGTCTATGCGGATGTCTGCTTGTTGCTCTTGTTCAGCTTGACCAGGCACAGGGAACAGCAGCAACATTGCGACGATGACGACGACGACGACGACGAAGACAATAGTTGACCCGATGCAAGCACCAATGGACTTTTTGTTCTCTTTTTCGAACTAGCCGTCGCCGTCATCGTTGTCGTTGTCCTGGCCAAACTGAGCGATGTGCCGCTGGGCAGCGTGCAATTGATACGGTTGCAACATGTGCTTCCATCACCACAACTCGAATGCTAGCTGATCTTGTTGTCCGCGTCTCATCTGTTTATCGTTGGCGTTGCACTCACATTCACGTTGCTCGTTGTGGCATTTACTCCACCTCCAGTTCCAGCACCACCAGCACCAGGACCACTGCCTCCATTTCCACTAGCTCCAGCTCCAGTTGAACCATTGCCATTGTTATTGTTGTTGCTGCTGTTGGCATTATTATTATTGTTGTTGTTATTGTTGCTATTACTGTTGTTGTTGTTATTATTATTATTATTATTATTGTTGTTGGTGTTGTTATTGTTGGTGGTGCTGGTGGGTAGAACAACGCTTCCATTATTAGCACTAGCAATCACCTGCTCGACGGTCAACTGCGTCTTGTTCACCTCCTTGGCAATTGCATCTGCAGCTGCTGCCACATTGTTGCTGTTAGCATTATTATTTTGGCTGCTGGTCACAAGTTGCCGTATTGTGGTTGTTGTTGTTCCACCACCAGTGCTATTTAACGTGGTGCCAATGGGAAGAGTGCGTGTAAGTATAGCCGAATTGTTAAGTCTGCCGCGCAACACTTGCTGCAATCCAGCCGGACCCAGTTGCATCTGCATCTGTCCACTGTTGTTCTTCTGCAGTGGTTTAACGTTCAGGAGACTTGTGTAGAGCACACGTTTATCTCCTGCTTGCACTGGGACCTGCACCTGGCCACCACTTGTCTTGAGTTTCTGATGATGTGGGTGCTGTTGTTGATGTTGATGTTGCTGCTGCTGTTGTTGATGTTGTTGCTGTATGGCAGTGGAGAGTGGTGCACCTGTCTTATTTAACACCACTGTTGTCGCGCCCAACTGCTGCGAGCCTTGACTCACAAGTGTGTCGCCCGAATTCGTTGTTACCGCACTGGTCACAAAGTTCAACTTGAGATTGGAATTGGGCACCTCCTTGTAGTGCAATTTCTGTTGTCCTGCCACTGCAGCTTGTAGTTCACTGGCTGTGGCAATGGTAAAGTTGCCACCACCGCCACCGCTGCTATTGCTGGTTGTGAGGAAGATCTTGTTGGCCTGCTGTGGTGTTCCTGCCTGTGAGGTAATAATCGCTGTTGCCGGCTGCAAGCTATAATTGTGATTGGCGGCAATTGCTGCTGCTGAGTTGGGTTTCTGTTGTTGCTGCTGCTGCTGTTGACCCGACTGCTGTTGCTGTTGCAGATTCAGATCCGAGACTACTAATGGAAACTGTGCCATTTTGATCACTTTGCTAAACTTTTGCAGTTGATGTTGCTGCTGGTGCTGTTGTTGATGCTGATGTTGTTGAATATGTTGCTGCTGGTGTTGTTGCATAACTGCTTCGTTGCCGTCCTGCAAGGTTATGATCTCACCGGCACAGCTCGTCACCAGACCATCCTCCGGCACCACCAATTGTTGTAGCTGTTGTTTCGTCAGTTGGATCTGTTGCTGTGCCACCGCCTGTTGACCCACCTTGCGTTGCGAGAATTTGCGATTGAGCAACAGTTTGTTAATGTCTGCAAGAAAGTGAGGATAAAGAAATTATTATTATTCACGTATTGAAAGTAGTTAGCTTTGAAATAAACATCTATGCATAAATCTTTCTGACAGTCCGATTTGAAAACGATTTTGATATCGTTTCTTTAACAGCGCAACTAAATTAAATAGGAAATCTTCATAATGAAGGTCTTCAAGGATATCTTCACCGAAGATGAGATGTTCACGGATACATATAAAATAAAATTGATTGATGATGTTATCTATGAAGTTTATGGCAAGTTGGTTAGCCGTAATCAGGAGGATATTGTTTTGGTTGGTGCCAATCCATCTGTTGAGGAGACTGATGAAGGCATTGAAGCAGCCGTAGAAAGCGGTGTTGATGTCGTATTGAATCATCGTTTGCAAGAATCTTTTGCCTTTGCGGACAAAAAATCCTTTACACTTTACCTCAAGGACTACATGAAAAAGGTGCTGGCAAAGGTGCAGGAAGAATCGCCCGATCAGGTTGATGTGCTCAAAGGCAACATGAATAAAGCCATGAAGGATATTTTGGGTCGTTTCAAGGACTTGCAATTCTTCACAGGCGAATCGATGGATATTGATGGCATGGTTGCCATGTGCGAATATCGTGAAATCGATGGTGAAAGTGTTCCAGTTCTCATGTTCTTCAAGCACGGTCTCCAGGCGGAGAAATTGTAAGAGTTATAAAAAGTTCCATCAGTTATTCCAAATAGTATATATAGTAAATAAATCTGGCCAATCTAGAAGCTATAGTCATATGAAGAAACCCTTATTGGTAGGAAATAAATCTTTTTGTTTTGCTTCAGCATCAAAAAACCGATAAAAACTACTCTAACTTATTTTCAAGACTTATCGTTTTAAGATCAAGTGAAGAAGAAAAAAATTCATTTATCGAATCACATTACTTGTACAAAATATATAATTTGAATTTATTTATTTGTATTCCGTTTGTGCTTTGGGAATACAAAACAACATTTTCGAACGACGAATGAAACATTGTGAATTCACATAATCAATATGATTAATGGAGCATTGTTGTGTGATGAAGGTTATAACGATATGGGACCAATTCTTGAATACAATACGAATTTAAAACACATGTATAGAACAAAAAACAAAATCTTCATTATTATCCGCGGACTCCTTGCTGTCATCGGTGCTCTTCGCTTATGTGCTTTTGCCCAACAACCAAACGACAACACTTTCAACACTTCTTCGTCTCGAGCTCTAAAATACAACCTGTCAATTGGACAAAAATAACTCGAAAGATGTTTAAAATGAGTCTAGTGTAACAAATATGACCATCGTGTCGATTTGACTTACCTGTGTTCTCGGGTCCATTTAGCTGCCGCTTTTGGGTCGCACGACTCGTCCAGAGAACCTTATGGCCCACTGCTGTCGGGTTGCTGTCCGATGTGGCTGTGGTGGAGAGAACCGCAGTTGTTGCCACCGCTGTATTTGTGCCGCTCACCTGGCGCCAAACGAACGATGGCTGCTGTTGTTGTTGCTGTACCAACTGATGCTGCTGCTGCTGTTGTTGTTGATGGGTGTTGTTGTTGCGTGCGGGAGTAGTTAAAATAAGTGGAGTGCTGGTGGTTGTCTGTTGCTGAACATGCTGTTGCTGCTGTGTCCCTGAAATGCTGTGCACCGCCAACTGTTGTCCACTGGCCGTATTGATGATGTTCACACTTGATGGATTAGAGGATTGTGAGGAGCTGTTGTCATCATTGTGCAACTTGACGTTGGAGAGAGTTATGACCGTGTTGGGTCCAATGGAGGTGCTGCCACTACCACTTTTCTGTATGGCATAGGTGACTTTTTGGCCACCTACAATCTCACCGCTGCTTGTGGTGTAGATCATGTGATTGCCACTGCGTGAGGTGACAATGCTTTGGGAGGAGATGACCGCTGGTGAACCGCTAATATCTCGTTGCATTTGGAAGAGCAATTGTTGTTGTGGTTGTTGCTGATGTTGCACCACTTGTTGTTGTTGTTGTTGCTGCTGCTGCTGCTGTTGTTGTGGTGTTGCCTGCCTTTGTTGCACAGTGACATTGCGTAGTTGCGCCTGCGCCAACTGATGCTGCAACTGTTGCTGTTGCGCCGTTAGTGTTGGTATTGTCTGTTGTTGTTGATGCTGCTGCTGCTGCTGTTGTTGTTGTTGCAATTGATTGCTGCTTGTGTGTGGCGTGATGGTCAAAAGATCACCCGTGTGTGGACTTATCGTCACAATATCACCCACGGCTGGACCACTGCTCACCAATTCGGAGCGTGTTGTCAGTTGCGTGGCATTTGCTGGTGTTGCATTAAACTGATTGATCAGCTGGTGGGTAACAGCCATCTGAGTTGGAGGTTTCTGTTGCGGCTGTGTCTGTTGCGGTGTGATCAGGGCGGGAATATTAAGCAGATGTGTTGTTGTGGTTGCTGTTGTTGTTGATGCTGCTGCTGCTGTGGTGATAGTGCTGGTGGTTATGAGTTGTGCTGGCGCTGGAACTGATGCTGGAACTGGTGTTGCGAATGTAACTGCAACGGGAGTTGTTACAACTGCTGCTGCTGCTACTGTGACGGGCAGAGGCGGAGGCGTAGGCGTAGGTGGTGTTGGTGTGGGTGTTAATGTAATGGGCGTTGCGGTTGATGCTGCTAATGTAGCAATTGTTGCTGGTATCAAAGGTGTTGTTGTTGTTGTTGGTGTTGTCGTCTCCGTTGGCTCCAACTTAATAGGCAATGCTATCTCTGTTGTTTGTGGAGTTTCTGGCGTTGGCTGTGGTGATTCTTCCTGCTTAATGACAATTGGCGGTGCCTGGCTGAAGAATGAAGACGCCGGGCTCTCGGCAACCGTAAAGCTAGAGCTGCCAATGGCTGCAGGCGGTCCGCGATGATGACTACGATGACGTGACGTACGCTTCAGCTCCGTAGGGGAGGAGGAGGAGGCATTGGCATTTGCCGCTGTCGTCTTGCAGTCGAGCAGATTGTCGGCATTCTCAACCTCATCGACAACAGCAGCCTCGCCATCGAGAATGCCATTCCAGAAACTGGTTGCCTGATTCAGGGCCTTTGGATCATCCATACTGCACTCTTGCAAGATGTTGACCAGCATATGATCATCGCCAAGCAGATTGTTGATGTCATTGAGCGAATCACCGCCGCTGAGATTGAACTCCAACGCTGAACCGGAACCAGAACGTGAACCCGAATCGGAGCAGTCACCATTGGCATTGTTGACATTATCCGGACTTCGATTGCTGCTGCCACGGGCGTAGTCCAGCGCATAGGCAGTCTGCAGCAGCTGTGCATCCGCATCGAGATCCGTGTACTTGAAGGCGCTGCTCATAAACTCAACTCCAAACACATTTTCATCCTCATCTCCGCATTTGCCCAGACGACTCATTTCAAGGCTAATGGTTGTGTCTTGAGTCCAGTCCACCACAGGGCCATCCGAGCACAGTTTGTTGTTCTCCTCTTCCTCTTCCTGATTACTGTCCGACAACTCATCCGTGGGCGTCTTGGGTCGAAAGTGCAGCCAATCACGTCGAATCTCCAAGAGCAACTCATTACAGATATCCAGCCGTTGACTGGACGTAGGCGACAAGCCACCCATATAGTCAAGGGACTCGTCATCTTCCGTTGGCGTCGTCGCCGCCGCCGCCGCCACCACACCGAACGAAGCATCTCCGCCAGCATCAATGTGCAACTGTTTGTTATGCAGTCGGATGACATCGGGCATCTGGTTGAAGCAACGATTTTGACTTTCCTGCAGCTGCAACTCTTCTTGCTTTTGTCGCCTCTGCTGTTGTTGCTGTTGTGCTTGCAACTCCTTCTTGACAGCCGTGTGGCGTATAATGCTGCTCAACTGTGCCAGATTCACATCATCTTCGGCCTCATCGTCATCCATCATGTCCGCTGGATGTTGTTGCTGCTGCTGCTGCTGTTGTTGTTGTTGTTGCATTGTTGCCGCTGTTCGTATACTGCTGAGAGGTTCATTGGAGTCATCAGCATCGATAAGCTCACGCTTTATTGTTCTTGCCACATCCTCAATTGTGGCAGTCGTTGCCGTTGTTGTTGCTGCTGCTGCTGCTTCGGCTGCACGTGCTGCCGCTGCTGCTGCTGAGGTTGAGGCAACTGGCTGCTCATTGGGAGTAACGCCATCTTCGGGATCCGCGTCTGCTGCTGCTGCTTCCTCCACTTTTATCACATTGAATTTTTCGCTAATGCTAACATTCTTATTCATATTACTATTACTACTACTATTGTTGTTGTTGTTATTTAACACGGTGTTGTTGTTGTTATTGGAACGGTGGTTCTGATGATGATTAGCTTGACTTAACGGCTGCTGCTGCTGCTGCTCATCACAAATCTCCTGCTTTAGCTCCTGCTGTTGTGTTATTTCCTGCTGCTGTTGTTGTTGTTGTTGTGGTTGCATCTCTGATTCAGCCGTTATTATCGATTCCGTTTGCAACTCGGAGATTTGCGTCGGCGTCGCCTGTTTTGTAGTCGATGCATGCAATGCGAGCGCCAAGCGATGCAAATACGCCCGAGACAATGGACGCAACGGCAACGGCATACCCTCATCCATAGACGCGAGCGTTCCTACTCCTCCTCCTCCTCCTGTTCGCACAACATCGCTTTCAATAACAGCGCTTTTCAGACGCTTAGCAGCATTTAGTTCCCTTAGCTGTTGCTTCTTGCGACGCAATCTACGCCGTTTCATCCGTTGATCGTAGGGATTTTGTTGCAGCGTCACTGCCGAACTGTAGATGCTCAAGCGCGAAACATTTTCATCCTCTGTGCACAGCTCATCCTCTTCCTCCATATCTTGTTCCTCCTCCAAGTCGCGCGCATCAGCGTTCTGTTGCTCCGGTTGCTCATCCTTGGGCAGCAATTGCTGCTCAATACTGGCAGCTGGCTCAACTTTGAGTGGCGTTTCAGTTGCTACGTTGCCAATGTCCGCAACTGTTGCTTTGCACGTGGGCAAATCAACGACGGTGGGCGGGGAACTTGGCTTGGGTAGTAGCAGATATTGTTGTTGTTGCTGGAGTTTAAGCGGCTTTCCGCTTTTCACTACACTCTCCAGCACCGTGTAGTCAAACTGAGACCACAGATCATCATACCGACTGCTAGCCCGATCAAGCAACACTCGTCCACCGCGACCCAGACGCCGTCGCGCAAATCCAATGCAGCGGGGCCTATTAAATATATATAGAAGAATGTTAAGCCATTTCAATAGGCAATGTATAGAAAGCAGAACACACCTCTGATAGTTGACCGAGGTGAGCGTGTAGCGGTATTTAGCCTCAGGCCCAATAGCCGCACCGGGCGGCGCTTCCTTCTCAGCGTTCTCATCGGGCATCTCCCAAGGCCAACGACCTTCCTGAGCTCCACGCATCTGGTGGAGAGAGAATAGAAACAAGGATTAACAATTGTCAATTTTCGAGAATGATTTATCGAAGATTATAACAAGGAAATCTGCAATCAGCTGTGACTTATCATTATACTGTAATATTAATCGGCTATATTCATCTATTTATCATGCTTACCCGCAGGTAATTACAGCTGGTCTTGCGTCTAAATGCAAACGGCGCTTCCTCCTCGCTCTCGGAACCCAGTTTGTTGCCATTTTGGGCGCCAACCCCGAGATATTCCTCCTCCTCGCTGTCCACATTCGACTCAATGGCTGCGGGCGACGCACTCTGGCGATGCAAATGATGCAGATGGGACAGATGCGCAGGTGAGACACCTGACGCTGACGATGCCAGTCCAATGCCTGGCAAATACTGTTGTTGCGGCTGCTGTTGTTGTTGCTGCTGTTGATGCTGCTGCTGTTGCTTTTCGCGCGGCACTTTATGTTTACGCTTCTTGTACGGTCGTTTCTCCTTGCGACTACTGCTACCATTGCCACTGCCAGCACTGATGCCATCTGATCAAGAACATCATCATACAAACAATTATAATAATAACGTATTTCAATTTGTTGCTTCTCATTTTAGAACACATACCCATTGTCAAACTCGATGAGTTCAGGTACTGCCCAGACGTTGCATAGACGGCATTGTTGTTGCCTGCCGCTGCCAAAACGCCTGGAGGCAGGACACCACCGGCGGCCAGCAGAGCACCCGTCGCTGTCGTTCCGCCTGCCGCTGCGCCTTGTGAGTATTGATTCGCATACAATGAATTGTAAACGGGTCTGCAAGCGAATGTTCAGTTCATTAATGAATTGCATTTCGAATCGAAAATCTAAAATCGAAAATCAAAACGCACCTCGAGTTCTTGTATTGGGCATTGAGTTCTGAGTAGGCAGCACCGTTAAAGTCACGCATCTCGACACGCTTCTCAAAGATGTTGACCGTCGTCTTGAGATGATCGCGCTTGGTCTCCTCGCGACGCCGCACCATCTCCAGTATTGTTGTGGCACGCAGCAGGTCGCGTCTGTGAGAAAAACATGGGCTAAGAAAATGCAACAAGCAACAAGCACAAGGAATGTCATCCTCATCATATATGTGTGTGTAATTACCGCAGCTTGAGCATCTTCTCGTAGGAGGCTTCATCGTTTTTGCGATTCTTTCGCGTTTGCATTTTTTCGGTTCGCCTTCGAAACGCCAGATAGGGATTATTGGAACTTGCGCCCGGTCGACTCTCCGTCTTAACGACGAGTATCAGCGGATGTTGCTATTGAGAGTTAAGATTATGAAACGTTAATACAACAGTTCTTCTTGTTTGTACATCAAGGTTCATTTGGATTTACCGTCCTGAGGCGCTTATTTAGCCAGTAGTCGTACACTGATATGCTAGTCTCATCATCCTGCTTGAGCAACGTTTTGGCCTCGTTGAGCGTGACGACCGTTTGCCCAGAGCTCTTCTCCAGCCGATCCATCATTTGTTCGAACTTTAGCTCGGTCAGCTGCAGCCTCTGCTGCTGGTTCAGCCAATCCTTGTCCACGCTGTCCATATCATAGTCCGGCACGTCTGTGTCCAAACCAAGGGCTATATAAATTGATATAAATTAGCATTTGAACTAAATGCAATGTAAATAAGTAAAATAGTCTCTCTTACGCTGCATGTGAATCATTTGGCGGGGCATTTTGTAGTCCGGCGGATAATACGCATCGAAGAACGTTTGATCCGTTTGCAACACCTCCGGCGTGGGTATAATAAGACCCGTGCAAATGGCGCGTTGCAAATGATGCTCCTGTGGGTATTAAAAATGTGCATTAGTTTCAGTAATGTGATCTATATCTTCGTACAATAGTATTAGATTGCTTCACCACCGACTTTAGCAACTCACCGACTCTTCCTCTTTCTCCATGCCACTAGGCATTTGTGGCACAGCACGATTTATAGCCGAATATTCGGGCAAATCGGGTAGCTCCTCCGACAAGTAGATTGGCATCTGCTTGGACGGATCCAAATGACGTGCTCGGAACGATAGTTTCGACATTTTGTGGCTGTTGTTTTTGTTATTGTGTGGTTTTGGGTACTTTATGGAACGTTTAACTGCTATATGTGTGGAATTATTTGTTGTTGTCTGAATAATGTTTGCTGATTGATTTGTTGTTGTTGTTGTTGCTGGTATTGTTGTTGTTGTTGTGGGTGATGGTATATATATGGAGTGGCTTTTAAGTTGCTATAGACGCTGTGATGCAGTGGCAACTGCCAATGCCAGATCCTGCAACGATCAGTGGCAAGTGCAACGGATTTCTCCAACGGCGATTTGTTGCTCCTGTTGCAGCTTCTTCCTTACACGAACCTTTCGATTCAAGATTCGTTGTCCTCGTTGCTGCAGCTACTGTTGCTGTTGTGTGTAGCCTCGTTAGTGAAGCGTCTATGGATGGAGGAGATATGCGGCGGCTCTTAGGCGTATGCAACGGCGTAGACCTTAACACCGAACGAGTCTTATTTGTTGCTGTTACTGTTGTTGTTTTTGTTGCTGTTTTGGTTGGACGCAGCACCGGCTGCTCTGACCGCTGCACTGCCTCCGACTGAGCACCGGGGCTGCGGTGGCAATGGCTGCTTTGCCAACTAATATACGCAGCCCCTGTGCACACTACTTCCGTTCTCGTGCTCGTAACCACGTCCCGGCTGCTGCTGCTGCTCCTACTATTGCTGGCTGCTGATGCTTTTCTTTTGTTGTTTTTGTTTGTATTATTGGAACGTCTCTTGTCGACGACGGGCACGGCAGTCGCTACTGCTGTATATAAAGGCGTATCCAACGACGAAACTGTTGGCTTAGCTCTTGTTATAACTTCTCCTTCTGATGCTGCTGGGCTGCTTCCTCTACAGCTGCTGCTGCTGCTGCTGTTACTGCACCGCCTGCTGCTGCTGCTTCTGCTGCTGCCGTTGTCGTCCGCTGCCTCTGCTGCCGCCTGCTGCTGTCGTCGTTGCTCGTTATATGCGAACAGCGTTGAGAGCAACAACAGGGCCAAAGAGATTAGTTTATTGCAATTACGACGACAACGCAGTGGTAGCAACAACAATAACGGGTGCAGCAATTGTGTCGACGACATTTTTCACGTTGAAATCGAAAAAATTATGTGAATTGGCATAATTACGTTGATCAAATTTGCACATTTCAGTTCATCTTTAATTCTTAATAATGTTTGTTTGTTTTTATTATTATAAACGATATCCAGTTCCCTTTCTTTTTGCAGTTACTATTAGTTGCTGCAGCTGATAAAAATCTGCAAAACGTAATAAAAACAAATAAGTAAACAAGCCACACTTTCACACACACACACACATGCACAGCCATACACTCGTATTTTAGTGATAAAAAAAACGCGCGCGGGAAAAGTTGTTTTGGGCTACAATTTTGATACTGCAACTACAACATGACGCATATACATAACAAAACATACAGTCTCTGCCCAATAAACAATAAACACGCAATAAACATCACTCACAGACACATGCAAGCATTATTTTGATATTGTCTGACGCGCTTAAGAACATGAGAACGTCCATTTTGCGGTTGACACAACTGATGAATCATTTTCACTTGGTCCGCAATTCAGTTTGCGTAAAATGAATAACAAAAAAACAAGAAAATAATTGTGGTTGTGTAGAAAACGCGCTCGAAAAATGCAAAATCATAGGGAAGGCGAAAAAGCCGCGCCGCCGATGCGAGCGTAAAAAAGGCGGCATAAACAAACACACACGCGGCGATTTCGCCCAAACAAACGCGGCGAATTGCACGAAGAAAAACACGAAGCCCATCCGCAAAATACGATGAAAAAAAACGCAGCGCTCTTCATGTGGGTTTTGTTTTTAGCATTTATTAGTCGCAGCATTACAGTTTACTAAACGCGGTGTACTTTGAAGCATTTTAATTAATTTTTAGAACACTTTACTGCGTTTTTCACACACCTACACGCACAATTTTGTTGATAATTTGATGAAAAATATTCACAAAATCCACGAATTTTGCGTATAGCGTGGTTTTGCTGGAAGCAGTAATGGCGGCCACAGCCGAAGACTAACGACGACGCGTAGCATTTCCAGGCCGCGAATTATTCGCTTGAACATCGGCGTTCGGATTAACGATAACAATTATTTTGAACGCAATAGAAGAAAAAGGTGATAAATGCATGCAGAAATTATAATTTGTCACTAAAATTAAATTATTTTGTTGTTTATTTGTGCAGCACACTAAAAAGCAATAATTATCGGTAAGTTCAACAACGCCGTCAGAGCTAGTAAGCACGGCATAGCACTCTGCGACTCCGAAGCGTGCACTAGTGCCGCCCTCTGGCGAGCTGCACTCGAATAAATGGCAAAAAGTCTTTTTTCACAAACAAGAAAATCGATTTACATTTTTCACGCACATTATTTTGCATTTAATAAGACTTGATCACGTCTAAATGGCGTTGAAATCATGTGCATCCACTGTATTTTTGTTTTCCGCAGCGAAATTAGCAATATTTTGACAGTTTAGTCGTTAAAAACGTTTGAAATTATTTTTCTTCTACGGACACGTTTTTACTTAATGGCGGGCGGCCATCACGAATTGATACTAAAGCATTTTCGGAGTTGAACGCTGGTCGGTAATGCGTTGTAAATTATTTCGGGGAGCTTAAATTGTGTTGCATTTGACGGATTTAAATGGGGTTTTTTCTAAAAATTGAGGAATAAAATTCTAAATTGAATTTGTATATTGGGAGCATGAGAAATCGGTTGGTTTGTTCATAATTTGTTATTATTATGAATTTGGATGGTCAGCAGACAGCTAGTGCCAGCGACATAGAGATGTGAACAACATAAGGTCAACGATATATCGATTAGCAAAAAAAACAATCGGAAATTAAATCACAAATATCGGGTCGTAGGGTGTTGTTGTCTTAACTAAGTGCGCTGCGTTCGACTAGCCTCGTACTCAGCCAGTTCACAATCCACAAGTGTTGTTGATTTTGTTTAATTTGCCATTTTGCGAGCCATTCACATATATATATATATATTCATTTTTTGCTATGAGTTTGTTGAAAAGTCAAGAAAGGGGCTGTTTGTTAATTGTACTCTAGGTTCTAGTTCCGACTAGCATACTTGCAACTCACCTGTATCAATATGAGTTTGTATTTTGTTTGTTTGCATCACCAGGTGGTGCCTAAACCGCAGCTACTTTTGCCGCACTCGCTCACTCTAAAGCTGCCTGCTATACATAATTTCGTGTACGATAATTTAAGTTAGCTTTTTACAGCTAAAAAGAAGATAAAAGATAGAAATAGCCAAAAATAAAAAAGTCTAAAGGCAAAAAATTAGTAATTTCAGTTTTGCACTGCTTAGCAAGAGATCAAGCAGTATTTACTTTTTCTTTACACTGCTTAAGCAGTGCGAAACTTCCTTGCCACCAGACCAATCAGACTTTAAGCTTGTATAGACTGCTCGCTTACACCAGCTTCTTTCTGCTGTAGTGCATTTCTTATGTACAGTTATCCTTTGCCACGTTTCCAACGCAATGAAAAAACTAAGGTTCACATTTTATGTTTTTTATTTGTAAATTATGAAAAATTTTTGGAAGTAGCTTTTGGTTTCAATCACTCTTCTTCTTAGATTGTTTAAATCAATATTTGCTTGGAATAATTTACTTTATTTTATTGTGCTGTTTATTTAACTTCATACATCAAAATATATGTTTGATTTATTATCAGTATAAGAGTTACTCATAAAGTGAACTTTCATATGTGTATGCCTTAAGAGACTCTTATACAATATTTATTGTAATTTCTGTTTCAGTAACGGATAGAGTCTTGACAAATTTATATTTTTATGGATTTAAAAGCTTTTTGTTTTGTCGTTTAATTTTTAAGTGATTAACTAATTGAATATGTGTTTACATTTATAATGTTTAATACTAATACAGAGCTTAATTAAGAGTATCTCAAATTCTCAAAAACTGTTTAAGGCTTGAGCAACAAAAGACTAAACGAAAGCGTATTTATGTATATTAAAAATATTTAATTGCTTATATTGGAAGAACAAATAAAAAGCTTTATTTGGTGTTCGATTAGCTGGGCCCTCAAAAGCATTTGTTTAAAGCCTTAAAAGCTTAATTCTTCATCTTCTTCTTCTTCTTGATCTTCAAAACGTCTCCAGCGTTGATTCTGCAATTGCTGTTGTTGTTGCTGTGCTGATGATCACACTGCTGTTGTTGTGGTTGTTGTTGCTTGCTGCTGCTGCTGTTTGCTGCTGTTTCTCTCAATTCGCCGCAATTAGGACGTACACATTTAATACATACAAGTGTGGCTGGCCCTGTGACAGCGTGCACATGCATTTACACACACACACACAGGCACGGGGCCTGTCCGACTGGATGCAGTTGCTCGCATATGTGCGCGCGCAGCTTGTCCACAATACATGTGTGCAAGTAATTACATACATACATACATACATAAAGTGGTGTTGTAATTATGGAGCAGCTGTCGCGCTCATTGCGGCTACTGTCATGGTTTGCGATGGCGTACATGATGAAAAAATTTTAAGTCAGACAGTGGTGGCGTATGTGAAAAAGCACCATAGCGTATAACGGGGGCAGTTAACGGTTTAATTGCTAACGTAAGCATCTCCAAGACAAGGAGAGCGAGAGCTAGAGCGCGACTATTGTGCGAGAGAGCTTTTTCACCGATCGAAGGGCGAAAAAGCAATGCCGCACACACAGTGCAGCTCCTGTGCAGCTTTATTGGCTACACACACTCACTGATGTACGTAAATAAAAAGAAGTAGATAGAGAGACGGGAGACGGAGAAAGCGACTGATGCTTAAATGAATGAATTGAGCATTGGGTAAGGAACTGGGCGCAGGCCTTTGACGATGCTCTTGCCGTTATTTGTATATAAATGAGTGTGTGTGTGTGTGTGTGTGTGTGTCATTGGCTTAGTAGGTGTTGTGTGCTCAAAAATGTATATATATGTATGTATGTGTGTGTGTTATAGAAATTATAGCAGAAAATATAGCAAAAGCACTGGGCTCGAGCTTATAACGGGATATGGGATGTGAAAGATATTTCAAAATGAACTCAATTTAGGAAACGAAAAAGAATCAAAATAAATTAAAATAAATCAACTGTATACGCAAAAGGAAATGTTGGCTTTTTTCTTGTTCTTTTTTGATTGAATTTTTCAATTACAATATTCAACAACCAATACCAATATTTGTGAAATGCTAAACGGCTATATTGGTCTTTGTCTTTGATATTAATTTAGTGCTTTTTGTATTGTGAGGAATCTATGGAACTTTCGAATGCCGCAAAATGGCTTCACAATCACTTTTAATCGCGCCTAATATCATAGTTAAAAATGACGATCGTATTTTTATGAGAATTTAATATTATTATCTTTTTTTTCTTGGCTAAGACTGTAACTATTTATTGTGCTTGTTGGTAGATCAAGTTTGTGTGTGTGTGTGTGTGTGTGTGTGTGGAGTAGAGTATGCACTTGGAACTTGGAAAAAAAAGCGGATCAAAGATTCTATATAACCACATTTTGTTTAGATAGTATTAAATAGTTAGTTAGTATGTACATTTGTGTTAAGCTCTACTTTAAGGACTTGAAGTACAGTCCCAGTTACGAGTGCATATCTCAAATGATTAACTGTTATTTTTTCGTTATTGTGTGTCAACTACAGAGAGAGAGAGTGTCACTAAGAGAGAGAGAGAGAGAGAGCGAGAGAGAGTTTCTATGTATTGTGAAGTATTTAAAAGATTGGTAAAGAAATCAGAGTTTTAGAAATATGTATAAAGATAATGTTTTAGAGAGACAGAGAGAGAGAGAACGAGAGAAAGATTCATTTAGACAGAGAGAGAGAGAGAAAAAGATGTTGTAGCTACAAAAAGTACTAAACTATGTTTATAGAGAAAATAATATTTGTTTGTTTGTTTGTTGTTGTTGTTGCTGTTGCATTTGGACTACAAATCTGTAACTAGTTAGTGTATAAGTGTATATATGTGTGTGTGTGTTTCAGTTGCAGTTGATGTTTTTGTTGTTAGTTAAACTTTGAAAACGCATTAAACTTCAATCAAATATTGTTCACATTCACAAAACCAAAATTGGTTAAATATTGTTTATAGTAGTAGTAGTATGTATGTAGGGATAGATTTAAATGTACGTATATATTGTTGTTGTTGTTGTTGTAGTATATATATATATATAGTATAGTCAAATAAACCAACATACCACAAAACAAATCTAAGAAAGCACAACAAACAAAAAAAACTAAAACTAAACTGTACCAAAAACCAAATGATCAAAGCTTTTTTTGTCACTGGGATGTGATGTGGTTAAGAGTAATATTTATAGCGAGCGAGCGAGCGAGAGAGAGAGAGAGAGAGAGTGCATGTAGTATTTAGAACTAGATAAGATGAACCGTTGGTACCCAAGTGGAACTGGAACTGGAACTGGAGCAGGGCGAGCCAAATAACAAAAACAATGGTGCAAAGAAACTTACCTTTTGAGGTGATTTATCTTATTATATAGATAGATAGATAGATAGATAACATGCGACACGCTTGGACGGAGAGATGAACTGTTAACTGTAAGTTGAAAGCATGTCCTTGGAAGTTATTGTTGTTGTTGTTAGCACTAAACTATATATATATTTTAGATGTATATTACAGATGGATGAAAAGGTGCAGGTTGAGCCGTAAGAAGTTGATTTGGAAAAAAACGTGTTATATGGTAATATATGGTTGTGGTTGAAAGAAGAAGATCGGAAAGTAAAGTTTCGAAAATATTATTATTAATAGCAAATACATAAGCATACCTATATGCAATATGTACTATATGCACATCATATACATATCGTATGTGATATAAAAATTATTTGGTTTTTTTTATTGTTCGTTTCGATTTAAGCCAATTTATCTATTACACAATACACAATAAAATGAAAAAGAAAATTTCAAAATATTTTATTACGCCTACAGAATACAAAATTTCTTTACTTTCAAATTAAATCAAAAGCTACCTTGATTTTATTTTTTCTTTTCTTTTGTTTTGTTTTTTAGTACATAAATGATTTGAGGTTTGTTTTTGGGATTCGTTTTCAAAATCTATCACTAGCATGAATAACAAATTAAGAGCAAATATATAGTCGAGCTGACCGACTAGTCAATTACCCTCTACACAGGCTCGAACACAAACATATATATATATATTTTCCATACATTATCGGAAGAACTTAGTAAGTGGAGATTCGTCGACACTGTGTAAGGGGTTCATAACCACTTCCATGGCTCTACTTACTCACTAATTATCACTTGTTGAAGAACAAACTAAAGATAGTTGTGAAAATGATTTTTTTTGTTGTTTTGGGCTTACTTTTTACAGAACCAAACTTGTTTGTGTTGTGATCTGAAGCAGAGTACTAAATTGTGATATGATTGGACATATATATATATATATATATATATAGAGTATATATGGTATAAATCTTAAGATTAAAAGGTTCTCTTGACTTTCTAATGAGCAAAATTTCATTTGAGTTTTGATTCGGCAAATTGACAAGCATTAATCAGACTTGACTTTTGCACAATACTTGATGTTATCTATATATCTACTACCATATATATATATATATGTATATATACAATTGCTTATGCCTAATGTTCCAACATATATATACACATATATATATATATATATATGTTATATGTATCTAACTATTAAGCTTACTTATAATACAAATATGATTGATGTGTACTTAAATATTGGGGAAAAATCTCTCTATAAATGTAAGTAACAAAATGTAATGAAATGTGTGTTGTTGTTGTTGTTGTTGTTATAGTTTTCTTCTTCTTGAACTACAAATAGTATATATGTACGAGTACCTACTTAAGCGCTACATGCTTTAGCATTTAACAACATGCATTGTAATGAGTTCCGTAATCGATTACCAAACACTTCAACTTGAGTATGTGAGTATATATATAGATAGAGTATGTTCTTGTATGTGCAACAAAGCGCGCGCATTTCATATATATATATATATTGTTTTGATTCATATCTAAGTTAGATTCTTGCTAAAGGAGAAGACAGTCGAATGCAGCATCACTTCTTTGTGTGGAAGTTTTTGTTTTTGTGTTTTGTGTTTTGTTTTTAGTTTATGGTATGCATCGGCATTTAGGCCGTGTTAGTTAGCTAGTTAATATATGTGTGTGTGTGTGTGTGTGTGCAAACTTTTCAATCTACTGTTATTAATATTATTACAAGTATTAAACAATGTGCTTGCAGAATCAGAAAATCAACTTCGATTAATCGACTACAAAACAAGTTCAAGTTACGTGTAAATGTGTTTCGATTGTGTGTGTGTGTGTGTGTGTGTGTGTGTTAGCCATGATATCTTAGGAATATGTCTCTGTTCTTTTTACGATTTGTCTTTGTCTATGTACTTTTAAACGCTTCTGAGGGAAAAGTGTTTTGTTTGTTGTTGTTGTTGTTGTTGATCTAACTGTGCACAAATTGTTGTAGCTGCTGTATTAGCCATGGCATTAGAATGATGATTATGAGATGTTTGTAACCGTTTGCGAATGAATATAAACTTTTACTAGAATTGCACATATCTTCCTCACAAAAGCACATATGTCCATTGCCTGAACTTTCCATCATGCACACGTGATCGACCATGAATAAATTGATTTGTAATTGTGACGTACACATGCGTCTCACCACCTCGTAAGCTAAACACACATATATATTACAGGGGTGGGCCACAAAGAGAGAGAAAGAGAAAGAAAGAGAAAGAGAGAAACAGAGAGAGAAAGGGAATAGAGTAAAATATAGTTGCATTGCAGTTGATCGTTTAGAAAACACGAACCAAAAACTCCCAATTCTTAGATCTTATTCTCGTTGTCTTCCAAATTATTGCTTTCAATCGGAATTTTCATATTGCTTATGTTATAAGTATGAAAAGTTTCGAAAAACTTGCCATAAAGTCAAACTAAAATGCTTAAAATACAGCAAAAGTTTTTAGATCTTTAGAGATCTTTAGAGTTCCCTAGAACACTTTTCAATCATAGTTACTAGTGATAATATCTTGCCTTCTTCCTAAATTCTGTGATTCTAACTACGCCCTGACCTCCAACAGCATCTGTTACCCATACCATTCCTTTCACATGTATAAGTGTATCTATTACCGATACAATATTGTATGTTTGTCCCTTTCACACTTACGTGATCGCTGATGTCGCACCATTTTCACACAGCAGCCATTGCAGGTCATGAGGGGCGGCTGATCGCGCGGCAGAGCCGTATAGTTGAAGGGATCTTTGCAGCGTGCATCAGTCCAGGAATCACACTCGTAACAGTAAATGGAACGCGCTGCAGTATAAAGCACAATATAATTATTACAATATGAACATTATATTATTTTCATCCTTTTTTTTTTTTTGTAAATTGATATTTTTTAATATGTCGCTCTGCTTAGAACTACTTGACTAAAGTTGCAGGCAAAAACAACAACCTACATATAGTTAATAAATAATATTCAATAATTTAGTACTATATATATACATATATATGTGGACAAAGTGCATGCAGTGTGTCAACAACAAGATAAATCAAATCAAACTCAACTTACTTAACATGCTTTAATTTAAGTAATTTATTTATTGTAATGAATAGTGAAAATTTTGGATAAAATGTGTAAGAAAAACTTATGATGGAACTAGTAGTATATTAAGAATATTTGAAACGAGGAAAACGAGGATAATCTATTTATTTCAAAGTTAATTGAAATTAGTTTGGAAAAGTGAAAGAAAGAAGTTGAAACTTAACAAAATCTTTCTCTGAGCGTGGAATATAAGTGAAAACTTAAAAGTGATTTATAACAAATTGTTTAAGAACATTTTTGATCCTTAACAAAGTGAATTTCATTAACAAATATAACACAATTTTAAGTTATATTATATAGAATATAATCGTATTTTTTTTTTTTCACTAACTAAATAAAGTGCTTTAACAAAATTCTCAAGTGGAAACAACACGTGCAAAAAATATTATTTAAGCACATTTTGGCTTAAAATGCAATACACACACACATCAACAACCATACATACATACATACATACATACACACATAGACAAACAGAGAAACATATAGAGAAGATAAATAGTAGTTGTTGCAGAGTAGGAAAAACGAATAACAAATAAAGATGGCGAATCATGTCAAGGTCAAAAATGATAGAGAGAGATTATTGGTGAGTGGACGTTTGAATGTCCTTTTTCGGTGCCAGCTGAAGGCTGTCAAAAATGGGAAATCTTGAAATATATATATATGCATGGATTGAACATAAATAGTTTTTGTGCTTAACATGAATTAAAAGCGGCAAATTCTTTTGAATTATGAGTCAGAAAGAACTCGTTTTTTTTTTAACTCAAAAGCAAATGAGGACCTGAGATAAAGTTGAAAAAACATTTATAGTTAAATTTTTAAAGTATTCGCAGAGCCATCTTCTTTTGGATACAATAATGCCGATAAAGAAATAAAATTTTCTGGACTCTTCTTTTTTTTTTTGTTGGTTTGTTCACTTGAGTTTAACGAATTAGTTTAAAAAAATTTCACATTAAGAATATACATATACTTATGCATGACTTTAAAGTTATTAAAATTGTTTTTTTGGTTTTTTGTTTTGTTTGTTTGTTGGTTCTTTTTTGGCAAAAAGGTTATTTGATAAGTATATATATATATGTGTATACTTTAAGCATTTGTATATAGTATATATATAGATATATAGGCTGAGGATCAATGGATTCATACTTTGACATTCGGCTGAGGCTGATGGAATCCATACGAAAGTCAGAAATCCAAATATGGCTGCAAATAAACAATAAAAAGGAAGAGCAAAAGTAGAAGACAGGAAGATGATAAATAAATAACTCTACAAGTTTGGGTGTGAGAGAGAGACGGACACACACACATTTCACAAAAAAAACAAGAAATCTTAGCATGAACATCAGTTCAACAATGGAATGGGCTAGAATTTCAAGATGAAAAATATTTTTTTAAAAATATATCTTAATACTTTAGCTTTGATATATATATTTAAAACTAAGTTCTCAACCTTTTGAGTTCATATTAGTTGGTTCAAAATGTAAGGTCAAGGTTTCGCTCACTTCCTTAAATATTTATTATACGATATTTGTACATTGGTATAAGAAAAATATTTTTAGAATATTTCTTAATACTTAATACTTGTTTTTAGGTTAATTGAACTAAGTTCTCAACCTTTTGAGTTCATATTGGTTGGATCAAAATGTTAGGTTAAATATTATACGATATTTGTACATTGGTATAAGAAAAATATTTTTAAAATATTTCCTAATACTTTAACTTGTTTTGAAGTTAATTTGAACTAAGTTCTCAACCTTTTAAGTTCATATTGGTTGGTTCAAAATGTAAGGTTAAGGTTTCGCTCACCTCCTTAAATATTATACGATATTTGTACATTGGTATAAGAAAAATATTTTTAAAATATTTCTTAATACTTTAACTTGTTTTGAAGTTAATTTGAACTAAGTTCTCAACCTTTTAAGTTCATATTGGTTGGTTCAAAATGTAAGGTCAAGGTTTCGCTCACCTCCTTAAATATTATACGATATTTGTACATTGGTATAAGAACCTTTTTATATTCTCACCCATTCCAATCAAAACTGACTGTACATGCATTTAAAGGACTTGGACTTGGGGGGTGTACAAACTCTAGGTAAGATGCGCACCACACTCAACAAAAAAAAAGAACAACAGAAATAGATGGAATACACACACAGTATAGGTAAAACCTCACCTACGATTAAATTTGCAACATAATTAGTGTAGACAGAGAGTAGAGGAGTAGAAATAGAGCATAAAGAGCAGCTGTCAGAGAACGTGGGATCTTTATACACACACAGTTATTATTGTTTTGTTTGGGTGATATAATTATTTAACTATACATATTGATATTTTATCGTTGTTGTTGTTTCGGTAATGTACAGTGTGTTTATTTCCTTTCTTCATCAGATTAGAACGAACGAACGAACGAACGAACGAACGAACGAACGAACGAACGGTATGTGTGGGTTGTGGAACGCAAGATGCATGATGCGAGAACGAGACGACACATTTGTGACAAACGCAGGACAAATGTGTGAGCGAATGTGTTGTGTGTGTGTGTATGTTATAATGTTACCAAATTGTCTAAAGACGACTTTCAGTAACAGGTACCAGTAACTAAACCAAAACTTAACGAAACGCAAACTGCAACGGCTGTAGCATTTACGATATTACAAGTAATTTACATTGGGGGGAAAAGAGAGGAGATTGTTAGCTCAGCTTTAGGTTCGCTTTTAATATGCACCCTTGCAGATGATAAAGTTAAATGTGCTTCGTTCTTTAATTGGTAGAAGTTAGTTAAATATTAGTATTCAAATCTTTATTTAATCTTTATCAAATTTATTAGAAAAATTGGTTTGGGGTATTTAAAGCTTAGGTGTGCCTATTCTTAATTGATTTTAATTTTTTTATATGTTTCCTTCTTGAAAACTTCAGCAATAACTTTTTAAATATTTTTTTTAATGCTTAAATCTTCTACAAGGGTGTGTGAAGCTTTAGCTAGCCAGAGAATATACTCATAATTTGTTCATTAATATGTTGTTGTTTTATTTTTAGTACAATTACATAACTAAATAATAATATACATAATTCAAATCGTTTAGTACAAACGCGAAAGAAACGAAACGAAACGATATGCAAAAAACAGAAATCAAACAAACGTCGCAAAAAAACAAATTTTGGAAAGAAAACCAAAACTTACTTGGAAAACAATTATCAGCCGTACCGAATTTTGCCAATGCCAAAATAACTTTTATTTGTAGAATTTGTTTTTAAGAGAAAATATATGCATATAAATATAAATATATATCTATATATATTTGAAATTAAGTTTTTTTCGATAAATTAATCATGTAAATCAATTTCAAATATTATAACCAATTCAACTCTCTGTATTCTCTATTATTATTTGTGATTTGCCCAACTTCAAATATTTGTTAATTTATTTGTTTATTAGCATGTCACATCGCACATCGTGTGAATGTGAATGTGAGTGTGTGTATATGTTTGTGAGAGACTGTTCGTTCAGCTATTTATACAATATTCTATATTAGTCCGCGACCGAACTGAGCTAAGCAGCTCTCAAGTGTTGTAGAGAATCTTTCTTTATTTCTTTCTTTCGTGATTTTTTGATTACTAGTTCGAATAGCTCATAAACAATCTTTGTGGTCTTTGATGTTGCTCGTGTGTCGGCGCCCCTCGTTTTAAAGCAGCTGCTTTTCTTGAAACAATCATCAACGAGATATTAAACCTTCAACACTCAATCTTCTTACCTGCCAAGGTGAGCAGCCCATTTTTGGCTGCATTTTCTTTAGTCCACATTTTGAATGGAAGGCTTGCTCCGAAGTTCTGCGAAGAACACACACACAATTTGTTTAGTTAAAACATAGGTCATATTATTATTAACTTATTTCCAAAAAACATACCTCGATATGACAACGATACTGTGTGGAAGATTAAAGGATGTTTCGGCATAGAAGCGCTAAGATTTACAGCGTTGTAACTTCATTATTTTCTGGCTATAACATCGTCATCTTCATCTTTCTTACTACAAAAATACACGTAAGTTATATAAATAAACATATTTAGTTATATATAGTATTTAGTTTAAACTATCTCATCCATTCTAGTCATTTGTTGATAGTTCACTAATTAATTGCATATCCTTTTACTTAAAAAGTAAACAAAGATTTTAATCCAATTTCATTTGTTGATATTTGGTTTTGAATTGCTTTCAACCTATTACGAAGTGTGCCACAAACAAATGAAATGTTTATTATGTTTGAATTAATTTTAAATTTAATTGACCAAAAAGCTGGTTGGTTTGGTTGCTTTCATTAATTAGCTAAATGTATAAATAAACACAAGTTTCTAGGAAACTAGAAACAAAATTATCTGTGAGAATTCCACAGCGAAACCTGAATACCCTTCGTATAAAAAAAAACAAAATCATTAATAATAAAGATAAAGAAATATTTTATTTGATCAAAAACAAAAAGACACAAATTTTTTTTGGAAATTGGATTCATTAATTTAATTTAAAAAATCTTAAAAAAAAAGATTTTAATAAGAAAAAAATGTTTTAATTCTCAAAAAGCAAAAAGCTAATTTAATTCCATCTTGAATATTAAATTCAAAATCATTTACATTACATTTAAAACAAAAATTTTCTTCAAAATCGTTTGAAGTAAAATTGTACCATACAAATAAGCATTATAGCACAACTATATATAGTCAAATGCACTATAAAAGACATTCTTGTAACACATAAAAGAGATTTTCTCAAGAAGCTTCCTCTTAGACACATTTATGGGCTATAAATTTGACTTTACAGTGAGCCCAAAAATAATAATGTTAGCTGATGATTTTAAGATTTCCTCATCAGATGGCCTCCAACACGCGTACGTCATAGTAATAAATATTAATATATATATATGCATACACTTTAATATATACTTAGGCTATGAAAAGTAAACTAATAATAGCAACAAACACATAACCTCTAATAAATGTTCTAGGTCAATACTATGTGCAAGAACCAAGTCATGGCACGAGAGAGTGTGAGTGCATTCAACTTAAGAAAGGGTATTTTTTTTTAAATGTAACTAAAACGAATACGAATGTTTTTCCACTTGTTGTTTTAAGTTCAAATAATCGTTTTTGTTTTTTGGCACAGTGACAATGCGAAAATGCGATAAAAGAATGCAAAATACATTTTATGTATTGAAAACAATGTCGCATCGCACATTTGTTTTATTGACAGTTTTTGGGTTAAGGCTTAATCTTTAAATAGCCACATCGTTATTATACTATTGATTTAAAGAGCCGACCTTTATGGCAACAAGTGTGTGGAACTAAATATTTAATTGCCTGCTATTCGATATATGTACGTAGCCTCAAGCGTATGGTTAGTAAAAGTGTTTTAATAGTTTAGTCCAGTTAAGTGTTTGTTATTGCCGGTTATTAAGAAAGCTGAGAGCGGTCGCAGAGAGAGAGCGATAGAGAGCGCTGTCAAAAGAAAATAGAGCAAAGGAACGGCAATGTAAACAACACGCACACATGCACGCACGCACACACACACGCACTGACAGCAACAGTCACTCTCTCTCATAATTCGTTGCTCTCTTTATCTCACGCGCTCTCACTCGCTCGCTCTCGCTCTCGGCAAGGGCTGCGTGTTCCTTATGGGCTCCCTTGCCCAGCACACGCAACAGAATTTAACTTTTTGGTTTACTAGCACTCGAACTTTTTTTTTAATGGCATTTTTAGAGGTCTAGATTCGGTGGAGATAAATGAAACAATTTTTCATTACCTTAAGCACTTGCCCACAGGTTTTGTTGTTGTACGTATACGTATACGTATGCGTATGTATATTGATTTAACACTGGTCCTAGGCGTTTGACACTGTCCTGCACACTGGTTCAGAGGTCACGCGCAGGTGTTTCATAATATGTAAGTCGAAATCGATTTAGTCGCGTCCAAACTGGGCCAACGGAAACCTAATGCAACTTATGCTCGTAAATAGCACACAGCACATTCATATTTTTTTGTTGAATTTTTTGAATGAACGTTTTCTTATGCATTTCTCTGGTCCCACGTTGCGGGCGACATTCTCTTCTTTTTTTTTTTGCAAGGCTGTTTGTTGCCGTTTTTTTTTCCAGCTATTTCTTTTTTTCTTTAACAGCTTGAAATCGTATTGATTGACATTTGCCTTGCCAAGCACACACAGAACACAAAGTTAAGCTATGGATTTATTTAACACTCACTCATTTTGTATATATTTATATTTCACAGATACTTTTGTTGTTGTTGTTATTGCGATTTTTAGCTGAGGTACTTTAGTTAAGTTAATTCGTTTTTTCTTTGCTTCTTTCGATGAGCGAGCGTGGGAGGTTGTGTCTTTTATGCTATTTAGCCCAAGCAGCCAACACGCAACGACATCAACTGAACGGAGACTATGCGCCAAGCTTTCCGTTTTCGTTTTCCTTTTCGATGCTCTCAAAATATTTTTTGTCTGGCTATTTTCAAACACTGTCTGACGTGTTTTGTACTGTTAAGCTTTTGGCGCCAAACTGTTAAGTGCTGTGAAGTGTTATGAAAAAGCTTTGGATGTGAGCTTTTTAACGGTTACACGTGAAAGTTCTCCTTTTTCTTTATTAAATAACTTTATTGTGAACTCTTGGTGTATAAAACGTTGTTTGAGTTTGTGTTAAGCACAGCTTATAATTAACATGTATTAGTTTATAAAAATGATGTTGCATAAATAATGACATAAATACTTTGTACGTACAACAAAAAAAAATGTTAGCACATGATATGCACAACAATAAATCAAGATTATAACGAAACATAATCAAGACAAAGAAGTTGATACACTTATTCGTTTCAATTATTTTGAGCATTTATATTTAACTCGCACAACATTCGAGTTGCCTTGATGCATGTATTTATGTGTTTGTGTGTGTGTGTGTGTTTGTGTGATGAGCGGATTTGAGCAATCTTTACACTCTATCTCTCTCTCTCCCTCCGTCGTCGCTTAGGCAAAGTCGCGAGATCCTTCCAGTTTGCGTAGCTGTTTGGAACGAAAAAGAGAGAAAGTGAGTCAGAAATTGAACGTAACTGTTATTGTGCATGAGGTATTTACAATGAGTGTTTGTGTGAGTGCATATGTGCGTATTTGTGTGTTTGTTTGTGTTTGTGTAGGTTCAATAGAAACTTTTATCATGCCAAGCCGAAAATGCTCTCACCTCACGTTCGTCGGCATTTGTGCGATATTTGTCAGCTGCCTCGCTATTCTTCGGTGGCGCCTTAGCTTCCAACACCTGAGTATAGAGCAGAGCAGCTGTGACACCGCCCAAAATGGGACCAACCCAGTAGACCCAATGTGCGCTCCAGTTATCGGTGGCAAAGGCAGTGCCCACTGTGCGTGCCGGATTCATGCTAGCGCCCGTATATTTAATAGTGCCCAAATGGCCAAGAGTGACCGACATGCCAATGGCCAGCGGAGCAGTGTAACGCGAATCGGGCTTATTGGCATCACAGGCACCAAAGACGGTCAGAACGAGCACAAGTCCCAGGAAGAACTCAATGCCCAAGCCTTGCAGCTCGGTGATATTGGGTGCCAGACTGGTGTGACCCAAACCGTTGTGATAATCCACGTCCAGAAGGGTCTGTAGAGGACACAAATAAGTTAAGCTAAAAGCTTTGACAAACAGATCCTAGAGCTTATCCTCACCTTAACAGCTGCTGTACCAGCAATCGCACCTAGACACTGGAACACAATATAGAATACTGCTCGGAGGACACTAATCCTGCCTGCTACCAACATGGCAATGGTAACAGCCGGATTAACATGTCCACCACTCAAATGGCCAACGATCTGAAAGCAATCATTTATTAGTTTGGTTGACTGATTGAACTGAAAACTTGAACTCTTGAACTCACCGTTATGGCCATAAAGACGCCCAAGCCAAAGGCAAGCGCCTTGAAGGTGCCATCCTCTTGGAGTTGTGTGCAGGCACCGCAGGCAAAGAAGTTCAATATCAAATTACCAACGAATTCGGCAATAAGTGCTTGCCACAAACGCAGATCCTTCGATTTGAACTCATTGAGACCGAGAGAGTATTCGAATTTGCCCATCTTTACCAGTTGACGTTCCAAAAGACACTGAAAGAAACCAGAGAGACAGAGAGAGAGAAAGATGAATCCAAACCTATTCATTATGCACTCTCAAGTTGGAAGTGAACAATTGTCAAACATGAACCATAAAGTGAACGATGACCGCATTTGAATGCAGCTCTTAATATGGGCATGTCGCTAGACTATCCGACTATACGTACGTCTATATATATGGATATACAGTGGCTTATGATTAATATTAGTTGGACGTGGGCCACACTTTAAAGAGAGTTGATAGCCACTTCCGTTTGATGACAATTAGTTGATGTGGCACCTAATTGGCAACGTTTAACTATACCAAATATAGATATCTTGATATATGTTCAACGATTTAACATTGACATATTGTGCAAAGAATGCATTAACAATTGCATTTACTGTGTAAGGAATACCCAAAATATAACTTAATTAATTTTTATCATTTTGGAAATGAGTCAAAAGTCTTTAAAACTAATTCCTTTAGTTCAACAACTGTTGAAAGAATGCATTAACTGTGTAAGGAATACCCCAAATATAACTTCATTAACTTTTATCATTTTGGAAATGAATAAAAGTCTTTAAAACTAATTTCTTTAGTTCATCAATTGTTGAAAGAATGCATTAACAATTGCATTTACTGTGTAAGGAATACCCCAAATATAACTTTATAAACTTTTAACACTTTGGAAATGAGTTAAAAGTCTTTAAAACTAATTTCTTTAGTTCATCAATTGTTGAAAGAATGCATTAACAATTGCATTTACTGTGTAAGGAATACCCCAAATATAACTTAAAAAACTTTTAACACTTTGGAAATGAGTCAAAAGTCTTTAAAACTAATTCCTTTAGTTCAACAACTGTTGAAAGAATGCATTAACTGTGTAAGGAATACCCAAAATATAACTTAATTAATTTTTATCATTTTGGAAATGAGTCAAAAGTCTTTAAAACTAATTTCTTTAGTTCACCAATTGTTGAAAGAGTGCATTAACAATTGCATTAACTGTGTAAGGAATACCCCAAATATAACTTCATTAACTTTTATCATTTTGGAAATGAATAAAAGTCTTTAAAACTAATTTCTTTAGTTCACCAATTCTTGAAAGAGTGCATTAACAATTGCATTAACTGTGTAAGGGATACCCAAAATATAACTTAATTAATTTTTATCATTTTGGAAATGAGTCAAAAGTCTTTAAAACTAATTTCTTTAGTTCATCAATTGTTGAAAGAATGCATTAACAATTGCATTTACTGTGTAAGGAATACCCCAAATATAACTTAAAAAACTTTTAACACTTTGGAAATGAGTTAAAAGTCTTTAAAACTAATTCCTTTAGTTCAACAATTCTTGAAAGAGTGCAAGAATAAACCCAAACAGTCTATGAGTCAATAATTTCAAAACCAATTTCTTAAATACATTACTTTTGGTAATTTTTAAGCTCGTTAAAAAATACTGCAAAATTCATTTGTTTTTTTTTTTAAATGATCCAAATTTTGGAACTATTCCAATAACTATTTAAAATACCTACTTAAAAATTCATTCGCTTAAAGTTGGAAACGCGTTTGCCCCGTCCAAAAACATTGTAAATTTTATATTAAAATAAAATTTAAAGTCCAAAGCAAACAAAAGACATTTGAAAACAGTTTCAACCTATCCACATAACATAACAGGACCATAAAAAATGAATTGTTCTAATTGCCAACAAGTCATAAAAACTCTGTAAATATTAATAAAACAAACATATTGTCACAAAGAGCAACAAACAACAAAAGCAACAACAAATAAACTTAAGCCTCAATATAATTGAACGCGTGCTTTTTGAGTCTAAAGGGGATTAGAAGCAATTGCTTCTGCTGCGGCTTCTGTTGTTCTGTTGTTGGCCAAGGTAATTACCGATCTGGCCAGATCCACTATTTACAGCTGCTTACGTATTTGGCGCAAGTGTTAGCCGCAATACGCAACGCGGTCAAGAGCAATCAGACGGCCCAAAAATGGGTTATAACCAGTTGACCATGCCAACATGTACAACAACAACAACCAACCAACCAACCAACTCAAACAAGAATAACAACAACAACAGTTATAATCGACTTATTCTAAACTGAAACTTTAAACATAAATTTAACTCAAACAACAATTAATCAATGTTCATTTTGTAAATGGAAAAACTTTGAACGCGTTTTTTGTTCAGAATATTTTAAGTTGTTTTTTATATTATTTTAATTTTGTAATTGCATCATTATACCCTGTAACATAGTATAAAGTAAGGCGTATAAGCTTACAAAAAACATGGTAAAATTGGAATAATAATTTTCAATTGTTTCAGATAAAATTCAAAAGGAATTCATTAAGCTTAAACATATTCGTTGAAATAATTTCAAGTTTAAAAAAGTCAAAAAATCATAATAAATTCATCACAGTGTATTTAAAAAATCGTATTCAAACTGTTTCCGAACATTCTCAACTGTTTCGAAACTGTAAATTCAGATTAAATACAAAAAGAAATTCAATTCATTAAGCTCAAACGAATTCTTAGAATAGGTTTTAAGTTAAAAAAAAATTAAATAAAATCATAATATTCATCACAGGGTATTTTGAAAATCGTATACAAGCTGCTTGTGATAATTTTTCACTGCTTCGAAACGATTGATTCAAATTAAATACATTGAATTAATTTCGAGTTAAAAAAGTCAAATAATCAATAATAATAATATTTATCACAGTGTATTTAAAAAAATCGTATTCAAACAGCCTCGAATCGATTTCTTTAAGTGTGCTCGAGTACAACAAGACATAAATCAATATCAAACGAATGAGTTCGAGTACTATCGAAATCGATCGATGACTTTAATTGCCAATCTGCAGAGTTCTCGTAATGGCTTTGAAAGCTCGTGGTGACATCTTTGTTATGGTTCACCATTTCAATTTATTTGTTAAATTGACTCAGATGTATCGTAATTTAATTGACAAGCCCAAAAGTCAATCATAAAAAAAAAACGCACCTACAACTTTTTGACTTTTTTTAATCTCAAACAATGTTACAAAAATGTGACGCACATTTGAACTTTAAACGAGTTTCGTAATCTCAAATACACAATAAATTATATTGCTGTTAACGCTTAAACATTCTTAAATCGCATTAAACATGATATTTAAATAAAATAAAAACCAGAATGTCAACTCTGTGATTTATTAGGGTTTTTTGTTTATGTATTGCCAAGCATTTTCCTACAAGCATTTGTCATAGGCACACAGCTTATTATTATTTTGAAGTATTATTCATCTAAGTGCCTTTTTGCAACTGCTTAGCTTACTGAATTAACTGCTTAAAGTTATAACACCTTTAATGAGTATCTCCCACGGATCTATCCAATTAAAAAAAAACGACATTCCTAGCAGGTTCTGTCAATCATTATATAAACCTTGTTTACTTATTCGAACGGATTTGGCTCACACACACCTGCCCCCAAGGTACATCATTATCAAATCGAGTGTCTCGAGTGGCAATCGAATAATGGCAATAATGAAAATGATAGCATGTTCTATGTTGTAGCTACAATTGTTAATCAGAGTATGGCTTATCTGATAATTGATTGGTTCTTAACAAATAATGAAATCATACAAAGACACATTTTGTTTTGATACCTTCTTTTCACATTCAATTCATTCAAAAATTGTATTCAATAATAACGTTGTAACAATTATTCTCGATGCGAGTATTTGCAATTCGTGCGTGATATTTGCCATAAAATTTGTACTTCAACGTTTGAAATGTTTGCTCAACAAATTAGCGCAAACGCTTCGAACAAGACACACAAATTAACTGAATTCTTGCACACACACACACAACAACAACAACAACAACGACAAGTGCAACAAAAGACGCCGCCTGCAACAAAAAGGCACAAAAGAAAATAATTCAACTGCATTCAATGACACCAACACACCCCGCAAACACGAAAGCGCTTTTCAAATATTCAGATTACGTTATTCGTTATTTGTTTTTTTTTTCACACATATTCATAAATATTCATATCCGGAAATGAGTTCATGAACTGTTATTAACTGAAATGACAATACTTCAAATTGAACTGCAATTAAACAAAGCCTTAAAATGCATTTATTTAAATATAAATATTCAAACATGAGGAAGCTAATTTATTTATATATCTTTAAGTGATGTCAGCTTTTGTGTATAATAATTATAAACTAACGAGAATATATTTTCTTTGGCACAAATGAGATATATTTTTTTTATTGAAAAAATCAATTGCTTTGTAAAAATTTCGATCTCCTGTCGTAGAATAATAAGTTAAGACATATAAGGAAGCTAGATTAGAACCCTAAGAATCTTTGCCAAGAGGCAAATAGGAAATCCCAGCACTTGCTTTTGGTAGGCTAAGAAATTTTGAATCAATTTTATGTTTCTTAATCAATATTGATAACATTTTATAACAGAATGCTGATCAAAAAGTTATATGTTTAATGGGGTTTGGGAAATGTTTCCTTTTGCCCAATGCATACATTTGCACTATACCAAACCACTTCAATCTTTCAATACAACTTTATGAAGAAAAAAAACGAAAAGTATTTCTTGCACAAGTCAAAATGACATTAAATAAGTATTTTCTAAGCGTAGGTGTCATTTAATTTACAATGCTCTTAAACAGTTTAAATAAATTTAACAGCATTCTACTTTCGGTTTATTTTTACTATATGAGATCAGTCAAAGGCTGAATGATCTAATGTCTTCTGACTTGGATCAATTTAGCAACAGAAACTTTTCTACGCTTGATCAGATCCGCTTAAGCCAAAAGACGAAACCATTTCCAGAGAAGCTGATGACATGCTTTAGATATAATCACTGTTCGTTCGTTCGTTCGTCCGTTCGTTCGTTCGCATTGTTCTATAAACAACTTTTAGATAACATCATTATTGTCGCAAACTTTGTCACTTAAATAAACATAAAACTCACTTAACTCCACAACACTTTAAATTCTAAAATTTCGTATGCAATGCCAGACGTGCTTTAAATGGAGCCCGAGACTTGTAAAAAACCATTTCAAACGTCATAAAAAAAGAAACGTAGAGTTATCGAGTATGAAGCTTGTTGACCACAGAAACCGCGTACTTTGATATATGTTTCGATATGGTAAATAATAATGGGTTGACGATTAGTTCCCCTAATCAGCTACACAATAGAACTCAACTTTGTGGTAATATAGGGGTATAATTGCTTTGAAATCTGAATGGTTTTCATATAAAAATAAATGTTTTTCATCATTTCATGCATCGTCGCATTCAAAATATGTATATGTATATATATATATATGCATATGGTGTATGTAATATTTGTGGGTGTCATCAAAATTTCAGTTTGTTTTCATCTTAATATGTTTTGGCGGCAATTCAGAATTTTTCTAAGTAAATTATAGCTTTTTATCTACATATCTTAATCATATACGAGTCTGTATATCATATATGTATTTAGCATTTTAGTATTATTGCGGTTTTCTTTAGTCTATTTTTACTTTTATTCTTGTTTTTGTGTTGTTATGTTTCGCATTAAATATATATTGGACTATATTTTTCTTTTAATTCCTTTTTTTTTATGATGCCCCATATAACAACACTTGTGGCTTTTGGGTTCCATAAATATTCTATTGTAAGGTTGAGATCATCGTTTTGGTTTGTTGCTTTTCACAGCGAGAAACAAACAAGTCAAATGAACTTGAAACATAATTTGAAGCAAAGGTAACAAAAAGCAACATTAAGAAAATGTTTCTAAACTACACTTAAAGAAATTTATGATTTTTTTCGATGTGTTTCTGTTTACTATTGTTAATTGAAGTTTCGCTAAGGAATGCTTTGCATATTTACCTTTTTAGTAGAATTATTTTGTAATAATAAGCACAAACGGCTATTGGCACCTTTTTGAACATGCAATAAATGCCACCTTTTTAATTATATATAACAGTAACAGTACACACAAAAGTACACTTTAACTAATATCTTGCAGGAATATATATATATATATGTATGTATTTCTTTCGCTATTGTTCTTACACCTTCCTCTGAGCGATCAATGTGTGTGATCCGCGCACTTTGACTCAACAACAAATACTGCTCGCAAACGAAACCTGCGAAGCTTTGAAGACGGCGAAAAAAAAAGTAAAAAGCGGCAAGCGCAATGACTCGCACAGTGGGTTGCGTTGATAGAAAACACTGTGAAATTATTATTATTTGCGTGTTTTTAACATTGTAATATAAAATAAAGTAATATTGCTGTATACGTAAAGCCGCACATTTATTTATTTATTACTTACAGTGCCTAATAAGTTTTTGCTTTCAGGCATAACTTCATTATAGTTTGTTTTGCATCTAATTAGTTTTAAGTACTTAAACCACTTAAAATGTAAAATTAATAGAGTTGTTTATGTATTGTTGCTGTGATGTGTTTGACAGTGTGAATATTATGCAAGTAAGTGTGTCACAATATTATTATAGAATAATCACGTATTTATTTTTCGCGTGGCTAAAAGCTGAATAAGACTTTAACTCTATTAATCATATAAATGTAAATAGGTTTTATAAAGGTTTTGTAAACCTTCCGACTTTACAATCTTCACCAACTTAGATTTCTTTACGTTCATTTATCATTGCACTGTGCGCTTAAAAAGGCTAACGGAGTAATTAGCGCAGAGTTGCCAACAATCAGTTAAGAATGAGATGAAATAACAAAGGGTGAGAGGTAAAGAGAGCAGCATTGCATCTGAGAAAGCTGAGAGCGCGTGCCAAGGAGAATGAGATGTTGTTGTTGTTGGATTTGGGAATTCTTGAGTGCTTTAATGCTTATCAAAATGGGAGCTGGACTTGGATAAGGTACAAAAAAAAAAAAACAAAATTGGTGGGAGAAGGTTGCGAAATTGAATGTGAAACGCGTCAATTATGACGCGAGCGTGGAGCAATTACATCCAATTCTTAAGTAAATAAACATGTGCAATCAGCCTTATGTCTACATTGAACATTGTATTGTTTTTATGATCTGTTTAAATATTTAAACATTTATTGCTGCAAATACAAAAAAAAATTGGTACAACGCCCCAGGGTCCCAAACGAGGCTCGCGTGACGTTTGCAAAAAAGTTTCCACGTTTTTCTGTGTGCAATTTTTAATAGCGCTTATCAAAATGCCGCGAAAACAATAACCAAATAGCATTGCTGTGATTTTGTTATTTTTTTAATTAATTTAGTGCATTTCGAACTTTTCCACTGTGGCAAGCCCTAATAAAAAACAAAACATTGATTGAGTTTGCCCCTCTCTCTTATTATATATTGTAAAAAGTTGTCACTTTCAAATTGCTTAATAGCCTCCTCCCTCGTCTAAAATAATGACGCTGATCATGCTTATTTTTCTCTTTGTTGTTGTGGGTGTGTTTTAAAAGGCGATCCGATTTCTAACTGTCAAAAACCTCGTGACATGCGGCTAATTGTTGCCACCGGCAATAGCTAGAGTTCAGTTTGGATTTTGTTGGCATTGGAGGTAATTTTATCGTGAAAGCGAATAAGCAAAAAAAAACAATAAAGCAAACAAATAAACATAAATAAAATTGATAATAAAATATAAATAAAAAAAAAATAATATTATTTTTTCAAGTTCAAAGTACACGAGTGAATAAAAGTGCGGCATACTTTTATGACGTGCCATAAAATTGGTTTGTGTCACGGCTAGTTTATTTATTTAACTACTTCGAATTGCAGTTCAGTTTTTTCGAAATTAATGTTGTTTGTCGAAACCTTTGTTTTATTTTATTGTTGTTGGTTGATGGTTTTTTGAAAAACGTTAAAAAATATTTGCATTTTTTCGACATTGAATGTACTGGAGAAGGTTTAATTTATTTAAGGATTAAATTGAATTATTCCATCAAAAAAAAATCACATTTCACATTCTAATTCATTCGCTCTCTCACACATTCCGTTCTAGCTGACTTTTCATTATTCAAATTTATGGGCCGCACATGGGACATTTGACATTTTGACTTGGGAACAACGCCCAGTTGTTGGCTTGGTGTGTGTATGCGCTAAAAAGGACTAGTGTTGGTTGCCCTTGAACTTCGAAGGCCCAGCATGACAGGGCCTTAAATTAGCATATACACTATGAGTGTATAACTATGAGTTGTGGCGACGATGAAGTAATACTAACTCACACTCTGCCTAATGTGATGGGAATGACAAGTGAATTGTATGACCGGATATCTAACCCTGAACGGGTTCAACCAATTAACTAAATTAAAACTCAACGAGCGCACTTTAAGTTCTAGTTAACTGTACCCACAAACTACGGAAACTGATATATACATATATATAAAATTTCATGCAAACACAGTTAAGATTGTCAAATCTGTCGCTTATCACCTGACCGCCAAATGTATTTTCATCCATTGATATTTTAGTTTTGTTTTGTTCTCATTGTTATTTGCAATTTCCATGCTAATGGGCTTTTAAACAGAAACACGTACGATATATTTCAGCAGCCGTGCCCAACTAACAAAAACAACAGAAAAGAAACAATTAAAAAGGCTTTAGCCGAGAAATCCCGACTAGAAGATACCCTTAATACCCTATTATTTACGTGTACAGTCAGTGCTTGCAAGTATGTCGGTGTGTGTGTGTGTGTGTCTATACGCGAATACTGCAATGCAATCAATGACTTAACTCCAATATTCCTTATCACTGGTGTTTCTCAACCGATTGGAAATAAAATTTATCTAATGTTTCAAATGCCATCTGAAAGTTTAGCAAATTCAAGAATTTATTGTTATCGATCACATGTGTACATCGGAAACGGGAAGAGTTATCGAAAATTTGAAACAAACTTGTATTGCCTAGGAGCTTATGTTTCAAAGCTGGAGTCTCTAGCGGACGGACAGATAGACATGGCTATATCGATTCAGCTGTTGATGCTGATCAAGAATATATACACGTATATATATATACTTAATGGGGTCGGAGATAGTTCGTTCTGCCTGTTACGTACTTTAGAAACCCATTATACCCATTTTAAGCCATTTGCAATGGGTTCAGGGTATATGAAAAGTTGAAAAAAATGCCGCTTGTTGCAGGCAAAAAAAAGCGAAACAAAAGTGAGCTTAAATTGAAATACTGTTCTTGGTATTCGGCTGAGCAAATACAAGTATTTTTATATATACAAAACAAAAAACAGAAAAGAATTAAACAAACACAACATATGGCGAATTTCGAATCGTTGGCTCAAAACACACGCACTTGAGTGTGTCAATCAATTCTCTTAAGTTTCTCGAGTGTTAGCGGCAAAAACTTAACACAAAAAAAGCCAAAAACTGAAATTGTTAATTGCCTGAAATTTTTAAAACGCGCACGCGCCTCAATGGCAGGAAGTGGCCCAAAAGAATGATGCCTCTTAGCTATCTCGAAAGAGCCGAACCGATCTTGATACTCTCTTCAAGGTGGAGAGTATAACTGTTCTAGTACCAAGTTTGACCGAACAGCATCAGTTTGATTGGGCTTAGTTGAAGATAGATATATAGGTATATATATATATATTGTACAGCATGGTCAATTCGTTCCTCAAATACATAAATAATTGATGATTTATTTTGAATAGATTTAAAATCTTTTTTTATTTCATTTTTATATATATAAGTTTTTTTTTAATAAAATGCGTTAAGTTCTTATTTTCTTTTAAATAAATCAAATTTGCAATTTAAATACACAAAGAGTCATTAATTTATTTTAATAGATTTTATTTTTTTTATTTTATTTTGTACACATTTTATAAATATTCACAAGCTATCGTATATTATATATGTGGTTTTTTTTTATAAGTGTATACAAATCGAATTTTCTTTAAATTTATCAATTTCTTAATACAGATCCTACAGTAAAATGTCTACAAGGCTGAACAAAGCTCAACCAACAATAGAAGTCTTTTATTTTATACACCTTTATTATATAGTTACAAGCTATCATATCATATATTTGCAATTTTTTCTTGATAAAATGTGAGAAATTCGAAATTAAAAATTCTACAGCCAAGCTTGACATCAAAAAGACCCACAAAAAAAAAAACTCTTTCACCCTGAAAGCTAAAAGCTTTTGTTGATGCTCTCAAAGCTTGTTGTTGATGCTTCTTAGAGCTGCCTTGTTTTGCTACAAGGTCTTGGATAACTTTTGGCAGTAGAGTTTATAATCTGTGTAATAAGTTCCTTAGGTAAATACTTGACAGTTGGCAATTCTCTTCTTTTATAGTGCTTGTTAAGCGTTAAGCGTCCAAGTGAGTTGGTTTTTTGCTAACCAATTTGAATAGCTAAATCGTGACAAGATCTCATTAATATACATATGTATAAGATACAGACTTTGTACTTGTTGCTTTGTGCATTGCTAACATTTTAACAAACGCCCCCACCAAAAATATATATATAAATTTTTTGGCGGTACTTAGGAGAATTTCCCACGCTATGCGTGTGTCAAGTTGAAATATCATTTTGTCAATATCTCAACAGCACAATTTTTTGAGCAACAATAACATCAACACTTAATGCTTGAAGAAACAGTTAGTCATAGGCCATGACAAGATCAACAATAAAAAAAACTAAAAAAAAACAACAAAAATTGCAACAAAATGCTGGTTAAAAACAACAAAACGTTAAATTTAGCCGCAAGCTGCGGCCTTATTGAAACACGAGTGTGGATACACCTCACAAATATGTTTTAGCTGGATAAATATGCATGTATGCAGATCAGTATAAGATGATCTTAAACATAATTAGAGAGAGAATGGTGAGTTCCTTAGAAGTTGAAAGTAGGAAATAAATAGAAGTAAACAAATTTCCTATCATTATTATTAGGGTAGTAGTCTGGACTTGGTTTGGGAACTGACTAAGCTCAAGCATTTCGAGGGGAGCTCCGTTCAAGAAACAAAGATTGATGGATTGAAGTTCGAAGCTGCGCTCTGAAGTGTCAAAGCTTTTAGGTGCACAGCATTGAAACAATGATGACATTGACCTTTATTTTGTTGCTATTTGCTTGTGTGTGTGTGTGGATATTAATGAATCGCTCATAATTCAGTAAATAACAATTGCACGTGGCACGCTCCTCTCTACAACAACAACAACAACAACAACAACAAAAACAAAAACAGCACCTGATCAAAAAAGAAACCACAAAGTGAACCAATTTCATGGCTTCGATTTTCTACTGACTCATGTGCGTTTATTGCTAAGCCATTTTGCACACGAACTTCAATTGATGATTAGTAGCGGCAATAACTGTAAATTATTTGGGACAACAACCACCAACGCACACCTAGCCAACACAACCACCACCACAACCACTCAAGATATGAACAAAAAATTTATATTAAAATATGTTTCGTCTGGAAGCGCACAATTACTGGCCGCAATTTTATTTAGTTGGCCAAAAAGCAGTTTCAAAGTTTCAATGTCGACATCAATAGCTACGTTTATTGAATGACTTTTTAAAAATTTGAGAGTTTTAATTTTTATTGTTTATTGTTATTGGTAATTTTTGTGCATTTGCAAAAGTTAATTGAAGTAAATATTAAGCATTTCGTGTAATAATGTAACACACATAAAGAGTATAAGGTTTATGCTAAAGAGTTTGTTTAACTAAAGCTAGTTCAACAATCGAATGAATAGATAACAAAAAGAATTTTTAAAAGGAAAAAGTTTTACAAGCAAAAACAAAAAAAAATCCACAAATAAATTTATTATAATTACTTTGAATAAATAAACAAAAATATGTTTCAAGTGAGCATTAAAAGCATAACTAAACTACCTGGAAATTAGGTTGCAAGATTAATTTGTAAATGTATTTACTAAGCTCAATCTTAATTGCTGACATTATGCTTTGTGAATTTGTTTAGAAACTCTTTAAACTCTTTGTTTGTAATCATAAAATCAAAGAATCATCAAGCAAGGAATTTCAGCTAAAAACAACAAAGATTAACAAATGACTTGAAAACTTTTCCATGTTTTCCCAGTAGCAATTGATTCGACACGTCATAGACTTACAATATACTTATAATTAAAGTCAGAAATTATATTTAGTTATGGCATTTAAAAGTTAACAAGATTTGCAGCGCCAGCTAAGCACAAAGCGAAACAAATGTTATACAAGAATTTGAAAATAATAATAAGAATCTCACCTCTTTTCTTGATTACTTACTTTGCCTATGCCTTAAGCCACTTTTATAACTGCCTTTAAGTTCTGAAATAAATTCTTTAGTTGGTTATATGCCTGGCTTAATATGATAATAAGAAAAAAGCGCGGGCTTTTATATATTTTCATTTTCCTTTTTTGTTTGTTGTTTATTTTGTCTGTCATTTGTTTTGTCAATAATTTGGCAACTGTTGCGCCGAGACTGAAATAAATATGACAAGGTTTCTCTGTGGGTGTACAAAGATATATTTTTATAAGCAGCCTATTAAACGTACTCAAGAAAACCAACAAAATCAAAAAAAAATGCCTCTAATGTGCACTGATAATCAATATTAAAGCCACAAACAGGGCCAAGCGAAATTTAGCCGGAGAAAAGTGAAAAGCAAAAATGGAATAAAAATCAAAATAAAAAGTGATAAGCGGCCATCAAGCATAACTTATTAGATAAGTTATTAAACTTAGCAAACAATAAAAAAAAAAAAATGCAATATGGAAAGGCATTTTTTGCTATCAGCTGTGACGAGGCTAGCTTTTGGACTTAACGGATTACTGCTAATCAGTTAAGAGAATAAGGTTCTTCAGGTTGATAACATTGAGTGGCTGTAATCATATATTTGGGCCTATCATAAAGAATTTCTTGAGTGCTAAATGTCATCAAAATGACTTTACAAATTAATGATACGATTATTTCACGCCATAAAAATACCCTAACTCTTAATAAACTAATAAATTATAGATTGGCACATTTTTTTCTTCATTTTATATGTATGATGTGAGAGACTCTGGCAACATGAACTCTTAACTTATTCCAAAACATTATCGTAACAGAATTGGCAGTTACGACCTGACAGAAACACTATCGTAATTGTATTGGAAGTTTCGATAGTGTGTTTCTTTATATTATTACGATATATATGATTTATCTCGAGTAACTTTATTCGCTATTACGATTATGTTTCGCAGAAGCACTTACGATACTGTTTAGAGTGTGACTTGAATTGTATGTCACGATAATTTTTAAAGAATTACGATATAACTGTAATAGGTTAGAAACTTCTCTCTTCTTATACTTACACCTGCATAAGTCTTTTACCACGCTTTAATTAGTATGCAAAACTATGAAAAATGTGAACAAAGCAAAAAAAAAATGTATGCTAATTAAGTCATCAGGGCAACCCGACACAAAACCCACCAACGAACAACACCCAGTCCTTAAACAAGAGTACCAACTCGGCCAAGAAGTCGAGGCGCCAAGCCCAAAAGTCAAAATCATTGCTGCGTCGCAGTCGCTGCTAACTTAAACGCAGTCACAGTTGGCGTCGGCGTCAACGTCAACGTCAGTGTTTGGCCCGGACTGAGAGTATATCAGTTACAGACACAGCGCCAGCAACGTTTATTTGCGCTCGAGCAGCGAACGTGGCAGCAAGCAAACGCAAAACGCAAAACCAAAATTCAAGTAAAACCAATCGCAACAACAAATCGAATTAAATTGAAATCAAAAGCGTTACGAATCTCGATATAAAACATTCGGTGTCAGAAAGTCTTCAAAATTGTTCGTCAAGTGCACTTCGAGTAATAAATAATAATAATTGTAATAAAAATTATAAACCAAGTTTCGTGGAAAAATAGATAATTGTTTAAGCGCGCTTTCATTTCGATTCGAACGATCGCGCAAAGAAAATTTCGAAAAGCAAAGAAGGTGGCAAATTAATTGCCGTTAAGTGAAATTTTTGTCAAGACTATAAACAATTTGCAATTTGCTGTGCGTGCTGCGCGTTCGAAATCATTGTTTTTTCCGCAATTGTGAACGAATTTTAAAAATATCAAATTCAATATTTTGCTGCTTCGGTCTATTATTATTATTGTGCAACTCCCAAGCCAGACAGACAGCAGCCACTTAACCTTAACAATTATTTTTGGCACAATCATTTTGATTCGAGTGCGACCCAAAAAAAAATACATAAATAATAATAATAAAATAAAAGCGCACTTTTACTACACAAACGAAAGCAAAACAATAACAACAACAACGACAACAACAACTTCGAACCCACGCGGCGCTTAACTCGAGTAGCAGAAAACAGCAGCCGAAAAGCAAAGAAGAAATAGTGCAAAATGGTTGAGAAAACAGGTGAGTGTGAGTGCACAAGTTCGAAGTCGAAGTCGAAAGAGTCAAAGAGTCGCAGAGTCGAAGAGTGGACGAACGAACGAACGAACAGTTGTAAATTGAATGATTTGGGGAAAATTTGAAGTGTTCATGAATAAACTTGCACAAACGAATTGCTGTTTCTGTCTGTCTGAAGGTTAACGCTAACGGTAACAGAAAGTGTGCAAAATTCAATTTGATTTGTGTGTGTGTGGTGTGTGTGTGTTTGGAATAATTTGTGAATGATTTGCATTGTAGAAAGCACGAACTAGTTAAAAGACATGCTGAACTTTTCACTTTCGATATGGTTGCAAACTTCGAAAATATTCTCGCAAAAACAAAAACATATATTTGCAAAAACGTAATAAGCTATTAAATAGAATTATACGCTTGTCAGCGCGGAGCTAAAATTGTTTGTTAACAATCATGTCAAATTTGATTTATAATTATTATTATTAGTTAACTTAATGTGTTGAAAACAAAAAAGCCAAAAATTGAAGTTTACTTAAAACAATCATTGTTTACAGTGTGTTTGACAAAAAGTTGTTGACAAAATTGCTTAAATCTTTTTTATTATTTCTTTCAAAAAAGGCTTCCTATATTACATTAATTCTTGTACGTTATTTTTAAAAATCGACTGACAGCTTGAATATGCAAATTAACATTGAACAAATGTATTTTGAAATTGTTGACTTTAGTCCTGAAGAAGTTTATTTTTAATTTTAACACCTGACACACAAAAATGACTCGGTTGACACACCCTAATGCAGCAGAAGGAAGTGTTGTAAAATGAGTTTTGTGTGTCGTTATAATCATTTGTCATTCACAAACTGTTAAATCATCTTTGCGTATTTAATCAAAGAAAAAATAATAAACATAATAAATATGGAAAGCTAAATGCATTTCTTTTGCATTATTATCCCTTTCTTTTAATACCCTAACAGTAGATAGGCATAAAATTATTTAACGAAATCTTAACATTATTGTTAACTTAATGACAGTTACGATAAGGCCGTTTGTTACGATATAAAGGCTGGTAAAAGTGCTACGATTATGTTAAATAATTGCTGTATTGTTATTGCAAGTGTATCTTATCTTCGTTCTGTACGTTTGCTGTTGCATCTTGAGGTATTTTTTTTTATTTTTTATCAATAACCAAATAACTGCATTTCCATAATTTCATCGTCACAAACATGACAACAAAAATTTGTTGTATTATTGTGTTTTTGCTTCCGTGCTGCCCGAAGTTTGATTTTCTGATACTGAAAATTGCATGACAAAAGCGTTCCACAGACTTGGAGACATTGATAGTTACACAAACACACACACACACACACACACACACACGCATACATAATCTAGCCATTTAAAATGACAATGATGACTTCCTTGACGAAAGCGCTATAAAAAAAAAAACAATCAAAGAAATAGTTAACCAAATAAAGTGAATGAACTGCGATTTAGAAGAAGAAATACTTATTACAAAGCATATAAATCGGCCAAGAAAAACTATTATGACCAAAACAGTTATTGCCTACGTCAATTATCTTATTTGCTTTTTAAATAACCACAATAATATCTTTCGTTTACTTTTTTAAAAGCAAACTGGCGTCAAATTTACCAGCGATAAGAAATCAAAAAACAAAACAGAAAATACGCGGAAAAAATATTTACCGCACTAATTAATTTTGCGCTGTGCTGCGAGTTGAAATTTCCATTTGAAATTCTTGGCGCAAGCTAATTAATGTTAGGTTTCTTTGCCTCTGGTTTGTTTATTATTGTTTTAACAATTGTTTAAACATTATGCCCCACAAATAGTACAAAGCGCGTGAGAAACACAATGACAATATTTGTAACAAATATTTGTTGCTCAACTTATTGTGCAGTCTGCTCTAGCTTTATATAGCTGAAAGCTAAAAGCTAAAAGCCTCCCTCAGAGCCTAACTGTAACCTTGGCAGTGAATAAATAAATACGTGTATATACACACGGAGTATGTGTAATTGATCTTTAACAGTTGGCAACAGTTGGTATTGGTGTATTGAGGCAGAGAAATGTCGAGAGGCGTGGAGAATTCTTCAAGCTAAGACTATGACAACGAACTAAAACGTGTTTATAATTTCTCTGGTACAGTTTTCAAAATGCGAGATGTTGGATATAAAATCAAGTCATTCTTGCGTCAGTTTTATTTTTCTTCGTGCTTCGGGCACTTTGTACTTTGTAGTATAAAAAAGTTAACATGCTCGAGTGAAAACTAGAAATTAAATTATTTATACTTGATTTTTCAATATGCTAAAAAGCTCATTTAGAAACAATTTACAAAAAAAATATAGGAATATGGGCATATATATAAAGACTAATTACATTTTTCAGTTTGTCGATAAATGTTCACTATAAAAATATCAGTTATAGCTATTGATGAGTTTACCGATTACTTTTCAATATGTGTATTTCTTCAATTTTTAAAAAATGAATTTAATCAGTTTATCGATAACTTTTAACTAGATGTACATCTTTTTGCTTTACGTAGTAAAAATTTATCGATAAACTTAGTAGAGAGTTTATCGAAAACTTTATCGATAAACTTAGGAGAGAGTTTATCGAAAACTTTTAGCTATATGAACTTCTTCTACTTCATACTTTTCTGTACACTCTGCTTAGTTAAAGCCAATTTTTTTTTGGTTTCAACCACATCTCACAATTTCTAATGCGATAATTAAGTTTGTCAGTCAGCTTGACCGGTGCGTTCTGCCCATCATCATCGTTGAGACTAGGCCAACACAGAGTCGTGAAGTTAGAAACACGAATGCCAGTCAAAGTCGGAAGTCTAGACACTTCGAGGTGCCATTAGCTTTTTGCGTTGTTGTCGACACAATTATGGTACTCACTAAATACGCTTTAGCCGAGATAATCGTGCGAGTGCGAAGTTGATGCCAGTTGACAGCCGTCGCAGTCATCATGAAATCACGGTGAAATTTGAAAACAGTAGCAAAAAAAGAAGAAGAAAAAACAAACATAAATTAGAAGCAAACAAAAAAAACAGAAGTAAAAACAAATGCGAATTTAAATAATGCTCATTATTTAGCAGTTGCGAATCGTTAAAGTCAAAGATTCTACGCTTAGCCGCTGGCTGTGATTGGCGTCAGTTCTTCTATGGGTGGGGAGAGGGGGGTATTGGGGGTATCTACTATTGAACATGTTATTAATGAACGCGGCTTATAATTAAGTTAATAATCTGATGATCGCGTAGAGAGGCTGCCACAAATCGTTTTTCCCATGGAAAGTTTTTCAAAGATGTTTACATTTCGAAAAGCAAACTCATTAGTTATATTATAACGCTTAAAAGTAATGAGATAAAACTCAAAAAAAAAACTAAAAACGGAAACAATAATGTAGAAGTTGTTAACAAAAAATTGAAAATGCTATGAACTAACAATTAAACCCAGTACAATTAGTTGTTAGAATAATGATTTTCCTCAGTTAAGTTTTAATTGTGAGAAAAGTTAACTTAGTAAAAAATCAGAAGATCTTCCTTGAAAAACTAAAACCATTTGCTTAGTCATTTAATTGATGTGGATTCCCCCAGAACGAATTAAAAGTATCACTGATTTATTGATTAGGTAATCGAAGCTTGACTAAAATAACATAAAACACACACAACTCCCACTAAATTTGCCATGCCCTCAAAAAACTGAAAGCAAGCTAACTAATTAATAATATTTATAACTAAATTGAGATTTTGTTAAGTTATTGTTGAAACGTGTTTTTGCTCAGCTTGGCTTTGTTTGTTCGCTAATGTTTAATGAATTTTTACTTAATAAAATCATCACCTTTTTGGCGGCAAGTGCGACGAAATAGTTTCAAATATATATAGTATATATCTATATATATAATCGGATTAAATTGATTAATTAGCAGGGAACGTACAAAAAAAAAAAAGAAGATAAACACGCAACTTTTGTTTATGAATCGTAATCAGGCAAAAGTTAGAGTTGAAAAGTGAAATAAGTGAAAAAAGGCAAACGAACGTTAATAAAACATTAGGCAAACATATGTGAGCAAAAATAAATATATACGTAAATTATAGTTATGGGATTTTAGCGTGTTTATAGCTCATAAATGATTCGCTTGTTTCGTTTCGCTTTGAATCTATGAACCGAATTTTAGCATAATGAGCTAAGCGCAGCAAGGATCAAGAGAGAAAGGAAGAAGTTATAAGGTGCCATTGGTGACATTGCTCATACGCAGCGTGCGCTCATAGCCAAGAATAGTCAGTCGAAGACCAAGCCCCAAATGTATAACAAGTCTCTAATGTGATTTCTTACAGGATTTGGGTGTGGCTAACACACACACACCCCCAGCAGGGGCACTGGCCAAGCCTTTGACTTGACTCCTATTTGAGGTGTGTGTGTCTATCTGTCTATCTGTCTTTTCGCCTGTTTGCCTGTCTGCCTCACAAGCTGACACGTGTGCTTAGGCGCACCTCTTACCCTCACCTTCGCCATTGGCTTTACCCGTGCCTTGATTCTACACTAAAAAAAACAAAAATACTTAGCCGAGAGTTAAGTATATAAAAGTCTTGGCGAACTTAAAGCCTAATGGATTGACGTTCCATGTTATGTTTTTTGCCAAGTGTAACTCCTGCTGTGCCTGCTGTTTGTTTTGGTCAAGGCTGCCACTGCAACTGCAACAAAAGTAACATCCTTTTTTGGTCAAACTTTTTAATAGCACAGGATGTAAAGACAAGCTACACGAACTTGCAACGGAAGTGTTCGACCAGAAATGCAACTGCAGCAAACATAAATTTGTTAGCCATTTTCCTTTTCAAGGCAACATCGCGTGTTCCTTCGGATATATATAGTCGTAAAGCAGTTGCAAGTCATGCGAGATCAAAATCAACTCCTACAACATTCCATTGCGTAACTCGAAAGTACAACTAGAACTCATCTGGAATGCTACAATAGCAAAACTTGACTTTGCATTCGTTTGTGGCCTTGTCAATGGCCTTTTTTATCTTATCAGTCATAAATTGTCTCGAATCGAGTCGGATTCACATAAAAGGCGGGCCCATCACATACACATTGAACAGATCTTATCTTATATCTGACTAACACGAAAAAGAAATACACTGCCAGAAGGCAATCAGAAAACCCAACTACAGTTAGTTACAAACTTGTCTCAAACAACTTAACAGCTGTCAATCAATAAGAAATTACTGTTTTTGTATATAATTTCACAATTTTTGATTATTTTTAGTTAATTGAATTGATTTATTAGTTTTTCTTAATAATTTCAAGAGATGTGTTATGGTTTCCCAGCCTTTTGATAAGTTCATAAATTATGATTAATAGTTCAAAAGTTTTATTCAAAGTTACAAGCACATTGTTGATTACTTTTTGACCAACTCTCGTGGTTAGTTTTCTTGGTTTGAGGCGTGCCGCAAAAGTGCAATGAAATTTGCTTTCTAGGCCACAGATTAACCGTTGCTCGTAAATTATGGTTTGAACGTTTCAGGCAAGTCTGTAACAAAACAAATGCAATACGCTTCTGGCCAACATGCATTCGTATCCGTTAGCAAACTCAACCTCAACTCTTTGTGGATGCCACAGTTCCGATAGCGAAAGTACTAAATGCAGCCACACATAAGTATAAGAAGAAGTGTATACTTCCAAGTATAAGTGCTTGTATAAGTAGGAGTGTATACTACTAAGAATAAGTGCTTGTGACCTTGACATTAGTGCTACTCGTATTGTGGCATTGTGTATTGTTGCAAATACTATATGTATGTACGTATGTATGTATGTATGTATGTATGTATGTGTGTTTGTATGTATGTAGTACTTTTCTAATAAATTCATTCATATGCCATCAGCAGCAGCAGCAGTTAACATCAAGATTTCAATCTTGCCAGCGCTACTATAAAAATAAATATATATATTTAAAATGTCGCGGTGAGACTAGAAGATACCCTGTCATAAGAATAAAATGACGGCAAAAAAAGAAAATTAATTATGTAATATATAAAAAGTGTTATCTATCAACATAGACTAACAAAAGCATACATTAAAAGCGAAATAAATATTGTAATAAGAAATAAATTAATACTATGAAGATTCCAAGATTTTTTTTTAATTTTTAAATGTGCGCAATTCTTTTTCACTTTTATTTTTATTTTCTTAACTTTTTTCTTATCCAATACAATATAATTAATTTTTATTGAAAAATATATAGTTCTACGATGATTTTTTTAGTTTAATGCTTAAATCGCTAACAAGTTTCACAAGAAATATCCCATCTAAAAACCAAGTCATATCTACAGGGTATAGCTAACCGTTTTACTCGACTTTGTTGTTATTGCTGGTGTTGTTGTTCAAAGCCAAATGCGGAAGAGTATTCAGCAGCAGCAAAAAATCAGAAAAGAGAAAAAAGCAGCAGCTACCTGTTTTGCATATATAATTTGTTGTTGTGCCGGCAAACTGAGTGTTGATATTACTTCAGGTACTCGTTACTCTCGTTTTGGTTACTCGTTATTCACGCTTTGGTATTTGTATTTGGGTTACATGTGCCGGTGATTTGATTTGTGGAAGGAATCAGCGTTATTGGAGTATCATTACGAACCCCATTGGAATGTGTGCTGCTCTAACTGACGCTAGAGGGCGTTGTACGAGTCGTCTGTTCCTTCATCTTGACATTTCTCAATTAAAATTGATGTTTTTTCTATACTTGATAGCAACACTCACTAATTAATTTTGTTGTCTAACGCTTCCTTGATACAAGTTTTTGTTAAGATATATTTTTCAATTGTGAAAATGTGTAGGTTTTTTATCTTTAAAATTGAACTGAAGAAAAAGAAATATTTATAAATGAAAGTTAAAGTAATTGATGTTATAATTGCATCAATTAAAACTCATTTGAAACAATGCTTACAATTAATTGTGTTGTTTATTAATATTAAATAAATAACAAACAAACACAGCAACAGGTTTTTTTCTGTTGCTGTTGTTTTCATTAGATACAAACAATTTCTGTAGCCTTGCAAATTATTTTTGTCTTTTTTTTCTCGCTTTTTGCTGGTAATTTAAATCCACTCAATGTCTTGTCGTCACGCCCTCACCAAACAATAAAGAGCAAAGAGAAAACAAACAGATAAAATCACCTTCCATTTGTTGCTGTTGTTGTTTGGTTTTTTTGTTTTGTGTTTTGTTATTTTATCCAATTGCCGATTATTGTGTGTAATGTTTATTGTCTTGTGCGTATTTTTTTTGTTTTCACCATCATGTCTTGTTTTTGTGTTTTTGTATTATTTGCAACAATTATTAATGTGTCTGGGCAGCAACAAATAATTCATTTGCTTTAGACCCATTTTTGTTGCCTACAACTTGCTGATCTTTTTTTTTTTTTTTGTTATTCAATGACAAAAGACCCCTATAAATACCACTTAAGATCAAAAATGTCTGCAAAACATGAGATACTCATTTGTCTATATCATTGATTTATACATATATATATATATATATTTTTGTTTTGTTGTTTGCCAAGGATGTGACTTTAAAGGCCAAAATCGAAAATCGAAAATCTCTTTGCTCCACATATATATATTTATAAATAAGTAGTGTGTGGCAGCAATTAAGATTATTATTTGATAAGATTATTGCCCAAATCAAAGTGAAGTGGACTTTCGCATTTAGCTTTGATAACTTTTTGTTGTCTGGCAATTATTATTAAACATATCTTTGTTTGTTTGCCGACAAGTTAGTCAAAGTTAACTGAACATTAATAAACACTTTATTAAAGCATCATAAACTTAGTTATTAATACTTCTTAGAACTTGGAAACAGCAGGCAACTTTAGATTTGTTCCACAAGACCAATTTTTACTGTTGAAAGTTAAGGTAAAATGTCTTGTCTCTGTTTTAAGAATGACTCATTCTTGGTTAGCATTCGGATATAATTTTTAAGAATTATAAGAAAGTTTTATAAGACTAAGATTATCACGTAACTCGTTACTCTCACGCTTGTTGTATTTGGGTTACACGTGAAGGAACGCCACTGGAATGTGTGCTTACTGACGCTAGAGGGCGTTGTACAAGGCTGTTCTTTCATATTGAACTGCTTGCTACAAGATAAGCATTACACGATTTTTTTTCTCAAGTTATGAGAGAGATTTGTATAGGAAATCAAACAAATTTCAGTAACCAAATAAACATTTTTATTGAAAGAAATATCTCAACCAATAGGAAATCTAAAAAATTTCCGAAATTAGTAATTTTTTGTCAATTGCTTCAGCAATTTTAACACACTTAAGTAGTTTTACAAATCGTCATAAATGTTATTTACAACTTATCATAAAATGTTGGCTACCAATATACAGCACGGCACACGAAAAAGTTAAGATTAGGGCCATAAGAACTGAAAAATATACTATATTGTGATTGTGATTCAGTTAGTTGGGTTCGAGAGTCATATATATATATACTGATATTTATGAGTTCAAAAATATGTAATTGTTTGGAAAATATATTAACAATGGCAATTCTGCTGTGAAATTGGTAATAAATACAGCAAAAAATGGCCAACAAATTTGATTAAAGTTTTGTCGCTGTTTTCAATCTTAACTCAAGTACATTTTCCATTTGTTGTTGTTGTGATTTTCCATTTCAAGTTGAAAGCCAAAACGAAACGAAACGAAACGAGTTGCTAGTTGTTGTTGTTGTCGGTTTCATTGAACTTGAGCTTTGTTTAATATTTAAATGATTAATATACTTGAGAGGTAGTTGATAGTAAGATTGTTTCGTAGCATTCAAGCGCCGTTATATGGTTATCGAGTCTATATTAATGATGAGCTGTTGTTAGGTGTAATGATTGATTGATTGATTGACTGATTAATTGATTGATTGATTGATCGTCACACACATTAACAGCACTTGTTTGTTTGAGCCATAAATACAAGTTTGACATTTTACATGTTGTTGTTGCTGCGCGTTCATTGCAACTGAACTTTTTGTTATTGTTGCAAGTGTTGCAACCAGCAGCAGCAGCAGCAGCAGCTGTTGCTGCAAGCAAATTTGCATAAACAAATTGAGCTCAAGTTTGGCATACAATGAGCAAATCGCGAATTAATACAAATATCCAATACAAATAAACCATAAATTTTGCTTTATGCTAATTGCTTGTCAACAAGCTGATCTCGTTTTGTTTATTTGTTTATTTTTATTATTATTATTATTTACATGTTTTTTATGTTTGAATGCGAATTGAATTCTTTATTCAATTTCCATATCTGATGTGGGTGTTCTTTGGTTTAATGTTATGGCTTTCGATTCATATATATATATATATATATGTCTTGAGTTACAAATAGTTTATGTAAGACAAGATTGTGAATTGATATAATAAACCGATTAAAATATATCTACTTTTAATGTATGAAATTAAGCAAACTGTAAAAGTGAAACAAATCGTTACTTATTTTATTGTTCGCTTTTAGTCACAGTTTATTTTCAGCAAGTTTAGATAAACGATAACGCAAAGAAAACGGAGCGAGAACCGTGTCAAAACTTGCAATTGATAATAATTTTTATCGCCATAATCGATTGATCGATTGATCGTTGGACAATGATTAATTATGAACAAACTAACTTACTTTGACCATAAATAATTCATACTTTTATATAATTCATAATACCTCCTCCTCTTAACCCAGTAGATCACCTTGCTTAACCCCGATCCGCCTTGTTTTTCAAATATAGTTTTTATCCGCCCCTTTTAATTCACATACATTCTTAACAGATTTCGAAATCTGAGCACGTTTTGTTGCACTTTGAGATTTCTCCATATATACCATATATATATCTATATAGCAGTATATGGTATTTTTGTGATATGTCCGTCATCATACATTATGCCCAATGAATCTGAATGAAATGCGAGTCAAGCGTTTCCATTCCTATTATCGCGTTGTTGTTGTTAGTTTGTGTTAACTCGCAACACGTTGCCAATTGTTTTACGATGCGGCTTCAAGGTACAGCTGCACAGTTTAAATAGCTTGCCACACAAACAACACGGAACACACAGATAAATGTCGAGTTAACTGTTTGTTTGTTGTCTCTTAAGCGATTGCTACTCTAAGTTTTTTTTATATTTTTATTGTTTTGAAATACTCTTAGAATTATTAGGGTATACGGGCTTTGTGGTAAGGGAGATATATCTCTAGTTGAACACAAATATTATTTTGAATTATCAGCAGGAACAGAAACGTTGATATAGAAATGTGCGTTAACCTTTCTTCCTGGCTGCATGAAAACTGTTATACTTGTACAAATATCTCAGGATTATTGTATGCAAATTGTAATACGTGTACGAATATATCATGATTATTGTATGCAAACTGTTATACGTATACAAATATATCAGGATTATTGTATGCAAATCCTTATATATCACGATTATTGTATGAAAACTGTTATACCTATACGAATAAATGGGGATCAATGTGTGCAAACGGTCATACGTATATATATATATATATATATATATATATCAGGATTATTGCATGCATATCCTAATATTTCAGGATTATTGTATGAAAACTGTTATACTTAAACGTATGCAAACTGTTATACTCCTACAAATTTATCATATTGATCAAAGCAATCAGCATTTTTAAGATCGTATAACTTATATATCATATAGCTGCCATCGAAAATATCAGTTAAAAGACAGTTTCTTTTATAAAAAGGTTTTTCATTTACTACCATAAAGCTTGTATAACAATATTGGATCTACAATCGAGTATAGCAACGAGAAACTTTCTTTAAAAATGACTTTTCAAGTAAGCTTCCCCTTTGTGGCAAGTGTATTGAAACGTTCGTTGTGCCATAGATAATTCCACTTACTGGGTTTTTTTTTCAAGTCCAAAACCTCCTCCACAATCCGAGTAAATACATAAATGGCGCTATGCCATGCTCGTTATCGTCGTGTCAAGAGGCCAAGACAACAACAACAACAACTCAGACAGGTGGAGGAGGCGTGAGCAACAACACGAGAGAGAGGGAGAGGAGATAATTGCCGTATTAAATGAAGTGTGCGAACTCAATGATAACATCGCTTATCAAAGCACCAGTGAGAGAGGGGTGGGGAGGGGAAGAATAAACACAGTTACTTGTTTTTGACACCAAAAAAACAGGGTGGACAATAAATGTGTGATAAGATTTTAACCCAATTTACATATGGATTATATGGACTATATATTCGAGTCGCAAGCATTAAATCGGGTAAATGCGTAAGCAAAAGTAATTAAAGGTAAATAGCAAGCAGTTCGCGACAATATAGATACTTAAAATACATTTATAAATATTTTTTTAACCTATTAAAATAGTGTTTAAAATCTTAATATAAATATTTGCTATATAAAGTCTATTTGAAACAAACATGTTCGGTTGAATACGAAAAACACGATTTAAGCTTAACAATAAACAACTTTAAAGTTAGCAATAAGTCAGTAAGTAATATTTATGATAATATCTCACTTATTGGTGCAGTAAACTGCAGCAATATATATATATATACATACGTATATAGCTTTAACATACTTAAGTGCTCATCATTTGCGTATTTGCTTTGGCAAATGAGGCGTCAATGCAACAATATTATTTGTTTAAACAAATTAATTGACACCTACTAATTAGCATTGCGGCACAACAAAAACAACAACAGCAACAAACAAACAACTAAACTAACTAAACAAATGAGGAAAAAATGCAAACACACAAACACAAACACACAGCGAGAGTGCGATTGAACAATTAATTAATCACACGGTGTGAAATTATCAATGAGCTATGAATTATGGCAATACATATTGCTATTATATCTACGATTTTTTCACACGCTTATAGCAAGCTATAATACATTTACTTTGTGATTTCTTAAACTTGAAAAGATTTTTCTTTAACTTTCACACAAAAGAAACAAGTTAGAAGGCTCTAGTCGAGAAATCCTGTCTAGAAAATACCCATAATCCTATACTTTACGCCTACAGTCAGTGCTTGCAAGTATGTGTGTGTGTGTGTGTGTGTGTGTATACGTGAATACTGCAAAACATAGTCTTAACTTCAATATTCCATATCTCCGGTGTTTCTTAATCGATTTCAATTTCACAGATACTATATCGACTCGGCCATTGATAGTTTTCCAAATGCAAAGTTTTGTTGTTATCGACCGCATGGGCAAAACGGGGAACAAACTTTTACTGTCTAGGGTTTAGTTTCCAAATCTGAAGTCTTTGAGATCGACGAACATAAGTATATTTTTTCGGCTGTTGATGCTGATCAAGAATATATTTACTTTCAAGGGATGCTTGCTTCTGCCTTTTACATACACAAACCCAAAATACTCTTTCTACCAATTTTCAGGGTATAAAAATCAAAACTGTAGCTTAAATATTATAAGTTTTCCACAACGAAAAGTTCAAAAGTTCTGAAATGCAGCGTAATGAATAATAGTTGAATTTGTGTGATATTATCTGATGGCTGATTGATTTCGATTGTCGACTGTATGAGTTGTTGTATATATAATTAATTCGAATTTGACATGATCTTGGGCGAGTCTTTAATCAATGTATACAGCTTGCTTGTTATTAAAATCTATTAAGCCCATGCATTTTATTCTGTTTCTTTATGTTTTTTTTTTTTGCAGACGTGTCGAAATTCGTTGGCGTTGCCGACATCACTGAGAACAAGAAAATCTGGCGCATGCTGCTCGGCGAGTTGGTGGGCACGTTTTTCTTGGTATTCATTGGCGTTGGCAGCACGGCGACAGGAAGTGCAACAGTGCCACAGATAGCGTTTACCTTTGGCTTAACGGTGGCAACTTTGGCACAGGTAACTATACTTTATGCTACCTAAATACACAAACAAAAATTACTATATAGCATTAACAATTGACAGGATCAAGTCAAATTATAAATTTCAACTTTACTTCTTATTCATAAGTTCAAATTAACTAGTAAAACTATTTAAGTTCAATTAATTATTCCTATAAGTATATCAAATCTGCAATGAAAATCATATAGTGTTTGTTTTTTTTTTCGTTTCCTGAACACAAACTTATTATAAGTAAACGTAACAAACAAAAAATGTATATAAATATTTCAAAATATTTCTACACTTTTTACTTGACTTTTGATATTTAAAAAAAAGTAAAACATTAAATATAATTTTAAGTAATAACATCAACTTATTTAAAAGAAACGTAAAGTACAAAAAAAATCTATAGAAATATTAAACAAATAATAAATTTCCACTTCAAGCATAAATTAATTTTTTGTACAATTCCTTTAAGAATTTAGTTGAATGATTGAAATATTTTAAACAAAATTATTAAAGTTAACAAAATTCTTAAGAACACTTTTAATACACTTTGACCATTCTGTCTTGCTTATCATATATATCCCATACCCCATAATACTCGACATAGCCAAACCTAAAAAGATGACAACCTTTTCTATATTCCCAATCGCACTTTCCTCTGAGTGTAACTTTGAGATTGCCATCAAAAAATCAGTTTGTGCGTTTGAGAGATTGGGCCAAAGCACACACTTACACACACACAAACAGACATAGGCCTAAACAAATCGTACGTATATATGTTGCATACAATATATATATATATATATATATGTATGTATGTAGCGCTGTGGTCAATAGAAATAGCAAATCATGCATTCAAGGACACGCCACCGCCGCGTTACACTTTCGGCCCGGCCAAAAAAAAAAACAAAAAAAATAGAAAAACAAAAAACTCATTCACAACTCGCACACTACAGATATTTTGTATGATTTTGTTGTTGTTTTTGCTTCTTTTTGGCAAGACATTGGCATTTAAAAAAAAGCCAAACTCTGGCAAAACGACAAAGTTTCGGGCTAACAACAAACGCATAAAAACGGCAAACGAATGCAGCGCAGTCGTCGCATTGGCTGCGTGCGAATGTAATTTTCAAACTTTGACAGATTTACACACACATACAAATACAGAGAGACTTAGATACAGATACAGATTCAGCTTTGGTTGGGTCATTAGTGTACAACGCTGCGTATGAGTAACGTAGTATACGAATACGAATGCGAATAAATAAATAAATGCGCACTCGCGAAAAGCGTCTGCGTCGGCAATTAACATTAATCAACACGCAAAATATGCAATTAGATTATTATGCGTTTAATTACGTTATGTCTTTTGATGTTGTTGTTAGTTGTTGTTGTTGTTTGTTGTTGTTTGTTGCAAAGCATTCTTAAACGTTGCTCGATTTTGAACTGAATTTATGGCCAGCATAAAGAAACATATGCATCCCCTCATAAGCTTATACTTATATGACTATTTCAAACTGATCTCAGTTGAACTTAGAATATTATTAAATTTTTCAATTATTTTTGAAATCATAAAATATGTGTGCCTTAAATGTTTTGGAGTTGAAGGTTTCTCATCAATCATTCGTACTAATAAGCAGTTTTAATTAACTTTATTTAATTAATAATTAATGTTTCATTTTGCATTGATTGAAAGCAATGAATGAACAAAGTTTTGTACATCAAAGGTAGCAATATATTTTTAACATCAATCAATCAGAACAAAAGTTATATTTAAAATGATGCCACAACAACAAAGATAGGAAAAGTAATACCAGTAGTTGGAATCAAAAGAAATCATGCATGAAAAACGAACGTATGGTAAAATATGTTAATTAAAACAAACAACCATGATGATTATAGCAGTAAAGAAATATGTACATCAATTTAATAGAACGGGAAGAAAAATGATGGTTAATAAAAACGTGCAACACTTTAATATGTTGAGTTATGCATTCGTTTATACTATTCAGAATCTTGTTAAATAATAATTCTGAATAAAATCAAAAATGATAAAATGCATATTTATGATGATGAAAATGTGAACTTACAACTATTAATATATATATATATCTTGTTGCATGATAAAGCTTATTTAGTTAAACTATAATTATCAACTTAAGGTTTACGTTTCCAAAATGTTAGTTTTTTCCATCACGATACAATGTTGCGCATAAACATGTGGCACGTGCACTGCAACTCTTGCAACGTAATCGAATGCAACACGAATACTTTCTGAATGATTTCGACACTTTCGCTTGTTTGAAAGCAACATCATGAGCAACATCATCATCAACATCAACAGAGAGCGATTAGTAACATAAATTAGTTTTGTTTGCGGCTAACTGAACAACTAATAATGCCAGCAGGTAAAACAGGTGAAAGATAGTCACGAGTCACGTTCGTTTGTTGTTCGTTCAAGTCATTATATTTTGAACGATTAGTTGCAGTTGCACTTGCCACAATCATGTGTGGCCCACGGGATGATCTGTTTGGTTTGGTTTGGTCAGCTGCCTAAACAATATGATTTTAATTACCCAAAAAAAAAGGTTCGATTGCAGTTTGCTATTTTTGCAGGTTTCCTTTGCCTGCTGCGCTTAATCGAGCGTGCCGCTAATGAGAAACGTGCCTATTGCCAGACATTTCAAAACCATATGTGCATGGGCAATATAATTTTAAATGTTATTTTGAGAGGTGTCAATACTTTAACACTTAAAAAAAAACATATGAACAAACTGTTTTTGAATGCACAGTAAATTTAAAGTGCAAGCAGTTTGGAAAAAAGCTCATTAAAGCAATCTTAAAGTTGTGTTTCTTAAAGTTTTCTTAAAAGCTCATGCCAAGAATAGAAGCTTTTGCTTTACATCTAATCAAAGTACATTCTTTTAAGCTTAAGATAGAAAAGAAAGAAATCGTTTTAAGGTCACTTCAAATATTTGTTTGTAAAAGCTTTTTAAAGCAATTTTAAAGTTGTGTTTTTAAAGTTTTTAAGTTTTCTTAAAAGCTCATTTAAAAGGTCATGCCAGGAATAGAAATCTTTTGGTTTACATCTAATCAAAGAATCTGTTTTCAGCTCAGAATTGAAAAGAAAGAAAAGAAACCACAATAACAAATTTTGAAAGCTCATTTAAAAGCTCATGATAAGAGCAGAGCAAGAACTATTAAGCTTTATTTTTAGAGGGTTTAGATTAATTACTCCTTAAAGCTTCTTAAAAAGCGAACGATATGAAACGTAGCTTTAAAAGAAAACTTAAATTTCGAGATAAGTTTCTTTTTATTTTTTAAAATATTCAATATGTCTTTTTATGAACAAAGTAATCAACTTTAAGCTGAAGATATTTAAAAGATTTTCTTAATAGCTTGTAATAGATAATTCTAAAGTATTATCTAACAATTAAGATAATATATCTAACAATTAAGATAATATCACTTTCAGAGTATCTCAGCTCAGTTCTAATGTTTCGTTAACATTTAATTAGTAACTGCTTAACATACGGCAATTATTTAGTTAAGCAACCATTTAATCTTTATCTTCGATCTTTAACGCAATAATAACCCATCCACACCGCTTCTCCACCTCCTCCTCCTCTCTCTTTTGAGGGCATCACAAAAAGTCAACCCGATTCAAGAGACAGGCAAATAACGAAAAGCGACATTTGTATGCAGTTTGCATTGTTAGAGACAGCGCTTGACAGGCTGCCAAAAGGAAGTAATGCAAAAAATAAACAAATATACACATATATATATATATATATGTTATACTCGTACATATGTAATATTAAGTACGAAATAGTTGAATAACAAAAAGCCATAGAAATGCAATCCAAACGATTTGTTGACGATACGCTGACGCTTGAATTACTTAACTATTACTTTACTATATATATATATATATATATTTAATTTATATTTGATTATAAGTGGGAAAATTCCAGACTTGATTTTTATGCGGGCCATGCAACAACTCAACCAATAAGCAGCAAGCAACTTCAGCCAAAAGTAATAATCATAAATTTTCGAGTGCCGGCAATCGTTGTTTAAGCTTAATCAGATGCACGCCCGCCAATTAGATTGGGGATTGGCGCTTTGATTTACGAGCGTTATTAGTCAAAAAAAAAAGTCAAGAAATACCAAAAATACCATTCAAGAATAGAACATCTTTTTTACGTTGTTGTATTTGTTGGTTTGTTCGGTTCGGTTTGTTTGGTTTGTTTGTAGCATTGAATTGCCAGACACGAAAAAAAACCTCCAGTGCCAATCAAGGTGCAACATGCAAGATCAATAAAAAATTTAAGACTTTAACTTGCTTTAATTATGCGTGCAACAACAACAACAACAACACCAACAAGTTGTTGCAGTTAAATTGTGCGTGCAGCATTCACGTTTTGTGTTTTTGTTTTTTTTTTCAATTCCGAAAATCAAACGATCCGAAATAAACTCAAATGGCAAAGACAACTTCGCTTTGGGCCAATGTTCGCTTTGATTTTTGGTTTTGCAACGAACTTGAAACTAACAGCAACAATCACCAGCAACAACAACAACAACAAGTGCAACGATCAGTTGCAGAAAAGCTGAACGAAACAAACAAGTTAACATTCAATTTAACTAAAAAGCCATAAAATATGATTTAAGCGCAAATGTCGCACCAACAAACAAACCAACCAACAAACAACAACAAAAACAATTCGATTTTTTGCAGACATTCGTGCGCCGCCAATGCGCATGCGTAAGCCTCAACTTTGAATTTGAATAAGATCGTTATCTCCTTATCTAGTATCTATGAACTTAACTCTATGAAACACACAAGAAAACAACACAAAACAAAGTGGTTCAAGCAGAGAGTACAAAAAGAACAGACAGAAACCAATCTTGATGTTAGTTTCATTGACAAACTAAACGACTAAGTTTTACTTTTACCTATTTGAATCTAAGCTACATTAAAATACTTTATATCACAACTTTGAATGTGAATAAGATCGTTATCTCCCTATCTAGTGTCTATGAAGTGTGGTTCGAGTAGAGGGTTGAGAAAGAACATATAGAAACAAATCTTAATGGTAGTTTCATTGACAAACTAAACGACTAAGTTTTACTTTTACCTATTTGAATCTAAGCTACATTCAAATACTTTATATCACAACTTTGAATGTGAATAAGATCGTTATCTCCTTATCAAGTGTCTATGAACTCCAACAAAGTGGTTCGAGTAGAGGGTTAAGAAAGAACATATAGAAACAAATCTTAATGTTAGTTTTACTGACGAACAAACGACTAAGTTTTAACCGTAGCTTTATGATTCTAAACTACATCAAAGAACTTTAACTTTTTGTTCATCAGGATCAGAAATTCTTCCAAAGTTAAGCGGTTTTTAAAACCATTTAATTTTGAAATGTTGATTCTTTGCCGATATCTTAATAAGTCTATCAACGCAATCAACCCAACCAATATATACAAGCCCAGACTTCAAGTGGCCAATAAATGATCGAAAAGTATGTTATTAAAACTTAGTTGTTGTTGTTGTAGTTGACGACACGATGCTGACGCATTAAATGACCAGCCAGTTTATATTAAGATTTGCATTTGCCTTGAATGCTGTTTTGAGATTCCTACTACGAGTAGAACCAAAAACAACACAAACAAACTAAAGCTAGTATTACGATCGAAATTCTTTTACCCCTTTTAGAAGTAATTATAATTAACACACCATAAATGACTCATCAGGCATCGATTCACACGCATTTTATAGTATGTTGCATATAGAACGTAAATCAAGTAAATTATGTTTTAATGATGGGTTTTGTGTGTTAAATTTGATTAATACTTATAGCACACAGTATATGACTCAAGTGTGCAATTACAAAGTGTGTGTGTGTGTGTGTGCAACACAATCAAAATGCATTCTAAAATGGCAAACAAAACTGAATACGAGTACAATCAAATCTGATCGATGTTGCTGTTGCCGTTTTTTGTGTTTTTTTTGTGGGCCTAAAAGTCAAGTAACGCATGACAATGACGGCGTCTTGGATTAAGAGTGTGTTTAGTTAGGTATGTGTGTGTGTGTGATCTTGATGATTAGGCGCGACTGGCAACACATTATTCACATACACACAATCACTCTTGCCGCAAGAGCGCAACATGAGCATTTTACTATTGTATGCATATATAATTTGATTGAAAACAAACTTTTCAACCCAACTAAACAACGAAGTTTAGATACACTTGTAAAGGGAATTCCATATAGATTTTGTTTATTAGTTAAGATAACTTAGGTATTCGAAAGTAATTCGTCTTGTAACTTAGGTTAAGATAGAATTTTAATACCAAGAGCTTTATGATTGTTGAGATATTTTGATAATTATTGTTAAACATATCAAAAGTTTGTTAAGCTGTTTGTTTTTGCACTTTATAAGGTTTGTGACTTTTCACTTTGTTTAAGATAACACAAGTAAATTTTTACTGCAGCAGCTTTATGATATAGTAGTTGTCTAATCTGCCCAAAGGTTAGCTAAGAGATTTTAATAATTTTTCTTCATTATACTGCCTAGAACAAAGCTTGAAGGCAATTGTGTAAGCTTTCATATGAAAACGAAAAAGTTTGTGCTTTGTTGAATACCAACGCAATAATTATTAATAAATGTATGTAGATAAATTTGCTTGGCATTTATCTAGTTTGTAGTTTTGAGTAGTATTTATCTAGTTGAATGTATCTTCAAAACGCTTTTGATGGAAACAGAGAAAGAAAAAGAAAAGTTGTCCCTGTTTAATGACAAATTCATGCAACTCCCTCGTAGCGTATATATAATAATATAAATTGCAAAGCGTGCGTATTGTACGCCAAATGTCAAGCAGCAGCAAAAGCAACAATTGCTTTTAAATTTTGAGTTCATTTGCCGGGCGTAACTCATAGATTGCATGCAACTCGTATTTGAAAAAAAAAAAAAACTTGGCCTGAACTTGCTCTTTACGTCGACGCTGTAATTAGCGCTATGTATGTGTGTGTGTGTGTGTGCGTGCGTGTGGAGCAAATGGCCAATGGGTAAATGGCCAGTGGAGATCAGAGCAGCCTCCAATCTCAAGCTGCCTCCATTCGCGCCTGCATTTGTCGCCGCTTGCAGTTTGCGCATTTATTATTAATTAAACACGAAACGCAGAAACAGAAAAAACAGAAAAAAAAAAAACAAAATTCGACATTGGCCGCTGCGCGCGCGCACTTGGCCAAAAGCGAAATCATACCAAACCAAATCGCATTCAAATCGAGCATTTGATATCAGGCTACATAGAAGCCTGCACATCGACCTTGGAAATAGGCGAGTTTTGGATTTTAATTCGTTCGTTTTGGTTTTTTTTGTTTTTTGTTCTGTTTATTAAATGCGGTGTGCGTATTCATTCATAAGATGTGAGTGCCTTATATCAGAGTGAATCGAGTGCTGTTTCACTCCACTCGAACTCATTCGAGTGTCAATTTGTTATTTCGAATTCAGTTCTAAGCATCAAAAGATACTTCAACTCAACTGACTCGAATGACTCAACAACAAATTGCAGAATACACTTTTACTTTTAGTTGCAATCCAGCTTGAACTTTTTAAAGCTATCTAAAGCATATATGAACATCGAAATCGACATCGATCTGGAGTTGCTTTTGTTTCGGGTCGAGTGCATCTCATGTCAAGACAAATTGCTTGCATCCGCTCAGTCTTTAACGATTCGCGTCTTGTGCAATAGCCCAAAATTGCTAGAGTCTATGGCAAAGCATGAAAAAAAGGGTACAAACATTACCCAACCCAGAAATAAAAGACTGATTCACTATTTGTTGGCAACAAGTGGCTGTAACGTGTTGCCAATTTGACATTTGATGGCCCAAAGTTTTAACAAAGTATCGAAACTAGTTGCAACTTATTTAAACGATATGCATAAGGTGTTTTGAATAAAATGTTGCTTTCTTTTATTCAAGCAAACAAAAATAGTTGGAAATCTTAAGCAAAAAACTATATATAGAAGAAAATATAACAAATAATAATAATATAATATTTAATATGATATAATATTTGTGTTTTTAAGTGAAATTTATAGTTGATAGATGGAATTATTATTATTCAAAGTTTGGATACATTTTTATAAATTTTAAAAACATTTTTAATCATTTGAAATTGCAACAAGAACATATAATAGAATAATAAATAAGAAAGAAACATAACGTTTAATAAACACATTAATCTATATTATTCTATTTAAAATATTTAAAATATCTTAATAAACAGATAGTGTTGAGATTAAGTGCCAATAAATGGGTATTAATCATATTCCAATAACACGACATTATTTATATTATAGAATAACTTTACGACCTTTCGCGTATATATAGTACATAAAAATCGATTTGAATACGAGCTCAACTTGATTTCCAACTGCAGTACAACAAACTTTAATGACCCCATTTTAGATTTAAGGTAACTAATCTCAACCTGTTTATGTTTGTAGAAACTTTCGAATGGGAATTAAATAACTACTAATTACTTTAGATATGTTAATTAAACGTGAGCTTATTCGAATATTTCTTATGCTCTTACAGGGTTTGGGCCACATCAGCGGCTGTCACATTAATCCAGCTGTAACAATTGGTTTCCTTGTTGTTGGCGAGATAAGCATATTGAAGGCAGCCTTTTATATAATTGTGCAATGTATTGGCGCCATTGCTGGGGCAGCTGTCATACGTGTCGCATTGACTGGCATGGTAAACGAAAGTTTGGGTGTCTCATCCTTTGACGACTCACTCGATGTTGGTCAAGCGGTGCTGATTGAAGCCTTGATAACTTTCATTCTGGTGTTCGTTGTGAAAGCTGTTTCGGATCCAGGGCGTCAGGATATCAAGGGATCAGCACCATTGGCTGTGGGTCTATCAATTGCAGCTGGACACTTGTGTGCGGTAAGTGAAACGTTAACTAGAACCTAGACCTCGACTTATACATCTCTCTCTCTCTCTCTCTCGTTCTCTCTTTCGTGCAGATTAAGCTAAGTGGCGCCAGCATGAATCCAGCTCGTTCCTTTGGCCCCGCTGTCGTTCAAAGCATGTATGAAGATCATTGGGTCTATTGGGTGGGTCCCATTGCCGGTGGCATTATTGCTGCTGTCATCTATAGACTCGTCTTTAAGGTGCGCAAGGGCGATGATGAGGCCGACTCGTATGATTTCTAAATGGTTTAAATATGTCTTAAGCCTTTAACATTGTTATTGTAATCGTGTGTGTGGTTTTAATGCTTATTCACATTCGTATTTCTCTCAAGCACATATTTAGTTTTAGACAAAATAAACACAAAAAAAAACAAAAACCGAAACGAAAGCTGCACAATATTTAAATTTGTACTATTTTTATTTGTTGAAGAATAAAAAAAAAGACAGCATTGTTTTTTATTAGTTGTAGTACTAACACCTTAAATAATATCTATATATATCTAATTGAATATTCTGTATAAGCTTAAGTTAAATCTTTTTAAAGCAATATTTCATTAAATGTTTAGTAGTTAAAATCCTTCACGAATTCGTATCTCGAAAAATGTACTTACAATGATGCAACAGATGCAATTCTTACATTATTTAATAATAATTGTTAATTGTTATTGAAATAATCATCGTGCACATATTCAAAAACGTATTTGATAAATGACAAATTTTATGTGTAATAAAAAAATGTTTTCAAAATAAACGAAATGTGTTATGATTTCCAGTGAGTGGCTCAAAATGACTTCTTAATCATTTAATACAATGAAATGGAATAAGTACTTGTGATTCTTGTGCACTTGGTTTTATATAAATCGGTTAGGATCGGAAGATGCAAACCTTTTTATAACCTGATCCCATTCAAAATGGGAAAAAAGGGTATAATGAATTTGTGCAAAAGTATGTAACAGGCAGAAGGAAGCATCTCCGACCACATAAAGTATATATATTCTTGATCAGCATCAACAGTCGAGTTGATATAGCCATGTCCGTCTGTCCGTCCGTATGTATGAACGCGTCGATCTCAGAGACTAAGAGCTAGAGACTCCAGATTTGCAACTTAAGCTTGCCTAATCCCTAGGCAGTACAAGTTTTTTTTTTTCGATTTTCGATAACTCTTCCCGTTTCCGATATACACATGGGATCGATAACAACAAAATCTTGAATTTGGAAAACTTTGAGATGCAATTTGAATTATAAAACAAAATAATGACAATCTGTGAAATTTTTATTAAAATCGGTTAAGAAACACTGGAGATATGGGACATTGAAGTTGTGTATGCAGTATGCAGTATTCGCATACATACACACAGACATACTTCCAAGCAGTGACCGTGCGCGTAAAGCATAGGGATCAGGGTATCGTCTAGTCGGGATTTCTCGACTAGAGCCTTCCTACTTGTTTTTATTAGCTTTGGTTCTTAGTAAGAGATTTGAATGCAGTTCAATAAACTTTGTTCATGGCACACAATGTTTATGAAGAAATTTAATTATTTTTCAATGACCGATTTTTTTTTATTCAGTTTCATTAAATTTTATATAATCTTTTGTTTTTATTTATATGTATATATAATGGATTATCAATGTTAAGGTAGAAAATGTTAAAAGTTAAAACGAATTTAATTAACTCAAAATTTATGAACTTTTTGACTTTAATACTTTACAGCCTATGCCGTACGCAAAGATTTTAGTAAAAACAAATTCTTGAAAAAACTGCCATTACTAATTTTCAGGCACTTTTGGTTTTTTTTTAATTTTTTTTTATACCTTTTTTAGCTAAGTTGGAGCCCCTCTTTATAGATTTTATTCTTTTTTTTAGCGGTAAATCGTCACCAACTGCAAATACAAGAACAAGCCAGCTGCCTAAAAGTATGCCATCACTGAATCGCCTCATTTTTGGGCAGTTTTGGCTTGTTTTTTATGTAGGCTCTAAACGGCTGAAAACGACTAAAAAAAGCAAACAATTTTGCATAAATACATTAATAATTATTCTTATAATATATATATTTTTATTATATTATATGATTATTTTTTATTTAATAAATATTTAAATAATGTTATTACTTTATATACACAAATAATAAGAAAATATATAATTATGTAAAATTAAGTAAATAATTTATTTTAACTGCACATTCTAAGAATTTGTTTTGTTTGGTTTAACTTCAACTTTAATAAATTCTATTAAACGGTACGCCAACACCTTAATAATTAATAAAAACATTATTAGTCAACAAAAACAATACAGTCCATAAAAGAAAGGCGGTGAACAAATTAAGCTCGTCAATTTTAAACGCTATAGGATTCCTTAAGGTTCTTAAAGTATTCTAAATCAGTTTGACTGATTGAAGGCACAAATTTGTTAAAGGACGTCGCAAAATCCTCGGACTCAACGATGATGTGTGCAGCACTCAGCTCCTTTGCGGAAAGGCCGCAACTCAAATGCTGGTTGATGGTGCGACGAACGGCCGATAGCCAGGCATTGGAGCATATGGAGTACAAGTCGGCACCGCTCATCTCATTCTTTAGGCGCTCGGCAATCTGTATGAGGTCCACATCGGCGGACAGGATAAAGCGTTGCGTTTGTGCACGAAGAACGGCTGCCTTGTCATCGGCCGTTGAGCATGGACCCACATAGAAGAGTTTGTCAAAGCGTCCGGGTCGCAAAAGAGCTGGATCAATTAAATCCGGACGATTTGTGGCAGCGAGTATAAAGATTGGCTTACTAGCATCCCCATTGCACATGCCATCCATCTCGGCCAGCAATTGAGATACAACACGATCCATAACGCCACCCGAATCGCCGGCAACGCCACGATTCGGCGCCAGCGAGTCCAGCTCATCCAAGAAGAGAACACATGGTGCAGCTGAGCGGGCGCGTGTGAAAACCTCGCGTACATTCTGCTCGCTCTGACCCACATACATGTTGAGTAGTTCAGGTCCCTGGACGGAGAGGAAACTAAGATTACACTCGGTTGCGACTGCCTTGGCGACAAGAGTTTTGCCAGTGCCGGGTGGGCCATAGAGTAGAATGCCTGAACGTCGCAGATTTTTGCCCATTAAATGAACGTGCTTCAGTGGCAGTCCAATACTGCTCTGAATCTCATCCTTGAGCTTGTAAAGACCGCCAATATCAGACCAATATACCTTGGGCACTTTGGGAGCACCCAAACTGTCGGCAAAGGAGCTTTGCATCTCGTTTAGATTCGTGGCAAAGTGATCTAGCGTCAGATGGCTTTGTCTATGTGTTGATTGTCTTCGCTTTAGACGCACAGCGTTATCGTACAGCAACTGCAGATCACCCAACATAAATCCTTGCGATTTGGCCGCAACTTCATGCAACACACTCTTCGTCTCTTGCCATTTGGGGCTGAGTCGATTGATATAGCGGGATTGTGTGTTAAGTGAAAACAATGGCAATTGCTTGAGTGCCTTTTGATTGTAAATAGCATCATTGAAGGATTCACGCACATGCATCCATTTTAGCAGCTCAAAACGTTCCGTTTGATTGGGCGTCTCAATGGTAATGATCTCCAGGAAAAGGCTTTGAATCATTGGCTTCAAATGCTTGTCACTGGTGAGCGCGACAACAACAACGGGCAACTTGCGATTGCAGGTAAACAGATCCTGAATCTGCACATGAAAGGCAGACAACAAACGCAGATCCTCATTGCCCTCGTTATCAATGCCAAATATCTGTAAAGTAAATAAAGTAAATATTTATGAAGAACTTTAACAGAAGCTCCATCTTACCTCAAAGTTATGGAAACAGATTAAAAGTGGTTCGCTGATCTGACTCTTTGCGAAGACAGCTTTTAATTTCATTTCTGTATGCGATGGAACTTGCGAGACAATTTCAGCACAATCAGCTCCATAGATATGCATGCCCAGCTCGTGCGCCACGGCATTGATGAGCTTCGTTTTGCCAGCGCCGCGTTCGCCTTGCAGCAGGAAGACAGGAAAAATGTGTTTGGAGGACAAACATGTTGATTTCTTTGGCAGAAATGCATCTACCGAAGAGAGCAACATTTCATATGGCTTTCTCAGACCACTCGGATAATTGTGAGCAACCGCGCAGCTATCCAATATTTGGCGTGGCAAAAAACTGTGAGCATGTGGCACTTGCACCAAGTTGCTAAAGTTCTTGGCCACCACAGCCTGCAGCTCAAACTCGCTGCCCTTCGCCTCCAGATGTACACAGCGAAAGTAAACCTCGCGTAGATATGCGAATATTAGATAATAGTGCGCATAGGCTGCAGTGCCCACCAATTGGGCATTCACCTCAATGCGATAGATGTGTCCACGATGCAGCATTCGTGGCGTATTGAAATAGTTGCTCAGGATTAGCTCGGATAGCTCGGTGGGCAGCTCATGGGGATTATTGAGGAGATAGACATGGGCTTTTGTGGCAATAGTTGGTATCGTTTGCTCATCGCTGAAGTGCTCCAGCTGCACCCAAAAGTTCTTTCTCTTGCTCCCGAAACGTTCTATAAGATTGCCATACAAGTTTTCCTAAATAAAAATAGAATATCAATAAGATTGATTTGCAAATATATATATATATATTGAAATAAATACTTACCATCACGTACAGACAATTGCTTTGGCATTGGGAATTCTCCACTGGCAGTATTTGTGCCACAATCGTATATGGCGTGTCCTGTAATATTTGCTTAATGACAACCTCAGAGGCATCCCAGGATCGATCAGTGTTTGTATTAGTTGTTGCTGTGCTAGTTGGTTTACCACCACCCTGCACAACCAGATTAACAAAGTTAACATCATCCGATTCGGCATAGGTCTTATAGATATCCGTGCTAGCAAAGATCACATGCTCGGATTTAATCAGTTCGTTTTTGATCAACAATTCATATAGACGATTCGGCATCGGTGTGAGCAAATACTTGCCCCTGTAGTGTTTGGCATAGCGCCAATAGACAGCGTATATTAAGTATCCGGGGTAAAAGAACCATGGCCATTTCGGCACCAACAATTGTACGACCGAATTATACGCCTCAACTAACTCCTGCATGCGTCCTGTAAAACAATATTTTGTTGCTTCATCGCCGGCTGCATCAGTGTCATTATCAATCGATTTGGCTGCCTTGATCGCAACTTTTTTCTGTGAAGGTCAAGCATTACTATTTCAATTCGCACAAATCAATTTACAAACAAATATAGACATAGGTTCTATAGACCTACCACAACAATTTCAACATCACTCATTTTGGCATGGAGACATACATATATACATATATACGATACAAAGGTTACTTTTGTGGACAGGCAAACTCTAAATGCAAGGAATTGGATCACAGGTACAACATATACGCAAGTTACTCTGAAAAAAGCACTATGTTAATTATGTACTGAGTTAATTCTGTGCAAAGCTTATACCTTTTTTGCATTAGTTTGTACATTCTATATTGTTACGTACCTTCTTAACAATTACTCTTTTCTTCATGTCTTCTTGGCTGCTTGCGGTTTAATATACTTTTAATTACTTTAACAAAGCAGTTTTATATTTATGCACTTATTTAGGCTTACAATTCGTTCTTCACAGCATAAAATTCTCTCCAAGTTCTAAACATTATGTATCAAATAAAAATTTGGCTCGCTCGCAGTGTTAATCGTTGAATTGGGCAGTGTTGTGTAACAACAAAATACAAGCATGTATTTCGTGCTGCTGCTTTAAAATACAGGATTTGATGTTGGTTGCAATTGATCTAGTAAATAATATTCAAAAATAAATAAATAAATAATTTTATTTTAATTTATGTGTTTTCTAAGAGCTGTTTTAATAAACCGGCATGGATGTTATTTGTATCATCCCTGTCCCGATAAATCGATATCGATATATTACGAAAACAAAACACAAGCTAACAAAAAAAAATATATATATTTATTAAAATCTTATCATTCGTTATCAAATAAGTATGGAAGTCGCGAATATAAACGGTGGCAATGAAAATGAGTTCCGCGACAAGCGTGAACTGATTTGCCTGCTAAAGCTCGTCAAGAAATATCAGTTGAAGAACACGGAAGAGTTGCTCTGCCAAGAGGCAAATCTGAGCATTGCCGAACTGGACGACATTTGTGATGAAGATGTTAAATCGTTGCTAAGCAATGCTTATCCACCAGTAAAATCCAAATCAATAGCCGCACAAGAAGCAACTGCTGCAGAAGCCTTGGCAAAGTTTGTTGGGGACGACGCCTTCGATGCGCAGCAGTATGAACAAGCATATCAAGAGTTGAAAATGTTTGTCGAAGAAAACTTGGATATATATAAACATGAACTGTCTATGGTGCTTTATCCGATCTTGGTGCAGATTTTCTTCAAGTTCATAGCCAGCGGGCAAATAGAGAAAGCGCGCGGATTCATTGAGGCCTACAAATCAGATCTGGATGGTTACTACATTGAGAACTTGTTCAATTTGCTGTTAATTGCCAAGCCGGAGGAGCTTCTGGACAATGAACTGGTGACTGCGATGGAGACGGATAAGTTTGTTATCCGTATGTCGCGGGATGCGCACTCCTTGTTCAAGCGGCATATCCAGGATCGGAGGCAGGAAGTCGTTGCGGACATTGTGGCCAAGTATCTGCACTTTGACACCTACGAGGGTATGGCGCGCAGCAAGTTGCAGTGTGTCGCAACGGCTGGTTCGCATAATGGTGATGCCAAGCGGCAGGATAACAAAGTTCGTGTTTATTATGGTCTACTCAAGGAGGTTGATTTTCAGACGCTGACAACGCCAGCACCGGCGCCCGAGGAGGAGGATGACGACCCAGATGCACCCGATAGACCAAAGAAAAAGAAGCCTAAAAAAGATCCATTGCTGTCCAAGAAATCAAAATCGGATCCCAATGCACCCGCTATCGATCGCATCCCTTTACCAGAGCTCAAGGATGCGGATAAGCTGCTCAAGCTGAAAGCTTTGCGCGAGGCCAGCAAACGTCTACCCCTGAACAAGGATCAACTACCATCTGCTGTTTTTTACACCGTGCTCAATTCGATGCAGGGCGTCACCTGTGCCGAAATCTCCGATGATTCCACAATGATTGCTTGCGGTTTTAGTGATTCCACGGTTCGCATCTGGTCACTAACACCGGCCAAGTTGCGTGCTCTAAAAGAAGCGGATGCGCTGCGTGAACTGGACAAGGAGTCGGCTGATATAAATGCCCGCATGTTGGACGAACGGAGTGGAGAGATGACGCGCACCTTTATGGGTCACACGGGTCCAGTGTATCGTTGTGCCTTTGCGCCGGAAATGAATCTGTTGCTCTCCTGCTCTGAGGATAGCACCATCCGTCTGTGGTCATTGCTCACTTGGTCCTGTGTCGTCACATATCGTGGACATGTGTTTCCCGTATGGGATGTGCGATTTGCTCCACATGGTTTCTACTTCGTCTCCTGCTCCCTAGATAAGACCGCTCGTTTGTGGGCAACGGATGCCAATCAACCGCTTCGCGTCTTTGTGGGACATCTGGCCGATGTGGATTGTGTGCAATTTCATCCGAATTCAAATTATGTGGCCACCGGTTCCAGTGATCGAACTGTCCGGCTATGGGATGTACTAACCGGACAGTCGGTACGCTTGATGACCGGACACAAGGGCATGGTTAGCTCCTTGGCATTCTCCACCTGCGGTCGTTATCTGGCTTCCGGCTCTGTCGATCACAACATCATTATCTGGGATCTATCGAATGGATCGTTGGTCACAACGCTCCTCAGACACACGAGCACAGTATCTACAATCACTTTTAGTCGAGATGGCACTTTACTAGCCGCCGCAGGACTCGATAACAATCTCACATTGTGGGACTTTCATCGTCTCACCGATGACTATTTGAACAATCATATAACGGTATCACATCATCAGGATGAGAACGATGAGGATGTTTACCTGTTGCGCACATTCCCCAGCAAAAATTCACCATTCATTTCGCTTCACTTTACACGAAGAAATCTTCTTATGTGCGTCGGACTGTTCAAGAGCTAAAACTCTAGAGATATATCTCCTTTTTTCAATAGAAATTTAAGAACAAAAATTAACACACAATTTTAAGATTTTTGAAGCAAACAAATATTGTTCATAAGTAATTGAGGTAGCATCTAATCTAGAGATCGCCAGTATAATCGAATAAGTTAAGTATATAGTTTTTTCTTTTTTAGTATATTAAGCGCAATATTGTTTTTCAATTTTTTTTTAAAAGCTACTGTAAAAGTGAAATTTAAATTTAAAATCTTTTGCTTGTGCTTTTGAAAGGAGAATCAAAATCATTTATGTAAAAATGTAATAAATTAAAACAATAGATATATATTTGTGTGCAAATACATTCGAAATGTAATTATATATTTTAGAGCGGGTTATCGTATCAAAATCAAATTATTGTATAACTTAAGACGGTAAGTTTTCCTAATCCTCGTCGGGCAGTCCGAAGGTACGACGCACAGCCTCAAAGTTTTTGATGTTGAAGACAGAGCAGCGCGGAGGTTTTTCGCCGCCAAAGGCCAAGGTATAGGGATCTTCGGGACACTGTCGCATGCATTGGAGGCGACCCATGTTAAAGTCATGCTCGTAGACATGTTTCGCCTCTGTTGTGTTAAAGTTCCAGATCTTGAGGGAGCCCTCGGTGGAGGTGGATGTGAGCAGATTAGGCATTTGACTATTGAAGCAGACGCCAGAGATCTCCTCGTTGTGTGCCTTGACCGACCACAGAAGTTCGTTGGGACGACGCTTGTCCGCATAGTGTAGACTGCCGTCGTTGGTGCCAATGATGAAGTAGTTAGTTTGTGTGGGATGCCAGAGTACCTTCTCCACCTCGGAGCCGCTGATCTGCCATTTGAGCTCACCGCCAGAGTTTACATTGTCAGCATCGCGACAGTCGAAGAGACGCACATAGCCATCGGCACAGCCGGTGAGTATGCTTTGTGCCTCCTCTGGATGGAATTCAATGGATTGAACCTTCTCCTCGAAGGATGTGATGGTGGTGTGGGGCTGTCCTTCATCCAAATCCCAGAGGATTAGTGTCTGATCCACTGAACCACTCGCAATAATGTGTTCAAAGTGTGGATTCCATGATAGATCAAGCACAGCATCCTTGTGGCCATACTGTTCCTTTTGCTTCTTGCGATTACCCTTGGAGCCCAATTTAAACGTTGGCTCTATGGAGTCCTGTATGTCAAGATCCCAAATGGTAATGATTGGATCCATGCAGCCAATGGCACACATATTGCCGGCTTTCTCGCTACCCGCATCATGATTCAGCCACTCTATGCAGAGTGGAAAGCTTGGCAACAGGAAATCGTGGTGTGTATAAAGTGCCTGCTCCTCCTGATTGAAAACCCAGACTTCCATGCTTGCGGCATCGTCCTGTACATGACCGACTAGCACTAGGTTATCTGTGGGCTTGATCACCTCGTCCTCCGCCTCCGAGTCCTCATCCTCATCGGGAATCTGCTGATCGGCATCGACAACATTGGCCAGATTTGTCACTGTAGAATTCGCTTCATTTTCATAATTGTGAAAATTGAATTCATCATCTGGATTTGCATTTCCAGCCGCACTAGCAGCCATGGCTTCGTCCCGATCAACATCCATGTTCTCCATGTCCTCATCTTCGTCATCATCATCATCATCGTCGTCATTATCGTTCAGCTCATTTTGTGTCTCGCCAATAATACGAGCAAGTTCGCCCTGTGTTAGCACTATTTTCTCGGGTCGTTCCTTGGTGACACCGCGTGGCACAAAGCACAGTGCTGGCACAAAATCTATGCTTGGCTCTGGTGGACCATCTCCCACTTCTGTCATTGTATTATTATTAAAATTATAAATTAATATATGAGCTCAATTGAAAGAGGTGGCCGACACGTGCACGAGCTGTTGTATTCTAAAATGCTACTAAATAATACCAAAAGCACCTAGCTGGCAACACTTCTTGTATAAAAGTGTGGCCATCAGCAAGAGTCAGCTAACTCGTTGGCTATCGATTTTTGAAAGTTGTAAATTAAGATAATAGCAACAAGGTACAAATTTCTTTATTTTCAATTCAATTTTTTCAAACAATTTTATTATGTTCCACGATAAGTGGTGTATCCGTAAGGACTAAGTAGAAGCGGAACATGATAGTTTTGATCTTCACTGCAATCAGCAATTATCTCTATGGCCGGATAAAAGGTTTTCATTTGTTGCTCAGCAAAATATGCGCCCACATGAAAGGTCAATTTGTAGATTCCTTTAGTAAAGTCAGCTTGATCCAGTAACTGACAGCGACCATCAGAATCCGTCTGAGATGGTCGAATAGCTTTCCATTCCTGGGAATCATCAAGGCGAGAAGTAGTGATTTTAATATTGGATGCTGCCTTTCCCGTAGATGTGTTTAGCACATGGGTTGAAAGCTTACGTCCGTTCATTGTGATGCAAAGCGAATGACTAATAAACTGGTGATCTTGTTACGCAGACAGCTTAAGTACAAATGAGATTTGTTTACATTTTATATTGCTTTCTTGATAACAGATAAGCGGCTATTAACTAACCGATTACATAATGTTAAGACAATGTTATCGCTTTTAGTTGAATATCGATAGGCAAAAACATTTGCACAATATGTTAACCAACAACAGCGCTCCGTTCTGTTAAATGCCCCACTGATGCATTTGTTATTATTGTACAATTTGTTTTCAAAGCGGTCGGTTCGGTTTGGTTCGGTTGCTTGGCATCGGAATAAATCCGTGTGTGGCGTTTTTGAAGAATGAAAAGGCTACGATAATGTCAAGAAGTTGAAGCGTTAAATGTTTAAAGTAAATTGCAAATAAAATTCTTTGTTGTTTGCTACTATATGTAATATATTGAATACTGTATAACGGCTATTGTGAATTGTTGTTCTGCATTGTGCATGCCGGCAATAAAAAAACAATTAAGATTGTTAAAAAAAAAGAATACATGCGATACGATCAAAGTATACTATAACTGATCAATTTATAGTGTTCATTTGACTTACATCATTTTTGTGGTTTGATGATAATTATTGCCTCGCGTTTCCCATGCACCCAGAAGCAACAGTTGTCTCTTGTCTCCGAAAACAGTGTGAAAAAAGAGGCGTGTGCATTAAAGGCCAGTGCAAATGTAATTCGCGCTTCGCTAAATATGTAATAATAAAATAGTTGGTTGAATATGTAATACGAGAGAATAGAATTCCAACTAGTATTATTGGAAAGTAAAAAACTTCCCTGTTTGTGTGTGCTATGTAAACTCGATTGCTGCTTGATTTGTGTGTGTATTTGTGTGTGTGTGCCTGAACTGCCTTTGAGCAGAAGAAGCATCGAAGTTACCAACTTCAATCCCCAACAAATCTTAAACCAGTTTTTAAGATACATATTCTTGTTGTGTTTGCCTGTGTGTGCATGTTGTTGTTGTTGTTGTTGTTTGTGTTTTGTGTGTTTTTTTTCGCATTATTTTCATTTTGTGTGTGTTTGGACGGTTTTGCTGCCTCTGCAACTTTGAATGTAGATACGTATGCATATATATGTGTGTGTGTGCGTGTTTATGTGTTTTGGTATGTATGTGTATGTTCAAACATAAGACAGATACCCTTTGGCTCTTGCTTCTCTTTCTTTCAATCGGTCTTATACTCGGCTTTAAACTAATCGCGTGTTGAAGTTTGTTGTCCATTGCTTTTGTTGTTGTTGTTGTAACCAACAAGTACTTTACGTCTTGCATCTCCTACGCGAAACACGAATGATTACAACAACAATATAATAACACAAGCCCAGTTTCTAACCAGATTAACAAACCAGTAAATACACACAGCTTATGCTTCAAATTGGACCAATTTCTGAATTTGTTTGGTAACCTTTTCAACTGGATATACAATTACTTTTGAGGTGAGTAAGAAATATTTAACTTTTTTTTAATCATATCATATCGTAATAGATTAGTTATTAGCTTTAGAAATATTTTTTAACACTTTATCAACAATAAAATGTTAAAACTTTCAAAACAAAATTGCAATTTTAATTTAAAAAAAAATTACTAACGAATTCTGAAAAGCCATTTAAATTTTTACAAGATTTTTTTTACTATTATAAAAATGAACATAAATAAAACAACAAACTTAATTAAATAGTCAAATTTGATAAGAAACTTTTGCTTTCATTTTTAATTTATTTATATTTCTTAATTCGAAAATATTCAAGTTTAGAAGAACCGTTAGTTTTCGCATTGATTTCTATTATGCCTGCAATCATATATGTGCATATATAATTTTGGAGATTTTGAAGTTGTTGACCCTCTTGACTGGTATTCAAAATTATGTAGTCAATAAACAATAAAAGATTTCCCTAACTGAAAGACTAATTATAAAGGAGAGAGTGTTTTTCATTTGCTATATATATATATATATATATATATACATAATCATCGATTACGATTACATCAACCAAATATTTTTGCACAATTTGTGTATTTTTCGTTAATCAATGATAAAAATACCAAAAATTAAAATCACGCAATCAGAAAGTGCTAACGGTCGATCAACAGATATGTCGAATTGATTGATACGAATCGAATGACAAAAATAAAAAATTACACCACATCGACACATTAACTGAACACGACGGTACCTATATACATATAAGTTTTGGAGATTTCATCGTTCGTTAATTTGCATGCGAATATATTATTAAAATTTGGCAAGATTCAAAGTCTTCGTTTCGATCGATAGATCATTAAAGGTTTCGCTGGCTAATTTGAAACCCATAACCAACTATTATTGACAGCAAAAAACTTAACACACAACACACACACAGACAGAGAGAACTGAGAAGAAAAGAAGCAAGTTAAAAAGTCAAATTCCAAACTGGGAACAGTAACAGAAGCACAAAAAGCACAAAACAGAAAAACGAAACAGGAAATTGAGACCCCATACGAGTCAACGTTGTTTTTAAGTACCTTTCGGTTTTGCCTTGTGGCCACTTCCAATCCGACCGAGTACTTCTTGTCATTTAATTTTCATATACTCTATATACTCTGCTGCAAGTGTTTGTGCACTTTGTGAGATTGTTTGTGAAGCATTCGAATGGAGAGCAATGTGAAATTTATAATTATTTAATATATCATTTTGTACTTCTTCGTAAAACTTCAACTCAAACGCATTTGTTATGCAAACCATACTGAGAACTGTACAGAGAAAACTTTAATATATATAAATATATTATGCATACGATATATTTATATTCATTTGACGGACAGTTTTGCACATCAAGTTGCATTTTATTGCTTTTTGCTCACTTTGCTATTGCACTGTTTTATTTTAGTTTTTTTTCTTTCTGTCTTGTCTGCTTTGTGTTTTTCCTCTGTTTGCACAGATGCCCCGCATTCGGAATAAACTGAACAGATTCCAGCTGTTATCTGTGAGATATTATGGTTGAATGGCATTAAAGAGGGTCTACTGTGCCACAATGTGTGCTGTTTACATAAGGACATCCTGCTTGAAAGAAGCAAGAAATACAAAATAAAAGAGAGCACTTGATCACAACATGTCCTCGAACATTCTTGTTGAGTTCCGTCTCGGGACTTTGTTGCTTTGTGCAACGTTTCATATTACATGTTGGTACATGTTACACTGAACCGAAAAATTCTTCGTCTTGAATGTAGCAAAATGAAGTTTTAGACTTTGTTCAGTAAATCTTACAGTTTAATACTAGTCGACACGTTAATCAAGCTTTAATTTTATTTTAAAGTTTTAAAGCATTCGTTTTTTTTTTAATCTTTAATTTTTATGGTTTTAAGATTGCTTTATTTCTATTTTATTATGTTTCAATTTTTAGTTTTTATACTTTCAAGATAGTATTATTTTTACTTTTTATATTTTGATTTAATAATCAAAGATTTTTTTAAAATTTGTTTGTCATAATGAAAACATACTTAAAAAAGTTCAATAACATAATTTTAGTCCTTAAAAATTGTTCAAAAACAAGTATTATGTTTTATCATTTTGATTTTTGTAAGCATTCTATAAATTTTCTCTCACTGTACATAACACCATGCTTGGACCTCTTTCTCATATTTGTAATCTTAGTAAACCATCATAAAACTTTTTGCCCCCAATACCATGCTCACTTCCCTCTTAGTTTTTCGCTCAGTGTACATTAGAGCAATGCATTAGGGTTGTAATTGTTGTTTGACAACGTTTTGTGTCCGCATCAAGTGCATTTCCATATCGATCAGACGCGCCCATATACCATATAGTATATATGTAGATAACTAGTGCACATGCTGTTCTATATGTACATATATATATATATATATAAGATATGCACTTATAATTAAGTGCATCAACTAGATAGTTTTGCACAATTCAACAACAACACACATAGAAATTTAATTATGTGCCAAGTTTGGTGTAGATATTTATAAAAATTCTTCTTCGGCTACCAACAAAATACTTTTATGTACTTATGTGCATCGTATGTATGTATGTATGTATGTAATTGGTAAATGTTTATGTTTGTATCTGAATGTTGTGGGGCAGGTATAGCGTGACTAAGACATTCGCCATGCTGAAGTGAGTTTCTTTTCAAATTTGATACAAATTTTCAGTTTTTCTTTCTTTCACACAAATCTTAACTGCTGTTGATTTTCATTGCGCTTTTCTGCCAAATTACATATCCGTCTACCCGCTACGGCTGCTGTTGCTGTTAACAAGTCAACCAAAACTCTTTACTCCTTTTAGAGTAGTCGTAGTATTGTATTCAAACATAATATGTATATAATTGGAAAGGCATTCGCGATGCTTTAAAATTGTGTTTAGTATTAAATATTTTGCTCAGCTTCAGGTTGCGATATATATCTACAGCTCATAAAAGCCCCAAATACAAACCACATATAGGTATACGAGTATACATACGTGTGTGTGTGTGTGTGTGTGTGTGTTTAAGAGCGATTTTAGTCGCGCACTAAATCGCAATTGTAACGCAACCGTTAATCACAGCTTATAAACATCAGCGAACATCTTTACTCCACATATTAAGATGTTTTTGTATGTGTTTTGCATCAGTTGTTAGTGGGAAAAGTTATGAACATAAAATCAAGTACATAATAAATAAGTTAGCAAGGGTTTTGTTACTGCAAATCTATCAGTTATGGTTATTGAAAATTCAAAACTATCCCCAAGAGTTTAAGTTTATACACTTGGACTTTGCTTAAAGAACGCATTTCCAGGAACAAACCACTGAAAAAATCGAAATCGCTTTAGTTTTTAACAATTTTAAGTTATTGTTTTGCTTTGAGCTACTTCTTAGAGAGCTTAGCTGCTCTTGAACGTTTTATGGCCATTAAACTTATCCATTTAAAGGACAAGTCTTAATACTATTACAACTATTTTAAGCACATTCCTTGGAGTACTTAAACCAATCAAGCCAACTTCAATTACTATTACCAACTAGCTACATTCGTATAGTGTGAAGTGCTTAAGGAAAAGCACATTGATTTAATGTTAACAACTTTGATGGAGATGCATTGCACACGCAAATCTTGAAATCAATTGCCACAGTGACACACAAACAAATTGTTAATACCAATGTGTAGAGTGTGTAAACATGCATGCAGACGAATTGCAAGTGTGTGTACAGACATTAAAATGTACGTACAATGATGACGAACTACTGCTACTACTACTACTACTACTACTACTGTGTGTTTATGGAAAGACCTTCACGGTAGAAAAGAAACACTAAGCCAGCAGAAAGATGAGAAGAGGAGAGAGACGAAGGTGTCAGACGAAGCTTGATGATGACGAGACGATGGCGACAACAATAAAAGCATGGTCAAAATGAAGTGTGTTGGGGGGGGGGGGGCATGGGGGGAGGAACTTTAAATTGGTCGTGCTATGCATGTTAAGTAATAAAAAAAAGAGAAAAAAAGTAAATTAACGAGAACAGTCGGAATACAATACTATAGTATGTATGTAAGTAAGTAAGTAGGTAGGTAGGAAGGTAGGTAGGTAGGTAGGTAGGAAGGTAGGTACGTAGATAGATAGATAGGTAAAGACGTAAGTTGTAATTTAATTTGCAATTGACAGCTCTATACGATACACTGGACATATAAGTGTAAACCTGAAAGAAGAACCTTACATATATATACAGGTGCAGGGCATTCAGTTCCCCCCCCCCTCCCAGTGTTCCCCCGCTTCGTACACTACCAGCATACGTAATGACCAATTGTTGGTTGGCTTTCTTTGTCTTTTAAAGTGAAATTATGTGTGGATTTGTACACTGACAAAAAACAAAGCATGACTTAAAAATATTAAAAACATCTATTTTAATTATTTTATTTGTAGATTAAATAAAATCAAAATGTGCTCCAAAGTTAAATAATCTTTAAGTAAACACTCATTTAAACCATTCTTAAGTTGCATGTTCCACAATTTTTTTGCAGTGTACTCTTACGTATGATTCTCCCACTCCATAAGTGCCTTACCTTCTTTAGCTTAACAGTTAACTGTTTATTTTTGTACGTGGTTTTTTTGTTGGTTTCTTCTGTATAATTAAGAGATTTGTAACTAACGTTTATTCGACAGACAAATATAAACAAAATATCAGCAATTGTTTTTTTTTTTGTTTTTTGGTTTTTTGTTTTGTTTTCAATTTGACCCACATTTGTGTTTTGGGTTTTTGGCTTTGGCTTCTGTTTCGATTCGCTTTTGAGGTTAATAGACAAAAATTGCTGGCTTTTGGCCAAAAGAGTGACGTCGCTATAATTGGGTCAAAAACTTCTTCTTTTTCTTCTTTCTTCTTTATTTGGCGTACCCCTATCCAACAACATTAGCCCGATAATCTTTGCACTTGGACCCAGCCCTCATCTTGTGTCCGGCTCTTCTTTTTTTTTTTTTGTCTAAACTCATTTTCATTGCGAATAATTTCACCTTTTATAATTTTGTAAAAGATGTTAAAACGATTTAGCGCTAATGTTTTCTTGGTTTTTGTTTTATGTTGTTTTTTTTTGTGCCCTGTCTGTATGACTTTCTTTTAGATATTTTTTCTTTATTAGCGTTACATTTTTTGGGACACTGCAATTATGCGAAGTTGATTTTGGTTTCTTTGCTAGCGATTTGACTATGCCAAAAGAAAATTGAGTAGGGGAAATACTATTTAAAGGTTTTTTTAGTGGGTTGATCTTAAAGTTTCTTATAAAACTCTATTTTGTTTGAGAATATGTTTAAAGTAGTTTACCTACTGAATCTTATCTTAACTATTACATTAGTTAAGCCTTGATTGTGCGTTTCGTTTCGGCTTTAATGACGTGTCTAGATATAGTAAATAGCTTAAAAAACAAAGTATTAAAGTTTTCACAATTTACTTTGCAAAAAGCTTATTTTTTCATTGAATTTACAGTACAGTTTTACATCACAAGAAGAGAAAATATAATAGTTATTGTTTTATGAATTCAAACTATGTAAATTTATATTAAGCCATAATTTGTTTCTGAAAAGTTTTGCCTAAGTCAGCTAAGAACTATAAAAAGACCTTGTAAAAATAAGTTCACTTTATCCAGCCACGACTGTATTACAGTAACAGCATCCGGTCACACCCCTATCTCTCTCTCTCTTTCTCACTCTTTTGCAGTGATTTCGAATTGCAAAATTGAGCGCGAATGTCAAAAAAGATTTTGGCGGCTTTAACGGTTGACTAAGTTTCGAGAATTAATTGCGATCAGTGATTAAGCGTTGCCTTTGTTGTTGTTGATTGATTGATTGATTATTGCATTGCAATACTTAGCGCTACTGTGAAATTGTATAAATAAATAAATATTTGCACACAAATGGAATTAAAGTATTTGATTCAATTGAACGTCACTGAAGCGTTTAGCTATTTGTGCAACGTTTTTTCGCCATTTCAATTAATGTTTGCTTTATTTTTTTCGCGTTCCATTTGCTTGAGCAGGTGCTCCGAATACCTTTGTGATCTTTTGTTAAGGGTTGCGCATATGTTTCTTTACCTTTTGAAATTCATTATATATATTTTTTGTTGCTGTCCTTGAATAACGCTGACGCACTAATCAAATAAGCTAAAGTTGCAAAAATAAAAACTTTTGTGTCATTAAAAATTTATTTTTTTTTCATTGCATGCTATGAAATCAGGGGAATATTACAATTTTTGACCCTGACGAATATGCTTTAAATATATTTGCAAATTTTACTAACTTCATTAGGAGTAAACTGATCACAATATTCATTTTAGAGTCTTACAATATATAAAGAAATCTTTATAATTCTATTTCTGATAACAATCAGTGCATATTATATATATGCTAAACAAATAATTTACATATTTCCACATTCACAAACAAATCTCATGCATAAACAGTTTTCAGATCAAAAGCATACAAATTAACACAGCAATTAAACCAAACAAGTTTCAAGCATCAAAATATTCAGAAAAGAATACAAGCACAATACAACTACATAAATACCATAAAGAGAGCATAAACGTTGTGTGAGTGTGTGTCTGTGTGAAATCTCTTTGGCTGATCTTTGGCATTGTAATTGCTTGAAATCGCGTCACTGTGCACTTCAATCGAAGTCGAACAATTTTCTATTTATGCACGAAACTCGCTGGGACCCCCGCTGAAGAACCACACACACTCACACACACACACACACACACACAGTGCGGAGGTTTCGTTAAAAAGAATCGCGTTCAACTACTTCGTTAAGCTTGAGTGCTCTGCTCGCTGTAGGGAAAGCAACAACAAGAAGAACAGCAATTGGTTCGAAAAAGAGCGAAAGAAAGAGAGAAAATGTTAATTTTATGCCTCTGGCAATGTTCACGTAGACAAAGTCGGTGTCATAAACGAATTGGAATTCGAAACGCATCACATACAGAACGTGTTACACTTTTCACAAGTACTCAAACTAGACCTCAGGCTTGAATGAAATATTTAAACCAATTTTGACGTGTTGAATGTGTTATTGATAGTTTTATGTTTTTGGAGAGATATATATTTATAATTTCTCTCATGCATTGCTTAACATTAAAAACTAAAATAAATAAATACACATATCTTTGAGTGATATTTAACTTAAAGCTTTGAGTTTATATGTTCAAGATGTGCAATTTTCGCATTTAAATTTCAATTAGGAAACACAAGCACTTATTATCTATCTACTTATACACACAACTTATACTCCTACTTATACTCCTACTTATGGATTTACTCATGTATAAAATAACCACATGTTAAACAAAAAAAAAAAAACAATGTTGAATATGCTTTTGTGCAAGTAAGCAGTAAGTTTTAAAGTGCAATATAAAGTTTGTATGTTTATAAGATGTTTACTGTTGTTGTTGTTGTAGCTTCAACCAAAGGGGGCGACACATTTGTTGCCTTTTTGTGTTTGTTTGGTTTTTTGTTTTTGTATTCGTTGTGGTCTCGTGGCTTTCAGTTTTACTTTTCATTGCTTGAAGCTAGCTTGTTTTTGTGGGTTATGGCATTGGAGTTTTGTATTACCAGCCCTACAAATATCTATATATATATGTATATAGCACTTGTATGTTTGTATTTTTGTTGCAACTTGTGCAGATCCAAGGAAATTGGAGCAAATATAATAGAACTCTAGCCAAAAAAAACTATTTAGTTATATGAATAATGTACAGTCATGCCTGGCTATAGTAAACAGTTTACAGAATTATTTACCATGTTAATACAGTCATGTCTGGCTAAAGTAAACGCAACGCAAGTTAACGCAACATCTGCTTAAAGGATTATTTACAATGTCAACACAGTCATGACTGGCTAAAGTAAACAGTTTATAGGATTATTTACAATGTCAATAAAGTCATGTCTGGCTATAGTGTAAACTAGTTAACACCGGATCTGTTTAGAGATCTGTTTACAGGACTTTTTACCATGACAATACAGTCATGTCTGGCTAAAGTGAACAAGTTTACGCAAGATCTGTTTACAGGATTATTTACCATGTCAACACAGTCATGTCTGGCTAGAGTGAACAGTTTACAGAATTATTTACCATGTTAATACAGTCATGTCTGATTATGGTAAACTAGTTAACGCAACATCTGTTAACAGAACTTTTTACCATGTCACGGTTGAGATAATGCTTAGAATAGTGATTTGTGTATTAAGAGTTTAAGATGTTCATTATATCGGGTTTTTAATGTATCCAAGCACACTTTATTAATTCTTGGAAGGTTCTTAAAGGTTTTTACGTAAGAAAATGAACAACGAATGAATATAAATTATATTTCAAGTACAAAACTTTTTGATCTACAAACTTCGTTGAGCAAAAATCAATAACAATCAATAATATTAATCGTAATTTATTTGTAATTTAAATAAAACAAGCGTGCACCTTAAATTAACAAGAAAACAACACAAAAATCAAACCAAACTTGTTTAGAACTCAAAAACACGCTTAAAGCTTTGACTGACCGGCGCTCTTAACAATTTATTCATGAATTAATTTCGACGCATTGTGTTTTGGTATTTGGCTAAAACAAACTTTTACTTTTCATCATTGTTGTTTCGCTATTGTTGCTGCCTTTTTTTTTATAATGTTATTATCTACTTGGATTTCTACAAAGAAATCGTTTGCATTGCAATTAATCTTCAGCGGAACAAGCAATTAGATAACCATAAACAAAACATATACAAATATACAAATATATATGTATCCCCCTATCTTTGATCCCCTTCAAGTCTTAACTATCATTTAATAGTTGTTGTGTGGGCAGTGAAAGTTTTCTCTCTCTAATTCGTTCTTATAAAACACATTGGGTCAAAAGCGAAGCTTGATGATTGCTTCAATTTGCATATCTCAAAAGAAAAACTGAAAACCTTTTTGTTTTGTGTTGCACTTTTGGACTGGTCTTGAAATCGTGTGTGCGTGTGTGTAGAAATCGTGTCAACTGACATTTTATTAAGGCACTTTTTCTCTATTGTTGTTTAATACTTATTTTTCTTCAATAAGTTTTCAACATATAAAGAAAAAAAATGCAAAACCCACTTTAAAGACAATTTTTCTACTAAATAGTCGAGTGGCAGAAGGATTAGCTCAGTGGTTGACCTTGCACGAGCTGTTATTGACATTTTTTCCCTTTGCTTTGGGCCATTTGTATGCAAATCAGTTAGTAACACGCACGCCAAATAATAGCGCAGGCTATTTCAATAGAAGCTCATTATATGCGATATGAACGTAGGATGGATGGTTAGATGGACGGATGGACGGATGGATATGCAAATGTGTGAGCAAAAGGAGAATGCGAGGATTTTAGATTCCAACTAACCTCAAAGCGAAAGGAATTTCTATGCGGGCTTGGCTAACAAACTGTTTGCAATTGAACGCGTGACAGAATGATAGATGGATGAAAGAACTTTTACTTTCAGTCTTACGTAATGCAAGCCGACTTGTACTTAACTTAAATGTCTTTTCAAAGAGTCTGGAAGTACAAGAACTTATGTATGTTAAGACTTAGTTGAGAAAAAGTTAGGAAATAGTTAAGAAATATTTAAACTTAAAATAAGAAATTCTTAGAATATTCCCATATGTAGTTTAAGATTGACAAATGGTATCAAATATATACATATAAACCCTTAACTCTAAAAATAGAACAGGAAATAAATGTTTAAAAAAAGTTAAACTTGGAATATTTTCATATATAGTTTAAGATTGACAAATGGTATCAAATATATACATATAAAACTTAAAAATACAAGAAGAAATAAATGTTTAAAAAAAGTTTAACTTGGAATTAAAAACTCTTTGAATATTTTCATATATAGCTTAAGATTGACAAATGATATCAAATATATGCATATAAAATCTAAATTTACAAGAAGAAATAAATGTTAAGATAAAGTTAAACTTAGAAATAAAAATTCTTGCAATATTTCCATATATTGCTTAAAATTGTCAAATAGTATAAAATAGCTTAACTTTTAATAATTCTTAGCTCTATCTTCAAGTTTTATATTAAACCACATTCTTATCTCTATTACAGAACCAACAAACTTTAACAATGTAACTGCAAAATAAGTTAAGATAAGCTCATAAAAACTAAAGTTCTTCGAGGCTACTTCAAATCGCACACACAAAGAGAGAGAGAGAAAGAGAGAGAGAGAGAGAGAGAAAGTATACCTAAATCAGGTGAGTTATAAAAGAACAGTTCTACTCTTTGTGATATAGCCATAGCGGATGTCATTCAGAGATTCAGATTAAAGTCAACTGTGAACAAGAACACATTAAACATATCCGCTTGAAAGCTTTTACTTGTTCTTGGCAGCTGTCAACATATTCACAAAAGGCAAACAATACAAATAACCTTTGGCTTTTATACATCAACATCAACATTCAATGTAATATGAAATAGATATGTACAAAAGAACATATAAATAAATGAAGCAAATGTTGTTATTGTTATTTGAGCTTTTTAATAAAATAAAACTATTGTTTTCGATTCAACTCAATGTTGATAAGGCAAACAAAGAAGTAAATAATATTTCCTCTCAAAATGTTATCATTAAATAACAAAGCCAAGTGAATTTCTTGAGGTTTTTTTTGACTCTACTTATACTTGTTTTATGCTTCATCTGTTTTATTTTTACACACACTAGCATACATATATGTGTATGTTAGTTGCCCACAATTTGTTCCTTTGCCTTATATGGGTATATTTTATGAGGGGTCAGCGTGTATTTTTTCCTTTTTCTCACATTACACGTTGACTAGGTCAGTATGTGTATGTCTTAACTTTTAGTTTTATTCCCGAGGACTCTTCAAACGACGACTGCGCAGTGGAGAGAGCGAGAGAGATACAGTAAGAGCACTTGAGAACTTTTGCAACAAAAGCAAATTTCATTAGTATGGGCACATGTCTCATTATTCTTTATTTATAACTAAACGAAGTATAACTCTTTTGTTTTTTATGTATTTTTCAAATGAATCAATTAACAAAACTTATGATTCACATGGTTTAGGCATAAAAATCTATTTGAAACAACTGTTTGGTTTTGCTTAAGTAACTTCTGCTTAGCAACATATGCCCAGCAACAATGTTGCCAACAGTCAGTCGCCTGTGCTATGATGCTGCAATTACTCTTGCTCTCGCACGCCCACGCGAGAGCGGCTTTCGGGCAACGCTCCTTGACCTTGGCGCACACATAAAATGTTGCTACAGCATTTGTTCTTATAGCGCTTCGCGTGTGACATTGTGTGTGTGTGTGTGGGTGTGTGTTGGTGTACCGATGCTGAAGCTGCGAATTTAGTTGAGACTCCGTTTCAGCGACGAGCAAAAAACGCATTTTAGTCGCATACATTTAACGCTGCCAGCCACAAGTTGTAGCCCCGCCGTGCCAAAAAGTCAGTCAGTCAGTGGTGTGTGTGTGTGTGTGTGTGTAAATCAAAAGAATTTAATGTGCACATATGGTCATTTATATGTATATGTATGCATAGCCATGAAATGGCGCACACGCGACAACGATCCCCCACAAAGTTGATTGCTTCTTCAGCCAGTGGGTAGGTACTTTGTGGTACACTTGTGGTACAACTTGGTACATATAAACTGTGCCAAAATTGACGCGCGCTCCCATCTGCCTTCAAAGTGACGTCGTCATACGACGAAAATAAACAACACAATCATTAGCATCAGCATCAACATCACCAGAGAATCTCTGAATCAGCAAAAGCAGAAGCAGCCGTCTCTGCTGCTGTCGCAGTCGCTGTCTCTGTCGCTGCGCCATCTTCGCCTCTTTTTTGTGCCCTTTTTCGCAATCCTTTGAGAAAAAAACTTTTTTGTTGTTTACTTATTGATTATTTATGTATATATTTGTGTGTGTGTGTGTGTGTGTGTAAGTTGCGATTAATATTCAGCAATATTCTCAAGAACTTCAAGGGTGTGTACATATAATTACATATTTATATACGTATATGTATGTTTATATTGTATTTAATGCAATGAGTTTTGTACTTGAGAAAAATTCTCTACAAAGTTCAAGTATGGAATAATAAATTGATTGTTTTGATGATCTTTAAAGTTCAGCTACAATTTATTTATAACATAGCTATAAAAAATGCTTTCAATTGTTTTCGGTTTATTTTGTTACATCAACAAGAACCAATAACTCTTGAAATAAGTACAAAATAATAATGAAAATATATTTTTGTACTTAAAAAAGATTTAAAACATTGTCGAAAAGGCATCTTAGTCAAAGATTTTGCATAATGGTTAAAAGATAGATTATTTGAACTATCAAAACTTTAATTTGAGCTTTAAGCATTAAACTTTTAAAGTATCTATATGCATATTTTGATGTGTCTAAACTTTACTCTAAACTTTAAGCAGTAAACTCCAAAAGCAAAGTGGCTTAAACTCAACTTTTATGCAATCTCCAAGACTATTTCAACATAATAATTAAATCTGATAACATTTAGAATCACAACGAAACATTAAGCTTAACCGCAATCTTCTTTTCAAATGACATCTGACATGATACGATTCACACCTTGGCACAATTTGCATTCGCTTTGTGATTTTTGCAAGAAAAATGCAGATGAAAACAAACAACAACGAAAAAAGCTGTAAAGTCATTATAATTAATGGTTTCGGCATTAAAACTAAGTCTGGTAAAAGAGCCAACAGTTTACAGTTTTGCTTTAACCTAGGGCACTACAAAACTTTTTAAGGCAGGCAGATCTCAGACTCAGACTGAATGATGCATGCAGTTTTTCCTCTCTCTCTCTTTCTAGTCTCTATGTCTCTCTCGCTCTTTGTTAGTTTCGCTTTTGTAAGTATCTACTTTTCCGGTCAGGGGCACTTTCCTTTTCAATTTTTGCAAGTTTTCTGCACATTATGCCATATATATATATATGTATATATATATGTTTTGTTGTCTTTCGTTTTGTTTGTCATTGAGATAACACTTGGATGTTGCAAGACACAACAAGTGTTAAGAGAACTTTTGTTGTTGTTTCTCATCAAGGCAAAGAAAACTTCCTGGCAAACAAACAACACAATGTTGTGTCTGCTTGCTTGCCCCATTGTTGTTGCTGTTGTTGTTGTTGTTGTTGTTCAACCCCGCACATCATAATTATGTTGGCAAATTTGTGTAATGAGCAAGTGCAATTACCCGCGTCTAAGCAACAGCAACAGCAACAACAACAACTTAGTATCTTTGGCCAAAAAGATACATCGTATATATATTTTGTGTGTAGTATGTAAGTAGTATAATTATAAAATGTTAGTTGTTGCTCATTTGCGTTACAGTTTCACGGCATCTTAACTTTACGCAACATAAACGTACATATACATACACGTATATATATGCGTAAATAGTATCTATGTAAATGTTAATATGTATCTTCAAGTGTGAATGAAATGCAAATGAAAGCCAAAGTTAATTTGTTAGATTTGCACACATGAATAACAGATTACAGCTACCGTACGCTACGAGCTAGTGCCACATGCACACATGAGAGTGCAACGCGAGGTTCATTTTGCGGTTAGTTAACGCAACATTCAACTTTTAATCTAATGATCATGTTAATGATGTTAATGTTAAAGTTATCTAAGGTGTTAATTGCTTAATGTAGCTAGAGAGTAATTATTTGCAAGAAACTTTAACGCGCTGTAAATAACATGCAAGTTTGCAGTATTCAGTTTTTGGTAGCCTAAGAATTCACTTTTAATAAGTTTACTAAGACTTTATTGTAGTTACACAAAGATTATGTAAAGAACCTAGAAAAAAGTTTAGCTTGCAGCTGGAAAACTTTACATGTTGTGGCTACAAAAAGTGTTGCATACTTTCGGGCTGCCAATGTAAATAGTTTGTGGAACGTTTTTAGAGCAGGCTTTAAAACTTGTAATTAATTTCAATGAAATGAAAGGTACAACTTGCTGTCCCTTATTCCATTTCCCACTTAACTCATTTCCATTACCAAATTATATATTTATTTTCAATCATTTATTCATTTCCTTTTGTCTTTTATATGTATTGCAGCATGTCTTCCGGTTTGATGTCGTGTGTGCGAGAGAACTCGCCGCCATTGGAATTGGATTTGAGTTCGACGGGTCCTTTGTCATTGCCCGAGGGCAAAGGTCGAAGCCATGTCTATCAGGCACATCCAGTTACATCTACACCCCTCGCCAGTCCCGAGCAACCAGCAACAACAACAACAACAACAGTTGATAACTCAACAAATGCGGGTAAGTAACAAATATATCAAATACACATTTACCTATATGTTAGTTGATGTATATGCAATGACTAATACACATACATATGCAAATCTGTTATGTATCCGTATGATGTGCAAAACTTTCGCACAAACTAACAACAACGAACAATTGCAACAATGCGACGCAATTGTTTATACCCTACACTAGTCAGAAGGGTACCTACGATATTGCTGTTGCTGTCCAAAAAATCGTGAGAGAGCATGAATACCGTTAGTCAACTACTTACGTATGTGTTTGTGTATGTGTGTGTGCATAATTAGCTGAAGCTGTGAATATATTTGACTGTCGCTTGCAATCGCAGTAGTTAAACAATCTGTCATAAAAGTTGATGCTCTAGAATACATTATGAATATGTATTTGTGTACATGTTTGAATAACTATATACATATATATTGTGAATGACCTCTTGAAATTGTTTTTGGTATGAATTTTCAATGTGACTTTAGTTTATTATCTTACTTAAATCACTAAAATATGATAATCTCGAGTTTCTCAACATAAATCAAATTTTTTCATGTTTTACTGTAAAAACTTATTAAAAATTGCAGTAGCGTTAGCTTAACAAATGATTTGTCATATTAACCCAAATTAAAGTAGTTGCAACACTTTGTTTTTGGTTGTTGTTATGTACCTTTAAAACAATAGAAATTTGTGATTTAAGTAACCAACACTTTGACACACTCTCAACGCATAATGTTTATGTAATTTGCACAACAGCAATAACTTTCCATAAACAAGTTCTAACCCAAACAGAATAATGCTGTGAAATTGTGAATTGTTCGCCATAACCATAACAACAACAACAAAGTAACAAACAAAGCAAAACTACACAAAGCCCACAAATAAGTACCCTACTTACATGAAATATTTATGTACCAGGTACAAAAATGTACACGCTGTTAACACACTTAACAGTGCACTGTTAACACATGACAGAGCTAATCAGTTGGTTAGCCGCCAATAAGCCATCAGCCATCAGTCAAACACACACACATTTTGCCGATCCCTTGTTCGATTGCCTAGTTTGCCGAGGGCACAAGTTCGGTTATTTTCATTCCATTCGCCTCGGTTCGTTACATTTCGTTTCGTTTCGATTTCAATGTGTTGTTGTTGTTGTTTAATTTCGATTTCGACTGCGTTTGTTCGTACCTGCCAATTCGTTCGTACTCTCTGCTATTCACTTATACAGTACAAATCATTCGCTGCTCTCCGCTTCACCTGTGCAGGTGTGAAAAAAAGAAAAAACCACAAATCGTGGCGCGTGTCGTAATAATTGCCGTTTGGCTCAAACCAAACTAAGTTAGAAGTGATTCGGAATGATTACCAAATCAATATTTAATATTTGTAATAACTTAAATATTATTATCAATGTATTAATGTGACTAAAGTTCGATTCGTAATTTAAATAAGTGCATTATTGTGTTGTTGTTGTTGTTGTGTTATTGATTTGTGCCATACTCTGATAATATCAAGTGAAACTAAAGTAAATAAACATATGTACAAGTGCAAACTGAAATTGCTTGTTTACAATAATACACTGTAAACAAAAAAAACCAGCTGCTTCTATTTTCGGCACATTTATTTTACTTGTGTACTGAAGGTAAAGAATAAACTTTTCATTTTAGCCGCAAAAAAAACTACTTCGCAATATTTCGATCGTAAAAGAACTCTGATAGGCAGCCATAAATATTTAAACGCTTAAAAGTGTGAATGTTATGAGTAAATATTTTGTTTATACAACTTGTTTTGAAGTCACGACTTTCGACCTTTTCGACCAAATGTGCCAGCTGAGCGACCAAAAACAATTGTCTCTAGATTATTTGGGTCAGATATCAGATACCAACAAACAATTAAACCGTTCAATGAGCATTAAATTTAGTTGTATGTTCATTGAGAAATACGAAATGTATTATATATATAAGTGTAAAAATAATTTTTTTTTGTACATGTCAAAACTTGATACAGGAAAATGCTTTCAAACCCCAATATAATCAAACAGATTCGAGTACTCGCTTAGATTCTTATTGATTGTGTAATCAATTAGTTCAAACTTGCTTTTTTTTCTCTCTCTCTCTCTCTCTCTCTTTCTGTGTTTAGAGAACTGATAAGCCTGCCACGTTTCGTTCGTCTGGAAGTCAACTTCATCAGAGATTAAAGACTTTCCGTCATAAAGAGATTGATTGGCCTTCTTATCGTATATATATATATATATATACTGATAGAGTCAGAGTCGGTGCTCCGAGTACTATTGCCAAAGATTGAAACATTCGTAAAAATGTATATATTGACTGCATTGTAAAACAATTGAACAATTTTTATTACTTTTCCTGTATAAAAATAGTATATGACAAAGAATTGAATTTACTTTGCAATACTCTCAAGTATTTCTCACGAATTTCGTCTAAGAACAAAATAATCTTATTGTAAAACAAACTTATAAACATTTTAGCCTATAAGATGATTTTTGAAACTTATATACATTATTTGCATGTCTGTTTGTTGGATGTCTTAAACTTGTTCCCATTTTTCTTAAGTGCATTATTTATTGCTTTAGAAAATGCAATCGAAAAGAACCAATTTGGCCAAAATCAAGGCCGCAACAACAACAACAACAACACACAATATTGTATTCACAATCTTTGCCATTTTGCTGTTCGAAGGCTGTCTAGAACTTATATATATAGTATATATATAGTATATATATATGTGTGTGTATGTTTGTTGATTGTTTGAATGTTGAATAAGTTTCTCTTGTGGCAGCCAACGCAGTTCAAATTGCGAAACTTTTTTTAAGTTGTTTCACTCTTGTTCTCCATGCTTTATTCTTTATTCTATTTTTCTTTTTCTATATATATATATATATATATATATATATATATATAAAGTATTCATTGTAAGTGAATTAAGCAGTTGTAAAGCGGATAAGCTGCCCACACGCCAATGCTAACTGGGCAACGGGGTGGGGCGCGGTGCGAGGGATACATACTTACTTGACCTTACTAAAGCTACCAACCAGTGGAGGTAACACACACACACACACACAGAAACAAACAAGCATATATTAAGTATACGTAACAACACGAGTCTCCAATTACTGCAACATGCTGCTGCTGCCGCTTGGCTGCTGCTGTTTGCAATAGTGGCAATCATTTAAGATTTTGTCATGTCTCTCAAGTCTCTTTAGCCATTTTGCATTTTGCAATAATTAATGTCGAATTAATATTAAAATGCGCCTACTTGCGCAAATCGTTAGCCGAAAACGTTGGTTGGCCCCAGACAGCTCGACGATTTCAACGCCTATATTCAGCAATTTTGTTTAGAATTTGTGTCATCGTCACAACAACAATCAGCCTACACGCTGATCGTACATAACTTATTATAAACAATACTTCAATCACTTCACTTCATCAACAATTGCCTCATGCTTCATGATTTACAATGTTTTGATAAATTACTTAAGACCCAAACTAAGAGGTACACAACAAAAACCAAAAAAAAAAACAAATGTTTTCAATGCGATGACGCCAATATATATATATATAGCGTATAAGAGTCATCAAAATAATGTTTGTCATAGTAAAAACTCTTCTCACCAATTGAGTCTATATTCTGTCTTTAAGTAGCAAGGATTTAAAAATGAATTTCATTTTGTTTCTCTGGTTTTATCTGATGACCTATCATATTAGGCATTTAAAGGGAAGAGAGTGTTTAAGGCATAATATGAAATCATCGTGATTTATTTATTATATAGAAATTTGTATGCAAAAAAACATTTAATTAGGGAAAATGTTAGAAAAAATATTATAAAACACAGAAAGACTTAGACTTGATTTAAATAAATGAGTGTAGTACTGTTAATAACAGTTGTTTATCGTTTATAAATTTAATATTTTGAAAGCTTTAATGCTTTATTTGGTTGATGATTGTGATTAAGTTTAATGCAGCTTTTCCTACATGTAAAAAATCTCAAGTTGGCCATAATTTACATTTTTCATTTCATTCATAATAATCAATATTTTATAACACAACACTGGCGCCCATATTTACATTTGATTGTTTGGCCTTGAGGCAAAACACTGAAAATATTTTATCAATAAGATCAATAAGCAATTATGAGAGAAAATGCATAGCCGTGTTTTGAGTTTAACAATCAAAAATATTCGCAACAAAGAAACAAGGCAAAGCGACTTTGTTCGCGTGCCAAAAGATATACGAATAAAAAATATAAATATATGTGTATTGGCCCCAAAACGTGACTGGCATAATCGCCAATATTTGATATACACGCCTGCCTAACTAACGGTATCGGTAGTCCCAAATGTGGCGTGCATTGAGGGGAAGCAAAATCGCATTTCTTTAAGTTTTGCGATTGACGATTCTTGTACTTCCGCTCAAAATTTACTATATAGTGAAAAGAAAGTGCTGTAGGTCATAAGTTCTCGCACTGTTAGTTAACAGTGCGTTGTTCGAATCTTTAAAGTGTGCAAAAAGTATTTAAATACTTTTTGGAAAGTGTGCTGTTGTGTCATAAGTTCTCAGACTGTTAGTTAACAGTGCGATGTTAGAATCTTTAAATGTTTAGAAGACACGAAAAGTGAAATGATTTATCATCTAGTGGCTGATTGTTTTAAGCAATAATGACACAAGCGACACTTAAATTGAGTCACGTTTTCAAAAGCCAATGACATCATAATTTGTTTTACTTTAACCCTTTTTCTTTGCTGTCTGGCGAAACCGTATAAAATGTATACAAACAATTAACACAAGCAAATAAACAGCTAGTTAGTATTCTAATACGCATTTCGCCTGCATTTTGCAAGCCTACTAACGTTAATTAGCCTATGTAAACAGCACCAGAATAAAAATTGCTTTATCAGCAATATAAAGTAAATATATATATAGACTATACTACACTGTTTGTTATAAGGTTATTGACAAAGAGAACCCTAAACAAAATTCTATAATGGTAACAAAAGGGGTGCAACAAAAATAGCAATTAAATTGATTATAATTTACAACGCAAGTCAAAGAGAACAAAAAAAAAACCTCAGACAAGGCGCTGATTTTTATTGGAAGTGTTTTAACGATTGTATTAAGGAACAATCAAAACAATGTTATGGAAAATTTCGACATATTAAAGTGAGTTAAAATGTTAGGGAAACGATCAAAATCCTGTTAAAAAGCATTTTCTTTTTATTGATCTTAAAATAAATAGATTTTGATTTGAAACTATGACAAAAACGCTAAAGACGAATCAGATTTTGATCAAATTATAACATCTGAAAGGTTATCGATTTGATTGCTTACTTTAATAAATGTATGTCCGAATGTAAATGTTCCCTATATATATTTTAATAGATTACTTACGACCTTGCGAAAAGCCCATTACTCTTTGGCTTAATATCTCTCTCTCTCCCTCCAACACGCTCTGTCTCGTGCTCTGTTCGTTTCTTGCTGCTCGTGTCGCACTTTCATTTGGCATTTGGGTGTTCCCAATCGCATCGGCAGCGCATTGACTTTGCTTATGCCTATTTATGGGCATGTTGGCCAATTGAGTTGTTTTTGGGGGCTTTGTTTGCTTATCAGTCAGTTCAGTGACGATGGTTTGTGTCGGCAATATGATTGCTTAACATTTAATCAACTTTAAAGAAATATTCACAATACAAATACTTAACTACAGATATATGCTTTTCTGAGAAGTAAATCCTTGTCAGAAAAGTTTTTAAATTTGATTTGTTAAATTTGTCATTCGAAAATTATTTTATTTTTTTTTTTATAGGTTTGAAGTAGAAATGTTAAGTTAAAGGAGAGTTAGGATCGCGATATGTAGATAAGAAAAAGAAGCTAAGCAAGCTTTAAAAAAATAAAAAAAAAAATAAATAAATAAATTTTTGACAACTTTTCGAACAAAATTCAAGTTTTATTGTCTTCAACATTGTTATATCTGTTTGCAGAACAACAGCAACAACAGAAACGTCGACGCTTCCATCCGTTACGCAATCTCCGGCGTATCTTTCGTCGACGCACAATCAATAGTGCAGATAGTGCAGTAGTTGGCACTGCAGCAGAGTGTCAAGGAGCGGGTTCGTGCAACACATTGCCACCACCGGCTAGCAGTTCGAGTGAGAAGAATCTGCGCAGTATTGCCATCGTTGGCGTATCAACATCTTCGACAACAGAAGAAGCCATCTCAGCATCCTCGCCAGCCTCGCCGCTCAACCATCAACAGCTGCACGAAAGCTATCAGACACAATCGTTGCCCAAATCCAAATCCTACGGTGCCCATCGCGATGAGTTGCTGAGCGTGTTGCTGGGCAAGAAGCGAGCTAGCAGCAAGCAGACGCATTGCTTGGAGCAATCCAACAATCACAATCACAACCACCAACAAACACAATCCACAAACCACTCGGACGCCATGTATCAGACACAGCGACAACATGTAGGCGTGGCTGTCTTTCCTGAATCGATGGGCTTGAGCAGGAGTTCCTATTATGCCGAGAAGCGATTGCATCAGCGTCAGCTACGCAGTGTTGGTGACTCATCGCAGGAACTGGATGCAGAGGATAGTGGCGCTGTTGGCGGTGGCGTCAACGATATGTCCGACAGTCAGCGCAGTCTCAGTGAGGCACGTTTACTGGACGTCGATGGGTAAGTCTTAAGATCCTTGGTTATGCTTATAAGGGTTTTCATTCGTTACATCTATCTGCAGAGGTTATACACGTGAAACCCTTTCGCAATCACATGATAGCGTCTTCTCAGAGTCTGCAACAGCCAGCAATCTTTCAATTGTATTGAAGGTAAGTCCAATAATAATATCCTTAAGCTACTAAAAGTTCGTTCTTGAAAGGTCTCATTTGAATACCTTATAAAGTTTACTTAAGAGTACATTAATACGAGATCATTCCTAAGCATTTGAGGAAACCTTTCCGTCTTGCTCTTAAAAGGCTTTCTAATTAATATAGGCAAAGACTCAATAAAGTATGCTTATGCTTCATACAACAGTAAATATATATATAGACTAACCCGTTTTCAACAAGCACTTGGACTAACTTGGCACTTGCTGTGCTTAGAGATTAACATTCGCTTCTATTTTTGGCTGACATATATCGATCCAAAACAATTCCCGAAACCCCAACACACACACACACACACACACACACGCAATTAGCTGATGATGAGTCACTCGAAAGCAACCCCTCTTAAATGCATATATGGTAATTGAAGCGGTCCTAAATAACAGTTAACAGCTTGAAATCAAAATGAGACTCGAACTCGAAGGGTTGTTATTATGTGCGTGGTGGGGCAATACCCAATGAATGTTAATGTGCATTGTTTGTTTGTGTGCCTCACTTTAGCTCCACTCCATATGTCTTGTTGCATGGTTGAGTCACAATTGAAATTGATTTTAATCAAATTCAATTTATTCCCAGTATGCTTTTTGGGGAAAGTGAGTGGTCATTGACTCAACTGCCATTTATTGTTATTGCCTCTTTCTTGGTTGCTCATTATATATATATATCTATATAAATCTTAAACTTGCTTTCGGTTCGGTTAATGTTCTTCTCTGACGTTTGCAGTCAGTCAATTGAGATATATTTCAGATATTGCAATCGTTTAAGGTCGGAGAATTTCATACTCTTAACTTTGATATGGTATAATATGACCCAGTTCTTGTACACTTCTGCTTCTTTCTTTTTTTTCTTTTTGAGTGTAATTTTATGAGCTAACAGCAGAAACTGCTGGTGTCGACGTCCGCGCCAGTTTTGACTACATAATCGCAAAAATTGGGTGTGAAACAAGAAGTTGAAGAAGAGGAAGTGAAAAAAGAAGATGTAGGAGCCAATGCACGCGTCTCTCGCTTTGTTTGCAAGTTGTTGTTTGGAGGAAACACGAAGCCAAAAGCCTGAAGCCAAAACCCGCAACCCGTTATTGCAACTTGCAACAGTCTAATAATGTTTTTTTTTTTGTTTTCGGACTGGACTGTTGTTACTCTTTACTTAGCGCAGCGCGTGGCAAATGTGTGGCTTCTTCTCCTACTACTATACTTGCTCCCCTCTTGTTTCTAATGCTTCTTCAGTTCAGTTGCAGTAGTTGCAGTTTATTTCTGGCCAAACAAGTTACTTTTCGCCTGCACCCGCCTGCTGTTAGTGATGGTTACTGCTGCCTGCCTGCCTGCCTGCTTGCCTGCTTCTTGTTATTCCACTTTTTTCCACTTGACTGTCAGTTGGCCGCCTCGTCGCTGCTGTTGCTGCTTCTTGCTTTGCAGCAGTTGTCGGCTTATTTGCCAACCTGGTTAACAAATAAATTGCATTTCTTTCTGTTTCTATGCTATTGAACTCCTGCTAAGCTTTTCGCTAAATCAGTTTGCTTCGAGTCGAGCAACGTCGCAGTCGCAAATAATAAATTATAGAATAGAAAATTTTCGATATTAAATCAACTGCAAAAGTATTGTTTAAAGTTCGAGTGTGTTTGTGCTTAAATTATCTTATATTATCCTGTGGAAAACTTAATTTTCTATATGTATTTTTTGTGGTGTAGAGTTTTTATGTTATAATGTACAAGGACTATTTAAATTTCTCCATACTTAATATGGGAAAGTCTTAAGTTCAGAGGAATCTATTACTTAAAGAATCTAAGAATCGAATCTGAAGAATGTTTTCTTATTTGAGGGTTCCATCCAGATCTTGAGAAGCTTTCGTTTCCTGTCAACCTTTTTACTCAAAGTATTTTTATCGCAAGCCAACATGACTAGCCTCTAACCGGTTCGAAAGACGCTTTACAGATTGTTTGTATACGAGATACTATATATATAAATAAAATAGAAAGAGAAAAAAATCTAGTTGAGTGTCCATAATGGGGAAATTGAGCGACAGCGCAGACATTCAATTTTCACTATACTCAAGCGACAATAGTAGCTTGGATGGATGGATGGATTGATTGAATGGTTGATATGGAAACACGGTAACACGCATTCGAAACGATCAAATGAGGTTGCTCAGGAGCGAGCACAGCAATCAACAGGCAGTTAAACTAAAGACGATGGGGTTTACAGGGGAGTAAACTGACTCTGATGATGGGGACAACATGCGATGTCATTTCACACGCTCTGCTTTAATTGCCTGCGTGAGAGAGAGAGAGGAGTTTGGTTTAAACCTGTTGGTCAGCGAGGCTGTTGGGCTGCCTTTAGGACTAACGAACGAACAGCCAAATCAAATGTTCAAATCGGAATGATTTTTCAAAGCGACCCACATTCAAAATGTATGCATGGTATTATTCAGTAGTGCGTGCATTCGTGTAGTAACTGAAGTATTTAGACTTCCTGCTTTGTGTTTGTTTTTTTTCGTACATTGCATAAACTTGTGATTTACATACTTTAGAGATTTCCGTGTTTGGCATATTTTTAGATCCACAAGCTGACTCACTTTTAAATCGTTGCAGCTAAGATAGATAGATAGATTTATTTATGCTTTCAGAAGTTTTTTCTTCTCTAAGAAACGTTGTTAAAAAGTAAATCTTGAATGGGTTGATGAATGCTTAGGACTCTTTGATATTGAAATAGATGTTAGGAAACTGGAAGTTTTGTCGTTATATAGTAAGAAACATTAGATTGTACTTAAAACTTGAATGGGTAAATGGAACAAAGAAAGAATTTAAAGAATGCTTAGGAAACTATGTTGGGAAACTGGACTCTCCCCTGATCTAAGAAACCTACAACAAACTTAACATACTTATATAATTACACCCAAACTTAAATTGAAACTAAACCACAAATTTGTGACTCAAAACAATTTTGTAAGTTGTTAGTTTTGTGTACGCTTTTCAAATCGTAATTGGATTTGCATAACTTGAACATTGAGCAGAAAGCTTTTAATGTGACACAAAACAGGAAGCTAATGTTTTTTCGCAGCCATATGTTTGACAACCAAAAGTGCAAAAACCGACTCCAAAATTATTTAATGCAAACGCTTTGCATTTATTCATTCACTTGTCTGCCAACTGTTGCGATGCAATACGAACAAAAAAAATAAAATAAATAATAACAAACCATAGCTAAAAGTAATACATTGCAAACTTGTTGCTTTCCTCCCCCCTCTGCCCTCTCCTGCTTGGCCACAACAGACGTGGGGTGTTGTAAGTCGGACAGTTGGCCGAAAGTAGCTATAAGTTGCGTGCCAGGCCAATGGCCACAAGTTGGCCCACTCACCAAGTGTAACCCACTCACCAAGTGTGCCAATAAATCGACGATTGTGACGAGCAAACAGATCAACGATTATATAGATCGCATATTCGATAGGAAACAAAGTATTCGTTTGGTAATATGTTAAAAGAAAGCAGGTAGCTAGAAGAATGAAGTAGGGTTAAGATTTTCTAGGGTTTTATACCTGAAAGTATATATTCAAAACCTAGATCAATTAGGCAGTTACTAATCACGAAGGTAACAGACGAACTTCTTCTTTCTTACAATACATACATAAAGAAATCTTTAGAAACGACTTTTCAAATCGTTGGTTACAGTCTAAATAAGATTTCGATTCCCAAATCTGGCCAAACAGAGCACTGATGCAATCTATAAAGCCATAACAATTAAGTTTCTTATATGCAAGTTCAATTTATGTACAAGGTCTTTAACCTTGCAGCATTTGAGCATTAAATCCTTAGGATCTTGCATCCCAAAATAGATATCGAAAGCAGGAATAGACAGAAACAACTCCAACTCCAAGCGTCATGCTCCACAGAAAATGATTAATGCAATGGGGCAGACAGAAATTGGAAGCATATCCATAAGGAAGCGTCTGTATATTAAAAATAGACGTAGAGACGAAGTCGGTAGAGGGAGAAGTGGGTGTTGTTGAAGAGGGATTAGTGCATATGTTTGCTTTGTTTATTTAGCTTATTTCCAAATTTTTAATGTTTGTCTAAAGGTGTTTATTCCGTTCTTCCTCGATTTACCCTTGAAATGTACTCCCTACCTCTCGCTCTCTCTATCTGTCTCTCTCTCTCTCTACCGCCAAGCGTTGATAATAAACAGATTCCCATTGTGCTCTGCCTGCCTTGCCTCGCCCTGCCTCGCCTGGCCTGGCCTGGCACCCAATTATGTTTTGACTAGGTAAAAAGTTGAAGATACCATTTCACAATTGTTGCATTGTTGCTGCTGCTCTCGTTGTTGTTGTGGTTGTTGAAGCATCTGTTGAGGGTGCCCCTTACCTCCGTTCGTTCGTCCGTCTGCCTGCCTTGCCTCGCCTTGCCTAGCCCTGCAACACATCTACATGTCGACTCTACATATTTGCTTCAGTTGCACATTGCACTTGGACGCGTGCACAACGTCTACTTTTAACGCCGCTTCTGCCGCTGACGCTGCCACTGCCACTGCCACTGCCGCTGCTGTAGTTCAGTTTTGTGGAAAGAAAGTGAAATCTAACAACGGATCGCGTGCCTGCCACAACTCGAAAACAACAACAACAACAACAATAGCCCTTATTAGTTAATTATCACAAGTGTGGAGAGCAAAAATAAGAGCTTCGTTGGCACTTTTATTTGTTTGTTGTTTCACTACAATAAAGATATACAAAATGGTAGCCGGAAGTGCGGGTAACCGCAACATGCAAACCAATCCATTCCAGCTTTCGTTTTCGGTAAGAGTGTTGACATATGGTCAAAAGTTTATCTATGTGAGATTGCGAAATATATCTGATAAATCGCTTAGCAGAATATATTTTTTGTTTTTGGACCGGGGCAAGTGTTTATTTTTAAACTCTAACCTACTTGCAACTTGCTGCTGTATGTATGGCGAATAATTAAACAGAATCTTGAACTTTCTTCCCTATATTTCACTCCTGAGCGTAGATTTCACAATTCAAAGTTTCTACACCACAATAAATACTTTTTTCTTAAGCAAACTTCCACTTAACTAATTCGTTCAATAGTTCAGATCATTTGTGGCCTCGTCCTTGAGTCGAGGCAATTAAAAAATGTTAGACTTTAAGCAGAATCCATTTAAAATGCGACTAACTGGTTCATCGAGTGGCGAAAGTCGACTTAGCCGAAGTTGCCTACGTGCTCGCTTAGTGTTCCGCTGGAAGAGCTGGGTATAAAATCAAAACCTACCCTCCGGAAAACACAACAAGAAAGTCAACAATTCTCTAATAAGCTTCAAACTCTTTTATCCATTCTAGGCGGAGCTGACAGATGTGTTGCGCAAACGTCGAAACCGACCTGATGCCTCAGATGAGGATCTGGGCTTGCCTCGCAGTCCAGTTTCACCACAGCGTCTGACTGGCGCCGGACAGAGCCGTAAGGTTAGCAGTTACCAGAGCAGATGTGTGACTCAGGGTCATGAGGCTACCTCCCTTAGTCTGTTGAGCGTGAACAGCACCGATGGCGAGGACAGCAGCCAAAGCCATAGACAACACACGAGCAGCAAATCGATTAGTTCGTCGGAGCACAGTAGCTCGGTTGTGTTGCGGGATCATCATAACAACGATGATGATGTTGATGCAGTGGGCGTGGAACGGCAAAGGCTCTCTCATGCGGCTGCCAAACACAAGATGGCCATTAGGCCGGTGAAAAAGAAGGGTCCCACACGGCAGCACAGAAGAACTCTAGAGGTAAGTGAAGAGAAAACTATATTTGAATATCGATTTTTATCATTTTGATCCACTCTTTAGACTTCCATACCCGAGGCCAATGAGGAGGTTGCCAAGATGGGCCAACAGCAGGCACAAAATCCAAATTTAAGAGCTCTTAAGGGTAAGTTTGGCATCTTTCACTATACTTCAACTGTAGCTAATGTTTTTTGATTTCTTAGATGCCGATCTTAAGACCAAGACACGTTCTTTGCCACCGGGCAGTAATTTGACTGCCACAACCACTGCAACTGCCACCAACAACTCCACCGTTTCTAATTTACGTACGAAGACAATCGAACAAAAGAACTCAACGATAACAAATATCAGTAGCAGTAATATCGAGAAAACAACTTCCTCGTCACATACAACCACAACAACAACTTCCTCTTCCTCCTCACAAGCTTTTGGCTTACGTGCACTTACCTTCAAGGCGGCCAATGCTTTGTTCGATGGACGTGGGGAATCTTCAACAGATAACGATGATGTTACCAATGGCACATCGGATTCCAGTGAGCATGGATTCCTGCGCAGACTTATAAACCGTAACTCAAAGCGCAGCATTGCTAGAGCCAACGATGGCTTAGAGGATGTAGATAGCAGTCAGAATTCGGCCAAGAAGCTGCAGATTTCTACCTCTTGTCTTGAAGCAGCATCACGTGATCCAGTGCAGCTGTCAAACAAGTCACGTAGTGCCACCTCGCACGACCAGCACATCCAGGAGACGCGTCAGGTCATCAAGCGTGAGATTCACAACGAGGGCAAACATGGCCTCAATGCCATGGTCAGTAATTATGGTGTCCAACCTCAACCACTAACTCCTGTCAAGCCAAAGTCGGGTCCGGCAGCACGTCAGCGTTATCTGCCCCAGGAACTAGGAGCGACTTCACCCAGTGCCTCCCTTACCAACAGTGACAGCGATGTTACCAATTTGCTTTCAAGAAGCTCCCGTGGCAATGACACCTTCCAATCGACCTCACTCGTTCGGGAGCAGACACAACTTAAATCGGAGTCCTTGTCTTCCTCAAGTCATTTTGAGCGTAAGCCTCGCATTGTTAGTTTGAGTGCTTTCCAGCAGAAGCTATCACGTTCCAGTGATTCAGTGGGTCAACACTCGAGTTCCTCAAACTCGCTGGAGACCAGCACGGATGAACCCTCACCGCTTTACTACGAGGAGAAGCAACGCAAGACGGTTGAAAAGGCGCGCAGTTTCCGCAACTATCAGGAGGAACGGGATGTAGTCATCGAATCCACTTCGATGCATAGCACAATGCCTAGTTTGCCGGATCTTTCGCTCAGTTTCCGTGTGCCAACATCCTACTACAAGCAACAGCAATCGCCACAGTCGCCACTGACTTCTCCCATGTCTCCCAGCGCAAAATGCGTCTCCCTGGGCTTTGAGATCAATGATAATAAATTACTTCAGTCACGCGCTGAATCCGCTGGCAAGCTGCCGCAGACAAAGCTCTCGCCTCAACGCACATCGGCGCTGTTGGTGACTAGTCCTGTCGGTCCTGCAAATATCTCCCAGATCGAGCAGAACATTGACCTGATTGTCAAGTCTCCAATGGTCAGTCTACTGAGGAAGTCTGGCACTGTGGGTGAACATCTCTCAATGGAACAGCAACAGACATCCGTCCCACAAAGACCCAAGGTACTCGAGCTCAAGCAGACGACGACAATTGCAATTGGTTCGCCTGCTAAGGAGATAGTTAGTCCTCAAGCCAAGAACGCTAAGCTATCAAGCAGCCCACCAACAACTCCAAGCAAGAACAATCGCAATTCCAACAATATTGAGTTACAGCCAGAGTTCATGAAGATCCAGCTAAACCGGGTGGATCAAGCACTTCTGCACAGCAAGACCAATCATCTAGTGCTAGCCAAAAATGTAAAATCCCCCTCGACGCCGGCGGAACGTAGTCAAAGCAGCGATGATTTGAGCATGCGACGTCCGAGCAATGAAAGCGCGAGCAGCATACAGATTATCGAACGCCCCCAGAAGCCAGCAAGTGCCACAGCTACCCCAGCACCACAGACTTTGCCAATCCAGAGTATTAGCCAGCCAGCGGTAGGAGTATCCTTGGTCAAGCAGCAGCGTGCCGTCAGCGCGAATAGTTTACGTTCCAGCTATGTGAGCAGCGGAAGCAGCAGTAATGGAAGCAGTGAGGTGCTCGTCACAGCTTCAACAGCTGTTACCTCGCCAAGTACACCACCAAAGATCAGACCAATCGATACCGTGGAGCAAGTGAAGGCAAATCGTTCTTCTCTAGAGGAACGTAAGCGTTTATTTCTTAGTGAGGAGAAGAGTCAGGCGGAACGCAAGCTAGCCGAGATGCGTTACGAGCGCAAGAAGTCCATCAACGAGGAGCTCCAAAAGAAAACCGAAGCAATCACGCCCAGCTCTCCAGAGGGGGGCATTGGTAGTGCTGTTGTGCTGCGCAAGAAATCCTTTGGCAGCACCAATGGCAGTTCGAATACGAGTTGTAATGGAAATGGAAATGGCAATAGCAATGCAAGTAGTAATCCCACAGCTCCTGATGATCCCACGCCCGAGCTGATGAAAGTCTTTGCGCGACGTTCGCTGAAGGTCAAGGATGACGATGTGATTGCAATGGCTCAGGTTGCAGTGGCTAGTCACAAAAAAATCACAAATGGCAGTCAGAGCATCGATAGCGACAAGGAGAATCAATCGAATAGTGAGGAAAAGCTAGACAAGATTCAGCCCAGTCACCCAGAGCCACCAAAAATCACTCAATCACACGCCCATTCACAGTCTGTGGCCAACAATCGCAGCACTGTGGCCGACTTTCGTAATCTCAACAATAATGTGCAACCAGCACCACAAAAGTTATCCAATCTGCCGCCCATCAAGGTCAGCAATGTGCGCAACAACAGCAATAAGAACAACAACAACAACAGCAACAATAACAGCAACAATAACATTAACAGCAACAATAATAGCATTAAGCATCCCAATGAACGTTACTCGCTGCAACTGAAATCGGTGACAGCAACAACACCAATCATAGCGACAGCAACAATTGTTGCAACAGCAACAGCCGTTGCCGATGCAGCAACCGCAGCAATAGACGCAACTTCCACGCCCACCAAACCCATTGAGCGTTCGGCAACAGTTGGCGAATTCAAAGGCATTCATCAGCGACGTGCAGAGTGGGAGCAGCGTGTTAAAGAGGCGCTTAAATAAAGCTGCTGTTAAATAACAGAAACTGAAATAGAAAATGTTATCTGTTATGTTATGCAAAATAACAGTTATTGAACCTGTTTTGCAATCCAAGTGCTTTTTGTCTAGTGATGCTCTCTAACCTGAAAGCAAATAACAATATATATATAATACAACTAAGAGAACAATATATGTAAATGTATATTTAAAATATATTTATAACGAATAGCCGTGTGAACCACTCGTGGACTGTTTTTTAAGTCCATTCCAAAGAAACGAGTTGGCGTCTTCGATCGATCTTCAAAATGATTAGTTTACATATTTGTAGTTTGAGTTTAATTTGTGTTTGTGCAAGTCAAAAATCGTAACTAATAATAATAATAATAATAAAAGCAAAACATAAAAACACTAAAAATACAATTTTAAGGACTGTGAGTAAAATTTACAAATATTAATATATCTATATACTATATAGAATGGCTTATGATATTCGAAAGATTTGACTTGTTCGTTAAGTTGATATTCATCATCATCATGTATATCTATCTTTATACAGAGACACATACTTAAGCTAGATAAATGCGAGCTTTCAAAAACAACAATTTCCACAACTCTCTATATCTGTAATAGCATTTAATCTATTATTTTCATAGAATATATATGTATACTGCAAATGTTGTTGGATCGTAAACTGTTCAAGTTTGTAAAGATTACATACATATATATATTTATGAGATATTCAAATACTATAAAATACTTACAAGCATGAGATATATATCTATATACAATACAATAAAAAAAAAAACAAAACAAACCATTAACAATCTGTAGCCCACTGAGGCAATATTCCAACAAATAAATATACAAATAAAACAATGCAAAAAAAAACACAACTTAATTTTCTGTCATTTTATAAATAAATTAATGGGAATCTCAAAAGGAAAGCTACAGCAATTTGCAGCCTAAAATCCCACAAGCAAATCATTAACGGAAAATTAATAATTTAATGCTGCAAATAAATTATTTTTTATGCATTTCACACACTTTTGAAGAGTATTTAATACCTTTTGGAAACACGTTGACTTTTCTTTTGATCTGCAAAATCAAACAAGTAACAAGGCACTAGTCGAGAAATCCCAACTAGACGATACCCTTAACCCTATACTTACGCGTACAGTATGTGTGTGTGTGTGTGTGTGTGTGTTTGTGTGCACGCGCAACATTACTTCACTGTTCCATATCTCCAATGTTTTTCAACCGATTTCAATCAAAATTTATCAGGTTGTCATTATTTTATCTAATGTTTCAAACGCCGTCATCATGTGTAAAACGAAAACGGGAAAAGTTAAAGTAAAAGTAAAATAAAAAAAGTAAAAAGTAAAAGAAAAGAAAACGGACTTTATCTACTCGGCTGTTTATATACTTTATGGGGTCGGAGATGCTTCCTTCTGCCTGTTACATACTTTTGCACAAAAGCATTATACCCTTTTTGCCCATTTAGAATGGGTTCAGGGTATAAACAAAATTTGCACAAATCAAATTTAAGATGACAAACAAAGTATAAATAAGTAATGAATTCTAAAAAAAAAATATTAAAAAATATATATATATATATATTCGACAGCCTCAAAGGCAGATAAATTTATGACACCTTATATTTAAATTAACGCGTATAATTTGTTAACGTATAAAAACTTATATTGCTGTTTGTTTTTTAATTTGCTTTTATTTATTATTGCTTTTTAAGTATTTAATGGGTATGTTGAAAATATATATAAATTTATTTAACATTTAATTATTAAAGTGTTCAATCAGTCAAAGTTTCAAGCCACATAGAACAATTCAAATGAATTAGCCTTAAGATAAGCATCAAAGTGACAAATGAAACATGTTCAAATAGATAGAGTATTGCGCAGTCCAAAAGCTCTTTTTCACTGCTACGCGTTGCACTTTGCTGCATTTTCATAATATTTTGACTATATTTTATGCAATAAATCCTTGGCTGTCTGATCGGGTTGCAAATTTTGGATTTTCAATGATTTTTGTAGCAAAAACTTGCTTTATTTTGAATCTGAATCTTTTAATAGGGAGAGGAATGAGGCGGGGGGTGAGTATATTTATTTATTTTTGTTTCGAAAAAATAGCGCAAAATATTCAGCGAAAAATTGGAATTCATTAGTGTCAAGCGATAAATAAATGAGCAAAAACATTTGTATAAATAACAAAATATTTGTAGTTGCCTTTAAATACATATTATTTACATATATATAGTATGTTGAATGTATCTAGCTATATGTTGTATATATATATATAAAGTAATTACGTCTTAGCTTCTGGGAATACTTAATTTACATAATGTGTGTTTGAGTCATTCAGGCTAGGCCTTAACAAAACAAAAAAAAACTGTAATTACTACTACAAAATTAATAATTATATAATTGCAAGCGAGTTTTGTTTTCAACAAAATCGTATCTTATGTAGATTTGACTCTTAATCCGTCTTCAACCGACGACGACAATATGACAAGCGGCAAGATCATTAACTGATCGGTCAACAGCGGGAACCAGCATTTTACCTGTGTCTGTGTGTGTGAAAAGAAGAACGACAAATTCGATGAGCTCATGGATGCCGATTTCTCCCACAATGGTGCCTTGTGGTGTCGTCATTGTGTTCTCGCTCACATTCGCTCTTGCGTTTCGTTTCGTCGATGCCTTCGCGACATTAATGTTGGCTAGCTGGCTGGCTGGCTGGCATGGCTGTTATTGTGAATAGACATGCTGTGCTGTTTTAGTTTGAGTTTAAATCAAGAACGCGACGGACGGAAGCAAGATCCGCCTGTGGATAGAACGCGGCGTCCAAAAAAGATCGCGAAAACAAGAACACTTGTGCTTATAAAATTTAAAAATAATACTCATGCTATATGGAATAGCAGACTGACACAATACTATACTTCTATAAAAATTTCAAAAAATAAAAAATAATCCTATGTGAGCTTAAGCTTAAAAATATTGTTCAAAATAAACAGGTGTCATGCATAAATATTGTTCTTAATATTCAAAAAACAAAAAACAAAAAAACTAGAAATAGAAATAAAAACAAATAATTAATTAATATTGAAAGGATGCAAAGCATAACTCCGACGCCTGGCACTCCGCCACCTTCGCGTCGTTCGAATCGTCCGCCACGTATAAATATCCATAATATACACAACAATAACTATGGCGGTTCGAGTGCACAGCCCCAAGCGCCATATACCTCACAGACAAATTATACGGGCACCGGCACGGGCGGTCCATATTGGCCACCCGTTGCGAATCCTTTTGGTGCGACGGGCAACTTTATGACCAAAGGCTATGAGGGCTTCCTTGATCTCACCAAGTCGGGCATGAGTTTCGGCGAGAAGTTCACCTACGGCTTGTACAATAAGTTTAGCAAATGGTCCAGACGCTGGTTCACCCACTTCTTTCTCCTCATGGTCCTCGCTCTCTACAGTCTGGGTGGAGCTGTACTCTTTCGCACAGTAGAAAGTGAGTAGAAGATCCGACGATCCGAACATCATCATTCATTCATCATTTTCGATCAGTTCATGGAATAAGTGTAAACAATCTTCGTTCGGGATTTGATTTGTTTGCCTTTCAAGCTCTTCACGCAATTGTTGGCAAAACAATAGCATAACCAAGCCAAAAAGAAAAATATACAAATATACTTGTTTGGTATCAGAGGCAAAATCGTTAAATTCAGTTCGTTGTCTTCTCTGACAATATACAAATAATTGAGCGGTTGAACCAAATCGCTATAAAACAACAACAACACACACACATCTATATACAAATGAATCAGAAATGTTGAACCCCTCAGGGCTATGGAAAATGTTGTTGGGATAGATACAATAAACAATAAGCTAAAAAGAAGATGATTAATTTAAGCAAAACAGCAGCTAAACAATTACAGCTCGATGATCAGGAAGAAGATCAATTAATAAATCTAAGAAAGAGAACTTAATGTTTTTAGCGTTAAAGACTTAAGTTTGGTTTAAATATATATAAAAATGTTTGAGTGTTTTGAGGAATGAATTGTTTTTGTGTGGTTCTGGATTCTTAAAACTTTTATTTTCATGTTTTCAAAACCAAAACATTTTATTTGAACTATGGCTTTATATTATTTAAAATATGTAAAGTAGATTTTGGGTAGTATAATAGATATCTGAATCCATTTAATAAATTTTTAAAGAATTTTTTTGTTTTATTCTTTTTATGTTGGAATAGATATTATAAAAGAGAGAAGCTTAAAAATAAAAGAGTAACACGAATATTGACTAACTTCAAAAAAGAATAAACTCAGTTTTCTATACTTGAGTGCTGGAGAAAAAATCAAATTTTACAAACACAAAACAAACACTATAAACAATCAATAAACATATTCGAAAGTTTTTATGTCTTTTTAAAGATCGCTCACTTGAAAACAATTGAGGCAGACAGTCAAAGTAAAATGTAGAACACACCTGATATATATATATACTATATTCAGTTATAGACTTATGTATTTTTGGACTTAATGTCTTCCATAGTGCGACCAGCTGCCCTAGATATAGAAAACCTGCAATATCAACAAAAGATGTTCTTCAATGAGCTGCGACAAATGACACAAAATCCACTCTTGCATACGGTAAGAGAAACAAGCATTAAAAACTTCAAAGATTAAATAAAGAAAGATTCAAATATATTTGTAATGTTTAATGTTTGTTTGCAGTTACCAGAAACTGTATTCGATAGCGATGTGCTGCGCATAATGAACGATCATAAACCAATTGTGGAGACCCTGCTAAGATCGGGCCTAACACAGGAAGAGGATGCCTTGAAAAAGAATCCCTGGTCCTTTTGGAATGCTATGGTCTATAGTTGTACCATATATACAACAATCGGTGAGTTAAGCAACTTCTTAATTGGTCATAAAAAAAATACATTATACGTAACGTTAGTCAAATAAAATGATCATTTAAATACGTTACGCTAGTCAAATAAAATTATCATTTAAATAATTTGTCATAAGTTTTATATTTAGAAATATGTATATATATATATATAAAGACCATCTATTGTCAAATGCCAGACAACACATATTTTTATTTAAAGGAACTTGTCAACATTTTCTGCAGAAACTCAAAATAAGTATGTGACACAAATAAAAAAAAAAAAATGAAAATACAAATGGAAATAGTTTTCGGTTTGGCTTCTTTCTTCTTTTGCCAGCAAAAGTAGCGTCAAATGTGTATGTGTGTTATTTTTATAAAGAAATGAAACATTTTCGTATATATACATATATATAAATACTTGTCTGTGTCTTGTGTCTTTTGGAAAATTGTCAACGTTCTTAATGAAAAATTACATTCGAAGTCAGAAGGAAACGAAATTCGCAGTTATTATGGCCAACACTTAATCAAACTAAAGTATTTTTAGCTTACGTAGAAAAAAAAAATCAAAGCTTATTACACTATTAATTCAATTGAAGAAGAAAACCCATTCCACAATCCAAGTATATTTGTCTTTCGTCTAATAAAAATTGTACCCAAAAAAACCTCAAAACTTATTAAACTATAAAATCAATGAAAGAATAAAACCTATTCCAAAATTCTAGTATTTTTGTCATTCGCCTTTTGCTTAGAGAAAGTCTAAAAGAAAACTCAAAACTTATTAAACTATAAAATCAAATGAAGAAGAAGAAAACCCATTCCACAATTCTAGTATTTTTGTCTTACGTCTAATAACAATTATACAAAAAAAAAAACTCAAAACTTATTCAATAGTCTAGTATAATAAAATCGCAAAGCAATAAAAATAAACATAAGCGTTAGTTTAATGCGAATTCGATCTATCATCAAGTGAAAAGCATTGCGCATACGCCACGTGTGGTTGGTGGAGCACGTCTATCAAGAGTGTGCTAAATTAAACAAATACAAACACTCACACCCACACTCGCACATATACATACAAACACGCTGATAGTATGCAGCCCAATTGGTTTGATATAAAATTCTTATGAATCAAAACAAAGAAAAAAACATTTAAAATATTCATGTTATGGCTAGCAAAAATAGTATTTATATTTACGTCACGAATCTTTCTCTGGGGTCTGCTTTAAAATCGACAAAAAATATGAAATTAATTGAATTTTCATGCGAAATTATCATTAGCATTATCAGACCGACGGGGTATACTTAAATATTGAGTGTGATTTACCAAAACAAATTTCAACACAATTTTCAATGAGCAACCGGAAGGAAATTCAATTTACTGCTTCATTTTTTGTGACGCATCAAAATGTTGAATAATTTAACGAAAGAAACAAAAAAGTTCAAGTTTAACTTTGTATCAAAAATATTTTTGACATGTCTGAGGAATGATTTTGAATAAATTCAAATAAATTTTAAATATTTTTTAACTAATACAGTAAAGAATTTTCCAACATTTACAGTTTACTTAGATTGCTTAAATCTTTTTTACTTTGTAGTATTTTTGAATTTAAATATATAATTTATATATATATATATATATATAAATATATATATATATATATATATATATATATTTGTTTGAATCACTTGACATATTATTTTATTATTTCAATTCCTTACACAGAGCTCTTAAATGATTATTATTTATTAATATATATATATAACATATCAATAAAAAAATAATCCGCCCAAGCACTTATGTTGCTTGATTTATTATGTGTTAAGCAATAAAGACAAGTTCTTAGGCTTTTAAGCATGTGGTTAATAAAGCACTTTGGCGCGAAGTGTTAGAAAAAGCTTTCAAAGCTTTTTTACAGTCGTGGTATAAATATTGTGTCAAGCATAAAAAGTGCCGCCAAACAGGTAAAAACTCAATATTTAACCAACAATAATTATGGTTTATAAAAAAAAAAACAAAGGAAATGTTAGTTAAAACAGTGATGGACAAACTAATCGATACACAATAGAAACAGTCAAACAGCTGTTTGCATCTTTCAAAATAAAAATGTATACAAAATATATTTGAATATTTTAATGGCGAGAGCAGTTGGAAACCGGACGACGTCGCAGCCGAAAGTGCGAGCAGTCAAAACGTGCTCGAGAATAGAATTTAATTTGAAGAGAAAAGTATACATTCAGCTGCTCAGTGTACGATATATGTGTAGAAAAATATTTGTGTTGAAATTTATGCATATAGTAAATTATTTGTTGGTGCCAAAAGGCAAATTGCGCAAATAAAGTTATTGAGGTGTCAATACAAGTATTATCGTATTGAAGCAACCGAATACCGTAAAAGATTTCAACTCAAAAAACTATAAAAAGAAAATTTTGCATGCCGAAAGAAAGTGATATAATTACAAATACAGAAATACATACGAATTTTTCATTTGGAACAAAATATGAACGCCTAAAAATAGAGCCATGAGCTAGACAAAAGCAAAAACGAGAGTAAAACAAAAAAACGTTTAAGTGAATTGCAGAAATAAGCATATTTTGAGATACTTTCGACTATGGAAAATGCCGGCGAACTTGGAGCGTCCAGACAGCTGCGACAGCGTCGTCGAATTGGACGCAGTCAACGGGAACAGACACCCGATGCCGGGAGAGGATCCCTGGGCACTCAATCTAGACTGGAACAGGAAGAGGTACAAAATGTCTCCATGCAGATACGTCCGCCGGGAGCAATGTCCGCTCATGAGAGCAAGATACTTCGTAGAAGGGATAAAGCTTTTGCTGGCGTGGCAGCTCGGAGTCAATCACAGCCGAGGGAGGCGGAGAAACTGAGCAGTCCGGATGCACATCAGCTGATCAAGCATCGTAGCTTATCCTCACCTCGTCATAAGGATGAATCCAGTGAGAGTGAGCTTACTGGCAGCTCCGTATCCTATACAACTCAACCTAATCGTGTCGAGGACTCTCTCAGTCGCCTGGAGCAGAATCTACAGCGTTTCGAGGGTGAACGACGTCGTTTCGAAACGGAGAAGCGTCTCTTTGAGCGAGAGAAGCGGGAGCACAAGATGCGACATCGCCAACAGCTGGATCATGAGGAGCGTAAGCGATTGCTTCAAAACTATAGAAAGATCAGTGATGGTTTCCAGCTGCCCCAAGATGAGGATGAACGTCGTCGTCTGGTGCAGAGTTTGCGACTGCAACGGAACGAGGTGCCTTCGGTGCGTTTGAGGAATCGTAGCAGTGGCTACGACGAATCGTCCACACAGTTCAGCTCCTCCGATGCGGATACGGCCGAAGAGGTGTTGTCTAGAATGAAGCCGGTAGTGCGCAAGGCAACAGTTTCACAGCCAATTCGTGGTGCTCCGCCACCACCACCGATCCAGGCACAGCAAGCACCAATAAGACCACCCGAACGTTCCTCGGTTAGTCGTAACAATTCTCTATCTCCAGTGCGCCCACAGCGACGCTCCAAGACCCCGGAGCAACGGGCTAAGCACGAGAACAATCGGAAAATGGAATACATTGAGGTAGGGGAAACTCCTAGAGGAGAGGTAGTGAAGGCAAAGCTTAGCGAAGACGAGCAACGTGCTGAGCTTCGGAGAGCTTATGTGGAGGCAGCTGAGAAAGCTGCTATTGCTGAGGCCGCTCTAGCCAAGAGTCTTGGCACCTTCCCCGCAGAGAAGGTAAGACGTAGCCATAGTCTAAAGATGCCAGAAACGCAGGAGGAAAAACCTAAAACCGAAGCCAAGCGTAGTAGCAGTTTGGAACGTCCTTTGAGGGCGAAGCGGACACCAAGCTTGGAGAGGCCAACGAAGGCAGAGGTGCCACCAATCCCAGCAAGCAACGAGCTAATGGAAACTCAAACAGAAGCTATGGAAATTAGATCCGAAACGGAATCCCAACCTCCTTCAAATGAAAAGAAACCCTCACTGCTTCAACGCCTAATTGACCTCTTCAAAAGAAAACCAAAACACATTGAGGAGCAATCAGCTGTGATCCTATCGGAACAACCCGAACCTTCAAAGATTCTTTCGCGAGCATTTCTACATCGTCTACACTTGGAGGCGGTATACGAATGGCGACGCCTCAAACAGGATTATCCCGTTCGAATGGCGGAGATGAGAAGAGTGAGAAACGAATGTGTTTCCCATTCAATATTATTAATCCTGCTGCTGGGCTTTGGAGGTCTAATGTTCCGCTATACGGAGGGCATGTCCGAGAACATATACAAGTGCGAAGTGCGCAAGGTGAAGAGAGATTTTATAGATAATCTCTGGGCAGTCAGTCATAATATGAGGTATGATGGTTCCCAGCTCAACTTTAACTAATCATTTGATGTTAATAATTTCCTTGCTAGAGAGGATGACTGGAAGTCCTTGGCTCGTCACAAGTTGCGCAGCTTTGAGGATGAACTCAATACTCTAGCAGAATTGGGTCTGCGGCGGTTTCCGGGCCAGAAGTCATTTAATTTTGTCAATTGCTTCATTTACTGCTGGAACGTAATCACAACTATAGGTAAAGGAATAAAGAAGAAGGAGAGACCGGTTGTGAGCTCCCTAAATTAAATTTGATTATAGGTCTATGTATAAGTTATTACTTTAGTCTAAGAATAAGTAGCAATTATGATAATGATGTTTAAAAAAGAATAGTAACAAAAACCTAATATGATATACCCTTCTGTTCCACTAGGTTACGGTCACATAACGCCTAAGACAACGGTAGGACGGTCTCTGACAATCATTTATGCCATCATCGGTATTCCCATGTTTTTGATTGTGCTCGCGGATTTGGGTAAACTCTTCACGAGAAGTGTGAAATTCGTTTGGGCATATGTGAGACGGCTATACTTCACACGCTCCTGTCGTCGTATACGGCGGCAGCAACAGATCCGCGATGCAATGACCGGCATAAATACGGTCTACGACATGGCTATGCGACGTCCAAGTATGTTCTTTGGCATGAGTGATGTACCGGCGGAGGAGGAATCGCAGGACGCAGAGGCGGGCAAGTCATTGGGCACATCGCATCCGGAAACGCCAACGTCACCGTATCCGGAGACCTATGAAGTTGATGATGAGTTCAACTTACCCGTATCGGTAGCTACCATGCTACTCATTGCCTACCTTCTGTTGGGTAGTGCTGGATATACATTCATCGAGACGAGTTGGACGTTCTTGGATGCCTTTTACTTTGTGTTCATCTCGATGTCGACGATTGGATTTGGTGATCTGGTGCCCGGTAATCCTTTCTACGTGATGGTCAGCATGATCTATTTAATATTTGGACTCGCCTTGACCTCCATGTTCATCAATGTGGTGCAGATCAAGCTCAGTGATCATTTCAAGCGTGCCAGCGCCAAAGTTGGAGCCACCATTGGCATGAACATGACCAGTGAGTTTGGGGATGAGTTCGGTTCACAGATAAAGACGCCTTCAGAGATGGCTTCAGTGCACGGCTCGAGATTGGGTCCCATCGAAGAGGACAATCAGGAGGGACATGCAAATGGAACAGCTGCTCCCAGTCCACAACCACCTTTAACATCAATTCTCCGACCACCACGCCCCCTATCGCCCACATCTATGTCCAGAGAGCCAACAGCTATACCAAGAGAAAGTCCACCGCCTTTGATGCCCAAGCGTCAAGCGTTAGATCCTCGACAGCCAACGCCAACCGAGAGCGAGACAAAGAAAAAGTATCGCTTCTTTTAGGAATTCTTTTTCTCTTTCGGACTTGAAACTTGCTTTAAAGCAAGTTTTCTTAATACAAACCTTCAGCATGATGAGAGTCCTTAAAACCTGAACATACTTATTAGTCTAAGAAACAAAATGACACGAATAACTATTAACGAATTTATGCCCTGAAAAAAATGGGTAATTTAATTTGTGAATTTAATTTATAATTTAGTATAAAAGTATTTATAATAAAAACGTACATGAGTTGTTATTAATGTTTTTATTGTTATGCTTTGCGATTAGGTTCATCAAATGACTTAAACAACTAGCTTAAATATTTGTCAATCCTTGAATATTTTCAACACATACTGCATATGTTTGTGGAATGGTATGCGGCTTGCATACATATCGTACATATCCATCGTCCATAGGAAGCAATGCACATCTGCCAGCCTGAAACGGAACGAACTTAGTGGTCGGAACGAGCGTTGTATGTGTGTGATACTGTATTTTAGTGCGTTGAGTTTCGGATGTGACGAAGTAAAGGGGGTGAGAGAAACTGGAGTGCTGACTGAAGAGAGCCGACGTAACTCTCTTTTTGGCATGCCGTCTCTATCCCTTCATTGCACGACGGGACTACGCGCGGCGTTCGGCTCTGACTGCATGCGTTTCATTGCCAAAACGTTTCATTTGCTAAGGCTGTTGGCTGTGGGTCCGTCAGTTGTTGTTTTGAAGCGTTCTCGTGTGGTTTGCTTTGCGGAGCATTTATGTCGCGTTGCCAAAGCAAAAGACGCGCCAAAAAAATAACGCTTCGAATGTGTGCCTCTGTGTGTAAATTGCAATTGTGAAATATTGAAATGCAAATAGCGCTAAATAAATACTAATTAATCAAAACCAACAGAAAATATTGTATGACTGGTGCCAAAGTTCGAAAACGCGACCACAACAAACCCGAACATCACATTCGATCGCATGCCTGCTTACCAACAACAACGACAAAAACAAATAACAACAACCGCCGGTTACAGTTAGCTATTGTTCCGCATTAACTATATGCACTACATACATACATACATACATTTGAACAATTATTTTTGTTGTCGCGTGTGCCATTTACCGTGAAAGACAACTAGCTACTCACCAACTACAAACTACAACTGTTAAACAAGAACAACAACAAGAACATTGCTAGACAACCAGGTGTGCTTGGGTTTTTTTTCGCAGTTGCTGCTGCTGCTGTTGTTGTTGTTGTTGCGCAGTCCTTCTACATTTTGCGGCGTTCATTCAGCCAGTTGCGTTCTTTTTCGTTTTCTGCTTTTTGTTTTTTGTTTTGCTGCATTCATTTGCTTTCAAATAAATTTCCTTTTCAACAAATATTGCACAGCGGCAGCAGCTGTCAGCATCGAGAATACAAAACGCAAACACACACACGCACATATGTCAGCATAAATAAATTTACCGTACATATATGTGTATATGTATGTTAGTGTGTGTTAAATACATTTGTAAGCACCTAAAGCAATACTTATGTGAATGCTTAAGTACATTGCACTTTTTGAGTGCCTTTGCGCGTCATTGAAAATTTGTTTTGTTCACTTTCAATTTGCATATAGTTCAAGTGTTAAAAACAAACGGTTCTTTTTTTCCTCGTGTGAATAACGAAAACGAAACAAAACGAAAGTTTCAAAAATGTCCGCAATAAGCAGCCGCAATCAGAAAATGGAACAACAGGTAGGTGTCAAATAAACAGTTATATGTTATTTGCTAGTTTTCAAGTACGGTAGCTTATGGTGGGTGTGTTAGATAAATACAGTCAAACGTCCTTAAGTCAAACAAGCGACAGTCATTTAAGGTTTGCGAGATAAAGAAATCCACACGAGTATATAACGAAGCTGTGATTTTGGTTCCCATTAGGGACAGCTGCCTTAGCTACTGCACCTGGTGTCTGTTCGGCTGTGCTGTGCTGTCTGTGTGTTTGTGTGTGTCATTCTCGTTGTTCCCCAGACAACGTTGTCTCCAACTTGAAACAAACTCAATGAAGACGCATTGCCCTTCCACACAGTGTCGCCCCCTAGCGGCCTTATCACAATCCTCAGCTGTTTTGTTAAGCCAGTTAGCAGTTTGCCAGTTGCCAGCTGGCAGTTAGTTACCGAGCGAAAAGTCCCAATTGTCATTGGGTTTTGGGCAATCAAAACGAAACCCACACAAATTGATGCAATTTAACAATTTATTCTATAATTGCTTGATGACAATCACAACTGATTGCATTTGCTTTACGTTCCTTAGAAATTTATTGATTAAAGTTGACGAAAAAACGTAATCGTTAGATATTGAAATCAAGATTTAGGTCCTTTAATTACCTACCCCTTAGATACAATACAAATACAATACAATACAATCAAGCTTTCAGGATATAGCTAAAAGAGTGTTGTCCTAACCAAGCAATTAGTAAAATAAATACTGACGCATTTGAGTAAAGTTAAAACGTTGCGTAAGTTAAAGTAAACAACAAAAATAAAATAAAAATAAACAACAAAAAACCCAAATACAGACGTGAGTGAAAGCTCTTAGAATAGCGAACAATTAAATTATAACATTTTTTTATATTATTGTTAAAAAGCAGTTTAAAACTCAATAATCTAATCGCAAAGGGTTGAAAACATTTGAAAATGTTTGTTATAAATATTTATATATGATTTTCTATTTTGACAAATTATTTACACGAATCTTGTTAAAGCTTCAAAAATGTTATTTGAAATTTAAGCAACTAAAGTACTTGAAATAAGTTCACCATACCCTAACGCAACTGTATCTTAAGAAGTGTTCTAATAAAAAAAGGGGTTTACAGCTCGCATTTTGGCATAAATCAGCATGTTTAGTATTTTTGGGACGCAGAGTCGTATAATTTTAGAGTTAAGCACAAAATACACAAAGGATTAATAAAAAAGGCGACGAGCAAATAAAAAAAAAAAGCCCGAAGTAAAATTTTCAGGACTAAACAGGATACATTTATAGTTGTGGCAGTTGTTATCGTTGTTTTGGTTCCCTACGTAACTAGGGGCAACAATCGTAGACTAAACAAATATACAAACACAAACTCAAACTCAAATATATGCAAACAAACATACGTGACAAATATTTGGATTATTTTTATTCTTTCAACTAAAGTTAGGGAAAAGCGAGTGAGTCAGTGAGTGAATGTAAGAGAGAGAGAGAGAGGGAGGGAGAGAATATATATCGATTTCATGTGTAATTTAAGTGAAGCAATAAGTTAGGAAATTATTTGCCAAGCGTAAACAGCTTGTGACTTATTGAGCGACAGAGGCGAGGGGCGTGGAAGTGATTAAGGACCTCTCACTAAGACTCTCGCATATTAAGTGCTACTAACTCTCACTCTCTCTCTCTCTCTGTGTGTGTGTTTGGTTAGTTAATAAGTATGCTATCCAAAAAAAAGTCAAAAAGTTTGATGCCTCTTTAACAACGGCAAACGCCAAAAGCCGCAAGTAATGCCACTAACACACACACACACCCACTAAAGCATTCAACACGTTAGCACAACACCCCAAAAACCTGGCAGGAAATGACGCATCGTTTTAACTTTTGTTTTCTGCTGCCTGTTTAGCCTTTTGGCAACTTTGTTTCTTGCACACTTTTGTAATTTTGTTTTTATTGTGGGGTTCTTGACCTATTGCTATTGTTTTAAAGTTCTAAGCACCTTAAGCTTCAAAGGCTCGTATCATATCCTGTTCACATGTTCCTTTAACATCGATAATGTTGCAACATTCTCTAAACATTCTTGCCACAATTTCCAGTGCGACAAAACCAAAGACAAGCCACACAAATTCCAACAGAGTTTGCTTCATTGCACTAAGCAGAACATCAAAATCTTTTGCTGATGTAAAGTTTTTGAGCAAGCGGCTTTCAATGCGAGGGTTATTCAATGCGTTTGGTTTCGGGTAAAATGTATTAAAACAATGTAAGAATTTATTGAAAAACTATTAACAAGTTTGAGTACTTAAATTATGAAAATCAATTTACTCAATGTGTATTTGAAATGATGTCAAATTTGTATAGCTAAAGTTATAGGTTAATTATGGAAACATTTTTAAAAGTTATTATTGACTTTTACTTTTCATTTTTCTTTCAATTTAAGCTCTCATGATTTCTTTCCATTTTTATTTCCGTTTCGTACAAAAACTTTTTCAAAATCTACGCTTTCTACCAACCTTGGAAAATTTCACTGCCAAATAGATATGTATCCTTATTAAAAGCTGATAAAAAAAAAGAAATCATCAATTTCATTTTATTAAAAGAAGTTAAAACACATTTTATGCCCACAAATCGATAAGTTCTTTTCAAATTTAGTCCAGTGTCAATTTACGAATCAAACTGAACGACACTAATAACAATTTATCTTCCCAACGCTGAACGTAGCTGTAATCCTCTTACTTATTGATTGCCCCTCGTTTTACATGCAAAATGTAAACGATGCTACTTTTGCTACCAGATTGCTGACTGCAATTTGTGGCAAAAAGCCGTGACATGAACACACACACACACACATACTATAATACACGTAGCTTAAGTTGTTAGGAACAGTCTAGAAAGAAGTAAGGAAGAACATTAACAGCAGAAGCGAATAATAATAAGAACTAAGACAAAGGACATAAAATCTCTGGCACTTCCTTTCGAAATGCGGCAACATTTGTCGCAATTTGCAATTTATGCAGGGATAGATTTACCATTTGCCGTGAATTGCAATTTGCCAGTGAGACCAAAGAGAGAGAGAGAGAGAGAGAGCCAATTGCTCGCGGCAAGCGCAGCGTTGCCAACATTATTCAATAAAGAAGCGTGGCTGCAAAGGAAACTTTTTCACAAAGTGTCAAAAGTTTTGCATATATGCAGAGACACCCACAAAAAAAAAACTGAGGAAAAAAAGTTTGCAAATTGTGCTGTGAACTACAAAATATTTCACACTAAGAAAGAATTATTTCAAAATTATGCAGATGAGTTAATAACAACGAGAAAAATTAGCTTTGCCTTAAAGAAACGACAAAATATAAATTAATTGCTAAACTTGAACAGTTTTAACGAGATTCTTTATTAGTTGGAATGTTGGAATGTATCAAATATGCTTAGCATTAACAGATTGACCTCGAATGGGATGGAATTTGTAATTTGTTTGTCATTACACAAGCTGAACCAAAAATGAACAAATGCCTGATGGCAGATGGCAGAGCTTTGATTAAATGCTTTGTGGTTTGTAGCTTTGTGGTTTGTCCTTTAACCGAGATGCATCACAAACTAGAATGTAATTACGAAATGAGTAGCTCATTTTGAGTTTGAGTAATGAAATTGTCTGCATATTGTTGTTCAATTTGAGGATTAAGTTAAATAGTTCAATTTATGCTGAATCAGTAATTAACTTCGTTCAGTTGTTTCGGTTCGTTCAATTTAGTTAATGGTGAATTGTGTTCAGCTTTTAAGTTCGCTTATTTCGTATGCCATTAGGTTCAGTTCCGTTTGAACTAGAAACACTAAAAGCTTAATCAATATTCGATTGCATTTTCAAGCGTTATTCCTTTTAACAAAATGGCCAACAATGAATTTAACAAGCATTAAAGTTTAAACCAAACTTTTTCAGTAGTTTTTCCATTCAAGTGTTTAGAAACTATTAAACATATAAATTTAATATGGTCATGCAAAATAAAGTAGTTTTATTTATGTTTTATATGCATTTAAATTTTAATATTAAAAATGTTTTTATGGTCTAAAATACTGTAAATGCATTAATTAATGCTTTATTGCTTTATCACATTTTGATTGCAGCATAAAAATAATAACGCCAGTTGTTAAAGCGAGCGATTAAAATGCAGAAGGCTGCGAACAATTATTGGCAATTGAATATCGCAATCACCTGAATACTAATTGCACTATATACTCTATATATAATATTGCGATGCCGAATTAAATGCGTTTTTCAATTACATATCCAATTATACACTTTTAATCAGCAGCCAAAAATCAACTGCAAAGATAAAATAAGTGTGTGAGAACTCAACCGGATTAAATGGTATAATAGGCGTTTAATGCTTAAGTGCAGTTGTGGCTGTTTGTATTAACTAATTGGGTCAGGCATATTATGGCCAATGCTTGCAACAAAAGCCAAAAAGTCAGCAAATCAACGAAATGCGGCCCCAAAAACACTCAACTTGGCTGCTTAAGGTTACCCACAATTGGCTTGACCCGTAAATAGGGCCAGAAAACAAGCCGCAAATTAGAAAAACAACAATAGCGTAAAGGGGGAGAAAGAGCTAGAGAGAGTGGGAAATAGAGCTAGAGAGAGTGGGAAAGTGGGGGAGTTGAATGAGTTCAGGTTTTTGGGTATGTAAATATTGTGCCATTTCACGCGAATTAATTGTTGCATATTCTCGGAGGCAATCAAAGCAAAATTTCATTTCAGAAACCAGAAAACAACTCAATATTACTATAAAACATAAACAACTTTTGATTATATAACTGGGTACATTTTTAAAGCGCTTATCAACAGCTTAATGGATTTTGCTTTCCTTTTTATACCCTGATCCCATTAAAAATGGGAAAAAAGGGTATTATGGTCTTGTGCAAAAGTATGTAGCAGGCAGAAGGAAGCATCTCCGACCCCAAAGTATATATATTCTTGATCGGCATCAACAGCCGAGTCTAGAGATTTGATACTTAAGCTCGCCTGTGAAAATCTGTGAAATTTTTATTAAAATCGGTTTAGAAACACCGGAGATATGGTACATTAAAGTTGAGTGTGCAGACACACACACACACACACACATACATAAACAAGTATAGGGTCTTGCTCGTTTTTTGTTTTTTGATAAGCTAACAATGCCGGTCCTATAGCAGTACCAGTCGCGGTTGATCGCGGCTTGATCGATGTTGCGCTTGGAGACCTTTGGGAATTTATCGAAGAACACAGCACACTCGACTTTTTTCTTCTTGCCACACAGCTTTTGCAAAGTGAGTGTGTGTGTGAGTGTTTTTAATAGATTTTTGCCAGATGTTTTTTTTCGGGCACTGCTGTGGGGAGAGATTTCAATTGATTTTGAATAATGTGCTATGCTCGGGCGCCTAATCTTGATTTTTAACCCAGATCATGGCATGTCATGGAATTGAAATTGAAACTACGCTCGAATGGGGAATATTGTTAAGTGCTTTATGCGCAATTAGATTAAGTCGGAGAAGTAACGATAAGCTTTATTAACAGCAATTTCTATGAAAATGTTAATAAATCATGTCAGATGTCATTTGGATTTATTAAACAACCAAAAAATCTCCGAAATTTTAATTAAAATCACACCGTAGAAACACCGTAGAAATGGAATATTGAAGTTGAGTACGCAGTATGCAGTATATACATACACACACACACATACTGGTAAGCACTGACTGTACGCGTTGGGTATAGGGTTCAGGGTATCGTCTAGTCGGGATTTGTCGACTAGAGCCTTCTTACTTGTTTTGTTGTACTTTAATGAATATCCTGACACGCAGCGTAAAAAGGCCATGAAACAATGTCTAAAACAAGACTAAAATGGGCAATAGCATGTATTTAAGGCCACGTCTGTTTGCCATTGGTTAAAAACTTAAAACGAGTACGCTGCGTGCAGATATGTGGCAAGTGGGTGTGTTGCAACTAATGTAGCTCTAATAACTATATATATTCTTTGTGCAGCTGTTTAAGGCTAATTTAGCTTTTTGTATAGTCTTTTTCGCTGATTTGCTGCTTAAAATAAGCTTGGAAAATGTTGTTATTATTATTATTATTATTAATTTTGTTTACTGATGATTTTCTTATACGTGTTTGAGTGGTTTTTAGTAAGTTTTTCTACTGTGTTATTAAAGCTTAACTAAAAAAGAAATCTAACTGAAACTCTTTACTTGGACCCTAAAACTGAAGTACAACACTTAATCATACTTGTGAAGCATTTCATTATTACATTTAATATTTAATGTACAACACTTGCATACCATAAATCAACTGTGACTTATGACTTAGGTATATATATACATGTATATATATATATATATATATCATGCCCAAAATTCCAATTACGTACTCAACTTGTGTTTGTGTTTGAGTCAAGTTATCATATTGTCTATCGCTTTTGGAAAGAGACAGAGACAGAGACAGCGACAGAGACACAGAAATGTCGAGCCAACTGGGTAGGAAGGAGGAGGGGGAAGAGAGAAAGACTTTCAATAAGTGTTTCATTTGAATATGTCCTGTGAGAAGCGCGCCAGAAAGTCGGCAACTCATAAATTGTTTATAGTCATGCTTTTAATATTTTTTTATGAGTCAAACGAACAAGCTGCGAGAGCACTTTGATTATGAAATAAGTTTTGATTACAAATAAGTAGAGCTCATGTTAAACTTTTGCACTTTCTCAATCTTATTGATTGATGACGCTTGTCAAGTCTTGGGTTTATTTTTTGATGAACTTTAATCTCTTGTCATAAATCTATCTTTCGAAAAAAAAAAACTTACAAACTATTCAAGTTGCTAACAAATTGCAAATTGAAAAAGGTAAAGTGGACGAGACTACAGAATGTGGCATAAGTGAGATGGCTTAGAGAGGTTGCTGTCGTCGCCCGATTTAGTCGCTATGCTTTTTCAGCTGTCGTCCGTGCCAACATTTTCAACATTTGGTGGCAGACAGGCAAAGTGGCAAAGCGGAAAGGGAGTTTTGTAATAAAGCAAAGTGAGAGCAAGATAAGCGAGCCAACAGAGTTGACAGGATAAGCGCAACGAACGTTGGCCGACGTGACGTATGAGCGATATTAAATAATCCGTAACGCTTGGCTTAGTGTTTGCCGCTTTTGCCGCGTTTGCCTTCATTTAAAATGCATTTTGGAAAACGGAAACTCAATTATGATAAGGTGAATTGAATGGACTGGCAAGCGACCAAATTGAAGCCAAGGAAGTGGAAATAATCGACAGGAAAGTACGACAGGACGAACTCTCACACACACACACACACAGAAACAAACCATCGACCACAACAAGTATAATCAATAAATGCCTTGACCAAGCCAGTTGGAACGTGTTGAGCGAGTGAGCGTGTGAGTGAAATAGTTAGTTGTTGCCTCAACTTTCACCTTAATTACAAACAACACACACAACTCAAATTGAGTAGCTCAACGTGGGTGGAGGGTGGACAGAGGAGCAACTGACTCTCTCTTTTGCGTATCCTGCACGCGCCAACATGTCGTTGACTGTGTCACAGTTAGACCTTCAACACATTTTTCTTTTTGTATACCCCGAACCCATTCAAAATGGGAAATAAGGGTATAATGGTTCTGTGCAATAGTATGTAACAGGCAGAAGGAAGCATCTCTGAACCCAAACAAGTATATAGATTCTTGATCAGCATCAACAGTCGAGTCGATATAGCCATGTCCGTTCGTCCGTCCGTATGTATGATCTCAGAGACTATTAAGAGCAAGAGACTCCAGATTAGGAACATAAGTTTGCCTAACTCCTATGCAGAACAAGTTTGTTTCAAATTTTCGATAACTCTTCCCGTTTCCTATATACACATGGGATCGATAACAACAAAATCTTGAATTTGAAAAAGAGAGACGCCGTTTGAAACATTTAACTAAATAATGACAATCTGTGAAATTTTGATTGAAATCGGTTGAGAAACACCGGAGATATGGAACATTGGGTTAAGTACTCAGTATGCAGTATTCACTTACAAACACACACACACATACTTGCAAGCACTGACTGTACGCGTAAAGTATAGGGTATTAAGGGTATCTTCTAGTTGGGATTTCTCGACTAGAGAAATTGTTCGTCAACACAATAAGTTGTTATCTATCAAAGAACAAAACAAAAATCGAAGAACTTTATATGGTTTAAGGCCTTTTTAATGGTTTTTTCGTGTGTGCTTGTTTTTCAATGTGTGTGCGTGAAAAGGGAAACTTCTTTTGTTGCTGGCCTCTTTTTTTTAATGGGTTATTAAAGTATGAAATAGATTTGGCAAAAATTTCATAAAAGATTTCATTGTTAATTTTTTCAATCAAATATTAGCTGTATTAGTAATCGAACCGTGAGCATTTTTTAATGCTTTATTTATTTTATTATTATTTTTATAAAATTTGTTCTAAAAACTTAAAAATAACCTTTAAAAAATCAACGTACACTCACATTCCAGTAAAATTCATTTTTTGTTATTTTTTAGTTTTTATACCTATTTTTTTCGATAAATATTTTCTGAGCTTTTTCAATGAAAGCATTTCATATTTTATTTTTTTTAAACCTACGATTTACATATTGATTGGCTTTCGTATTTATTTAATCTACCATAAAAAAAACGAAACAAAATAAAATTTAAAAACAATCTTGATTGAATTTTGATTGAAATGAAAACTCAACGTTTTGGTGGAATTATTTACATGCGGCTTAAAACCTCGTTTACATAAGCTAAGATAAATTCTTATTAAGAAAGCTTAAACTTTGATGTCTGTGTTATGTTTAAGCTTAGTCTAGCTTAAACAATCTTGACTTTGAAACAAGTTCTTCTCATTAAAAAAATGATTATTAAAATAATAATTAAGAAGTTTATGGTAACAGCAGCTGTGGCTTCCTGGCTTAAAGTTCTATTAAGTGCTGAAAGGATGTTGCACGTTGCAAACTTTCTCAGCAACAGATTGCAGTTTTGAAGGTTCGTTTTACTTTCATTACTTAACTTTTGTTTCTATCTTCATGGCCTGTAAATAAGATAAAAACTTGAAGAGTTGAGATGGTTTTGCTTTTTAATGATTTTTTAATGTTTAAAATTCAACAAGAACTTTCATGCAACTAACGGTTTACAGGGCATACAATGATAAAACAATGAACATCAACTGTCTCCAATCCTTCAATGTCCAAGTTCACATCATTCATTCATTTATTCATTCGTTCATTACGTTGGAGAATGGTCATAAATACGAGTATCTTTCGTACTTTTTTCTAATCTATTTGACATGCAACAGAGCCACTAAGTCAGTGGCATATAGATTAGGATTGTTATTAAACCGACCGCCACACATTCCACTCCACTCCTGCTATTGTTCCCAATGCTGTCCTTGCACCTGCATTGCATTTCTCTGTGTCAGCTGCCATTGTTTGTTATGTTTTTATCGATTATGCGTCGCGTTCGCTCTACTTATTTCTTTTCTATAGTGCACAAAAGCAACAAAGACAACAAAACGAAACCCCCGATTAAAAGGTACTGTGTGCTTGCTTGTTGCAAGAATTTATTAATATATAAAGCTGTACACTCTGGCGTATACTTGATGGCAATTAAATTGCTTTGCCATAACACTAATACATCAACATTTATAATCAATTTGTATGCTGCTCACCTGTGACACATAAAAACATGAATCGAATATGCTCGTTTTTCTTCTTCTTTTCGTACGTTAAATTTAATAAATTACATTTTCGGACCATTGATTTTGTTTTGGCTATTAATGACATGTAACGTTTTGTTTCCCTGCAATTATTTATGATTCATGATCCTGCCATCTGACATTTCCAAATATGTCTATGCATGTGATGTGTGTGTGTGTATTTGACCATAAGAGAGAGTTAGTAGTATTTTGGGGTTATGGGTTGAATTTGATCGTAATTTGCATGGCAAAGTAACAAGAAAGTACAAAATATTCAGTTCAGAACATTCTTGATATTGTATATAATTAATAACAGCAACATACTTCGAAATTATATGTTTTACAAAACAAAATTCACTTGAAAGCATGATTTATGAACTTAATGGAATCAAATTCCATTTGATTTAACGAGAAATCTGTTCAGTTCCAGTTAAGTAGAACCAATTCTAATGAATTTGGTACTTGGCAGCATAAACCGTTCAAACCGTTTAAACTAAGGGTAAATGTAACTGAAGAACGTTAAGGTTTCATTTGTTATATGCAAATCAAATTATGTTTTCTTCTTTTTTGTCGAGATTGCATCAATAATATGACAATTTATGTAGCGTGCTTTCAGGCGCAAACAGCTCAATTCCCTTCCCTCCCAATTTTGTTTATACAATTTGCATGATTTAATCAAATTGTCATGTTTGCTTTTTAGCAAAAACACACACACACACACTCACACCGACAGACAGTAGGCCTGTTTTTAAGAGCAAACTGGGTTCCCCTATTGATTCAAGGACAATACTTTTTGTCGATAGGAAACAATTCAAAATGTGAAAATGTGATATTGGCATGCCATTCACACACACACACACACACACTTATACATGCCTATCCTTGCAATCCCCTTTTCGCGCTAACTTGACTGTAAATCCAATCGCGCATCGTTGAATGCAATTTAAATGCTGCTTTTTTGCTCGATGGCGAATCAAACCCAAAAAAAAACGGAAGAATGAGAAAACTTTCGCTCGCCATCAAACAAATGCCATGACAACGTCATGGAATTCCTTCTAAGCAGCGCGTAGTGTTTGTCTGTGTGTGTGTGTGTGAACAATGGAGCTGCCCCATCAAGCGGCATGAAAAGGGCGTAACTTCAGTTACCATTGACAGCAATTGCAGCAGAAGCAAAATTCCAAGGGTTAAAAACAACAATTTCATGTTGTTATAGCTGTTGTTGTACTACTGCAACCAACCACACACACACACACATACACATACAGACAGTTTGAGCTGGTTTTTTATTGATAAAACTTTTCTTGTTTCGAGAGGCCAAGGCGACGAAAGCAACGCAAAGCCGTTGCAACACACACACATACACTAACACATAATAAGAACATTTGCATGCCACCTCTCAAAAAATGACAGCGAAGAATGATTATAGTTAGTTGTGTGTTTGTGTGTGTGTGTGTCACACCTTGGTCAGCTGTTGTTTAAACAATCTTTCCATTCACTTCAAAAATTCTTTTAGTGAGAGATAAAACTCTTCTCTTTTTAAGTGAAGAAATTCTTAACAACGGAAGCGATGAAAACATAGCAAAACTAGAAAAACATTCGATAATGTTACATACTGCTGCTGCTCCTCTATATTTTTCTTACATTCTTCTTGCACTTTGCCAACTTTTCAAAAATTAATTTTATTCTTTGTCAAATAGAAATCAAATAGTTTGCATTATTTACTTCACTATCAATAAAGCTTTTAAAAGAGAAACCATAGAAAAAGTTAGCGAAATATGCAAATCTAAAAGATAATAAATTGCATTTTTTTCAAAATTTCATATTATCAATAATTGGTGACAGAATTTTTCTTTTCTTTTATCTTTGTAACCATTTTTTGCATAGTTTTTCATACAGAAACTTAATGCAATCTCAGTTAAGTTGTCGAAGCATACAATTATTTCTCTTATCTCCGTTTAGATTATTAACCTTTAAGCTTCAAGATTATTGTATGAAAGAGAACAACTTCAAGAACATATCATTTGTAATGTTTCACATGTCAGCTCTCTGCTTTCGATTTAATACAAAACTCAAGTGCAACTTGTAGATTTGGCTGCATATAATTATGATTAGAAAACCTGCTCGTTGCCAAGTTGCAAACTAATTATGGATTTTTAGTTGGCTTCGCATCACAGCGCACAGTTTCCTTAATTGGCTGCTGTTTTAGCTCCTTCTCCTTTACCTTCTCCTTCACCGCCATCTGCTCATTCTGCATGCAAGTCAATCGAAATAATTAAGGAAATTGCCAGCTTACATGCGGAGAACAACTTCAAAACTGTTGACAGTTGTCACTTGCAGCTGTCCACTTGGCTGCTTTCAAGCCAAAAACCTGTGCAAAGTTTGCGAAAACGACAACGACAAGGACAAGGACATAAACAGGATTATGATGGCAGGGAAAAGGTTTGCAATTTTACATTTTCATTTAGTTTTCATGAGAAAGTTTACAGACACGAACAGTTATTGTTAACAGTTACTGTCGCAATTAACGTAATGAAATGACAATTTGCACAATCAAATGAATCGTTGAGCAGCGTTGGCATTCACTACGCATCCTTGTCCCATCGGACAGCTAAATTATGAAAATATCCCCGGGGCTGGTTTATGTTGGATTGTTGGCCATCGTATCCGGCGTCTCTCAATCCGACTTTGACTGCCCGAAGGTCTCTGTTAGGCATGCAATTGCGGTTCTTCAACTCCCCAATGTGCTTAAATATTAAATCAGTTCGTCTTAACGATGAAAGGTCGTATTTAAAGGACTTACAGTGGAAGGAAAAGCACAACCAATGTAAAAGGAGTGCATGGAAATAGTTTGAATTGAAATACATCCCAGAGATACTTGTGTGTGTGTGGAAAAAGCTCTTCAGGAATTCAGTTCAAAAGTAGGGTAAGAACTAGTAAGTATTAAAAGCTTTCATTAAACGTATGAAAGAAAAAGGTTTGACAAGAATACCAACAAGTATGGAACAGAATATTAAAGTGCAATCAAAGCAAAACTCATACTCGGAATACAAAAATAAGCTAAATCTAAGTATAATTTGTGCTAAGAAGCAATAAATATTAAAAAGTACAAAAATTGAAAGAAGCAAAAAATAGCAACAAGAAAATTCTGTCAGAATCAGGACAGAATATTTTTATCTAGCATGCCAACACAAGTATGAAATGCGAGCGTAAGACCACATTACCACACACACACACACCACACACATACTTCCTTAGTGGCTTCTGCACAAGCAATCTCGAGTTAACTTTAAAGCTTTTCAAACAACATTGAACGTTAAGGGAAAACTGCAGTTGCTACAGTTGCTTTACTTACAGATATATATATAGTATATATATATTGAGTAAACAGCAACAAAACCCATTTGCCTTTCAATATAAAATAAAGTCATGTTATTTGCAATAAGTACGTGTATATATGGTTTAGAGCTGCAAAATAACGTTTATATCGCAACGTTGCAGCTGCTGAAAGATATATATATGTATATATAATGTGTAATAAATACTTTTGGCCATTAATTAAAATATTTCACTATTGCTATTGTTTGAGTATAACCGCAAAAGTTTTGCGCTATAAAAGTTTTTCGATGGTTATTTTTATTTTTTATTTCATTCTTGTTCTTGCACCTCAAAGTTTGTTTGTTCAGCTGACCAAATGAAACTCTCTAGTCGAGATATCCCGACTAGACGATACCCTGATCCCTATGATTTACGCGCACGGTCAGTGCTTGGAAGTATGTCTGTGTGTATGTATGCGAGTACTGCATACTGCATACAAACTTCAATGTCCCATATCTCCGGCGTTTCTTAACCGATTTTAATAAAACACAGATTTTGTTGTTATCGATCCCATGTGTATATTGGAAACGGGAAGAGTTATCGAAAATCTAAAACAAACTTGTACTGCCTAGGGATTAGGCGAGCTTAAGTTCCAAATCTGTAGTCTCTAGCTCTTATAGTCTCTGAGATCGTCGCGTTCATACATACGGACGGACGGACAGACGGACATGGCTATATCGACTCGACTGTGGATTCTGATCAAGAATATATATACTTTATGGGGTCGGAGATGCTTCCTTCTGCCTGTTACATACTTTTGAACTAAACCATTATACCCTTTTGACCCATTTTAAATGGGATCAGGGTATAAAAGAAAAACTGTAGAATCAGGCAAGCAGCAATGAACAATGCGATAAAAGTTATTTTGAAACTCTTTCACGGGCAATTTATTTGTTAAAAGTAAAATGTTCGTTATTAAGTTTAAGAAAAAAAAATCGCTTAAGGCTTGGTCAATAATAATGTTTTATCTTTGGAAACATTATTTAAAGTGAGGCTAACAAAAAAAATAGTTATAAACTATGGACAAACTTTATCTTATTAATGCTCGAGCTCATTAAAAATAATGTTAAATCAAAGTCGTTTTTCCCTTCTTCTTCTTCTTCTCTTTTCGTCGAACGTTCCACCGCATTGTTATTTACTGTTATTATTTTATCGATTAATTATCGATGCAGTAGCTTACACGTTGAACGCCGCTGCAGTCAATGCTCCTGGTTCTGTTTAACTTTGTTCAATGAGAACTCAAGTTAAATATTTTTTCACGTCCCACGTATGCCACGAATGCTTTCCGCGCTTTCTGAGAACTTTGAAATACCATAAATATTTATGGTAGCTCTAGCACATTGTTTTTTTTGTTTTTGACCTGGCTCCTTGCCAATCCTTATTGGTTGGCAAGCAACGTCAGCTACATTTCTGTTTGTTCTACACAAATATTTTTACACGGTTACGGTAGACGCGTATTATTCCATAAACAAAAAGAGGGTCGCAAAGAGCACTCAATCGAGGTGATTCTAGGTTCTCGCATTGTTTTGTCGACATTTGTTGACTCTATTGAACTCCCGGACAGCAAACACACATACTCGTACACACACACACACACTGGCATATATGCACAGTTAAGGCACAGTTTCGACCCTTTTAATATACAGTTTCAACTGGTTGCTGGTTGGCTGTCTGTGTGGTGGTTTGTGGTTGTATGCGGGTGGTGTTGGTGGTGCTAACGAGTTAGATGCATGAACTCTTTGTTATCCGGCATAAACATAAATTCACACAAACGACTATTGCCTTATATGTATGTGTGAGAATGCACAGTGATAAAATTTTGCTTAAATGAAGTTATGAATTATTGTGTATCAAGTATACGCAATTTAAGTATGCTGATAGAAAGAATTTACGTTAAGTTAATACAAATCTTCTTTAAAATAAGCTTTCGATTCAAGTTGAGAATATATATACGTAGGCATATAAAAAGGAAGTACTTCAAACTAAAAGATCTTTTAATAAATTAAATCTTATGTTTTGATTCATGTTAAAGTTTTATTCAGTTCAAGAACTCCTTCATCTTTTTTGTACCTAGTTTTTTAAGTTGTTGGAATCCTACATGAAATAAGCTGAGAGCCCATCACCTTCACTATTTCAAACTTCGCAAACAATCAACAACAGATTTTGTATTTGATACTTGAATATTTCTTCAAGTGTGCGTGTGTGCATGTGTGTGTATGTGTGTGTAGGTTTGTAATTCAGTCAACATAACAAAAGGCTGCTATTTGTCCCGAGGCTTAGATGCTTTGCTTGTTTCTTTGCGAGTGTATTTATGTGTTGTGTGTGTGTGTGTGTCTGTGTTTGTTTTTTTATCACTTGTCACCATTTTTACTGCATACTTTCAGGGACTGACAGACGCAGCCTTCACAGTCGCGAAGTGAAATTTTTTGAGCATGCAAAGTGTGGCAAAGGCAATTGTGGCACTTAGGCCACTACAAAACGCTGCTAATTTCGCCCCAAGGGTCTCACCCTTCAAATACATACTACAATACTCGTGCATTGTGTTCGTGGGTGTTGAAAATTTCCGAGAAACGTTAAGTGTTGAAAGTTCCTTTCAGTTATTTTCTAATCCGAGCAATGTCAGGTGGCTTAAGGCTTCGCTTCTTTCTTTGGCAGCTTGATCAACATTTTTTTTTTTTTATCAAAAGGAAGCAGGAAAATAAAAAACACCAGAAGAGACAAACCCACAATAATTGCTTGCCTCAAGAACATACGAATACGAAAGTTTTGTGCTGTCGCATCGTATTTACGGTCTTGTGTTCATTACACGTATCTGTCGTTATTGCCAAAAAGTTTTGGCTTAATGCCTTTAACCGGATATTAAACACATTTAGCTTCAGTTGCTTGACATCCTTTTAGAACAACATGTCAATATTTCAAAAGCATTCAACTGAAAGTGCTTGAAAATGTATTTTCTCTAACTATTGTTTATTTTGTGACGAAACAAGCTTCATGAATTTATTGTTTTATTTAATTTTCTGTTTAAGGTTTGAGGCAAACAAATCTTTATTTGAAATTGTAAAGTCAAAACATTTTATGTTGTGAGATTAGAACATTTAATAGTTTCCTTAAACAATAACCTCTGCAGCTTAACTTCTTAGAATTTATAAAAAAAAAGTAGAATTATCCTCTGGTTAAACTGGTTTAAATCCTTTTTGACCTTTAAAGTTTGCTTGTATGTTTTTTTCAAAAGAAAGCCTTTAGCATTTTTATTTTGTTTTAACACAAAACTCAACTGATTGACAAATAGATAATTAGCATAAAGATTAATATTGCATTTCCAATATATAACATAATTTTCACTCGAAATCCATCAAAAAATTCGCCATTCTCCTCCCTTTGAACTAAGTTTTCAACTGCCAGCAAAAAGCAAAAGAATTTATTGTGAATAGTAGTAAAAATTGATTGTTAGCTGCAATTTTATACCGATGTTTAAATATTTAACTTAAATAAAATATTCAAACTATTTTTATTAAGTTGGCATTTTTACATATATTTTTTGTACATTTGTAAATTCCATATAAGATATGTTAAGCTAAATAGTGTTATAAATAAAATGAAAAAAATAAATGTTCTCAATTCGTTATATTAAATAAAAGACATCAATAAGCCGCAACAGAGAAAGGACAGGATTGTAAATATAATATAATCCGGATTTAAGCACATAAAAAAAATCTCAAATGTTTTGAGGCACATTCCAATGACTCTATCCAGCTGTGTTTTGTTGCTGTCACTGAGGACAGGACATGACAACGGCTTATGGCTTAATGAAGCGACGCATAAATGGATGCCAATATGGTCAAACAAAAAAAGGTTAACACTAACACACACACACACACATGCAGAGAGGACGCATTGTGTTGCCAAGGGTTCACTTTGGCTCAAAGGTGGATCGAGCAAAAGCTTGTAATAGTTTTCCACCCCTTTCAACCTTAGCCCGCATACCATTTCCGACTAACGCAAATCTATTTTATGTATCTCATGTTTCTTTTTAAGTTAATCGTCGGTGTATCGTCGTTTAGCTTATCGCCCATTAGACCATGTCTCAATAATCGTTTAGTATTTTTCCAAACCATTGATTATGCGATTTTATGCTGCTCATCGGGCCCATTCATTATTCGTAGTTTGGTTTGGCAAAATTCAATTTAAATTGCAAATACACTAAATATCTTTTTTTATTGTGCCTCCCTGTTCGGTTTGTGTTACTTTTGTGGCAGCCACACTTGATCCGTTGTAATACGTGAATATAATATTTAATCCGGATTTGGGGCAAAAGCAAACAATAGCAGCAAGTTGAGGTCCTTCTTTGGCTTAGCTTTTGGTTTTACATGTTTGTCATTTTTGCAATAAAACCAGAGAACATTGGTAAAGTTAAGAAGAAAGTTGACAAATAGACGCTTAACTCTGAAATGAAATCAAATAGTTGTTCAAAAGTAAAAATAAAGAAAATATTTTGAAACTGTAATAATTTGTTTGCAAAGAAAATAAAGAGCACAACTTTTCGATCAACAAAAATCAAATATTCATTTTTGAAAGTATTTAAAAGGTTTAAAATCAGAAAATCTCTTTCCACTGTTATTACGTTCTTTACCTTAGTTATAGCTTTAGATTTTTCAATGGTTATTTTCAGCTTAAGCTACCACTTATGAGTTTTGCTTTGATTACAGGGTATAACACAATAGCATGCATGAGCCCAATATCGTATGTGTTTGCGTATTTTTGTTTGCTTAAGCTGTGCTGACTTTATCAATTGTTTCGTGCCATGCGGCGTATGAGTAATCATTTTATTGCACGACCCCAAATATAAGGCTAACACACACACACACACACACACACACAGTAATTTCACATGCTTGTATTGTGCTTTTTATGGCTTACGTCCTTAATGTCCTTTAATCTTGCACAAAAATTTGTCTGGCTAAATTAAAATAAACACGTCAAGTGCGCCAAAATTCAAAAAACACGAACATACGAACAAGCAAAGCAAAGCAAAGCAGAGAAATAAGAAAAAGGAAAGAAACAAAAAACATTGCACTGCATTTTGCATGTGAGAACATAAATTTTAGTTATGCTTGTGTGAAAATTAATGCGGTGACATTGAATTTAATAACGCCATATAAAACATGCAGGTGCGTTCCCGCAGAGGATTCTGTTCGGGCCATAAACCATAAACAAGGCACACAAAACACAAAAACAAACAAAAAACACATACCTAAAGGGCATTTAAAGCTTTAATTAGAGTGAAATTTTTGATATGAATTTTATTTTTTATTGCCTTCAAAAATCGATTTAACTTTGACCAAGTTTTAACTGTGGAAAAGTTAAGATCTTCTTCATTTTGGATTTTTTAAAGATAGGATTTAAGTATTAGTTTTAGACTTGAGTGCACTATGGTTCTGTGGCTTAATCCAATCACAAAAAGATATTGCTTTTAAAAATCGCTTTCATTTTGTTAAACTTAGTATAAAACGAAATTTCTTTCATGTGCCATTAAAAATGCATTAAAAGTAAACAGAATTCAAGGTCTCGTGATGGTTGATTAGAACTTTACCTGGTTTTTTTTTTAACCTTACCCATGCTCAATTGCAAATTAGGCAGCAGACAATCAAATGTTACGAAATATATATATATATATAGCATGTAATTGCAGATAAATTACAACGCCCGACGCTCGATAGAAAAAAAAGTGACTTTTTGCTATTTGAATAGCACAACGGGGGATTGAACCCCTGAACAAACAAAAGTAGCTTTGACTGAAGCACACGGGAATTGAGCACAGTGTGGCACACACACACACAAGCACACATACTCAAACATACATACACACTTTATATATATATATATTTATGTACTATACCTTCTAGTTTGTACATCAAGGCGAAGCTTTTGCGCAGCACTCAAAATCAAATTCATTAAAGTTAAACGCTAATACATTCGTTTAGTTTATCTTACGGGCTTTACGTTTCTGTTTTTCCCGGTTTCCTAAACTAATGAAAACTGATGACGTAGTAGTCATAAAGGCAGACCTTTTGATATATAACTATAGCGAGTGTAGTGTGTGCACTGAGAAAAAATACAATACACAAATAGCTAAGAAAATGTCATGAAAAAAAACATTAATCACTCAAAAATTCACGATAAATGATTTTAAGGGTTAATATTATTATTCTCAATCATTTAAATCCTTTAAATCAATTTTGTAATTTTGCAACTAATAATAAACTAAACATTGGGTTAAAAAAACAAATATAGAATATTATAAAAAAAGGCTTTTTAATTAATTATTGAAAACATACTTTATCCTTAAAATATATGTATATCTGATTATTTAAGTTTTACTATAACAACCAATAGATCAAAAATAATTTCTTAATTTTACATACAATACAAGAAAAACGAAAAATATTATTAAAAAACATTTATAAATATATAAGAAAACAGTATAATATAATTTGGCAATTTATAAGTTAAACCATACTTTAACTTTGAAAAATTATATATGCTGATTCTTTAAGTTATAACTTTAACAACCAATAGCTTAAAAATAATTTCTTAATTTTATATAGAATTTCTGGGTTTTAAAAAAATTAAAATATTATAAAAAAATGTATTAAAAAAGTATTATATATTTTAAATTTATTATTTAAACCATACTTTAATTGAAAAATATATGTATTTCTGATTCTTAATGTTATAACAATCATACCAAAAATTGCAAATCATGCTTGATTTCTTCAAGTGCATGCCGTTGAGATGGACGACACGTGCAAAAGTAGATTTGCGGTCAACGTGGTCAATTCGGTTACTCGAGCTTAACCATTCAGTGTTCAGTTGACAATTGGCATTCGCGCTGATAGTACTGGATCTTAATACACTTAACGCGTCCCCTCCATTTAACAAGATGTCGTAAATCTCCCTCTCTCTCTCTCTCTCTCTGTCGTTTGTGTGTGTGATAAGAGCACCGCTCATTCTACCTTTTAGTACTATCATTATAATAGTAATAATCAACACTTTAAAGTCGCGCAACAGTTGCAACGCGCTCGTCGTCGTGTTCAGTTCAGTTCAGTTGAGGAATAGTATCTAACCATTAGCCATGGGCATGTTCAGGCTATTTGTGTTGCTGGCCATTGCTTGGTTGAGCGCACTGTGTTTGCTGCCAGTTGCAACACACTGTGACAGCGATTCCTATTACGAGAAATACTATGCGGCAAGACGTTTTGTGCCCCAAAAGCGTAACTCGCCGTTGAGCTTCAACTTTACACTTAAACTGAGCAAGGATTCTCTGGCGGCACACGAACGTCCAGCGTTGATTGGCAATCTGGCTGCTTTGGGCACTTGGCAGGCCGATAAAGCAGTACTCCTGAATCGGACGGCGTTGCATGATGTGTGGATGGGAACGGTGTTGTTGCCACAGAATAGCAGTGTTGAGTATCGTTATTTTGTGGCTGCCGTTGGCAGATCTGGTGGCATCCAGGTGCGTCGCTGGGAATCGCATATCGTGCCCCGTGCATTTAACACAACAAAGTTAAATGGCAATCGTACGGATGAGTTGGGCAACATTGATGGAGTGCATCAGCAACAGTTGACACGTGGTTGGCTCCAGAGCTCCACCAGCTGCATTGTCCAGTTCAAGGTCTTTCGTCAGGCATTGCAATTGCTGGAGCAAACAGTGCCAGAGACAGCGAGCTTGAGATTGCGCCTTCAACCTGTGCATCCGGGTAATCTTTCACCCATTTTGAGCTCCGCCTCGGCGAATGTGGAGTATGTGCGTCTGGTCTATAGCGACAGTGTTTTGCGTAATCAGCCGGAATATGGTGTTCCCTACGATCCAGAGCAGGATCTGCTCATGTTCCATGTCACATTGGAGCAACTGCAGCAGGTGGCCTATCAATTGCAGGTGTATGGAGAGCAACAGGATCTGGTGCGCGTCTTGGGCCATGCAAATCTGCAACCCGGCTCCTTGGTGGGCACTGAGGGTAATCTAACACTTCAGCTAATCTCGCCCATTTGGCAAACTGTGGTGGGTGAACTGCATCTACAGTATCTGGTGGTGCGTCCCATGACCGAAGGCAGCACCGATTTCCGCACCAGTTTCGTCAACTATTGGCGCTCCAATTGGACATCGCTGGAGATTGGACATCGAGGATTGGGCAAGAGTCTAACGATGACATCGACAACAGCGGCGCCCATGATTGAGAATACTCTCGGATCCATGATTGCGGCGGGGGAGCTGGGTGCCGATCTAGTGGAGTTCGATGTCCAATTGACTGCTGATCTAATTCCGATAATACATCATGATTATTTCATAAGGGTGTGCATTGATTCCAAGACGCCAACAACACGCAACGATCTCACTGAGGTCCTCATCAAGGACATAACCTATGAGCAACTGCAACAGCTAAAAACCTATCAAATTGTCTCCAACAAGATTATTGAGTATCCGGCACATAGTAATGTGGAGCTAGTCGAGAACAGATTATTTCCCACTCTCCAGGATTTCTTCGAGCGTGTGAATCTGAGTGTAGGATTCGACATTGAGATCAAGTGGCCGCAGCTCAAGTCCAATGGGGAATACGAGAGTGACCAGACCATCGATAAGAATCTATTTGTGGATCGCATTCTGGAAGTGATCCAACAGTATGGTTGTGGTCGTCTTAACATCATCAAGAGCTTCGATGCCGATCTGTGCACCTTGTTGCGCTTCAAGCAGAACATGTATCCAGTGCTGTTTCTCACCAGCAGCAAGGAGAATGCTTTCGCCGATCCACGTACCAGCAATGTGGAGCAGAGCATCAACTTCGCACAAGCCTTCGATCTGGCGGGCATTGTGCCCAATGCAGTATTCTTCAAGGCGGATCCAACATTGGCGCAACGAGCCCATTCCCAATTGCCTTTACTTTTGCTTTGGGGTGGCGATATCAAGGATCGTCCAGCTATCGAAATGTTCCTTCAAATGGGCGTCGATGGTGTTGTCTACGATCGCATGGATCTCTATCTGCCACCGAACAAGATCGGTGCCTTTGAGGCTGAACAGGATCTGCCCGATTTCTTTCAGCTACAGTGTCCGACGGATGCCAAACAACGTACTCCCAATGCCACCATCGAAAGTATCCTGAGTAATGTAAACTTATTGTAGATAGATTTACTTAACGACATTTGTACTTGAATTTTAATCGACAAGCAATAAACAGTTTTAGTACCGATGATTATCTCTTTAGAAAACTATCTCGTTTTGAAATTTAATTGCTTTCAGCTTTTTGATTGCGAATTAACAGAACCTTTTCAGAAACCGGATTTAAAATATCCTTTTCCTTTTCTTTTCAAGAACTTCGAGCAATAAAAAAAGCATTCAACGAAAAGTTTTGCGGAATTTTGTTTGCATTGTTCAAGTTTGCTTTGATGCTGTGTCAAAAGTTGTTTAAAAAAAAAGCGTTTAAACAAACGGTCTATTTAATGTTGGGATAGAAACTTTTGTATGGAAAGTACTTACAACTTAACACTTAAGGTCAGATTAAAAATAATGAGAATAACATATTTTCTACTTGTTAGAAACATAAGTCAAAGTCAGATTATGAATAATAATAATACTGATTTATTTTTCTAAATTTCTTATAAGTATTACTTAATGTTTATATCAACCATAAGATATCTTTATATAAGTATTAGTTTTGCACTTAAAACAATCCAAAGCAATTTAGTTTGCATTTCTCACATTTCTCTTGCACGTTTTTTTGCCATTTTTTTGCATATTTAAATGTTTAATGAAATCATTGTCACATCAACAAGAACAGTTTGCTTTTGCCCCTTGTTTTGCTGTCATGTCGTGACATGTCGCGTCAGTCTATGCCACAACCCCACACACACATACACACACATACAGCGAATGGGGCGTTGAGTTCCATAATGGTCAATCGCCTCTCATTCTTACTATTCCATTCTCTTTTATTGTTGTGTCCATCAGTTGAGTTTCCCTGTGGTGATTTTGATGATGCAACTGCAACCCCCTTTCAGTCACTCTCAATTTTTCATTAAGCTGCATCGAAAAACATCCGCACACACACACACACACATACACACACAAGCGCATACATTTGTATAGGTGAGTGTCGCATTTGAATTAATAGCCCCAAAACCCATATCACACCCGGTTTCAATTGGATTTGCATGCAGTGCAGAGGATAGAGACATAAATAGATAGTGAGAGAGAGAGAGAAAGATATAGATGTAGAGGGTAAGGTTATTTGTATGTCCAATTAGTAGGTAGTATCAAGCTCTTTATCAAATTACACACTCGTAAATATTTATATATACGTAAATATATACATATATATATACTATAAGTATATTGTTGTCATTTATGCAAATTGTAACTTGTTGCTGGAATGAGAAAATTGTGTAGGCTGCAATTATACTAAAATAATTGACTTTGAATAAATCTTGTGTAACAGTGCTGAGCAATAAAAACAACAACATTGTATTTATAAATAAATTTATTATACTGCTCTGACTTTGAAATGCAATAATTAATTATTGTTTCAAGTGAGATCTAACACTTTTAAAAATTTCTAGATTTTTGTTTAGCTTAAAAAAAAAACTCTAAAAATTAATTTTGGACAAAATTTCGTATAATGCAATAATTTAATTTTGTTTCAAGTGAGTTCTAAGACTTTAAAAAAAAAAAGGTCAAAGATTTTTGTTTTGGAAAAGAATCTAAAAAAATTAAATATAGCTTTAAATGAATATGAAATGTTTTATTGAACATTACAGAGTTTTTTTTTAAACAAAAGAACCAAATGCAATATTTAATTATTGTTCCAAGTGAGATAACACCTAAAAAAAAAGTCATAGATTTTCGTTCAGGTATATAAATGAAAATAGAATATTAAAATAAAAACAACAAAATTTCCTGTAATTCTTTTCTCAGTAAGAACGGAATTTTTCAAGCTAGATAAAATTATATAAGCAGCTTGTTATTAAACAAAGTGTAGAAAATATGCATAGTTCAATATGTGTTAGTTAACGGTTGTTTATATGGTCATAAAGATATTGACTTATTTTTGTTTCTTATCGCTATTGCTTCTGAAAAGTTTGGTAAACAGCAATCGAAATCAAAGCTATTGCTAACAAGCATTAGATTGCAAAAAAGATTGTTGGGGTTTTAATAAAGTTTGAATACATAAAATTTGTTGAAAAGAATATGTATACTTATTTAACTCGAAATACAGATATTTATGAATAGTTTGTTTTGTCTGTTTTACATAACTTATTCCATTTTTTATACCCATTTTCAGCGTCAGCTAATGGATGCTTACATCCGGCAGAAACGCGCCTCGCCCGGCATGGTGCAAGCGAGTGATCTGCAGATGAATCGTCCCATGTCCGGGATGAGGAGTAACAGTCGTGAGCTTCATGCTTATGATGGACCAATGCAGTTCATTGGATCGCCACAGAATCCAGATCAGATACTGAGCAACAACAGCAGCAACAGCATCACAATCAACTCAAGTCGCAATAATTCGAATAATTTGCGTAGTCTGAGCACCATTAATCAGGAAGACTTGATTGAGGAGATCTCCTCGCATGAGCTGGAGGATGAAGAGAGTAGTCCAGTGACTGTTGTTGAGCATCCGATAACTCCGCATAGTGCAAACTCGACGCTATCGCAGCGAGTACGCGTTGGACAGCAATCCTTTAATGATGCTTTGGACGAGGAGGATTATGCGAATCGCAACATATCTGGTGTGGCTGCAGTGCGACCCGCTGGCATTGCCTCACCGTACAAAGAAGGCGCCGCCGTAGAGGGTAGCAATGGAGCAGCCAATGGCAGTGGCAGTGTTGGTGGCAACGGCGAATCCGAAGGTGATGTCATCGGTCAGATTGATCAGTTTGTTATGCAACCGGCGCCACAAGGAGTACTCTACAAATGCCGCATCACACGGGATCGCAAGGGCATGGATCGTGGTCTCTTTCCCATCTACTATCTGCATTTGGAGCGTGACTATGGCAAAAAGATCTTTCTGCTTGGTGGTGAGTTCTCCAACATCAATCATTACTCCATTGAGGAAATTGAGTTCCAGTTTTGATTCCTTTCTCAGGTCGCAAGCGCAAAAAGAGCAAAACATCCAATTATATTGTGAGCTGCGATCCCACCGATCTATCCCGGAATGCAGATGGTTTCTGCGGCAAGTTGCGTTCGAATGTTTTTGGTACATCCTTTACCGTGTTCGACAACGGCAACAAGGAGAGCACAGATAGTCCCAGACTGGATTTGGCAGTCATTATTTATGTAAGAATTATCTAACTTTCTTTAAACAATATATATATTGTTATTAAATGTTTTTCTTGTTTCAGGACACTAATATTTTGGGCTTTAAGGGACCACGGAATATGACTGTGTTACTGCCGGGCATGACTGAGGATGATCAGCGTGTCAAGATCAGCTCCGCAGATCCCAAACAACAAGGCATACTCGATTTGTGGAAAATGAAAGTAAGTCTTTAAGACAAACAAACCAATTTTTTCTTAACACTAAACTTTTATTTACTTCTAGAACATGGATAATATTGTGGAGCTGCATAACAAAACGCCCGTTTGGAATGACGAAACGCAATCATATGTGCTCAATTTTCATGGACGCGTCACGCAGGCATCCGTTAAGAACTTTCAATTGGTGCACGACTCTGATCCCGAGTATATAGTCATGCAGTTCGGACGCACATCGGAGGATGTTTTCACCATGGATTATCGCTATCCATTGTGTGCGATGCAAGCATTTGCCGTTGCACTCAGCAGTTTTGACGGCAAGATTGCCTGCGAATAAATTATATGATTTATTATTTCCTTGCTACAAGGGGACTCCCCGCCGCAGTTGCATATGCCTTACACTCAGTCGTTTAGTATGTAAGCAAAAATTTCAAATCGAATATATATTAGTTTGTAGATATATCAGGTATTATTATTCATACGTATGTATGTTTAATGTGGAAAATAATTCAGCAAAAAACTCAACTTACTTCTGTCGCATGTAAAGTTTTAACCCACTTTAAACTGTGTCTGTTAATCTTTTTAAGCCAAAAGGCTTTTGCTACATTTTTCCTGTAAATTTCTGCTTATATCTTCAATAGTTATAATATCAAAATTGAGCATTATGTCAAAAGTGCAAATACATAAAGAAAAACAGAACAAAAATCTTCAATTAATCCTCTCAAATCACACCTTCAGTAACTAAGTGTCTATTTAAACAAATATATTTATGCCTTCATATCTATTGAAGTGGCTTTAAGTTTCTCCACATGCATAGTCTACGAATCTAGTCAGTTGAAGTGCTCATCATGATGAATTTGTTCATCGGCACAATACACAAACAATCAAATACATATATATATGAATGTAATTATTGTATAATAACATTGATTTCAAAAATGTGCTCACCGATTTTGTAAAGAGCTTAGGAAATACAATTAGAGACTCTTTACAATTAACAACAGAAAAAAGAATTCAAAATGCAAAATCAAATATTACAAATCAAAGATATATCAATTTTATAAATTAACAAAAACTTTGTGTAACTAGTGCAGATTAAAGAAAAAGAACTATTTATATTGATGTATGTATTAGTATATCATGAAACAACAACAATTACTATTAGTCCATAAGAGAGCATTACTATTTGTGCCGAGCTCTTAATACAATTAAGCAAAATCTGATTTAGAATTTATAATAATTATTTTTCAAACATGTATTTATGTAAATCTTATAAAAAAAATGTTTAAAACAAATATGACAAAGCAAAGATATGAAAATAAAATGAATTTATTTAATGTCACTTAAACCAAAGGGCCTACATCAGCGGTCGGCGAACCGGGGTAAATTACCCCAAATGGGGTAAAAACGCAATTTTGGGGGTAAAAATGAAACTTCTGTAAGTAAAAAGTATATATTTTTCTTCGCCATGGGGTAATATAAACTTACACAAAAATATTTGGGTGTAATGATTAAAAGAGTTTAAACGAACAAAGATCCAAAAACGAATTTAAAACTCAAAATGTATAAAGTTCTACAAGAATGGGCTCTCTTCCTTATAAATTTTCCCATTTTGCCAAAATACTGCCAAGTTTTTGCTAGTTTTTGACTCAAAGTACCAGGCGCACAAAATCAGCAGCAAGCAATGCATAAATTCTCATTATATATATTTGCATACTCTTAGGCTGGCTTTTTATTGATATTGTCCTTAATACTTTTGTAGTTAAATATAAAAACCAGTGCTATTGCTGCCTATTCTGTTCGCCTGGTACTTGGCGTCGGAAAAACTAAAATAACTCGTGGAGATCGCCAAAAAAATACCGCCGAACTTTCGTCGAGTTTTTGATAGTTTTTTCTAGTTTTTGACTCAAGTATACCAGGCGCACAGCAAGTATACCATCAGCAGCAAGTGGATTGAATGGACTTTAATATACGGCCTATGCCGTATGCAATGATTTTTTTCTTTTTTATCGTAATGTCGCAACAATTAAATATGGAAGATTAAGCGATTTGCCTAAAAGTATGTATTCGCCAAATTATTTTTAGATAAATACGATAAATTAATACGATCCTTAACGATACGAGCAATACAAAAATATCTTATTTTTCCTTTGTCGGGTGGAAATCACAACCAAAACCGATCCTTGACTGCAAAACCGATGGATCCTTAATGATATTGACGAATTTTGACCTAAAATGTGTTGAATTTTTTTTTAAAATAGTCCTAAGCCACTTATGTCCTTACGGGTTTTCAAAGGACACGTTGCGTAAGAGTTTCAAGGACCAACTCTATCGAACTGCATTCAAGGATTATGGGGTCATCTAAAAAAAAAACACTTGTAAAAATTTCACTCTACGGCCGAGCGAAAATAAGAAAACACCATAAAAGTACAGTTTTCTCGGAAACCACAAGGACGATTTGAATGTCCTTTGGCCAGTTGGTAGCCCTGGTCAAAACAAAATGCCTGACATAGGACACGTGCGAATCCTTTATGATTTGGCCGAGTTATAACCAATTTTCTGTTTAAAACATATATCCTTTTATTTCAGCTGTTTGAAGGACTATCGTCCTTTGAACTACTTTGTTCGCATCGGCGGGACTAGGCCTACCTGTGGTCCAAAGGACATTCGGATAGTCCTTAAAATAGCCGAATTATAGACGATTTTGTAATTTTTAAAATTTTTTCTGACCTACCCCCTGTAAAATTTTTCGAAAATTATTTTTCGTGAATCCTGGAAATCCTTGTAAGCAAATCGATAGATCTTGTTGCTGTGAGTTCAAAAATGTATTTTGCTTAAAGATCCTTAAGGAAATGTTCAAGTTATGGCTTAAAATCTAATGTCCTTTTAATAATAATAACACCACAGCGGTCAAGCAACCGCAATTGGGTAATATCAACTTAAACAAAAATACTTGGGGGTAATGATTAAAAAAGTTCCCCGACCGCTGGCCTAGATATTAGTACCTGCAGCTCAGAGTGTCTTAGCTAAATATCGTAACGAATTAGGAATATCGTAACGTGAGTACAGGCAGTTCGGGGTGTCTTAGCTGAATATCGTAATCACTTTCGTAAAAAAAACACAAGAAATAAGAGAATTGAAACTCAAGAATGGGGTTATTTATGGTTGTAGAACTTTTGTAAAACATTGAAAGCGGGTAACCGGGGCATATAACATTTAAAAAGTAAAATTTAAACCTTATTTGACTTGATTTATATAATATACTATAACTATAAATTATAGCTTCTATTTTTTTGACTTGATTCGAACTTTTCTTATATTTTTTGTATTGATTGCAACTGAAGTACATTTTGAGAGACATAAGAAAATGTCAGAAATATAATACTATACCATTCATACAGTATATTTTTATTTAATGCCATTAAGTACAATTGTTCGTTTCGTGTGTATAATAAATGCAATATTGTGTTAGTACGTATGTTACTTCAAAAAACAATTGGTTCTATATATACAAAACAAGTTCAGGTTGCGATTACGTACTTTTGTTTAAACCTTCATTTTCATGTTGCATCTTAAACGACAATCCAAATCAGATCGAATAAATATCCTTGAGGAATGTACATATTTTTTTTTGTTCTGGCGATGGGAATTACTTGAAGTTGAAGGGTTCAGTGACGCTATGAGCGTGTGCGAGTCTTGTGAGTGGCTCGATCCTCTGGCAGGATGAACTCGTGTGGATCATAATCCTTGTAAGCTAACTGTCGCTCCGGCGACGTTTCAGGTAACTTGTTGATTTTTTGCAGGCGTGCATTTACAATCTGTAGGTGACGACTAATGTAATCCTCGGCTGGTGCCAGTCGCTGAGCGTATTGCAGGCAGGCTGACGCCTTAGCCATCCATTTGCGCTCCACAAACACCACACAGAGATTATGCAAACCTTGTGTGTTATGGGGATCGTGATTCAGGATGCTGTGATAACATTTCTCGGCTGCATCCAGATCCTTCATGTGATTGATGTAGATGTCGCCCAGCAAGATCAGTCCCTTCACATGCGTCGGATGATGACGTATCAATTGATTAAGAAATGGAACTGCATCCAGTGGACGCTTTGAGTCCGCCAGCAACAGAGCCAGATTAAAGAGCGCACTACGAAAATCGGACTTGAGATGAACTGCTCGCTTAAAGAACTGTTCAGCATCGTCGAAGTTGGTCTCATCCATAGCCAGCATGCCCAGATTGAAGTACACCTTCTCATTGTTGGCATCTCTAGCCAGCACCTGGTACAGACGGGCACGCGACAATTGACGAGCCTCCTCGCCACCCAGCTCCTGCAGCAGAATGGCCGAATTGAGCAATGCCTGTTCATGCTCTGGATACAATTCGATAGCCTTGTTGAAGTACACATGTGCCTGCTGGCTCTTGCCCTGCTCCAGGAAGACAACGCCCAAGTTGTAATATATATCCGCATTCTCACTATCGTACAGTAAAGCCTGCTCATAGACCTCCTGTGCCTGTGCAGTGCGATTGAGCTTCATCAGAATATCACCACGATTGATATAGGCCTGTTAACAGAATAGTTTGTATAAGCTTTATAGATATAAAGAATATTCAAGCTCACCTGAACATAATCACTGCGCATGCTAATTGCCTGACGGTACAGATGATCCGCTTCCTCCAGTCGCGTCTGATTTTTGGATATCAGGTTTGCCAGATTGATGAAAACATTCAAGTGATTGGGTGCAATGCGTGCATGATAACTAACTCCAGCTTTGGCTTGGGGGAAGAGTGCCTTGGCACGCAAATATGCCTGTTCGGCGTCCGCATAGCGCTTCAGGTTGTTATATGTCCGTCCCACATTGATGTGGGCACCAATGTCATCTTGCTGGATATGTACTGCCTGTTGAAAGTACACCAGTGCCTCCTCATATCTCGCCTCATTCTCCAGCGCATGTCCCACATTGTTGTAGAGTTTGGCATTCCGTTGATTTACATGCACTCCGGACATGAACAGTGAATACTCTGTCCTCCAATCCCAATTGCGCTGCTGCGTCTTCAGTCCATGCGACAGCAGCAATCCAACGAGAGCCACCTGCCCCAAGCGATTCCATTTTGAACTGCAATGCCTTTGTAGTTGATGATAGCCATAGGCAACCAGCAGGCAGTAACCCATCGAGGGCATGTACAGAATACGTTCGGCCACAACGAAGCCCACGGGAAAGAATAGATTTGAAGCAGGCAGGAATGGCATCACCATCCAGCCGAGGCACATTAGCAGCGTACGCGATTGCGCAAGATTTCGCGAAAAACAAGCCTTGGCAATCAGTGCGCCCAGTCCAAGGAAGGTACACAAAGTGGCCAAGTTTCGAGCATCACCAAAGCCTTCCAACAGCGGCACAGTGCCTGCAAAAGTAAATTAATAGATTATATAATATACAACAATTGTTTAAGTAGAGTCTTTTAATTTACCCATTGTCCAATCGCAGCAGAGTAAAGATGGAAAGAGCAATAGCCAACAGTTTAGGTAGATGAGGTAACCATAGGTTAATTGACGCACTGGTGTGTCCGCTGCGGAGGCAGGGTTATCGAAGCGCGTGAATATGGGCAATTGGGAGCCCATCACATAGACGCGACCCACCAGCAATGCAACGGTGACAATGGCCAAAAATGCCAAACGTTTCCACAGAGCCGACGACGACCAGCGTCGTGTGGGTGTGCCGCTTGCTGTTGTCTTTGCCGCTGGCTGCTCTTCGAATATGCGCAACACAAAACGACAGAGATGCAATGGACGCAATTGCTGCACCACAAACAGTTCGTAGACGCCACAAATGCCAGCGACTGTGATGCCCTGCTCCTTGCACAACATGGAGGCGGCCAGACAAGTGCCGAAGCATAGGCAAAGTGAGGCCCAATTCGTGCGTCGCGTCGAGGAGCTCGTTGCGTGCGCGTAGCTGAGAAAGGCGCCCAAATAGCACAGAGAGGAGAGCAATTCAGCGCGACCGACGACGCCAGTAACGGCCTCCGTGTGCACCGGATGTATGGCAAACAGGAGCGAGGCAACAAAAGCGCATGTGTTAAGTGAGGATGATGAGGATGTAGTGCCTTCATTACTTGCAGCCGGTGATGGTGATGGTGATGGTGCTAGACATTGACGCAATAGCAGGCGGCACACACGACGCCACAGCAAACAGACAGCGATGTGGAGCAGCAGGTTGACGAGATGATAACCGAATGGTTCCAGCGCATGCAGCAAGTAGTTAAAACGGAATGTTAGCACGGTCAAAGGTCGATACGATTTATGCGATTGCTCCTTACGCATCGGAGTGCCCCAAAAATCGTTGACGAATACATTACGCAGCGGCGTATTGGGCCGCAAATCCTTGTTATCCCTTATCGCACTGATGTCATCGAAGACCAGGCCACATTGCATGCTATTGTAATAGCAAACGATGCAGGCAATGCATATGCAAAGGAATTCGAATAAATTGCGCTGTGAACTGCTTCCACCAGACCAAACTCTATCGCTCTCACGCTCTCTCCCTCTCTCGCGATTCCATGTTGCGGTAACGGTTGTTGTAACTGCAGCATGTTGTTGATGTAAATGCTGCTGCTGCTGCTGCTGCTGGTGCAGTTGGTTAGGGTTCGTTGACATTGTTGACTTTTCTTCTTGTTCCCTGTGCCCTTTTCCCCTTACTTTCTGCGCATTCCAGTCCGTGCAGAACTGCAGTTCATGTATCCATAATTACTGTACTGTAGACCAGATGGAATATTACATGAAGTATACGTAGGCTTTTATTTTTATGTATATATGGTAAGTGTATGTCCTTTAAAAACTTTGTAAAATTTATTTTCTACATTTCCTGCAAAGAAAACGTAAATTTAAATCAAAATTATAAGTGCAATTGAAAAACTTAAGCAGATAATATTATATGTATTTTTTATAATACTGAAAGGTTGAAACTACACCCAAATAGTGTCAAGTTCAGGGTATGGTAATAAAAAATATGAAACTAAGTGCATCAATGAAAAAAAACTACTAAACCCAAAGCGTTTCAATTATCAAGCTTTCACTTGACCCTCTTTTTAACACATAATACAAAAGTAGTTTATAGCAATAAAGTTAAACCCAGCTTACTTTCAATGTTAACAATCAAGTTCACACTTCTGCACTTATTGGACAATATGAAGTTTTTAATTGGACAACAGCACAACGTTAGTTAAAGTCACTTAGGCACAGCGCACACCTAAACTAATGCGCACATCTACATGTGTGTGTGGGTGTGTGTTTTAAAACTAATTTAACTTTTGCTATTTGCTTTTATGTAGACAATAAAAAGTTGGATGCCGAAAAAATCAATTAATGCGGCAACAAAGTAACTTCGTCCCGGTTACTGTCCTCAATACCGACTGCATGCAGCAAAGCTCCGAAGTTAACAAAGTTGTTAGCGCCTCCATTGGCAGCGGCAGCGGCAGCGGCAGAGGCAGCATAAGCAGCCGGCAAAAGTTGCATGGAGAGAAAATTCGCACAGTCAGAGCAAACGCGAAAAGTGGGTGTTGTTTGTGTTTTTGTGTATGTGTTGTAAATATTATGAAAACAAGCCAGGCATTACTGGGCGATACCATGGCCAGGCACTGGCACTGGCACAACCACAGGTACATCGGTATGCGGATGCAACATTATTGCTGACCGAGAGACAGCAACAAAGTTGCACTCAATGTCATCGATTTTAGCTTGCGAAAACAGTGAAAACAAACCACCACCAAGTTAATGTACGTAAAAACCAAAGAGAAAGAGAATGAGAGAGAGAGAGAGAGAGAGAGAGAGTGTGACACTGAGAGCAACTTTGTTGCACCGCCGACATTACGCAGTTACGGCCCGAAGGACGACAGCTAGGATATAATATATAATAAGGCACACGTGCAGGTGAACGCTTGTTGATTTCCCGCCATTAGACGCGCAGGCGCCGCCAAATCCTTGCACTTTCGTTCGTCCTCTGATAACAACAAACATTCTCTCTGAGCGCCGTCTCTTTGCAAATGTTTAGTGCTTGTACTTTTTGTAAAATTACTTTGACCGAGATCCTTGCGCCTGCTTTTTCTGTGGCAGGCCAGGCAACCCACCCCCTACCGCACACGTTCTCTTACATATTGCGAATTTGAACGACGCCATTACATCCAACAACAACGCCGTCATACACATTATGCACATACACATCAACTTTGTTGCAAATTATTACAATGTCGCTCTTTATCATATATATTTTGCATTCGTCTTAATGTTAATCATATGCAGCTCACTTACCGCATTATTGTTATGAGTATTGGAGGTAGTTGCACTTAAACAAAACAAAGTTACATTTTAATACAAACTCAACACGGTTTTTGGCCAACTTGCTCGCACTTTGCCATTCGCCTTACCGCGCATGCATGTCGATAACAACGAAACCACGAAGACAATCGCCGAAAGTGTGGCAAATTATCGAAAAGAACCACATATACAGCAACCCTAAAATAGAAGCCGCAGCGTTGTGAGTAGTAAAAGTTTATGCCGGAAAGGAAAAATAACAATTTAACAATTTATATTAAAACCAACAGAAAACAACTTGCGCATCATCCTTAACAACCATGTCGACGGAGGACTTCTATTTGCGCTATTATGTCGGCCACAAAGGCAAGTTCGGACACGAGTTTCTTGAGTTCGAGTTCCGTCCTGACGGAAAATTGCGATATGCCAACAATTCCAACTATAAAAATGACACAATGATCCGCAAAGAGGCATTTGTGCATCAGTCTGTCATGGAGGAGCTAAAGCGCATCATAATTGACTCCGAAATCATGCAGGAAGATGATCAGCCGTGGCCGCCTCCAGATCGCGTGGGTCGACAGGTAAGCAAAATGGCTGCAACAACTATCTACCCATGTTAAACATTTTGCATATTATAGGAACTGGAAATTGTTATTGGTGATGAGCATATTTCGTTTACTACCTCAAAAACGGGCTCGTTGGTGGACGTGAACCGATCAAAGGACCCGGAAGGCTTGCGCTGTTTCTATTATCTAGTGCAGGATCTGAAATGCTTGGTATTCTCACTCATCGGACTGCATTTCAAAATTAAGCCCATATAAATGAAGCCCATATATGAACTCATATATATATATATATATTTATATAATAAGCAGATTCAGAAAATTTTAGTATTGAACCTTAATATTTTGTACGTATGGTAATTGAAATAAAGTTGTACATTCATCTACATATGTGTGAATTTTAACCGACATTGAATTAAACGAGTTTATTATACTTTCAGAAATATGAATATGGAAACTGGTAGTTATATTATTTATTAAACAACATTTAAATATATAAATATAAAATATTTAATTGCTATACAATTGTACAAATATGTTAAAACTAATTGGTAGATATACAAAAAACTGTACCTAAACGTATCTTATAAAAGTACGACTACTGCTACATTGTTCAAATAATGCCATATATATTTCACAATCAGATTCACTTGTTCAAACTTAGAATTTCAAAATTTTCCTTAATATTAGCATTTATAATCTACAAGGCAAATTGTGGGCTAAAAATCAGATATGTATTGACAACAATTTTGTGTATAAGGCTTCGCGAAGCGTTTGGAGATTCACAAATTGAAATATTTTGATATGCCTACTAAATTCAGTCTTTGGGGTTTACTTAGCAGCTAGAATTAAAACTACGGCACTGTACCTAAAAAATTAAACTAATAGCTAGAGGAAGCTCTTGTAGAGCCTAATTCGTAAATCTCAGAGTCATAACTGAGGTTGCTGCTGGTGCAGAGCCAGTGTAGCTGCAATGTTTGTGCTTGGCCGCTCCAGATAGCTACCAGGCATTGGACCTAATCCAGGCATCTCAAATTGCTGATGCTGCTGCTGCAGTTGTATTTGTTGCTGTGGCGGTGGTTTTAATAAGCTGGGTGACGCCTGCAGGGGTGTGTTAGAGCCCGGGCCGGCACTGCTGCCACCAGGACTGGGTCCGCCCTCCTTCAATGGACAGCCGATGGTGAGTCGTACATGCAATCCCGATTCCTTGATAAGATTCACGACATCACCATGCGACATGCCCGCTATATCGATGCGATTAACGGCAATGATGCGATCTCCGACTTTCAACTCGCCACAACGATCCGCTGGACTACCCGGAATGAGTTTGCCTATGGAACAGGAAGATATTTAAATTGTTTACAACAGTTTGCTGCAAATAAATAAATTACTTACCTATTGTTGAGCCATAGTAATGATTGGATGAGGAGATAATGACAAAGCCAAAACCTTCGTTCTCATGACGGCTGACAATCACATCGTATGGATAACGACGCAGTTGGGTTAGCGGTGCCTGCTGCAGCAGGGTTGTTCTTTTCCGTCGCAAGATCATCGTCACCTGACCACGCACAGCAGATTCACCCACCAGCGAAACGACTTTGTGGTGTGAAGAATTTAGCTGCAAATAGAACAAACATTTGAAGCTAATCGAATTTGTAGATAAAATTCAAATCAACTTACCACATTAATGCCATCGATACTGAGTATCTCATCTCCGGTGGCAATGCGATGATCATTGTCGGCGGCACCACCTGGCACAATGTGTCCAACGGTCACCTGCGAACCCTCTTCAGTGCCACCGACAATGCGAAAACCAAAACCCATTGCCTGACGCTCCAGTGTCACCTCTGTCAGCTCACACTGATCCGCATCTTCGGAGGCATCTAGCAAGGCACCATTGCGCCAGTTAGGCGAGTGTTGGAGCTGCTGCAGCTGTTGCTGTTGCTGCTGCTGTTGTTGTTGTTGTTGCTGCTGCTGCTGTAGCGGTGGATCCAAATTGGCAAACCCAACACGACGTCGATCGCTGAGCAGTTCATTGACCCTGCGTTGCATGCGTTCGTTTTGAATGTGCGCCGCCTGCAGCGGAGAGAATTGGGCTGCTCCTGGTGACGCCTGCTGCACATAGTAGCCCAACTGGGATGTGGGCTGAGGGCGTTGATAGCGTTGCGCTTGACAATCGTAGCAGTAGCAGGATTCATGGTGAGCTAAGGGCAATGGCAGCGGTTGCATGCTTGGAGGCAAGCCATAAATAGGATTATAGTTGCCGCCCGCATCGCCCACATCGACATCAACGTTACCTGAACCCTGAAGTGTTGCCTCCGCCAGGCGTTCACTCAATCTGCTTACCATCTTGGGATACGGATCCATAAAGGGTGGTATATCATCCAGCTCCTGAAGACTATTATTTGATTTGCCCTGGGCCTGGCGCAGATGCAGGGATTTGCTCTCAACACCAAGACCACCACCTGCACCCGAAGACAAATCCACATCCTGTGCCAGCTGCATTAGCTCGTTGTTAGGAGTTAGGACGCGTGCCCTTCTGGTGTCCACCAGTGGCGTTTTGGGTCGCATGGGCAGCACCTCCTTGGGCTGTGTGCTGTACAGATCCGCTGTGGGTGTTTTGCTGCGAAAGAGCCCAGCGCCGGTGCCACCTACAAAATTCTTGCGAAGATTAGCCACATTGCCCTGACCCTGACTGGACCCTGTCGTTTGCTCCGGCGGCGTGCGTTGTATCTTCAGGGCAGTGGGTGTCGTCTGACTGCACTCCTTAAGCAGCTCCACCACATAGAAATGTGGTTTATTGCGCACATTAATGCCATTAATCTCGAGCAGCACATCGCCTTCGAGGAGCTGAGTGCAGCAATTCCGATCAAGAATCTTCTTTACAATTTGTCCGCAAGCAGAATCCGCAATGGTAAAACCAAATCCCATGGCACCCTTCATTATCGAGAAGGTATAGAGTTCTGGTTTCTTCATGAGTATAAATCCACTTCCCGCAGCTTTGCTGACACCTTCTCCTCCAGACAGATCAAGGAAGTTGTAATTGCCATCCATGTTAAGGTCGACATTTAAGCGACGCTGCTTCTCCGACTCACTGGCCAGGCCATCTACAGCCATTGTAGTGACGACCTCTGTATTTGGGTCGTTGGGATCAAAGGGCAATGGATAGCCACGACATACTTCCAACGCTGCCGTCTCGCCCGGCAAGATAGACTGAAAGATGTTGACCATATCGTGATGGGTATAACCCAAAACACAAGTGTCGTTCACATAGACCAAAACATCACCCGTTTGCAGCTGCCCATCCAGCCAGGCTGGTCCATTGGGCACCACCGTTTTGATCTGTAGAAACTCTTCGACATCGCTGCCGTTGCTGCCATCACTGCCGACAATCGTAAAGCCCAATCCACGTGTGGATTTCAGTAATGTTGTATTTATCCGTTGACCCTGAAGCTCTGGCGGATTACGGGTAAACTTGTAGGGTAGCTTGGCGGGTGGAGGTAAGGGCAGTGGAGCTGGTGGATTGCTCACTGCCTCCAGTGCTGCTGTTGGGGTCTTCGAGCGCTGTTGAACCTGCTGCTGCTGTTGCTGCTGTTGTTGTTGTTGCTGTTGGAGTTGCAACTGTTCCTGCTGCTGTTGACGTTGCTCTGCCGCACGTCTTTTTGCCTCCAGCACAGGATTCTCGTACTGAGTGCGTCGATTGACATGATCTATGAAGTACATGCCATACGTGGAATCCTCAATCTTCTCCCAGCCATAGGGCAACTCATCCTCACAGCAATCCTCCAATGATTTCTTTTGATACTTGGACAGACGCGGATCCAACCAGTGCGATGTACCAGTATTGTGACTAAGGAAAAGAATAAGCTTTTTATTGTATGCAAGTTGTTAAGGTTGTTTTGTTTATAACTAACTCTATGAAGTAGAGTTCGCCGCGTTCCGTGTAGGCCGTCTCCCATTTGGGTGGCAGGGGTCCGAGACCATCGCCTGGATCCTCATGATTAGTTTGATTGACATCAGCACCACCACATTCGCTGCCCATGCTGCTGTCTCCACCCTCGCCATTGTAATATGTGTTTTGCAAGAGATTTTCTGTAAGGATTAAGAATAATAAATATTAAAGAGAGTTTTTAAACATTTTTTCTTGTATATTTCATATACCAAATATCATATTCCAAACTTTAAAGGTCAGTTAGAGCTATGCTACATAGTTTTAAACTCAACTCTCCCAGAAAGACAATTCAAATTAAATCAATCGATGAACCTGCTGCTAGGAAAGTAACAAAAGCTGACCTCAAACCGGATATATATTGTTGTTGTTGTCCCTCTATTTACAATTAGCTCTTGCTTGAATGATTTGTCACCCTATTTACACTGTTAACTTGGCCAGCCATCCACCATGTGTGCAACCAGCCGAATATAGTTTTTTCATACCCCTTTTTGACATGGTGCTGCAACAAAGCGGTTTTTTGTTGTCATCTTCGTTGAATGAAGCGTTAACTGATTGATCCCTTTGCGTAGGAGTTGGGTTCAATGACAAAGGATAACTCTGTGCTCATGACCTAGTTTAGGTTTGTTATAAAACATGTTTAATATTTATTAAAATGGCAAAATGCTATTTAATCAAGCATCTTATTCATGGCATATAGAAAGATCGTTTAAGTCTTAAATGTTTAGCTTGATTCGATTTGATTTCAGTTCTAACACAATCGTATGCTAAAATATGCCATTGATGGTCATTAAAAGAGGAACAGAAACTGTAGAAACTGAAAAGTTAAATCAAACGGTTCATTCATCGTTACTTTCATATAGGCATAGATTCATATACATATGTATACATTTCGTAGATGTATGTTAACGTTTCGCAATTTAATCGCAGACTTTTGCCAAACGAATCATTTGCATAGCAAATAAATATTTATACTGGGAAGGGCCCACAGTTAACGGTTCGATTCAAATGGAGCACAGAGCAGACTCCAACCAAACTAATGCAAATAGCAGTGGATGTGGATGTGGAACAGTGTATGTGTATGTGTATGCATATGCATATGTGTATGTGTGTATCTATGTTTATTAGGAGTCTGCATAATCCACAAAGTGTGAACGAACGAACGAACGAACGAGCTAGCTTCCAACCAAGTACGGAAGTTGTTCTGTGGCACAGTTTGTCCCTTACTCCCTCCAACTACCTCCCCCTTTTGACTTCACTTTGTTTGTCTGTATGTTTCAGACTGGTTGTGTAAATATTTGTAGAGCTAGAGCGAGAGCGAGAGCTAAAATAAAAAGCTATTTGATCAGATGAGACCTGATGTGGCACAAAAAAAAAACATCTACAGTTCTTTTGTATAACAGGCGCGCCCCATTGAAGCGAGCCCAGGTAGAGCAGAAAACAAAAAGAATATAGGTACGTAGTACATACGAGAGTATTCAAAATGTCTCTTGTACATTATGTAAAATATATCATAACATTTAGAGTTGTCTTATCTATGCAAAACATTTCTTATCTTTTGGTTTGTACGCGTGTTCAAGATAAGAGCAAGATATCTTAAAAATCGTAGGAATATAATATTGTTAAGGCATAATGTGTTTAGGAACTAGATGAAACATGGGTAGGTTTCAGTTATTGATGGGATTTTACATGACCCTCAAAAATGCACTTAGGTCAGCTAGCATTTCTTGAACTTCTTTCGAAGTGATTCATTTTTAATAGTATAAATTATTTATTATAAGTATTTTGAATTGTTTTAGATAATTTCTGCAAATCCTTATTCATTTCCAATTTCAAGATCCTCTTTTCTCACCAACCTCGTATTATATCATATATATGAATTTTGCTTTCATTTGCTGAAAGTCAATGAACTTTGTTTCCTCTAATAGCATATTGCCTTAGTTCAATTGTTGGCTGGCCTTAACACTCCGCACGCCCCATCCTCATCATGGGCGTGGCACACTGTGTGGGCGGACACATGTTAAACACAAGATCGCTAGCTATTTGTATATATAGTATTTATAGCTGAGCTTGAGAAATGCATTGTTGTTGTTCAAACAATGAGTTTCGAGATTTTGAAGAGAAAAGTTAAGTTAGTGATACATACATTAAGATATCTTTGCAATTTCACATTCGCATCTCGGCAGCTGTCCGTCAATCAGTTCTTTCTTTCACAATTCGCTAGAATTTTGTATTTTGTATTGCGTGATTATCGTTGTCAATCATGTGTATTATACAGACGAGACCGCTTATTATGTGTAATGGATATGGCTTGATTAGCAACAATAAATATGTGATGGAGATGTAAAAATGTGCGAATAGTGAATGCCCTAACCAATTTTTATAGAATCAAACTGGCCTCAAAAAACCTCGAAGCAAGCTTATAAAAAGTGTAATCGTGCCTTTTCATCTTCTGATACATGCTCTCAAGAGCATGACTCACTTTCAATCTGAAGACTGCAGGCAAAGCATACAAAAAACAAAGTTGAAGTTGTGAGAAGCCCATTATTATTATTACTTTTCAAGGGGTTGGTCGGTTGGTTGGTTGATGATCATGGGCAGACAGTTTACAATGCTACCAATTCCTGAACAGGGTCAATGACAGTCACACACACACACCTGTTTAGAAAGAGAGAGAGAGAGAGATTCCATTCGACTCAATCATCCACTCAAATGCTAACAAGTATGTTAAACAACAATTACAACAACTGAAGTTGTCAAGTTGTTGGGTCGTGCTTAGGAAAATAGAAATAAATAAATAAGAAAAGTGCTTCTTGACTCACACAATTCAGTTAACTATTCAAAACATGGCATCTTGTCGGCTATGGAAATAACTTTGCGTACAACAACAACAAGTGGTCAATTCTATTGAATTGATGGAGAGTTCCATCAAACACACACACAAACACATATCTAAGTAATTAATGTCATTGAGCCAACTGCAAAGTAAGCAAGAATGTGTGCCCCACTTCCATGCAACTGCCACAGCAACAGCACCCCACTAACAGCACCATCAGCAGCACAATAAAGGCAACGTCTTTGTTTTCGACTGAAAGCTTCAAAGGCGATGACGATTACACAGTAAGAAAATACGACTAGGATACGTAAGAAATACTCAAAGATTTATTAAAGGTTATAATAATATTCCATTTTTGAACTACCAATCATTTTAAAAAAGTATAAACTACTTTAATCATGTAAAAGTAAGTCAAAAGAGGATTTGTTATCCAGTTGTATATAGCTTAGATTATGTTAAACTCTTCTAGAATGTAGATCGACCTTCTCGTCTTGGGATACAAGTTGAATATAGCTAGTATAAAGTTAGTTTGATCTTTTCTTCTTTCACAAATGCTAGTTGATTTTCTTGCCGTGTACTTACAAGCCCTTCACTTTAGCTTGGCAGCTGATTCATCATCGGCTAGCAATGTAGAATTATTGCTACTCCTTTGGCTCCAAAGCACACAGTGAGTAAATGTGTTGCAGCCGGTTAATGATTGCATCTAATTGGCTTTGCTGCTTCGTTAACTTGGCTTGCAGCACGCCATGCCCATGCCCATGCCCATGCCCATGCCCATGCCCATGCATGCCGAGCCCTCGCGCAAGAGCTCAAGAGTAGAGTAGAAATGTTTCTTTAGCATGTCGTAATCAAGAAATTAATAATCGCATCATATGACATGAATGGCAAGCACTCGCAGGCGACACTCGCTAATTGCAACTGACATGACGCATGACGTAATTGATAAGAGACAAAAAAAACATCTTTCTCTAGCAAGATAACTTTCCTCGTGGCTGATCATGGAGTTCATTGCCATCTCTTCGCTTTAACAAAGCTATATTTTGAGCTGCAACACTCATCCCAGCCATTCCCAATGCAATAAATTTACACTTTCAGAAAAGTGCTAATAAACAAGTTGCTCAAGTTTTTTAAGTAATCCAAAAAAGAAATAACAATGGCATATGCTTGTTAGCTGTTGAAACACCTGTCACAAAAACCAAGCTAAACGAAGCGAAACAGTTTGGAAACAATCCAAAATGTTAATCAGATAAGGAAATATCGCTTGACAAACTTCCGAAAACGATTTGAAGCCAGGTGCTGAGTGATGAAACTATTGACCTATTAAGGTCTTGTTTTACATCTAAATTAAATGAGTCTAACTTTAAATGCTTGTTAGCCACACCCACTAACGCCTACCACCTACCGCCTTGCACTCGATTTAAAGTTGAGTCAGCATACAGCTTCCACTTGAAAAGTCTGTGGGTGGATTTTTGCATTGGCGTGAACTCGTTTTGTTTAAACGTGGTTTGACTTTGAGGTTTCATGAATGAATTGTTAGTGTGTTGAATGTTGTTGAATGTGGTTAGTATACTATAATTTACTACGTTGTATCGTCCCACAAGTACAGAGACAGGCACATAAATAAGATGACAAGTGTTCAAAGTAGGTGCGTCTAAGCAACATGCGAGAAACAAAAGACGACAAAAGGCAAACAAATGGATTAAGTGGTATTTAATCTCATATTACACGGGATCAAGTGGCATACGATTATTTCCAAGTATCAAATGCAGGACACATGTGTATACAATTGTATATTGAGGGTCGTGTTGCATGGACTACAAGATACTCTTCTACAAGATACTCTTCACTGGAGAAGATAATACAATATTTCCAAGTATTTTTAAAGGCCAAAGTTTAAATCGTTTGAAAATCATTTAAGTTTTGACTAAGTTATTGATGTACAAAGTTTAGCAACACGCATTTTTATCGATAAGAAAAAGTTATCAAACACAAATGCATTATATTACTGAAGTCTAACATATGTTTGCTCCACTTATATATATATAGTATCTCATCCAAGACATCTCATATTGTTAAGTGAACTTTCGCTGAACTTACTCTTGAACTAATCGTCATAGAACTCAGCTAAGAAGATAAAAACGAACACTATATTGAAAGTGAGCTCCTTTCCAATAGAAGACCCACAAGCAGTAGTGAGAAATGGGTTCAACTTACAAGCTCATTGTCTTAAGTTCTGCCAGTTGAGCATTGAATCGTGTGTGTTTGATGTGTGTGTGTAAGCAAATTGGCACGTGTCTGCTATACAAAACGGAAAATAAACAAAAGTATTGAAGAAAAACATAAAGACCAAGACAAATCAATTGAACTTCTGGTTTCCCGCTGTGCAGCGCGCCTTAGGGAAATAATATACATACTGAGCAGACAAATTAAATTGAGTACTCCTTCTTTTTTTTTGTGTGTGTGGCAAGTGCATTTTGGAAACCAAAAGCCGAAATTAAAGTGGCCATGTGGGCGGAAATGAATAGGTTTTTCGTTCGTTTTGTGGTTCTTGGTTAAAAATGCAACGAATATCAGCTCATGGGCTGCAGCTATAGCTATATATGACCTCAATTAGCTGCAGAACTGTTTGCTTTCTAAGCACACAGCAAACAAAATTTTAATCTCTTATTTACAGCTGCCCAAGTGAGTCAGTTTGTGGGCTAAGTTAGGGATTAGGCTATTGTGTAACGGTTAAAAAAAACAACAACTAAGAAGACTTTTAGTCCATAATTCACGACTAGAAGATACCCTGAACACAATATTTAACGCGTACAGTCAGTGCTTGAAAGTATCTGTGTGTGTGTGTGTGTGTGTGTGTGTATACGAATATACTGCATACTGCATACTTAACTTCAATGTTCCATATCTCCGGTGTTTCTCAAGCGATTTCAATCATAGATTATCGTTATTTCATTTAATGTTTCAAACTCCGTCTCAAAGTTTAGCAAATTCAATATTTTGTTGTTATCGATCACATGTGTGCATCGGAAACGGGAAGAGTTATCGAAAATCGAAAACAAACTTGTACTGCCTAGGGATTAAGCGAGCTAATGTTCTGAATCTGAAGTCTATAGCTCTCAAAAGCCTCTGAGATCGACGCGTTCATACATACGAACGAACGGACAGAAGGACATGACTATATCGACTCGGCCATTGATGCTGATGATATATGCATATATATACATTATGGGATCGGAGATGTCATCTTTTGCCTGTTACATACTTCTCAACAAAACCATTGTACCCTTTTTACTCACTTTTGATGGGTTCAGGGTATAAAAAACTTCGAATCAATCTAATTAAACTAGTTTGTAAAACAATTTAATTTGAATGGCAAACATTTGTTAACAAACTTGGTAGCTTTATTTCAGTTCTAACTTTTATTAAACTGGGTTTAAAATCAGAATTGAATGCACATTAAGATTGTCGAACAACTTTATAATAAACAAATGTGCATAAGATTATGGCAATACTAAAATTACTATAAATTATTCATATATCTTTATCCCCTTGTTTATTTATCTTCTATATACGAGTATATCTCTTATACACATTTAGCAGATTAGATATAAAACTAAAACTTGTAAAATTGCATTTATTAGCACATTTTATTGTATTGAAACTCGAACTTTGAATGGATTAAAGTAATCAAATTCTGGAACATATCGCTTTAAAGCCATAAAATTGCTTGAACACATCTTACTTTTAAGCAAATTCAAGTTAAAAACTTGCTGTTAAAGTATTCTTAACTTAGATAAGACAAACAAAAAGAAAACCGTTAATTTTGCCTTACCTTTGCTGCCTTTCAATATGCTGCTGGGATGTCCGCTTGATGTTCGACCCGACGTTGTTATTGTGTTACCGTTGCCAATAAACTGGTGTTGTTGTTGGTTTTGTTGCTGCTGATGATTTGCAGAGACTTGACTGTTGATGGAGGAGGTGCCGCCCAAGGAGGCGCAATCTTCGGGCGATGCATGCAACGATGCCGATGTTGCCGCCGTTGACGGCTTCTTAATGGCGGGTGGGGGTAGGCCGATAGGTGGCGCTGTGATCAATGGTTTGACAACCATTGCATAACCATTGCCGTCCACATCGCTCGAAGCTAATAGATCTGCAGCAGCAGCAGCAGCAATAACATTCTTGTTGCGACTACTTCCGTTGGCAAGGTTAGAATTTAGATTTGAGTTTCCGTTAAATGTTGCATAACTGGTCGAAGGCATTGCAACACCAGCTGTTGTTGTTGTTGTTGGTAGTGGTAGTGGTGGTGGTGCTGCTGAATTAGCAACAGGATGTGGATGTTGCTGTTGTTGTTGTTGCAGTTGTAGTTGGTGGGAAGCATTTAGCACAAGCGTTGCTGGCGCCAACTGTTGCTGCTGTTGATAATAATGACTGTTGAACTGCAACTGTTGTTGTGAATGTTGTAGCTGTTGCTGATGATGTTGTTGCTGTTGCTGTTGTTGCAGCATTAGATAATCATTTGAGACTGGCGCTGCCAATGTCGCTGGTGACTTTGTGCCGCTCTTAGCCGCTGCCGCCGCCGCTGTTGCCGCTGCAATGCTGCCCGGCATTGTTGTCGTTGTTGCTGTTATAATTGGCATCTTCTCGCAAGAAATAATATATATATATTTTATATGAAACTTGTTTAATTCACAATTACTGAATATTTATTTGCCATTGCATGCAAAAGGTTTTTGCTAAAAATCGTTTCATCGTTTTTAGTTTCGTTATTTATATATATATATATATATATATATATTATTGTCTAGCTGGCTGGCTTAATTGTTGTCTCGTGTTCGCTTTGTCATTGAAGCTTCTTCATTGAATCAAGCATTTAATTGACATCATCACATTGTTATCTAAACTGTACATTTTGGTGAAGCTTGAAGTTGCTTTTTTAACTGCAAATAATTGAAAAGTAACAAACAATTAACCATTAATATACGTGACATACAAAGAACACAAAGAACAAAGATATTAAGTTTTATAAATTTAGTTTTAAAACAATTAAATCTTCTTCCTATTCAGCTTAAGTGACTTTGCAAAAACTTAAATGCAAATTAAGTCATATCTGATTATATAAATATATTGAAGTGTATTTCAAATGACTATACTTTGTTTGTCTTTAACTATTTGAACTCAAGTACCAAACAATTAATTAAAAATGCTTCAATTGCGCATTTTTTTTTTGAGCTTTTATATATTTTTTATATATTTTTTTATAATATTTTATGTACACAATAAAACTTTTTGTTTCGTCGTCTTTTACCAATATTATCTAAGCAAAAAACTGCATTCATTTGGTGAAAATGGCATTCCATATGTGATGAAAACAGCATTCATTTAGTTTTAATATTTCTTCCTTCAATATCTCATCGACCTCAGTAAGAAATTGTATATATTCAGCGAAAACTGCATTCAATTGGTGAAAACTGCATTTGGTGGAAACTGCATATTATTTGTGATGAAAACTGCATTCATTAAGCTTTAATATGTGATGTACTCAATAAAACGTTTTGCTTTGTCGCCTTCCATCGATCTTAAGTAAAAGACTAAATTTATTAAGCGAAAACAGCATTCAATATGTGATGAAAACTGCATTCATTTGGTGAAAATGGCATTCCATATGTGATGAAAACAGCATTCATTTAGTTTTAACATTTCTTCCTCAAATGTTCCATTGAGCTATATAAGAAATTGTATTTATTCAGCGAAAACTGCATTCAATATGTGATGAAAACTGTATTCATTTGCTGAAAATGGCATTCAATAAGCAACTAATTTTATCTTCGAACCAAATATCTCGGAATAAACAACATTTTAAGCAAACAAAATATGTTTTCAAGCAACTAAATAAGTTAAGCACAATCAATTAAGACCTGAACCTGAACACGCTTTACAGGCCTTTTGAGGAATTAGTTCACCATAGCCACAACACGCCCTGTATGAAATACATTTGAATTTGAAACTAAGGCCATGTCAAGTTTTAAAACACACGAATGCAAATTTCTTCGAAAAAATCCAAAATGTTGACTCATGCAAGCCAAAAGAATTATGAATTCGTCGGATGTATAAAAAAAAATATATATATATATATAAATGAAAATTAACTGTGCGAAAAAAAGAGGCAACAACAAGCACGATACTAACATTAAATTCCTCAAGCGAAAAATTTACTCCAACTATAAAAAAACAAAAAAAACAAAGAAAAGAAAAAACAAAATTTGAGAGGCAAAGAGTGTGTGTAGCTACATACATATATAAAAGGGAACAATCACCAAGAAAGAATGCCACAACAACAATAACAACAACAACGAGAAGAATAACAGCAAGAAGAAACAAGTTTTGAGACCATGCCACCACCAGATCGACCAGTCAGACATGATGCCACACAAAACAACAACAACAACAACAACAAAAAGGTAACCCCCACATAAATACAAACACATACAAGCATAATATAATGTACATACTTATATGTTTAAAGGTGTATTGGTGGCAACTGTAGTGCACTTGCTACGGGACGCAAACGCAAGGATAAACAATGCGCTGGGAAAAGAAAAACGAGTCGCCGCCGCGAGACGCCGCGCACTTGTAGATGAAGAAGAAGAAGAAGAAGAAGCAGAAGCAGCAGCAGCAAGCAGGCAGCGTTGCGGCCCGCGGTCAAGAGGCGGCACGCTCTCTATTTGGATCGCTCGCTAACGTTGCACGTTGCACGTTGCTGGTCGGCCACCTGTCGCCAACATCGTAAAATGGACAAAAAGGCGAAAAAAGCACGTAGTTTCAGCGACCGCAGCGCGACGAGGTGCCAACTTTCAACTGCAACACCAGCGGTACACAGAGAAAAAAAAAGGTTAAAAAAATTTGAACGAAAATTATCTACTATTTTGGTTAACAATTACCTCAAATATCGAAGTGCACATTGGTATACAAAATATATCCTAAGCAAAAGAAATGCTTTAAAGGGATATTGCCTTACTTGGAAATAAAAGATCCTGCTCTAAGGTTCCTTATTAAAGGTCAAATGGTGAAGTGGGAAAAAATTTCACTACTTGAAAGTAATACAAAGGGAATTTGCACTCAGTGAAGCGGTAAAAATTTCCCCTAAAAAAAATATTGTATTAATATTCCACTTTTTTATCTGAGTATAAACAACTTTATATTTTTTTTCTCAGTGTAATATTTTGCAGTTGTTGTTATACTAGGTGTTTGCTGTTAGGCGGCAAATGCAGAAAAAAAATAATAATTTCACTTCACGGGTGAAATTAAGCGTTACCGTTTATAATTACAACCGTCATTTATTTTGTTGTTTTTGTTTTTTATTTATTTTTTTTTATTTTTCTTGCTAAAACCACATTAGGCTTTTTATGTTGACAAGGTGCCAGCGGCTTTTATTTATATGTTTGTTAATATGGGAATTAACAGAGATGGTCAAGCTAGAGTTGTTGCTGCAGCTGGGCATAATTTTTTTTGATTTAGTGGGCAGCAACTTACTTAAAAGACTTGAACCCTTTTATTTTTGCATATTTAGCAAATGTTAATTTTTTTAATTTCCCGTAGATAAACAACTAACTAAGCAAAACACAAGCACACAGACACACAATGTATAATTTGGCGTTCACTGTTAACAAACCTTTTATATAGGCTTGAGAAAATGTCAAGTTTGAGAACTAGTTTTCACGGTTGCCATCAATCACACAATTTAATCGACTTTCCATGGATAGCGGTCTCACAGATATGTGAAATGTGGTAAAACTTGGCGCAAAGGTAAACAATTTGCAATGCTGACAGACGACGACAAAAACAAACATAAATAAAAAATCACTTTCATTCTTCGCACCTCTTTTGTTTGTCTCGATTTGTAGAGATCGATCAGCAATCGCAGCGCAGCGCAGCTTTAGCCGCAACGTTCACAGCGAAGGAGCCGTGCACTTTCCATTTCGAAGCGTTAAAAACCGCAAACGCGTTTTCCAAATTGCGCGACACACACACACACTGTCACACAGTATTAAACACACACATCCACACTGCAGCAGCGATATTATGGATATGTTTGAACTTGTTATTGCTTTGCTACCTCTCTTGAGAAAAAAAAAATCAAACACACAGACGCTGTGGCAACGCGTTACACCTGCGCCGAATATACTTGTGCGGAAAAAACAAGTTGCGCACTGCTTGATGCTGGCACAAATGCTCAAGAATTATTATAAATGAATGTTAAATGATTTTTTAAATACCTAATGCAAACTTGATACACTGCAATATACTTTTCCCGCTGGAAAATCTCGAGAGTAAACACAGCGCGCGACTCAACCGAATCAAACGGAATCTCAACAACAACTAAAAGACCTTTTGCTCGATACTATCGACACTCCTTGCGCGTATACCTGTTGCTCATGCAAAACACTAACACTCACAAAACTTCAAAACAATCAAGTTTTCGAACATTTACAAAACACGGATGGAAACACAAAAGTTTAGGCAAAACAAAACACCTAAAACACTATCGAATAAAATTGTTTTGTTAAATGAATATGATATTTGGCAATTAATAACAGCCACAGCGGCATCAACAATTAATCAAACACTCACGCACGGAATAAGTGCATCTGATAATATATCGATAAGGCGATACTGTGTTTCCGTTCATCGATGTCTGTTCACCACGAAATAGACACTCACAGGAAACACACAATGTCCAATTTTAAATTTTAAATCAAAAAACCAAAGCAACCATGGTGCACTTTTTGTATTATATTTTAATTGTAGTTTGAAAATAAACAGTGTGAATATTTACATTTTTTATGTTAATAAAAAAGTCGAAGAAAATAATTCTAAATTAACCGTTATGGAAGTCGGCAGTAAGTATATTTTCTTCCTGCACTTCGAGGCCGAGTAATTAATAACTGTCGACAGTTCCACTTGTAAATGAGCTTGAGGTTCGAATCTCTGAAGCCTTCTGCGTTTTTGACCATCACGGCGATAAATATATAGACACTCGTAGTGTGGGCCATGTGCTTCGATTTTTGGGCTGTGCTCCCACAGAGAAGGATATCCATAATATTGTTGTAGCCACTGAATCTACTGACAATCCAGGAGAGACATACTTGCCAAAATTTATGGCTCACGTTTCGCAATTGCTAATGGATCGAAAGTAAGTCGTAGAATTTAAATACGTACGTCTGTATTAGTCTAACATATCCGTAGAATGGAGCCAGCCAGTGCTGCAAAACTTTTGGCGACATTTGAAATTCTAGATCCCGAAAACAAACGCTTTTTGACAAAAGAATACTTTGGAAAGTTAATGATAGAAGAAGCAGACAAATTTACCGATAAGGAAATGAAAGCTATGTGGCCAGTGGCAATAGATCCCATCACAGGAAACATACCCTACATATTTTATATTAATCAGCTAACGTCAAAGTCCACAATTTATGATGTCGCGGCGGTATTAAAAGAAGAATTGGCAGCAGCTAATGAAAGCAAAGACAAGAAGAAGAACCCAATGCCACATTTGCCTTGATCTATTAATGATATTATTTGTTTTATGTATTACAAATTGGTTTGTAAACCTAATCTAATAAATTAATGTTATGATTTTCAACGCGCGCCCAATTTAAAGTTTAAATGTAAAAATCGTGAATGTTAATAACAGTATGGATAATGTTATTGGTTCTGCTGTCACTTAACATTTTTACAATGTGTCATACTCTGCTTCTTCTTTCCACTAATTGTTCACCAGTCAGCAGCTGCCACGTCAGCTTTTCATTGCGACCCATTCAAGAAAGTACACGACATCCATCCAGACTTTGCTGCGCAAAATTACAAGACGATTGAAGAAAATTTCATGTGATTCGGTTGACTACCTGGCTGACCTGGACGAGCAACAAACAGAAGAGGCAATGAAGAAATCAAAAGCCACAAAGCTACACATGAAAAAGGCAGCAGCAGCAGCAGCAAATGTTGAGGCAACAATCCAATTGTTTTAAGTTTATGGAAATCAGATAAAGTTCAGTGCTCAGTGGATATTGAAGCAACTAGAGAGAGTTCAACAAAAATGAAATTTTAAGTTTTTGTTCAACTTTTCTTTCTGTTTTTCAACTATTGCAACAACAACAACAACACAATAATATAAATAATATAATGGCACCAGCTAACGCAGTGCTTTTAACAAAGATTGTGCCCATCGGCTCTAATACAAATTTGAATCTGAACACATTGCCCAAACTGCGACCAGCGCCTACGCTCTCTGTCGCAGCTGTGCTGCTTAAGGGCGGTGGATCATCGCCGTCCAGTTCGGGCTACGCATCTTCATCCAATAGCATTGCAGACGACGATTCAGTGACAATGGCTGCGCCTACAAAGGCCAAGAAGCGTCGCCTGGATCATCTGTCCTGGGAAGAGAAGGTGCAGAGAAAGTAAGTCGCACAGTAAATACTTCCTAAACATAACTCACTCACATTGTTTCATCATTCATTCATTTTATTATAGGAAGCTAAAGAATCGCGTTGCCGCACAGACGAGCCGGGATCGCAAGAAGGCGCGCATGGAGGAAATGGATATAGAAATCAAGGAATTAACTGATAAAGCGGAACTATTGGAAAACAAATGCGAAAGCTTGCAGAGCATCAACGAATCTCTGCTAGCCAAAAATCAAAAACTTGATACAGAAATGGAACAACTACGACAGGAACTGGCCGAAATGAAAGAGCTTGCCAAGATAAACAGTCTCAGCAACAGCAACAATAGCAATCGCTCTGGCGCCAATGCAGGCGCTGAGGGCTGTGCGTCCACATACACTGGATCTGCAGCATCCAATGCTGACCCTCTGCCGCAGGGTACATTAGTGGACACACAGTCGTCAGCGCGTGCCTTGACAACGAAACGATTGCTCGAACAGGAGCTGAAGCAGAGCACAACGACAGCATCGCTCTGGAGAATTGTGGCGCTCTGCCTTCTATACAAGACATGTTGCTCGTCGACGATGAAGAGTTCGATGCGCGACGGCTTGAAGAGCTGGCCGAAAGCCTGCTCGCAGATATCGCAGCAGACCTGGAAACAAGCGCTGGCACATGCCACGAAACTGCTGCCCAAGATGCAGGCCAGTCAGAGCGATTGTCTGGATCAATGGTGGGGCCCACAGCAGAGTGCATGGAATCCGGCGGGCATAGAGCTGATGGCCTAAACATGGAGGCAGATGCCAAAGCCAAGGAGTACAGCCAACAAATGCAGGTGTCATCTATAAATAGAAACCAATCAAATAAAGCGAAGACAACGATAAAAAAACCAAATCAAATATCAGCAGCTGCGTTCCTGCAGAGCGCCACAACACCCGACACAGTTTATGGCACCTACGATGCCAAAACAAATTCCATAACCATTGTTATGGATGGAGATGCCGTGCCAGTTAACGAAGCCGTTGAGATCATCTATGGTGATGGTGTCAGTGCTGGCGATGAGAACACTACGGATGCCATCATGAAGTGTCCGTTGCCAGCAACGTCACCCTCACAAGTTTATCTCAACGTCATCAATGCCACCGATGATTCAGATGATGAGGCAACGAGTCATCTTAACTTTGATCCTATTGAGAGATTCCTGTGTCCGCGCGTCAAAGCCATCTCACCGTTGGGCAAATCACCAGCGAGATCTATGCATTCGGTTGCATCGGACCATGGCTATGAGTCGGTTATTGGTTCCCCAGTATCCCAAATGGACACAGTGGAGGCAGCTTTACCAACTGAGGATGACAATGACTTCCCATGGGAGAGTAATTTCGATGATCTATTTCCCAGTTTAATATAAATTTGCATCACCCATGCTTATTATTATTATTATTATTTTTTCAAATTGAAAAAAAACATCCGTTGGATTTATCTCTCTTTTATGTTTAGTGTTCTGGCCGGCCGGCGCTCGTTTTAAGTGTTTTAGCTTGTAGCTGTAAAATATTGATTTTTTTTTGGAGGAATACTAAAGTGTTCTTCCATATATTGTATAGAATTTCGTCATCAAAGGCTTTATATTGATATACATTTATATATATTGGACTTATTGTTAAGCCTTATTTTTTAAGTTTCTATTTATATTTAACACCTGGCATTCACATAGGCTTAATTTTATTGTAAATGTTATTATTTCACAATGTGCTCAAAAAAAATCAAAAAAAAAAAAATTAATGATGACAACATTAATTTTAAAATATACATCAAGACCACAAACGGAAACAAACATCGATTTTTATTAAATTCAGATCCTGTCTTTCAGATTTTATAAATTAATCTAATGCAAGAATTAGATAGCTATAATCAATTTTTGTTGGTACAGTGACCTCTCAAAATTCATTAGGCAAGCGGAAGTGTTTTTTGAAGTGATAACAAGCTTGATTTAATTCTTATCAGAAACAGAAGATTGAAACAACTAACCATTATTTATTGTTTCTGCCCTACTGTTCTTGTTTCCTTCCCATTATTAAATTATTTGTATGGTCCCCTTCTAACCCAATTAGCGCTTTTGTTGTGGCTTACATTTTTAACTGCGCACTCATGAAATCGAACAGTTGGTCAATAAAAAGAATCGCGCCACTTTCGAGTGACGTCAAACAATTTTGTGTATTAATGTTGTTGGTAAAACAGAGCTGTCACCTTATCAGAATGTTAAGAAGTTTAAACCTTTACTTATTTTATGTGCTACGAACTATTTTAAATGGTAACCGTTATAAAGAAAGCCTATCTATCGTATTATGATCTTATTAAGCCTCGCACTTTAATATTTATTATATATATATTAAAAATTGTATAACAGGTAGTACAAATCAGCGGGAACTTTGTTTATTCAGCCCTGCTACAACAGCTGTTGTATAACAGATTTTGCTTAGCTGCATCAACTAGGTTATCGATAAAAAGTAAACAACTTGCAAACAAGAAGAAAAGCATCAGACTTAATATCTCTATTAAATATGAATAGCAAACAAGAAATCACGATTGCAATAAACAATGAGACGAATGCAAATGCAAGTGCTGCAGAAGAGCAAGCAGCATCTTTGCTTGCCAAGCCATCCAATGCCAACGAAGTGAATGATGTGAATAATCTTAGCACACCCGTAAGCAAAACTGCAGCAAAAAAGAAGTATAAGGGTAAAAGCCGCAATGCTGAGGCAGACACAGATTTGGATTCGGAGTTGAAAAAGTTATCGCATCGCAGAATTAATGTTGCTGGCGCACCTAAAATGCCGCTTAATTCATATGTGCGATTTATGAACGATCGGAGGGAGGAGCTGCGTCGCGATTATCCAACACGCACAGCGCTGGAGCACACAAAAATGATTGGTGAAGAGTGGCATCAGCTATCAGAGGAGCGCAAGACATATTACATGGAAGCTGCAGCTAAAGATAAAGCACTGTAAATGAACAGCTCATAAACTCTAATACATACACTTAACTGTCACTATTTTACATATCACACATTATTTCAATTTTTAGATATCTGGAACAAATGCACAAATTCCTCAAGGAGCATCCGGAAATTGTGGCAAATGAGCTGGCCAAGGCCAAAAATGCCAGCACGCCAAAGGAACGGGCCAACAACAACCACAACAATTTCAATAACCATGAAGTTGTCAACACCGGTCCGAAAAAATCAAATGTTAAAGGAACTATTAACAAACAACAACAGCAAAGCACACCGACACCTGATCCAGATGATATACCACTGGCACAAGTGAAACGCACGCCGACTCCGCCGCCATCGTTGAACTCCTGCAGCATGCAGCCACGTCCATATGCCGCCGGTGAGATACCCATCTATACGCATGAATTCATCGAACACAATCGCAGCACAGAGAATGAGTTGCGTACGTTGCGTAAAAACAAAACGGATCTCGAACAACAGAATGCTGTGCTCGAACAGCATGTGGACAACACAAAGACTGGTCATGCCAAGGTTATGGGTGAGGTTAGTGAGCTCAAAGACGAGAACGCTCGCCTTGCCGCATACATTAGGAATCTAAGGCAAAAGATTGTCATTGCCTTGGGTGGGATATCATTACCACCGGTGCATCCCAACGGTCTAAGCGTGGATAATGTGGACAAGTATATCCATCATCTGGCCGGCATGATAAGTAGCTCCTCAACTGCCGGCGATCAACAGCAAAACAATGCCATGCTGCTCAAGGTTGGAGATCTGCTAAGCAAAATGGACACCACATCCTTGCAAAAACCACAATAGAGATTAAGTATTCGTTTTTTTTTCTGTATGCCATTATATTGTTTCGTGTATATTTTTTGTTTCGTCACTGCATTACGGTAATTAAAACTTGTCAATCAAACCCAATTACAAACAATACTTAATTTTAACAAGTAAAATTTAACAAAATAAAATCCAATTTAGTTACTTTTGCGAAAATCGTTAATATCAAAGTCACAGCTATCATTGCTGCGCGACGAAATGCTGCCATTGCTGCGATATGAATTGATGCGTGGAGAACGCATCTTGTTGCGTACATACTGTGCCCCAGGATTCTCCGCACAAGGACGCATGCACATGTTCTTGATCAATACATAAGAAGACAACAGCATTGGAACCACAATCAACGGATGACAAGCCCAGCCCAGTATATAAAAAAAACTGTTCATCATCAGATGAATTAAAGCATCTGCGAAAGTATTTTCAGATTGGAAACTTAATTATGATAGAAAACTTACCCTCAATCATCCAGAAGCTGGACACCGTGGTAAAGATAGCTGTGGAAAGTGTCTGCAGCAGATAATAAATCATTGTGAAAATTTGAAACATCTTGCTGGTTGTTCTTATTTCGATATGCTTTCAAAATATTGAAATATACTACAGACTGTTTCTTAATGTGACTGGGTTGTTTCGAAGTTTTTTACTAACTTAATAAAAAACAAAAGGCATTCAAAAATTGTGGAAAATGTGGCTAGTTTTTAAAAGACTACTTACTAAACCCAATTCCACATCCTTTTCATTGATATTATCTTAAGATAAGAACACAAAGTGTAAAACATAAAAGAAATCAATATTTTTTTACTCGCTTCGCGCAGTGAAATGGTTTTATTTTTATTAAACAAAAATAGTCATGGTTTGTTCAAGTATTTTCGACTTGTTTTCTTTTTGTTTTGTTTAGGAACAGCAAAATAATAAATTAAAAACTTAAAAAGAAACTTGTAGGTTTTTCAAAATAGTTAATTCTAAATAATAGGCGTACAAATAAAGTTTATAACAAAAATAATTTAATGAGATAATAAATCATGGGCGCAGACTTCAAAAATTCCATACAAAGTAAGGGCAGAAAATTTGACAAATCGAAAAAATAAAAAAAACATATTTTCTTTTTTCACGCCAAATTCAAAGGCCATCACGTTGCTCAACTCTCACAGCGTTTTGTTAATAATAATAAGTAGTAGTAAACAGATCTTTTCTTTTTCTTATCTTCATTATCAGCATCTTTTAACCTCCTTTCGCATTTTTAATCAAAAAATACAATATTCCATTTAAGTTTTTTTTTTTGTTTTTTTTTTTGCATTTGTTTGCGTTCTTATTATTTTTAAAATTATTCTTTAAATCATTCAATTACTCACGCAAGGAGTCTGCCAAATGTATTACTTGTTAATGTTTATGTGTTTGTTTTCCATGAGCGGATGTGTGAAGTGAATGAACAACTAGATACCAAAAGTTGTCAGTTGTGAGAGATGCCACGACAAAAAACATTCAGATAGTTTTGTTTCTTAAGTTTGATTACATTTATCTTTTCATTTTTTGTTGTTTTATATTAAGGTGGAATGACATTTAAAACCAGATAAGATGAGAGTCTTAGGATCGTTAGCTCCAGTAAATGGGCATAATAGGAAAATTTGTGAGCATGTAAATGAGTGTCAGGAATTTAGAAAAGCAATCAACAACAACTTACTGCTGTGTATACATTGTAATCACTAAAATTGGTATCTTCTTCGTGGATGTTACATTAATATATATCTATGGTTAAGGTTGGAACTTGGAGATTGTGTGACTATGTGATACTGGGTTGTGTGTTTGTTGTGTGATAAGGAATCTGCTTATGCTTAGTACGGACATTTATATTATATATAATATGCTAAACAGCTCCAATTGCCATCTGTTGACTATTGTAGTCTAAATCAATCGGTCGCTGCTTTTCGCCATTTATGCTGTTGCTTTTCATAAAGTATTTTATAATAATCTCAAACTTGTCGTCTCATTAGCTGATGCGAGGATGAAGCGGACGATGACGATACCGTCGACGACTGCTGCTGTTGTTGTTGTTGTTGATGCTGCTGCTGTTGCTGTTGGCGTCAGGCGTCCGCACCATTGGGATTCATACCGACCGGCGGAACCATCATGTTGCCCTTTTGTGGTGTATATACGCTAGCATTTGGATCCAGTGTAGACAAACCGTTGCCGCCATTGCCACCACCACCATTGACTGCATTATTAGCATGGAGCGCAGCACCAACACATACTGGCACCATCTGTTGCTGCGAGTTGTTAACCTGTTGCTGATGTTGTTGATGTTGTTGATGCTGTTGATGTTGTTGATGCTGTTGATGTTGTTGCTGTTGTTGATGTTGTTGATGCTGTTGATGCTGTTGATGTTGTTGATGTTGTTGCTGTTGATGCTGTTGTTGCTGATGCTGTTGTTGATGCTGTTGTTGCTGATGTTGTTGTTGTTGTTGCTGTTGATGTTGCTGATGCTGTTGATACTCTTGCGCAACGCTTAGGCTGAGCATAGGCGAGGAGGGGCCAGGTCCGCCTGATTGTAGTGGTGGTGTATCATTCATGCGCAGCATGCTACCGCCTGGACCATGTGGTCCGGAATTAAGATACGAATCTGGCATAACGGCCAGCAACTGTGCTATCTTGGCCTTGAGATCAATGACCTCATCATCCTTAGAACGACGATGACCTGCAAGTTGTGAACAAAATTAGGAATCTATTTATTTGTTTGTATATTTGAGTATGCATACTGTCAGATATTTCTATCTGGCGCTTGGCAGCACCCAGAGCCGAAAATAAGTCCAGCTTAACTCTCGTCTCTGAGGATAGATTCTTTTCCAGCGTGACGTTCTTTTCTTGCATTGTAGTCAACGCAGCCATAAGCATTTCATTATCCGCCTGCGAGGATTCGCGATTGCGCACCTTAGCATCCAGCAAACGATACTGAAAACAAATAGTTTAATTGAGTTTTTAAACAATCTTAATTGATTTCATATTCATTTCTCACCTCCTGTTCGAACTTGCGACCATGTTCGACGGCCATCTGTTTGGCTTCCTCGGCCTGTTTAAGTTCAGTACGCACACGCTTGAGCTCATCATCCATTTGCTGACGGCGCTGTTTGCATTGGGTGCTGCATTCGGGACGTGCGGCTTTCTCCTCGGCCGCTTTACGTGCCTTCTTCTCGTTGACCAGTTGAGCGTCCAATGATTGCTTCTGGCGACGCTCCTCGTTGAGACGACGCTCCACAGTCTGCAAACCGAGCATGTCGGCATGTCGTGCATTATTCAGTTCCTGTATACGTTTCTCTAACTCCTCGCACTCCTTTTGTTTGGCCTGCAAATTTGACTTGCTTGTCAGATTGACGTCAAGTTTCTGGCGCAGCTCGTTTTCGATTTGCTTCATGTGGCTTATTTCGGTGCGATATTTCTTAACGTCTGCCTCTAGCTTGAGGCATGTTTCGCATATCTTGGATACCACTTTGCTGGCAATGTGCGAGATGGTAGCGGCTGCGGTTGCATTACTCGATGTTGAGCTGGCTGACGACGAAACGGAAGAGGCATCATTGTTGTTGTTGTTGTTGTTGGAACCAGTTGTTGTCGTAGTTGAATCCTTATCCTTATGTTTATCCTGCTGCTGCTGGCTTTGATTGTCTTTGGCTGAATTGTCCTTCTTGCCGCGATTGCGACGGCCTGTAAGTTGAAGAAGGTTTAACTTTTCATTTAACTTGTTAACGTATTAACTTTTATGCGTTTACCTTTTGGCGCCTTTTCTGCCTGGGGCACTGGCTCCACGGCCGAGTGTTCTTCTGTTTCGTACTGCAGGACGTTACCGTTACTGACAGCAGCATTGTGCGTCTTTTTGTTGTCTGCAAGCAAGGAGGGGCCGATATCAGTTTGCTTCGAATAAAGCGTTTTCTTTTTGTTCAAAGCACCCTGTTTATCCTTTGACCCCTGTTGCTGTTGTTGTTGATAGTTGCTATTGCCACTATCCCAGTCTGACTTCTCCTTACTGTTATTACTTGCTGTTGTTGTTGTTGTACTACTAGCATTGCTCTCCACTTGCTGATAGTTGTTGTTACTATTGTTACTGTTACTGTTGCTATTTTTACCGCCATTCCGTCCACTGTTGTTGCTGTGCTCATTGTTGTCTGTTGTGTCGCCCTTGTTGCGATGCTTCTCCTTTTCCATGCTGCGTCGATGACTCCTTGAGCCACCGCCAGCATGTCCATTTGATGTTGCTGCAATAAAGTAAACAAACATTATTGATTTCTATCGATTTTTAGATACAACTTAGTATGATCAAGTGTTCCATTTAGGGTGCAAGCACTGTACATATATATTTAATTTGCATGGTTGCTACGAGCTTATCGAGTTTTGTTAGTTTCTGATAACACTCGACGCACACAAACAAACAAACAAACAAACACACAAACACAGACAAGCGCCATGAAGTTGGGAAAGTTTTTAAATTGCTAGTTAATGTTGAACCTGTTGTTGTTGCTGCACCTGATGTTATTCCTGCATTTGATTGCCTCGCAGACGCCGAATTGGATGAGCTGGTAGAAGAAGATGCAGTAGATGCGGTGGAAGATGTTGATAAAAAGCCTGCAACAGCGGCTATTGCTGATGTTGCCGTTGTCGTTGCAGTCGTTGTGCCGCTATCGCTGTTGTTGTTATCCTTGTTGTTGCTGTGATGACTGTTGTTGCTGTTGCTATTGTTATTATTATTATTGTTGTTATTGTGATGGTGATGATGATGATGATTATTATTGCTGCCACTGCTGCTCCCACCGCCGCCGCCGCCACCGCCGCTTCCACTATGATGATGCTCATGATGATTTTGTACTTGCGACGACGACGCAGTTGCCAAAACACCATTACCCTGGGATGTCGATGAAGAAGCGACGGTCAAAGTTGCCGGCCCACCATTAGGCACAATTGCCGTGCTATTGGATGTTGGCGTTACAACAGGCGCATTTGCTGACTGTGCTGTTGCCTCATCGGTGGTTGTGGTGCCCTCTTCAGCTGGCAGTGCCTGTTGCAGCAACTGCATATAAAACTCATTCTCTTTGGCCACCTCGCGCTGCTTACGCTGTCGCATACGATAGCCAACATAGCTCTTAAAGCCAAATCCTAAAGTAACAACCGGATAGCCAATGCTGCACAAATATAGAAAAAGGGTTCATTTATATAGTTGTACTGATTTGAAAGTTCAGTGAATTATTTACCAGTGCGCGGCAAACGGTCGACAGAGATCTAAATGTGGCATATGACGACTATCTTTCCATCGTATGCCCACCTCCAGATAGACAAACAACATCCACAGTATAATTGTTGGCAAACAGATGCCCTTATCTGCAAACAAGTTTATAGATTATATTATATTATCATTCATTATTTTTGCTAATGTTAATGTTATGTAAACTCACCTGTATGCCAGACATATTGCACCCAGACGTATGTGCTGGCCGCAAAGAGCAACCAATGTACTGGTATGAAGAACAAACACACCAGATCCGATGTTATTGCAATGCACACAAATAGCACAGAAAATGCCTGTACGGAGGAAAACGGAAAATGGAAATTATAATACAAAAGCAATTATAATATAAAAAAGAAATTTGTAATTACCAATCCTTTGTACTTGAACGAGTCATGAACGGAGCGAAGAAGTAGCCAAAATGGCCATAGGAATTCAAATCGGAACATAAACATAAAATCGGCAACCATCACAATGGCCCAAAGTATTAGAAATTTCATGTATAAAACAGTTGTGCTGCAAGCAAAAATAAAAACACAAAAATTATTTGATTATTTCAATGAAAATATTTAACTCGTTTACAATCGTTTTTCAATCAAAGTTTTATATTGGTTGATTTAATTAAATTGAATCTTAACGCTCACACACACACACACACAATAACATTTGATATCAACAGCAGCAATAACGGAATAAATTATCTAACACGATTGGCACGCGGCGACACGCAGCTCAAAATGAACCACAAAATGAAACCAAACCAAACGAAGAGCAACCAAAAAACGACAGAGAAATAGAGAGAGAGAGAGAGAGAGAGAGAGATACGCACATATATGTGTGAATGCATAATGGAACAACTACTACAATGCAAAATCAAAAAGTAAACAAACAAATAAATGCGTAATAAAACCAGAAAGAATGTGCGAAACGCGTTGATGCTGCACTTTGGTATACTCCGTTATTAGATTGCTCTCACTTTTGTTTAACAATCTAATTGTGTTATTTGTTTACAACTATGCTAAACTTACTTATAGCGAATACAACAAAAACTAAACTTTTCAATTGAATTCATTTTATATTCTTTTTATATATGTCTTTCATATTTTGCAGGGTATTTCATGATGTTATGGTTTCTTTTTATACAACGTTCCCTTCCCTTCCGTTCATACATAACAAGCTTGCTTATTTTGAAGTGAATTTTGATGTTTTAATTATTATTTTTTTGGGCATAACGCAGTTTAATACAAGTTTTAGATTCTGGAATTATCTATTACGCGATCATTGCGGTATGCGCCGCAGTCCCCAAATAAGTGTTGTTAAAAGCGCGAGCGATAAGGTGATTTGATTTATGTATGCACAACATATACATACATATATGCATAAATAATTCGTATTGGTATTTTTATTTAACACTTACCTGCCATACATGCCCTCTGTGATTTTATTTCGCTTCATTGGGCGACGTAATTTGCCGCAATCCGCGTTGCGTCGCTTCATTTTAGCAGCACGTTGTATTTGGTTAATTTTAAAGAACTTTTTGTTTATGTTGTTGTATGCAATGTATGTATGTACGTATGTATGTATGTTTTGGTATTTCTTTGCGTGCCTTTTCGATCAATTAATTGTTCAGACGCTCACTTTACACTTAATTTATTAGTTTGGTGATGATATCTGCTGCTGCTGCTGCCAATTATTTAATTATGCTGCGGGTCGGTCTTCGATACTTTTTTGTTGCTTTAATTGTATTTGTATTTGTATTTGTTGATTTTGCTTTTGTTTCTTTTGCTGCTGTTGCTGACGCTGTCGACATCGATATGGCTGCTGCTGCCGTTGCGGCATTTCCTCACATCTCACGCGTACGCAAAATTTACCTCCTGCTGAGCCGGCTTTCAGTATTTAACTGCAAATACACACACACACACACATATATATACACACACACACATGTACATATAGAATTTTAGATACATACGTAAAAGAAGAGTGGGAAAAAGAGAGCATGATTAAAAACAAAATATACGTACGTACGTATGTATGTATGTACATATGTTATAAGATTTGATACATTTATAGTAGTGTTGCATTTTAGGAGACGAAGGCATGCGACCGTTTATTTATTTATTCGACAAAAACTATTTTTATGCAAACTATTTTCTTGAGTACACTTTCGTTTTGTTGTGTGTTGACCGCTGAGTGTGTTGTTGCTGTTATTGATGCTGCCTTCTTAGTGCAAGTGTGGGCGTTGCAATCGGTGTTGAAATGCGGTCAGGCTATTTAGTATACAAAAATAATCACTTTTAGCTATAACCGTGTTACAACATTTAGCATTTAATTGCACCGCTTAACAAAAATACAAGAACAAACTAACTTAGCGTGAAGATCAACAAGCTGCACTGCATTTTAGAGAGAATCGTTCTGTGCACGTATAACTGTAAACTAGCGCGCAATCGGCTATCGATTTAAATTGCTTTAACACCACGACTCCTCGTTGAACAAAGCTCTGTCTAGTTGACATGCAATTTAATGCAATTAACAACTTATTATGAAAATGCACATTAAAGAGAAATAGAAAATTCGTTCGACTCCGCTGCTTGTGAAAATTCACAAAACAATACTTGTGTGTGTTTTTTTTTTGGCAGATATTTTCGATAAACACGCTGCCAAATAAAATAATCGCATCACCAAATCACAATATATATTCACAATAGGCTATCGTGTGTGGGCTCCCACCTGAATCAGCATAGCTCCGCTTTAAAAAGTTCTGCACGTTTAAAACGCAATGGTTCTTGTGTGGAATATTGTCAAAACTGACGTACGGAATTAATCTGAATGCGACTCGACAAACATGAATATAACTGTTACCACCCCACAGCTAACCTGTCAATAAATGGTGAAACGAGACGACTGAATTTGAATGCGACCTGTAGTTAAAACGGGATATTATGTACATATCTACATACGTATGTATGTAGACGAGAGCGGGAATGAGATGAAAGAAGCGGCAACTGCATGCGCCTCAACATGTGGATGCTGCCCGGTAAGTTGAATGATTGTATGACTCTCACATCGAATCCGTTTACACATCGTTGACAGACTGCGGCTGCGCTGAAAAAAAACACACACACAGAAACAACATATTCACTTTGGACGGAAACGGAACTATGTATGCAGATTCAAAAGGAAGCAGCATCAGTGACCAGGAGAAACCATTCTTGCGCATGTGTATATGTGTGTGCCGTACAGTTATATGTACATTTGTATGTATGTACATATAAGGAAAAACGTTTATAAATAGCATCCAAAAGTGGAGCGCATTATACGAGAGCATGAAACTGCCACAACGAGCAACGAGGTAACGGAAGCTGAGCTTACCGATGACGTCTGGCTTCACATATACATACATACATATGTATGAGTGGATATGCATACATACGTATATGTATGTTCACAGATGGTGAATCTATTGACAGAAAGCAAAGCAACTGCAATTTAAATGATACATAGATTATAGGAAAACTAATAGCTATCTTGTTTCAGCTTGTATGTTCAACAAAGATTTATTAAAATGAAAATAGCAAATTCTACATGCCTTTGCAACATAGGATTTTGTCCTCAAAAGATAGCAACCCCATCGTTTGGGGCTAAATGGGTTGGAAATTGTCACATTGAATGTTCATTATCTGTATACAAAAATATGAAAATGAACAAAATACGAATATTAAAGCGCAGTTTTTATTGCTTATTGAACGGAAATTGATTTACCAATTATGCAGATACATACAAACATATACATACATATGTATAATAAAAAATCTAGTTTAGAGAAAATGCAGTGCCGCTTGCTGTTATTGCACTGTAAAAACCTGTGTTCTTAACATTCTGTCTGCACTTTCTAACAGCAAACATTACAAGCCAAAGGTACACACAGGTACACACACACACACACACACACACTTGCATACACATAAAGTGCAACGACCGTATTGTCACTATTCGACGTACAGCTGTTTTAAGCGAAATTAGAACAACACAACAAGTCGCTAACGAGACAAACGGTTAACGAACTTCGATAAAAACATTTGTACATTCATACAAACATAAGCATATGCATATGCATGTATATGTATTTGCTGTTGCGTGAGTCTTGCGGGTTATTTCATATTTATTTTTGTTTATAGTTTGTTGCAATGATTATGGTACACATGTGTTTCGATGTACTTGTAGTCACATTATTCATTTGGCACCGGCATAGATTTGATAGTAATCAAACCAGCACTATAATCGCGACGATTTAATTATATGCACATATAGCATAAATAAATTAATAGCGTGTTTGTACAAAACCTAGTGTGGCAGCAATGAACGAAAAATGAAAAGTTGTTCGAAAATACACAGCGAGTTGTGGACTGCGAAGTTTACAGTAGGAAACTGAGTCTGTTAGACTGCTGCTGGGTTGAGGGTTAAGGTGGAGAGGCATGGCCGTTGAACAGCATCCACATCTGCAGACCAGAAAGCAACAAGAGAGAGCGCGCATACAGGAAAAGAAACAAGGATGCTTTACTGGTCCTGGATGTCAAAGCCAGCTGCCGACGACGACGAAGTCTTCAACGGTTACGTTGCTTTTTCGCACTACAATCATACACGCACACACACACACACACATGAATACGAAATTATGCATGTATTTGATTTGTTGGCGGCGGTCCCTGTGTATGCACATATTTATGTACATTTTCACACTCCGAGCACACGCGCGCGCTCTTAGATGTACAAATGTATGCATAGTCTATATTCAAATAACATATACAAGCATATATATTGATACATGCATAGACATGTTTTATTTTATTGTAGCATATATTTCAAAAGTTTGTGTACACTCTCGCCCTGTTCTGCTCACTTTTGCATCACCCAAGCAATTTGTTGACAATTTAGCAGTGTGGCAACACAACGTGTTACAACATTATTTTGTTTATGGATTTTTTTTTATACAAAATTTTGCACATTTCTTACAACAGTTATATGTAAATACATACAAGTATGCACGTCGGTATACATATGTATGTATGCGTATGCGTATGCTCTCGTGTGTATAAATTCTTTGGCACAGAGTAACAAAATTTTCTTTTACACGTCGTTCCGCGTTTTTGGAGATTTATTTATTCAGTCCGAATATTATATAATGTGTTGGATGTGCTACTTGTTATGCTTTAATTGTTAAAACATTTTTTTATATTATTGATTAGCTTTTTACGTTTTATTTTACCGAATCGAAAGTTCACGCTCTGAAATGACGCGCACACACACACATGAAGTGCGACGGTTTTTATATTTATGAAAAATACCAAACAGAAATGTTATTTAACAGCCATAATAACATTAACATTTGGCGAACTGTTGTTAACAGCAAACACTTTTATTTCTGGTTAAATTTGCCATTTTTAAATACCATTAAATTTGGTAAGTTTGCTTTATTTAAATATGCAGTATGATGCAAAACAAATACTTAAAAAAAAGTTTCTCATCAGTGAAGATACGCAGTGGTGCGAGACGAATTAAAACGAACGCGATAGCAACAGTGTGAATAACTATCGATAGCTGTAACTTTTCAGGATGCTTGGTGATTTTTGCACGAAAAGCTTTTGAGAATGATCGCATTGCTGGTATTATGGGACATCTGCCAATCGTATGAGTTTAAATTTGAATTTTATTTATTTATTTTTTATTTGACCTTTTAAACACAATTCCCACAGATAGTCTTCGTATGAATAGGCATTGGTATTTAAGTCAACTATCTGTTTTTGTTTTTATTTTAAATAGTATTGATATTTTCATAATTAAATTGTACATTATTATATGTGTACTTATATGTGTTTAATATCTGCTTAAAATTATATACATAACAAAATTATAAACATTTCAAGCGTGGCTGTTTTCTCTGTCTATCAATTTCGTCCATATTTATTTTATTCTCTAATTATTTGCTACAGTTTTTGTTCCTTTGCGCCTTTAACTGTTGTTTGTGGTATAAATTTGACTTTGTTTTTTTTTACATTAATAAAAAAATTAAAATAAACAGTTAGGATCATAGAAATGCCAAACAGTGTTTGGCTTAAAATAATTGAATATAATATGAAGCGCCTTAGCCTAACAAGAATGGTTGCAGACCCTACGGTCGCCTCTCTCAACAAATGCGTAATCTCAAGCTTAAATTTTTGTGTTTTTTGAATATTGTTAATTGATTGCGTGCTTGCATAAATTATATGTGAAAGAAATTATAAATTACACACGTGTTTGCATTTTTTGTTTTGTTTTTGTTTCGACTAACAATTCAAACGTCGTCTTGGTCGTCACTTTTCCAACCATATCTATGAGTCGGTCTCCGCTTCTGGCTGGGTATCGGCAACTGGTTGGACCTCGTACATCTCTTTTGTTGGAGGAGAATTTTCTACAGGCGCTGAATCTGATTGCTGCACTATTGCAGGTGCTGGCATTGTCGAAGGCTCTTCACTCGGCTGCGTCTCGCATTTTGGATGCATATTTACAGGCTCCGGAGGTGGCGACGTTGCTGTGGCTGGTGCCGCTGCTGATGGTGGCGGCAGCTCATCATAGAGTGGCGTACAGGCAGGTGATGATACCTTTGGCTTGCTCTCCTCGCGTTGTTGAAGCAGCGGCTGCTGCTGCTGCTCCTGCTGCACAGTTGGTCGGGTGAATTCCTCATCTCTATGTTTCTCTTCGAATATTGTTTCCTCCGGTTGACTGACTGACGCAGTGTCATTTGTGTTGCTAGCTGCTTCAGCAGCAGCGGCTTCAGCTGCTTGCTGCGCTTCCATTCTCGCATCATATTCCTGCAGCTCACGATCCCAATCCTCTTCGGTGTCGACAGTTTTTGATTTGTTAACGACTGGCTCTGCTACCGGCTTAAGTTTCGCATCTTCGCCCTCTGGCGATGACGGCCGTTTACTTTCTCTGTTCTCATCCGTGGAGCTTACCGAATGCCGATTGCTATCGTCACGTGAGCTGCGTCTGTTATTGTGGTTTGGTCCTCGTTCACGTTCCTCGCTACGTTGTCCAGCGCGTCCACTACGTGCATTGCCACCACGACGATCATCGTCGCGGTCGCCACGGAATCGATTACTACCAGGGCCACCTGGGCCTCCGCCGCCGCCGCCGCTTACTCCACCACGACGCTTGTTGTTAAAGTTATTGCTGTTGTTTTTGTCATCATTTTCATCATCACTCCAGCGACCGCCACGACCACCAACCATGCCACGACCACCTCTGTCACCACCTCCACCGCTTCCTGGGCCAACACCACGACCTCGCTGATTGTCATTGAATGGATTGCGTGGATTAAAGAAACCTAAAGAAATTGATAAATAAATATTTATTATTGGCCAAGATTTCGTTTGAGTTATCAATGCTCATGCTCACCTGGTCCCTGCTGTCTGCCGCCTGGTCCTCCACCGCCGCCGCCACCTTGATTCCGCATGAACATTGGACCCGCTCCATTGCCCGCACCACCCGGTCCACCCATGCGTTGATTGAACGGCGGCGGTATATGCATCTGCATCAGACTCGTTGGCTGATTAAAGCGATTGGGATTCATATTGGGCGGGAAGAAGTCACCGCCAACGCCATTGCCACCATTATGATTGCCACCTCGTGGTCCACCAGGTCCTCCCGGTCCCATGCCTCGTGGTCCACCACCCGAACGATTATCAAAATCTGCAGGAAAATAAAATGTTATAAAGCTGAGTTTGTCAAGTCAATAAACTATATAGTCCTTACCAACGCCAGCCAAGAATTCTGGTCTTGGCATACCTCCATGTTCCATGCTGTTCAGATTGAGGCGTGCTCGTGCCTCATTGAAGGCTCCACTAAGTGGTTGCGGCCCTCCAACTCCTCCATTTTCATTGCGCCAGCGCTCCGATGCGTCGGCAATGTCATCACGACCGCCCCAACGTGAGCCACCACCGCCGCCAGGGCCACGAGAACGATCGCGCTGAAAGAGCTCATTTGCTGCAGCAGCTACGGCTACCTCGACACTGTTGGGCGGCGCAGGGCCACCCACTGGGAATAACGGAGGTGGCTGGCTAAAATTGGGTGCTTGTTGCTGTTGCGACGGCGCGGATGGTAGCGCATCCTCAAGCTCCATTTCGATATCCATTTGATCGTCACTCACATTGCCGGGGCCAGAGCCCGCCGGTGTTGGTATTGTGGCCATGGGTGGCGGCACTGCACCAGGTGGGGGAAACTGTGCGCCTGGTGGCAGTCCCATTGGATGTGGTGGCGGACCGCCCATGGTTGGAAACCCTGGTGGCATCATGTTGGGTGGCATCATCATTGGCGGCGGCATACCTGGCACCATGTTGGGTGGCATGCCCATGCCGCCCATCGGATGAGGCATGGGTCCCATGGGGCCTAGCATGCGTTGCGGTGGCGGTGCACCCAATGGCGGTGCCATCTGAAACTGACCGGGCACCATGCCCATCAGTGCGGGCGGAGGGGCACCAGGGCCGCTATGTGGTGGTGGCGCCACCGGCGGCGGCTGTGTCGTATCAATTCCAAACAGTAAATTTGGTGGCACCACCGGCGGCACAGGATTAATGATATCGCCTGCTCCTTTGATCTCCTTCACATTTTTCGCCTGATTGATCTTCTGCTTCATCCAACCGGGCATGGTGTCCTCATCGAACATGCCACCCTCCTCCAAACTATCAAAATCCGTATCCGGGCTAAGTTTGTTCCACGGCACATACGTAACACCAAGCTCCAGATCCCAAAAGTCCTTCCACTCTTTGCTCTTCACTCCCTTGCCAGCTGCCCAAGATATGGTGATGGCACGTCCCTGAAGTTTATGATTCTTCAGCGATTGCATTGCCTTGTGCGCATCCTGGCGTCGGTTCATTACAATGAAAGCGCAACCTCTTGGCACTATCTGATCAATGCTCACGATATCGCCATACTCGCCAAACGTATCGGATAACTCCTCCTGATACACCAGCTTCGAGAGATGTCCCACCCACAGTGTCGTACTGCAAACTGTAATATAATCAACAAAATATTACATCAACATAAATATAACAAGTAAGAAGGCTCTAGTCGAAAAATCCCGACTAGACGATACCCTGAACCCTTTACTTGTGTTAGTGTGTGTAAGTGCATACTGCATACTCAACTTCAATGTTCCATATCTCCGGTGTTTTTCAACCGATTTGTATAGATTTTCACAGATTGTCATTATTTTGCTTTATAATTCAAATGACACCTCAAAGTTTTTCAAATTCAAGATTTTGCTGTTATCGATCCCATGTGTATATCGGAAACCCGAAGAGTTATCGAAAATCGAAAACAAACTTGTAGTGCCTAGGGATAAGACGAGCTTATGTTTCAAATCTGGTGTCTCTAGCTCCTATAGTCTCTGAGATCGACTGGCTCATACATACATACGGACAGACGGGCGGACGGACATGGCCATATCGGCTCGGCTTTTGATGCTGATCAAGAATATATGGACTTTATGGGGTCGGAGATGCTTCCTTCTCCCTGTTACATATTTTTGCACAAAACCATTCTACCCTTTTTTCCCATTTTAATGGGATCAGGGTATAAACAGGGAATACGAAGACAGAATTAAGTTCGAAACTTTAATACCAAAAATTTGTCTAACTCTTGTCAAATAGTATATAGTTTCAGGTATATTATCCCTCAACATAAAGACGAACACTCAAAACTAACTTTATGTTATGTAAATAAAAAATCGAATCAGAAAATTAAAACAAGTTAAAATCAAAGATCATACCAAAAGACAATATATACTACATAATCATAATCAAAATTATCAACAACCGCTTGAAAATGTTTGGATTCAAACTAATCTTTTACGTTGCAAGCTTCATTGATTAAAGTTGACTGAGATAAGGATTTTTTTTTTCTTTTTTTCTTAATACTTTATACTTTTTGTACGCTTGATGATAACTTAAAGTAAACAAACTTTCTTATCGTCTTAAGGTATTGTCTATAAACCTTTTGACATGAGATATTTTTGCGTTAGACTCGATTTAAACATGTGGATTATATATTTAAAGTATATACACATATATATATGCACGCTCGCCTGGCTCTGTCTGCATGAAGTTGTAGCTTTAGTATGTAAGCCTTAAATATGTAAACGTCAATAGTCAATTGTAATCACATTAAATAAATTAGTTTAAAAAAGAGTATTTAACAATTCGACTTGTCACAATGGAAATTATTGTTCGTATATGCCAAATTGTTAAATATTAAATGGTCATTATTTGTACATTTAAGTGATAAATAATGGTAAATTAAATTTGAATCTAAGTTTGCCAAAAAACATTGCTCAAAAACGCGTCAAGAGTATTTGTGGATATTATGTGGGTTTAAAAGAATGCCAGATAGTAAGTTTTGAGGAGCTACTAAAGCTAAAACACACACAGACACACACACACACACGTCAACCGAGCCAAGGAGCTGCAGAATAGAGAAAGTTTTTCGCATTAGCGTTAATTCAAAAAGAAAATCAATTTAAAAAAAAATCTTGCACGAAAAGCTTTACAAGCAAACAAAAAAATAATATTTTTTTTGCATTTTGCAGAGCTTTTCGTAAGCAACAATTAACTGGATTCGAATGATCGATTACGATACGTTTTCGTTTTATATTCTATATAGATGGAATAGTTACCACTCAGGTGTTCCTTCTTTATTTCGGGCAGACCCTTCTTGCGGCGTTCACGCTCATGCTCACGATCGCGCTCCTTGTCGCGCGTGCTGCGCTCCGTACGATCACGGTCTCGTGAGCCACGCCTTCGGCTGGAACGTGGTGAACGGGTGCGAGAACGAGAGTTACGTCTGCGACTGCCACGATCCCGATCATTGGCATTGCTGCCACCACCACCACCACCACCGCCGCCGCCGCCGCCACGGTTACGAGGCGATCGACTCCGGCTGCTGCGTCTACTTCGCTTGTAACGATCCCGGTCCGGTGTGGGACTGCGTGAATCACCTCCATCCAGATTGATAACCTGATCGTTTAAAGTTGTTGGTTTGGTTTTTTGCAAGAAATTTGAGAGAGAGTGATGTGATAAACACGTTAACATTGTAAGCATAAAACAAATAATGGCGGAAATTGGGATGAGTTTCGAGTTCTTGGCAAGGATTTGGATAAGGATTTGTTGGTTAGTATGTGGTGGTTGGAAGGAGGCTGGAGTTTCGGTTTGGGTTTTTTTTTAGTAATACAAATTATAGAAATACATAATTTATAACTGCATTCTTTGGCGTGTTGACGTGTGGTTTTTTGGCCCTTTTTAGGTTTTTGGTCGGCGGTTTTTTTTTTTCTTTACTCTTTACTATTTGTTTTTGGCATTTTGTTGTTGTTGTTTTTGTTGACGATGCGTTTTCGAGCAAGTTTTTTGATAGGTATTTTTAAAATTGACTTGAGTTTTGTGGTTTACATATTTAAGGAACTTACCAAAACATGCTGTTATATGGGGGGCTTCTCAAGCATCGGGGTATATCCCATCCGTCCGTTAATGTATATTAAAACCTTACCTTTGCTCTCATTCAATATATACCATATTATTTTATTTACTGTTTTTTTTTTTCTTTTTTAAGTTGTTCAATAAATATGTAAGTAAAATTTCAAGATATAATCCAGTCATATTTTTTCTAATTCTTTTCTTTATCAAAAATAATTTATATTAATATATTACTTATTTCCCATTCGTTAAGAAACTCAGTTTGAGTTTTGCCAAAGCGGCTGAAAAATATGTATTTATCTTCGCCCCGGTATAACAACATTTTGTGGCACGTCAGCAGCACTTGCAACACATTCAAAATGGAACTATGTAAGCCCTATTATTTGGCCATATTTCCAAATTCAATGTGTGCAGCATTCAAGTTATATGATATTATATATTTAAACAATAGGAACCACAAATTCTTTTGCAGGTTTTGTGTGCAATTTTGATTTCAAAATGTTCAAAAGTGCACACAGTGCCCGATTAGCTACCACTACAATATAATTATATATATATTTATATATATGTATACCTCAATGGGTTGCTGTTCCGATATAAATTCCACATCCTTGCTCATGTCCCCAATATCGTTATGACCCATGACCATGGGTGGCATGCCTGGCGGCATTCCAGCTGTGTTCTACACGACAATATATAATGGTTATTTATGCTGTGTGTAAATAATAAAGCAAACTACTTACCTTAAGCACATTCTGCAAATGTTGCTGCAGTGCATCTTCCTGGTAGCGATGTTTTTGGTTCTCTTCTTGCTGCTTGAATTTTTGAAAGTTTTGCAACGTTTGCAACTGACGAAGAACATTGGGATCGTTAAGCAGCTGCTTCAAGTTGTTGTTCTGCAAAATGCATTTGTTATAATAAAAAAATAGTATAAACAAAACGATTTCATAAAAAATTAATTAATTTAAAAAAATTAATAAGATTTAAACAAACTAATCTTAAACCAAAAAACTAAACTAATCTTAAGAAAAGAAAAGAAAACGAAAAATGCATTTGTGTGTTAGGAAGTCTGCATACATCTATTATATTTGAAGAGCCCGGCGGTGAATCATCGCCCATACAATGATGATCATCTCCCATCATCATGTCACCATCGTCATCATCCATAAAGTCACGCACATCGTAGTCCAGCTCGTGTGAGCTGCTACGCTTTCCATACTTGTGATGATGCGACTTGCTGATGGGACCAACAATATCGAAGCGACTTTTTGAGCCGGATGCCGAAGAACTTGAATGCTGATGCTGCCGTTTCATATAATGTTGCTCCATGTGCCGACGACTAGAACTAGAGCACTTCTCATGGCTTAGCTGTAGGTTTTTTTTAGGTTTTTTTTTTTTGCGCAAGACATTAAGTAAATAGAATAAATCGTAAGAGGAACAGTATGGTTTATATTAATTCTAAAAGTGCATCTGAGCCTTATATAGCCAATATATATCCTAAATTCACTCCTCAGTTCACTCACCGACAGATCCGATATTGCACCACCCATTTTATCATCGCCAACAGAGCTTAAATCCATGTTGCTCATTCCAGATGAATTCAAACCATTTGGAACATTTCCACTTGACAGATCAGATAGATTTAGAGCACCACCGCTGCCACTTGGACCGGGACCGGAATTGAGTCCACCTGCGCCGACAATTGGAGGCATTTGATGGTAAATCGGATGGCTTGGATCAGCCAAATCAAATATTGGCTGTATAACGTCCGATTTAAAGACATTGTTCTTCTGCCACAGATTAAGCACACGAATAATACGACTCTTATCCTCTGGCGCACAGCGAAAAAGATTGGCAAACGTTTCCGTTAGATTGCGTTGGAAGCGAGGCGCAAACACATCCTTCTCGGTGCCGTACTGATGCCGCGACTGGCGCACAATTGAATCTATGACATACAGGCCCGGCACTTTGTACTCTGGCTTGCATTTGAGTATGAACTTTTCGACACTCTGCACAACATGCTTATAAAACTTAATTGCACGCATTGCCGATTTTGTGATGGCCGCCATTTTAGCCTTTGATATGGGCGGCCGGCTATCATAGAGTCCGGAGAGCTGTAAAATAGATTTGGGTCAGCATAATATGTGGATACAGGGTGTGGACCGATAGACAACCGGGCATCCTGAGGCTGTTTCTGTCCAATATACATTTGATTACACATGAAAGTGGTCGCAATTGCCATTGTAAACGTTCCCAAATTACACAACTACACATACATGAACATTTGTATGTATGTAAATATACCGTGAGCTGATATTCTTGGATATGTAGAGATGCATGTGTATGGATTGCGGCGGACTCATCTTACCTCATTATTGAACGCGCCGACCGTCTCCATGTTCAATTCGATGCTCACACACTACACTCACGCACACAATAGCTAATTTTGCATACTATAACAGTATGACGAAACTTTTTAATAACTTTTCAGAGCGTTTAACAACTTTTAACACGAATTTTCACAATTTTTCGCATGAAAGCGTGAAAAAATGGCTGCCGATTGTAGGGATGCTTATTATTTATATCAACTTATCGGGTATATCGATTTCATATTTATATATGTTGAATAGCATGCCAGACGAATGCTGCTTAAAACGTCAATCGAATGCTCCAAACAAAAAAAACGAAATGCTTTTAATTAATAATAAATATAAAAATAAAAAATCTTTTTGTCGGGTAAATTCTTGTTTCTTTGAGAAAAATCATTTCATCCTTTTAAGGTTGCCAGACTAACTACCAATATTCCAGGGCTGCTTGTAGTTTCTAGGTATTTTCAAGTTACAAACTCTGGTCACACTGCATAGAAAGCAAAACGAAAACATAAGCTTCCATAAAAATTAACCAAAATTTAATGCACAATACCAATTAACCCATAATGAGCGCCCATCATCGGCCCCTCGACGAGTCAGATGTTGTGCTAATACGCACAATACGTTCAACACCATCACTGTACGATCACAGGCACGGCGACTTTCGACTTTCGCAACGCAAAGAAGAGGATTGGGTAAAAGTTGCAGGTGCTCTAAACATCTCATCACCCGATGCGAGACGCCGATGGACGTGTCTACGAGATCGTTATTCTCGAGAGCTTAAACAAATGCGCTTGCATCCTGCATCCGAATTTGGGCGCAATGAGTTCTTCCGCCAAATGGATTTTTTGCGCGAATTTGTGCGCAAACGTCGCGAACGCAGCCGTCGCGACGATACTCCAACAAGTTGGCTAAAAACGGAAGGGAGAACGCCCGTAAAGGCAAAAACACGTTCGCACCCTGTGACGCTCATTGAACAGGATATTGATGATTCACAAACGTATGATGATTGCGATCACAACTATGATGCCGATACTAAACTGGAAGTGCAAACTACACAATCGGAAAGTTATTCAGTACTCGTGGAAGCTGACGATGGCGACGGGCACGATTCGTATGAGGAGTATATGGCCGAAACGGAATCGAACGATCACAAAACCTTGCCCTCAATTCACTCATCGCCAGCCTTGGTTACCGAGGCAGCAGAAACGTCAGCGACCACAGTGTCCACTGCGGATGTATCGCCGTCTGATGCTGGCCATTCTCAGACGGATATGGACTATATGGTGTGCATGCCGAGTGTGCGCGTCGAACGAGAGCATAAGCCAGATTCGGCACCAGCGTTTGAGGCATTGGTTCCAACAACAGCTGCAGCTGCCTCTACCAATGCCAACGGCAGTGGAACAAACGAGACTGAAGATGATTTCTTCTGCAAATCGGTGGCTGCATATTTGCGACAATTGTCGCGAATACATAAGATTAAGGCTAAAGTAGAAATGTATCAGATACTGGAGAAGTACATATTGTTGGAGGAGGCGGCTGAGGCGACCACATAGAATTTAAGCGAGAGATATGTACATAAATATGTATATGTGCATAATATATATATATGTATAAATATATAGTTTTTAAATAGATTTTTATGAAGTACAAATATACAAGTGACAAAAAAATCAATATAAATCTTTCTTTTAAGCTTAATTCTAGAGGTACTATGTTGCGGCTCTAGCAAAAGTCCTCGTTAATTATATCCGCATTGACGGCTAAGCCGCGTTCCTTAAGAGCTTTCGATACTAGACGATGCTTCTCTTGTCGCTGTTCCTGTTCGCGACGCTGTGCATCGAGGATTTCATCAACCGAGATCTCTTTTAACGGCAACTTTTGTTCCTTTTCGCGATCCTGCAATTGATAATCTATTGTGAGTATACGGATCGCCCATATTCATCTTTTCACTTACAATCTCTCCTAGGAGCACCACATTCTCACCGCGTATGATGAAAACACCTCGAGGAATATCGCCATATTCATTGCCAACGTGTATTCTTTCGATGGTGCGCTGAAGCACCAAATTGGCAAATTGATCTACGGAACGCAAATATCCAATCAATGTGCGTCCGTCCCGCAAAAGAACCATTAGCTTTTCTGTTAAAATCGTAATGTATAATAAAGCATAAATTATGCCGGTCTTAAGTTAATACTTACTGTCGACTTCTTCCAGCAGATGCGCTGTTCCAGCCAACGGATTAAGGTCGTCCATGGGGTGTGTGTGTTTATCTTTAATAATATTATTTTTAAATGTGCTTAATAAGCTAATTATGTTTGGTAGAGATTTTTTTAGAAAAACATTAACACAGCCTTAAAAGCAAAACCACCGATTGTTTGTTTTCAAAGGCTGGTATGCTGTTAACAGTTAATGTTTTGCTAGAAGTAATGAATGAATGTTTTTCTTGGTAATTACACCAGATGTAAAAACGAAAGAAAAATTTTAGCTTATTACCGTTTATTTAATTTAAATAACTGCAACAACTATATATTATTATTATTATTAAAATCATAGGTGATATTTGGGTGACCATATGCCATGTTACCAGCATACGTAGTCTAATAAAATGCAGTAACTGTTTGTTATCGATTGCTATCGATACTTGCCGGCATGCTTGTCACCGACTAAATGAAAACAAATGCGAAATTAAACACAGTAACGTAATTGTGAATAGTACAATACAAAACAAGAAGTTCAGTCTAAAATTGGCAAAATATATTGATTAGACTCTCCTGAAAATGAAGTAGGTACATAATTAATGAAGTAAGTAGTAAATAAATGTTTGCTTATGTTTTCCTCTTTCAGGCTCAGCGTTGATGGGCTGCTTGTCTATTTTCCATATGAATACATTTATCCCGAACAATATGCCTATATGCTGGAGCTTAAGCGAAGCCTGGACGCCAAGGGACATTGTCTACTGGAAATGCCTTCAGGCACGGGCAAAACAGCAACATTGCTCTCTCTCATTGTCGCCTACATGATCGAGTATCCGGACAGAGTGCGCAAATTGATTTACTGCTCCCGAACAGTGCCCGAAATCGAGAAGGTTATTGCTGAACTGCAGAACCTAATGATCTACTATGATAAAAATGCTTCAACGCCGCCGCAGATGACAGGTCTGGTACTTAGTTCCCGAAAGAACATGTGCATCCATCCGGAGGTAAGCAAAGAGCGCGAGGGTAAAGCTGTGGATGGCAAATGCTATGGATTAACTGCTAGCTATATACGCGAGCGTCATGAAATGGATTCCGAGGTGCCAATTTGTAAGTATTGGCAACTGTGTTTATGCTAGACTTTATAATTTTTCTGCTTTATATTTTCGTGCAGGTCAGTATTTTGAAGGATTTACGCTGGAGGGCAAGGAATCGACGTTACCTGTGGGCGTCTATAGCATCGATGACCTTAAAGAATATGGACGCGCAAGGAACTGGTGTCCCTATTTCACAGCACGCTATGCGGTGGGTTTTTATATATGATTTCAAAGCATTTGCTGTAACGAATCCTATTAATCCTGCCCAGATCGCACACGCACATATTGTGGTCTACAGTTATCATTATCTGCTAGATCCAAAGATAGCACAGGTCGTTTCCAAGGAGATGACACGAGAATCCTGTGTGGTATTCGATGAGGCTCATAATATTGATAACGTATGCATTGATTCCATGAGCGTGAAGATTAATCGACGCACTGTGGAGAGAAGCACGAATGCTCTTAACAATCTTACCAAATTGGTGCAGGAGTAAGTTGCTGCCCCCAAGATCATTATATTATCACTTAACATTTGGAATTCCCTTTCGTTTGAAGAATGAGGGAAGAGGATACAAATCGACTTAATGAGGAATATCAGCGCATGGTACAGGGTCTCAAGGACGCCAGCGTACAGCGTGATACGGACATGATTTTGGCCAATCCTGTATTGCCCACAGATGTCCTTACGGAAGTCGTGCCCGGCAACATACGAAATGCGGATCATTTTGTTAGCTTCTTGCGCCGCTTTATCGAATACATTAAGACCCGTTTGCGTGTCCATCATGTGGTTCAGGAATCACCCGCTGGCTTCCTCAAAGATGTATCCGCCAAGATATGCATTGAACGCAAACCTTTGCGTTTCTGTGCCGAACGTTTGTCCAGTTTGTTGCGTACTCTGGAAATTACCGATTTGACTGAATTCGGTGCCCTAACACTGGTGGGTTCAAAAAACTTGATAATTGCTATTAGTCAAGTGCTAAAGATTGAATTTGTTATGATTGTTTTCACAGATTACACACTTTGCCACTTTGGTTTCGACATACACCAAAGGATTTACTATTATCATAGAACCATTCGATGATAGGACACCAACCGTTTCCAATCCCATTATGCACTTTAGCTGCTTGGATTCATCGATTGCCATGGCGCCCGTTTTTTCGCGCTTCCAAACAGTTGTTATCACATCGGGCACACTGTCACCCATGGACATGTATCCCAAGATTCTGGACTTTGATCCAGTTGTAATGAGCAGTTTTACAATGACTCTGGCGCGTCCCTGCTTGCTGCCAATGGTGAGAAACTTAAACTACTATTCGTTAATTGTTTTAACAACGTTTGTTGAATGCCCATAGATTGTCTCCAAGGGCAACGATCAAGTTTCCATTTCATCCAAGTTCGAGACGCGTGAGGACACGGCGGTTATTCGAAACTATGGCCAGCTTTTGGTTGAGGTAGCCAAAACAGTGCCCGATGGCATTGTTTGCTTCTTTACGTCGTATTTGTACCTGGAATCGGTTGTTGCCTCCTGGTATGACCAGGGCATTGTCGACACATTGTTGCGCTATAAGCTCCTTTTCATTGAGACACAAGACAATGCCGAAACGAGCTATGCGCTGATGAATTATGTTAAGGTGAGTTTCGGTATTGCTATGGCTTCCCCCATTTTTATGCGCTTGACATAAATATTCATTGCTGTGATCTCGATCTCGATCTCGATCTTTGTTTTTAGGCATGCGATTGTGGTCGCGGCGCTGTGTTGTTGGCTGTGGCGCGTGGCAAGGTCTCCGAGGGTGTGGATTTCGATCATCATTATGGTCGCGCGGTGCTCATGTTCGGCATACCCTATGTGTACACGCAGTCGCGCATTCTCAAGGCACGCCTCGACTATCTGCGTGATCAGTTTCAGATACGAGAGAATGATTTTCTGACCTTTGACGCGATGCGGCATGCGGCACAATGTGTCGGCCGAGCGTTGCGTGGCAAAACGGACTATGGTATCATGATCTTTGCCGATAAGCGCTTCTCTCGTCAGGACAAACGTTCGCGTTTACCCATCTGGATACAGGAATATCTCGTCGATAGCTTCTGCAATCTGAGCACAGAGGAGGCAGTGCAGCTTGCGCGTCGCTGGCTCAAACGCATGGCGCAGCCATTTTCGAGAGAGGATCAACTTGGCCTATCGCTGCTCACGCTGGCCCAGCTGGAGAGTATGGAGCAGGAGAAACTGGAGCGGCAGGCGCAGGGCAAAGAGGGTGTCGGTGGCGAGGTGCAGGAGTTGTAACAAAAAAAAAAAAAAAAAAAACCGAGGAGAAAAAAAAAAGAATTAAAACCGGCTTTCGTATCTGGCGCCGGCTCTGATTATTCCTTCCGCAATGTATTTTTCCTTTCGACGGGCCATGTTTGCATGTGTGTGTGTGTGTATTTGAGAATATGCTTAAATATAATAAAAAGTGAATTTGTTGCCAGCTAATGGCATTGAATGCCATTAAACGGAACAGCTGCAAAAACAAAACAAGTCAAAACTTTGGCTGGGGCGGTTTGTGTTTTAATCATGGCAAATCTGACATAAGTGCCTTATTAACTGTTAATTAATATTATTTATAATTTAGCGGTTGATCGTTCCCTCTACAGTTTGAGAATGACTCAATGCCCAAATTGCGGCATTGCCATTCAAGGCGTCCAGGTCAATTGTTGTTGTTATCGATTCGATGACGACGTCGATATTTTATTCGCTAGATAAATTGAATCCGAAAATTCGCTTGCTTGGAAAACTTTTTTGCTACTTGACAATAAGCGTAACTGTGGCATAATCTAAATATGTTGGCATTTACCCTTAAAATTCTTTTTATCAATTTAACGCTATCAAATTCATAATTGTCAATGACATATTAACGATGCGCATCCAGGTTATCAATATTTAAGACAAATGAATGGAGATCATTGTATTTATTTAGCTCATTAAACCAACGACAAAACATTCTTTGTGTTTGCGTAAATAAATGATTGCAAATATTTTTGCAAACAATGAAATATTTGAAATTGATTTTTAAGCGACTAACATTTAACTTTGCTGATTTCCTGTAGTCCTCGTGTGAGCTTGAGAGTGCGCTTAACCCGACATGCACACGCACACACACACACACACACGAAGAGAGAGAGAAAGAGTAGCGCAAAAGCTTTGCAATAACACATACACATGAGTACATACGCAATATATATATGCACATATCTAACGGCCACGGCCAGTGTTGCTCAGAGAGCAACAAGTAAGCAAAAAGTAACCGAATACAATTACAGTCCACTTACCCTACAATAGAACTGTTTTGACACTAAGAATATTTATGTAGGATTTTCAATGATAACTTATGAAATGAAATATATAAAAAGAACCGACTTAGAACTTTACATACACATAGATTACAAATTAAATTGCAAAAAGCATAAAGCAGTCGACGTTTTAATGTTGTCCAACATAATGGCGGTCAACTGTATTAGCAGCAACAAAAGGCAAGCGACCGCAAAAAGCGACGCTGGCAGCCGTCGTCAACGTCGTCAGTTGTATCTCTCGTTGAACAAGAACTTTCGATTTTTCATAATAAAAAGGTTACAACTAAATCTCTGGCTGTTTAGTCGGGTGAAGCAAATAAAAGCGGAGCGCGCGCGCATTAACGTCGAACCAATAAAACACACAACTTTATAAATTAAACAAAATTTTAAATCCATCATAAAGCAAATCAGCTAACGGATAATAATCCCGCCATACGTGTTTTAGTTAAGCATTGCTAGTAAACCAAAAAAACACCAAACTAAAATATATACAACGTATATCCTTAAGCCATTATTTAATTTTGCACGACACACAAAAAGTTTTGAAAAGAAAATGAAACCTCAAGTTAACGAACAAAATGGTAGCACTCAAAACGGCGACATTGCCACGGATGCGGCCACCGATGCAATGGATGTAGCAGCGATCGTGCCAGCAGCAACAGCAACAACAGCTGTGGAAGGTGCGGGCGCCATTGTTCCTGTCAAAAGCACTCAACAGCTGAAACTGGAAATGCTTAACATAGGCAACGGAAATAGTAAGTGTGTGTTTGAGTGTGTGTGTGTGAGTGAGTGCGTTGCGTTGCGTACGCGTTATGCGGTTTTAATAAGACTGGAAAGGATTGTGTGTGCAATTTGTTTCCTCGTCTAACGGCTGTTAGTTAACAGCGTTGCCAGTGTGTAAAAATCATTTAAATAGTACTTAACTGAAGTGAACATTTTTTATTTAATTTTTTGATGCAATTACTCATTTGCTAAATATCCACAACTGTTAATTAACGTATAAGGTAACATAAATACTAAATACTAAATCAGACTTGTTTTTAGAGCAATACAGCACAGAAATTTCATCATTTATGAAAGTGCAAACATACATGCATACATATATGGATGAGATCAGGTGCAGTTGAGATTCGCATAATGACTCTCATAGGCATAGTATAACCGATTTCCGATAAATAACTTCTTCTCTTCCAATTGCACACAAGCCGCAAAAGCACTCAAAATACCGTATACACACATACATACATATGCGTATAAGTATGTTTGTATGAATACATATAACTGACTTATTGACATTGACATTGAAAGTTTTGCGCCTGCAGATCGGAAGATCTTCAACCACAGAGAGCTTTAGCTTAGGTCGTTTTTTCTTTTTTTCTTTTCATTAACTCCTCAACGCGTTATGCGGTCTGTTGGTGCAAGCGAGGCGAAGTGGCGGGAAGTGGCAGTGGGCCCGTCGAGGCTAGACATGTACTACTTTTATGAAGGTTAAAAAGCATTTAATTGTACGCTCTGCGCCAACAACAACAAGACAAAGTGCTTAAAACGGTTTAAGTTTTGTTTCTTTAATGTTGCATGAGTAATACTAAAGTCTTCGGCTATGCTTCACATTTGAGCGATTGCGGTCAATAATATAATAACACACACAAGCGTCTCATATATATTTTAATACATATCTTTCAATCATAAGTTCAGAATTCCATAAAGCCTTTTAATTGTTCTAATTGTGAACAGTGAAGAGAGAAGAAAATAATAATAACAATAACGAAAAAAACAACAAACACCTGCCCTATTGCAAAAAATGTTAATGATGACGTACTTAATTGCATCTAATGCTTAACGATCGATATTTGCTAAGCAAGCAGGTTAAACCGTACACTCTTCTCACACTATGATGCATTCGTTTTCATATATATAGTATATATATTTACATTCTTAAGATATTTGTTCGTAGTAACAAAAGATGATTCACAATAAACATAAGCGTTGATTAGGTTTTTCACAACTTTTTGGTACTTTACATATTTGTATATATATGTTGATGATTAAGTCAAGTTATTTAGTCTTCACTGTACTCGATACACAGCTGCCTTTTTTCTTTATAACTACATGTATATGTTAAATAACTGTGCACAAAAGCTATTTCGCAGTGAGAAACAAATTGTATCCTAAAAACATTCAAGGAAAACAAACAAAAAAAGATATTCTAACAATTAGCATTTCTCAGACACATTCTCAAGCGTTATCTGCATAAATTTTGAATAGTACGAAATGTGCTCAGCGTTCATTGACTTATTCGGGGACACTTTCTATACAACAACAATATACATATTGTACATTAATCTGAATAATTAATACAACTTCACTCATAAGCCATACAAGTTACACTCGAAGTCTTTTTGATGGCTTCCCAAAAATAGAAAATTCGAATGCTTAGGATTTGTTTTAGCTTTGCTTTATTGAGCTTATGCAAAAAAGAAATTCAACTGCATTTTATAAAGCTTATTTCTTCGTCTCCCTTCATTGCCATAAAATTCCAAATTCTCATCGATTTCACATAATTGTGTTCTCCTCCAGCATGTACTCGCAAAGGTCTCCATCTCCTGATAGTAGGGTAACAGGAACACGGTTCATTTGGGCCACCTTTTGACTGGGCCAGACCATCATATCGCACGTATTCGTTAGGACCATAACATTCGTTTTATCCGTCGGAGTGCACGGCAATTTATCTGTCCTTTCCAGATCGCACTTATTTGCCTTGCGCCGGAAACGAAACTTTATGGGTTGAGAACTATCCATGACGGTCTCCTCATCAAAATAGGGCGGTGAACCCTTCTTTTGGAACACGGAATTAAAGTTTCGCGGTTTGGTTAACTAAAAAAAAATGGAAAAGAGACATGACTAAAATTGATACTATTTGTAATCAATCTGATTATGGAAATTGTAAAGTTGATCTTTTGGGTTCAAAACTATTGTAATCATTGAATTTAAATGCTTTCGCATGCTAGCCAGGAAGAGTATTAATGTTTGTGCAATCAAAACAAATTAATTAACAGGCGCCGCATGAAAAATTATTCGAAGATTATTACCAAGTCGGCGCGCCTTCAAAGCGCGATAAGAGATAAGAGAATTAAGCGAAGATCAAACGCTTGTATTTCTCTGAGTGTACGCACCTCTTCTAATACCACAGAAGTTTTTAGCCTGCGACACGGATCACAAAAGTCAGCACCACCCGATGGATCGCCGGGTGTGGTTCTGGCACATGGATCTGGTGGTGGTGTCTGCTCCACTTGCGCTCCACTCTGCCTGCTCTTGTCCTTGCCCAGTCGCTTGACCATTTCAGCATCGCCTCTTAGCTGTTGTTCACATTTGTTGAGAAAGTCCTCTTCAATGTCAATTAGTCGCTTGACGGCACAATCCCGTTTCAGAAAGTTCTTGATCACTGAGAGATCGCGTGGTACGGCGCCAATCACATCGAAATCATCGCAGCGGTGCTTTATTTGATGAGCCATGCTGAGAGTAGAAAATTTGGAATTTTTTGTGTTTTTGTCAAAGCAGGACTCGTTTGATTTGTTTGTGTGTGTGTAGAACTTTTCAAGTTCTATGTTGAGTGTTGATGCTTGGGTAAACAGACAACACAATAGATAAATACAGAGAGAAAAAATTGAATTTGAAACGTACGTGTAAGCCAGAGACAACGAATTAGCCTTGGCCATTTGCTGACTACCCTTTCACCCACCCACCGCCGCCCAATCAAAAGCAACAAGTTCGAAAGTCAAAACCGAACAATGCCACAGTTGTGCGAGCACAATACTCTCCAAACTGTAAGTGTGCGTGCGCGCGAAGTTGAGTAAAGCTTTTGTTTTTTTTTTCGTGTAAGTCGCTCAAAGCTCTGCTTTCCGAAGTTCTTATTAACATCGAACTGTTCGCAAGCCCAGCCAGTCGACCAAAGCATTTCATAACGCAAACACGCCGCGCTTCAAGCTCCGTTTTGCCATTGTATTTTTTTTCCGTTCAACTCAAAGTCTAGCCATATTTTGTGTGTGTGTATTATTATTGAATTTGGCAATTGTGTGCTTTGCTATTTCTTCGTTTGTTAACTAACAAATATTGAACCGTCAAATAAAGTAAATACTTGACCAAAACCCAAAACCAAAACCAAAACCAAATTCATAATGAGCTTCACACGCCAATTATCCGAAATGAGCGCCAGCGAGCTTAACGATGCCATCGATGACACGAACTTTCCACAGGCTCACATCCTGTCGCGTGGGCGCAACAACAGCGTTTGCTCAACAAGTAGCACTTCGGGCACCTCCTCCCTCGCTGACCGTGTTGTCCCACCCAACGGTAATGATGATGCAGCTGCAGACTCAGCAGGACTGGGAAATGAGGAGCAGCAGCTGGTAGCATCTCCGCCACAGCGTCCACGTTTGATACTGAAGAGCAGCACAAGCATACAGGAAAATAGCGATGGTACACAACCGATAACACCAACAACACCACGTACATCGACAACGCCAGGTAGTGGTGTGAAGGCGTCGCTCCTAGGGCTAACTTAGGAATCATAACTCAATAACAGTATTTGAGTAGTGTACAAAGATTCTAGATGGGAAATCTCTACAAAAGGGTTATACATTTCAATCAATCAATTCATAATATTTATTCTCCAATATAATATTCTCCAAAAAAGTATAAAAAGATTTTCTAAGCGTATTAAGTGTATAAAGTCTTACAAGCAGAATGTATGCTCCTTAGATCAAGTTTATCTCATACATCTCAACAATTTAACATAATATTGTTGACTTCAACATTTAAAAAAGGTTTTCTATAGCAGCAAAGAATTTTCCATGTTTAAGGAATATTTTTATTTTGATTCCAGTTATTTTCTAACAATTGGACTATCAATTTTTGAATTTCTTAGATTTAGAGACGTTCCACTAGTAGAAATATTAAGAAAAATGCATTTATTAACAACATTAAGCAGACCTTGGCGGAGGGGGGGAGGGTGGGATATGCATTAAAGCTATTGAGATGATTATTTATGGATTATTTTAGTAAAAATAATTGCATCAGCTTGTTGTTGGTATAAAATTAGCAGCCGCCAAGCGACAACGATTATTATTAATGTTATTAACAAGTCGCTTTTACTACAAAAAAAAAAACAAAAACAAAACAAGATAAGAGTTCAAGATTCAGTCGCTAACACTAAAAAGGTTAGAAGGTGAACACCAATCTCTGATTGTCAGTCAAAGCCCCGCATTAGCTGCCTTATCAATCTACCCAAACAGAATACTATATGGAAAGAGCTTTAAAATATATTTGTATTTGTATTTTCTTTATAGGCCATGAGAAATGCACTTTTCATCATGATCTGGAACTGGATCACAAGCCACCAACACGAGAGGCTCTCTTACCGGATATGGCACGCTCCTATCGCCTGCTCCTCGGCGGCCTCGGTGAGAATCCCGATAGGCAGGGTCTGATCAAGACACCCGAACGTGCCGCCAAAGCAATGCTGTACTTTACCAAGGGCTACGATCAGAATCTCGAAGGTAAGTGACACACAGAGAGCATATGTATGTGTGAGAGAGCAAAAGAACAGTTATTGTTTGTGTCGGCGCCTCTCACAATTTGCATAGCTTTGGAACGCGCGTGGGCTTATGCATAAACATAAGAGCAATTAGCACCTGACATTGGTTGTTGCTGTTGTTGTTGTTTATGTTGCTGTCTCATTAGCATTAGGTCAGTCATCCTGCGTTCGCATGAATCAACTGTTTTTCAGCTGTTGCGATGTTCTTCCAGGGCATTTCCAAGCAAACTAGTTTCGTTCAGAAGTGATTCAACTTGAAGACACATAAAGTACTTCACTTTTATCATTGCGTTCGCATGCATTACACTAATTGTTTAAGAATCGTTAAGTTAGTTTTCTCTCAGCTTGAAAAGTGTAGTTTAAGTTTACAGTTAAATGCAATAAAAGCTTTTTTAACTTCATGCAGCAGAAAGTAACTTTTACGATTGGAACTAAAGTTCTTAAAAGTTTTTTGGCGTAAATTTTAAATATTTTTATTTCGTTTACAATGTTTAGCGTATTTTTTATATGCAATTCGCATTGAGACCGGTTTACAAAATTGATAGTCGTTTCAAAAATCAGGTTCTACACTTTATCAAATATATATATATATATACGTATACACAATCACACAAAAGTCCGAGTCGCATTTTAAATTGGCCAACAGCAAGAACAACAACAAAAGCAACAACATTCACTCAGAAATTACTGAAAGTAAATCGCCTCGAACTCGTTAATAGTATGCAATCAAATGAAAAACCCCTTTTCAACACCAGCTTATTATCATCGGTATAAAATGAATATAATCAATTCAAGCCTACAAAATTTTTTTGTACGTAAGAAGCTTAAGCAAAAGCGTTTTTGACATTGAATGCTGGTGCTGCTGCTGCTGCCTGGCAGGAGTTGACAGGAAACGCATTTAAGCTTTTTTAAATTGAAAGAGAGAGTGAGAGAGAGAGGGTTGATGAGAAATTATACAAGAGTGCGGGAGAGCGTGGGCATCAAGTGGGCGGGCGTTACACTTAAAGCGAGAAGCATGAAAAGTGTGTGCAAAAAAATACACAAGTGTGTGTGTGTGTGGGGGCAGCATTTAAAGCTGAAGTAGTGAAAGCTCAAGCGCCTAAAAGAATGGCCAACAACAAGTGGCGCTCTACACACTCACAGACACACGCACACAATTGTGAATGTATGTGTGTGTGTGTGCACATTAACAGTCAAGTGGAAAACTTCAACTTAAGATTCAGTTATGCCATTGCCATACACATTTTATTGAGCAAATAAATCTAGCATAAAATATGCCAAACACTTGATGTAGCATACATAAATCAACGCTGAGAAGAACTGTGTGTGGGGCTGCCAACTTGCTCGAAGGTAAAGGGAATTTATTCTTATTGTGTGTTTCGAATTCCAAACGTTCCTACAAAGTGAAAAATGCAAATGTATATCGTTTTAGATGTACTTAACGGCGCTGTTTTTGACGAGGATCACGATGAAATGGTCGTTGTCAAGGATATCGAAATGTTTTCCATGTGCGAACATCATTTGGTTCCATTCTACGGCAAAGTATCTATTGGTTATTTGCCATGCAACAAGATTCTGGGACTCAGTAAGCTGGCTCGGTAAGTTGATCCGAGGAAAAGCTTTTGAACAACTTATTTAAAGTCATTTATTATAGCATTGTGGAGATCTTCTCGCGTCGTCTACAAGTCCAGGAGCGTTTGACCAAACAAATTGCTGTTGCTGTCACACAAGCAGTACAGCCAGCCGGTGTTGCTGTTGTCGTCGAAGGCGTGTAAGTATTAGAAAAAAGACAAAAATGTATTTTGCATCGGCCGGGAATCGAACCCGGGCCGCCCGCGTGGCAGGCGAGCATTCTACCACTGAACCACCGATGCTTGTGAGAGAAGCTGAGCTAAGTTCAAATAAGCTACACAACAAAAGTTTTACACCGTACTAAGACGTGAATTTGCATAATTCAAAGATGAATTAAATTGATATTTTTGTATTTTCAGGCACATGTGCATGGTGATGCGTGGTGTGCAGAAAATCAATAGCAAAACTGTTACATCGACCATGCTGGGCGTATTCCGTGATGATCCAAAGACGCGCGAGGAGTTCCTAAACCTAGTTAATAGCAAATAATAACATTAATCCTTGATTGATTGATGGATTGATTGATTGACATGTGTCATTGAATTGTTGAAATTTTTTAGTTTTTGTTTAGCAAAAAGAAATAACGAAAAAGTAACGAAAGCAACGCGAATTTTTGGGTGTTGGTTAGTTTTAAAAAAAAAATAAAAATTATATATATATACGATTATGTTTTGTTCATTTTGAAATGCAATTTATGGCACATACATATAAAATATTTTTTATATAATCATATGTATACATATTTACCTACACATACACACACTAAGGGAACAACTAATGAGAGATCATTGCAAACCGTTTAGGGAATTTACAATTTAAGCATATAAATTCGTTATACAACAAAAATAATACTAATCTAAACACATATATATACAAATTGATATAGTTATCGTATAATAAATGGAATATCTTTCGTTATCTCTATATATATACAAACATACTTATATATTTTATTAATATTTAAAGATTATAAACATATATATGTATGTACTTGAATAATGGCAACGAAAACAAAACAAAATCCAGCCTATTAAATTAATTAAAAACAAATATTTAAACGATTGTTCGGCTTAATGCAAATGTTGTTTCTTGCACCCCAAATAGAAATTGCTTATATAATACAATAAATATATATATTTAAATATTGTTAAAAATCTACAAAAAGCGTCTTTTAATCAATAGTTAGTTAATTAGTTTGCAAATAGTTTCTTTTTTAACCATCTCGAAAAGGATTAAAACAAAAAAACAAAGCAAAAAAGGATGTTCGACTTGACCCCGACGTGAATCGAACACGCAACCTTCTGATCTGGAGTCAGACGCGCTACCGTTGCGCCACGGAGTCCTTGTTGCGAAGGCCATAAAACGCCCAATAAGACTAACAACACAAAATGCTGTCGTTATCCTTGCAGAGAAACTCAAGTCCAACTTTAATGTATTGAACGTTAATCTTTTGACCTTGATTTAATGCTCAGAAAGGATATTTAAAGGTTGTAAACAGCTGGAGTTTTGTTATATTTTGTGATTTATAAATTTTTAATTATTTACTAATTTATTTGCTTCGTACAATTTAACATTAACATATATTTGTATATATATATTCTGCGAATTAAAAGAGACTTTTAACTTTGGCGTTACCAAAAATCAACAAAAAAAAATTATTGGTTGTCTTTTTCTGTTTTATTTTGTACAAGAAGAAACTAGAAACTAGATTTATAGTTAAATTAATTCGAAAAAGATGCTGCACGGAGGGAATAAAAATTCTACAAACAAATATATAAATACATATACATATACACATACACACGGACACAGAGTAGAGTATATAGTATATAAAATTAATAATTGAATTATATTTTACAAATTGTACGGCAGTAAGGCTTTATCTGTGCTCTTTAGAAGTTAATTAACCATCCAGCGGTGTTCCCAAATAGACCATGGACACCTCCGTGTTGCCATAAACAGCAGAGACTGTCGGATAAAGCTTCTTATCTGGCAGACCTGCAACAACAAAAGGAAAATCGTTGTTGATATAGATAGAAAGTTATTTTTGATTGTATATATATGACCTCTGAATGCTACACCTAGAAACTCATAGTTTTTCTCAAATGATAGAGTATTATCATCGCAGTCAAGTATAACACGAATGCGTTCGCCAACCTGATATTTGGGTGCATTGTTTAGTAACGGATAACTGCCCTGCAAATCACCGTTATGTAAGAGATGATTCTCAACTAGGTTCCAGCCCCAGCTTTGGTCATCAGAGCCCAATAGCGCCACATAGCCATGACACTGCAACGCTGCCTCCTTTGTGGAAATTCCAATAACAGCCACTGTGCCCAGCGGACCCTCCCAAATCACTTCCCATGCATGTCGTCCATGACGGAAGCCTATTTTACCCCTTGCCGCATCCGTACTTTGTGCCACAGGATTCCTGAAACACAAAAACAAGTTAACCGAATTTATATATAAACTATAACTTCAGTACAAAATCTACCGATGCAATGTGAATCCGTTGGGCTTAATGTACACATTGCGGGAGCAATCGTTGGGACTCCAGGCATGCAGGTACGCTCGAAGCTTTGTCTTGTACGTTGTGACGGAGGACAACAGGTCGGATTTGACTGCCTCCTTTGGCAGCTTGCGGAGGCAGTGCCAGCGCCAAACATCGCTATTCTCATCGTTTAGGAAGTGATACCAACTTTTGCACACTTGTGAACATCGATTCAAATCGTTCAACTCCAAATATGAGAATATTGACTCCAACACATTGTAATTGCACAGCGGATCGACCATTTTGTTGTTGTTGCTTCAATGATCTCAGCTCCTGATGCTTTTTTTGGCTTGCTTTTGTTGTGCACACGGTTAAAATTAATTTATTGTTAAAAGCGTTGCACATAAGGTTTGATTAAATCCCTGTTTTGTCATTTTATAATATGGAAATTTGTGTTTATGACAATATTTGGCAAAAACAGCCGTGCGTAAAATAGAGCTGTATCGATACGTTCCGAATCAGTTTATCACTAAACGAACTAGCTCAGAGTTGTTCAGTTCATTTAGTTCTTAGCTCGTTTGGCATTCGAATATTTTAAAATTAAATAAAAATCTTCTCTAAAATAAGTATAAAGTATGTAAAGCATATTGTTGTCGACACCTTTTCATAAGATAAAAATGTTTATATGTAACACCTGTTAACATCTATTTTGATTTTGCACAACTATCGATAGGCAGCAACAGCAGTGCCTAGGGATGGCAACAGAAATGTTGTCTTGGCCATATGAATTGTTGTCAACGATAACAGCATTGTTTACATTTTTTATCTAGTGCTGTGTAACGATAAGATGTAGCAATTCGTTTCGGAGTTTGTTAATGTTGAAGTTCATTCATGTAACCATTCATAACCCATTAACCCACATCCATTCAATATGATAAAGAGTAGATCATAAACTATTGTTTCAAAAATTATTTTACACCGGTTAACGTTAAACAATCAATGAAACTTGCAAACTTTTAAACCAAATAAATAAAAATAGATTAATCTTATCAGCAATGACTTATTGAGCCGCACCCACTTATATGAACAGACAGTTGGCCATACTTTGGAGCGGTTTAAAATGGTTCACAAATGTAAATATTCTTGTCATTATTGCAGCGTTTTCATCGAATCAAGTATATTGTTGTGTGGATATGCATCGAATATTTAATATTGAATTTGTGATTGCCGCTATCACTACGCACGTTACACAGCACTGTTCGATTGATGCGTAAATTTGGCGCGTCGAGCCAATCAGCTGATCAACGCGGTGTCTGCCATTTCGCTCGCACTCGCACGTTGGTCGTTTTCATAGTCGTTGTCGTCGTCGTCGTCGAAAAAAACTAGCGACTTGATGGAAATATTGTGCTTATCGTGCTGCGATTAAAACGAAAAATTATTAAATTCTAAACAGTGCAACAGAAACACAAGAATTTCTCGATCCTTTTGCAAAAAAGCGCATCAAAATCGAAACACTTGAAGTGCACGAAAAACGCCAACGAAAAACCCGCATTGAAGCCCATTTTCTGTGTGTGTGAGAGAAGAAAAAAATGCGCTGCTGCTACTGCTACTGCTGGTGCTGGAAACAAAAAAATGCGCTCGCCATTTTGACTCGCGCGACAACCAAATTTTCACTTGCTGCCATCAAAATAGGCACATTGTAAAGTGCAACAATAAACACAATAACGCTTAAATATTATAGCACCTGTGTAGTGTTGTGCAAACTATATTTAATACACGTGGTTACAAATTGTGCACACACAAAAATTACGGATTTCATAGTAGCCGCGCCACACACCCATACATCCAGGCACTCACGCACACGAATGTACGTGCTGCTGCTTATTGCTCCGGTATTGAATACATTTTGGCGGCGTGTTAGTGAATATTAGTCCCCCCCTTACTTACTTCAGAAAGAATAACAAGAGGATAGCAAAGCGGTAGTCGTCGTAGCAGGTAACTAGCGACAGTGCTTTTGAACAGTTAAGGGTGCAGGGCACCAAAAAAAAAAACAAAAAAAAAAGGAACAGCATCAATACACCTGTCCAAGGCAGCTGCGGCAAACACCTGAAAATGGCGCATAGCTCAGCAACAAATCAAACGAGTGGCGCGGTCAAGACAGATGAAGTCAACTATTTCTTTCAGGATGAGCATGGTAAGTTCACAGACGAAGCGGTTTAGTGGTTGGAATCAATTCTCTTGGCTAGCCGACCAGTTAAACAGCTCTATGCTTAAGTTAGCATTAGAGATGGGCACGTGTCACAAACATAAATCACGAATACAAGACGATCCAGCTAAGCACTTGAAATGATTGTGTGAATCGGCATTCGTTTTGTTGTCTATTTGACCATGAAATATTGTGTGGTTAAAACCAATTTTTCTATCTCGTAATCTATAATTTTCATATATATATGTGCCATAGTAATTGTTGAAATTTGTCATTTCTTATTGGCATGACTATCGCCATGTTATGTGCTCTCAATTCCTGTTTCGAGTCGTGCTATCGTGCTCTATTTAAAGTTTACTCGTTCGTGTTCCAAAAGAACATTCGTCACGCTTCCAACACTACCACCCATGTAATCTACATTGTATGTTTATAAATTGACTATGTTGCAGCATTATTTTTGCTTTAATGAATGCGTAACATATATATTCTTACACACACACACGAACACACACACACACAGATGCATACATACGCGTGGAGACTTGCGTATTTTTACGAAAGTTGCGGCGTGGGAGCTACTACTAACTTGCATGCTCACACACTGGCGCGTAAACGCCATCTTTTTCTTTTTTCGGTTTCCTTTTACATACAATATTTATCGCTTAATACGCTTTAAGCGCATACACAACGCCGCAACGCGAGGCAAAACCAACCAACAGCAGCAGCAGCAACAACTACTACTACTACAACAATAACAACAACAACAACAACAACAACAACAACAACACACTGCACAGCAACACGTCAAAAAACAAATAATAAAAAATAAAATCAAGTAAAATCGTTTGGTTTTGTCTGCTGCTGCCAATATACAAGTCTATATGTATGTATGTATGTATATATGTATGTACTTATTTGCTGGTACATCGTCGGGCAGCGACGACAGCCGCGCTTTGCACAGTTGGCGTTCAGTCAAACACACACAACACACATTTTTATCGCTGTTCGCTCACTACAACTGCTCGATACTTCCCCATCATACATAAATACATATGTTTGGATGTGTAAACATTGTGTATATTTTTTAGTGTCAAACAGCTGATAGCAGCGCAGCAGCCGTCGGCAGAGCAGTCGTCGCTGAGTCTTCACAAATGCGCTCTTTTTTTTCTTCTGCTGTTCCGTTTTGCATAATTCTTAAATTTAAGTAATATATAAATGGGTGGTGGTGAGGGGTGGGTATGTAGCCGAGGTACTAAAACTGCGTGACATTTGACTGTATGCTGAACAAGCACTTACACGCTCGCGCACATAAGCTACACAAACAAAAACAATATACTTACGAACATTTGTGTAGATTGAAAAAAAGTTAAAAACCAAAAATGGGCAAACACCAAACATGTGTAGCAGCGGCTGCGCAGCGACGTTTCGACGTTGACGCCGTTGAGCTGTTGTTGTTGTTATTGCCGCTCTGTTGACCACCTTACGTACATCCACACATACATATACGTATTCGTAAGCGCGCCTGTATGTTTATGTGAGCCCATGTGCTGTGTTTGTATGAATGAGTGAGCGGCGTCGACCGCGCGCCGGCTAACCGGCCTGCAAGGCTGACTGCAGAAGAGCATGTTTGACAGTAGTTAAGACGTGAGTCATTTGTAGTTGTGTGTGTGTATGTGTTGATGGTTGATATTAATAGCTTAGGCCCTTTTTTTTCGTGGTTTTGTTGTTTATTCATGGTATGAATATGAATATGAATTTATATGTATCTGCGTGTATCTTCTTTGAGTAGCTTTTGTTAATATTCGCATTATGCAAATACGATACGATGTAGCAGGTGAATAATTAGCATAACTTAGAGATGTAGAGGTAAATTGAATAGTGGAAAGCCGGTTACTGAATTCCAGGGTTGCACAGACCCTGCGATCAAAATACGCAGATACAAACATAATATCGATTCTTTTTTCTGTATGTATATATTTGTGATCACGTGTAGCTTACATACAAATATGCGCTCTTTTTTCTGTCTGTTTACTGCTTCTGTTTTGAGCTGTTGCGGTTTGCTCTCAATGTGCATCCTTTGCCAGACAACCACATTTTAGGCTGGCACCCCCACCACCACCACCACCCCATATGACAAGCAGTGAGAATTCTTTCGTTTCATTTCGTTTCGTTTCGTTGTTCTTTGCTTCAAGCGTTGTTGTTGTTGTTGTTGATATTGTCACTTCTTGCTGTGTTGCTTTATTCCTTTTTACCCCACAACACTTTCATTTGCTACATTTCGCAGCAATGAACGACAGAAATGGAGACTGCGCTTCGTGCGCTTACATATGTATGAATATACTATGTATGCATGTACATGCATATGTATTTGTGCTTGCATTGTATATGCATTTCGTGTTAAAGCAGCCCAATTGAACTTTTGAGCGTGCAGAAAAAAATCCTTCATTTTCATTAGCACAATTTGGTGTTTGGTGTTAGTCAAGAATTCTTTTGTGTTTTGTGCACGTGGTGGAGTTAAATGAAAATACATTTATTTGTTAATCAATACATTAACAATTAATGAACATTTCAGGACAAATTGTGAAAATGTTGAAACCGGTGCAAGTGAAGCAAATACAATCAATGGACAATCCAAAGTCCAGTTTGGTCTTCCCCAGCAGCTCAACACGCAACGTCGGCGGCGGCGGCATTGGCACAGTGGGGCGAATGGGCGCTTTCAGTCAACTGGTTAGTTCATTTAATGCTCAATTTAACTGAATCAAATTTAAATCCTTATTATCCTTAGGGCTCATCGAATCAGGGACAATTTATACGACTTCAAGACAGTGGTATTACAATTCCAAAAACTGAAAGTAAGAAATCTTAATTTAAAGGTCTTAAAGACCCGTTGTTAATAGTATAAGTTTGCTTCCAGATATAACATATATCGCACCTGCGTCAGCGCAGAAGGGCAGCGGCGGAGGAGGAGGTGGCAGCATGCACGAGGTACGTAAAAAATTTCTTAACTTATGTTCGTAACCAAACTTAAGTCGAATTTCATCGAATTGCAGATAAAGAACGAACGATATACGCCATATACGAAATATACGCCAAATAATGCCATTAAAATGAAATCAAAATTGTAAGTTATCATACAAAATGCAATCTTCATGCTTATTAAACAAATGTGTGATTATTATTTTTATAGGCAAACTATACAAAGCAATTCGATGCACACAATGCCCGCCTCCTCATCATCCGTGCAAAGGAAACGAAAGCCCGATAAAGCTGGCAAAGGACTGCGACATTTCTCCATGAAGGTATGCGAAAAGGTGCAGGAGAAGGGCAAGACCACATATAATGAAGTTGCCGATGATTTGGTTGCGGAAGAACTGAAGAACAATTCATACGATAACAACTGTGATCAAAAGAATATCCGGCGTCGTGTTTACGATGCGCTCAACGTACTGATGGCAATCAATGTTATATCCAAGGACAAAAAGGAAATACGTTGGATTGGCTTGCCAGCCAACTCGGCCGAGGTAAAGCTCTATAGACTTTTTTTTTCCCTAGAAAACAGTTTCGTATATAAGGCTTATTATTATCGTATTAGCAATTTCTCGCTGTCGAATTGGAGAACAAATTGCGTCGTGAACGAATCAAGCAAAAAAGTGAAATGCTTCGCGAAATGGTTATGCAACATGTGGCATTCAAGGGTCTCGTCGAGCGCAATAAGCGCGCCGAAAGCCAAGGCGTTGTCCCATCACCAAACTCATCCATTCAGCTGCCGTTCATCATTGTGAATACGCACAAATCGACAAGAATCAATTGCAGTGTCACCAACGACAAGTAAGATCCTTGTTAGTTACATTCTGGATCATTTAATAATGATTCATTTTGTTTTGTACAGATCCGAGTACATATTCAAGTTCGACAATACATTCGAAATGCACGATGATATCGAGGTTTTGAAACGTATGGGTCTTCTACTGGGTAAGTTAGCATCACTTATAAGCTAACCTGTTCAAAAGTTTAACATGCATTACACATTTCTTAAAAGGTTTGGATAAAGGTGAATGTACGGCCGAGAATATTGAACAAGTCAAGTCATGGGTACCACCAAATCTGGCCAAATATGTTGAAGGTTGGTAATATATGTTTGGTTGTTGGTAAAGTATTTTTACTTACATTTCTTATGTTTTATCGACAGCGTATGGCACTGGTAAAACGATCGATGCAATGTATGATTCGGATAATGAGGACAATGACTTTAATACGTACCACGAATCAACAAATGAGTCTCAAAGTTTTGCACAACACACACAGCATAGCAACGATGTCGAATTCAAGCTGGAGCTGGATGATGATGAGCTCGAGGATGACGTCGATTGAGCTGACGTTGATGATGATAATGATGATGATGATGCATATGCATATGCAGATGCAGATGCATTTGTGTCGTCGTCGTGGTCAATGGGATTCACTGCGAATGCTGCTGATGACGATATTAGCAGCAGTTATGCAGAGGATACATTCAATTTTACGTTTATTAACGCTTTGTTAGGATTGCCACGCCCATCTGGCTAGGCTGCCCAAAATTTCTCACATTTGTCTTTAATTTTCCACACACACACACACAAAGAAGAATCATTTCGTTTATTTCTCAATGAGACTTGAATTAAACATAAGCAAAATACACAAATGAAAAAAAAAAGAAAAATAACCAGATAAGATCTAATAATTATAAATATTACTTGGCGTTCAGTTTGTATTTGTTATTTTTGAAGTTTATTTTCTAAGCGCAAAACAATTAAATTAATGGTCTAATTAAGCTGAAAAGATTGTATATTAGACAAAAAATATACAAGAATAAAATGTCTGTCTTCTCCTTTAGTTGTTAAACCGATTTTGCGAAGAGTTTTTAAACAAAACAAAAAGTATATCTTTAATGTTTGTAAGTGTAGAGGAACTTTTTAAACCACATATATATATGTATATATATATTTTACACCAAAACTTTCAAATGACAGCAATAACATCTATAATGCAAATATTTTATATTTTAGAAAAAAAGAAGCATATGAAATATGTATGTATGTTTTTTGGTATGCCTAACATCTACAATTAAAAACAAAAAACCAGTTGTTTCACATTTCAAGAAATTCTCAAGAATCGTTCAACTTAAAACAAAATTATATTTATGTATACATTATCTACATATAAATATATGTATGACATATACACATTTAAAAGCAAATGCGAAATAATCAACCTACCTATTTAGTAATAACAAACACGAAACCATTAATGCATCGTATATAAATTTGTAGAATTTATATTTAACATATTGATTGAAATTACTTCAAATGATAACAAAAGAAATGCATACAAATTAGTAGACAAGTGAAATAAATATAAGAAGTGGAACAGAGTTAGTTGTGTAATAAATTTAAAAAATATATTTCATTTTGAAAATGGGAAGTCAACATAAGAGCAAATACAAATACAAAAACAAAAACAAAAAGAATACACACATAAAACCAACAAACAAAGTACATAAGTAATAAAACTGAATACATATTGTAAAATATGATTTAAAAAAAATCATTTTCCTGATCTTTTTTTTTGGGTTTGAACATCAAAACCAATTTTTGATAAGTGTTGTATATTATTTATTATTATTTTCGATTGCTTTCAAACGAATTGTGTATTTTTCGAACTTTTTTGACAATACCAAAGTGAATATAATTTTCGTATTTGATTTGTTTATATAAAATTCCAACATGGGACTGGAGCTGACAATGAAAGCGTACGTACATCTATATAACATGTGGGAATTGTAAAAGTATTAACATCGAGCAAATAAAATGAGCTCCGCAGGCGACCGACAATCCTTTCGCTTAAGGCTAAGCTCCTCCTCAACTCAGGCAAAGCCATCTTCTTGCCCTGTTACCCTCATTATGGACGGCGGACCTAGCGGTTCCTGTTGCTGACAAGCCAAATTAAAATCGTAGTTCATTTGTTGATTAAAGGGCGGGTTAGCAAATGCATTCGCAGACAGATCCATTAGCTCCGGCTGTGGCTGTAGTGGTGGCTTAATCTGTTCCTGTTGTTCCGGCTGTGACTGTAGTGGTGGCTTAAGGGGTTCCTGTTGCTCCTGCCGCAATTGTTGCGGTGATTTAACATAATTGATGGGTATAAGGCCGGAAGTCTGACCATTTGTAGATGCAAGAGCCCAGCCAGAGTTTAACAGTTGAAGAGTTTGTTGTATTTCACGGGGTGCCACCTGTACACTTTGACCCGCACGCAATGTCAGCTCACTTTGGTTACGTGCCTGAAAATCGTAGGTAGCCTGCGTCTGTATTGGAGCGGTCCACTTAGCGGGATTGCGTGCTGTTTGGATTAATAGGGACTTTGTTATTATCAAATTAAAAATAAAGTTCTTATCTCAGTTAGCTTTATCTGGTTGAGCTGGGTCAGAGCAAAGTGCTGAGATTAGATAAGCGTACCTTCCTCTTGCGCCGTATTTGTGACGGTTCCCAGCAATTTCATGATCAGATATGGTGCGGTGAAGATGAAACTTAGGAAAGCCAACACTGGCCATGGGGATGTGCCCTTTCGTGGTGGATGTGGTGCACCAGCTTGCTGTGTGCCTTTATCGTTCAGTGCCTCGGCAAACGCTTGCTTAAAAGCCGCAGAAGACGGATCCAAATTCGAAATGCGCAGCCAATACAATATTCTAAATGAAAAGAGTTGTTAATAGTCGTTATAACTGATAGCTCTCAGGCACTCACTTTCTGTATATCCACTTCAAGCCGCGAAAGATGGCAAACGATGTCCAAAACTGTGCGAAAACACTACGCAAACGTCCGAAATTGGCCGCAACGCCGAGTATCGCTCGAAAGGAACTGGTTAACGCAAAGAACGTGGAGTCAAGCATGGATGCAATGTTGCCAATCGCCATCACTAACGATTCGATGCTTTGGAATGCGGGTCGCGAACTTGCCTCGGCCATTTGTATAAACCGCTGTTCCGGATCGTTAGGATTCATGCTGCCAAATCTGTTGAAGCCGCCATAGCCACCACTACCAAAGCCACCCAGACCTCCACCCAAGCCGCCCATACCATAACCACCGTAGCCACCACCGAATCCACCTCCATTGTATCCACCACCAAAACCTAGTCCATAACCACCAACGTTGCCATATCCTCCACCGTATCCGCCATAAGAGTTCTGCTGCTGCATGAAAGGTGATTGTGGAATGGGTGGTGGGGCGGATAGTGATCGCACATTGCCAAACGGCGTGGCCAGCATCGGTGATTCATTAATCACTGCGCTACGCAGATTGTTGTCCATGTTGTTGTTGCTGTTGACTGATGAAATTTTGCTAATGAATAATAATGAACTTTGGCCTAATATGTACTTAACCGTTGACTCCACTTACCTGCGCACTCAAGCTTTTGGTTATTTCTTGTTGCCTAGTCCTTTCCTTTTTTGCCGCCGTGCGTGCAAATGTGTTAATACTTTTACTTGCGCCCGTTATCTCTTATTTGTTTTGTTAATTGCAAACCAACAGAAGGACGTAGAGTTTTTATCAATTATTTTTCCTTTATGGTTGATTGATAACTGGCAATATCGATATAAAATAATCGTTCGCTAATGGTATTTTTAGCAATCGAATATACATAGTCGTTTGTACATATCGATACAAAGTGTTTAAAGCAATATTTGGAAAATATGGCAGCCCTGTATCTTATTATTGAACTGTCGAATATATCGAATATAAACAATGTCAGTATAAATAAGTTGTTTACGGAGGCAGTAAAGCACAAAAAATACGAAAAAATTCCAAATAAATATATAATCCAGCCATAATGGCCAGCAGCAATGAATTGTGTTTACGTGAATGGGCTCCACTTACCGAAATAATGGACCTTATTCCAGCAGCCCGGCGCGGTTTCTTTCCATCCAATCTTAACATAACATGCGTCGATGCCATTGAAGATTTCCTAGCGTTGGGCAGTGATGCAGGAATAGTTTTTTGGTACAATCGTCGTTCGGGGGAAATGCAAAAACTAAAAGCAGAGGTAAGTGATTGTCCAAATGACTCACAACTGGCCTTGCGTGTTAATCACTCATTATGTGATGTGCTTTTTGTGCTTTCCCTTTCCAAACTCTAAAAAGGTTTCCACACGCATTACGTGCGTTAAGATCGTTAATTCAGTGGAGTATATGGTAGCAGCTGGCAGCGCTAATGGTCAGGTTAGTGTTTTTCAAATACAAAAAGAGCTACCCCCGGATTTGGATCTAATTGCACCCTGCACAAGAAGCAAACCCATTGAACGTTATACCATCAGAGATCTGCACCGTTGTGTTGTTAGCTGCTGTGAGTGGTCCAAGAATGGCATGAAGCTATATTCTGGCGATCGGCAGGGCGTTGTTGTGCTTACAGAACTCGATTATCAAACGGTATGTAAAGTAAAAAATTAATCTATCTTGCTTTTTTTAACGATTTGTATTTGCAGCACCTGAGCAAATCTCTGGAAATACTCTCGGAAGCTTATGAGATTGTCCAATTGAGCGTGCACCAGAGCTATCTGTTGGTCGCGACGCTCTATCGCTGCATTGTGTGTCGACGGGATGTAAAGACTTCCAAATGGCAAATCATACAAGTTGGCAAAAAGGATCGAAAGCAGCTCATCGACTGCGGTGGAGTATTCCTAAAGCAAACAACGACATCCAACGAGAATTTGCCACAAATCATCTGTGGTCGACCGGGACTGCGTTTTTGGGTAGCCGATGCCAATGGCAATGTGTCCAAGACCGTGATCTTCAATGACGCTGTCTTGCGCAGTCCCACCTGGGAGATTCCCTTACTAAATCCCAAGCAGCGTAGTCAGCCGTCAAGTGGAGTGAATGCTTCTGACGCATGTGTGGCCAGCAAAAACTTTCGTGAACTAGATTTGTACGATGGCCAAGATACATTGCTGGTCACTCATGACGATGCCACATTGTACATCCTCAATCTGGCGCATCTGAAAGTTGAGGCTGTGGCACGCGGTTTTCGTAAAATACTTGACTTTTGTGTTTGCGGCAAGGAGATCTTTGTGCTTGAAGGAGAGCGTTCACTATTGCGTTTGGGACCACTGCCGGAACGTCCAAATAAAATGGCAAAGGTTATATTTAATCCGCTGATGCCACCACCTTTGCCCATGTTGGGCTCCTATCACTATTCAAATATGGAGCTGGAGTCTCCAGTTGAGCAGGAACCGGCACTTAACTGTGCTGAGGAATGCTTTGAATTGCCGCCCATCGAGAAACTTGATTTAAATGTACCCATTGAGCTGGCCGTGGAATCACCGCTGGTACAACAGAATCGTCGCTTAGAGATCTTTCAACGCATTGGCGAAATGGACTTTGATCAATCCATTTTGCATACCAGCGGCACAATGGCACATAAAAAGCGAAGCAAGCAATCAATCAATAATGGCACAACTGGAGGCATTGTTGAAATTGGACAGGAGACACATGAGCGCAAGCTGCCGTTGACGAGCGCGGCGACCCTGATGGAAGCCAGTTACTGTCAATTTGAAAAGTGGGCATTGTGAATCGTTAGCAATTCAACTTCGTCAACTAATATTGTTTTTATGTTTCAGCAACGGCTTGGTTTCTCCTGTGGATATAAGAACTGCCTTCTTGCAACATCTACCTGATGCTCTAACTCCGACAACGTTGCAGAAAACGATTGCAATTAAGGCCAAATCGTTGGCTGCCGAACTGGATTTGCCAGAAGTGCATCTGGGACCAGCTAGCCCCGAGAATCAACGCGCTGCTCAAACACCACAGCTATGTGAATCATTAATCAACTGCTATCCCACCAAATTAGAGGAAGCCAGTGTGCAGACAACGCCCATAAAGAAGCTGCGAGGATTGAATGATGCCACAGACTATAGCGCTGGACTGCCCATTGATGATATTTGTGCAGGAACCTCAAAGGCAGCAGCATTGAGATTTGTGAAAACTAAACCACAGTTGGAGCCCGATTATAGCAGCTTTTTGCCGGATTTTCGTTGTGCTGCCGATCCACTCAAGAAACAAGAGACACCACCCGTCTCGGGTGATTCCAACACATCGAGCGAATGGGAGTTTTTAGATAACTAATGTTTAAAGCTGTCCAGTATTATTTACAAAGTTAAATTTGGTTACTTTTCTTTTTTTTTGTTTGTTAGTTTGTTTTGGGTTTGTTAGTTTATTGCACTTTTTTTTTACGTTTTTTTCTTTCTTTGAAGTAATGAACGAAATTGTTGTGCTTTAAATTGTGATGTTTTTTTTTTAATTGTTATTAAATTGTATATATATGGTTAAGCATAAATGTAATATATATTTTAAAACTCAGCTTATTGTGAAATGCACCTCAGCAGTTTATTTAAAAATATTATATGTATTTTATCAGCCTTTGGCTAAGATTTAAGTTTAGCATTTAAGTACAAAGTCGAAATATACAATATACACCAAATACTTTTAACTGCTTTGTATACAACTTTTACTTATTATACTTAATCTAGAGTCTAGTAGCAGGAAACGAAAGTCGCCAGATTAACGCTAGAGTTTTGTACTTGGCACATGACTTTGATTATTTCAAACATGTGCCCATGACTTTGATTATTTCAAACATGTGCCTTCTACTGATAAATCTTCTTCGACTTATATCACCAGTGTTGCATTTGAATGTGGAAACGAGACGCCCACAAGAGCCAGGCAATGATAGGCTACAGAATATAATCACATTTAAACTAAGCCCTAACTTTACTTAGTTCAAAAGCAACATAATCAAAGTTATACATAACTTTCTCGAAACTTTAAAGATTCGCATGAAAATAACTGTAACTTTAGAATTTCAAATGAAGCTTAAGAGAATCAATCCTCATGCTAGTCAACTTGATAAACAAATTGTACTTGTAATTTGAGTGCAATTTTGCACATTCAATTGACTGCAACAATGGAAAGTTTTCTCAAACATACTACATTCACAATGTATGCATCTAGAAAATTCGATGGAGCAGAACAGAACTTTTATGAGAAACCAAAAGTTCTTATACTTATAAGTACAATAGTTTTGATTGACAACCTTGGAAAAGTCAAAGCCAATGAAAGCCGCTCACATTTCAGCATAATACAACAAATCATAACAATCAAATTCTGCTGCGAAAAAAATTTAAAATTTTCCACTTACTAATCACTGTCCATTGATTGTAGTCATGAATGGATCTTCTTTGCTTTGCTCTCGAGTTTAAAGAGGAATTACCACATAAACTCAAGAAAATGTGGAAATTAGATATTCGCTTCCATTGATTGCTTTGAAGAATGTTTTCTGAGTTTAAGCCCCTCCGATTTGCATTTGTCAAGCGTTTACAGGTTCATGTTATATTTTGTTAGTTTTTTGTCTCGCATTTTATGTAAATTTATTTACTCAAGTAAGCAATTTGCATGAACTTGTGAAAATAGATAAGTAAATAGGAGCAGAAAACGTTTTGGGAAATAAAAATATTAAATTTTCAAATTGTATTCATAAAAAACACTTATTTACGTTATCAGTTCTCTTAGTTGTATACTGTTAGTTTCCTAAGCTGGGCTTTGAAGCTTCTGTTAATACTAACATAAAAGATTAGCATAGCTTTGTGGTGGTGGGATGACAAAGCAATATTAGTTAACTAGTCTTGCCTGAACCTGACACTCCGCACACGCACACGCACACTCACACAAGCAAACGTAAACCTATCATACACTCACGCTCTCTCTTTGTGAAGCCGGCAAATTGTTTCCTCTACTTTTTCTGACTCTCTTAAAAAAATGCCGCTGCGGGTAAATAAAAGCGGGTCGCATCACGCTCTTGTTCTCATTAGGCGGCGAACATTTGCTTTGTGCAGACCTCCAGTACCAAGGCCGCAATTCGCGACTGAACAAAGAAATTTAGTGTCCAGGTGCCAAGCATTTTGTATCCTGTAACAAAACAAATCATACGCTTAAATTAAAACAAAAAGTGTGTAACAGCTGGTGGAAGCTATAGTACAGTGCGAAATAAAATAAATTCCATTTCATTGTGTTTGAAAATGAAGCCAACAAAGAACTCAACGCTGGATATCATCTCGCCCAAGGTACACGTGGACGATGATTTCATTGAGACGGACTATGAATATCAAACATCGCATGTTAAACGCACAATTGCTGGCCAATTGCAGGTGAGTTACTGACAACGATCCACTGAATACGCTACTATGTGACGTGCTATTGATTTATGTCATTTATAAATAGAATGCAACAGTTGCATAAGGATTTAATAAGCTTAATGTTAGTGTTGAGGTTGACGTTGAGAAAGGCAGCAAAAAAGACACAAAGAGAATTTTTGTTTGTTTTGTTTTTATTCTTTTTCGCTTGCAAGCCATACAATACACTGTAAATAAGTGCAATTAATATATTGCCAACAAAAATTGTATCCTTCACATTGAACTTGCCAAAGAGAAACTGTTCTCCATAGCCATAAAACAAACAAACATACCTAAATAATAGTAATGAGTACATGCGAGCAAAATTTGTTCCATTAATTAGCATTGTGTACAGTTCTGCGCATTCAATATAACGAGATAAATAGAAAATTGTACAGTCCGAAAAAAAGTGTGGGTGGCGGATTTAATATATACACATGTATGCATGCATATATATTTCTATTGATTATCGCACACACATTTTCCGAAACAGCTGATAAAGCAAAGTCGCATTTGCTGATAACTGTTCATTCCCATTTCCCCCTCTCTCTCTCTCTCTCTCTCTCTCTCTCACTCTCTCGTATATCCATAACAATGGATTTTTTTCGATGGCGTGTTTCCCTGCAAACAATGCGCAGGCGTCGTCCATGAAATTAAATTTCAGAATTATATTGCTTGCATTGTGATATGTTCAATATGTTACTTAAACTGTTAAATGAGGTAATTTTCTCTTTCTTTTTCAACTGCCTTCTTTTCGACAGGCACCAGACACTTGCTGCATTTCCTCTAGTTCAAGGTCAATGTCACACATACATCAGCTGGTGCTGAGGTCAAGAGCAGCCTAAGAGTTTTAAGAGAACCTTTTGCTGCTCTTAAGAGACAAGACTTGAATTCGCTTAAGGCTTTGGCTTCGTTACAGTTAAATAGTTCCATTATGTATGCAATATGTATGTTTCTGTTTCTGTTTCTGGTTCTGCTTCTGGTTATTTTGTTTGTTTAAAATTCTCACATGTGTTTAATAATTTGCCGGCCGGCGCAAAGCCAACAACAACGAAATACTTATAAATTATTTATTTACACGTTCATCACGTACATACATATTTATAACAAAAAGTGTGCGAGCTAACGAACACGTCGCTGACAAGAATCTGGTGCTAAATTAAATCAAAACTATCACAACGAACTTTGTATACACTTGTTGATTATGGTAGATAAGTTTCGAAATAGTTCAAGTGTTTGTATACACTTGTCGATTAAGAGCTTATGGTAGGTTAGCTTTCAAAGTGTAATCTTGTGTGGAACCAAACTGTTAACAGGATATTTTTAAATATTATAAGAATGAGAACACAAGAAATGCAAATACATAATTTTAAATAATTATTAAACCGTTCATTAAATAAGATGTCAAAACTTTTGGTTTAATAACATCCTTTAAATATAGATAGTGGATTTTTTTTGTTTTTTAAAAATATTTTTTCAATCTCAAAAGCTTTTCTTAATTTTGTTTCCTAATAAAAATATTTTGTGTAATTTTAGATATCTCCTTAAGATTTTTACCAGCTGGTCTTTCATAGTTCCTACGTTGCTTGGCTTAACCAAAGAGTATATAAAGTGCGTTAAGACTTAAGTCAAAGTTAAATTTTTAAAAAAAATCACGCGTTTCGCCAAAAGTTGTTTAGTTGGTCTTCGATCTTGATCTGATTGCGCCGCGTCTGGAGCTACTGTTACTGGGTTTGGCCAACTGGCTAAATTGGTAGATATGATAAGGGTTTCGAGTGTTAGCTGTTGTTGGTCTAGGGCAGGAATTAATTAATACTAACATATCGCATATATAATTAATTTTTGTATTATTGCTTTTGTTTCTTTGCAGGTGCACCCGCAGACAACGTCGCTAAAAATACGAACGGCTCGCCATGTGCCCAAGTTGGGTGTCATGCTGGTTGGCTGGGGTGGCAACAATGGTTCCACATTGAGCGCCGCCTTGGAGGCAAATCGCCGTCTGTTGCAATGGCGCACGAAGTCGGGCATGCAAGAGGCGAATTGGTTTGGTTCCATAACTCAGGCATCGACGGTCTTCATTGGTTCGGATGAGTCCGGTTCGGATGTGTATGTGCCGATGAAGGAGCTGCTGCCGATGGTGGAGCCCAATGACATTGTTGTCGATGGCTGGGACATAAGTGGCCAGCATTTGGGTGATGCCATGCGACGTGCTAAGGTTCTGGATGTTGCTCTGCAGGATCAGTTGTATAATCATCTGTCGTCCCTGAAGCCACGTCCATCGATCTATGATCCAGATTTCATTGCTGCCAATCAACTGGATCGTGCCGATAATCTCATTAGGGGAACCCGATACGAACAGTATGAGCAAGTGCGTCGCGATATTCGTGACTTTAAGAAGCAGAGCGGCGTTGAGACTGTCATTGTGCTCTGGACAGCAAATACAGAACGTTTCAGTGATGTGAAGAAGGGTCTAAACACCACCAGCCAGGAGCTGCAAGCTTCGCTCAAGGCCAACAAATCGGAAGTGTCGCCATCGACCATCTTTGCCATGGCTAGCATTGACGAAGGCGTAAGTACAAAATGCATAAGACTTATCTCAAAATCTGTTCAATTTTAAGAAAGGTTAAGCTACAGAAACTTTTGAACCGGAAACTTTTGAACAGTTCGATCATAATATCCCTTAAAAATGGGATTGGCTTTGCGAGAGTTTTGGCTGTTGGAAGTATAACATGTATTGAAAGTTTTTTTCTATTTTTACATAAGTTTCCATCAAGTTTTCAGAATTGAACGCAGTTTAAATTTGGAGAAAGAACCATACACGAAGAGTTAAGACTTGATAGAATTACCTAAGTTAAAACGATATTTGTGCAAAATCTATCGAGAGGAAACATTAGAAAACTTAGTAAATTCGATACCCAGATTTCATTCAAAGAAATAATTTCTTAATAAAATAAATACCAACTGAAATAAAATTTTATGTATTAAATATATTTTTCGATTGCCTATTTAAAAAAAAATACTTAAACAAATCGAGCAAATAAAAGTTTTGAAAAAAAGCGAAGAAAATATGATGCACAAATATCCATTTTACTGAAGTATTGGGATATTGTTCCTAATGCCAATTCATCTTAAACGTATTGATCCGCAAAATCGATTAAGTTTTCACAAAGTTATAGTTACTTAACCTTTTTAAAGTTCATTGAATAACTTTCTTCTTTTTACTTTCTCTCCCTTGCAGTGCACGTACATCAATGGTTCGCCACAAAACACATTTGTGCCCGGTCTCATTGAGCTGGCGGAGGAGAAGCAAGTTTTCATTGCTGGCGATGATTTCAAGTCGGGACAGACAAAGATCAAATCGGTGTTGGTTGACTTTTTGGTCGGTGCTGGCATAAAGCCCGTCTCCATTGTCAGCTATAATCATTTGGGCAACAATGATGGCAAGAATCTCTCCGCTCCCCAACAATTCCGCTCCAAGGAGGTTAGTAACTATTGAACTGAGGGAAAAGGATTCTCAATAATAGGTGTATATCCTTTTCAGATATCGAAGAGCAATGTTGTTGATGATATGGTTGCGTCGAATAGTGTACTATATGAGCCCAATGAGCATCCGGATCATGTTGTGGTCATCAAGTATGTGCCCTATGTGGGCGATAGTAAGCGTGCCATGGATGAGTACACCTCGGAGATTATGATGGGTGGACATAACACATTGGTCATACACAATACATGTGAGGATTCTTTGTTGGCCACACCCCTCATCCTCGATCTGGTTATTCTGGGTGAGCTAAGTGCCAGGATTCAGTTGCGCAGCGCTGAACGCGAGTCGGCTCCTTGGGTGCCCTTCAAACCGGTTCTTTCGCTCCTTAGCTATCTGTGCAAGGCGCCTCTGGTGCCCCATGGAGCACAGGTTGTTAATTCCCTGTTCCGTCAGCGTGCGGCCATTGAGAATATATTGCGTGGCTGCATTGGACTGCCACCCATATCGCATCTGACCCTGGAGCAGCGTGTAAGTAACAATTATATATACCTTGATGGATTTGTTTCTTTATCTTTTCTTTTTCCTATTGTGCAGTTCGATTTCTCCAGCATTACAAATGAGCCACCATTGAAGAAGGCTAAGCTGCTTGGCAATAATTGTGCCGTGGACTCTAAGACCAAACTGCATGCCAATGGACACAGCAATGGCACCAAACTGGCTACCAATGGCACCAAACTGGCTACTAATGGCAATGGTCACTGAACGGGGGTCTAAAAGTCACTGGATTGTGCTATACAAAAAAAAATCAGAAGAATATGTATAATTGCCTATTTATGCAATATTTATGTATATCTACATATCCTTATATATATACGTATAAATATATATATATGTGTGCTTACGAGTATATGTACTTGTTAATATACAAACTAGATTTAAGTTACAACTATCTAAATAAAACTTACAAAAACAAACACCTACGAAAAATAACAATGACTCTCAAACAGTTGTGTTTTTTGAGTTCTAAAACTGTGGTTGGACGGTATAACAGCTTGAGGCGCATTGCCATGACGTTTCTGCTTATTTTGATTTATTTTTATACACGCAATGTGTATAAAATTCCATTGCCAGCTGTGAACAATCAATGCGGTTTTCAGCAAACTGTTTTTCATTATTAATCATCAATTATTTTTTATTTATTTTTCTAAGCATTATTTGTTTTAGCCTTATGGCAATTTATACTCATACCTATTTATTTCTGTGTTTATTTTTTGATCTATTTGCTATTTCACATTTCAATATTTTTTTTTTGTTAGCTAATTTAAATGGATTTACTTTACTTTTATTGAACCGGAAAAGAAAAACCAAAAAGTTTTGTAATGTTTATTAGATGTATAAATGTTAAACAATGACTAGTTACTTAATATTATTATTTTTTATTATTTTTTGTGAAATTTAATTTGATTTTAATATACCGCCTACGCGTATGCAATGATTTTTTTTAGAACGAAGCCGCAGGTTGGTCGTTATTGGCCTGACAATTCAGCCAAGGGCTAGCATAATTTTAGGCTCTATCTTAATAATGCTCAAAATGCTAAGAAAAATGAAAGAAAAAACATTGAAAAAAAGCCAAAAGTTACAACGAGGGTGGAAGCGCAACTCATGCTGACTCCCTTTCGCTCACAAGCTGCTGCTGGCCCAATTCCAGGCTCAGGAATCATCTTTTGCTTGTATTTATGTATTTGCTAATCGTTCAATTGTTGGTGCTAAACTCTCCTGACATTTTAATGGATAATTCACTGCAGCAGCAACAACAACAACAACAACATTATCGATGTGCTCAAATGTGTGTTAATCGTACTCATTGTTTCAACCAACAACAACTATAACCAAATTGATGACGACAACATCGACAAGGGTTCTCAAACACATTTAAGCGCACACTCGACAAATTTGTGGCCAGAGATCATTGCGAAAGATCTGACAAGATTGCCTGGCCTTTACAGAACTCCAACTCTATCTTTCTCCTCGCTATTGGCAAGGTATTTGCTGACTTGCGCGCAATTCGAGCCAGTTGCAGAGACCTTAAGGCGATGTTGCAACCATAATCGCAGACTTGCCGGCATCTTTTCGATGCTTGATGGGACAAAAAATGATCATATTATGTGCTGAGCAACAAAAGGCAGCAGCAGCATGTAAACAATGATATCAAATAACTAGAATTTCATAGTTGTTGGTTTTGCTGTTCGCTTCTCGCTGCTGCTACTGCCGACTTTTAGCTCAATGCAACACTTATTAACGTTGGAACCGAACGAGAGAGAGAGAGAGAGAGAGAGAGAAATAGTGAACGAGACATATTCGTACACACTACAAATTAAGACATATAAAATCGTATCAGTTACAAAAAATACAAATTTTAAATAAATTAATAAGTAAGAAGGCTCTAGTCGAGAAATCCCGACTAGACGATACCCTTTACTTATCGCGTACAGTCAGTGCTTGCAAGTGTGTGTGTGTGTGTGTGTTTTCACGTAAATTGCATACTTGACTTAAAAATATACAGTTTGTCATTATTTTGTCTTATATTTCAAACGCCTTCTCAAAGTTTTTCAAAACCCAGATATTTCTGTTATCTGTCACGTGTGTATATCGAAAAAAGGAAGAGTTATCGAAAATTTGAAACATCTTGTACTGCCTAGGGGTTAGGCGAGCTTATGTTCCAAATCTGATAGATAGACAGACGGACAGACAGACATTGCTTTATCGATTCGGCTGTAACTGTTGATACTGATCAAGAATATATTTACTTTATGCTTCTGCCTGTTGCACTGTAAATGTTGCACAAAAAATAAAAATCCATTTAAGGGTATATAACCGTTTATTTTGTGATGTTAAACTTATTTCTTGTTAATGCTTACAAGCGCTTTTATTTAGTTGATATATATATATAGTATACCTGCATTGTTATCAAAATTCTTTACGATTATCTGCGATTTGCAGTCTAATCGTGAATTTTGGTTAAAATTTGAAATGTAGTACATATATGAATCAGCTATAAAAACTACGATTATGTAGTTTTTTGATTTTGGGGTTTTTTGTTTGTTGTTGTGGACGGCTCATCAGCTAATGAATCGTTACTCATATGGAAGGCATTTTTGGGTCCCAAATCGTCTAGTCCCAGTAAATGTCATCATTCTATTTGATTGATAAGTTTATCACAATCATTATATTGTACAAGTTCCCATATATATATATATATGTATATTATTATTGCTGGGCATAATTAGTCCGCCTCCATGTGGCCTAATCCTGCCACAAAATAAGTGGAACTCTTCAACGCCTCAGTTACAATTAATTAGGAACAAAAGTCGAGAGGCGCCTAACTGAATGCCTTAATGCTTAATGTTTATTTGAACATTTTCTTTCTCTACTATAATGGTATATCATACATACATACATACATGCATACACACTCAGTATGTTTGTGATTAACGGTGCTTTCGACTTCGATTACCATCCATAGCAAATGTTGTTGTTGTTGTTGTTGTAGAAACAAACCGCACTTACCAAAAAGGCGTAGTTCTCGTTGGCCACACAAAAGGCTTGGCGTGTCAATGTCAAATAGTCAGACTGACAGTTCTTGAGAGTGCACTGAGAAAAAACAAGCTTCTTCTTATATCATAAAATGTGTAACGAATGATTAGATCTGGGAAATAATTAAAAAAAATGTTCAAATCAAAAAGGGTTAATTTCAAAACGAAAATAATTTTAATAAAACGAAAGAGATGGAAAATTTTTAAAGTTGCGTAACAGAAGCCAATTGTAAAATTTATAAAATATCATTTAACAAAACAATAATAATTTTAATAAAGTAAATAAATGTTAAAAAATATATTTGAAACTCTTCTGTTGTTATATTATATAATGTTTTCAAACACACAATAATTTTTCTCAGTGCATATACTGGCAGGTGAGTGTTTGTATGTGGAATCGCATAAATTTCGAAAAAACAGTCAAAGGTGTGTCGCCGTCGTAGCGTATTTAGCTTTCGGAAGGATTTGCAATCATTTTGAGCTTGAGGTTCAAAATTTGAACATGGTTAAGGAACTTTTGCATTGCGTGCAGAAATGTGTCAAATGGACACACACAGAGAGAGAGAGAAACTCTCTCTATATATTTGAAAAAGAAATTCACATATGTAATTCCCAATTTCCTATTCTATTTAGCTTTAGAGTCATTAGCGCGACCTTGAAGTATTCCCTGACCAACACACGTGCTACTTTTTGGGTTAATCATTAATTGATTGAGATTGTTAGCACATTTTGGATAGGAATCAAAGGATCAAAGCACCGTCCAATAAACCATTGTTGATACCCTTTGTGACGAGAAAACGTGTAAAGAACTTTCAATGTTTTCCTATAGATAACTATAGTTAATCATTGCTTCCCTATGATACTTTCACTCGTAATATAGGGTATTTTCAAGTCCAACAACACATTTCACATACATGATTCCAATTGGCTTTAACGGTCTATTTGTGGTTTTGCTGTATGAAGCAATTGTTTAGTACTGAAACCTAAGATTATCTTCAAGTTGTTCGATACCTTAAAAGTGAGTCCATCATCGATCATGAAGAAAATGCATTTAATTGCATATTTTGCTTTCATCTTTATTACTTCCACAATTCAGTTAACATTCAGAACACGACACTACACGAAAACCAAATAAGTCGAAAATCTATCAATAAGTTTATTATTATTATTGATGAGCTTAATTGTCAACTTGTAGATAAATAATGAAATGTATGAATGAATAAAATATATAAAAATAGAAATAGAAAACATATAAGTGAATGAACAAAACAGCCTTAAGATCTCGGGATAAACGTTATCTAAACAATTTTATAAGTACAAAACATAAAATTTAATAAAAAATTAATCTCTTAACGAATCTTTCTAGCACTGTGACTCATTGAACAAAAATCAAAAATCATAGAACAAAAATAAGTTCAGATTATAACAAGTAAGAAGGCTCTAGTCGAGAAATCCCAACTAGACGATACCCTGAACTTTACTTTACGAGCCAACTTAGTGGCAATATTCCATATCTCCGGTGTTTCTCAACCGATTTAAATTACATAGATTGTCACTATTTCATAAAGCTAAAGTTTCAAACGGCGTCTCAAAGTTGTTATCGGTGTATATCGAAAAAGGGAACCATTATCGAAAGTTTGAAACAAATTTGTACTGCCTTGGGATTAGAAGAGCTTATGTTCCAAATCTGAATCGACTCGGCGGTTGATGCTGATCAAGAATATATGTACTTTATGGGGTTGGTGATGCTTCCTTCTGAACAAAACCATTATACCCTTTTAAATCATTTTTAATGGGCTTAGGGTATAATAAAACATGATTACATGTTCGTAATCAGTGTTAGCAAACGATTCAATAAACACAACGGCATATTACTTTTATCAGTCCGAAAATCTTTGTGGCACCTAATAATGACTCAACTTTAATGAATCAACTCATCAAATGAATTCAATATCGGTCTAGCGTCTACAAAAAATCTTTAGCTCGATTTTATTATGAAAGAAAAGTGAAATTTTTGGCTAAGTATAGTATGAATAGTATGAATTTAATGTTAGATAGGTATACTATACTCACATACCTAATCAATTATTACTTGCAGGTCTGTCGTAAAATGTACATAAAACATTGGGCATTATCGGGCGAACTCTTTGACAAGATTTGGACACCTGATAAGGTGCATGTAGACGCAAGTGAAACCATGCTAGATACTCGGTTTTTTGTTATTTATTTTTTTTTTGGGTTCGGAACCCACATACACATAATATAAAAGGCACACGCGGTTAATCTTATCACCGGTTTATCTGGTGTCAAAAGCGAGTATACTAAGGCATTGGTTGTAGTAGTAGAGTAGAGTAGAGTAGAGTATGCTTCTAGTTCGGCCCGAGCAGTGCTGTTGACGTCGCTGTTTGCGTCACAGTCGACGTCGTTGTTTGTTACTAGTTCCTTGCAAAAGCATTTGGCGCTCTTTCTCTTTCAATATTTTCAGTTGTGTGTTGCTTTGCGTTGTGTGCGGTCCGTTTTGTTGTTTCGTATCGTTTCGTTTCGTTTCGCTTTGTTTTTGGAAGAGTATAAACAGACATTACGTATACGACACATTGAATGCAGCTCACGTGTTACTGCATTTCGTTTTGTTGTCGTCCTTTCGTTAAATAGTTTATAACTTTGCGCCTACGGTTCGGAAATCAATTTTTGAGGTCGGCCTAACTTGATCTCATATTCGTGCAGGAATTAATTCTACAGAATATATTTATACCTTGTGGTATGTGTTTTGAAATAAAAATGGATTTTCGAGATTGTTTACTTTAAAGTTTTTTTGTAAACATGGCTAATATTTAAATGAAATATATAATTAATATAAAATATGTTCAGTTTTTATTGTTTGAACCTATATAAAGACAAGTGTTAAAATAGAGATCATGACGAAGGTCTTGGATTGTAGTAATAATATAAAGTTTGTTATCTGTAAGATATATAAACAAACGTTGGGAAAGTCGGCATGGAATTTCCTAAGCGCAAGCGTCTTTAACTTGTCGAGTTTTATAACAGACAAAATGGTGAATCATTGCGATAAGAACGGAGTGAATCTCTTGAAACACCCTACCCAAACTTTAAGGATAGTTTTTTATTTCCTGTAAATAAAAAGTGCTTTTAAGAACATTGCACACAAAAAAACTTTAATTTCTTTGCCTGTTTTGCTCAGTGTTTATCTTTAAAATAAACTATTTTATTAAAGAATTTTCTTTAATATTGCGCCAAAAATCATAAAAAGTATTTATAAAAGTAACTTTTCAATTTTTTGATTAAAAATATATTTTCTTTTCTTTCTAAGTGGGAAAAATATTAGAAATAACATTTCTAAATGTATTTTAAATTCTTTTAAGCATAATTCATTCAAAAATCAGTCAAAACTACAGAGAGATAAATATTGTGTTAAAACTACCCTCAATAGATAACACACAATAGATAAGAATATGGGCTTGTAAAACATTATTGAGATTTGAAAACAAAACACATAACAAAGTGTTATAACAAACTATAATTTGAACATAAAACCAAATATAAGAATACATTATTGCCATGCCCATAATAAATATATATATATATATATATATATATATATTTAAGCAAATAGAGAACTTGTTCCTGTTTGTCTATTAATCAATGTGTCGGAGAAAGAAGTCTTTTGCATGAGTCATATGAGTACATATATATAACTAGTGGTATCTGGTCGGTTGGTCGGTCGGTCGGTACACCTTGCCTTGCCACCATATTTAGTTAGGGGCTTACCACACAGCACGGACTTTGACAAACGAGCCGAACGACCGACCCAACCAAGCGGCATTAACATGGCCATACTATCAGGCGATAGTATTTGCGATAAGTGATAAGCAAAGTATCTTAACTTAACATACGAACACATACATACATACATACATACATACATGTATGTATGTATGTATGTAGTTAATGTACTACGTGCAACTATTTTTTTGGTTTTATGAAAGACCTAACTTGTTTAGCGTTACGTTCCAATTGGCGCGTAGACACATCTAATAAAACCTACGCAATGAATCAATACATCTCTTATACGATAGAGAGTGCATGCAAATTATTTGTTAGGATCAATTTGCAATTATTTGGCAATGGGAACATCTGGTACTCGAATGTTTAAATAATAAATAGCATTGAAAATCAGTGTGGGTAAGTCAATTTGATTGATACGATAAAAATGCATTGCAATTTTCTATAAAAAAAAGCAGCTTGCAAAAATTCACATGCCCTTAAGCAGAAATTACAAATCAAGTTATTACAATAATTGCAATAAAGACAAGGACTAAAAAAAAGGGTGAAAAGTAGAAGAGCTTGTTAAGGTAAGGTGGTATTCCATGCGTGAGAAATTTGTTTGGTGTTCTTTTTCTATTCTATTTCAAGGGAGCTTATTAAATTTCAGCATGTTATGTACTTAAATATGTACAATTGGCAATAGTTCAACTTAAGTAATTGACGCAATTAATGAACCATATAACCAAACACGAATCGATAAAAATTAGCGCACGTTTCGTGTTAACTTATCCGAAACTGTTTTTCGAACGACCTTTCATGCAGTCCCAGTGATTATATCAACACTCGAAAGGTACATATGTCAATAAAGTTCTAATCATAGTATTGCATAGGCATACTTAATATTACAACCAACAATCCAAAGTATTATTGAACCAAATTAAGTTAAAAGTACATCATAAACCTGTTCATGATAACATAATACAACCAACAGACAACATGCATGTAATTAATTTTAAAGTTAAGCATCTACAACCGCATTCAGTTAATAATTGAATTATAAAACTTTTTTCCGTTTGCAGTCGTGTTTTTGTAGGCCATCAAAATGGATGCACTGAACGCATCGGCGGAGCACAGTGATAAATTCATGGTGAAATATCGTCAAGAGTATTATGATCTAACGAACTTTATGCACAAACATCCGGGTGGCATTAATACCCTAAAGGGTCTGAATCAAACAGATATGGCAGCACGTTTCCTAAAGGCACCGCCACATTCCGATGCAGCGATGTACTTGATGCGGGAGTACAAAGTCAACGCAGAGGATTATGAGGGCATTAAGAATACAAAGAAACGACAAAATGCGGCCAAGCTGGCAGAGAATGGAGTTGAATTGCTCGAACAACCCAAAGAGTCCACGGAGGATAACAATAACAATCATATGGATGAAAGCATGGAGGTATTATGCATTGAAATATATATATAATATATATAATTTTGTTTTTTTTTTGCTATTCACGCTTCTAATTTTATTTGATTTTTTTGGTTTACGTTGTTCGTTCTGCATTTCGGACAGTGTTTTGCCCACTTAAAAATATAAATACTATTAACACCAACTAAAAACGACTAGTCTTGATCCATTTAGAGATCCATTCAACCTGTTGATATGTCTTTTCCATGAGTTTGAGTTTTTATGTCCATTAGAGATCTCGTGTTTTTGGAGCTCTGACATAGACCTTAAGCTTTGAGTAAATGCGTATTTCATCCTCCACAACTGTTAGTTCCTTTTCAATCTCAGCCTTGCGAGTGCGCACACGCAGCGTCTGTGCGGTCATTGGCATATGATTTAGCTCATGAATGAGCATATCGAAATCTACAAGACATTTAGAATTGGGTTACAAGTTCATTATTCAAAAAACAAAATTTATAACTTACGCTTTTTGGCTGCAGCTAAAGCAGCTAAGCGATCTGGTTCACTGAGTAGAACATGACCGCGTGGACAGTCTGGATCGCGTGCCTCCAAACGCTCTTTGGCCTCGGCCTTTTCGCGCTTCTCCTTTTCCAAATAGCGCGGCAAACGCAAATCATCGCGTGCTGTAAACCCAAAAAAAATGCAACACACAAACGTGTTCAGTGGAAGATATATCAGATAATAGGTTTAGGTCATACTTACAGCCGAGCTTGTGATCGCGGCGTTTGGATTTGGTAGTTGCATTTGAGGCAATTGTGTCGCGACTGCGTGCACTTAGTGGTGCTTCGTCATCATACCCCATGTTGTCCATGGGAATGTTTTCCATCTCTGGCAACGGCATTTCTTCATTCTCATCCATATCGTATTGGCTGCCTTTGACCTGTGCATTGGAGCGTGGCGAAAAATGCTGCTCATCTTCATTGTACTGGTTGTCGTTGTCATCATAATCAAGATTCGGATCAATGCCACCCAACTTGCGTCCCTTACTTGCGACCGACTTGATATCAATATTGCATCTTCAAAGCAAAACAATTAGTAAGAGTAATGAACAACTGCTAGTCATTTACTAACTTTTTCAAGGCATTTGTCAAGTATAGCTGATCCATTATATCCTCTGTCTGGATGCCAATGCTTGTTGAGCTGCGATCAGTGCCACATGATAGACAACGTCCTGAAGATGGTATTTGTTGCATCTCCTTTTGTGACGGCATCTCTAGCTGGTGGTGTGAGAGTGACTTACTTTGGCTGCGCAACAAACAAATCTCACTGCTTTTACGCTTTGATGCCGACAATCGTTCAGTTTCACAACGCTTTGGCTCATGATCACCAGCCTCGGATGTGTTGCGTTGTAGTGTTGGCATCCATTTTGGACGCACTGGTTGCTTGGCAGCAATCTTTTCAGTTGTTGACTTCTCGAGTGAGCGTAGGCTTTGTTTGTTTTCCTTAAGAAAATTACGTCCGGGTACAACGCCTTAAAAAGAAAACAGTATAAACATTTTCCTTGCGGTTGCCATGGCTGTTAAAAAAAAGTAATACTTACGCGGCACTGAAAATATGCCTTTCAAAGTTGGTATTGGACGTATTGATGTGTTAGACATGATTGCCGCTGGTTTACGGCTTACCGCAATACGTATTTTTGTGTTATAATTAAAATTTTAATATTGCCGTGTTCGCCGGCTTACAAAAAACGTAATGAAAGCCAACCGAGCTATTCAAATGACAGCTTTGAAGTAAATCAACCAGCTGCTCTTGACACCTAGTTGTTATGGTTTTCTTTGCCTTTCTATCGATAGGTTAAAATCGATTGTGTATGAGTGCTGCCACCCTTTGAATTGATAAATTGAAAGGACAGTACATTCACGAAATTTGTTTTTGAATTTTCAGCACCTTGTAGACTGGTCAAAAGCGATGGTACCTCAAATTGGCAAAATAACTAAACACTATGACGAATGGGTGCATAAGCCAGTAGATAGACCATTGCGCCTATTTGGCCCGTGGTATTTGGAAATGTGCACAAAGACACCATGGTGGCTTGTGCCAGCGTTTTGGATCCCATCTATAATGGCATGCGGCTGGCAGGAGTTTCAGGATAACTCACACGATTTGAAAGGAGTAAGTTTAAAGAATACACATAACGTTTTTCGGTTCAGTTTTTAACTGTCAATATCCTTACAGTTTACAGTATTGTTTAGCCATATGCTTTTTGGGGTGCTTCTGTGGACGCTCTTGGAGTATTCATTGCACCGTTGGGTATTTCATGTTAAACTGACCAGCGACAGCGGAGCTTGGCTTTGCACACTTCATTTTATGATCCATGGACTGCATCACAAAGTACCATTTGATCCGATGCGACTCGTTTTCCCGCCCTTGCCTGGAGTTGTTCTTGCTACCATTATTTATACGCCACTGCGTTTTATTCTACAAAATCACCATCCACGTCTGGTACTTGTGGGTGCTCTATTGGGCTACTTGGCATATGATATGATCCATTATTATTTGCATTATGGCAGCCCATCGGCAGGTCATCATTTGTACCAAATGAAGAGGTATCATTATCAGCATCACTTCGCCCATCAAGATCTCGGCTATGGCATAAGTAGTCCACTGTGGGATATTGTCTTTAAGACGCGAATTAATTTAAGGAAATTAAAATTTCAATTGAGATGGTCGTAGAAGCCATATGGCATATATTGCTGTCTAAGAACAAATTTTGTAATATAGATATAAGAAATAAGATGACAATTTTATAAAAACTTAAAAAAAATAAAAAATAAATTATATATTGTATATACGGATTGTAAATTATAAACTGCGATAAAATAGGTTTTTTTTATTTAAATTTGCAACTGATGAAAACTTGCTAGATATGCAGAATATTTTTATCGATATATAAAGTATCGATACATAAAAATTCTCTGCGTTTAGTGAGGTGGCAACGCCAAGCGAAAGTTGAGAAAGTGTACACACTTTTTTCTATTTAATTGTTTTGTTTTTATTTATTAAAAATGCTTAATGCAAAAATTGGAAAAGTTGGCAAAGTCCTGGTGTGCGGTATGAAAAATGTAGGCAAAACAGCACTAATTGAACAGTTGGTCTATGGCAACATAAATACGGAAACTGTAAGTGGGTCACATTTGACATTTCTCACAGCTTGCAAATGTAAACAATCTAAGAAAACCAAATTTTTTTCAAAGGAACTACATCCAACGATCGAGGACATATATGTAGCCAGTGTCGATACAGGACGTGGCGGCGCTCGTGAAACGTTACGCATTTATGACACTGCCGGACTACAAGGCGAGCAAGCGGCTCAATTGCCGCGTCACTATTTACAATTTCCGGATGCATTTGTGCTCGTCTACGATCCGATGGATCCACGCAGCTTAGATATGCTAGCAGACATTAAGACGGACATAGACAAGTATAAGGAAAAAAAGGAAGTGCCCGTTATTGTACTGGCAAATGTACGAGCACGCAACAAAAAGGATACGCCACCAGCCACACCAATACCCTTAGAATCCATTATGGATCGTGCGAATAATTGGTGTCAACGGGAACGGATAAAGCACTATACTGTCAATGTTATGGAACGACCCTCGCTGTACGAACCCTTTACCGTGCTGTGTGCCCGCCTTCATCCGCCACAGACGAAAAGCTCATTTCCACAGTTACGGCAGGTGATGCAGAATCGACAAAAGAGCGAGATATAAATGTTTATAGTTTTAATGTATGTGGTTATTGGTCACATACATACTTGTATAGTATATAAAATGGAATTTTACTATAAAATAGAATTGACGAATGAAATGACTAATATGGACATTGTACGAGTATTAATCGCCTGCCTTATGCTTATTATTGTTATTTATAAGCTGAGCAATGTACTTAATCGTGCAAATGTATAAAATATATTTTATATTTATAGATTAATTTTTCAACTATCAATTGAACTCATCACATTCAGCAATTAAGCGTAATCAGCATTCAATGCGCGTCACAGACGAACCGAGCACTTCTCTGCAAATTTGGCTCTTGGATTTCCCCTTTAGATCAGTAGAACTTTGGCCCTCAAGCCTCGAACATGTTTGCACTGAATTTGGTTGTAGCCTTCGTGGCACTATTTGTTTGTGCACATGGTTTGGGCATAACAGTGCCCGGCACCAAATGGTGTGGACCGGGAAATATTGCGGATAACTACAACGATCTAGGCACTGAAGCGGAGCTGGACATGTGCTGTCGGGCGCATGATCACTGCGATGAGAAGATACCAGCTCAACAGGAACGTTACGGTCTGACCAACGATGGGATTTTTCCCATGTAAGTTTGACTGAAATTTGATTTGCATTTCCATAATTAATTTGTTCAATCCTTTTTATAGCTTCTCTTGTGCCTGTGAACTAGCTTTTCGCCAGTGCCTTAGCTCGTTGCACAACATGGAATCGGCTGCTTTGGGTCGCGTCTATTTCACCACAAAAAGTGTTTGTTTCGCCTATGGACCACCCACTGTGTCGTGTGAGGAGCTGCAGTGGGATCTCTTCAAGAAACGTTGCCTTAGCTACAATGAAGATCGATCGAAACCCGATCGCTGGCAGTTCTATGATCTCGCTTTTTACACTCATCCCTATCAGGTGGAGACGCAGCAGCAGCAACAGCTTGATTGAATCTGAGACATAATAAAGCGATAAGCATTTTATTTTTTGTCTCAGACGTAATTTATTATTAAATGCTTTCTAGCAATCTACAGTAAACGCTCGCGAAAAGTTATGTGTGTTTCGGAAGTATTTTAAAGACGAAACAAAACAGTTTAAAAATCAAATTCAAACGGATTATACTTGGAAGTCAAACTTTACACATACATAGATTAAAGCTCTGGCCAAGGTCAAGACTTTGTGGACGTTGTATAGAAAGGCATCTCATAGAACTGCCAAATCTTTGCCGCTCTCTTGTTCACATTGTAGCGTATGCAACGTCGTCGTATGGTGCCCTCTTGGTACTGTTTGCAACCCGTTGTTGGATAACCCTCTGCGAAGCATTTGCTCCGCGTTGAGTAATAAACGCGACCCAACATATTCGATGTCATTGTGTTGACGGCCTGCAGGCAATTGATAAATGTCTGTTCACAGCTGCACTTCAGGCTGTAAAAGGAAGCAAGGAGTCAGACTGTTTGCTTTATTGATTTTTCGCCAGCCAGCTTGACTTACATTGGAAACCAATCCGTATTGTTTGGCAATCCATGAAGTGAGCTATGCGATTCGATTATCTCCTCGCAATGATCATGCGCTCGACAGCATTTATCCGTTTCACGTTCCCGTCCAAGATCATCGTAATTAGCTGCCGTGTTTCCGGGACCACACCATTTGGTGCCAGGTGCTGTGATGCCCGTGTGTGGCACTGGCGGCAAGGCCTGATTATAAATGTCCTCATCCTCAAAGATGGCCTCGTCGCCAAAGGCCAGTGAAGTCGTTACGACTGAACAAACGAGCGTTAGTTGAACTAACCACATGTTGATGCTTTAAAAGCAAAAGCGAAACTGAACAATCAGCTGGCTTAAGTTTAACATACAGCTGATAACTGTCAGCGATAAGCGAATATTTACAATATATACTATAAGCTGGGATTGTTGTTCGGAACATGTTTCTAATTAAAAAGCAATATAAATCTATTTAGACTATTCAGATTTGACACGTTAGCTTAAAATATCCTTAAACAGTTCATTTGCTGTCTTTGCTGGTCGTTTCTTTGAGTGCTCCTCTTTCTTCTCTTCCTCTTTCTTTCCCTGGCTGGCCAGCCACTGACTGGGTGACAGTTTGTAGGTATCCAAACGATATTTGGTATAGATGAGTCGACCAAATGGTGAACCCTTCATCATATTGGCCTTGCTGCTCAGCTCCTTGGCAATGAGCAGCTTGTGCGATTCTTGAGCTGCCTTAAAACACTGTTTGAGAACTCGGGAACCATGCCGAGTGATGGCCAGATCCACATAGAAGCCATCCAATTGACGAATTAGACGTTCACGTGATTTCTCACCAATATATTTGCTCTGCAAAAAGGCATCGACGATGTGTGATCCGTTTGGTGTGTTAAAGATCTGTGCCAGCTGCACAGCAGGCAAATCCAGAATGCAGTTAACCAAGTAAATGGGTTTGTTAAATTGAAGTAGATGCTGTGCGATTAGCGAGCCATGCAGATGCACAAAACCCGAATCATCACTTGCAGTCAGTTCATGCGGCTTTAATTTAATTAGGCAATTGAAAAATAGCTTGGATTTTTCCTTATCGCCAGCAACATGTAAGGCCGTCTGCAGAGCAGCTATCATCTGTGCCTGCTTGGCGCCCAGACGCAAGCATGCACCACTCAAGGCAGACACAACTCCAGTGTAGCCCATTTTAAGTAGCGGCTCGATCTGTGGCTGCAATTCCGTAAAGACAGACTCAAAGTCGGGCACATCCTTCAGGTACTGCTGGAGACGCTGGACGGCAAAATTGGTTTGTTGCTGTTGCGCCAAATGGCCAATGCGTCCGCTAAACAGCATAGCATAGAGTTGTGTCAGCAGTTTGGCACCCGCCACACTCAGCAGCGTCTCCAGCAATATAACCGCACACTGATAGTGAAAGACTTTTGGAAGCACCACGTCAGGCTTGGATTCGGGTTCAGCTGGGGCAGCTTCTGTTATGTCTGCAGCCGTCTCATTCTGTTCATTCTCGGCAACCTCATCCTCATCCTCTTCATCTTTTATTTCAATTTTCTTGTCCTTTTTGTCATCTGCATCTTGATCATTTTCAACGTAAGGTTTAAGTAAACTCTGCATCAAGATTTTCTTGCCAAAGTGCTTCAACATGCTCTTGTCAACCACGCTTAGCGATAAGCATATAACACCCAGTAAGGCTGACGAGTGCTCCTGGTAGGGAAAATCTACAAATTGTGGCCACATTTCCAGACGTTGTGGAAACTCCTTCATGACCTCATGCCATTCCTCTGGCACCGTGTAGAGCCGTCGATGCTTGGCCAGCTCGGCGCCGCCCTTCTCGAATGCAATCTTGGGCACATGCATGCCCACCAGACAGAGAATAGCAGTACGCATGATGTGTGTTGCACACGAATCCCAAACAAAATCCTCCAGATTGTTAAGCATAAATTTTGATATGCGTATCACAAATTGACGGCACTGTTCACGATGTGCATCACTAAACTCAGTTTCCAGGTTGTATTGTTCCTCGACTTGTGCAGCATCTGGTTTGGCACGCTTCGCTTTCTTGGTCCACTGTCTGTTCGAACACATTATTTGCCATGTTGACTAAATCAAAATAAACAATAAAAATACACTCTCTTTTAAGCAATAACAATCCAACGAACCTCGCCCCTCCACATCTTCGAGTCCGCCCTTCATGGCATCCAAGATGTTTATGAAATAGCTAAACTGCTCATCGTCTATGTGAGTCCGAAAATTCCCTGTTTGGCAAAACCCTTAGCATTACGCATAAAGCGACTTCCCTTCTTCTTAGGCCTTTTACGTTTAGCATTGTTTTCCGTTTGCATGATTGTCTTTTATAATGAAAATAAATTTAATATTTTTAACAACGTGCGCCGTGCAACATGCGTTTCGATATAACGATGGTTTGTTTGATAAGTGCTGTCGATTGTCATCGATGATTAGTGCTGCCAGACTGTTAACGCTATTTAAGCGGCTTCCATCTCCAGGAACCAGAAGAACAAGCGTCGCTTCTTCAATCAAATACTTTTTAAAATGGAAGAAATACAGGATTTTCAATTTATATTGCCATTAAAAAACGATGATTTACTTAATTCACGCGGTGATCAATTTTATGTACAGCAGGTGTACCCGGCAAGTGAAATACCAGACAAATTACTAGGTTTGTAGACACATATATTTGTTGCGCGCCTGCAATTCAAACAGAGGCCAGTAAATAAAAAGGCTAATTGTTCATTATATTCTATTGCAGCATGTAAAACTAAGGTGCACCAGCGTGATCTTTTCTATATATTTGAACACTTTGACGCCTACTATTCAATAATAGTACAAACACCGATGCTGCTTCCCTACGCAATCTTATGCGCGCCTTTGATCTATTGTATATGACCGTTGACAGATTGGGCGGTGAACTAACGCCTCTGTTGGCTGCCAATGAGCCTCTCTCTTCGCAAGATCGCATTCGCTATCTGAATCTCACAAAGATGACGCTATATCTGTTTGTCAACACTGTTAAGCGCATCGATATCGTTGTGCACCAAGTGTTGCGGGATAATCAGCTAAATCAGCAGCATAAAAAACGTGCCAAGCAGGCTGCAATGCTGGAACAGTATCCCGATTGGGATATCAAGCGGGGAAAGTTTCTTGTACAGCTCTACAATGTTATGCAGTGTCCGTTAGAGAAGCTCTGGTCTCCGCCCGTTGTCGAGGAAAGTTTTGTAACGTAAGTGCTTGCAACGGACTCTGCTTTTTAGCTGTGGCAAATGGGATTTTGTTGCTCTCCGAGGAATACGGCATAACCACAGTGTTTTCCATACTTATGAAAGATATTGTCGAAGCTCTCACTCTGGACACATCGGATACGATTGTGTCACGTAACTTTTCGAATTTCCTAGCGGAGTTCTCAACGATAGCACCAAAGCTAATGATACGCCATCTATCCAAGCTGGGCGATGCGGTTATCGGTGAGCTTACTGCCGAAGGTCTCACCAATGACATGAAGGAGGCACGTGACGAATTTATCGACCATTTGTTGGATCACATCAACGACATATCGGCACATGTGCGCTCCAAGGTGCTGCATATTTGGCATCACATGAAAGAGCAGCACGCCATACCGCTTAGCTATATGATAAAAGTAATGCGTGAAGCAGTGTGCCGTCTGGAGGATAAGAGTTGTTTGTTACGCAAGTCGGTCATACAGCTGATCAAAGCATTCTTGGAGAACAATCCGTAACTGAAGTGGAAGTTATGAAAGAGTTGGATGAAGTTATAGCCGAGGAACGCAAGAAGGCGTAAGAGTTTAATGAGCAATGGGAAAGCGTTGTACCGGAGCTGTTGCCCATCATTGAAGATAACTTAAGAGAATGTAATGTATTTTAGATGTCATGATTTACATTTGGTTTGCCTAACATTTTACATTAGTTCCAGATATGCAGTTTGATAAGGAGGAGGAGTGTGATGATCTGGTTCGTAAAATATTACCGCTGCTGCTGGACAAGAAGTACAAGGAGGCAACAGTCCTAGTCCGTAAAGCAGACTTCATTACTGGCAATTAAGAGCTGACGTAAGTGACAAACTTATAATCACAAAATGCATTTCTTAATATTCAATCTCTGATCACAGACGCTTGTTAAAGCCCGAGGAGAATTGTGCGTATGATCTGGCGCTTTTTGAAACCTTCTTGTCCCTGGCCAATGGCTGCGTTGATAGCGTAAGTGAAAGCACTTGAATTCCATGCAATCCAATAGAACCTGCAATGTTTTTGTTTATTTCTTTAGGGCGAGCAAATGCTTAAACAAATCAAAACTGTTGAATTTCTCAAGGATAGCATTGAGTTCTCGCATGTGGCGACATCGGCCATGCCAAAAATGCTTGAAATGCTGCTCTCCAAAACGAATACGGATGTCTTTGAGACTGTGGATTTGTTTACGACGGGCTATCTGTTTGGCATACGTGGCACCGAGGTGGGCATGCAGCGTATGTTGAATCTCGTCTGGTCATCCGATAAAGATGAACGTGATGCAGTCTCCAATGCATATCGTAAGGTGCTCTTCACCACCGACGCAACCGGTCTCACGCATGCCATCAAGGTGGTCAGGAATCTATCCAAGTTTCTCACTGAAGTCGAGTACGGACATTATACGGCCTTGGAGATGTTAGTGGCCGAATGGGTTGCCAGCGATGCTATCGATGCGCTTATTATTCAGGTTCTCTACGATATACACATATATACACAGATAATTCGCATAGGTTAAAGTTTAACTATATAAACAAACGCTGATAATAGAAGCTGTGAGCGGGGCTTTTACGTTGCTTATAGCAAAGAACCTAAACATTCTAAGAAAAACAACTCAATGGCATTCATCGTTAAGATTATAGTGCTTGCTGCTTGGACGATTTACAATGTTGCAGCGGGTAATTAATACTTATTTACAAGTTGACAACGGATGAAACAATTTTATTTTTTGGCAGATTGCGTGACAGATCCGGAGTCAATGCTGTGCGTTCTAGATCCAAACCGAGGATGAAAGCGAATTTGTTATAATACTCACTTACTTATGGTCGAAGTGTTTATGAATAAATAATATACAAACACACACACACATACAACAAGGTGCCACTCACAAAAAACTTGTGGCCTACACACACACACACACACGCACGCACACACATACTACGTTTTTTGACAACGTGTGGCAAATCGCATTAGACGCCCACACACAATGGACACTGAACTTTTTACCGGGCTTCCTGCTGTTTTTCTTTTTCTGTTCTGTTCTCTGCATCATGTGCGATTGTCCAGCCACTTGTGGGTCACTTGCCTCACTTGCCTCAGTTGCCTCAGGCTGCTGGGCATGTCGAGGATGGATGAATTAACATGGACAAGTTTTCCACTTCTGGCCTTGTAAGCTGCCGCAAAAAAAGTAAAAAAAAAAAGAAGAAGGCGTTTGTTTCAAGCTGGACTGGCAATGCTAAAAGTAAAAGTTAAAGTTTCCTTTTTGGCCCGTATCTGCTGAGGCATTTTTCGCCTCATTTCAAATACATTAACATTTTGACCTTTCTCGGGGCTCAGCAAGAAAGAAACGACAAATTCTTGTGCAGCTACTCGAATCTAATTTCAAATTGTGTGCAGGTTGTGTAAATCACACACCAACACCATTACCCCCCTCCCCCCAAGGGAAGGCAGTGCATGGCTGCAGGCATGTTTCTCGCAACTTTGTAAAAGCAGACACACACACACACACAAGGTTTACGTTCATCAAACAGAAAAATTGAATTTACGTAAGCCCAAAACGAATGTCAAAAAAGGCGTCCACGTCGTGAAGAGCTTGCTTGCGAGTTTGCGAGAGAGTGAGAGTAAGATTGAACGAGAGAGAGAGAGAGAGAGAGTGCGGGAGTAGCGTAAAGCGCAGAACTTGTAACGTCGAACGTGTCAAGGTCAAGTAACAGTTCCTTTTTGTCTTTACGTTGTCTCATTCCTTCGCCTAAGTGTGCGCGCAACAGGAACAACTTTTCATACATGTGTGTGGATGTAAGTTGTTTTTTTTTCGGCACTACTCATCAGTATGTGCGTGTGAGTGTGTGTGTGAGTGCTGTTAGAGTGCGCCAAGTCGTTAAATGAATTTCAGTGCTGCATTGAGTACACTCAAAGTAGCGGAGCCAAGTGGATAAGCACTGCGAACATTTAAGTTGAGAAAGAGGGCAGCTTGAGTAGTTTTGAAATGATAAGAAAAGTTGTTAAAGAGTTGAAATGAGACTATCTTGTAGTAAAGGAAATTGGGCTTTGCTTTTGCTCTTTATGCATAATAAATTGTTTAAAAAAGAAATGTTAACTTCATCAGGCTTAAATCTTGGAAATTCATTCTATGAAATAAATTATTAAAAATTCAGGGTGCGTGATATTAAAATTTAAACGATTAATATATAAAAATTTTTAAATAATATACTTACATTCAATTCTTAAATTATAATAATAAACAAAGGATTTAAATAATACATAATATTTACTCATAATATAATACTTATATATATTTATGAGTAAAAAATTTGAAATAAATAAATATATATATAGAAAAAGATTTGAAATATATACATATAGATATATACTGTTATTTCAAATTTGTTTCTATATATATTTAATTCTTAAGAGTTTAATTTAATTTAAAAATATAACAAAAATTAAAAGGTAAAAAAAAAAATTGGAGGTTTAATTAGAAAATTATTGATAAAAGAAACAAATGTGTCCAGAAAAGTTCGTTTTTCTATTTTGTATGTTTAATCAATGTTCTTGAGTGAACCACAATTTGTGTAGATCCCAAAACTCTTAAGACGACCCTCCGTTGAGTTGTGTTTTTTTTTTTTATGGATATACAGTGAATTGGACACTTGACGGGAATTACAGGCAAGTGGCGCAGTCAAGTGAGGCAGACTGGACGACATCAAATGAAAGCCAAACAAGTTGACGTTCATGACATAACTGTTAACTACACTGAACGAAAACACACACAGAAATGATATAGTTATAATACTTAAAGTTATAGCAAAGCAAACAGCTTTATCGCCTGCGTATGCAAAATTCAAGACGTTTCGTTTCTGGCCCTGTGGCATGTGGCCCAATCTTGGTCGTAAATTGTGCAGGCAAAGTGCTGTCACCGCCTGCTGCTAGGTGGCGCTTTAATAACACTAAAAACAGTGGCAGGTGTTTGCTTTCCATTTGTTTGTTGGTGTTGGTGGTATTGTTGTTGTTGTTGTTGTTGCAACGTTGCCTAACAATGCAAATGCAACGCTATTTCGGCAACGCCTGCACTTAGCAGCATCCTTTAAGGATGACGCAAAAGGCTCTTGCCACACACAAACAGAGTCTGTGTCAACTGATAGAAAGCACAAGAGGGTTGAGGAGGAGGTAAATTGACAAGTAAAAAGCTTTTTTTTCTTATTTATTCGAGGCGTTACTTATTCTGACGTTGTCAATTTTGTATTGCCCTTCGGCAGTATGGTGGGGGGTAAGGGCTACAAAATGCTTTTTAAGGTTAGCGGGTCACGTGCTCTTCTGACGTTCAACCAAACACATACACACATACATACACATGTACATATTTATATTTCTTGAAATCAGTGTCGCATCTTTTTGCAGCGAATTGAATTGAAATGAAGCCATGCGGCCGTGACACAACGCTCCAAATGCGTTGCCATAAATCAGGGATCACACAATTTGCATTAATGTTGCCCGCGAGAGAAAAAGAGACAAAGTGCTATGCGACTAAATTCAATTGCGCTGTCTTTTTCTATTTGTATGGGTTAAAAGCTTTTTTGCTTTGTAGCGTTCAGCTTCGTGTCCTTTGCGCATCGATCACGCGTTGAGTATTTAAGTGACAAGCTTTATTGCAATCAGCTTACCAACACTAAGAAAAATCACACGAAAATCAACTCTGAAAATAGTTAAGTTTAGTTTAACAGCAAAATAAGTATGAAACAAACATGTTCGCATGTCGAGTTAAGCATGTTCATATTTATTATATTAATTCAAACTAGTTCTACTAACCGTGTAACTACTGTACCACATATGCTAATGGAAATGAATATGTATATATGACAGGAAAGTAGGTGCGTTAATTGGATTGGATGTGCTGTAGGCAAGCTTTCAGTCAGTGTGGTAAAAGCTGTGTATTAGTGACGCTAATTTGAACTGTATCTGCATTTGATTCCAATTTGCATATGCGATTAATGTTTATTTGCTAACACACACAAACATGACCAACATGATGCATACATGCATGATATATTCGGCTTACATAACATAAATTCAATTAATTACAATCTGCGGTTTGTTTTGTGTTACGTGCCGCAACACAAACAACCAAACACGCACACAACGAGAAAGAACCCACAGCCAAATTGGCAAGCGTATATATATATATATATAAACGCTCTACAAAAGATAATGTACAAACAAACATACACAAATTGACGATGATGCCACAATCGTATTTCAATTTGAAAATTATTCACTTTCGGAGCTGCTCTTATGATTAAATCAACCTGAATTTACATTCGCATATTGTGCACTAAAAAAAAAAATTAAAATTTATGTAGCATACTTTTAAGAGCAAGTTTTTATTATGTTTGGTTTTTCATTATGAAAACATTTCCTTTTGGCATTATTTTTATACCCCGAAAAGGGTATAATGGTTTTGTGCAAAAGTATGTAACAGGCAAAAGGAAGCATCTCCAACCCCATAAAGTATATATATTCTTGACCAGCATCAATAGTCGAGTCGATATAGCCATGTCCCTCTGTCCGTCTGTATGAACGCGTCGATCTCAGAGACTATAAGAGCTAGAGACTCCAGATTTGGAACTTAAGCTCGCCTAATCCCTAGGCAGTACAAGTTTGTTTGTCCGATTTTCGATAACTCTTCCCGTTTCCGATATACACATGGGATCGATAACAACAAAATCTTGAATTTGCAAAACTTTGAGATGCCATTTGAATTATAAAACGAAATAATGACAATCTGTGAAATTTTTGTTGAAATCGGTTAAGAAACACCGGAGATATGGCGCGTCGAAGTGAAGGGATCAGGGTATCGTCTATTCTGGATATCCCGACTAGAGCCTTCTTACTTGTTCATTATGAAAACATTTCCTTTTGGCATTATTTTTGTTATTAAATCCAATTATAATTATATGTTTTTTTATGCTATTCGCTCATGCACATTATATTCATACGATTAATAATAACATTTTTTTAAGACTTATTTAATATTTGCGTAAATTATTCAGCAAACTTATACCCCAAAATCTGAACTGTTTAAAACTGTTTCTGTTCTGTTTTGCTGCAGCTTGTTGGCTAAGTTAGTTAGCTTAACTTTGCTGTGTGCTAGGTAAACGCATGGTAACCGCATCTAAACAACAACAACAACAACTGTTAACCACTATTCAGTGTGTTGTTGTTGTTCAATGAAATGAGTGAAGCGGCTGCCATGCTGTGCACATTTTCTATATTTAGGCCAGGGTCCAAAAAAAACAACAACATAATACGAATACACAAAAGAAAAAGGGTTCGTCTCCTGTGGGCATTAAAGTTTATTTTATTTCCTTTTTTTGGGGCGTCTCCTTTTGCTATCAACCATTTTGGTGTAAGTATGGTAACCGTCATGCTATTCCCCAGTGTCTGTATATACATTAAATTATCGACACTATACGAAAATAAACCAGTCAAATTCACATCAATTCCAATCTGTGTGTGTGTGTGTGGCACACAGCATACTTTCCAGCGCTCGAAAGCCACGACTCCATTTTGTCACATTTTATGGGCAGCACTCAAAGCAATGCTGTGAAATTTGCATGCCATATAGCTTTGTACAGTCTACAAAATGCTTGATGGCGCTGAGAGTTCGTTTCGTTTCGTTTCGGGTTTAGAGTTTTGTGCTGCATTTATTTGTACGACTGTTGACCTTTCAGCATTCAGCTTTTAGTTTCGCCTAATGCCAATATGAGCCATAGCAGCTCAACAAAATATGCAAACACACACACACACACACACACACTTATATATGCACTGTGAGAATCAATATATATTGTTAAGAATGTTGAAAACTCGTCAACTAATTTTTGATATATTTATTAAGGTAAGAACTAACCTAAGCCTTTTAAAACAACTTTTTGTATACTGTTTAATTGATTTGAACAAATATATGCAACATACAGGAAGTAAGCATCTCCCAACTCATATATATATATATATATTTGTATACATATTCTTAATCAGCATCAAAAGTTGAGTGTTTGTGTTTGTCTGTATAAGGCAGTCGATCTCACAGACAATAAGAAATGAAAAATAAACTTTGTTTTAAATTTTCGATAGCTTTTCACATTTTTGATATACACATATATAGATATATATAGATATACACTATAAACGGTGAAACGTTTCTTCGAAAAAGACCAAAGATATCGCTGATTGAAATTTAAATTTGAAGATTTATTGTTAAGGTTAAGTTAAAAAGGTTATAAGCATAATAAGTTATGGAAGAAGCAAAAGCAGCTTGATCAAATTTCTCATTCCTGGGGTTTCTCTTGTCTTTAAAATGTTCGTCTTGTTAAATATTTCTTTCAGTTTGTAGAACTTGTTGTCTAAGCAATTTACATAAAGCGAAATTTGTTCCCTTTTGTAATTTCCTCAATACAACATAGGAATAACAATATATTTTATATATATTATATATATATATATATATATATTTTATTATGACTAAATATGTCAAAGCTTATTAAAATGAGCTTTTAAAACTTTTTAAGGATCATAAGACAACAAAAAGCGACTAGAAAATCAAATAAGACTTTTCCTCAATGCATTTTCGCCCAATTTTAAGTAGCTTGAACCTATTTAAGGGAGAAAAAAATGTGAATCAATAAACTATTGAACTTACGAGCTTATTCATAAACCTTTCTCTTAGTGTTAAGAAGACTTAGGAACCTTTAACTTAACGAAGTTGCGAACTAAAGCATAATAATAATCATACGACTAGTAAACCACTTTGTTATTTCGTCAGTGTATAAGAACAGACACATACTGACATCGTTATTTAGCATATAGTTCCTGATACATAGTTGTACATAGCTATGTTGTCAGACGAGCCGTAATCAGACGTAGCTGGGAATGGTTAGACTGAAATCAACAGTTTACCTTGATGTGGTGAGCGCTACGTGGGCCAGGATTAAATGGCTTGGCAAAACAACCAAAACGCACAACTAGCACAAACACACACACATACTTAAACACACACAAAGCATAGGTTTTGAATTTTGTCAGACTGATAAAGAGATACGACAGATGGAAAGAGATAAAGAGAGAGAGAGAGAGAGAGAGAGCCGCATGCACAAGTGCAATTACTCATGGAAATAGTTGATAGCTGGATACCGAAGCACAGAGACAAAAAACCAGAAATATGATTTACGGCCAACATATCCGTAGCACACACACATATATACACATATCACACTCTGGTACCTCGGCACCCCATTGACCAGGCTGCATTTTGTTTACTTGCTTATCATGATGTACTTCATTTGTCCAAAAATCAAAGCCTTTGTGAACAAACAAAACGAAAAAAAACCTTAAAGCAATGAACGTAAGTTAACTAATTGGCAGCACTGTGCTTCAAATGTATCTAACACATACATACATTAGAGAAAGAAAAGAAAAAGGAAATGGAAATCAGTATGCAGCTACTAGATGCAGGATTGTGGCATCTTCGTAACCACAGGACAATCAGCATGCATGATTTAACATGATTCAAGCAAATGCAAAATGGCAGCGGAACATACACAAACACAAACAACACACACACATATCTGCATAGCATATGCAAAATGCAACCGAGGTCCCTAAAATGTACTCAACGAAGAACGGCAGGTAGAAGAAGCAGTAGATGAAGAAGTAGACGAGCGAAATAGTCAGGCAGGCAGCCGCAACATAAGCATAACTGCCTGGGGACGCAACTGGGGCATATTTTGCGCCAATTTCCATACACAAGCAAACAAGCATGGAAAGGAATGCCTGCCGATCGCCTGGCTGAGCTTAAATGGCAAGCAAGCAGTTGGTATAGTTCGCAGTAAACCCCCCCTTTTACCTTCACCACGCGTTGAGCACTAAACATAACCTGAAAGAAATTCGACTTTGATGCTGTGAATGAAAATGCAATGCTAAACAAGCAAATCTACCGAAAACAAAGCCAACGAGCAACAGACGCTGGCAGAGCAGCCAGCAGGCAACAAAAAACAAAACTAGCGTAACGTAGCGGGAGCTAAAAGAAAATTAAAAAGTAAACACAAAAGTTCACGTGCTCGGCATGCTGCAGCGACAGCACAGCGGCAGCGAAAGCAGCAGCGAAGTATGAGTTTTAGGTGTGTAGGAGCAGCGGCAGAGGACGGGCGGTCAAAGAAGAAGACATTAAGAAGCTGCGCACTGAGTAAATGTTGAAGAGCGCATGTGCGGGTGCAAAAGCAAATGAGAGTGTTCGTTTGAGAGAGAGAGAGAGTGTGTGTTTGCAATGGAATTTCTATCCAGCGATTTGTTTACAGTTATAATTGCACAGGGTAGCATAAACAAGGCATATTAGGATGCTGATTTTTGATATTTTATACGCCAAAAATATAATACTGTTAAATTTGCAAAATAAATTGCATATTCTTTTATTTTCTTTACATTTTTGCATAAATTTTTGTTTATTTAGTTATATTTAGAAACAAATTTTTTTTGCTGCCTACACATATAAACTTAAAAATATTTAAACTTTTAGTTGTCATAGTCTATTTATATACCCACCACCTGCCTGCAAAGATTTACTTTGCTGTAAGGCATTTCAGATGCGTGTACATTTCTTTGCTGTTCCCCTCTCTCCACTATCAAGCCACGTGCGTATTATTTATGCGTAGACATTCTGGCGCCGCTTGCTCAGCTTCACAACTCGCAAACACAAAGAGAGCATGCAAAGTCAAAGCACAGCTCATTGCAAAGTCATAGACTCAAAAAAAAAGAGACTAACAAGGAAGCAAGATAGAGTATCACTCTTGCAAGGAAACCAAACGTAAACATTTTATGAAACGCGCGCTCTCAGTAATGTGCAAAGAGTCGTGGCGAGCGGACGTGCGCTGCGCTCGTGGACCGCAACGTGTAATTATTATATTTTCCACTTGCTAAACAGCACTCACACACTGAGAGACAGACGCACACATTGAACGCTAAGCAAGCGCGCGCAAAAATGGAATGAAAAGCAATAAAAAAACGAAATAAACAGCGCATTATTGTGCTTAAGAATGAAAATATACAAAACATATATCATAACAACAACAGGAAATTAAAGTTAAGTGAAAAATCAATGCGCTACCAAAAGTTGAAATACGAAAACTGACGACGCACAGATACACACACACATACAAATACAAGCTAGCTGCAGCCACGCACACGTGTGCTTGTTAAACATACAGACACACACACACACACACACACATACACAGACCGACACGCACAGGCGAACGAGGCGAAAGCCTAACAAAGTGAAAGTAACGAAATTAGCAACACAATAGAAAAAAACAAACAGTGAAAACAAGCGCAAAAAAAAATGCACACGCGAAAGGCAGAGGCAAAGCCAGAATCGGTGAAAGTCTAATCAATTTAACGTCGCAAAATTTACGCCTGAACTGAACTTTACAAATTGCATTTTCGTTACCGTTACTGAGAGGATGACGTTGAACGGAGCAACGTTGGCATGTACAACACTAACAACAACTACCGTTACTGAGCGTGTCACTTAAGAAAAAGAAAAAGCAACAACAAGCGGCAAACAGCAGCAGCAGCCGCATAGCATAAAAACGTGAGCAAGATAAACACGCAAAACAAAGCGAACTGGGTCAGTGTGTGAGTGGCGTATGAGTAGAAGAAGCAAACGCATGCGGGGTGCGGGGTACGTGCAAGTGCAAGATTAAATGGCAACGCTGGCATGTGCATGCAAAAAGGTAAAGGAAGCAGCAGCAGTAAAAGAAGCGGAACAAAAAAGGGTAAGTTAACTGCAGGCGTTACTTTAAGTGGCCAACAACACACACTCATATATATATATATCTGTGTGTGTGTGTGTGTGTGTGTGTGTATGAGACACGCAAATACTTGCGCACCTCATCCCAAAATCCGATACGCATATTTACCCTTGAAAAATGTTGTACGGCAAACAAATAAACAGCGACGTCGTCAGGTTTTGGCGGCGAAAAATGAGTTGAGTCTAACGGCAGTTTACAGTTGTGAGCAAAAAGCATCAGTAGCAGAAGTAACAACAACAACAGTTGAGCGAATCAAAGAGCAAAAGAGCAAAGGGTGTAAATGGAGTCAAAAGTAAAATGGCCATCGGAATGCTGAAAATGGGAATGAACAAGAAGCGAAATAACAAAGCGCACAGCGCACAAAATGGCAAACAAAAATAACAGTTAAATAAAATATCCTTGCACACACACACACACACACGCCCAAACATGCAACACGGACACGCAGCGCTCGCAATTTTTTTTTTTGTGTTTTAGCCGTTCCCTGCACACCACGTCCATTTCCCCCTCCCAAGCCCTACAAGCTAACTCATTTGACGTTTCAGTTCTATCTGTATGTATATATGTATATTCCTGATGTGGGTCATAAATGTTACTCCATTTTTATGACCAACTTGCACACAACGCACAGTCAAAAGAGAGAAGAGCACAAAAAAAAAGAAGAAAAATAAAGAATTAAAGCTTTAACCAAGTTTGCCGCACTTGAAAATACCCAGCAAAATAAACTGGAATGCATTTACTTTATATTTTAAGTAGTGCTATCAGTAAAGTAGTGTTGGAAATCGTTAGAAAGCTTGCATTTCTTAACAGAGTTGTCAGATGTCAAAAAGTATAACCCTTTTATACATTTTTAAAGGCCCAGGGTATACAAAAACAAATGAAAGAGCTGCCAGCATAACCAAATAGCGATTTCTGAGCTCCTGCAGGATTGAGAGGTGAAGAGTTCGTGTGTGTGTGTGAGTGTGAGCGGTGGAGAAGCGGTAACCAGAAGCGCAAAAGGCCATTAAATGGTTCGCCGGGCAGCGTCTGCTGTATGCGTGGGTACGTTTCTTTGTATGTGTGTGTGTGTGTGTGTTTGTGCGAGGGTGACTCAAATAACAGGGCAACTAAATCTATTAGAATGGATGCGTATTTGAATAAGTGTGTGTGCGTGTGTGTGTGTGTGTGTGTACGCATTAACTCTAATTGACTGATTGTCAAGCGTCTCCGAGTTTTAGGGGCAAATTCGAGTTAATATAATATGCATATAATACATGCATAAATAAAATAAAAGTTAATGTTCATATAAGTAAAATAAATAGTTAAGCATCTATATGAAAACCCTTTTTTGCTTGCGTCTGGCAACCCTCTCAGTCAGCTTTCGTTCTTACTCTCTCTCTCTCTTGCTCTTTCGCGCTACGTTCTATGTCATTATCCAACTGTTGTTTCGTTTTGCTCGTTTGCTTGCCCTATGTTGACTGCTTGCACATTTATTATTTATGTATGTATGGAGTTGTTGTTGTTTTTTTTTTCTTTTTGTCTACCGCTGCTTGACTTTGCGTGCCTAACCGTTATTGTGTATTGCATGTCTGCGAGAGTATGAGAGAGAATGATGAGATTTTCGATGTTCGCTCCCGTGTTTTGCGTCTTGCCGAATTGCATTTAACTGTTACTGTAACTGTTTGTGCGCTCTCTTTTTTTTTCGTGCTGGCTGCATTTGTTTTTGAGCGCCAATTAGGTAAAACTTTGCGACAGTTTTTTGACATTTTGGTTGCGGCTTGACAGCACAACAACAAGAACAACAACAACAACAACAAATACATGTACGTACAACATGCACGTGGTTATCTTTTGTGTGTGTGTGTGTGAAATTACTACTCTTCTCTTCTCACTCTTTCCTACTCACTAGCTATCTCTGTTGCACTAACTACGAATTTCGTTTGTGGCTGGCTTTGGCGTGACCTTGGAAGTGTATGTATGTGTGCGTGTGTGTGTGTGTGTGCAGCGCATGGAATGCAAATCCATTGAAAGCGACTGGCTGCAGTTCAAGGCTATTTTTACGTTACGCAAGCACTACACACAAACACACACACACATAGATAATCTCTTTCCTTTTGGTGTGTGTGTTTTTTTTTCACATGAATATCCTTGACGTTTCCATGTTGCATGCCTTGCGATGACAGCTCGTTTCTGTCAGCTTTGCGACCCTTTTTTTTCGTTTTGCTCTTATGCAATCACAGGCAACAACCCTTTTAATTAGCTCAACACAAAAACCGCATTCGCATCCTGCTTCCATACAGCTCTATATGTGTGTGTGTGTGTGTGTGTGTTTGTGTAGTTGTCACGAAGGGATTCGTGATTTTGTTTGCTCTAGTTTTTTAAAGTGCTTAAATTGCTTGCATTTAAAATAAGCAACTGAAATATGCATTTAAAAGGAAGCCAAATCCGAACATTTCTTAGATAATTTATAGCTTTGAGCAAAAACTTGTAGCATACTTATGGGGGCACAAACTGTCTATGCCACAGCTCAATCAAGGATTTAAAATTAAAGTCTGGACTTAAGTTTAAATCAAAATAACAAAATTAAATCTTTGTTTAACAAATTTTATATTTAAGATATAAAAAAAAAAGCAATAGTACATGTTATAAAAGGGTTTTGAGTTCATTTTTGATTGATGATTGACATTATTCTTAGCTATTCTTTCCATAACTATTAATCGGCAACTCTTTGTGCTATGTTTAAGCTTATAAGAAAGCTGGAGTTTGAACAGATATATATATATATATTTTAAAAGTAAAATTTTAAATTGAATCCTTTTCTTGGTCAAAATCGTTTGCTGGCGACAACTTTGTTATGCAACTGTCTTTGACCTTTGCAATTGACTGCAACTGTGTGGCACACCACTTGTGGCAAGCATGTTTGTGTGCGTGTTATTGTGTCATACACGCACACACACACGCACACACACACACTCATACATATATTTTTGTATATATAGAGCTTTGGACTGCCTTGACGCTTGGCTTTTGTCTTTGCCTCAATGTCATTGCATATTTGAGCAGGTTTGTTTAATCGAAGCGCGCTTGTGTGTGTATGTGGATGTGGAAGTGAATATGACATAAGTCAGTTAGCATTAATGTTGCCACAAACACACAAACACACACACTCACACATACACATACACATTGGCACAAGGGCGACGCAATAATTTGCTTAGTTGATAGCTGATTGCGAGGACGCTCACGCAACGCCATACTCACTCCCTCTCTCTCTCTCTCTCTCTATCTCGGTCTGTGTCTTTGATTTACGCATCTCTTTATTGATGAAAACCTGTTCATAGTATTATACATTGCACTTACATGTTGGAATAAGCAAAAATCAGGCAGCTGTGCAATTGGATCGAGTACTTTTAATGTGTTCACAAAGCGCAAGCAATCAATCCAATCAAATTGAATCTCATAGCAAAAAGAAAACCTTGATTTGAACTCATTTAGATAGCTCTAAAACTGTGGAACTAATTTTCATCGAAAGACATGGACATGGCTCGCGATGCTGATCTAGAATATATATACTATATGGGGATAAGCTTTAACTATGCGTTAAATCTTTTATGACAAAATGATCATACACTTATCAGGAATGTTAACAATATAGAAGGTAAATTCCTCACTCGGGGAAACTTCTTCCGCATTCTTCTTCACGAGCTTTTAGTTTTCTATTCAATTAAGACAATTTATATGCACATATTGCTCATTTACTGGAAGTCTGGAATAGGTCAAAAGTATGGTTATTTTGGATACCTTCGTGATAGCATTTTTAGATTCTCTTCAATCTGGCAGTAAATTGAAAAAAGCTTTTCGTAATTCTCCTAACGCACATTTCATTGCAATTTGTTAGATCTTAAAAATGAAATTGATAATATATATATATATTTTTATATTCTGCGTAATCTGGGAGTAAATTGAAAATGATAAACGTATTTCTCCTTAAAAATCAAATTGATATATATATATATAGATAAAGTTGCAGCATTGGTATATGCATAGAGAATGCCAAATGTCAACTTGACAGCTGACACAAATGCGAGATACGCAGCAAAAAACCAATTTGCATTACAACGAGCAGCACACAACCCCGCAAAAGATGGGAAGAGGGGAAGCAGTGAAGCAGGGGTGGCAAAAGATGTGGGAATAAGGGGGGGTGTTGCATAATAATGTTGGTAATAGGGTAAAAAAAAAAAACGGAGCCAGACACAAATTCAAGTCAAGTGCAACTAATGTGAAGTTGGCTGCTCATTAGGCGTCCGCCAGTTGGCAGCAGCCAGAGTTGCCAGCGTTGTGCAAGGATTTTCAATTTGCTTTTTTGCCACTTTATGCTGAATTTTGATGTTACTAGAAAAAGCTGTCGGAATGAATGGAAAAAAATTCAATTTGAACTAAAATCAAGAGCAATCAATGCAGAACAAAAACCAATCAAAAAGAACCAAAACAAAAACTGCATTCACAGAAACTAATTTGGGTTAGTGTTGCTTTTGTTGTTGTTGTTGTTGTTGTTACTGTTGTTGCAGACCCCATTTTGAAAGCACTCGCACGTGCCTAGTGACCTCGTCGATTTCTATTGTTAGTCAAGAGGCGTTTGGTAAAAAGTTTTTCATGCTGCTATTTGCACTTTTTATACCCTTTAACACAAACGGCGAAGAACTTTTTGACATAATTATAGGAAATTTCTTCAAATTATTACCTATCAATGTATTTTTAATGTGTTTTCTTGGTATTTAATAGATTTTTTCTCATCAAAATCAGAATAAACTTTGATTTTTAGAACCAATTTAACCAATTTAAAGCATTTGAAGTATGAACAAATGTTAATTAGTTACGAGGTAACTACCAGTCAGGCACAATAACAACAACCTTATTGTAAGCTCAGGCTATGCATAACCAACTAACCAAAATATGTTGGTAATATACAATACCCTATTGTACTAGTCGTTTGGCCTTAACTGCATTCATTTATTTTCGGCACAAATTACACTGCAAACAGAAAATGTTTATACATATTTGATGGTCTTAACGGCCAGCACAACACGCAATTTATGGTAATTATGTTCGTTGATCGCTGATAGAATGAAAATATATATGTATATACACAAATAATCGCTGATTAAGCCACAAATCCAAATCCAAATCCAAACATAGTTAAATAAAAAAAAAAAAATGAGAACCGCAATTGAAACTTACAAAGCGCTGGAATAGAAATAAATATGGAGGAGGAAAACGGAAAACGGAAAACGACAGCAACTAAAAACAATTTGGCGTAATCAAAATGAAATCAGTAAAGCGCCAAACCGCAGAGTTGCGATGGAAACTCGAATTAAAGAAGAAAATCAAATTGGCAAAGCCACAGCAACAGCGATAAGTATTATTATAAATATCAAAGGCTGACCCTTAAATACTCTCTAAAAAGTGTGTAGAAAGAAAACAAACTTTCAGAAGTTGTTTGCCACGAAATACATATATATATAGAGAGCTTAATACCGTATACTAATGCGCTTTACTCGCAAAGTAGCTTAAGAGCTTGCTCTAGTTAAAGTCCTGTTAAGCGAATCAAGATCTTTCAGTCAACACTAATGGTATTGCTTGGCTTTAAAAATAGAAACAGCGTCAACGTTTTTGCATCAGCTGCTAAAAGGAAATGGAAGAACTGTGAATGCAGTCAATGCGACTAGCAAAGTCAACATCCGTAAAGTCCACAGAGAGAAAGAGAGAGAGGAAGCTAGGGAGCAGGTACATGATAAGCGAGAGATATATATATAGAGAGAGAGAGAGAGAGGGTTGGGGGGAGGTGATTATATATATTTGTTGTCGCTAGCAAAATATTTAGCTTTGCGCTTGATTTATGCGCATTGAGGTAGTGAATAGAATAGACAAAACAGCGCCATGTAAACAATGCGGGAAGAGGTGGGAGGGGGGGGGGGGAGATGATGGTGAGGTAAATGGGGACAGGTACAGGACTATAACGGAAACAGTGCGACCAAGGAATATGTAAATGCCGCATGCTACAAATACAAACGGATGCTGTTCTAGGGAGTACGAGAAAGAGAGAGAGAGCGATGGAGAGTGAGTGAGAGATGGATATAATAGAAACTTGTATTCTATCATTGTTTCAATTGACACAAAATGTTGCAGTTCAAAAGGATGTCCATAACAACAACAACAACACACAACAAAAAAAGGTTGCAAATTGTTTGGGTTGGAAATTTTTTTTTGCAAATGACAATTGTTGTCACTGGCAGGCAATGTTTGCATAGTCGCTCACAAAAGCCCCAACAAACAATCAAAAAAATACACAAAAATACACAAAATACAAAAATACAAGTTGCAAGTATTTTTGTACAGCTTCTTGTTCGTTTTCTTTGGCGCGTGGCTTCCACAATCCCGATTGACGTAGTACAAAAACGGGATAACCCGAAAAATTAACAATACAATTTAAAGCGAGCTGCCAGCTAACACAAAAGGTTGACAGCAAAGCACACCAACACACACACACATACACATATATTTATATAGGCTGCCAGACAGACAGACAGTTGGCGGGTTGGTGGAGGGGTAGGGGCGTGTTTTGAGGTTGGGTTTTGTGGGCAATAGAGACAAGCTCTCAGACACATTTGCAGGCCAGCCCCGGAGGCGGGTTCAAAGGTTGACGCACACACACACACTTGACAATGACAATCGTTTGTTTAGCTGCCAATTGTTGTTGCTCTTACACACACACACGCACACACAAACACACACAGACACAATTTATAATAAGGGCTTAAAGTTACGAACAGTAAAACAATGACAGAAAACAGAGGCTGAAACAACTTTTGCCATTTGACAGTCAAGTTAAATTAAGGAAAAAGTCAAAAAATTTCAAACACAATATTGCTCGACCTGCAGATATCCTGTAAAGTATAAACATGAATAAATTATTGCCAAGATGTTGTTATTCTCAAGATTTATAGTCCTCAAAAAGGTTTGGAAAAGTTTTGAGTAATATCTTTATGGTAGGTAAAAATATTTGCAAAATTCGTATGTTTTTTTTAAAATACATTTTTAATAGATATACTAAATAAGAAGTTTTTCGCTGTGAAATTTAAAACAATTGAAAGGAAACTAAAACTGGAAAGTTTTTGCGAAACTTTTGCCATGATTTAGGTATAATCAAACCGATTTGCTATGGCCTGCTATAATATATTGCCAGGCAGATTTTTTGATTATCATATATATATATATGAATATGCCTATATATTTTTACAACTTCTTTCTTATACCTCTTTCAGCCTGTTCTCCTTCTAGACACAGAAAATAAAAGTGAAAACTTTGTCTTCGTCATTGTTATTGTAAAAGTAATTGTTTTTGTTGTTAGGGCCATGGCCACAGCTGCCACGCCCACATTGCGTGCACAAACTCTTTGACATTGTCATAGTCTGCAACAATGTCCTCGTCCACGTTCATGTCCTCGTCAATCTCTTCCCCCCACCCCCCACTCCCCGCACACCTTCTCCTCGACGGTCTTTGTCTCTTTAGTCTGCCTCGTTGTGGCCGCCTTGGCATGCTATAAGTATATATATATATATATATTTAGGGACAAGCTTTATTAAATTTTTGCGCTTGCTTATAATTCAAAATGTTAGCAGGCGACGACACTCTGTGTGTGTGTGTGTGGCGTGGCAACAGCAGCGTAACGCCTTTTGTTCCACCGCACTCGACTCGCGCCCTGGCTCCCTCCCCTCTTCTTGTGGCGCCGCAGACATTGGCGTATTTAGATTTTAATTTGCGATAGCAAACTTCTTAATAGGATTTTACTGTCGCTTCTTTTCGCTCTGTCTTCCCACTCCCCCCCCCCTCTTCTTACTACCCCCCACTACCAATTTAACACCTCTCACACACACACACACATACACAAAGAGAAGACGCACATACATTAGTGTAGACATGGCTAAAATGTGTTTATTATTCGCATTTATGTTGTCAGCACGCATGTTAAAAAATAGGAAAAACTCCTTTTCGCTTTCAATTCCTTTGCAGTTTATGGTTGCATGTTCCACATATTATGTAGAACAGACACGCTTCACATATTTCCTACCTATTCCCCCACCCCCTCTCCACCGTTGGGCATTGATTGGGCATTAGTTAGTTGACTGGGTGTGTCGTATATCGGAGGTGTGGCTTGTCTCTCAAAAAACTGTGAAAGCTCTTAAGACCTTTTGGGCCTTCCTAATTGTTTGAGTTGTCTTGTGTGTGTGTGGGACTGCTGCTTCCAGCTGGCTTCAGTTGGTCAGTCAAATCCCTAGACCCTCCAATAACAATTTTCCACCTTGGCCTTAAGTTTCCGATTGCATTGGGCCCATTGGACCTTAGGTGTAAATCCCTGGTGGCTTAACAGTTAGTTTCTTTTCTTGCAAACAAAAAAGTTTCGCTTTGTCATTGCGCGTGCCGAGTGTCTTTAAGGTGTATGAACGTTTAAATATTATAGATTAATATATTCGCGATTAGTTGAAAATATATATAAACTGACGAGCTAGAAGGATTTTGACTTAACATTCGGATACGTTTGATGAGAAAATAATTTTAAATCGTTTAATCTCAACAAACTGAAAGTTTACCTAACCTTACCCTTAACAACCTATCTTCAATTAAACCTTGTACTTTTTCATTTATGTAGTTTTGAGTACAAGATTTATGATTTCTGCCCTTTGAAACTGTTTCAAAATAAGTTGCTAATCTGCTTACAAGCTAAAACTTATACAACTCGAACTTAATTTGCTTTTATTAGAATTATTTTTTATTTCGCAGCAGCAAAATGAGAATTGTACAGGTTATCTTCACGTATCGTATATATAAAATGTAGGTTATTGTTCTTAAATTATGTAATAAGCGTAATTGGCTTGGGAATAACAGCAAAATGGACAAGAAAGACAACAGACCGTTGGGAGGAGGGGAAATCAAGGTTGGTGTGAAGCAGAAGATGTAGATTGTGCTTTAACTGTAACTGACATAAATTAGATAATAAAACCCATAAATACAGTGAAAGAGAACGAAAGAGCGATAGGGAGAGAGAGAAAGCGAGAGAGAAAGAATAATGAAAATTGATTATGTCTAGACAACACAATATAATAAAGTAGAAAATCAAATGAATCAGCTGGACATAGCAAAAGATAAAGTTTGAATTAATTGACAAGCGACAGGAGACAAACGTTATCAATGAATGTTTCAGTTATCCACTCAAACGTCCAATGCATAATACATATTTAAACGCCTTATTAGCAAATTACCCAGCTAACTTGGAACAAAATTGAAACAAACAAACTAACTAACTGACCCCCATTAATGTCTAACGACAAGGCTCAATAAAAATAACAAACGAAACACACATATGTCCAACCATTTGAGGCTTTATCGATCTTAAATGCCCAACTCGAACGCAATTAAATTTAAATTGCTATACACTTAACTGGCCATTGAGCACCAGAATGTAGCAACGAGTTGTGTTATTAACAATCCTAAATGGCTTTGAGTATACGCCCCGATAAATGCGCCCTTTCGGTTGAACGGAAGAATGATACTCCCTTTCGGTTGAAGGGAGAATGATATTAAACTTCTCTAACTTATTTTCGAGAGCCAATGTGCTGCATCTCAAAGCAAGTTTTGCCATCAATTTTGCTGGAGCAGCTGCAGCTCACTTTCATATTCATAATTCAAAAATAGAAAAAGAAAAAGCAAAAGAAAAAAAGGCCAAATGCAGTCAGTTACTGGCTAACTTACCTAGTTGAATGATAGAAACTTCACATATCAAATGCATTCGACGATGTTTAGTTTCTTTCTTTTATCTTTTGCTTATATCGTTCTGGCTGACTCAACAACTTGGGCCACTTTACATGAACATGGCTGCAAGCAGAGAATTGTATGAATGAATGGCCAGTCAACTGGGGACAGCTGTGCCACTTGTCTATTTTCATGATATATGTGTGTGCATGTGTGTGTGTGAATGTGTGGATGAGTCTATGTCGCAGCTGCACAAAATATCTGTAGCATACTTTATGGCTGAGTGGAGTAGATGAGCATAGCTAACGGTGTGTGGGTAAGAATACCGCCTCTTGTCTCGTCTGACTTGTGACACCCCTGTTCGACAAAAAAGTATGTCAAGATTTACGCGCATCGTTAAAGCAATAAACCAAAAACAACAAAAAATACAGAAAGAAACCAGGTGGAGTGATTTAGTTCAACGATACTCAGTGAATGTATGAAAAGGTTTGTTTAACTTTTAGGCAGTTAACAGTCGAAAAGGTTTTCCTTTTGTTTAAATGTTTCTTATTATATGTTATCAAGAAAAAGTCCATCTTATTGGAGGTGTTTATTGAATTTTTTAGTGGATTATTTTCAATATTGTTGACGGTTTAAGTTATGAACTAACAGCGACGGGTTCAAATATGCTATTAGTATTGAAAATTGTATAAAAAGTCAGAATTAATAATATGAACATAAATTTACTTGATTTTATGTTGATAAGAAAGCTCTCTAAGCTTAAGTTAAAGCTTTTACATGAACACAGCTTTTGTGCTTTTACACATGAATTAAGGACAAATGCTCAACATCTACGCAATATATTTCTCAATGTGCATTGATTTAGGTAACAAAACATATATATATTTCTGGGCATACCCTTTTTCCGCACTTAATTGCATACAGGGTATTGCTGAATACACCACAGCAACATGGCGTGTCTATTTCCATCTATTTCTGTGTGTGTTTTGTTGTTACTGTGGGTGTGCCCCGAGCTGAGCGCACGCAATGCCAGCAAGAAATGGGTTGTGATGTCGCTGGGCACGAGACACTTCACGGCTAACAACGCGTCAGTCAAAGTCAACACACACTTCACATTGTTGTTATTGTTGTTGCCGGCAAAATGTGAATGAAAGAAAGGCGGCATCGCAGCAAAACGAACAAAAAATTCTAACACTGTCACTTTTTGACAACTGATGCTCGCACACAAACATACATACATACATACATACATACATACATACATACATACATACATACATACATACATACATACATACATACATACATACATACATACATACATACATACATACATACATACATACATACATACATACATAAATATGTATATGTATGTAGATGAATGCGTTGTCATATGTTAAAAGCGTTGCAGTACGACAAACTCTGAATATATTTCACACTACATACATCATTTTTTTTCTTTCTCCATTTTTTTTTGCATATTTACATTTCAACTTTTGTCACTCACATACATACAAGCAAACTGTAACCGTTTTGATTTGTTACCTCATCGCAGCAGCATCAATCCTTTCCTTTCCCTTCCTTTTGAATGAATTTCGAGTCATGGAAAATGTTTTATTTACCCGCACACATTTTTTCATTTTTTTTTTTCAGCCACTGCGCTTGTTGTTTTCATTTGATATTTGCGCATTTCCGCATTGCCGACATGTTGGCCATTTCAAGCGAACACAAGGCGCAGACCAGTTCCATTTCTGGCCATTCGCCCATTTGCCCATTTGCAGTTTCATCTGCAGACACTATAGTTTCTGTGGGTTCTCCACCGCCCACATTTGACATCATCCATTGGATTGCATCCTTCTTCGTTTGCTTCACATGGCCAACCACGATGGCTGCTTGCTTTTGACCTGGCACAAGGCACGCCCCGGGGTAATTAAAAGCGCTTGCAGTTGGCTGCACCCTCTCTTAGCTTATTGTTTGTTGAATGAATGTTGTTGTTGTTGCTGCTGCTGCTGCTTTTGTTGTTATTGTTCGGGCTGTGTTTGTCGAGTTGTTCTTATTCGAGATATTGTTTTAGTTGTTCGTTGTTGTTGGTTGGCTGCGGTGCTTTTAAATACCCTTTGAAAGAATCTTGCTGATTAGTCATGTAAATAATAATTCATTCCTAAAAGCCTTAAGTATAAATACTTTCTTGACTTTAAAGATTGCTTACCTCCCTTTTAAACACTAAAATGAAACATATTCGACCATTTAAGTATAAGTATAAGTGTTTATATTCTTGATCAGCAGCGCGAGCTGAGTTAATAAGTCTTTTCGTCTGCCAGATCGGACCACTATATCATAAAGCTGCCATACAAATGCAAGATTTTTGACAAAATTCAACTGTGAAAAACAAGTTGAAAGCCGAAAGTTAGCTTCCCTTCTTGTTTTTTTTTTAAATTTAATGTGTTCTTCAAAGTAAAATTCAATAATAGTATTTTTTTGTATGCTAAGTTAAGCCACAAAAACAACTGGAAAGGTTGAACTTTTTGAATATTCATAGAATCTATATTATTTATAAGGAAAATGATAAAAGAAATAATCAAGTGAAGTGTATTTCACATGCAGCATTCCATTTAATTTAGCTTGAAAGCAATTTCTGTTGTGTTTGTTCGCGAGCAAAGTAAACTTGTTTATTTGGTTTTTGCTCTCAAACTTTTGACAGTTTGTTTAAGTCTATATGTGCAATATTTGTACATACATTTGTACATACACTAAACTAAACAGTTGCACATGTTGCACTTGACACATGATCTAAACATAGTTAGTATACGCAGCGTTGGCCAATGGCAAATTTTCTATTTGCGCAACTCAAGCAATTTACTCTTATGGCATTTGTCCACAGGCAGTTTCCAAGGAATCAGCTGGCGAAAAATAATAAACTGCATATTGTATTATATTCAAAGCTACCAAGTATTTTTCGCTGTTTGTAGAAAGCCAATAAAGCCCGAATGGGCAACTGCCACAAGCCAAAGACTGAAAAGTTAACTTGCTTATTGTATCATTAAACATCAACTTCAAACAAAATACGTTACGAAGAACAATGCAACTTTATCTTAAAATAAGCAATGAATGTTTCAAACAAAAGCTAAAAACATTTTCATTTGCCATATTTTTCTTTTTTACTTTCATCATGTCCATAAAAATAAATAAAATCAAAGAATGGCTTATAAATTCTTTTTAATCAGATTAAAATCAGATATGAAAAGTAGATTACTGGTGTTAAAAACCATTATTTAAATTTTTTAGGTAAAAAGAATTTTTAGACAGCAATTTGAAAGCTTAAAAGCTATGCATACATGATGACAAGTATATAAAAACGTTATTCATTTTAATTTCCCAGTTTTTTTAGTGCAACGTTTATTAAGTGCAATATGCAATAAATATTAGTTGACTTGCCGAGTGTTCCATGCGGATATGCCACACCCTTGTACATTAGTCCAATCATACAGATCAGCACAGCGGTCATTTGTCCGTGCGTTATGTATGTCCAGCAGGGAAGCCAATACCAGCTTGTCTCCATATCTCAACGCAGGGGTCCATGTTCCAATAGCTTAACTGTGGCACATACTCAAACTTAACAATAGCATTCGGATACGTTATGAAACCGGCCAAACCTGTGCCGTCTTTAACCACTCTACCAATGTCCGTGATGCCCATCTGTTTGATCAAGTTGGGCACGTATCTATGGTGGTGAATTGGAAACGAATATAGTAAAGCAACGTAAATCAGTTTAGAGCGTTGAACTTCTTGTAAACCTTCCTATTTAAGTCATTAAAGGAATTAGAATTATTACTTTATCACATATATGCACACGATAACTGGCATACACAAAACGAAAGTATGTCAATTTGATTTCTGCCTTGTCTACAGACATCTCTTATCATTAGGAATTTTTATCTAACGCGTTGCATTCACTCAACTTTACTGACTCAAAGTACAATTGTGCTGGAGACATTTTGCCTGTGGCATTAATTGCAGTGCTGGTTGCCATCATGACAATCGTCGTCTCAACTTTCGCGACAGTTGCCCCAGGACAGCACCACCGTGCTGAAGGAGTCTAGCAGGAAGAGCAGTGTCAGCGCCATGATGCTCGAATAGTTGGTTATGAAGGCGCCATTGGCCAACACTTGACCTGCAGCGACACCTTTTCAGAATGGGTGACAGATCAAAGGCGGGAAGGACGACACCGCCGCGAAACCCAATGAGACCCAATGAGATCTCCAACTAGTCGACAGGTTGTCCAATTACGAGCAGTGCTATTAGATAAGGTATCCAAAGGTCCCACCGCCATTCTGAAAGGCCAACATTAAAACTCAAGACCATTGCCCCACTCTTCCTTTATTTTTTGCTTGTTCCTCTGGCTGTTGATGTGTCTGTGGCATCTCAATCTTAATCTCTGTTGAACTGTACACGGCGAGGTCGCGTTCTTGACTGATACACGAACATTGCGAACAAACTGCAGACGGCGGAGATTTATCTTATTTCTCTTAATTTGACTCGATGCGGTTGCCCCTGTTGTATCTTTAATTGACAACAATGAAAGATGCAAAGTAAATTGCACTGTGACGAGGGTAAATGGAAGGTGGGGGTTCTGTCTAGCTTATGTCACAGCTAAAGCTACCAAGAAATGTGCAAATTGGTTGGCATTCATCTATTTTAATAGATATCTTAATTGTCAGTTTAAACTGTTTGAAATATTAAGACAAAGTTTGAGCTGTGACGTAAAATTTGTATTTTTATATGTAAATGCATCTTAAGCTTTGCATAATTGATTTTGGTGACAAAACTTGACATTCAAAAGCTTAGAGCTTGACACTCTTAACTAATGTGTGTCAAAATTCACAATGAAAAATTTAACTTTGGTCATTTAAAAATTTAATATTTTAGTTTTGAGTCTGTGCAAACTGTTCCATTTATCTGACAAGCGCAATGGGAGGAAATGCAGCATGTTTTCTAGCCAAACTTTATAAATAAATCATGAAACTTTCGACATTTTAGAATAGAGTTTGCAATAAACTAGGTTATATTTATACAAAACTCCTTGCTTGGCTTGAGCACTTTACCACACAGACATATATAAAATATGTTAAAAAAAAACTAAATGTTTGCATTTTCAACTTTGTAAGTGCATAATGAGATCAAAGAAAACATAAATAAATTCAATTAGAGTTTGGAGAAATATGAAATAGTCTAAAACAAACTATGTTAAATATACTTATTTAAAAAATCTTTGTTGTATATCTGGAAAATATGTTTAATGCCTTGGAGTTTGTTTGGTAAAGTTAAGTGATTGTTCATCCAACTATGGACATATAAATAATAAGAAAAATTATAGCTTAAATGAATACTTGGCACTGTTTAAATATTATTTTGACTCAAAGCTTAGGCTATATGGCTAAATATTCTGTCTGAAGTTGTACAATATTCTTTTTATAATTTCATATAACCCGTTACGCTTAACTTTTGGCAAAAAACTTATTGTGCAAAAAAATTAGGCAATAACTTATTTTGCGACTTCTAAAATATAATTTGTCTTAATGTAGTTTGGCAAACAAAATTATATTAAAATCTGTTTAAAATATCTATAAGAATAATAAGTCAATTTTTCTTAATATATATATATTAATAAATACATAATTAATTAATTAGACTAATAATTATTTATTTTTTCGTTTTAGCTGCATAAGTAAAGCAGTTCACTTAAGCTGATTGGTAACAAACAGAAAAATGCCAGAAATCTACAAATTTTCAGGTATGTAAAGAAAAATGTTTCGCTTCAATGACTTCACAAATCTTTAAGGGCAATCCCTTTAAAAATGGATCCCATGAGATTAAAACCGCTAAAAGCATTATTTTAACAACTCAATTTTACAAACATAGATGTTACGCCGCGCCCGTGCAAAGTTTTAAGGTAGGTAAGAGCACTGTTCAGTGGAGGGGAAGCCTGGGTCTCGTTTTACAGCATGATGCAAAAGTTGGCAACTCTTTTGGCTGCTTGACAGCTTTCAAAGTTTTTAATAATTTTGAAGAGTTTTCTAATTAACATCCCGAGTGAAAGGCTCTGCCAGGTTGCAGCTGCCACTTTTCCACTTGCATCAGTTGCAACCAAGAACAAGGGATATAAAGATGATGGAGTTGTAGAAAAGACGAAAGACAGAGAAAGAGAAAGAGAGTGGGCTTAGAGTCAAAAAATGGGAAAGATGACATCAAAAGTTCTGGATAGACATGTTGAACGTTCATTAAGGTGACAGTTTTAAATGGGTTTTTAAGAACTTTCACCAGATTTATGAGAGTTTAATTGCTTTAATAAAGCTGATTGAAGACGCTGACTGTGGAAATTGAGGGTAATGCAAGAAGCTCACATTTTCATATATTTCCTTTCGTATGTATATATATATATATATATATTTTTTTTTTTTTTGTAATTTAAGCGATTATTAACGCACATAAATTGCCATTAGCTGCAGCCCAAAACTAAGTTTTCTTTTTTTCGCTTTCTTTGGGGCGGAGTAGTTCATTAAAGTACGAAGCAGTGGGAGGGCCGTTCCTTTAGTTTTAATTGCAGCTGGAAGCGTTGCAACTTTACCGTGCCACAACACGCAGATTCCGCCAGTCAGCCAGCCAGCACACAAACACAATGTGCGCCAAAATGAGGCAAATAAATTTTTGAAACTTTTGCGAATGGGGGCAAAACGCTAATGGGGCTCATCTGGAGCACGTTAATACATATATATGTATGCCTGTTTGTGTGTTGTTTGTGTGTGTGTAACAATCGATAACAGCCCAAAGTTACAGTTAGAGTAACAGCAACATTAGCAACAACAACCAAAAACAACAATAGCAACTTTAATTGCAACAATAACTTCGTTAGCAACAGAAACAGAGGGAAAATCATTGACTAAAGTTGCGTATTGCATGTCGTGTAAATGGCCTTTGAATAATTATTGCACATTAATTGCACTTGTTACAAGCTAAGATCATTAATAACATTCCGTTTTTGAACACAATTAAAAGCTTACATTTTTCAAATCTAACGCACAGTTTTTCAAAGGGAATATCAAAGAAAACAAGTTAGAAATCCAAACTAGAAGATACCCTAAACCCTTGCTTCATACTTGTTTTAACTATAATGTTCATTTCTCCGATGTTTCTCGACCAATCTTAATAAAAATGTAACAAATTTTTATTATTTCGTCTTTAGTTTTAAACGCTATTTCCAAATCCAAGATTTTATTGTTATCGATCATTATATCATGTGTATGTTGGCAACGGAGAGAGGTATCGAAAATTTGATACTAACTTGTCCTGGGTTCAAAGGGTTCAGGGTATAAGAAACATCACTTGACTTCAGACATCAGATTCAGCACGTTAAAATAATTTAGAAAAGTATTATCCTATTTATAGTTAGAAAAGTAAATATTACTAAACCATTTCTTAAAATAAAAGTTTCGAAATATCAGCTTTTATTACATTTTAAGACAATTATGAATATACTTTAATGCAATAGAAAATTTTTTTTTGAGAAATTAGTAGAATCTCTTAATATTATCGTACATTTTATCATAAGAGTATTTAGCTATGATCTTATTATGTTCAAATGAATGACTGATTGTTGGATGTATATACTCAATATCTAGGCAAAACAGAGAGTAGCTTTTATTTTTCCCGTTTTCACCTTAAGACACCATCCCTCCAGCCCCCACCCCCACACACACAACATAGAACACACATGTGCTTTTTAAGTTACTGAATATAATGAGGATAGCAATTAGTTTTGCTTTTTGCTTGTGGAAGTTGTTACTGTATTTGTCTATAAGTTCTAACAAGTTTACCTTTAAAATTGATTTCAACGGACTTTGCAACAACTTCCGTTTCCGCTACAGTTGCTCGTGTACTTATTAGTCGGCATTGTATAACTTGCTCAACATATATATGTGTGTGTTACAACTTTTGCCATTTGCCATGTGTGTGATTGTGTGTAGCTGTGGGTGTGTGTGTGTCTTGTGTGGATGGAGAAAACGTGTCGAGTTTTTACGTTAGCTGACAGCTTTTAGCAACCTCGCTAAGCTCTGACATTTTGTAACATGAAAAATTGGGAACCCCTGAACCTTCCCTTATACCCCGTGCCCTAAATGTACCCAACCCTCCCTCCTCGCGATACAAGTTGAAAGTGCAAAATCATTGAGCGAACATTTAATTTGAAATTAATTTTTAATCAACTTCAATTGAATTAAAGTGAATCGAGTGCAACATTTGATTTGATAATAGAATATAAGTGCATATTCGGAATATAATAGTATTTTTTTTTCGTTGGTTTGAAGCGCACAATGCGGTTTCATATAATACCTGCATAAAGTACATGAATAAATAAATTAGCTGCATGTAGTTTTAGTTGGGGCTAAATGCGTATCTATAAATTATGAATATCTCATTTATGTGTGGCACGTAGCGCGTTGCGGCAAACAGTGGCGGCGTGTTGCATTCAACTATTGCTAAGGCTTTGTTTGTCTAAACCAACCAACGAACCAAAGAACAACAACAACTCAATGCTGCTTTGGTTTTATTGGTACGCGCGTGCCTCAATTATGAAGCAGCATTCAGTTGAATGCACCTGCCACACACACACACAAAAAGTGGTTGCCACTGCTACTTGTGCTGCTGGCAAGCGCCAAATGTCAAGGGAAGTGGCGCAAACGAAGACGAAGAAGTCTTTAACCCAGTTTGGCATTGCAACCTCCAAAGCCTTTCTCTTCCCTTACCCTCGGTTTTTTTTTCCAGCACGTTTTTCAGCTAAAGGCATTGTTGCCATTGTCGATTGCAGTTGGCTTGTTTGCCGCACGTAATTGTTGCAGGTCTCTCTTTTGTTGTCTTCTTCTTCCTCTTTGCAGCGCAAAAAAAAGTTATTAAAATGAAAAAGCAAAAGCAAATCGATTATGCCTTGGCTTAGCCTTAGCCTTTGCCTTAGCTCAGGCCAGTTCCAGGAAAAACTGAACAATGCGAATAACTTTTACACTCAAACTTTATCCTGCTTCGACAACCAAAAAACACCAACAACAAAAAGGAAATAAAAATAAAAACTTTAAATTGACATCGAATACCAAATACCCATAGCATATATCTACGCACGACCCAACACGACTCTCCCCACCACCAACACCAACAAGAACAACTTCTTTGGCAACCACATTCGCATTCACAACGACAAAGTGAAAAGTTTTTGCTGGTCGCCTTAGAATTACTCAAAAATGATAAGCTCACTGCTAAGGCTCAAAAAATTTATAATTTTCTTTCGGAGTTACCCTGTAAGCTTGATAAAAAGGGTAGCTTTGCTGTTGCGTTAGGACTGTTTAGCTATTTGGATAGAAGCAGGCTTAAAAACAACTTAAAATAACTTTTTTAACCAGATTAAAGAAATAGTTGTGACTTGATGCTTAGTAAAAGCAAAAACTTAGTATAAAACTTGTATTAGGCTTTAAGTTGAGTGTTTAATCACATAGTTTGGATCGTTTGATATTGCTTTGACAAGAAGTCATTCTGTCAACAGTTTTCTTGTCCGCTCTCATGATTCTATTGATCAGTAATTGAGTAAGTTTAAGCCTGATCGGAAAGTTTGAAACGAAAGTTTTTCACAACTTTACCACAGTTCCCGAATAATTCTTTTTGACATTTATTTTTGCCATAGGGCAACTTCTTGCTTCTTTAATCTTTGTAGCCTATGTTGACAATTTTTTTGCTCAATAATAAGCCGCATTGAAAACAAAAGCAAAGCCGCCGCAGCAAATTACACTTTAAGTTGTGGCGCGTACCACGTGGCGCATGTTTGTCGTTCTTATTCATTTCATGTTTGCAGCTGCTGCATGTGGCAAGGCTGTTGCTACAGCCTCCATAAACATTTGTATGCTTTTAACGTGAGTTTAACAACTGAATTGTTGGCTGACATTCAAATTTGCTACGCAATTTGCATTTTTACACCTCACCCGACAAAATGTTACAAACTTACTGTTTGTTTGTTTATGTGGCTCTGTGTGTGTGTGTGTGTATGTGTGAGTTTAGTCTGTGTGTATAGAACAATTTATGCAAATAAAAAGAATTTGCTGTCTCCATTACGGGATTGCCATGTCTAATTTTTGGCCAAGTTTTCTGTGAAGGTTTGAAAAGTCCTTTCGTGTTTGTGTTGCAATTGGCAGTCAGCAGTTGGCATATGGCATGTGGCATGTGGCATGTGGCATGCAGCAGGTAATTTCAATTGCCATTTCAACTTAAAGTTTTGTTTAATTTCATGTGACACTTTGTTTGCATTCTTTTTCACTGTTGCACATGCTACGTGCAACGTTTCCAGGCAATTAAATATGAAAAGTAATTCTCATTGTTTGCCTGGCAACGGTTTTCTCCATTTTCGTTCTTTTTTCGTGCCACTCCAAGGTGGCACGTTGTAATTGTCTTGAAGTGGCAGCAGATTATTTGCTCCCTTATCAGCCAGGCTGAAATGACATTTTTCGAGTCGAAGTTGAAGTTGAGCCTTTATAAAGGGGTCCAAAGCCAAAAAGGCCAATTTGCATGCCAAGCAGCAGCAGCAGCTACAGCTGCAGCTGCAACTGACGCCGAGTCAACATTTTGCGGCAAACTGTGATTTGTTCAACCCAACCAACGAATTTCGCATTCATTGAAACTGTCACTCGTCGCGCGGCCACCAAGCCAGCCAGCCAGCCAGCCAGCCTGCCAGCCAGCCAGTCAGCCAGTTATGGGGGCGCTGTCAACTCCACAAAACTTGCCACAGCTGAGTGCTGTGTGGTGTGGTGCACTGCGGTGTGGTGCTGTGCCGGCTGAAACATTTGTTGCAATTTGTATGCACAATGACAGCTCAGCGTTTTGAGAGGGTTTTTCAACTCGTTGTCTCAAAAAAAAGGGGAAAAAAAAGGAAGAGGAAACCCTTCCGCATTCACAAAAGCCGCAGTGATAAGGATTACAGCTACAAATGAATACAGCTAGAAAAGCTTTTACACGCAATGCTTAGAACTTTCAATGCTTAGATTCAGGCTAAAGATCTTAAGAGAATTCAGAGAAGATAAGAAAATAAGCTTAGTTGGTTTTGTTAGTTACAAATAGTTAAAATTCGAAGTAAGACAAAAAATATACTTTAAAAATTAAAGTAGCTCTTATTTTTTATTGTAAAAGTATATAACATACTAAAATGAACCTTTCAACTTTCTTGTTTATTGGCTCTTATATGTCAATATTATTGAAATTTAATCAGAACATGACGTTAACAAAATCTTACTTTGGTGTGGCCATAAATCCTTTATAATAATATCTTAACACAAGGGAATTAGTTACAAACATAAAAAAAATATGAAATAGCGATTTTAAATGTTAGATATTAGTCAAATGTTCTATTAGATAAAAAAAAAGCTACAATAAATAAGTGCAGCACATTTAGATCTTAAAGTTTATTGATTGTCAGATAATCGAAATGCGCATGTGTTCAGTTCTGTTCCTTCTTTCAACAAAACCATTAACAAATGCTTTGAATAAAGTTTTTTAGGCAATGCAACTTGTTAGTCCCAACTTCCTGCTTAACATGTGTTGAATATCTGGTGTGGTAACACGCACAGAACTTTCTTCTTTTTTTTTTTGTGATACAATCTAACAGATGTGTAGCATAATTGTTGCTTATGCTGTTTTCGTTTACTTCCCTTACCATGTGGCGTATGCGTAATGCCGTCGAAAATGTTGTGAAATGCGAAAAGTTTGGGCCAAAGTCGCTGACAACGCCTGTGTGTGTCTTTTTGTTGCTGTTGTTGTTGTGTGTGACAGGCGTTAACTGACACTTGGGTGCCACGTTAATGTCGTTTAGCATACTAAGGCCTTAAATGCCATTTATTTGCAGCAACAGCATCCACTCTGCATCTCTCTCTCTCTCTCTTTCTCAGCAACGCTCAAGTTTGATATTTTCAAAGACGTGGGACAAGTCAAAAGTGGCTGAGTGGCGCCCCCGCCCACCCACAGCTAAACACAATGTCGCCTAATGGTTTTGTGGGTCAGTGTTACGGTGTTTCTGTGGTGTTTGTGCTTTTGGGGGATGAGACGCCCTAACCAAGTGGATTTTATGCCTTGAGACATTTTCGAATGGCAGCACAAAAATATACGACAAACGCCACATAGATTATAGGGTAAAAAGCTATACAATTTTCGTTGCTGCTTAGCTGGTCGAATGGTCGCCTAATAACTGTTATTAATGCAGAACTTTAGAAGTGCTTTTTGTGTGTGTGTGTGTGTGTGTCGAGTGGGGTTGTGGGTTGCTTGTCACTGCTATCTAATTACAATTCTGTGCAAGCAAACTTTGCATTTGTTGTCCGTTTTCAAATTTACTTTGCCTGCGTTCTGCCTCTCTCTCTGTCACTCTGTTTAAGTATATGTGTGTGTGTGTGGAGAATTTCCCTAGCGTGAAAAGTGCCGCGAGTGTCACAGAATTTTTCCTTTCTCTCTACATTTCTCTCTCTATCTCTGTCTTTTGCTTCTGCCTGCCTGTTGCTTAACTAATCAAATGATGTTGTGTTTGCGCTTCTCTCGTGTTTGTTTGTTTTTAGGTTCAGCTTGTCACGAACATGGCATGTGTGTATGTTTAGGTGCAGCTGCTGTTGCTATATAGATGTGTGTGTGTGTGTGTGCGTGTGTGGTGTGTGTATGCGTAGCTTTGCAACAGCAACAGCACCTGATTTCATGCACAAACAACACGTACATCTCTGTGCTGTTATCTCTCTTCCTCTTGCTCTCTCTTTCTCTGCTCATCGCTCTCTTGATACCATATCCATCTATAATTACAGTTGCTGTCTCTGTCTCGATGTGTGCGTGTGTGTGTGTGTTGACCGTGTGTGTTTTGTTTCAAGTGCCATTTGTTTTAATTAAAATTCATTTAAAACGCTTTAACCATAAACTGACAGGCAATGCGATTGATGCCTGTTGAATAAAAGTACGGGTCAATCGATAAAGGTTAAAAGATAGCAAGAGAAAGAGAGAGAGACATAGCAACATATCCAAAATTTAAAAGCATTTGCAGAATGCATCTATTGCGAATGTGACCAGCATAAATGAAGACACAAGCAAAAGGGTTCAAATCGATCTTTATTTGTTTCTTTTTACTCTTGTTCATAGCCTCTGCAAAATGTAAAAATTTCTTCTACTAAAGTAAACAACCATAACAAATTGCTCAAATATTTATCCCTTTGGCGTTGCTTGTTATCTTTCTGTCATTTTATTGCAAAAGAAGTTTCATTTGAAGCCCTTTAGCTGAGTTGGGTATAACAGCTATGTTAAAATGCTTGTAAACATGCACTCAAGCTCTAAGGCTTGCGGCAATATGCTAACTTTTTCTGGTAATGTTTAACTTGTTTAAAGTTGTTCTTTTTACTTAAAATAAGCACAGTATAAGCAATTGTGTTCTTAACAACCTTATGAAAGATGTAAGAGCATACAAATTTAAAATTGTTAAGTTTCCTAACATTTTTAGCCTTAGTTTAACTCCAAGCTAAGCTCACTGCATCTTAGTTTTTAGCTTAGCAAATGATTTATTTAAGGGTATTTTAACTGCAACTATGTTCCGGGTACTTAATAATTTCATGCTTTTGATGTTGTTGTGTTTGTTGTCTACTTGATTTGTTAGTTAAAAATCGTTTTTACTCCCACAAACACACAAACACATATACAAACATGTACATACGTACATCCAAACAGCCATAAATAGATGGATAGATAGATAGATACATAGCCACAACAGGCACTTAACAACGGGTCGCAGCAAGCTTAGACTTTGTTTGTGCACAAATGAGAAACACAAGCAACGTGGCAACCATAAAGCTTAACCACACACACACACACACCTACACCCACACCTACAGCTACACCTACACCCACATACACACACCTTCACCCACAAATATAAACATTTTGTACACTCTCATGTTTGCACAATAAAATTTCAACAAAATATATAATATATATATGTATATATATATATGCGCGACAGGGTCCTTGTACTTGAGTAAATTGGATCTGTGCAGCTGTGCGGCATGCCACACGAGAGGCGGTGCTTTGTTCGAGGGGAGAGCTAACGAAAAAATTAAATAAATATTTGGCTTAAAGCAAGTTTAAAGCAATGCTCAAAGCACGTACAAGAATGTCTCTCTCGCTCTCTCTCTTTGTCTCTCTGTGTCTGTCTTTCTCTGAGTATTTCTCTCAGTGTGTGGCAGGCATGATCCCGAGACTGGCCCCCGCAACCCCAATCAAAAACATTTTCGGTATTCATGTGTAATCCATTTCGAAATTTGCATGTTTAATGTGCTGTGTGGAATTCTGTTTCTCTCGCTTTGTATTTTTACCTACTTTTTTCCAATGTTTTTTTTTTTTTTTTTTTCCTGTTTGCTGTTGGTTAATTTGAGCTTGAGCTAGCTAGAAATTTAGCTAACAACCCTGACATTCTCCTTGACTTCGCTGCTTGCAATTGTTTTTGGACATAAATTATTTTTTCTTTAATTTAATTTTTCTTCGGCATTCAGCTTTAAACTTACACATGCATACATACTTACTTATAGTACAAGACGCATTTTTATAAAATAAATAAAAAACAGCTGCGTATAATTTTGAATGTTTTGCGTAAACAATTGGACTGACATCTGGGGACATACAATAATTTTTAATCATTATAAGCAGCAGTTGCAACAAAAGATTTTTATTTTGTCATTGTTAGCCAGGCCTATATAAATGTGGCGTGCAGTTTTAAGCCACGTTAATCGAACGCATACAATATGCAAGTGTACTTCTTATCTACATTGCTGCTTCTGTCGCTGGCTGCTGTTAGCCAGGCAGCTGGCACCAATCGGAGTCATAGTGTTACCTGGGGTGCACGCATGTTCCAGGACACACATCTGGAGCGCAGGATTATCACGGAGAAGTCCAGATTTATGCGTGTCGTCACACGTGACTATAGATTTAAGCTATCTGTAGGTTTGGTTTAGCTGCCACTTTTATTGTCATATTAAAAACTGCATTTTGTCGTTGTTAGGGTTTTCAGCAACGCATCACACAAATTGTGGTCACCGATCAGATCAGGAATGGTGCGGGAGGCTATGCTGTTCTGATATTTGGTGGTCCACATTACAATTATGCCCAAATCCATTTCAAGAGCCAACGCAACAAAGGATTCAGTTTCCGTGTGGACGTTTATGGCATTTAAATGATGTGGTTAACATTAACATTCATGTTTCTTTTTTGTTTTTGTGTATTAACCCTCCAGAGTCAGTGATTTTATGGAAATTGCTGATTAATTACACTTTACTTAGCCTTTATGTCTGCTGTGTGCTTTTGTATCTGTTCTGTTGTGGGTGTGTGTTTCATTTCATTTTAATAAGCGTAATGAGCGCTTAATCCCAACGGCTTAGCTACATACACGTATGTGGTTCGGTAGGTGGCTGGTTGTGTTGGTTTTTGTATATATACACGTATATCGCAATTCCTATTATGGCCCGTAGCTATAAAATAATTGCATAGGGTATATAATTACAATTAAAATAATTAAAAAATTACTGCTATTATTTTCTTTTAATTAAAAATAAGCTTTTGAATAAATCATTATAGTTTGAATCGTAGTTAACATACACAAGTATAGGGTTCAGGGTATCGTCTAATCGAAATTTATCGACTAGAACGCCTCATTAATGAGTATTTCAAAGTCGTTCACTATTTACCTACACTTCGTACTTGTATTCGGTATTTATTTATTTGCTGGCATGCAATATATACAAATCACAAACAGTCAGGCAGAGGCAACAACATTATTTAGTCACATGTTTATAGCATAAACAACGCAAAAAACTGTTGATTTGAATAATAGTGTCAATGTAGAAAAGCATAAGGTTCAGGGTGTGTGGGGTAGGTCGAGCGAAATGTTTTGCCCATGACACAGCTCATAAACTTTATTGTATGTGCAACTAGGTTTTTGCATAATTACATTAAATTTATAGTTGGTAAATGCAAATTGCTCTTCTAGTCGATTCTCAAGAATTCAAGTAGCATTAAGAAGACTTTAATGATTTTATCACTTGTATTTTTATACCCTGATCCGATTAAAAATGGGGAAAAAGGGAATAATGGTTTTGTGCAAAAGTATGTAACAGGCAGAAGGAAGCATCTCCGACCCTATAAAGTATATATATTCTTGATCAGCATCAAGAGCCGAGCCGATATAGCCATGTCCGTCCGTCTGTCTGTATGTATGAACGCGTGGATCACAGATCACTATAAGAGCTAGAGACTCCAGATTTGGAACTTAAGATCGCCTAATCTCTAGCCAGACAAGTTTGTTTTCAATTTTCGATAAATATTTCCCTTTTTTGATGTACACATATGATCGATTACAACAAAATCTTGAATTTGGAAAATTTTCAGATGGTGTTTGAAACATTAAATGAAATAATGATAATGTATGATTGAAATCGGTTGAAAAACAACGGAGATATGGGACATTAGGTAAAGTACGCAGTATATGCGGTCTCACACACCCACACGCACACACATACGCACACACAGACACGCATACTTGCAAGCACTGACTGTACGCGTTAAGTATTGGGTTCAGGATGTTTTGTTAACAATATATAGAGCACACCGTTAATAGTAGCCAATGTTGAACTTCCCCGCCTTAGAATTCACAACTGGTTCTAGCTTTGAGTGGTATGGGGCTTTGCTAGGTTTTGTTAAGACCTGTTTCATTTTTTCATTTCACACACAGACACACATACAGACTCACACATACAGACACACACATACAGACACACACATACAGACACACACATACAGACACACACATACAGACACATACATACAGACACACACATACAGACACACACATACATACACACACAGACACAGACTTTCAAACACTGAGTGTACACGTAAACTATCAAGTATAAAGATCAGGGTATCGTCTAGTCGGGGTATTTCACTAGAGCCTGCTTACTTATTTTATTTTGTATATTGACTGTTGATCAGTGAGATTACTTGTGGCTTGCTGCAACTCTTAATATGTGTTCCTGCCATATTTTATAACTTTCCTGAAGCTTTTCTTCTTTTAATGTTTTTAACTGTGTATCTTTCTCCGACGAATGCTGCCATTGATACGAAGTTGGTCATCACCGTACACAAAGTGCAATAGATATGTAATAGTTAAAAGAATTCAATTCAATTCACTCTTAAATGTATTTTTGAACAGCGTAAAAGTGGAAAGAGTAAATTGTTTTTTGCATTATATGCATTTGAGAGTTTCAGCCTTGAAGGCCACTAACAAAGGTCAGCTTGCAATTAGTAAATTGTTAGGCAATTGGGAAATTGTCAAACAAAGCGAAAACTGCAAATCTAGCCAATTTATCGTGTCAAGTCTTATCGAACTTAAGTTAAACATAAATGAAAATGTTCCTTAAAGAACTTGGTCTAAGTGGAAAGAGAAAAGCTTAATACTCAATTCCATTTCATTAGACAAAGACAACTGAGACGAAAAGAGAGAGAGAGAGAGAGAGGGCAAAGAGAGCGGTATTAGAAGATAGCTAGCACACATTGGTATAATTAAGGGACATTAAAATAAACGATGCAGCCGCAATTTTGGTTAAGCAAATGAGAAAATATTACCAAGACTCGTAAGCCACAAAACAGGCTGTTGGCTCTTTGCCATTTACCAAATGCCAGGTACTTAGGCTTAACCCACAACACACGCAACCAATCCACCCAAACACTCTTTCTCCTGGCCTTTGCAGCTCTAAAACTCAAACAAATCCAATCAATGTTACCAGACAGCCTTAGCACACGTATCGAATGTGTGTGCGTGTGTGTGTATACTTAAATGCAAATAATCGCTGGATGCCTTCTAAAATTTAATGTCTTGCCTGCCTCAGACTTTGCGCTCTTTGCGCTCTTTCTCTTCGCCTGCTGCTTATTGCTTTTTGTTGTTGTTGTCAACGTGTATTGGATTTAGAAGCAAGCCATTGAAGCGTGTGCAGCCCCATCAATCGTTGCGAGTTAAAATTTTATTATGCCATATGCGCAGGCAGCCCTGAAAATGATTGCAATACGCTGCGTATACATAATGGCAAACGAAATACGCATACGCGTTGTATACATTACAAAATGGGCAAACGGTCTCTTTTGCAATATTCGGCAATGAATAAACATTTAAATGCAAATACTGATGCTTTTGGCCATCCGCAAAAAAAATCACGAAAATCAGATGCAATCCAGAGAGCCACGAGAGCGGCGAGACGAGAGGTTGCCATTAACCGTTAAAATGGCAGCTACAGTACTTCACACACACAAAATGGCGGGGGCCGAAAAGACTATGAAGCGTAAATGCTTCAATTAACCGTAGAACCCATAGACAGCACTCAACTTGCTTTCCACTTCCATCCACTCTGTTTGCCTGGCCTTGGCAGCCATTTTGGGTAGTGTTGCTTCAATGCTAGCAGTTTTATTACTAGCTCGTCCTTGCAATACACATACACACACACACACACACATTGCAGCTAGTGACAGCGTTTTTCATGCACTTTTGGCTGGCATTCAAGGATAATGCAGCGTCGCTGCGAGTATTTTACAGTTTACAGCTTACAGTTAACAGCAAGCACACACGCAAAAACACACAGTTTTCAAGCGCTGTTTGTGCCACTTTCTGACCCCATCGTTCAATAAGAACATTGTGCCTCAATAGCCACACCCTCAATAGACCCTCGCCCCTCTCAATTTGCACCACATCAGCGAGCGAGCGAGTTCAGGTATAAAGCGACCATACATTATGCAGGTTGTTTGTTATCGTTCGATAGAGTGTAAATTATGGCGTCGTTGTTGTAAGTGTGGCGCAACCAAAGCTAACCTTTCTTACACATACACATATACATACACATATGTAGCTTACATTTGTGCACTGAGAAAGTTCAAAAGTTCGTAGGTTTTGCTGAGAAACAAAATGTAAAATCCCGACTAGAAGAAACCCTGAACCCTGACTGAAACCCTGACTAGAAGAAACCCTGAACTTATCGTAAGTATGTGTGTGTACGCATACTGCATACTGTACTTAACTTCAATGTTTTCCATATCTCCAGTGTTTCAGTGTTTCAAAGTCTCAATGTTTTGATTAAAGTGTTTAAGAGTTTAAGATGTATTTTAGCTTTGTGTAACCCTAGCAATTTTAAAGGAAATGTAAAAATTTTAAAATTTAAAATATTTCTAATTGCGAGTTTATTAAAGTAAACATATTTATTAATAATAATACTCACATTCGTATAATAGACATCAAATACAACAATTGGTGATTCAACATTTGTAGATTTTATTCTTAGACCGGATTAAAGCTATTGTGTGTATTAATGATTTTCAAATGTTTATTCTAAAACAAACCAAAAAATGTTCCGAATATTTTGCTCAGTGTTGGCGCATGTGTATAAGCAGCTGTCTGTAGTATTTATGAACATACATTGAGTATGCAAAGAAAAGAAAAAAACCTTAATTGAGCTAGTTGAGCTCTGAAGGAAATATATGTGAGCATATTAGATCCAATAACTTTTTTTTTTCTTTACCCTTCCACATTCTCATGCTATTTTTTCTCACTCTTTCTCTGACTGTAAATGTTTATTTTTGTTAAGCATTTAAATGCCAAAATCGTTTTAAGTTTAAAGTACTAAAAGGCGTATCTTGTCTATCAAGAGATATATATACAGACATATATGTAACTATATACATTATATATTCCATATTGATACAGATAAACGTATACTTTCGGTACACACTGTATATACAGTTACTTTTACGATGTGCAGTTTCTTGCTTGTGCAATTGAATGGAAACTTTTTCATGGCTTTTGCCTTAGATCTCACTCAAGTCGAACAACCCTTCAGTTCTTAGTGTGTCCCCCCCCCCCACTCCTCTATACCAATCATGCGACTTTGTATCAATGCAATTTGAAGGGTTTTATGCAGATTTCCATTTGACTTTGTCTAAAATGTGCACACACACACACACACAAAAGATAAAACTCAAGCTACCACCATGCTCTTTCCTTACTTCCCCCTTTGAATGCGTCACGTCCCGTTCATTTGACAGCCAATTTTGTGCTTCTTATGCGTTCCCCCTTCCCAACCATCCCATGTTCAAGTTTTCTTTTCTTGTGCATTGCTCCTGACCTCGATGTGGTTGTTACCCCCCACCCCCCGACGCATATCTTTCTACCTTCTTCCGTTTTCTTCTGTCCTTCTTCTTGTACTTGTCATCGCGTCTTTGTTGAGCGCATAAAGTGTGAAAGTACATGAGAAAAGAAATTTTCCAGCTGTCCCAAAAGACTTTTGTTTTTCAATTGCTATTTGCCATATTTGTGGCAATTGTTTCAGTCTCTCTCACTCTCATTCTTACTTGCTGCAATTGTTGCTGCAGCTGTCGTTGCTTACAACACACAGAAACCTACTCCAAATTTCCGGCTGAAGTTGGCTAACAACAGACTGTAGCTATAGCTACAGTTATTAGGGCTTCAGGCTGTCTGATCAGATAGTGTTTTGTTTATACTCTGCTTCTCGAATGGGAATGTGGTATACTAGTTTTAATTATAAGCTTAAAGAATTTATAGAAAAAGCCAAAATAATGTTTATAATGCATTTTATTTGCCAAAAGAATTTTATTTATTTATTTTTTATTTATTTTCAAAAATAAATTGATTTTAAATTTCTGTTTGTAACAATTTGGTTACTTAAAAAATCACAAGTACTTTTTTTTTAGCTAGTATAAAATTCAATTATCGTTTTAATCAAGAATTAAGAAAGATAATGTTTTCACTATGCCAAAAATGATTAATCTTTGTGCAAGCAAACTTTTATTTAGTTTTTTCATAAATCTTTTGTATGTTAATTGAAAAGTAGCTATATTCACAAGTTGTCATTTGATGTTAAACTTATGCGATCCAAACCAAAACGTCAGATGGATATTAAGTATTTAGCAACTGTATGTGCGGTAAAACTTAACGGAAGTTGTCAGCTTGTTATGTATTGTGTGCCTTTTGGTCGTTAGTTGTGCTTATCAAGTGGAAGCTATGAAATTTCAACAATGTGATTGCCGACAGCTGATTTTTTGCTGCCTGTCTATCGCACGTGCTTTTGCTGCATTTTGTTTCAACTAACATATATTAGCTAATATATATTTGCTTCACTCTAAGTAGTTGGGCATAAATTTGAAAGTCAGTTGCCCCTTGGGCTGCCCTCCATCAGCAAAGGTTTTTGTGCGCTAAATTAAATCTAAACCAACACACACAAAAGAACAACAAAATCCAATGCAGTAGAAAATGCGAAAATGCAAATGCGTCGTCTATATAGAAAGCAGTTCATGCATTGGCCCTTTGATCGATCATTAGGCATTTGGGCCCAGCCACAACAAGTCATTTTTTTTGGTATTTAAATTAAAATTTATTTACATAATTTTAAACAGTTAAACTAAGGTGGCAAGGCTATATATATACGTCATTCTCCATTCGTACAATAAGTATAAGTATTATAGTAGTTTGTTTACTTAACTTTTCGTGGCTTTGGTCCATAGGTTTTTAAATAGAAATTGCCAAACATAAAAATCATAATGATCGCCTGAAACATTTGCATTATAAGCAAAAAGCTAGAAAAATGACAATCCTTGGCTATTAGTAATGAATATCCTGCATACAATAATAGAATAACAAATTGCACGAGTTGCGTTATTGTTATATACTTTTTCCACCACAAGTTCGCCTTGACGCCAGGTAATAAGGCCGAAAGGAAATAGTAGAAATACATCACAGCATGCACTAAGGAGTTGATCATGCCAACCGCATTGAAATGACCGCCAGTTCCATTGAAACGCATTATTAAATAGCAAATACCTGAGACCATTACATGATGATATACGTGCAAAAAACTGACTTGTTTATAGCTCTTGCGCAATATGAAGAACACCGTGTCCAGCAGGTCGATTAACTTGTTGATAAAGTACGCAAAGTGCAAATAACGTTCAACATTCTTGTATTTGTGGCCATCGGGAAAGGTTTCCATACATTCCAGATTGCATATGCGTACTATGATCAGATAATAAAATGTCTGAAAGTAGAGTATAAAACTTTGTTAAAGTCGTCTACTATATATATAATCCAAGCTATGCGATTCGCTACTAACAGAACCAAAGAATATTCCATTGTATGCCACCTGGCCGAGATTGTAGATTCGCAGGATTCGTGTTAAGTCGTATGGCTCGCGGTTCTTCATATAGATCTTGCCAACCTTCAACACAAATAGTAAATAAACCGTGAGTATCGTTAGAATCGGCCATGGTGAGTTCGTCAACGGCAAAGGGCTAGGATCTGTTTGTTAAATAAAACATTTTGTGATTGTTTTCATTTATTTATTTATTTTTTTCGTTTTTCACTAAAGAAACACTTAGTTTTCCTACCCGGATGAGGTATATCAAAAATCCCAAACATCGCTTCGCGACTTAAGCTTTATTTTTGCGTCGATTTACGTCGGAATACACTTTACGAATGAACGCGAATGTCAACCTGCAGCGACATCTTGTTCAATAACCAAAAAAAATGTTCAGCTTTATTGAGTTCGATTCTTGAGCTTAATTTCATTAATCTATTATTTTCAAATATCGTGCTCTTTTGTTTGCTCAAATCTATTGAGCACAATTATGGCTTAGCAGTAAAAAATTGAGTTAGAGAGAGAGAGAGAGCTAGAGAGAGAGAGATCGAAAGAGAGAGAGAGAGAGGTCAAAGAATCAATGGAATTAAAAGTGCGATTCTGTTTAACATTTTACTCGGTACTTTCAAAGCTTATAAAATTCTGTTAAAATAAGTAGGCAAAGCTCTATGCAATTTGGCTTATAAATATTCATAGTACACACAGAGTACGCTTCTTTCTGTTTGTTTTTGGTTCAAGGTCTTATATGCGGTGAAACAATTATAGCTTATCGTTTGTTATATTTTGTAGGCCAGTATGTTGTGTTATTTGTGTTGTTGTTGGCTTGTTCCGGCATGATTTAAAGATCATTTTACTTGCATTTTTCTCCTACGCGTTTTTTTTTTTTAAAAGATCATACACAAATTAAAAAAGTTAAAAATAATCACATACATAAATACATACGAAAAGACCTTCGTTTTTATACAGACATTTTGTGTTGTTAGTTGATTGCACTTTTTTGTAGTGCTGTCCATCCTAATTCTAATATTAACTATTTCTCCTTATGTTTTCAACTAGTATTTAATAATAAATTAATTTTATGTTTTTTGACTAGTCGTTTTTGGTTTTTTTAGTGCTGCAGCTGGTTTTGCTGATTGCAGCCGTGTAAATGATATTTGTTTGTTTCATGTCTTCTTTGTGGTTAAGCGCTTAATTTCGTTAACAAATTTTATGTTGTTTGGTGAGCTTTGTATGTGTATGTTTTGTGTTCTGTACTATCCTTTTTGTATCAGTTTTGCTAGTGTAGTTCTGTTAGATTTGTTGTTTTTGATTTAAAACATTGATTTTTTGTGTTGTCAATTTTGTTTACGATTTTTTATCATCATCGTTTTTAATTTCCCGTTTGTTTTTTGGCTGGTGTGCTTTGTTGCATAATGTTTAGGTGTTTCTGATCATGTTTTTAAAAGTCTTTATTTTCTGTGTCATATTTGTTGGATCGAAAATCATGACCCGTCCCGTTAATGTTCCTTTTATGAGCAAATCAAAAACGAATTTATTTTCACTTTGCCCCACCTTCATATCTAAATTGCTTAACAAAAGCTATTTTGTATTGATTAGGTCAAAGTTATATTTATAAACATGCGCATGCTTTGCGTAACGGTAATAAAATAGTTAATTACATTAGTAAACTGTGAATAAATGAGAATTGTGTTCAATTTTCCTTTATTGCTCATAGTAAAATATGTTTGAAAAATATCAAATTCTGTCTCTTTTGAGCACACGAGAAACTGAATTGTGTCTACATTTTAAATCAAGTCTGTCTGGGGCAAAAACACTTTACGTCAGCAAACCAAAATGCTTTTATTGTGTATGACTTTGGGTAATATATAGGTCAAGCGATTTTGGGAAAACGTTTTCTAGGTTCTTTGTAATGAGCACATAGTATTTATTAAAAAATTCATTTCTATCACAAAATGTTTTGTCGTTTGACATATTAATGTAAAATCTGTGAAACAAAATGATCATTACTGTAGCCTATATTGCATAAAGCGAGGAAATATGCGAGTTGAATTAAATACTTAAACCACAATTGATGCGCTAGCAATATAATGCATTGTGTTCACATTACATGATATTGTCCAGGACCACCGTAGATTTTATTTATTTCAACTTTTAAAAACTCTAGATATCTAATTAAAAACAAGCACATTTCAGATTTGTCATCTTTTCATATGAAGAACTTTCATATCAGAACTTAGTAGTTGAAAAATTAATATTCATGTTTAAATCGAAATATTTAATTTCTTTAAAATATATTATGTATTCCCGCGGAAACTCAAGTAAAGTGTATAAAGCAACAACTTGATCAACCATGCACTCACGTTGTTCAAAAAGAATTGGAAAATCAATTAAAAATTCATGTATGCGTAATTTATTTAAAAAGTGCAGAAAAAAATTTAGTTTAACATTCACAAATCAGAATCATAGAATTAATATTAACGTCAGTTTAAAGCATATTATTCTTGTTTCTGACGTTTTGGCTTAATGTATGCCTTATAGTAAAAGTTACCAAACATAACCATCATGGTAGTAGCCTGCGATAACTGAAAGTATTGCATCCAAATCGGAAATCCACACGATGGATCCAACAATAACACTAAAAGTGCTTGCATAAAAAGTATAACAAATTGTGTTATTTGTATGATGGTGATGTACTTCTTCCACCACAGGCTCTTCTTAAGACCTGGATACATGGCCGATAGAAAGTAGTAGAAATACATAACGGTATGTACAAATGAATTGAGAAATCCCATCATCGTGTACTGGCCGCCGACGCCATAGACTCTTACCACCCAAAACATGGCATATACCATAAGCACATGATGATAAACGTGCAGAAGTGTAATCTGTTTATAGCTTTTGCGTAGGACAAAGAACACAGTGTCCAACAAATCCAATATCTTATTGACGTAGTATATATATGTAAGCCAACGTTCAATTTGTTTTTCGGGATGATCTTGGTGCAGAGTTTGCATGCAACGAATATTGTATCCTGGATGAAAGACGATATATCTTATCCCCTATAAAAAAATTTTATTTGAAGAAGAAGAAGAAGGTTTTCTTTAACAATTTTCATACTTACAATTGCAAACATAGTGGCATTGTAGATCACTTGTATGACATTGTAGACGAGCATGGCATTTTTCACATTATACGGCTGGCGATGTTCCATAAAAATGCGTCCGATTTTCAACACAAACAGGACATATCCCACCATTAGTAATGTGACTGGCAATGGTGAGCCTATCAATGGCATTTGCTTAACCCAAGCATCTAAATAGCAGAAGTTTGATTATTTGTCCTTGCAATAAGGATTTGTAGTTCGTTTTTACCTGCGGACTCATTTAAAAAATCGGGAAGCACAGTCATTGTATCCAAATTGATTGAGATTCGAATGCGGCTCTTACCTCAATGCGACTGAGACAGCGTAACACTTTTGTTCACTTTATTTGTATACTTTCTTTAAGTATGTAGGAAGTATTAGTTTAAATATACTTAATATGTACAACTATTAACCACACCAAAGTGCATATATTATCGGGAACAAATGGTAAAGCATTAATTGCTTGACTATAAAATACCCTTTTCTAAGTATTGTTATATCATAAATAATTAAATGTTACTAAATAAGTTTGTTACGTAATTAGATGAACTTAAACTACAAAAAAGCATTTACTGAAACAATGTTAAGAAATATTTATTTTAAAATTTCAAACACTAACGAAATATAATTGTTAATAAGCAGATTTTATATTCGCAGACTATATATTGATATTTATCTTAAAATATGCATATCGTTTTCAACTCTTCTTTTGATTAAACGATTCTTATTGTTTGAAAGAATTAAAAATAACTATAAAATTAACATCTATAAAAATCAGCTAGCATCAGAACTTAGTAGTTGAAAAATAAATATTCATGCTCAAATCGAAATATTTAATTTCTTTAAAATATATTATGTATTCCCCCGGAAACTCAAGTAAAGTGTATAAAGCAACAACTTAATTAAACATGCACTCACGTTGTTCAAAAAGAATTTTAAAATCTATTAAAAATTCATGTATGCAAATAGCTTAAAATGTTTATGCGTAATTTATTTGGAACGTGCAGAAAAAAAATTTAGTTTAACATTCACAAATCAGAATCATAGAACAAATATTGCAGTTTAAAGCATATTATTCTTGTTTTTGACGTTTTGGCTTAATGTATGCCTTATAGTAAAAGTTACCAAACATAACCATCATGGTAGTAGCCTGCGATAACTGAAAGTATTGCATCCAAATCGGAAAACTACATGATGGATTCAACAATAACACTAAAAGTGCTTGCATAAAAAGTAGAACAAATTGTGTTATTTGTATAATGGTGATGTACTTCTTCCACCACAGGCTGTTCTTAATACCTGGGTACATGGCCGATAGAAAGTAGTAGGAATACATGACGGTATGCACAAATGTATTGAAAAATCCCATCATCATGTACTGGCCGCCGACGCCATAGACTCTTACCACCCAAAACGTGGCATAGACCATAAGCACATGGTGATAAACATGCAGAAGTGTAATCTGTTTATAGCTTTTGCGTAGGACAAAGAACACAGTATCCAACAAATCCAATATCTTATTGACGTAGTATATATATGTAATCCAACGTTCATCATTCTTTTCGGGATGATCTTGGGGTAAAGTGTCCATGCAACGAACATCGTAGAACGGACGAATTATCATATATTTTATCAGCTTTAAAGAATTTTTACTTAATACAGGAGGTTTCTTTAATCATTTTCATACGTACATAAGCAAACATTATGCCATTGTAGATCACCTGAAAGGCATTATAGACGAGCATGGCCTTTTTCAAACTATACGGCTGGCGATGTTCCATAAAAATGCGTCCGATTTTTAACACAAACAGGACATATCCCACCATTAGTAAGGTGACTGGCAATGGTGAGCTGATCAATGGCATTTGCTTAACCCAAGCATCTAAGAAACAGAAGTTTGATTATTTGTCCTTGCAATAAGGATTTGTAGTTCGTTTTTACCTGCGGGCTCATTTAAAAAATCGGGAAGCACAGTCATTGTATCCAAATTGATTGAGATTCGAATGCGGCTCTTACCTCAATGCGACTGAGACAAACGCTTCAACATATGCATGACTATAAGTTTTTTGGGTTTGTCGTCTGTCGATGTATGTATGGGTGTGTATTTCATTGTTTTTGTATGAATATGTAAGTATGTGTACTATGTATCTCAGAATGTCCAAGTGTGGTTCTAATCTAATTCATTCATTATATATAAAAATTGACAAAAAAAAGTGGTATCAAAAAATATTCCCTAGAAACTTTTTGTAAAAAAGTTGCCTCAGGACAGAGTTATTTTTATTCAAACAAAAAAGAAAAGGTTATTTTAGGGTTATGACTATATATTATATAATATTATTATACCATGAACCCATTGAAAATGTGAATAAGGAAGTATCTCCGACTCCATAAAGTTTGTCCGTCTGCGATAATTTCAGAGACTATTAGAGCTACACACTTCAAATTTGGAACATAAAGCTCTTCACATCTCTAGGCAGTACAAGAACAAAACACACACACACATACAATCACTGACTGTACGCAATAAGTAAACTGAAACAGATTTCTATTTTAAATGCTTACTTCGAATACTATCGCTTACAAAATTAATGCATCTAGAATTAGTTCAAGTTCTATGGAGTTGTCTTCCTTCCTATATACGAATATGTTGATGATTTTGTACGTTTTGATTTGAGGTTATGCAATCATTTGACTAATTTATGTCTTTATTCTTGTTGCAGATGTCAACAAACAAAGCAGTAACAATGAAACGCGAAAGTGGACAATGCGACCTTGTCAACTACACCAACAACAACAGCAGCAACAGCATTTGGTGCCAAGTTAAGCGATACATTTTATGGCAAGTACTTGTCATAAATCGACCACGTTTATGATCAAAACCAGCAACAAATCTAATTACACTGGGTTGCCCAATGGTGATGTTAATGATAATGATGATGATGGGCATTTGCTTATTAGTTTTGGCCAGGCCAGGATATGAGAAAACGAATTGAATATGAATTCCAGCGCTTGCCAAAAATTTAACTTGAATCTTAAAGCGTTGCCAGACACATAACAACAACTGCAGCTGCTTAGAATTTAATTAAGCGCACAAAAGACTTGCAAAAAAAAAAGAAAGAGAGCACAAAAAAAGGCGTACGGATTCATAGTGCAAAATTGGATAGTGGCCCCGGCAGTGGCCATAAATTAGCCGGAGCTGGAGCAGCAGTTGCAGTTGTTCGGTTGCCTTTGCTTTCAGTTCTGTTTTTTTTAGAGCAAAAGTCCGGCGAGCAACGACCCCAAAAGCAGGAAAGCTGTAGGCGGGCAGCTGCAACGGCAGCACGTGCCACGTGCCACTTGCAACTCTACCAGTGGCACTGGGCAATTAGTCGCCGCCTTCAATAGCCAAAGGTAATAATTTTGGCTCCATTGAACGTCAGTTGGCTGCCACACTGATGACTGCCGCCAAGAGACGTGCAGCAACTGGCGGCAGCAGTGGCAGCAGCAGCGGCAGCAGCAGTAGTAACGAACAGCAGCCACTGCACCAGCAACATTATCAAGCGCAAGACCATCACCAACAACAACAACAACACCACCACCACCACCATCATCAACAGCATCAGCATCAAAATGGGGATCAGCAGGCGCACGAGTATCAGCATCTGTTGCAGCATCAGCAACATACATACCACACAACGCAACACAATTTACAGCAATACCACCAGAGACAACATCAACAGCAGCAGCAACATGCGTCGCCACATCAGCAACAGCAACAGCAACAGCAACACCAACATCAGGCATCTGCATCATCAGCAACGGCGACACTACGCGATTGTTCTGTCAAATTGCCCTTGGACATCCTGTGAGTATTGTAAAAATAAAATCCAACAAAAAGAGCGAAAAGACCAGTAAGCCCAACTGGCATTAAAAGTCGAGGGGTCAGATTAAGGTCTCGTTTAGATTGGAGCTTGCAAATCCCCTTCAGGGCTTTTAGAAGTCTTTCGTTCGTTGGACGATTTAACTAGTTAAACATCTTATGCCCTTTGCAAACGCGATGGGTATATAAGCATTGAATATAGTATATACATATTAGTGATTAACGAAATATTATATCAAATTTATATCATAAATTGTAATTCTTTGTTCATTTTAATAACTATAATCTTGGAAAACTTAATCAATATATAATTTCCTATACATTTTTAACGTTATAATTTGGAAAAAATATTTTCTTACTTATCTCGGAAGAGACAAAAAATCGAAATCGAAACTTAGTAAACTTGCTTAGAACGAAATTCTTTGAATTTTGTTTTAACTTCATTTATTTAATTTTTTACTTTTTCTTTTGGATTTAACTTTTCATAGCAGATGGCTTGTCACATTAAAAATAAAGGAATGTGCGCACGTCTCGTGCTTTCATAAAATATACATTTGAACGACTCGGAATAAGAATTACATTCATGTTAATGGTTGGGACAATCATTTATTCCGACAATTCCATCAGCAGTGCTCTATTTATATTCTTTCTTTATATGTACGAAGTACAAACATTTTGTTGTGTGCCAATTAACTTTTTGAACTATATGCTTACGTAAATACATTTGCAGTCTTTGTCACCTTGAAGTGATACAGTTTGAACACATTTGAGTTCTTTTAAAATATTCAAATTCAATGAGGAAGTTTAGTCACAGAAAAGTTCTTAGACTGTTTAGAAGCAGAAACTCCTCATATTTAAAATTGCGAACACTTTAGATTAAAGTAGGCAACCAATAAGTATAATATTTTAATACGACAATAAGTTAAAGTACTCGAAATGTGGCATTTATTTTTGGTCCCATATATAGAAGCTAAGTTCCTAAATAAGTCCCAAGCTTTAAGAGTAAACATGACAAACATTGCAATATACCCAATACACTCTCATCATAATTAAAAAATATATATAGCTCGAAAATAGTTTGGTGTTTGTGTTGAGAAAACTGCCATTACTTTGACCAATGCAGCATTTATTAGTTTGTTAATTAGTTCGTATAGTTTTCTTATAAATATTTTTCTATTTGTCAAAACTTTAAACATTAGACCAACTTTAATTACTTGTAACTGTTAAGAAATATGAAAACGACAAAAGTCAGTTACATTTCTCAGTATTAATAACTAGGAAGTGCCACAAATCAAATTTAATGTGCAGTCAAGTCGACTCGGAGAGAGATAAATGTAAGAAGTTGGTCATATTAATTGCACAAGCTGCAATTGTTGAGCACTGAGCTGTATTTGGCTAAGTCTTTAAGCCGCTTGCCAACAATATTTTTGCGTTTGTTGTTGTTAGCGGCTCTCCTTTATACAATGAAAAACAAAAATGGATTCAACTTTGTTCGAGAATTTAAATTGTTTAAGCTGCCCGCAGGCCGGCTAAACAACTTGTTAAAAGGGAAACGGTGGAGGGGCGTGAAAGGGCTGTAGCTTGTCAACATGAATGCGTGACAGCAGCAGCAGCAGCAGCTACAAAAACAACAACAACAGTAAGCACTATTATAACAACGACAGGAACGACAACAGTCAAAGGGGGAAGCATTGCGTTTATGCAGATGCCAAGTCAAGTGGGCAACAAAAAAAGGGCGTGAAACGAGGCCAGTCGTGACCGTATATGTATATGTATATATGTGTGTTAGCTGCAAATAGCAAAACCTTAAAGCAAGCGGTACTTCTTTGAGACAGAGAAGGGAAGGGAAAGGGAGGGTGTGTGAGAGAGAGAGAGAGAGAGAGAGAGAGAGAGAGAGAGAGAGCGAGACAGAAGGACTTCTGGTAGAGTCTGCAGCTGTGTCGTTACTTTTAATGAGGTGTCGCTGCTGTAACTCGGCCAACAGGATGGAACGCAAAAGCTGCCAACTGCCAACACAGCCTTGTTGACCCCTCCAACACCCGCCCGCCCGCCAGCTATGCTCTACATATATATATATATACATGAATGCACTTAGACATCGTCTGACTAGCAGCGTCTGCTGCGGCGGCATGCTGCAAATGAAGTCATCCATTAGACGACGTTACGTACACGCCACGTGTGCGAATACTTGCAGTTAGTTTTGGCTCATAACGCTGGTCGGTGTGTATGTGTGGGTTTGGTCTAAGCGGAAACGTTTATAATGAAATTCGCTTAAGCGTTGACAGGCACAGGCACATGAACAAGATGGTAAAAAGCAAAATGTTCCTGCGCTAATTTCTACAAACGTTTTTTACAACTGGTCTCACTTCGTCTTCTTTTTTTTTTTTTTTGGGTTGCCAGAGAGTGAGTCATCCACTCGGTCTTCGAATTGCCGTTGTCGTTTGGGTTCTAACTTTAATTACTCAGCAGCAGCAGCAGCGGCAGCAGCAGCGTCAACTGAAGTAGCAGTTGAAACGTGCAATCTAATTAGCTTAGCGACAGCCGTCTCCTATAGAAAATGGTCGTCCATTAGATTAATTGAGCACAGGACGAGCACCAACCCACCCAAAACGAACTTGAAGCTATATTTATGCCCCGACCTTTGCACCCTTTTCTACAGTGCGCGCCTGAATATTGGAACTCTTAAGTGGTTTTATATGCGATTTTTATCCATGAATAATACTCCCTAGGTTTATTAATACTACAACTAATTAAATACATTAATTTTTATTATTAATAAAAGTTATATTCTGTTGAATGTGATATGGTCTAAGAATAAAGCGTTTTCACTAATTAATATATGGACTAATTTATTATTTTGGATTTTATTTGAGTTTTTATTAATATATTTTGTGAGTTTTTGATAGTCGTAATAAAACTTAAATGTTATAATGATTCAAAAACAAATATTAATAAGAAAGTTTTAGTAAAGACTGAAAGAGTATACAAAGTTTTAGCTAACGATTGCATGATTCCTTTTTTACTCTTTCTTTGCAGTTGGCTGCCCAAGTCGGCAATGCGCCCAGTTGGCACAGATGCCTCGCACACGGATTGCATTCTAGTTGTTGGCGTCTCCCGTCCAAAGCTTGCCGTTGTCTTTTTAACGGTCATGCTGATCTCTCTATTTCTCACCTTTCACGTGCTGTACGATAGTGCCGTCTACAATATACAAGCCGCACAAGCAGTGCATGAACGGCATCGTCTATCCCTGGCTGCATCTGCATCAGCTGCATCATCATCATTTTCATCGCCCGGAGCTGCTTCTGGTGGCTCTTTAAATGCCAATCATTTGCCGGTGTTTGTTAAGCCTGTAGTTAGCTCAAATCAGCTGAGTCATCCCATGGTCTTTCCCTCCAGCCGTGTCCACTTTCCCAAGACGAGCCGTCGCCTGCCCCAGGTGAGTTGCATATGCAGTTTCGGATAACGTTCTTACTCTTCTTACTATTTAATCGCTGGCAATTTGCATACTTCATTTCAGGCACTGATAATTGGCGTACGCAAGTGCGGAACTCGAGCTTTGCTGGAGATGCTGTATCTGCATCCGCGCATCCAGAAGGCGGGCGGTGAGGTGCACTTCTTTGACCGGGATGAGAATTACCTAAAGGGCTTGGACTGGTATCGCAAGAAGATGCCCCATTCGTTTCGGGGCCAAATTACCATTGAGAAAAGTCCCAGCTACTTTGTCTCCCCTGAGGTAAGTCCCTACCCTTGTCCTACTTTTCTCATTTTCCACTTACTTTGATGCTATATAATTGGCAATTAGGCTTGTCCGCTGCACATGACCGACCCTAATTATTAATTAAATGGCCACCACCTCACATGTACATGTACATCTATATAGGTATATTTATACACACAGACCTCACATTGACCTCGACTATCGACTATGCAACGAAATCTATCAAATTCAACCGAAACGATGCGTTTCATGCTAAATGTTTATTATCTATATCTGTCTCTTTTACTCGCACTACCCGTCTCACTCTGTTTGCTCTGTCTGGTCTCTTTTTGCCAATTTCCGCATTCCAGCCCGGGTGACCGTGTCCGTATCCAACCAATTTTGGCACCGGAAATTTTTGCAAATTCATTTGCCAAACGGCGTCATCTAACACACCTGCCTCCTCCCTACCATCCTCCCACACACAAGCTAACCAGTTTGTGCAGTTTAATTATTGTTTGTGATACCCTGTAGCTGAATGGGCTTAAAAAATATTGAAATGATATCAAATAAATGTTTTTTTATAAAATACGAAAATATTTTGATTGCTTTTCAATTGGTTTGATTACTTTTCAATAGGTTGAATAATGTTGCAATAAAAAAGATATTAGCACTAAGCAGGGCTTTAGATAAAAAGGCAGCTAAAGGGTCTTCAATACTGAACTACAACTAGCTTGCTCTAATTAACCGTTTAATTTTATTTCTCTTCTAGAGTGTTTCCTTTTTGGGTTACTTAAGCTTTGAATGTCAAGTTTAAATGTAATACAAGAGTTTTTAATCGAATTTCATTTTACAACTTCTACCACTGTATCTATCACTACTTTTGCTCCTTCTGTTCTACTACTATTCTTACCACTTCCATTTGCTTCCACTTCTATATAATACTACTTTTATCACTACTTCCCTAACTTCTTCTGCTACTACTGTTCTAGTACTACCTTTACCGTTTCTACTTTTATAGACTACTACTTCCATTACTACTTCTGCTACTACGGTTATACTACTACTTCTTAAATTAGTGTTCGTCTACTACTCTTACCATTTCCACTTTTACATTTTACTCTTTTATCACTACTTCTATTACTACTTCTGCTACTTCTACCAGTAGTACTGTCTACTACTTTTTCTATATAATGCTCATACTCAAACTACAGGATACCTTACAGCCATGCACACTCTGCACTATTTCTGGCAGATTTCACATCATTTCTTATTTCTATTTTTTTTACCATTTTATGCACTCACACATATCAATTTTTTTTTTTTTTATATTTTTTTTTTGTCCGCCTGTTGCCCGCATAGTGCCTTTGATGCTGATGCAATTTGCTGCTGGAGGCGGAAGTTGCATGGGTCAGTGAAATTGAAGCCTTCGGCTTGCAAACAGGGAAGTGGAAAGTGGGAATCAGGAACCGAAAACAGGAACACCATGACATGGCTGACAGACAGCATGGCAGTTAAGAGTCTGGTTTGGTGTCATGGCAATGCCAATAATTCATACAGTTTAGCTGCAATTTTGAACTTGCAAATGCAGTTGACAGCCGTTCGCCACACCTTCGCCTTCGCCCATCTGCTTCCCCCTGCCCTTTACCATTTGTTAGAGCTTCATTAATGTCATGATTAATATTTATTGACATACGCTGTGGGAGCGAACGAAATAGGAAGTGGATGGAGCAGTTGCTTTACAGCTTGGCATAAATATAGACTTGTCTTTGTGTGTCACTCTCCCTCCGCTGGGAGCCACACAGTGTCCAAAGAGGCGGCTCTTCCTCATTCTATCTCTTTTGTATAATCGTATTTTATTTAAATGTGCGCACATATTTAATGCGATGCCGACGCGAGGCACATTTGCAGTTTAAAATTAGCCTCGCGCCCATAAATAATGCAAAAGCGAGAGAGAGTGAGTGAAAGAGAAAGAGAGAGAGAGATCCCAATGGTGTGCTTGCGCCTTCAGTGGATGCACCTCGTTTGGACTGGAAGGGAACGGAAGGGACGATGGCAGCAAATATTTACTTTGGCTATACAGTATATATATTTATATATATATGTAGTTTATTCAGAGTTGAGTTTTGTTGGCACAGTTTAAACAAAAGGCCGACGCGACGCTTTTTCTGGTTCATCAAGATGCAACTAGCTTTTTTTTTTGTTGCACTTGTTGCATACTTAACGGGGCGGACCTCTACTGAAATTGAATAACTTTATTTAGCTCGCCTCGTTGGCTGTTTTAGCATGCCCTGCACACGACTAACATTCTTGTAGGGGGCATATTTAATGTATAGATTGATTTTTATAAGGCTTGAAAGATTGTGCAAAAGCCTTGAGCTTGGTTAGTTGAGTTATATATAAGAAACTTGTAAACGTTATTTTCGATTATTGCTTGTACGACAAAGTTGATTATCGATAAAATAATTAGCGCCATTCATTGTTATATAAAGTTAACAACTTTATGCTAGGTATTTTGAAGTCTATCACAGTTTATGCCTCCGTGCCGCAGTTTGTTGCGACGAGACGCCATTGTACTGCCATAATTTCTGGTTAAATTACAGCACAGTGCCTGCTGCTGGTGCAGCTGCAACGATTGTGGCATCGTGCTGGAGCTGACTGTAAATTCATTAGCTGCTTCTCTTAGTCACGCGTCATAAGTTACCAATATTTTTTAAGCCACACTTGCAATACGCTTTATTCTCGTTGCAGGTTCCAGAACGTGTGCGTGCCATGAATGCAAGCATTAAATTGCTGCTGATTGTGCGTGAGCCTGTGACCAGAGCCATATCGGACTATACGCAGCTGCGCAGCCATGCGGCAACAGCCATATTGCCACTTGCCGAGAGCAGTGCAGCGGGCAGTGGTGCTGGTGCTGGTGCTGGAGCCAAAGTGTCAACACCAATGTCATTGTATGCAAAGCTGCATGCCGCACATGGGTATGATAATGCATTGGGCAGTGGTGCGGGTGCCAAGGAGACAATTGGAGCAGTTGCAAGACGTGCGAGCAAGACAACAACAACTACGACAACGCCCACTCCAACGCCAAGTGCCGCCCAATTGGCAGCCAAGTAAGTGGCTGTGTTCATTAATGAATGAAGTGCATTTTGCATTTTGCATATTTCAATTGTGTTTATTATCTTTCTGTCTGCCTTATTTAGATCCTTTGAGGAGCTCGCCATCTTTCCCAATGGCACAGTTAATGAGGCTTATCGTCCACTCAGCATATCCATGTATCATATGCACTTGCATCGCTGGCTCGAAGTCTTTCCGCGCGAACAGCTGCTTGTCGTTAATGGCGATCGATTAATTGAGGATCCACTATCGCAGTTGAAACGCATTGAAGCGTTTTTGGGTAAGATCAAGATCAAGAATATATATATACTTTATTTGGTCGGAGATGCTTCCTTCTGCCTTCTTATATAGTTTTGCAAAAAACAATTATACCCTTTTAACACATTTTTAATGGGTTAAGGGTATAAAAAGCATGTTGCTGCCAGCTTTAGCTATCCAGAAACTTTGTACGTTCAATATGTTAAAGGCCTTAAGGAACTTGCGTACTTTTCAAATGAATTTGGAGTAAAAGGGGTTCTAATTTCCACATAATAAAACTTGACCCTTAAAAATCTAATGTAAGGTGCACATTAAACATTACCATTAAGTTGAGTAATACTTTCTATATAATGTTGTTCTACTTAGTAAGCATCTTAATATGATTAAACAATTTTTTTTAATATTTTTGCGGGGATAATAAAAGCTTTGAGCTGACATAACTTCTGGAAATCTGCTACCTTATAGTAGTTGCAGAGTATAAGAATATACATATAATTTCAACATTAAAAAAAAAAATTAATTTTCACCGAACATCCAAAAAATTCGATAGTAGAACCTTTACTTTTAATCATGGCAAATTGGTATTTAAAATTCGAACTAATTTTTCCCAAAATTTCTGCTCTATTTTACAGGCATTGAACATCGTGTGCGTAGCGAGCATTTCTACTTTAATGAAACTAAAGGATTCTATTGCCTGCGCTATGATAATGGAGATCGTTGTCTACGTGAGACCAAAGGACGCAAACATCCTCATGTGGATCCCGTTGTCGTTTCACGTTTGCGCAAGTTCTTTGCCGAGTATAATCAACGTTTCTATGAGCTGGTTGGCGAGGATCTCGGCTGGCCCGAGGAGTAAACAAAACACATGGACTAAAGAAACGCGAGGCTAGCTTAGCAAATACAAAAACAAAAAATTAGCAACTTTAAACACATGTTGATCACTTTTCACTTTTATGGCTGCACTTTAAAACATTAAATTAAAGTGGAAGAAAAAAAAATAATCGATGCGAAAAGCTGCGTACAAAAACGTAGACAAATGGGATGATGCAGCGAATTACATTTCCGACTGAGCAGAGAGCCATATATTTCGCTGGCTGTCTCGGCAGCCCAGCAGCTCCGTTGGCTGGCTGACAGTTCAATTATGCGAACTTTAGCACCAACGAAAATTCCATTTAACCCTACAACCTACGAAACGCAGATTTCCACTGCAGAGCGAAAACATAAATGATATGGAAGAATACCGTGAAAATAAATACCAAAAGAAAAATAAACAGCGTGCAACATCAAGCCATTATATCAAATATAAAAAAAATAGCTGGAAAAAAAAAGAAAAGAACATGAAAAGCAATATCTACATGATGTACGAAAATTGCATTACATTTTCTGTGTATGTGTATGTGTGAGTGTGTGTAAGGAAAAGATTGTGTGTGTGTGTGAGAGCGAGCATAAAATTTAATTAAGCAACTAAATGTGATTTTATAGCATATAAGCGATAAACAAATTGAAATTAATTGCGATTTGCAGTTGATTTCATTTGGGGCAATGAGCATGTATTTAGACAAACCAAAAAAGAAAAGAAAAAGATAGAAAAACCGTCGGCTGAATTAAATGTGTGCATAAAAAACAAAAACAACTTAACGTACTTAAATATACATATACAAGAAATTAAAACTAGTATCGCAAAACATATCTGAGCTACTCAACATTTAATTTTAAGTAACGAAAAACTATTCAAAGTTTTAGTGCCGAATTGAGGCTAAACGTAACATATCAAAAATGTGTGTAAAACCAACCATTAACTCAAAACATATCAGCAAAAATGCTTAAATATACTATATATATAATATAGGTAATCATATACAAAAATTAAAATGTTTTATGCTAAGTTTAGATTAAATTCGTTATTTATTATGATTAGTATAATTTGGCAAGAATTGCTATTGTTTTGAAATTTTAAAATTTGAACTAGTTTGTAGTGTTATAAACCAAAAAACAAAATACCAAGTCCTTAGACAAATTACTAGTTGAATGCACTGCCTAAAAAAAAAATAATAAAAAAACATATCATATATATATATATATATATATATATATTGTGCACCAATATTTGTAATAAGTAAATTTTTTACAGAATTTTTTAGAAATATTTAATTTTTAAATTCTTAGAAATAATGAATGCGTGGTTATAATAACTGTGTATACATATCAAAAGCAGTGTAACATAGTTTAAGCTATATTTATATATTTCAATTACTTTCGAAACTAATTGTGAAGAAATATCAAACCAAATACTAAATGCATATCAACTCAATGTGAGCAATTTAACTTAGGCTAATGTCAAATCCGAAGAAAAATATTTTAAATCAAAACTATCCATTAATGTGTGTAATATAATCCTTAAATATAATCATATACATGATGACCCAACGTTTTCAAACCAAGACTTTGTTAATTCTACACCTTGCCTTGGTTCTTTTATGCAATAGTTTTAAGGGATCTTCAGCACAGAACTTACACAAGAAGTAAACGCTTAATATAAGTATGTTTTAAATAGTTTAAAATAGAGATATACAATTGTTAAACAATCCACAATCCATGTGATTCTATCACCATATAAACTAAAATGCATAACAATTTTCAATTGAATTTAATGCAAAAAAAAACGATATAAAAAAAAAAACACGAAAGCAATATCAAGTCAAGAAACCAAAAACAAGACTGAAGGTCCTCCGCAGAATGAGTTTTCAATGATTTTTTCGTTTCGAAAGAAAGAGTTAAATTGAAAGTACCAATCAACCATATATTAAGCATGAGATACTATATTTTCGTGCAGAGACAACGAACGTTTATAATTTGTTATATTTTTATACAATGATAAAAAACCGAAAACAGAATACAAAACAAAAACAATACCAAATGGAATATCACAAATATCAAGTTTGTTTTTTTGTGTGTGCTGAATTTAGTCGTACATTATAAATATATATATAAATATATATATACATACTATAGTTGAGTAATAACCTTTTTCCTTTTTAACTACGCCAATTACATACTGAATAGTACATATATAAATACATATCAAGTGTTTAACTCAATTCTAACGCCTCCATTGACATATTGATATATTGATGTATTGTCTACTTACATTTAACGTGTGTGTATAATGTGTGTTTATTTAAAAACCCAAAAATTTAATATTAAAACAAACCACATACTTACCAACTAACATACATACATACATATCATGCATAAGCATACAACTTGCTAATCTATAATGTACCTTAACAAAAACCAAAAAAAAACAAAATCAACAAAAAACTATGTGTATTTCTTAAACTCTCAATCTCTTGACTCTTATTCAAATTTTCAATGTACATGACATAACGATAACGATAACGATTACATATCAACAACAAATGAAGCAAAATGATCATTCAATAAATTGTGCAAAACCAAATGGATAAACAAACAAATCAACATTTTAAATTTAAAAAAAATTTTACGCATGCAATGAATAAATGTATTAAAAAACCAAATAGCTTCGAATCTGTTATTAATTTTTTAAAAGCGGGGCATTAAATTTCACAATCGCATGGCAAGGGTTAATGTTTTGTAGCTTGAAAGCTTTTTGGCTTGTACAATTCACAAACCATTTACAAAGCTTTGCAGCAAAAAGCTCATGTACATTAGAAAGCATTTCGAAATATGAATGAACATCCAATTTAACCATTTCAGTTACTGTTCGCACGCTCTCGGACTAGGTTTGCTGTTTACGAAGACTCTGTTTCAAACGCGTAAATTGTTATACTATAAAAAAGCATAATAAAATATATTATATATCTATATATACTGTGCTAACAAAGAAAAGTTCATATCTACACTACTGTGCTAACAAAGAAAAGTTCAAAAATATTTTGATATCAAATCAACAAAGAACGATGTGGAAATGTTTAGAGCGCTACCAAAATCATGTTTTCAGGCGTCAGCTGTTTGCTGGTCGGCTGTTCTCTCTGAGCAACAAACTTCAGCAGCAGGTGAGTGTGACACAGCTAAGTGCGCAAAATAGAGAGAGAGAGACATAGAGAGAGCGAGCGAGCTTTGTTTACCAACAGTCAGACCCAATGTTCAATTTACTCAAAACCAGACACACTTGGAACTTTTGGACACAACGCCAACGCGCACGGACAAGGAATGGCTGCAAGCAGAGCCCTATGCAACGGTGCCAGGCCCCGGAACATTGCGTGTTCTATCCTATTTCCTGCCTGGCGGTAAGCTCTGAAGCACTATAAAAAAAAGTTTCTTTCTATATTATAGTACTTTATATCCTAGGTAAATTGTACAACTTGAATCTGATTGATATGAATCGTCGCATGCGAGAGTGGTATGGCGATATTTACAGATTTCCGGGCTTAATGGGCAAACCTGATGTTATCTTTACGTATAATCCAAAGGATTTTGAGGTCACCTATAGAAATGAGGGCCATTGGCCAGTACGCACTGGTCTGGAAAGTTTTACCTACTATCGAAAAGTGCAACGTCCGGACATATTTGGCGGCATTGGTGGATTAGTGTCTGAGTAAGTCTATCTAGAAGTAGAAGGCTTAAAATTATTCTTTCCTTAACAAATATATGATTTTCTTACCACACAGGCAAGGCAAATCATGGGGAGATATACGTAATAAGGTTAATCCGGTGCTAATGAAGGTTCAAAATGTTCGACAAAATCTTGCACAAATCGATCAGATTTCAAAGGAGTTTATAGACAAGTAAGTGATAATAATTCACCTCTAACCCAATAGATTATTAATCACCATATTTTTCCATAACTATTCAATAGATTAGAAACCCTTCGTGATCCAGATAGCCACACTCTCAAAGCCAACTTTCATGAACAGGTCAAGATGTGGGCTTTCGAAGCCATTAGTTTTGTGGCACTTAATACGCGTATGGGTTTACTAACCGATCAACCAGATCCAAATGCAGCTCGTCTCGCTAAGCATATGTCGGATTTCTTCAACTATAGCTTCAAGTACGATGTACAACCATCGATATGGCCGTATTATAAGACGCCTGGCTTCAAACAGTTTCTACAGACATACGATCACATAACAGAGATTACAACTAACTATATTGAGGCGGCCATCGTTCGCTTCGAACGGGAGGAGAATCATGGTAATAAGTGTGTACTGGAACAGTTGCTGGCTTTGAATAAACAGGTGGCTGTCGTCATGGCTATGGATATGCTAATGGCTGGCTTGGACACGGTAAATATTCATATTATTGACATCTTGTGATTGTATATACTCAATATAGTTTACCAACAGACCTCTTCGGCTTTCGTGACGATACTTTATCATCTCGCTCGCAATCCTGCGAAGCAAACACAGCTGCGTCGGGAACTGTTGCGGATTCTGCCCAATTCAAATGATTCTCTTACCGCAGAGAATACGAAGAATATGCCTTATTTGCGTGCCTGCATTAAAGAGGGTCTAAGGATTACTTCCATAACACCAGGAAACTTTCGCATTACCACCAAGGATCTGGTGCTTTCCGGTTATCGCGTGCCTCGAGGCACGGGCGTGCTTATGGGCGTCTTGGAGCTTTCAAATAGCGATGAATACTTTCCCGAGAGCGCAAAATTTATGCCCGAGCGTTGGCTAAAGCTAGACGCGGATCCGGAGACAATTGCATGCCCGGAGGCACGTTCTCGGAATCCTTTTGTGTACCTACCCTTTGGCTTTGGACCACGCACCTGCATTGGCAAACGTATTGCTGAATTGGAGCTGGAGACGCTCCTGGTACGGCTGCTGAGGTGTTATAAGATTAGCTGGTTGGGCAAGACACCAGTGCAATATGAGAGCACAATAATCCTGTCTCCCTGTGGCGACATAAGCTTTAAATTTGAACCAATCGTTGATGACTCTTGATACCCTTTTGTTTTTATTGGTTTTAATCTTCGATCACGTTTGTTAACTCTTTTAAAAAAATTCTTTTGGTCTATATTTTCAGAAGTTATTTCGAAAGTAGATGACTTAAATAAGTATTCAAGTCAATTGGAAAAAGAGTTCAAATGTTTTCATTATTTTTTTTTATTGTGTTTAATATTATTATAATATTCATTTGACGATGTGAAAGAATAAGTTATTTTCTCTTTTATATGAAAAATGTTGTATATTGTATATCTTGTATTTTAAAAAGTAAAAAGCATTATAACAAGTTTGTTAATGTTATACAAAAACTGTTTAAAAGATTCCAAAGATTTATTCAAATTATTACTTACAATAGTGGAAATGTAATAACGAGTGTATTATAGAAAGATAGAGTATAGGATTAAAAAGAAAATGCACTCTGGTAAGAGCAGCTTTGGGTTCAGCGTCGGTTGCGACCACGGAAACGTTGATGTGAATGATTAAATTGACGCTGCTGTTGTTGTTGCTGTTGCTTGAAGGGTTTGCCTGACGTATGCGAATCCTGCTGTTCGGCTTGATAGGCCAAGGAGATGCTCGGCGTGGACTGATCCTCTATTTCGGAACCAGCGGAGTATATTTCATCCTGCTCAGAGTTCGATGTGGAATGGTCTAAAGTTAAGAAGCTACTTAAATGAACTTGCAAGCAAAGTAAAAAAAAACTTACTGGGTGCCGCAATGAGGGCTGCAGTCTTCAGAAGAGCCTGGGTGCCAGGACAGCTATTGAAATTGTTGGGCGAACCTGAGGAAAAAAGAATTATTCAATAGTGAAAAGAGGCGAAGAGAGATAAGCTTGCAACCATGTGACTGTTGTAGGTTCTTAATTTCTGATATAAGCTTTGCAAAAACATAGGAAATTCTCAGAGTTGTCTAAAAATTTGAATTGGCTTTTAAAGTTTAAAGACAAAGCTATAAATATAATGATGCTCAGATGTATACAAATTTTTAAATCTTCAAGGAATCTTTAAGAAATGTATTCTATTTTGAATATTAACATTCTAATTTGGATCTAAAGAACTGAGTAAAATTCACATAACAACCGATTAGGGTTTTTAGATCCTTTTAAGATTAAAAAACAATATGCAAGGCCATTAAAAATTAAAAATGTAAACAGTAAAAGGCATGCAAGAGTAGCTAGTAAAAAGAACTTGGGAACAAACCAATGGGACTATAAAAAATATCTTCAGAGGATGTAGCAGGCGTTAGAGTTTCAACAGTGGGATGATCTGGATAAGGATAAGATAGATCAGTTGTCATAGTGGCAGTTGCATTGTGCTCTCCAGTTAACTGTTGCTGGCAGACAGTGTCGTCTGTATCGCAGTCTGAATCGTTATCATTTTTATCGTTATTATTGTTTTTATCATTGTCGTTATCGTTGTCGTGATCGTTATCGGTTTCGTCATCGCTTTCGTTTTCCGTTTGACGAACAGGATCGTTTACGGTCTGGGAGTTTTGTGGATTGGGATTGCTTATGGGTTCAGTGTTGACTGTTGTGTTTGAAGACATGCACCGAATAACAAAAACAAAGACAAAATACTAATGTTAATAATGTTAATCATTAATTCTAGATTGCACACAATCCACATGCAACACTCTTGAGTTACCTGCGGCAGCTGTATTATTGTAGATCGGTGTTTTTGTCATGGCAGCGCTCAGATGACCTGGCGAGGATTTCCATTGCTCCTCCTCCTTCTCCTGCTTCACTTCCAAGGATTTATTTGGCTCTGGTTCTGGTCGAACTAATAAGGAAAGACACCAGGATACACAAGAAAGAAAAAGAGAGAGAGAGAGAGAGAAAGAAAGAAAGAGACGACGTCAGGGTTGGGATTTTGGCCAAAAACTCGATACAAATTTATTTCAACTTATGGTAAAAATTTGGAATTTCTTTTGTGTAGGGCACAAAGTGAAATAACTACTAACTGCTTGTTGGGCACAATATTAACTCAGTTGCCGAAAAAAAAAGAAAAAAATATTTAAATAAAATTAACTTCAAAACTTAAACTTGAGTTAAGCTAAACTTAGCACCTAGATATGTGCAAAATAAAGAAAGAGAGTGAACATTGAGGAGGAGAGAGAGTGTGTGAATGAGTGAGGTAGGCATGTGACTGTATGTATATACATGTGTGTGTGTGTGTGTATGTCTAGATATTGAGAGCAGAGAGCTTAATGTCCATTACCAAGTTCCAAGTTCTGCTCGCTGATGCCATTGCTGCCATCGGCTGAATTCAACTTTGCCTGATTCACTTTCAACTGTGGTGTTATTTCTTTGAGCTGTCAGAAGGATTGCAATGAATATATCCGATGAAGAATAATGTGAACTGTAAGCTTACCGTTTCGGCCATGATCTGTTCCTCGGAGCTGCTGATCTCATCACTGGCATGGCTATCGGAATCGCTCAGATCGCTAGTGCTGTCGCTACTGGCCAAGCTGCCGTTTTCCTCCGGTGGCACAAAATCGGAATCATCCTCGGAGTTGTAATTGACATACTTGGCCAACATCTGATCTACGGTCAAGCTTTCAAGAATCACTTCCTCAACATTCGAGCCCTCATCACATGATCGTTTCGACGTTACGCTATTATTCGTTTGATTATTCTATTTGAAATTGAAACTTGTTATGTTTTCCAATTTGAGTGTGTGATTTGTTTTAACCCCACCTGTTGTGGCGTGGTACTAACATTGATGGCCTTGCAGTTGTTTGCTTGCCTTACTCCCGGCCGACAGATGGCGCGATTAAACCACTGGCTCATCTTTTGAGAAAAAGTTGGACCGTTAGACGTGCTGTTTGCCGTCAGCTGACTTTCTCGCATCGCTCTCAAGCCATGTATGCGTATGGCGCGCAGCTTGCGACGACGCGTCTGTATGAAGTAAATCATATCCAATGGGGAAATTGGTCCGTTGCCAATTAGGAAGGCGCCAATGGAGACCCAAGTGCGCACCAGGCGCAACACAATGATTAGTAGCAGAAAAGGTAACCAGGGCAAGGGACGTTCCAGTACAAAGTCGGAATTTTTATCTATAACGATAAACCAAGTAAGTTTTGCGTTAAGTACAGTGACTCCAAAACTGTATGTATTGAGAGCGAAAGCTTACCATGCGGCAGACTCCACTTGGTTGTATCCTCAAGCAACTTTAAGCCGCGATCGATTCGCTCAATGACCATCTGACCCATTCGGGTGCAAGCGAATCGTTTGGCTTGCTCACGCACCTTCACATAGATGCTGTTCGGGCGTTGCACTTCGCTGACTTCATCATCGCCGATATGATCGTTCTGCGTATGATGATCTTTGGCCTGCATCTCTGTCTTCTGTGCCATGTTGCTTCTTGCTTATTGTTGTTGTTGTTGGTGGTGGTTGTTGGTGATGACGATGATGCTACGGATGCTACGACAATTAAACTGCGCTTGAATACAAGGCTATATTTTATGGCAATTTTGTAAACAAAACGAAGATTCACTAATCTTCACAAATTATTTATGTTTGTTTTTTTTTTTCATATACAAAACAAATATAGATTTTCTTCAAGCTCGACTATATATATATGCGAAAACCTTATTTTTTCTTCCTGTTTAAAGTTGACAGACTTAACATGACCTACAACATGACGAAAACTACTTACAACTATAAAAAAAAATGATAAATTCGGGGACTTAAATGTGTTTTTATTAATTTTTATATATATTTTTTCATATCACAAAATTGTTCACTGATCGTTGAGGTATAATTTCGAGCTCTGACATCATTGGCATCAGCGTGATTTTGGCGCTGACAACCCCAAAATCGACCTACACATAAGTAAAAGTACTTACTATAAATTTGAATCTGACACCGTCTGACATCGCAGCATCTCAATGCCACCACCACCTACATACATATATATGTATATATACATATGTATTTGAATTATCAGCTGGCTGAATCGCATCGCACTTTTAATACACTTAAACAAGGTGAATTTGTTGTTGGTGGCGATTTTGGCGGCTGTCTGGCAAAACTTATTAAAAGCCTATCTCTAGTGACTAACAACAAAAATCAAAACAATTAGGGAAATATATTCTTAGGTGCTATTCAAGATTTTGTGAACTTTGCTCTAGAACAGGGAATGCTCTGAATAGTTTCTGATTAATTCACTTTTCAGCTTGGTGATAAGAGAAACTTGCAAAAGCAGTGTTATTTATTGGGGTTGGCGAACATTTAATACCCTAACGGATACAGTTTTGTCCGCTTTTCTTAGTACTTATAATCTAATCTGAATCAGCAGCTAGTCGGAATACTTTAAAGAGGTTCTTTAAACGGTTTATTTTTTGACAAGAAATAAATTTTTGCATTTTTTTATAATTTAATTTAGTTCGCATTTTACAGCAAATTCATAATACCTTCGAAAAGGGCATATGGAAAACTTATCAATATATAGAAAACTTATCAATAAGATGATCTTTGAAAAGCGTGATAATTGTTTTCAATCTGCTTATTGAAATACATGGAGCAACGTCTGAATCCAGGTCTAATCAAAAAATCGAACAAAAAAAGTGGCATTGCATTGTTGGTGCAAAGTATTTAAGAAAATTTTACGAAAAATAATTGACATAAATATTTACAATAATGTATGCATGGCATTTAATTAGATATTTATAGAGCTTATTGCATTGCCAAAATGCAAAAATAAAAAAAGCTGAATGAAAAACGGAAAAAAAAAATTGAATAGCAAAAATAATAAAATTATCAAAAATTTATTGGCGGGATCAAAGTGTATCGAAAACTGTATGCAAAAGCAAACGACTGCACACTCACACATTCACTTGCACAAACACACACACACACACACAGGGAACATACATAAATTGTGGAGGGAATAAAGAAATGGCAAAGCGAAAATAAAGAAAGAGAAAGAGCAGCTGAATGCAAGCAAGCGAGGCGCATAGCGAAAGTAAGAAGTGCAAAGCGAAAAAACTAACTGCGACGTTGAACCCCTTTGGAAGAAAGAAAAGAGCTTGTCGCTTTGTCTCTGCCGCCTACACATTGAGATAACGGCGCACGGGAAAAACGGATAAAGCGCACAGCCGATTAAAGCATGACTTACCTACCGGTCTCTTTAATGCACTTTTTCTTGCTTGTTTGCTGATCGCAAGCTTTGGTACTTTTTTTATTCTACAGGTTATTGACCTGACCGTTTTGTTTGTATAGTTTGTAAAACAGCCGTAGTAAAGGAATTGCCTTTATTATAGAGAACTCTATCTGGGTAAATTTTTAAAATAAGCACTTTAACCACACTGCTAAACAGACCAACGAACGGCTGCACAACTCCCGAGTGACTGACCAAGGCAACGTGTGCCGAGCGCCCTCAAACCGAGTGTCCAGCGATCATAAAATGCCGATTGTCGTTATCAGCTGTTATCGAAGAGCACCAAAGAACGAACGAAGTGAGAGAGACAATAGCTGCTCTCTTGTGTAAACTAAAACGGGACTTACTAAGCTGCGCTCAGCATTCACTTTCAATGGGTAGTTTTTCATTAGCTTTGCATGCGCCGACACTCAGGCGCGAAATTACTGGAGCGTTGTCAAAGCATAGCCCTTGGGCTGAGTGGAAAGTGTTGCCGCACAAACTTTGAGAGGATGCTTGAAATCGTTCACACAGTTAAGTTCACAAGAACAAACATTAAACAAGAACTGAACAAGTAAAAACTGAAGCTTAAGTTTAAATATCCTTTGCTTTCAATGCTCTCTCTCCCTGTCTTTGTAATCAAAATTTAATCAACTGTGGCATTCGTTTACCTGCCAGTCAATGCTATTTGTCAGACAAGTCAAGGGTATAAGCTTTGGCTCATCCTGTTGTGCCGCCAATTATTATTATCCTCTTTACAGGAGCCGCCCATCAGTCACCAAAAACAACAACAAAGCAACTCAAGTAATTCGTAACCACACTCAATTGTCTCTGCGCTCTCAGCACAAACAATGTCGAGAGCTTTCGATGTTGTGTGCGAGCGACCGAAAGCTTCAAACGAATACTTAGTTGCGCGAAAACTCTCCACGTTAGCGGACGCAGCGGACGAAGCGTCGTTAACCGATACTTAAACGTTGCGAAGAGCGCGCGTTATGCTGTACGCAGCAGTGTAAAGCGATTCAGCGAAAGCGTCGTTCATCTCGCTTGTTTTTTTGCGTAAGCCAAGTTGCAGGTAGCAGGATAACGGGGCAACCGTTGCAACAGTGCAAGTGCAATTAGTGGCAAATATTGTATTGCAAATGTGAGTGTGTGTGTATGTGTGCACGAGAGAGTGTGGTTTACATTAACAGCCAGCATCTTCAACAGTGCAAAAAGCTAATAAAAAAAGAACGAAGTCACATCAGAGAATGTAGAAGGAGCTGAAGAAGCTAGCGGGTGAAATGTGTCGATGTAACCAGCAAGAAACGAGCAAACTCGCAGCTAACAACTAAAAATTGGATAGCTGGGGGTATATACCCCACAGCATATGCCTCCAAAAATCGTAGACCATTTGTAACGGTGCCTGTGAGCACACACACACGCTCACGCAGCATACGCGGACACGGATACGGACACTAAACATGCGTAAGTAATGAGAAAAAAAGAAAGAAGAAAAAAAACGACACACATGCATATTTGTGTATAAAATAAAATGCTTTCCGTTATTCCAAATTTTGATGAACGGCCTCCCACTCTCTCTCCCTTTCACTCACTCTATAAAAAGATGTTGACACAGCATAGGTTGGAAAAAAAAAATATATATAACGGGTTCATAGGTTGTCCTCTGTTTGCTGCTGCTAATGGTGTGTGTGTGTGTGTATATGTATTTGTTTTAAAGCCGTCACATTGCTGGCACCTTGTAATCTGTTATCCTTTAGGCGACAGCCGTGCAGCACTTAACTTGGCTCTGTTTCTAGCTGAGCTCTAAACTTTGAGCCGCACTTGAGTGCTTTGTTGGCGTTGTTGTTGTTGTTGCTTTAGCTGCTTTGCATGCTGCCACACGTTATTGTTGTGGTCTATTTTAAAACGTTGCTTTGGCAAAATTAGTTCGCACATAAATTCTGTGGCACGAGTGTGGCTTAAATAGTTTATAAAATGTGATAGCGCTTAAATACTTTAAAATATTAAAATGCATATTATCTTATTTGTTAATAGTATATAGTGAGGATTTTATCTTAGCTTTTCCTTATCCACTTATTATTCCACATTTTTCATTGTCATTTTCGTTGTCATTTTTCTGGAAAACGAACTAAATCTCTTAAAACTCATTTGAAAATCAAATTATTTTCAAAAATGTATCCTTTTTGAACATTGTTTCAACCATTTAGGGTTGCGGTTTGTGTTAGTAATAATAATAAAAATCTTGAATCATTTTATTTATAAGCTTAAATGTCTTCTATATATGCTTAGCACAACACACTTAGAAATTTTTTTAAGATTTTCACTGCATCATTCTAACTTTTAAGAACAAATTTTAGAAATTCTTTCAGAATTGTGATTAATTCACAAGCAAATCGAGGCAAAGCTCATTTAAAGATAAAAACTTGATCATTTCAGCATCATTAAAACCACTTAATTGAACATAATTATCACAATTATTAGTTATTTGTTTCATGAACATTATTAAATTGCCCTCGTTGCTATTTTGGCGCCAGCAGCAGCATTGTCAAGGGGAAGGGGTTAGCCGCAGTGGCGATTCTAACACACGCACGACCACACGGATGTTGTTCGTCATGGGATTATGGCGCTTTTGCATGCCGCTGCGTTTCCGCCTAACACACACACAAACACACAAGGGGAGAGTATTTGCCGGCGGTACTGACATGACCAAGAAGTGTATGCAACATATGCAGATCCCCACTAACCGATCTCCGCGCCACAGTTGTCGCGTGTCGTTTGAATTGATATTTTTGTCTGTCTGTTTTAATTATTGCTTAGCGGCCATTGCTTTTGCAACCATTTGTCGCATTTGCCGCAGCGCAGCGCAGATAAATTATGGCATGAGTTTTTATTTATTTTTGTGCGCCCTTTTGACTTGTCAGCAACTTGCTGTGGGTTTAACGAGAGGCAACCTCGAGGTGTCTTTGTTGGCTTTGCCCGCTGTGACTGCCCCGCTGCTTATGCTGCACAGCATGCCTGCCACACACGCAGCCAGACAGAACCCATGAACTTGGCGTCGTCTGCTCATGTTGCCTCCTTATTGAAATCGCAATCTATTCTATGAACATTGAATTTACAATGTTCTGTCTAAATTTTCGATTTGTAATAACAAAAACATATAAACAAAAGAGACAATCTCATTTATAATGTATTTTGTTTTTTCATTAATAACGTTTCAAATCGAGCAGCCAAGAAGAAGAAGGCACATGAACATATATATATATATATATATATATGAAAAAGCCTTAAGCCAATCTGATTGAATGCTGTGTGCGGAACTAATAATATGTTAAGCTTTTAATTCAGCTAACTGTTTACGGCTTAAATATAAGCTATCGCCTCTTAACTCAATTATTTTGTCTACATAACTTTAACATAAGCTGCTTTGCTTCTTGGAATTAATGTTAATAACAGCCAAACTCAACTATCTTTTCGCTGAGTGTAGTAATGTGTGTGTGTTTTTATTGCTCGTCAAAGTTCTATCACACAATTATGGCTGAACGCCGTGTCATCATAAAAAGCTTGTCGTCTGTAGGAATAGGAAAACAAAATCGCTGCAGGCGTTAATTGGATTCGGTCAGCACAAAGCGAAAGCCATGATATAAGCCCTGCAGTTAAACCGCGTGTCAGTCAATATCAAAAAGGTTAGGCATTAAGGGCTTAATTAGCAGCAGCAAGTGGATGGAATAATGGAGCAACTTAAGGGCCATATACTTGGCCAAAGCAGCTGTTTTATTTAATCGATTCCAAGTGCAGTCAAGTTAATGGACTTCTAGTGGCAGCATACGCAATGTGTGTGTGATGCATGTGTGGCAGCTAATGGCAAGTGGGATTTGGTGTCCGTTTTAATTAACTCTTTGTATGACACTTTTACCCAAAAATGTAACGACAAGTAATTAAAAAGTTTTTTCCAACACAAAACAGACAACAAAGTCAGCTACAACCAGCGCGTGGCACAAGTGGCAAGAGTGGCAAGAGAAAACGAAAAGCTCCTTGACAAAAACTGAATGTCAACTGAAGTCAAACAAAGCTTAATTTCTTTGAATTATTTATCATGTTATTGGAATTGTCGAGATAACATTTAATTTGTGGACCATTATTTTTTTATTTCGACCATAAAAATATTTATTTCACATTAAATAATCAACGTTGTTATATATATATATATATATAATATATATCCATAGTTATTTGCCAGCGTGGAAAATGAAATGATATTATTTTCACCTTCTCAATGCATCCATAAAAACATTCACATTTATAATATTAGTATGATATATGTATGTATGTATATGAAAGTGAATTAAGTTTAATTACATTAAACAATCCGTGCCACAAGCTTGGAGTTTTAAAAAAGTATTTATAAAAGTCTGAACAAATCGAGCAACCAACTATTAAACTTTTTTTCTGGCAAATGTTTTATTTTAAAAACCAGTTTTAAAAAATAATATCTCAAGCTTATAAATCCACTGTGAATATTTAATTTGATCATTAATTATTATTTGCTCCCACAATGGAATGCAAATCAAATACGAAAGCAAGTTTCTGCCAATTATTATTTTAATCTCATAAAAGCTTTTTCACTTTAATAAATTCGCATTTGCACGAAAATCGATTGTATAACTAAATCAAGTTTATACCAATGCAGTTAGCTTTTATATATGATTTATTTCGATTGGATTTAATTAAACTTGTTTTTCTTTTCACATTTTCACAGTGCGAATGAGTCGTTCGGTGGAGCTGAACAAAAATGCATAGAATGTTCGTATTACGTATACGCCGCACAATCCCCTCTGGCCTTATTTAAAATTCTGCATTTTTTTGTACCTTGGCACGCCATGTCTGCCACGCCCACTTGTGCCACAAGGTGCTGCAACTGTTATGCATTTCAAAGTGTGATCCTCATCATAATATTTTGTCTGCTTCATCTTCCTTCAATGTTGTTTGTTGCACGCATCCAAATTTGAAACAATTTGAACGTAAATGATTGGTGCATAGTTAAGTAAGGTTTGTGGTAAAGTGTTATTCCTACCACCTACCACTCCTGTTGTTTGGTTTGGAAATTTTCAGCTAAAGGGGTTCAACGTAAATTTCGATGAATTATTCAAGAGACGACGAGGTAGAAGGTGAAACTCATTTACGCAGCACCTGACAGCAAAAAAAGGAAAGTAATAAAATTGTACAAAAAATTTCGGGTTACTTTTCTCTCTATCCCTCTCTCTCTGTGTGTCGACAGCCTGTTTGTTTGTTTGTTTGTTTAGGCCAAAAAGTTGGCAAAAACATGAGTTTTATATCAAAATGTGTTAATAATATCTTATCTTATTTGGGATGGCATCATAAATATGAAAATATGAATAGCAGCTGCCTGGCAGCATCCATATGTCAGACAGTTGAATATTAAAGTCAAAATATATGTTTTATTCACATTTTTAAGTTAAACAAAACAACAGAAAATCAAAGCGCTGTGATTTATGCTTTGTTAAGAATTCACAAACAAAATGCTAAAAAGCCACAACTTTAATTTGATTCAAAAACTACTAAAAAACCGCATAAAACACTTGAATAGTTTTATGGAAATGGAACGCGTTATTCGTAGCAATAAATGTACGTTTGATAAGAGGCCAGTAAATAGGTTTGCGTGTTGACCGAACATGCGGATTTAAACCACCAACCAAACACACTATAACAACAACAAGGTAACTGGAACAACCATAACAATCCAGAATCAAACTGCTAAAGAAATTAATTTAGTTTGTGACGCTTAATCGTATGAGTATGTTTATAAGATATCCACTAAACTGTATAGTTGGATGATATAAAGTGAATTAAACGTTAACTTTTAGAATAACTCAAAATGTGTAACATGCAATTTTGTTTAGGTGTTTTTATGTTACTTAATTAAGTTAAGAAAAATAATAAGTACTCAATGTTTGAATATTTTTTATATGTTTAGCTTGAAAACACTTTAAGCTGCATCCAATTATGTACACATAGTATTTATTCTAATAAAAGAACTTTCTCCTATTTTAGTCAGTCTAAGGGTAGAGTATATTTCATACCCAAAGCTAATAAACTTTTATGAACACAACAATAATTCCTATTGTTATGCTGTGCCAAAGCTATAAATGTATTGTGTATACCCCAAACACACACACACACACACACTTTGTGACTAGGATATAACAAGCATTATTAGCAACGAAAACAACAACAACAACAACGAACAATATATATATAGGAACGACAACATTAACAGTCAAACGCGACGAATTTTGTGCGTTGCTAGACAGCCACATGACGCCAGTTCCTGTCGCCTGTTTGGGGCAAAAAAACAACAATCACAGTCAGGCAGCGCCGCCATATGACGTCATTTGCCACAACCACTGCCACGGACAGTGCTGCTGGTTGGCTAACAGCAACATCGGCAATAACAAAAGGCACAATAACAGCAGGATAACACACGCTAAAAAAGAGAAATGAATGAAAAGCAAAGCAAAGAAAGAAAAAAAGGCATATAAAAAGCCAGAAGCTAAGCGACAAACACAACACAAAAGCAAAACAACCTTACCCCCCTCTGACCACCCCCTAACAACAGCAACAACACGAATAAATTGTTTGCCTCAACAGGTGAAAATAATAATAAATGGAAAAAATATTTTAGGTGCATATATAACAAAAACAAAAACATACACGATGAGTATCAGTTTCTAAATAATTGAATATTGACCTCGAGCTTGATTTATTATTGACCATGCCGACAATTAGTTGGTACAACAGCAACAACAATTATAAATATTCATAGTCAAAGGGCATATTGCACATGTCTCCAATAATATTGATATTTGATATTCCTGCTTGCGGTTGCATTACTTGATTGCTTTAATCATTTTCGATTTAGATATGCTTTTAATACTACCCAATAATAATAATAATAATGACGATGTCCTTAACGATTCGAATAAAAAGCACTTAGCCTACAGCAGCAACATAAACGCATATCCGTGGCAATATAAATGGTAATGGCGATTTCATTTTTATACCCAGTAGTCAATCAAGTGTTTGAGGATTGGTATACAGGAGAACGGGTATATGGGTGTGTTGAGAGCTGGGCATAAGTTTTTGCTGATCATGAAAACCTATTGTTGTTCATCAGCAAGAAGTGTGTTTTTCGATTATAATACGCTTGGGAGTTTGTGGAATGTAAGCATGGTTTAAATACCCTTTACAACACATTCAAATAGCTGTTAAGTTAAGTTTCGCTCATTGTAGGTACAAATCTATCTACGAACCAAAAAAGATTTGCAGTTTCGATTAGAAATACTGAACACTTTCTAAACTATTTCTCTTCAAACTTACTATTTCAACTATGCTATCCATTAACTTTCCACATTTTTACATTCATTGGAAAACTTATATGTTTTGGGGATGTAATTCTCAGCTTTTTAGTAAACACTTTCAAAAACAACAAACTCTCCATCCACTGATAGCATCAGTTGACAATATCTATTTTTATAAGGTATCCTACTGTAAATATCCTTCATTGTCTTTTCGTGTTTGGATTTTCTCGCCCAAAATCAAATACAAAGCCCTAAAAAAAGGCAAGATTGTTAAAATGACCAGCAAAAAAAAAATGGCTGATGGTCATAAAATGGCGAGCGCCGCAACTTCGCTTGCCTTTTAGCTGACTTGTGGCATTTGCCAATTGTCAGTTGCCTGTTGGATATATTTTGACCATATTGCGTATGTGTGTGTTAAGCGCGAACTTTCGCTTGGCAAGGCACAAAGTTTTAATGGCCAGCCGAGCTAAATCCTGCCCTAAACTTTTCTCTCCCTTCATTGGCTAAAAAGTTAGCTAATTGCAGTAAAGCGCTGCAGATTTAGCAAGTGTTCTAAGGCTGAGAGTGTGCTTGTTCAGCAGTTATACTCAGTGTACAGAATACAGAGTATTTGTTTTATTGATTTTTTAATGGTTGGCCGGTTGCGCAGCAGTGTAAGCATAAAGCAAATTAAATCTGTCTGGGATGTGTGAGCCGGCTACATTTTCAATTTGCTGCCAAAGCTACTTAAACAAATTTGTTTATAGTTGGATGCTTTTGGAATCAATTAATGAGTAAAGACTGATTGTTTAAGCGTCTAAATCTTAAAGGAATTATGGATACGCAATTAAACATACAGTCAGTTTAAGGATTTGTATGTATGTCATATTTATTAACACCATTTATTCGGATATAATTATACAAGCTCATGCCATAAACTATAAATAAATTTTGGAAAATGGATAACCTTCCTAGAATGTCCTTTAAAGTGCACATTTCTGCCATTTTCTGATCAAAGAGAACCAAAAACAAAGCCCAACTCGATTCAATTTTAATGAGGTGCCCTAAATTATGCAACATATTTGGAAAATATTTACAGTAGCGTCGCAAATATGCGGACATGTGTTAAAATGTGGCCAATTGTCATCCAATTAAATATTTATGTCACAGTAAATGCTTAAAGTTGACTGAAAACAATGCCCCCGAGTGCCCCACTACTGCTCGATAGAACAACGTTTTGTGGTGCTGTGGGATTAATAATAATAACTTTTATAAGTGTGTACTTGCGAGCACTTACACAAACGCCCACACACACACCTTGAATACCCGCCCTATGCATTAAATTAATTAAAATGCCAAGCCAAGAAGAGAAAATGAAAAATAAAGTTTTACAACAACTGTTGTTTATTGTTTGTTTAAGCTTAAATGTGATTAAAAGTTGTCCTTGGCATTTTTATTCTGTTTATGTAAAATCTGTGGATGAAATCGCTCGCCCTTTAAAGAATGCCAACATTAAAAATATATATCTATGTATGCATGCCGATAAACAAGTAAATATACATATTTGTGAATACATTTTTAAAACGGTTTATTTTCATTCATAACGCCAAATGCCGCAGGGTCAGCTGTATGTATATTCCTAAAGCTTTTTGTTGAGTGCGTAAAGCTCGCAACACACATAGCAGCCTGTATATGTGTATGTATGTGTAAGTGGGGCTGAGCCTCCATTTGCATTTTATGGCGCCTTTGTTGGCAATTTTTGTTGCAGCAGCAGCAGCAGCGCAGCATATAGCATTAATAATGCAAGAGCCAACAGCCGCAGTAACACTACACACACCACCGGCCCCACACCCCACAACCCCCAGCTCACACCCACAACACAGTTTGCCACTTGATACGATGGTTTTTGTTAAGAGTGTGACCTATAGATGGCGCTAACAATAACAAACGCTGAAGCTTCATAGCTACCAAAAAGAATATATTCTATAGCAGTCTTTTAGGAGCACTGCTGCAGTGCAGTTCGTTGTCGCGCTTAAAGCTAGCAAAACCCTTTCAATTCATCTTTTTCTTTTTGGCAAAGTTATGCAAAAACATTGCACATTGTATGTGTGTATTTGTTGGTGCTTTTGTTGGGTGAAAGTTAATTAAAGTGGCGCTTCAAAAAGGAAATGCAAAGGCATACAATTCGGTTTACGTTTGTATTTGTGCTGTGGAAGTTGCAAGGATGCTGCCCCAGTGCATGTGTTACCCCAGTTGGATATGTTTAATGTTTAATTAAGGCATGCAACCAAATTTACACAGGAAACTACACAAGCAAGCCACATTTGCACTGTGCCACAAGTTAAACCAAATATTTCCAGTTGCAGGTAAAACTTAAAATACGATATTAAAATGAGAGTCCCTAGATATTTACAAAAAGTTTTAAGAAGGCAAGAAAATGTGAAAATGCAACCATGAGCATAAGAAAAGCGACTTCAAAGTGTTAACCGGTTAAATTTCTGTCTTTGAAGGCAGCTACTTAAAAACTCTGACTCTTAATCTATATTATAGTTGTACGAGGGTGTGCCAAAAAATATTTTGTAGCTTCATCTTTGACAAATATTTTTACGTTATCCAACAAAGCAAACCGTGTGAGAAAAAACCTATAAATCTGTCATTGTGGATTGCTGTTTCTCCCAAACTATAACTCTTAAGATTTGACAGTAACTATTTCATTGTTTTATACTAATGAAGTTGTGGCTTGACTAAAGTTTGCTTGGGTATTGTTGTGGGGCTTAGATAAAATAAAATATTAAACTTAATCAAAATAGTTTCTTTAGACGTCAACTTTAACATTGTGTCCTTAAGGCAATGACATTAAACCATCAGCTTCTAAGCTTTGACTTTTAAAGTGATTATTAAACTATACATAAGAAATGGGTCTTTAGAGCAGTCAATCTTAAGCTGTATAGATTTTATATATAAGATTGAATTTCTTATATTATGCATATATCAGATTTTGTGTAAATAGCTAAGTACAGCGAAAAACCACACATGCCGCAGTATTTCTGCATGTATCTGATAATATTTCAATGATGCTTTAAGTTTGTGGTTTTAGCAGCATCTGTGATATGAGCCAGCTGCTTGTCAGCTAAACAGAATCTCATCCACTTGCTCCCTCACTCTACCTCTCTCTCATAGCAATTACACCCACATACAAATATGATGTCATGTGGCAGCTGTGTGTGTGTGTTGCACAGTCAGTCTGGTGTGGTTCGTGCACTAGAACACAACGCACCACACTCAATTGTTTCAATTATTGTTTAATCGATTAGCAAGTTGCTACGCATTTGACTTTAATACCCATTTAACCTTACCCACCTCTCTGTCTATCTCTCTCTTTCTGTTCGTCTCTGCACTTGCAGCTCGTATTCATTATTTGGATCGGGAGGAGTCGCGACCGAGCAGCAGTCGTTTACCTGCCACAGGCAGCATTGATGCCAGTGCCAGTGGTTCACCGCCAAGTGGTGTTGGCATCTCGCCGCATGGTTCGCCGCAGCTGCAACAGCGTTTGGGCAAGCATCTGAGCAAGTCTGCTTCAGAGTTGAACGGACACGATAGCCACAGCAACACAGAATCGCCGCACATATCGCCGAAGCGAGCCAAGAGTGCCGCTTCGCAACAACTTGCGGGCGCTGGAAGTGGCAGTAGCGTTGGGGGCGTGGCCAGCGGAGTGGGCGTGCTGCAAAAGACACACGGCTTCTTTAATAACTTGCGGCATCGTTGGACTCGCGCCAAAAGCAAAGATCGCCTAGGTCGTAAATCGCCCAGTGATTTCCTTGAGGAGAGCACCGACTATGCCGCCGACTATAGTTCCGAGAGCAGCTCTGTGACACAAAGTCCAAGACATAGAGCCACCACAATTGGTTCACCGCTGGCACGTGATCTTCGTGCCACAGCCAAAATGGCGCAAGTCATTCAACGCTTCGGTGGCTCCATGGAGGGACGCATTGATGAGCAGCCCGAGAATGGTAATGCAGCTGCTATTCCTACTCCACAGCAGCAACTAGATGCATTGCAGGTGAGCTCACTGTTTCTATGGCTTACTTCTGTCTTTTGCTTTCGATACTCATGCGGATGGTTATTGTATACTTATTATTTTATACGAATTGGTGTATAACAATGATATACATAACAAAGTTATGTTATAAATGCACATTTCTGGAGATTTTTGATATGATAAATCCGAATATAGAGTATTAAGGAACCTCATGATTTTGAGATATTCCAACAAAGAAACTCCAAACACCAATCTAACGAGATTAGTTTCATAAGAAGACTAGGTTGTTCAAGCTCAAAAGACATCACAAACTCATATAGATATAAAATATATAAACTCCATCTTTATTAAAGTATCAATTTCAATCTGCAAGGGTATTCATTGTTCGGCCTGCCGAGTGTAGCTATTCTTTCTAGTCTAATTTTTTTTTTTTTAAATTTGCCTGAATCAATTGGACTTTTTTTTTGCTGCGCAACTAAACAAAGTATTTTTATTTTCCAAAATTTACTCTACGCTTCTTTACGCATAATCTTCATGCACATGCAACGGCAAACAACTGTTATCGATCAAAATCGATAACATTGGATTGCTAATGTTACTGCAACTGTATCTGTTATCGCCACTGCTATTGCAACTGCCACATCACTAACGCCAACAACATGCAGGCCGATGAGCTGCGTCGCAAACGGGAGACACAATTACGACAATTCGTCTTCTTTCAGCTGCGCGTTCATCTCAAATCTGGCACCGACCTGGTAGCCATGGACAAGAATGGTAAGCCAAAAGCAAGGGGACTGAAAACAAAAACACAAACATACAACAGACACGTCCTCCCTCACCCACGCCACGACCCACAGTTATGACACGTCCTGTCAGAAATGTCCGCATGGTGCTCAAATTACATTTGTTTCTTTGTTGTGTTTATCTCTGCGCCAGGACTGAGTGATCCTTATGTCAAATTCAAGGTTGGCGGACGCTTGCTGCACAAATCGCGCACAATACACCGCGACCTCAACCCAGTGTGGGACGAGGTGTTCATTGTGCCCGTGGAGGACCCATTTCAAACAATTATGGTCAAGGTAAGCAATGGAAACACTGCAAGCGCAGTTCGTTAAATTATCTCTGGTTGGTAAATATTACATAGGATAAAGTTTTATCTTTAAGAAGAGTAAATCAGTTAAAAACGGGTAACTGGTAAAAGCTAGAGTATCATATTGATATACATAAATTCTAAAGTTACAATTTACAGTTCCTATAAAACAATACTGAAAACCATTACTAAGAAAACTAAAATAAAAGAAAATTCTACCTAAAGAAGTACTAAAATTGAACTTAAAAGTATAGTTAATGCAAAGGAAGTCTTAAACATAGACAAAACACGATTTTTGTGTACTTGTTAGAAGCTTAACAAGCTTAAAAGAAAGCACCACAACCTAGTAAAAGTCAATAATAGAAACAAGTAAGAAGGCTCTAGTCGAGATATCCCGACTAGACGATACCCTCATCCCTATACTTCACGCGTACAATCCGTGCTTGCAAGTATGTGTGTGTGTACGCGCATACTGCATACTGCATACACAACTTCAATGTCCCATATCTCCGGTGTTTTTCAACCAATTTCAATAAAAACTTCACAGATTTTCATTATTTTGTTTAATAATTCAAATGGCATCTCAAAGTTTTCCAAATTCAAGATTTTGTTGTTATCGACCCCATGTGTATATCGGAAACGGGATGAGTTATCGAAAATCGAAAACAAACTTGTACTGCCTAGGGATTAGGCGAGCTTAAGTTCCAAATCTGGAGTCTCTAGCTCTTATAGTCTCTGAGATCGACGCGTTCATACATACAGACGGACAGACGGACAGACGGACGGACGGACAGACGGACAGACGGACAGACGGACATGGCTATATCGACTCGGCTGTTGATGCTGATCAAGAATATATATACTTTATGGGGTCGGAGATGCTTCCTTCTGCCTGTTACATACTTTTGCACAACTTCATTATACCCTTTTTTCCCATTTTTAATGGGATCAGGGTATAAAAATGTGATGAAATCGAAAAATCGCACCTCGACGCCTAAAGTAAAAAAACGAATTTCCCATTAGGCACATTAAAGCGAAACGAATAACGAAAATACAGCAACAATAACAACAACAACAACAATAACAAACAGCATAAAATGGCAATAATTGCTAGCATGACATTCAACTTGGCAAATTGTATCAAATTGACTGTAACTCGAATGCAAACAGAAAGAGCAGCAGCTAACCAAAATCAATTTCCGTTTCGTTTTGTTGCTGGCGTCACATGAATTCCCTTTAGGTCTTTGACTATGATTGGGGACTGCAGGATGATTTCATGGGCTCTGCCAAAATCGATCTCACTCAACTGGATCTGGGCAAAGCGGAAGACATCAATCTGCAGCTGAGCGATACAAATAACGGTGAGCCGGGCCTCAGCATGGGCGAGCTACTCATCAATCTGACGCTGTGGCCACGCAGTCAGGAGGATAAGGAAATGGTATGTGTAAATGTTTATCTATGTCTGTCACAAAATAAATTCAAAAAGCGACGATAAATTGTAAGAAGCACACAGAGCGGAAGTGAAATGTCAGATGCACAAATATCAGCGCAACTTTTTAGGCAATCAACTTCCGTCTGGGCGACTTTTCCCTTTCTTTCCTTTCACGTTTTACATAAGCGACGTTTCGCTTTGTTCTGTCATTCTTAATTGCTTTAACATTCCACATTTCGAAGCCTCTTTTCGATTGCGTGCAAATTTATGACTCTATTCTCCGCGCATTTGAGCGATTTGGCGCCTCTCGCTCAATTAGCAATATAATGTAACAATGCCACAAGGCAAAAACAAAAAAATCTCGCTGAGTAAGCGACAGTCAAACAATACTCTACTTCACTTCCCTTCACCCTCACCACCTTCGACCCGTCTCACACACATGCACATTAACTTGGTTCAGCTTGGTTATTGTTTTGGTTAGGCCCCTTTTTCCACCGCCTCCTCTCATTGCGGCTGTACTTTGATCGCTTGGGCTTGTCTCTCGACTGCTCTTTGCAATTATACGTAAAGCGCTCAGCTTAGCCAACAAAAAAGTAAGCACAACTAACAATGACAAAGGGAAAATACCCCCAATTACATAGCAAACATAGCTATGAAATCGGAAGCAAGCCAATTTGTTATACAACAATTGTTGAATACTCTTACCGAGTATTCAATTGTTATATTCAATATATATTATATTATTTAAAACTTAACTTTTTTTTTTAAATCATTGAAATTAATCACGAATAATATTATATTTAGATAATTTAGTTTGTCACTTATTGTCGGAGGCAGCAGCAGCTAACAAACAATTTAAACATGTAAATTAGAAACTTAACGTAACTTATAACGTAACTTATGCGCATCACTAGTTGTCGTCTTTGCCTTGCACTAATTGTCTTCTCTGCCTAACACTTCGTCCGGCTGCTTGGCATCGCTCAACTAGTTCTCTCGTGCAGACTCTTTTATACATTCGCTCGCTACAGTTCGCTACAAAAGCTAACGAAAACAAACGAAAGAAATTATTGTAAAGCTATCGTGTTTTCAATATTCATTCATTTAGAGTATAATATACATAATAATTACTTACCGAATTGGGGACAATCAAGTTCACTGTACAAAGCTTGGGGCCAACTGAAAACAGTCGTTGCTTATCAGCGCCTCAGTCTGAGACACAGCCATAGCTCAAGCTAAGTACCGGTAGATAGCGTTACAAAGTGTGTATACATTTGTGTATGCCCAAGTCAAGGTTATCGGTACTCAGTCGAACTGAGCGCGAACTGAAAACGCAAATGAATTGGCTTTAGTCATTGCGAGGCGCTACGAATGCGAGGTGGGAAATATTTTGATTTGTGCTGCTTGAGCGGATTATGGAGTGGACGAGTCCAATTTATCGGGTTGCGCCGCGCATGTTGCTTAAGCGTCTGCGCCAACAGCACAGTGAGCTGCGCGAGCAACTGGAGCTGGGCTGCGAGGAGCTAAAGGAGGTCAACACCGCATCTTTCATAATGTGAAAGCGATTGCTATAAGTAACTATAATTTTCGTTTCTTTGTTTCCGTGTTACAGCACTTTCAACGTAATTCCAAATTGGCCGAGTCATCTAAGCGGCTTAAATCACAGATCTGGAGCTCTGTGGTGACAATATTGCTGGTCAAGGTTAAGGAGCTGCCACTTGCGGAAGATGGCAACAAGCTTATTGACATACACTTTAAATTTAGGTGAGTAGACAATTCAAATAAATCTTCCTGGTTGCGTGAATGAATAATACTAGCTTTTTCATAATTGATTAAAGCTGTGAATCAACGCGTTGGAAAAACCACACGAATAGAAGAGAGCCTTAATAATATAGGGTAATAATTTTTTTGCAGACTGGGCAATGAGAAATACAAGAGCAAATCTTCCTGGACGGATCGTTGGCTGGAGCAATTCGATTTGCATTTGTTCGATGAGGATCAGAATCTGGAGCTGGCACTCTGGAATCGAAATACGCTCTATGGCAAGGCCAACATTGATCTGAGCGTCTTTCAGCGCGAGACAACACACGGCATCTGGAAGCCACTGGAAGATTGTTCCGGCGAGGTCTTTCTCATGCTAACGATAAGCGGCACTACAGCTCTAGAGACCATAAGCGATTTGAAAGCCTTCAAGGAGGATCCACGAGAAACACTACAACTGTTAGATCGCTATCGTTTTCTACGTAGTTTGCAAAATCTGCGAGATGTAGGCCATCTGACGGTTAAAGTTTTTGGAGCCACGGGGCTTGCTGCTGCTGATATTGGTGGCAAATCGGATCCATTCTGTGTGCTGGAATTGGGCAATGCTCGACTGCAAACACAGACGGAGTATAAGACCCTGACACCCAATTGGAATAAGATCTTTACCTTGTGGGTTAAATGCACAGTTTATCAAGTTGCCATTAACTTACTCCATGTTCCTTCTTAGCAATGTCAAGGACATAACACAGGTGCTGGAGATCACAGTCTACGATGAGGATCGCGATCATCGTGTGGAATTCCTTGGTAAACTTGTTATTCCTCTGCTCCGCATCAAAAGCGGAGTTAAGCGTTGGTACACCCTCAAGGATAAAAATCTTTGTGTGAGGGCGAAAGGCAACTCACCCCAGATCCAACTAGAGCTTACCGTTGTGTGGAATGAGGTGCGTGCTGTTTGTCGCGCCTTGCAGCCAAAAGAGGAGAAACTCATACAGCAAGAGGCAAAATTCAAGCGTCAACTCTTCCTACGCAATGTCAATCGCTTGAAGGAGATCATTATGGATATATTAGAGGCGGCGCGCTATGTGCAGTAAGTAGTTAAGTGTTAGTAGACACTACAGCTATTGCTTACTTCTTGATCGTTTCCAGGAGCTCCTTTGAGTGGGAGTCACCAGTGCGATCGAGCATAGCCTTTGTGCTCTGGATTGTTGCCTGCGTTTATGGAGATTTGGAGACAGTGCCGCTCGTATTGCTCCTAATCATACTAAAGTAAGTGTTGGTTATCATCTCACTTATTGTTTTGTTGCTTTTACCAATATTGTCAATGCAGAAAATGGCTGATTCGTTTGATTACTGGCACCACAGATGCGAATGCCGGCCACTATGATTATGAGTACGATGAGGATGATGATGATGACAAGGAGAAGGAGGAAAAGAAGTCAATTAAGGAACGTTTGCAGGCCATACAAGAGGTCTCACAGACCGTACAAAATACAATCGGCTATTTGGCATCCTTAGCCGAGAGCACCATTAAGTAAGGGTGAACTTAAGTATACATACATCTTTTATCTAATATCTTTTGCGCTTCTCAGCACATTTAACTTTTCCGTCCCCGAATTAACCTGGCTGGCAGTGGTGCTGCTATTGTGCGCAATATTTGTGCTGCATTTTGTGCCTCTTCGCTGGCTGTTGCTCTTTTGGGGCTTAATGAAGTTCTCGCGGAGAATATTACGACCCAATACCATACCAAACAACGAGCTGCTTGACTTCCTATCGCGAGTTCCAGACAACGAGGAGATTGTAAGTGAAACTGATTTCGAAAAGTATACATATAGTTTAAACTACTCCTTTACAGAATCAATATAGAGAGCTACCACCATCGGCGCCTGTCGATCAGGCACGCAACAATCCGAAAAAGAAACTGAAAGGTTCATAGTCTATAAGCAGCGCTGATGCGGCGATTGGTGGATCGCTGTTATCAGGCGCCACAACTGGTCCACAGCATCTGATGCAACAGATGACGACACGCTTCCGCGCCAATACAAATCAACTGAAGCACAAGTTTGGGCAGGCAAAGAGCCTTAGTTTGAGCCAAGGCGATTAGTCCATAGCTTAGTTAATATAGATAATAGAAATACAAATTTATGGCACCAGAGCATGTTCCATCAAAAACGTAACTCAACTTATGCACCAAAGTTTTGCTTAACTTAAGAACTTAAACAACAAAAGTATTTCAGGATATATTTTAACTCTCTCTCTCTCTCTCTCTTTCTTAAGCTCAATAAGAAAGCGAATGAAACTATTTACACTTGATAGATGCACTGATTACCAGTGCTGTAAATACACCAACAAGAAGAACAAAAGCATAATGTACTTTAAACTTATACTATGATATGACAAGATATACTATATATATAGAACCAGTGCGTGTACCTAAAATTATTTTTGAACATCTATTTGTATTTTACCAAACAAACAACAACCAATAATGCTAAACAAGCATTTCCTTTTGCAATCGTATGAGTATGGTTAATTATTTATTGTATATTTCAATTTGTGATATTTTTAAAAGAATTGCAACTAGACATACTATGTGGCTTATCCTAAAATCTACCTACATAAATAAAGATATATATTATATATTTTTTCCATTTACTTCTGAAGTTGCCGTACGATATGAATATATATTTATGTACTTATATATTCATTGCCCTCGATTATTTAAGGCTTTTTATATATATATATATATATACCATTAATGCTCTTAACCATAATATGATAAATGTATCTTAATATTTATTGTAATTATTTTATCTGCAACAAATTGTTCAAATCATTTTAGAATATCTACCTATTATGTGTATAAAAATGCCATGAATTGCAATTTTGAATCCAACAAACTCCGAAAAATGCATGACAAACAATTAGATAGTCAAACTATTTTATACTCCAAACAAACAAAGTTTTTATATACATTCATATATATACACACATATATATATATACATACTTATTTATTGATGAACAAAAAACAAATGCCCAATTAATTAAAATTATTAATTAGCACCTAAGTTAAGTTTGTTATTTTTCAAAATATGACAACCAAATACAAAAAAAAAATATTTTTGGATTTCGCTCAAAACTTAAATGCAAAAGCTCTTTTCTTCACTGGCTGTCAAACTCTCAGCGCTTTAAAAGCCAAACTGTAAGCTTTTTTTATTATAGCGTTCTGTGCGCTTTTTTTATTTCTTTATTGTTGTGTTTGTTTTGCTCAAATTTCTGTTTACATGTAAAAAAAAAAAAAAACATCAGCGTACAATGACATTCGGTTTTTTGCGACGACAATTTCAATTAATTCCACATGTTTCCTATTGGAAACGCTTTGAAAGCTCTCGACTCGTGCTGGAATAATTGGCGTAGAGCTATTAGACCCCCAACCAAGAAGCAACTACAATGAAGCAGCTGTTTAATATTGCTTATCAGCAGACAGTTTAACTTGTTGGCGATTAATTTGCACGTTGTTATGCAATAGACAAAGTTTCCACATGATTAGATAAAAAGAGATATAAGCTTATAGTTAGGTAAATACATTTTTAATATATTGTACAAACTAAGGCACGATAGAATATATGTAAAATGCAGGTCAAAATCGAAAAGTCATCAACAGTTCCCAGTTGGGATTGCTTAACTTAGTGCGCTATAAATGCAAAACTGGTGATTAGAAACCATACTTCAAGCCTTTAAAAAGCCAGCTGCTTAGTTCTTCTCGTTCTTCATGAAGTCGTAGACAACGGAGAAATCCTTGTTGCCCAATCCCTGGGATTTGAGTGTGCGATAGATTTGATGAGCGAGTGCACCCATTGGAATAGGTGTGTTCGACGAGGTGGCCACACCTGAAGCAAGTCCCAAATCCTTGGTAATCAGATCTGTAGAGAATCCACCCTTGTAGGAATTGTTAGCTGGTGCAGTGGGGCAAACACCGGGAACCGGGTTGTAGATCTCGGAGGCCCAGCAACGACCAGTGGAGGAGTTAATAATCTCAGCAAAAGTCTTAGGATTCAGACCCAGACGGATGGCCAGATTCATGGCCTCAGAGACACCAATCATGGAGATGGCCAACATCATGTTGTTGGCCAACTTGGCAGCCTGACCCATGCCATAATCACCACAGTGGGTAATACGCTTGCCCATGCACTCGAGCACCGCCTTAACAGCATTATATTCCGCATCTGTGCCACCGACCATGAAGGTCAAAGTAGCCTGCTCGGCGCCGGGAACACCACCAGAGACGGGAGCATCAATAAAGCGGGCACCCTTGGCACTGATGCGCTTCTGCAGAGACTTCACCAACACGGGATCAATGGTGGAGGAATCAATGAAGATGGTGTTCTTGTTGACACCATTGGCGGTCATCTCCTCATACGAAGCATCCACAATATCATTGTTCGGCAGCATGGTGATCACGAAATCTGAGTTCTTGGCCAACTCGGCAGTCTTTTCGTAGACAGTGGCACCCTTGGCCTTCAGGTTATCGCAAGCAGGCTTGGAGATATCGAAGACATGCAGCTTGTGGCCAGCCTTGATCAGATTGCTGGCCATGTGACCGCCCATGTTGCCCAGACCGACGAAGCCAATGTTCTTGGAGCCACCCTGTGTGGACATGCCACGCACAAGGGTCTGGCTCCAGGCATTCAGCAGCGACTGCGATACAATGCGTAGCGACATGATAACTAAAATCAATATTAATATCAATTATTATATATCTTATTATGTAATGCCTATCTTCAAGACTAGCAAAAATAACACACCTACCTGTGGTATCGTATGAGAAGAGAACAACGACTAGAAAAGTTCTACACGATCGGGCGACGACCAAAAGCACACTGGGCTCACCAGCCAGTACAACAAGCGAAGTTAAGTGTCACGTAATGGTTTACTTCCAGGCAACAGGCTTGTCAACTGTTTACGCCGGTGCGTTGTGGAATCGGCTGATAGTTGGATTTTTAGCAGCTTTTTGCATGCCGACAACTCTGTCCGATCGGAACGCGCTCTCTCGCAGCGAATGACTTCCAGTGAGAAAAGCTCCAAACTGGAAACTGTTGCTTACTTCTTGGTCTTGTTGTATAGTCCAAATTGAATAACATGCGACGCGATGCAAAACCGGCGATTTATTTTTTTTCTGCTGTCAGACATCGGGTGATCTTCGGCTGAGGTTGGAAGTATAAAGAGGGCACGGCAACAGCAGAAGCAGTGGCAACAACAACTATAAAGTGGGCGTGCGTGTGTTTGCGTAAAACAAAAGCTGAACAGTTTGACAAGCGCTGGCAGTGCAGCTTTTGCTTGAAAACTTGCGTGTGGTGAAGCTTTTGTTGATATCAGCAATTTATTCCATTGTTTTGGATTTGTTTTGTGGCTATTATTTATCTTTTAATTATTGTTTGTGTTTATGGAGCGTCAAATTGTTCGTTTATTAATTGAACTTGAACCCATTCATTTGTTTATTATTTTTTATTACATGCTGCATTATTCTAGATTAATATTAAAAAAATTGTTGTTATTTTGCATTGTTCAAGCTTTTTAAAGCAAGTTCGCATGAAGAACTTTTAAAATATTCTAAAAGAAAACATCCAAACACATTGGACATTCTTATTAGCTGCTTAGTTATGAAGTTTTATTTTTGTGTCACTGAAAATTGCGAGAAATATCGTGAATAACTTAAAATGCACGCGCAATTTCCAAATGTTTGCAAATACTTAAATCGGTTATTGTGTGTACCTGGTTTACTTATTACCAATACCTGGTTTACTAGTTACCAATACTTGCCCTTCATGCTTTTGCCCAATACTTGATAATACAATAATGGAAAAAAATTGAATTGCATATTGTATTTATTTTCATTTCTTTTTGCTATTTTTATCGTATTGCGTTTGATGACCAACTTTCCCACCAGATGCTTCAAAAATTATAAATATCGAGCTTGAAGCTGTCGATGATGATTTAGTTATGGTCTTTGTTGTTGTAAGTAATGGGTAGCTCTTGTTTGTGCCCATAGACAGAGAGAGAGGGAGAGAAAGAGACATAAAAGTCGGCATGCATGAAATTGCAACTGGGGCTGCGTTTCGCAAATTTCGGCCACTTTACGTGTTGCTTATGCAATACGAAGCCGACGCCAACGGCGCTGCCGGCGCTTTGGGTTTGCATCGTTATGGTTTATCAAAAAGCCACTAACACGATTTCGCCAGCGATGAGAACCTGCTCTGCTGCACAGCCGCCAGCATTTGCCGGGAGATGGAGGTGAATGAGATTGAGGTGATCTAACTGTACTGATACACTGATGTCTAGCGCATTGTTTTTGTTAATGTCATTATATTTTTGTTGATATCTGTGTCAGTGCGTCTGCCACAAAGTGTGGGTAGCTTAAAGATGCCTCCGGTTTGTGCCATTCAATTGAGGAGTGTTTCATTTCTACACTTACAACAAACCAGAAACGAGGACATCGGCTTTATACGCCATCAAAATATCATTTATATCATAATTCAACATCACTTTATATAATCACTTGTCAACTTGTCCGTTGCCTGACAACGGAAAGCAACAACGACAACAACAACAGCAACATACAAAACCAAAAACATTACAGCAATGACACCTTCTTATCTAACAAACATATGTATAAAGTGCAATTCAGCGTATGATTAACATTAACAGCAATAACAACAGCAAAAATAACAACAACAACAACAAAAAATTAACAAGTGAGAGCGCGTTTTTAAACAATTTACATCAAACAAAAAGCAACAATTAAGACTGGTTACAACTGACATCTAACGACTAATCACTACCCTGTAAACAATAAGAATTATTGTAACAGTCTACCCTTTAATAAAAATGACAAATGTTATTTACTTACTGAAAAATGTAATCTCTGTGGATCCATATAGTATAAAAATGAGATCGCTTTGTCTTATTGCTTGGCCTGTGTGCTGATAGCGGTCAGTCAGTCAATTAGTTAGTTATAAAGACATCTGTATTAAACATAGAAGCAGAGTTTTTCAATTGACACTATAGCAAAATCATGTACTACCGGCAAAATATTTAAATGTTTTTAATGTATCAATCAATTAGTCGCAAATACCCATGGTTGAAGTAAACTTTAAAAAAAACACGCATTAAGGCGCAAAAAACCGTATAAGCATGAAGAGCCGCCATATGAACATACATTCATACATATATGCATATACATATGTAGATATGACCAGAAAGGTGCGCTTGGACAAGCGTTGTTGTGCTCTGCGCATCAGATGGCACATCGAGTATACGCCATGTGTGTTAGTACTCTCTAATGCTGCTCATTAGGCGAGTCCATGCTGTGGCTGGATGGATGGATGTTGTTGTTACCAATGTTTCTGTTACAATTGTACTTGTAACTGTTGTTATTGTAGTTGTTGTGGTTGTTGTTACTAATTTCCATGTACAGTAGAGTACAAATTTCACTCGACAGCTGCGGGCAGAAACCGCAACGCACCCACAAAAAAAACAAAAACATAAAACACAAAAATAGTACAACACAATGCACTTGAGATTGACAGTGACAAGGAGTCGTTGAAATTGAAATGCAAATTGAAATTATAAAGAGTATTATTTGCCAACAAAAAACACGCAACATTATTCAATAGGATTAGGGTTTATTCGAACTATATATGCCAAGCCCAGCTCGTGTGTGTGAGTGCAGAGTAAACAGTTTCTTGACCCGATCACGAATTTTAACGCATTCATGTTAATGAATTCGCGTGACTTGATTCCTTTTCATTGACTGCATGCCGCAACGTTGATCTCTGACAACTAAGTAGGTAAGCAGGTAAGTAAAGAGTATAAGTTTGGACGGACGAACAATTGTCATTTGTGATTGCTGATTTTAGTTTCCGGCAGGCACGTAATCCGCAATTACATTTCTTTTACTTTTTGGCAGTGAAATTGTGTTGGTATTTTTTTCGGTAGCAATAATGCTTCTCATCGAGTTTTAATCATTTGTCCAAAACGGAACGAAACGAATACGCACACGAAAACGATTATTAGCTTTCGCTTGTAGCTTGTAGGTAAGTGACAGATAGATAGTTAATAGTCAAAAAACAGTTAACAGTTTCCACAGTTTCCCAGTTGGAGTTCCATTTCCACTCGGCAGACACACTTGATTCACACCTTGTCGAACCTACTAACAATTAACATGCCTATGAATCTGAAGACCACTCCAAAAAACAAAAAAACAAAAAACATAATGAAAAGCCAAACAAAAATTGTACAAAATTGAAATGCAATGCAGTCTGTCATCGCTGCACCAACTAGGGAAAGGAAAGTGAAATTAAACTGATATATGTATAGTGTTATTGTTGTTGTACCCCCTACGGCTGTTGCTGATGGGTTTTCAATGTGTTTTCAATTTCATTTGGTTTGGTTTGGATTGGTTTGAATTTTTTTTTCTAAGGCCTTTTAATACGCCACATGCATAATTATTGTGCGCACACACACTTAAACACTAAGACACTCAGCACAAACACACACACACACACATATATGTACAATTACATTCACAAATTGGCGGCATGGTATATGATAGAGTAGTGTATACAAGACTCTCATATTATGCAGTGAAATTGAAAATCATTTTGAAAGCGCTTCAATTATTTGTTGCCCGACAAAACAGACATTCCATGCCACCGTTTTCGCTCAAAGCAAATTTTTTGCCACAGTTTTATATTTATTTTTATTTTTTTTTTCGGTTTTTAGTTAGTTGCAATATTACAAAATTTTAATTGCAGCAGGCTGAGTGAAAAATGAACAGAAATTAGCGATCGTGGAAAATTTTATACTCTTCTGAGCTAATGTCTGGAACACTTATTGAATTTCCGTTTTCAATCGAATTACTGCATTAAAGTGTACTTTTATCTATTTGGGTATTTTAAAAGAAAAATTTTCTTAGATAACTAAAAAAATTACAAAAACAGAGCTTTCATTATTATTAAAATGAATTCATGTATTAGGCTTTAATACAAATTAAAGCTTTAATTTTTAAAGGAAGTCAGCAAAAAATGTATTGATATTCATTTTTAGATTTTTTAATACATTACTATTTATTTTATAAAATATCCTCTTAGAGATAATGATTTGAAAGAGAAGTCTTATAAAGTAATACTTCTACTTTTAAATCTCCATAAAGAACTGTAACTAATAAAAAATCGTAAAAAACTCATACATTATTTGGGAAAATGTAAATATTTTAACTTTCTATCAGGCTTAATAAAAATGCGTATGTTTGTGTGTGTTAAAACTGCCTCGATGACAATTAACTATTTTTTGGTAAATCAAAAACAAATGATGTAACATAAGACCAACTTAACCCATTTAAAACATAAATAACCAGTCGCAAGGCATCCGCTTAACAGTGTGTGCCCCGTATAAGAGTAGACTGGCAACCAAGAGAGTTGAATACAAATGTTTAGCTAACCCAAATAGACCCAAGACATAAGGAAGGAAACCACACACTGAACTCCAGCCGAGTCTTGGAGTCTTTTTGTGTGCGTTGTGTGTTGTCTCTGGGGCGCACTTGTAATCCAGTTTGCAGCTACTAGATTTCGACCACATTTGACCAATCCACAGTAGGCAGCAGGAAGTGTTTTAAGACAAAAAGAAAAAAAGTAGACCCATATACGGCAATCGTAAGGCATTTTTGGCACCAAAACCACTAAGAGGAGAGGGAAGTTAGTCCCGATCCAGTCTTGGTGACCAAGCATACAAACAAAAACAAAAGCTGTTTTAGTTCGTGCACCAAAAAGATTTGCCGTTGGCTCTGGCGATGCCTCGATGCGTCAATGCGTCGTCTCCTGGCCAAATGTGGTTGGGCCAGGTTGGATTGCATAATGGCAAAACGATTTATGTCGGCAACTAAAAGGCGACAGCTTGTCAATGTTGCATCAGCTATGCTCCAGAGTTTTCTACTTATGCAAAAGTGTTTTAGCTAAATTCTACAACTAATTAAATGACTAACAAATGATTAAAACTCAAACCCCAAAACTGCGACACATAACTTAATTAGCTGTGGGAAAAACAGTGTAAAAATGACTCGCATTTAATGCAAATCTCGTTAATCTTTTCCGCATACGTTTGGAAAAACTGAGCAGCTTGAGAAAAAATTCAAAATACTCAAATACATAAACGCGACTGAAGGTCGCTTTTTGCACAAAACACTTGATGATGTTGTTGTTGTCATTGTTACAGTTGTAGTTGTTGTGTTGTGTTGTTGGTGTGGCATTTAGCATCTGGCATCTCGGCTTGGGCGTGCGAGCTCTGCACATGCAACGATCGAGACTGAGGCGTAGACTGCAGCTAACAATTGTGAAAAGGTCAAAGTGACTATGCAATTTGCACATTTAATCGATGCTCAGTTTGTTGGCTTTATAAAAACGAAAGTGTTTTGTTCTGTTTCTAGACAATGGCACGAATGTCTCGAATGGACAGCGGAAGCAACTTAACGCTTCAATGCGCAGCCTGTAGATCATGTCTATTAAACAAAAAAGAAACGTAAAATTAATCACATGCATAACGCATAACTTTTAGCTAGTGGCAGCCAACTCCCATGCCACATGCCACCACCATTTATAACTTGTAACTGTTGAGTTTTCGTTGATGGAATTTGCCACTTGTTGACTTTATGACTTTGTCAATGCGCTTTTACTCATTTCACTTGCCATTTTGTTTTTGGAAATTTTTGACAAGTTGTAAGACAAGTTGGGTCGTTAGGTTGTTATCTAACACTTTTGGCCAAGTCATTTGCATATGTTTGGGCCAGCTTGTATTATAGTATATATATATGGTAATTAACTTAATTTCCACGATCCATAAAAGTCTCTAGCAAAACAATTGCAGCAGCAAACGCTGCCTTATAGCGGAAATTAAGACAACTTTTTGGCTCTGAGAATATTTTAATTGTGTTATAGAAAAATCTTTAAAAACTGCGCAAAAAATATACAAAGGAAAAAAAACGTTTAAGGCCAATACCTGACAAGACAAAGAAACGTTAAGGCAATATAAATGAAGGCTGTAAAGGGTGCTTAAAGCAGGACAGAAACCGTTTACAATGTTGTATCTATCACCTGTATGGAGTTTGCTTAGCATAATGTATTACACGAAATAACTTTTCCTGGTTCTGCTTTGAGCTCAGAATTATTTCAGAAACTCGTCTAAAATTTATATGGCCAACAAATATTCTTTGTTATACATGTAAAACAATAACATCATTTCGACTCAAATATCTTTCAGCAACAAAACTTATTTTTGAGCTGGTCTATATTTTTAAAATTTTAATTTTCATCCCTGCACATTTGCAAAACCTTTTAAAGCTTAATCGCATCTGCAAAATATCAAGATTCTTTTTATAAGAGATTGTTATAACTATAAATTTGTAAGATAAATAAGAAATATAATAATAGCCCAGTAGCTACGGTTTCATAATAATAAAATTATATACAAAACTAATTTGATTAAATTAATTAACTATGTTTCTAAAGACACATAAAATAAGCTTTATATGCGTTTAAAATCAACCTTCAAAATATTTTGTTCCACTTGTTTTCGTAAACAGAAATTCTTAACAATAACTTAATTAAAGTCGCGGTCAATTTTCATAGCCAACTTCTTATGGTGCTCCACAAGGGCTACGAATAATTGGAATAAATGATAAAAGTAAACAATTTTAATTAAGCACAATGGGAACTTATACATTTGTAACACACAGAGAGAATCAACTCGAAAAAGCGAAGGCGGCCTTGAGTACCGCCACACCACATGCCAGTTAAAGCCCATTAAAGCTTGATATACGGATCTATGGAATGGCAATGAGTCAATATTATGAATGCGAGCACAACAGCGGGAGTGCAAGTAAAGAAGTGGGTTGTGGCGGTGTGGGGTGCGGTACAAAGCTTGTCTAAGTCTCATGAATCATGACTTACAATAGCTGCAGTTAAGTCTCTTTGCCAACTACACTAATCGATATGGCTTAGCGACAGTTGCAAAAAAAAAACTTGGTGACATTTATTGCATTGAACTAATTTGCAAAGCACCAAAAATTCCAGTGGCAGAAGAACAAACCATTAACTTGCATACATTACTTTTTAAGCCAGCAGGTTTGTTGCTTAAGTCTTCTGTTTGGTGCCTGTAGCACATAAAAGTCCAACCACAAACATATGTGCCGCTGCATGCTACAGTTTTTTTTTTTTTGTTTGTGGTCCGACTAAAAAGCTGCGGCTACAAACCTAAAAAGCCACTTTGGACGCCAACAGTTGTCGCCGACGTCGCAGCTGAATGCGCTGCCACTGCTACAGCTGCCGCTGCCGCTGCCGCTGCTAAGAGTTGTCGCTTGGAAGAAAACCAAACCACAAACCACTCTTACTTACTTTTGGCCACAGACGCTTTTCATTTCTTCAGTCTGTTAACGGCACGCCAGCGATGCAGACGCGTTAGCTCCCAGCTAAAATAAAATCAAACAACTCTCAAGCTGTAATTTGTAAACTGTAACTGTAACTGTAACGGTATATACATATATAACTAGTGCACAGTGGTACCAAAACTCAGTGGTTTATTTGAGCTGAATCGAAAGTGCGTGAGCTTCCTGAACGACTTGTTTGTGCTTTGCAGTGCCTTCTAGTGGTATACATTTTTATAAGAAAACAGCAAGCAAGTGAAATTTTTGTTTTGTATTGAACGCGTTCATTGCACCACGGATTTCTCGACCCGTCTTTTTGCCCCGACCCCCCTGTCCGTGCGAGTCGGCGCGTCTGCTAATTCCGTAAATTAAACTAAATTAAAACATTAACTGAGCCAAGCAAAGTGAAAGAGAAGAAAATACACAGAGAGCTGCCCACTTGCAGCATTTAGCAGCAACGGTTGCTGAAAAAAAAAAACTCAAGCGGTAAGTCGAGGAAGCTGCCAAAAAAGGCAAATAGAAATTTATCGGCTAAAACATACACACACTCAAACATTCACTCATTAGCTACCAATTGACTCTTCGCTGAGGCAATTGGCTGTTTATTTTCATGCTCTAATTATTTGGAAATCTGAAAATTTGTTTTGTTTTCTTCGCCAAAGTGGCATGCAATTTTTTTTTTTCGTGCTTAACATGTGTATGTGGCAAGAGTAGGAGACGCGCCGTCAATAATGGGCTACGATTTGTGTGGAGCTTCTTTTTCACTAGCGACCCAATGACACAAAGCGTCATAAAGATAGAGATCAGTTAAGATTCCACTTTAACCCAATTTTCACTTAGAGTGAAATTTTCGGGACAGAAAGAAAGAAGGAAAGGTTGAAAGAAGAAAAATCTTGTTTTGTTAATCTGGCTCTATGTAAATAAATATGTGACGGACTTGATGGCAACTGCTTTTCGCTTTCAATGGGCCATCATCATCATGATCATCGTCTTATGGCGAACAACCTAACCATCAACATGTGAGGCATGCCCATAACGAAACTAATGTGCCGCATTTGTTGTCATTTTCGGCTTTTACCTGGCAAATAAAAAAGTTCATAAAATAAAAAACGCGAAATTAAAAGCGAAACTTGCGTTCGCCTCACATTTTTAATGTTCACACTATTTTTATTTACTTACATTTTTTTTTATATGGAATTAATTTTTTTATATCAACTTTTTTTTGTTGTTGTTGCTCATTTCTTTTTGTTTGCCACGCGTCTCGTATTCGAAATTAAATACTTTCTAATTACAATAAACGCAGGCAATGTTGTTCGTCCAACGTTTTTAGCCTTTGGCAGCAAACTGAAATCACGTAGCCGACGCTTCGGCCAATGCCAATAATAAAAAAATGAACTAAGCAACAACAACAACAAAGTTGCGAAAGTGTCAAGAAAAAACAAATTTTCAGACTCACTTTTTCTTTATTGTTATAATTTATGTGTGGCGCTTGCCTGATGTGTTTATTTTGGGCTCTTGGTCACATTTTATTGACAGCCACTGTGCGAATTTAATCCATAACTGAACCACAGCCCTTTTTTTTGCATCGCACTCCAATTTCCCTTTCAACCAACAAGCAACACGTCGCGTGCCGCAATAAGTATTTGTTGTTTATACCCAGCAAAACGAAAGTGAAACGGGCAAATACCTTTGCACACACAAACCTTACCACACATTACAAACTCTCGAACACACACACTATTTCTCAATGCCAGAAGCTACTTACTCCAGTCTGCACGTGCCACTCGGTGGTCAATTGGTGTGGTCTCTGTATGTGCCAGAGACTTTGATAGGCAGCAAACAGCTGTAATTTGTTTGGCAATTTATTTGTTTTGTTACGTTTTTATTGGAAACATTTACGACTACTTTTGCCTAAGGTGCTTTTACAACTTTAGATAAAGTTCGTTAGTTTTCTCCAAAGCAACTATAAAAGTCGACTTTTTCCGCATTCGTTTTATAAGCCATAAGCCACAATAATAAACCTCAGTGTATATAATAAGAATTACCTCTAATTATTTTCGAATTTTTATTGCTTAAACTTTGTTACGGAGGCAAAAGATTATATTTATTGCTGGATTATACTCGGTTTCCTTTGATCTATTTCACTGTATTTTTAATGAGGAGTACCCTAATTTGGTAATCAAGTCAGCAATTTGTAAACGTCTATATAAGTAGTATATGTGGCAATAATTCTCATTATCAGATAGATACAAATGAAATGTGAAGTGTTGCTTTATTGCTAAAAGCTTATGTAGTTGTGTTTATGATAAGAGTAGATTTAATATTATTAGTATTATACTATATATTTGAATCGAAACCGTTATTAATATTTAATCATAACGAAATCAAAAAAAGTTTTTAATTATTATTTCACAAAGTCACAGTTGACAAAACAAGACAAAAGCCATATCTTTCTCTCTTTGTATTTCATAATCCCAGCGCACAATACTAATAGATGATAATTAAATACTAACTATGTGGCAATCAACAAGATATTGTGGTCCATAATTTATGCATATTTTGGCTATTATAATTATTATTCTATTAACCTAAACTTTTTTTAAAATATTTTGCGCTGAATTTAATGACCTTTGATGACCTCAAATCTTGAACATTTCAACAATCCAGCCACAGTAACCCAATTGCTCAACTGCTTTAAATACTGGGTCATCTAGATACTCGATCTACAATGCTCTGACATTTGTTTAAGTGTATAATTTTAATGTCTTTTACATTTGAAAATAGTTTTCTCTGATTAGCTGCGTGTTAAGTTTCTTCACTCTCTCCAATTTATTATCAGCGAAGTTTTATCTTTGACTTTACACTTTCAGCTTAACCAAATATGTGTACGGTATTAATTATTCACATGTATGATAACTAACTTTGAAAACAAAAGACTTAAGGCACAAACTTGCTCCAGTGGCAACTCTTAGAAATTACCTTATGCATAAACTTCCGAGCTGACTACTAGCACTTAAAAATTGACGCATCGCTGAGATATCTTTGAATAATACTACATAAGCACCGCTCAGATCAAACGACAAAATAAATTTAGTTGGCCCCAAAGCAAACAAACGAACAACAACAAATAGCCAAAGGCTGTTGTAATTGTTGTTGTAGCATAAGTCGTGAGTTGCTGCTGTTGCAGTTGCAGTTGCAGTTGCCCCTTGGGTGCATTTATAGTGCGACAGTCGGTGCAACAGATCGACGCTTCGACAGTTGATTAGTCAGCAAATGCCGTGTCACAAGTCGACCAATTTAGTTTCTAGACCGGAGCTTAGAGTCTGGGCTAAAAAAAAAAACAAGTTAATGCTTGCTGGCTTGGCTTGGCCTAGCTATAAAAATAACTATTTGTTAGCCAGTTTTTTCTTTTTGTTGGCCGTGCAATATTTTCTCACAGTCACACCAACGTGTCGCGATCTTGTTCGTTGTGTTGTGCTTGTGGATGTGGATTGATTGCTAATGTGCATTTATGGGTTGCATCTGTATCTAAATGTTGTCCAAATGCAGCCGTTTATGTAGATTTGTGTGTGGCTGAGACATAGATTGCATAAGATATATGTATACACTCAGAATGGCCCATTTAACTTTTGCTTTCTTCAGCTTGGCTGCTTCACTTGACTTGGCCCGCAATTTGGGTTACCTTAGTTGCTTATGTATTTATATATATAAGTTTACTCGTTACTCGCTCGTTAGTATGAAGCAGTTTTGTTTGGCTGCTCACTTTTGCAATTGTCACATTGTGTTTGGGGCTTAGTTTGGCAACCCAAAAAACCGCCAACCGCCAACCAGCCGCCAGCTATGTAATTAGTGTTGCGCATCTTTACGCAATTGCTGTGAAATCAATCAGGTCAACCGATAATAATATAAAAAACCTAGCGAAACAATTAACAATTCACAATTAAAAAAATGTTTGTAATTAACCAAGACAAAACTGTACTTTTTCAATAATTAAGTTTCGCGCATCCGCTTTGTCAATACATATATATATAGTATTTATGTTTTGCTTGTAAAAATGGTTGTTTGGACAAACTGTTTTGTACAAACGTGAGCTTTTACCCTTGCCTGTTTCCTGTTTCTTGCCCAATCAAGCATGTTCCACACTGAGATGGGCGACGGGGCGTTTTGTGCTACTGTACAAATATTTACACGCACTTTCCGTTCAACGCCCAAAGACTTTCGCTTTCAAATGCGTAGCACTTGAAATGAGTCAGCACATAAATATTTAAGTGGTTTGTAACGATCTTTAAACTGATAGATACAAAAAACATATTGGAAATTGAATTTTAAATTTATTTAAATTGCTATCGCTTAAAGATTTATGCGGTTGATTTATGAGCTATTTGCATGATTCGGAATACGAGTTTTAAGTAGTTATAAATGGTTTCAATTATTGGAATTTAAAATAATGATACATGTTTTGTAAATTCGATTTTAAATGGTGATACATATTTTTAAAACAATTATTAAACATCTAAGCTTTTTTCCTGGTTAAGCACTGACTATTGCCGTCATATGAAATTAACAATACAATAATCAAATTAATGAAAACAAACTTCCTTGCTCCGTTCAAAATTACTTAAGCGTAATATGCTGCGAACCTGCAAGGCATTCAACTACATAATAGTGTTTATGTTAACTTTCTAAATCGCTTAAAAAACAAACAAACAAATCCATGAGCAACTAATGCGTAACCCTCGTGGGCCATAAATTCTTGGGATTGCGCAAGCGTCGTTTGCCTAACGAGGCGATATACATATTTGTTTTCTGAACAGGTGCCTGCCTCATATACTGCTGTATTTGGGAAAGCAAACAAAAATGAAAGTTTTTGCGCCCGCAAGCGGTGTGAAATTTACATTTCGTTTAATAATTTCAAGCATTTCACGTTTCTACTGTGCGTCGCGGCATAAAGTTTGAGGAATTAGTCTAAACAAGAAAACCCAAAAACAGAAAGACAGATCATTTTTGGCGCCTAAATTGGGCAACTACCTTCACCAATGAAATCAGCACGCCTCCCAAAAAATCAACAGATACAACAACCACAAGAAACGACGACAAGTTAAATTTCAAATGCATTGAATTTTCCGGCAGTCAAACAAGCCACCGCCTGCCGGAGTTGCTTGGGGCACTGGCCAGACAATTTTTTCTTCTCTGCTTTTATTTTGAGCGGCAGTCAAAGCCATAAAATGCATTTCATTGTCGCTTTCGTTTTCATTGGAGTTCAATGTCCCGAGCAAGTTGCGCATAAATTGTATATTGTCGTTGCCCCTTTTGGCCCCACACAACGGGGCGGACGGGTTGGATAAGGGGCCCAATAATATTGCCATAAATTTGCCTACTCCTAACTTTGAGACAAGCTCCGGTTGAGTAATTGGCCAAGACTCATTGCATTTTTGTGAATGGCGAATTGCAGTTTTTCTTTTAGTTTTTTTTGGAAACTTCGCATATCTTTGATCTGCGTGAACCCGAATATGTAACGTCATTAATTGTTGCATTTATCTATGTCAGCTGCAGTTATAAGATATGTATTCTCATAATGAATCAGTCGGCTAGTTAGTTGGTCGGTCACACGTTTGTCTTACAGCAAATTGTTAATGTGCCTTACACATATTGTGCAAGCTACTTGGAAAAACTTCATTAAAAACTATGCGAACTTGTTTTTGGGTTGTTTTTTTTTTGATATACTTACTTGCAGCTGGGTTATATGATATTGTCACGAAATATGCATATAAAGCGTATCAGAAGACATTTATGACCTCGAATGATGTTTTATTAATTAAAGTTACCAATTATAAAATTTATTAAAATCAGGTTCATTAAGACAAATATACATTATTCATTAAACAAATGCCATTTCTTGAAAATTATTTATTTTTTCATCAAGTTAAGTTTTTGCATGTGTAAATTACAAGCAACTTTAGCAACTATAAATTTATTGAAATAATATGATTATTCCCATTAAGTTAATGCACAAGTAAAGAAAAAGTCGTACATATAATGCACTTTCGTTGATCTATCAGCAAGAGTATTATATCTTTAGAAATCTTAATTTTTTTCAATTAGTTTTGGAATTTTTTTCTTATTGCTTGACAACACATTTTGGCATGTATGTGAGTATGTTGCAATCGACAGCGTAGCATTTCAATTAGTTAGCCGTCAATTTGGCAATTGGTTGACTCATAAATCTGAGCACTCGGATCAGTTGCTGCCTGCCTCCAAGAAAGAACAAGACGGATATTTTGAGCCCATTGCCAAACATGCAGCCTCCGAGGCGCAATGCGTTTGAGATTTGCTCTAATAATTTCAGCTGCTGCACTTTTGCGGACTTGTTTCTAAGTATCTTTATCTGCAGGCGTTGCTTCAAATATAAACACACACCCAAGTCGATAGAAACCCAGATGGTGTTAAAGCCAACAAAGCGTGGCAAATAACGAGACAAAAACAAAAATAAAGAGAAAAATTACACATAGGCGTTGATTTTGGTTGGCCGAGTGCAATTAAAAACCTAGCTCGCATTTCTGTATGTGTGTGAGTGTGTGTGTGTGTTGTGATATTTGCATTTGTTGCTGTGATTATATTGTATTGTGGCATTACAACATGACAACATAACTGAGAGGGCTTCAGTTAACTACTTACTTGTATTGTGCATTAACCGTTCAAGACTATCATTATGTACAAATATATTGTTGTTAAACATGCAAATAGTCTTGAAAAGAAGTAGAGTTGTTAAGGTTAAGCAAGCTTTTAAAGCAGCAAATTATTTATAAACATAAATTTATTCAAGAAATATGGCGATATTAATTTAAACATTTACTAGTAAGTACAAATACTTTTGTTTAAATTTCTTCAAAATAGAGGATCCAAAAATAATGTTTATCTTAGGTTTGGCTTAAGCTTAAACTTAAAACATTATCCAATTGTGACGTTAGTATGAAAATAAAAATGTTTGGCATTTAATTTTACAAGTCTTAAGCTGAGAAAAGTTCACTCAACTTAAAAATATTTACAAAAATTAATATGAATATTTCAAGTTTACCATTAGCGCCTGCCATTTATTTTGCTCATTATTTTTATAATTTTTTCAACACTACTAATTCGACATTATTCCCCAATTTTTTCTTTGCAGTTTCCCCGAGCAAAAAACGTAGACATTAAGAAACAAAACGAAACTCATTTGAACACTTGAATTTGCATTGTTGTTGTCGCTGTTTATGGTAAGTTATTATTGTGTTAATTTTTGTTATTGACATAGGCACGACTGTGTTGCTGCTGTGGGCGTGTCACATTAAATTGAAATACAGACGAACACACACACGCACACACCCCAGACAGTTAACAAACAAGACAAGCGATGAAGCAATGTCAATGCCAGGTAGAGCTGATCCCATTACGCACAAATTGAAAAATTTTTATTGCGACGCAATTGAGCAGGGTCTTAAGGCTGGAACGGATTTGTAAGCCGATTATGGTTTTCGTCAAGCAAGCCTGCAAACTTGTTAAGGTTGGGCCCACAAAAAAGGAAAAAGCAAACACACACATCCGGCTGTCTGACTCTCCAACCGCAGCACCATTCAGCTGACCAGCTAACAGCTGCAATCAATTCAAGGCTAACGAAACAAAAAATGACCGCAAGATCGTTCGAGACGCCCACAAGAGTTGTTGTAAACTTTCTTTAATGCTAACAGATGTGTGCTAGCAGCAAATGATAGGGGAATTCACTTGCAACAGGCTAAAAGTTACGACAGTCTGTTTATCTGAGGGCATTGTCACATTTCACTTTCATTCAAAGATACACAGATACAGATACAATACACTTGGCATACACATACATCAGTTGAAGTGCAGGCCAATGTCTTTGTGAAGTTACTCGGGTGTGACAACGGGTTTGGCTGGCAAACTTCCCCCGTATCGCTCCATACTTCGACTCCACCTTCTTGCAACCAAAACAAAAGTGACCGCAAGTGTGTCTAATTTCTATCATTTGGTTGTTAGCTCTCTTTCTGTCTTTCTGTCTTTATCTCTTTGTTTCGCTCCCTCTGCTTGAACTTTCTTCTGTGCCACCTGTAGACCCGCACGAATATCGCTTCCCCTTGCTCCTGCGCCTGCTCAGTCGCAGCGTTTTATAAGTTCCGTTTTTGAAGTTGTTACAATATTTCATATTATCTCTTTTTTTGTATACCCTGTATCAATTCAATCTGGGTGCTAGTGAAGTGAAGGCGAAAGAAAGCAAAAAGATAAAACACACGAACGATATAATTCGATATATTGAAATGATCTTAAAGCTTTAGGTGACCAAAACCAAACACAGAAAATATAACATCATCTTCAAAAAAGTTTAATGATCCTCTTTAAAGCTGTCAGATGAGTAAGTACGAATGTAAGTTTAGTTTCAGAGTATCTTTTGAGTCGGACGCTCTGAACAAAAGCAATCTTACTCGTTTGTTTTGTTTTTGCAGCTTTTGCTTTCGTTTAACCCATTTAATGCAGAGCCAGGCCGAGTCTGGTCAGGTCCATTGTCTGGTCTTGTCTGGTCTGGCCAGGCTGGTGGCATCCGTTATAAGCATGTGCATTTCTCATTTCAGTAATGGTAACAATAACAGTACACACACATACACACACACACATTTATGTACATACATATGTAAGAAGACATGTGCGCATTTAATTCAGTGAAAAAGTGAAAACGAAAGTGTTCAGATAGCTGCAGTTATCCAGTTAGTTGATCACTTGCTCACTTGCTCACAAGATGAACCCATCCATCGTCAGTGGTCAGTTGACTTTCGTTTTTGAATCTTTTCGATATATGATGACGATAATGATGATGCAATTAAGTCTGCCCAGCCAAGACAAATTATTATATATTACCAATTCATACAAATTTATGCAAATTCAGTCAGCGGCAATAAGGAAATCATTTGACAGTTCAGCGGTTCAGCGAACAACGTTTCGCGACTCACTGTTCAGTGATCGTCATCATTGCATTTGTAATTATACCAGAGACAACTGTTTAGACTTAATGCAATTTCTCGCAATGACCAAATGGAAGCTAGTGCTCGATTATGGCAATTTGGTGGCTGTTATGGACCGTTAGCTAGCGCGACCAGTTACAGTTGCAGACTTGCCCACTTGCCAAGTTGGCAACTTGCATTTGGCCAAGTCCAAGACCGGCTACTTTGGCAATTATTGTGCTGCTGTTGTTGTTGTTTTGAGCAACCTTTCACCTGCCAACTGGTTTCACATTCCAACAAATGCAAATCGATAGAATTGTTTCCAACTGACCTTGCTTCAAACGTGACTGGGATCTATTGATATAATCACCGTTTTCATAAAAAGTGACCTATGGAAGTGGAAGCTGCTCGAACAACCTCGGGAATGTAATAATAATGAGATCAAACCTTTTGTTCAGTAAACCAAAACTTGCTCTTGTGTAATGAAGTAACTTTTTGCTGCGTAGTATAATATAAAGTACCAGTTTTATTTTTATTAAGCAAACCCATTAAGGGTATATACTAAAGCCAAGCTACGTTTTAGAGTGGCAATCTTTTGTAAAGAGCATTTCTCTTCATCCCTTTTTATTATCCAAATCTTATTAATCACATCCCCCCGCTGTTTTATACTTCAGGCACTTTGACTATGAAGCGACGCATGCAACTTATAGCCGTTTGGCTGGGACTATTGGCCACAGCCACCTATGCACAGACGCAGGACGAATCCGCTGCGAAATGGTCGCGACAGCTGGAGTCTGTGGGCGGGACCGACACGGATTCGTTGGACTGGGTGCCGCTGGCGCAGCCGCTTGATGGCAGTGGCAAGGATCGTTCCAGCAATGGACGCGTCTTGACCTACTCGCAATCCTTTCCGCCCAGCGGTCGTTTCGGCGATCTGAGCAAGTCCAGTGGCTCGCAATTTGATTTCCCCTTTAACTTCCAGCGTTATTCGAATGGAGCACCACAGGCGCTGCCGTTGCGCCACCAAGGACCACCGCCATTAAAGAGCAGTTCCATTGGACAGGAGCCGACTTCACAGTCGTTCTTCAAGTTTGAGATGCCCTTCCACAACGATGCCAATCAGCCGAATGCGTCACCCTCTCTACAAACGGGATATCAAATACAGCATTCATTTGGCGGAGCTGGCCTGCCTGCACCTTCATCGCTCTTCAGTCCACCCTCTTTGTTCGGCCAGCAGGGGCAGCAGCATTTCTCCGACTTCCAAACGCTTCAACAGAAACCGCTGAGCAAGCCACTGCACCAGCAGAATTATATTCAGGATGTACACCCCATTAAATCACATGGTAAACCCATACCGACACAGGCTTCCCTACAGAGCGTTACACCTCAAGTATTTCCGGTGGATCCCGAGCCTGAATCGCTGTTTGGCAAACAGTCGGCGTCGTCAGCATCTTCCTCTGGCAATAACCAGCAAGAGGTGCAACTGCTCTATGTACCCTACGATACGCTCTACAACCAGCAGCGCGGACAACCTCAGAGTTCTTCGAACCTTGGGTCAAGCAGCTTTGAGGTGAACAAGTTCAATGTAAATGCTGGTCTGCCCGCTGTCAATCCATATCAAATCAATCAGTTCTACACCCAAGACCCTAGTGTAGGTGACTTCTTTAGTTCTGGTACAACCACACGCCCCAGCACCACGACAACAACACAGCCACAGCACATTTTCCAAAGCTTCGTACAGCAACAGCAACAGCCACAGGCTCACGCTCAGTCTCACTTCACAACTGCTAAGCCTAAGCCCAAGGCTCATCAGCCACCACTAGCCATGTTTTTACTGCGCCCCAACACGCGACCCACACAGTCGGATGTGGTTGCTGCCCTGCGGAATGCTCGCTCTATTTCGGTTATTGACGCGCCTACAAAGCAGACACCTGATATTTTTGTAGGACCTTCTGGCATGCCCATACCCGATGGCTACGTGAAGTTTGATCTGCCCTACCTCTCGCAGTTAGCGCACTCTCGTGATCTTGGAGAAGTCTCTTTCTTTGTGGCACCGCTCAGTTATCGCACACCAAATGGCTTTAATAAAATTCTGCTGCCCGAACCGCATGTCGGTTCCATTGTGATCAACCGTGCCAAGGATACTGTTACTGTGCAAGAGCAACCCCAGCGCCCGCAGCGTCCTCATACCACGCCAGCTGTTAGTACACGCAATCCGTTTGAGACAACCACAACCACGCAACCGGGTCCAGCACCCACTCGTGGCAACAAGTTTAGCTACTATTATGTACAGGATGGTAATCAGGAGGCAGCTGGATCACCACCAAAACAGACCGGCAAGCAAGAGCGTCATAAAAAGAAACGGCCACAACATGTCACTGTGGAACAGCCCGTATATCGTGCCCCTGCCAAAACACCAAATCCTTTCGATACACTCAATCAAATTGGTGGAGACGACTTCTTTAGCACACTTAGCACCAAGGCTAAGCCCTCGACAACCAGCTCTACTAGCACCTCAACTTCGACCACTTCAACCACGTCAACGTCAACTACAGCTACACCCCAGACTCTCTTCACATTCGGCTCACGACCACATGTGGATTTCCCCAGCTCTAACGGGCAGCTCTATCCACAATTCGAGACAGCACCACAGATAGAACAGCAGCAAATACAGGAACAGCTGCCACGTTTAACGACACTTCCACCTTCACATACTACATTGCAGCAGGAAGAGCACCGCATGAAGCAGTATTTCCGTCAGCAAGATGCTTTCCGTCAGCGTCCGCTAACCACGAATCCACCTTTTGAACAGGTGCAGTACACGCAATCGTCTCAGGACTATGATGTCCCTCAACCCACAACAACGCAAAAAACCAAACACCGGTTAAGCCTCTACACGCCCGTGACCACTTCAGATGTGGGCTATAATGTGGAAACGCAAGCACCACTCAACCACCGACCAAGTTACAACCAGAATGAGGTCATTGACAGCGGAAATGTGGAGTACGAGCCAAATCCATATCATATACCTTCGGAGCTTCCACCTCTGACACCCGATATTCCCGGTCTAGTCAACAACTTGCAGGAGAAGGACAAACTGGCGACGTCAACGACACCACTCAGTGAGCCAGAGCCAGAAACAAGACCGACTCGCCGTCCAGGGCTGCGCACGCGTAAGCCAGCCATCTCCAAGGTAGTGACAACCTCCTCAGTTTCCTACTCAGAGTCCGATAGTAGCCCCAAACAGCCCACGCACCGCATTCGTCGTCCCTATGGCAACAGAGGCATTGCAGATAACGGGGAGGAGTCTCCGAGCACCACAAGGCGTCCGGCAACATCACGTAACCCGCTTCTGCGCAATCCGAATCGTATACGTTATCAGCCTACCAACGAGGAGAGTCACACCCTCAAGACCAAAAAGAAGCACCACAAGGGCTCCAAAAATGGCAAGCCTAGTGATGATCAGGATCTGGAATACCAGCGTGATGTGTTGAATCAGAATTACCCAGTGTTCAAAGCGCCATCTCGTCGACCCACCAGTCCAACGGCTATTCCCGGCGCTTATGATGTGGGCAGCACAGAGGGGCCCGCTTCGGAATCACAACAAGTTTACACAGTGACGCCCAGTAATAGCATCGATCAAGCTGAACAGGGATCAGTCTATCCGCCTAGTCTGGAGCTGGAGCCCATGCAGATTGCCCAGCACTACAACGAGTTCTCAAAGGATAATTATGGACCTGGTTACTTCCCTAATCAGGAAGACCTCAATCCCACCGAGGCTATTCTTCGCAATGAAGTGAACCCTATATACACCACACTGGCAACAACTACACCTCCTACTACCACCACCACCACAAGCACTACGGTTAGGACAACTACAGAGTCGCCTGTGACTACAACCACTCGTCGTTCTCCCTTCATTCGTCGCAACTATCCCAGAGTAAGAACAACCACAACTACGGAAGCGTCATTGACAACCACAACGCCCTCGGAAGAGCGACCATCCGTAAGAATTCTTAATCAATATTTGTGTTTAATACCTTAATTATTGAATATCTTTACTTTCAATAGATTCGCTCTCGTTTGCCTCCACGTCGTGTGGTCAAGGTGCGTCAACGCCAGCGTCGTCCCGCACATCCAGCCTCGTCAACAACTGCACCCGAGGAAGAAGCGGAGACCGTTACCCAAAGACAGCACCTGCGCAAGCTGAGTCGGTACCAAACAGAACAGCCCGAAAAGGAGAAGAAAAATGAGGTAAGTAAGCAGTTTTACTTAGGCTTTCAAGAACTAACATTTGACTTCCAGCGAGCACCACTGACGCACCGCCGTCGTTATAAGCAACCCTTCCAGCTGGAGGGCCAGGAATCGCAATGGTCACCAGCCTCGGCGACTGGCAACAGTAACACCCAGAGCAATACAAACAGTTTCAAGCCCCTCAATTCCAAATACGGCTCTAAGATTGAGTCCCACAATTTCGATACCGAACCGGAGATTGTGACGGCTGGACCCACGGATCAACCAGAAACCTACGAGTTTAACGTTGCTGCTAATCTTGGTGGATCTGCTGGACACCGAACAACACCCTCTCTTAAGGCGCCCAACTTAAAGTAAGTCTCAGCAAAATTCAATATTCTTGCATTCTAACACAGTTTCATTCTTTTTAGACCCGAGAAGTCGTTTGCGGAGCTTCTGGAGGAGGTTATGGGAAAGGCTCCTGAAGAGCTGGCCACTGAGTTACCAACCAGCAGCACCATTGGACGCCTTAACAGGCGTGGAAAGTGGAAGAAGACACGAATTTCGGGCGGTTCAGATAATGGAGAGAATTTCGAGACAGCCGAATCACAGAACCTGGGACCACAACTCTACAATTCGCTGTACTCCACAAACTCAGACTTGGAGGAGAAACAAAACACAACAACACCATTGACACCAACCTCCGAAACGCCAACAACCACAGCCGCGGCAGCCGTTGAATTGGTAACTACCACAGCAGCCGCACCCACCACACCAGAAGAGTACGAGGTGACCACCGTCAAGACACCCGATCTGACAACTCTGACGACAACGCTTGCGATGACCGGGGAGAGTGCCACACGTCGCATGGATACCGCAGCTGATGTGGATGACCTGGAGACGCAGTCGAGCATCTTCTCAGAAGTGCGACAACAGCTACATGATCTGTTTGCCATCGAAGAGAGCGAAGATGATGCCGTTGCTGGGGCTCTTGCGGCTGTCGGCAAACGCCGTCAGGAGTACACGAACATCAAGCGTCCGAAGCCAGTACCGCCCACTGAGAGTATCACGCTGGCGGCAACTGAGACGCCAGCCAGCAGTACAGTTGCCACACCACAGGACAACTTCCACAAGGATCTTATGGAGCATGTGGTTTATGCGACGTCCACTTCAACCAAAGTTACCTCCGAGACAGAAATCTGCTATCGCGGCCGCTGCATACGCTCTGAGGATCTGCCCGCCAATCACAAGCTGCACTGAGCGACGACGAAGCAAGCACAAATGCTTCGCATGTAAATACATATAAGAACATCGAGATGTGGGCAGGATAACGAGACGAGAGACACCGACTGCATTTTGGTCCAAGACGCGTAGTCAGTACAGCACACAAAGCTCCGAAGTTTTCACTCTTCTCCCACAACTTCGCTTGTAATTACTTAGCTTTAACTACGAATATGTTTAATAGGATAAGCCAATAGAGATTTATATACACGCATACATATATATTTACTTTATTATCGTATTCTATATGTGTATTCGAAATTTGTAGTAAATGTCGTAGTTTAAAATATGTTGTAGCCTAGAGTACTTGAACTTAATACATAATACCACATAGGCAGCATAAGTTTTGTACAATAAAAAATTGAGAACTAACAAATAAACAATCGAAACCATTAAATAATAAAAACAACTTGCATTTTCGAGCAGGTAAAGCTAATAATAAAAAATGTATTGTAATATAGCTTGCATTATGAAGACAAAAAAAGAATCACACCACCTTTTTACGATACAGCTCACCACAACGTCAAAAGATCTTTTGGACGTTAAGGAGATAATGTAAGTGCTTCTCTTATTATCTTTATGTTATTATACCCTGATCCCATTAAAAATGGGAAAAAAGGGTATAATGAAGTTGTGCAAAAGTATGTAACAGGCAGAAGGAAGCATCTCCGACCCTATAAAGTATATATATTCTTGATCAGCATCAACAGTCGAGTCGATATAGCCATGTCCGTCTGTCCGTCCGTCTGTCCGTCCGTCTGTATGTATGAGCCAACCGATCTCAGAGACTATAAGAGCTAGAGACTTCAGATTTGGAACTTAAGCTCGCCTAATCCCTAGGCAGTACAAGTTTCTTTCCGATTTTCGATAACTCTTCCCGTTTCCGATATACACATGGGTTCGATAACAACAAAATCTTGAATTTGGAAAACTTTGAGATGCAATTTGAATTATAAAGCAAAATAATGATAATCTGTGAAAATTTTATTGAAATCGGATAATAAACACCGGAGATATGGGACATTGAAGTTGTGTATGCAGTATGGAGTATGCGCGTACACAGACACACACACACTTGCAAGCACTGACTGTACGCGTAAAGTATAGGGATCAGGGTATCGTCTAGTCGGGATATCTCGACTAGAGCCTTCTTACTTGTTTTCTAATGTGCTGGTGAAAACAATTATATATACTATATATATAAATTATAACAAAATTGTGCTTAAAGAGCATACGTGGAAAGCCGCTCTCTTAAAAACCAGATAAGTAAAATAAAAAGAGCTTGCGCCGATCGCAGCTTCTCCCCTGGCTATAATTGCTACATAAGCTCTAAAAGATTATCAATGTTAAGATAAATGTTAAAAGTGTCTACTCATTGGGTTTCTTCTTTCCATATTTTTCCATATGTTAAACGATAAAAATTTAAAACTCAACTGATGCACCGACTTTATTGTATTGACTTTAATATGCTGCACAAATTGAATATGAAAGAATAAGCCATCTGCCTAAGAGTATGCCAGCAAAATCACTAGACCAGCATAATGCTATGAATTTAAAACATTAGAAAAAACAAGCCTAAAGAGCTAAAATTGCTTATTGATAAATTATTAAATTAATTAAAATACTTTGAATTCGAATACAATGAAATGTTATAAACAGTTAAAATTTAAAAATGAATGGTAATGAATGTACCAGCTCACATTTAAGTGCGGGTATTTTGATAAGAAATAATTGTATAAATATAATATTCAATAAATAATGGTACTAAATAATATAAATAAATTAATATATAAATAACTAACAATCTAAAAAATTTCTTTGAATAAATAAATTGAAACTTGCATAAAACTATGAATTCTCGGAAATACAGTCAGCAACCACAAAAAAAATCTCACTATTAACCAAACAAAACTAACGTTACCTAATCAGCTTCAGAGCTAATCAACTACAGCTCATAATAAACATGGAGGCTATGTCCCATTTATACAATGGTAGATTTCTAGTTTATGCTACCATATGAAAAAATGCACTGCACAATAAAGTTAAAGTAAAACATGTATTGATGATACATGTTGATAAATGTTTCCTGTTTTAAGATAAGATACTAAGGTAACAAAACATGCTTCCTACACAGTAAAATGTCGTTATAAATACCTCGAAAAGCACACAAAAAGTGTTTTATATTTATTATAAATATAATTGTATAGTAATTATTCATGTATAATTATTTAGTTAATGTATGTATATAAGTATTATAACATAAAATAGCGACGATCAATTCCATATAATACCCTAAGTTAAGGTACACCAGTTTCATGCTCTCAGACGCAAAGACACCAAATATGGTTAAAATTCGATTATTTAGGAATCAATTAAAGGCGCCCGCTCCGCTTCATCGTTCCCTTCGCTATCCGCATTCCTATCTGAACGCTCCTGCTGTGAATCGGGACTATTCCAGGACTGCACCGTGAAGCGTCCACAGACGATAAACACCAAGTTTCCAATAAAATAGAATGATGCGGTAAGGTAGAAAACAATTCGCCACTGTGTGGGACTTTTCTGTAAATCAACAAAAGGATAAGTTTAGACACCAAGTTATCAATATGAATAGCTTACCTCATTTGTGACAATCATTCCCACAATCAACGGTGCCAAAATACTCATCACATTCGCAGCACAGTTCGTGATGCCCATTAGTGTGCCAGCAAAATTGGGCGACAGATCGATGTGATTCACATGGAAGCCCAAATAGCTGGCGGAATTTGTCGCCACCGCCAAGGTGAGTAGACCGATTGCCAACTTGGCATTCGCCTCTCCTTGCGTTATAAAACCCAATCCAAGCAGGGCCAACATGGGTAGCCACATTCCCAACGAGTTGAAGAGCTTGCGCGAGAAGGCAAGAGACATGCTGTTCTGGCAATTTTTCAGCACATCCGAAAGCCAGATAAAGCCGCAGGTTAATATGATCATGGCGAGGTAAGGCAGCGCTGAGAGCGGTCCATTGTGCTTGATATCCATGCCGAGCACATTCTTGAGGAATGTGGGAATTTGAGTAAGCAGAGTCCAGAAGCCCCAATTGTTGGCACAATGCGCCAGCAACAAAGTAAGGAATGCGGGCGATGTAAAAATTCGCAGCCAAGGAGTACGTAGATTTCGATGTGGCTCAAACGCTTCTCTTCCCGAATCCGAGGCACGACGCAGCTGACCTGAGGTCTCAATATACCTCCGCTCATTGGGTGTGATTGTTGAATGCTGTGCTGGTGTGCTGGCACAGAAATAAAACCATATTAGGGCCCACAGTATGCCTGCACAGCCGGAAATGTAAAATATGCTTGGCCAGCCCAGCGATGAGGACGCAATATAACCACTCACAGAGAGCATCACCACAGTGCCAAACTGTGAACCCGAATAGCAATAGCCAACGAGACGTCCTCGCTCTTCGGCTGGTGCCCATTTCGAGAGGAATGTGTGTGTGGATGGAAATATGACGCCCTGGCAGAGTCCTTGAGTTGCCCGCAGCACAACCATCAATTTCCAGCCGCCAGTCAAAGCACAGATGGGCGTCAACAGCGCTAGGCACGAGCAGATGAGCACGCCAAAGAAGAGCATATATTTTGCTCCAAATATAGCTGATAGATAGCCACCTGGCACCTGTGTCACCACATAACCCCAGAAAAAACTGCTCAGCAAATAGGCCTTGATGCCCTCGTCCCAATCAAATTCAGGAAAATCTGGATTCGTGGCATTCTTGTCTGTCATGGCCACAATGGCCACCGACAAATTGACGCGCATGCCATACGAGACGGCCAGACCAAAAAATACTAAAATACATTGCACATGACGAACTCCGAATCGAGGTCCTGCAATAAAAAGAGAAAATATTATTATTTACGTTGTATGTGAAACGTCAGCTGGAGGTATAAATACACGAGTGAAAAATTCCACAGCCTGCAACTAAATCGCGATAAGCCATAAAATTTCAGTTAGTGAATCACTAAACCAAACAAAGACGCCATTTTTAGCTCACCAGTGTTCCCAATGCTGTCGTAGCCTGTGCGACTGCAGCATTCAGAGCAGCAGAAAGCCATTACTGCTGCTGCTGCTGCCGTCAGTTAAGAATTATTGCCGTTGATGTGTTGTGTACGCAAGGGCGTCGTATGCACTTCTAAACATTTCGCGAAGCTGATAAGGCAACGCTGCTGGCAGAATGAAATGAAATTGGAGGTCGCGGCGCTGCTTACGTTGCGTTTTGTTGTGTGCTGTTTTGATATTACTTTGTTGTGGTCATCAAACACAGCTCAGCTGTTGCAACAGCTGTGCGGGGGCGATAGTCGCTATAAAACTATCGGTCAGCAAACACAGCTGCGCAAATAGTCGGGCTGTGTTTGCTGCCCGATAGTTGTGTCAATCGATTGGCGCGCAATCAAATTGAAAAAGTGCTTCAAATAAAAAGACTAATAAAGTTGTTGTTTTGATTTGCAATCAAATGTATGGCCAGTTTAATTGCTGGCTTTATATTGTATAAATATGTATGTATGTCTTCTTTTCTGCCTTTTATAGTTCATTTTTTTTCGTACATCACAAGTTGGTTGTTTGTTTATTACTAATTTAACTAATTAACTAATGCATAATAACTAGGATAGTTAAGGTATAGTTTCACTTTAAAACATAACAATTAATAGAGCAGCGTTATTAGTTACTTATACTTATTTACATTGTCAACTAAATTAAAGTTTATTTTCTTGTGTTTTTTTTTTTTTTGTTATACATTAGTTTATGTACATTATGAAAATACTGGAAATAATAATTTATGCTGCCTACAAACTAAACAATTATCATATGTTGTATGTTGTTAATAATATCGCTAATGGAAGCACGCGATCGTCATTATGGCAATTTAAGCTCATCTCCCTTTAAACATCTTACTTTATAACTATTACTATTGTCTTATATATTTAGCACTTATTTCAAGAAAACAACAGCTAGGACAATCTCATGCGTAACTAAATTTTCATTTTTAGCTAGCACGAGAAAGTCTTAAGTCTGGCGCTGCATTATAAGCTTATGGCTTGGCAGCAACAATTTGGCCATTTTGCTGATCCTTAGCCGCTCCCGCCAGTGGAACACCCGCTTCAACACTCTCCTCATCGACAAGCTCTGGCGAATCCCACCATTGAATATCTGTGCGTCCAAATATCACAAACAGCAGGTTGCCAATGAAATAGAAGAAGGCAGCTACGAAAAATACCATACGCCATTCATTGACATTTTTCTAAAAAGTAAGAAGAAAGAAATCAGTTAGTTAGGTATTACAGATGATCTAATATATGTACAGGTAAGCTAACAACAAGGTTTAAATACATAGATTCAAATTTAGTAGGTAAAACTTTAAGTTTTACACAAATCGGAAAAAGACTTTCCTATTGACTTCTAGCTAGTAAGTCTTTTGGAACAACAAATCGGTTTATACGCAGTTTGCAGAAAATCTGTTAGTGAACTTACCGGATCCTTAACGATCTGACCCACAGCCAGTGGTGCCAAGGCACTCATTATATTTGCCGCTGCATTCGTGAGGCCCATCAGTGTGCCCGCATAGTTGGGTGACAGATCGATGTGATTGACCTGGAAGCCCAGATAGGTAGCTGCACTAATGCCCACTGTTAGGGTAAGCAGGACAACAGCCAGCGTCTCGTTCTCCCGGGGAACATAGCCTAAACCAATCAACGAGAGCATGGGAATCCAATGTCCAACTGTGTTGAAGAACTTGCGATTGAACGAGAGCGATAGAGACTTCTGTTTCTGCAACACTTTTGATAGCCAAACAAAGAAGAAGCTGAGTATCATCATAACGGTGTAGGGCAGGGAGGAGAGCAGCGAACTCGACTTGATATCGATGCCATAGATGTTTTTCATGTAGCTGGGAATATTGGTGAGCAGCGTCCAGAAGCCCCACATGTGTGTGCAGTGAACGACGAGCAGCGACAGGAATGGCATTGAGGTAAAGATGCTGCCCCAAGGAGTTGGTGCCATTTTCCGGGAATCCTGCATTTTGCCGACGGAGCGTGATTCCTCAATATATTTCAGTTCCTCACGTGTAATGCTACGATGCTTTTCCGGAGTGCTCGATGCAAAGAGCCACCAAAAGAGAACCCAAACAAATCCACAAGCGCCTCCACAATAGAAGATGGCTGGCCAGCCGGCGAAAGAGTCCGCAATGAAACCACTCGTCGCCAGCATCAAAATCGTTCCAAATTGTGCTCCCGAATAGCAAATGGTAGCCAGCATGCCCCGCTCACTGGCTGGCGCCCATTTCGAGAGCAGTGAATGTGTTGCTGGATGCACTGCGCCCTGTGTCAGACCCTCTAGAAAACGCAGCACACACAGAGCTTGCCAGCCACCTAGTCTGATGGAGAGTGGCGTCAGGAACGTCAGCAATGCACAGGCAGTTAACCCCATCATCAGCAGCATTTTGGCACCATAGCGTTGAGCAATATAACCACCAGGCACCTGAGTCACAATATAACCCCAAAAGAAGCTGCTCAGCATGTAGGATTTCTCAGACTCTGTAAAGGAATAGTACTGCAGCAAAGAAAAAGAAAATATAGGATATTAACTATATATCCTTCCTGAATGGGTCTCATAACAAACAACTAACCTCCACATCTAGTACATCATTCAGACTGCCACTCGTTGAGTTCTCCTCTAGCGTTGCATTCGGCTGCTCGGACATGGCCACCAGGGCGACGCTAAGATTGACGCGCCACGCATAGGCCAGGGAGAGGCAGAAGAAGCACAGGATGCACTGCACATGCCGCACGCCAATGATTTTATCTGCAACAAATAGTGTAGATGATTAAATGAGTATACTTTCAAACATGAAATGCAGACTTCATTTATAAGTCTTATTTTGCTTTCAATTTCCTTATATTATTTTAAGTGAAGCTTTATCTGAAATATGTAAGACTCTGTTTACATCATGATTACTTTTGCATTTAAGCAAAGTTTGCATATTTATTGCTCTGTTCGTTCTCCAGACCGCAACTTGAGAAACGTGTGGCGCTCTTATCAATGCCAGCCTCAAGCATTTTCGCTCCCTCTCTCTTTCATTCTCTCGTTCTTTCTCTCTTTCCCTCTTGCTTATGCTCCACCATATAAAAACTCTTTTGCTCGCTTGTATGTGGGGCGCGTTTATTTATAAAACACTGTGTCAAAATCTTGTTGTGCCCGCATACACACACACACACATCCACTAATACACGCACAACAATTTGCACCTATACATGCGCAACGCCCACTCGTGAATGTGAATTACTCGCGAGACCTGCGCCTCAATGAAGTGCAGCCAACACACATCAACAGACGGTGCTGTACCAGCATAGCAGAAAATACAAAGAAGAAAAAAAAAACCAGCTATCAGCTACCAGCTAAAAGCCACACGCGACATACCAAACACTGCCGTCGCCTACTCCACTCCTCTTTATCCGAACGAGCGACTGTCCGTTCGGGTGTACGCCCGCCCTACCTGAAAGCGCGTTGTTTCGCTGAAACCGACCCAAAGCAGCCGCACGTGACGATGATCTCTCTCTTTCTGTCTCTTTCTCTTTCTCGATCTCTCTTTCTCTGTCTCGGAGGTAGCCGATAGTCATGTGCAGATGTCAGTTTATTGGCCACCGTACACAGCTGTTGCTTTTAATGAAACGGGGAATTTTTGCATGCTCTGTTCGCAACGTGGAATGAGAGAGTGTTGAGATCTTTGGACTCAACATATTTTGTAACAATAAATGTATATATATCTCAGTTAGTATCAATAAAATACCGAGTTTTAACAGTTTTGAAAGCTTAAAGACGCGACCTTTGAATATTTATTATGTATTGTTAAAAATGTATGCTTAAAACTCATTAAATCCATTTGAGAATATGTAGACTGTTTTTTTTGTTAACAGAACGCCAGGAATAGTTTCGACAGATGGAGAGTTCTTAGCCTCAAAGTTAGTGAAAGTTCTAAGAGTTAGTACACAATTCATGTAGAGTATTAGTCAGTCGGTTGTGAACGATAACAACATTCTTACTTGTTTTAATTTTAGTTTTGTGGCTCAAACTCGATCTGTCGTCTTTCGTTATTTTTAGACTCGGACTTGCCATAAATGGGTTTAGAGACTTAGTTCTTGTTGCAGCTGTTTTAAGCACATTTGTTGCACAACACACCACCAACAACAAGTTGCAACCTTGCGATGCGGCCTTACAAGGTAATTGCGTCTATTGAACTGCCCCAAAGCGTTTTCTCAAAAGCCCAACCAGCCAATCAACCAACCAACCAACCAACCAACCAACCAACAACAACATCAATGCCAGTTAAAGTGTGTATTATTAATAACTATTTTAAACGAACTCAATAATTAACAATTGTTGAGCCAAAAATGCGATGACGCGACACGAAACCGCAGTTTGAACTTTGAGACTTTGCCAATTTACAGATGCTCTCTCTCACTCACTCTGACTCTTTCTCTCCTTGGTCGTGTTCCTTTCTCTGTTTGTTGAGCTCTGAATCATTTTGTGGAACTCTTTTTTATTCAAGTCATTTATCTGACACGTTTTTTCGATTTATTTGCGCAATGATTGTATTTCTGCACCCCTTGATCACTTCGTCTCCCTCCCCCTCTGTGTCTTGTAGACCGTCTTTTGGGTGCGAGGCGCAGCCGCAACCAATTTATGATCCAGATACTGTTGAAATTGTTTGTGGTTTTTGTGTAATTTTTTTTAGTCGCCTCCTATCTTGTGTGTCTAGTTAAATGTTAATTTATACAGTCTTGTATAATAATATGTGAAAGAGGGGCGGGTGGAGTGAGGGAGGGTGGGTGGTAGAGGCAACATGAGCAATTAAAGTTTGTGCGACGTATTCCATAAATGGAACTGCAACAAATAACATCAATAAAACATTTATGAGCTACGCTATATATGAAAGTTGATTTTTATTTTCATTTTTTGTTGATGTGATTGATTGCTAATCTGAGGTACAGTACCACCCATAAAGGTAAAAATAGCTGGGTGCACAAGTACTATATAGTATATATATATATATAAATATATATTGTATATAGCAATATGTTATGCTGCAACTCATGGTCACGCGATAATTGGATGGCGATCGAAGGACATTGCATAAAGAACCAATATATATAGTAAACTCAAAACCAACAAATCACCTACATACTCAACCCCTCAAAGTGCTGATAACCGATAACGGCACACTCACCAATAACTGTACCGCAATAACGACTCCGATAAATTAGAACAATAACAAAAAGAAAACTTTTTTGCTACATACGAATAAACAAACATTCAGTCAACCTACATACTTAGGTTTTTTTTTATTATTTTGTTATAATGTCAGTCCATCAGATTAGATAATTAGTATTACGACAGTCTCATTGAAGCAACAACAATGTTTATTTCATTTAAATGTACTATTCTATGAGGAGCACTAGGTAGGTAGGTGGGTAGTCACTCTGGGTCTACGTGGGACATCATAAAACCAGAGTTTCGTAATCATCTTTAGCTTTAACAGCTGTCATTTTTATTACAACATTATTTGTTGAGTTTTACTTGGAAGTCTTAAGGTCACTACAGCTCTCTATCTCTCTCTCTTTTTCTCTCTTTCTTTCCCTTCCTTTGTTAAGTTAAGTTAGATAAACTTTTTGTTACAATCACGTCACTTGATCAGAGTCCAAGTATTTCAACTGATTTAACTACAGTATCTTTCGATTTGCTAATTTGAATTTTCAGTTTCATTGGCACTCGCTTATTTTTCACGAACCGCAAAATAAATAAAACTACAACAAAAACAGCAACGGCAATAAAAAGAGCGTCTGATTTCGCCCCTCCTCCCTCCCTGTTGCCAACACCCAAAAACACATTTTTTTTTGTTGTATTTTTTGTTTATTTTTATCATTTTCGTTGAGCGTGCTAAAATTTTAATTTGTCAGCCAAAACGAATAAAATTGAATACATTTATTTTTTTCACTTTTTTGTTGTTAACTTGAAAAGTTCTGCTGCGAGTTTTGCGAATTGCAGTTGAGAAATATTTTTGGATTGGATGAGCTGCAGTGGAGGTCGTCAAATATGACTTTGTATGTACATAGGGTATATACGTATATACGATTTGAAGTGAATGCAATCACGTATGTGTTTAACGTTTGTTAATCACAAATATATTGACGCTTTTGGCCACATGTTATTTGCAATAACTTCGAATGCAATTAGCGTTCGCTTCATTTGCTTTATATGGCATTTTATAAATGCTTGAAAAATAACTGTAAATATATATGGCTGATATATGTGTGTAGCTGTATACTATATATGCAAAAAACCGCAGCTTTGAACGCGCCACTTTGTTGCAACTCAACCAAGTTGTTTCCGGCAACAAGCAAAGTTCTGTTCTTTATACTTTTTTTTTCTTTTTGTTGAGAATTGTACTTATATAAACAAAATGAAACTGAAGCTAACACGTGCACGTGGAGACTTACAAAAAAAATATATGTTGGCGATAAGAAATTTGTTTTCGAGTTCCCATTACCATTTCGAATTTCGTTTTTGGTACATACCATTGGCGTATTTCCCAGTTTTCACCATATTCAAAGTGGTTGTCATGTGTGCGGCGCGGGTTTTATAAATTTGAATGCACAATTCCGAGATCTCGCTCTTTCTCTCTCTCAGTGGAGTTTGTTGGCAGTGGAATTTTTTTTTGTTTCGCTTATTTTTGAATTTTTTCTACAACGTGTTGCGACATTTAGCTGAAGCACATGGGCTGAACGCGACACGGAGACCAACAGAAAAAAATCTTAGACTTCAGTTCGAGTGTTGAACTGCTTTATTAGCGTATTTCTTATAACGTTTTCCACGGATACGGATGTGTGTTCTCGACGAGCACGCGTTTTTGCTGTGATACAATTGAGTTACTGCGAAACTGCTTAGACTCAGCTACGGATACAGATACAGATACAGTTTTTTTTTTGGTCACTACTAGAGCGTATTACGCGTATACAGTATATAGTAATTTTTGGGTATTGGTTTGTTCTAGCGAGCGGCTGCGACTGCTTGAAATACTTGGTGCGGCGATTCTTTTATAAATATGATCGCAGCTCGCTCGGCCCGCTCGTGTGTCGTTTACGTCGCGACGTCGACGTCGAGAGAGTTCGCTGCCGTCGCAGTCAAAGTATCTGTCATTTTGTTGTTGTTTTCGTTGTTGTCGTCGCACACACATGTGTATCGCGTGAATTCCATTTTCATTTAGTTGTTGTTGTTGCTGTTTTTGCTATCAGTAGAAACCGAACCGAACGAACATGCTGCGAGGCACTCAAGAGTGTAAGTGCATGTCTGTGCGTGTGTTTATATATATGTGTGTGTGTGTGTGTGTTGACTTCCTTCTCCCTCTCTCTTTCTCTCTCTCTCTCTCAATGTCTGTCTCTCTGATTTTCGCTCTCTCTTTGTGTGTCTCTGCTCTCGTATTTTGCCGGCCAATATGTAAACAACAGCCAACAACAAGTTATCAGCCTTGCACTCTTTTCTTCCTCTCCCTCTGCCTGCCCTTCCCGCTTTCACCTACACACTCTTTTAGTTTGCTGCCTTTTGGGTTTTCTGCGTAATGGGTTTCTGTGTGCTTTGTACAAAAAATATTGTGTAAAAATCGAAATTAGTCACATCCCATTCCCATTCTTGCGTCTCTCTCTCTCTGTTTTTGTTGGCCAGCTCCAGCTGCTATCCGTCAGATACTTTCCACTTGGCTCATTTGCATATTGATCATTTGCCTCTAAGTTTTACAGTGTGCTGCGCCTGCCGCTGCTGCTGATAAGCTTCAATCCGCCGACGTTGAGGTCAAGTCTCAAGCGTTGCTGATAAACTACGCAAAACGCTCTCCCCTAGTTCTCTCTCTACTTTTCTCTCTCTTGGGTCTGCCTTTGAAAGTTATTTGTTCGTGACATAACTCTAGCTTTGACAGCTGCTGTCATCTATTGTAACTATCGTTAAAATTAATAACAAATCCGAATCCATTCCCTTAAACAATCCATTACTCATAAACTAATAGAAAATTGTCAGCCTGTTTTTTTTTTGAACCTGATGTATGCAATTTAATTTAAAAACTGACATCAATCTCAAAAATACCCTTAGGAGTACCGATCTCGCTCATTAAGTAACTGAAACTCAAGTATCAGTTATCAATTATAAAAAGGTTTCAGCAAATTATTTATGCTTATCAATTGATTCGATTGATTTGGAACCGAAAACAAAACACAACTCTTATCGCTGGCTAAAAAATTAATTCTAATTCCATCAAAGACAGCTCTGAAGAGCGAACGTTTTTCTATATATATATATATATATATATATATATATATACTTTGTATTTATCGCTGAACTTTCCATTTTCGGCACATACATGAAATGGGGATGCAGAGGGTAAGTTTATTTCAGTTGATAAGCAAATTAAAAAAAAAATAAAATAAAAAAAAGAAGGCAACACGTTTTTTTGGCACGTTCGCATTGATTGACGGCAGAGCGAGCTTTATCAGTTAATGTGCCTTTAAATACGAGTGGATTTTGCAGTGGATTTTAGTGGTTCTTAATTGGGTTATCATTACAGCAAAAGAATAAAGGCAGCTTACTGAATCCATTAAAATCCGCTTATCTTCAGTTGAAGTACTGTGTAAAGTATTAACTGTCAGTTAAACTTGGAGATATCTTGTTAAATTTGGGCAATAAAAAAGCTAAAAATAGTGACAACTTAATCTTTATGATTGAGCTCGATGTTAGTTGAATTGATTAAGGTTCTTCAAGTGTACCATTAAGAACAAACAGTTCCCGAAATAAATCAGAAGCAAATAATTTAAAGTAGTAGAAAAAGTTTATTATGATTGAGTGCGAATTGATTAAAAATATATATAAGGTACCTTAATACACTGCCTCGGATGACATCTTTTTAAATTATAGCCTCGTAAGCTAGATTGCAAGGTTTCTTTAAAATGTATACAGCAGTTTCTGCGTAAAAGATGATAACAAACTTTCACATCTATATCATTTATTGGCTTTTTCGCCTAGTGGCTAACATTAAAGTAGTTATTTGATTTGTTTCCCTTGACTTGACAAACTGCTAAGAGTGAAAAATAAATGATTAAAGCTGGGTAAAGCAGCCTAGCTTGTTTTTCTCTTTCGTCTTTATGCGACGATTTTACTACATGACTATGCGTTTTGTTGCTGTTTCCCTATATAAGGGGAACAAAAGTTTTTTAATTTAATAACCTTAAAACGCGAATAAACGCTTTTTTTCATATGTATATCATGATGATTCTCCATTGCTAACAAAGTCCAAATTAATATGTATATTAAGCTAATTTTAAAGACTTAACGGTCTGAGTAAAAATGCAATTTAATGAATCATCATGATTGAGCTTGTTTTGAGTTCGAATTGAGGTGAATTGAGTAAAGCACTTCAATCTAACTTCAAGTATCGAATGAAGAATTAACTGTCAACTAAATAAAAAGAATAATTAGTGTTCGAATTGGGTTGGATTTGAGTTGAATTCAATACGAGCCTCACAAACGATTAAATACTTAACCAAATCATAATCAATACAAATATCTATTAATAATAAGAAATGTATCATTATGACTGAGTACAAATTGCATACCAACTTAGTTGAATTGAGTAAGGTACTGTAATCTATCGCCTGCACTAAAAAGGCATTAGAAAATAAGTCACACATCGATAAAGTTTCTGGTAACGTGACTTACTGACTGACTGACTTATCAATCAATCTAAACGTTTCATCTTATCGCGTGCTGTATGCGTCACGCCCACTGCCCTGCGTTGCCTGCCTGCCTGCCTGCCTTGCCAACCAAAATGTGCCAACCAAATTGCTAAGGGGCTTGTGGGGTTGGTTGTGAGGAATCAAACAAATATGAATCTGTGCACTATCAGAAGCTCTTATCAGCGCGACATTTGACAAATGGTAAACAGCGTAGAGAACGACTCGTCTCTTGACGTCAGGAGCGGATGTGCTCTGCTTTGCTGTGCTGTGCTGTGCAGTGGGGGCAGCCAATGCGGCTACAACAGCTGGAACTTGTTGCACAAATTTGCTGTGGGGCCACACCTATAGTCCCATAGTTGCATAGGGCAATTTAGCAATTAAAATGCAGCTTGTGTTCGCCAATGTCAATGCAAATATGGTAATTTTGTTCTTTATATAAACACTTAAGAATAAATGCAAGTCTCCAGATACAGATACAGATACAGATATAGATACAGATACAAATACTCAAATAGCAAGTGGAATTTTACAGCAACTTGTTACATGCGCTGCCAATTGAAATGCGATAATGACACAAACTAAATACTATACACACAAAGCCAAATCACTCACTTAGGGCTAAATTGCGCATACGCCGTGTGTGTAACAAATTGTCTAACTTAACAAGGCCCAGAAAAATCATTATAATAAAAAAAAAACACTCACTAACTCGATCATATTGTTGTAGATAAGAGTGCACAACATAAAGATGCCTTTTGATTTTTACCAATAAATTATACCTGATTTATTTACTGATTTATGACTGATGTATTTGAGTTGCTCTCTAGCTCTATTTTCTTAAATCTTCTAAATGGCAAAACTAATTATTTGTGCATGAAGCACGTAGAAAACACTAATCGATTTCTATCGATTTATGTATCGTCAAATCTTTATCTCAAATAATTTCTAAATATTTTCGCTGCTAATCAACAACACACAGATACTCCTTTCTGTTCAAAATATTATTATTTGCACATCTTTTTAAAACCCTATTATTGTCGTTTAATTTAAAATATTATCCATGGCACATTAAACTCTAAAACTGAGTCAACGACATTGAATTTGTTTCGGATGACTGGGTATTTTCCATAACAAATATCAGGTGTTAAACGGAGCTCAAAGGGTGGCCCAGCCCTCCAAAAAATATTTTGATAACAAATGTCGCCAGCTATGTCGCCAGTTAGATGCCTAATATCAACATTTGGTGACAAAAGAAGGCCTTAAAGGTTTATGTCCACAGTACGATAGAAATATTTATGTGAAATTGTTCATGTAAATTGCATTCGCATATATTTGCCAATCTAGTAGCTGTGTGTCTTATTTGTATATCTGTCAGACCTAATTGAATTGTATGCAATCAATTGAGACAGCTCAATTGACTCGAATTAGCGAAAATACACACGGCACAGTTCAAAAGTGCGCATGGAAACTTTTCTCTATACACTAAGCTCCAACAATATCTTAATATCAAGCATTCTAATATTTATTGCATATAAATTCAGGTGTTAACCTAATCACAAAGGCCCAGACGCTTCCAATTAGTTAGCCAACCCATTGATGGACACTTTGTATGTTTGTTTATTTTCCGTCTCGACGGATTCATCTATCGTCTGCCCTCCACACACACACACACACACACAGCTGGCAGATTGTCAAAGACGCGAATTTTTGTTTTGATTTTCCGCAATTGCATGAGAAAATCATTTTAATTGCCAAAGTACTCTTCTCACGCTACCAGCCGCCATCCTCTATCGCTCTACCCATTGCTCGAGTTCCTCCGTGCTTGACGACATCTTATTCAGCAGCAATAGTAAGTATTACGTGGGTGCTTAATTGTTGTTGTTGGACGTCCCACGTCCCACGCGGCACGTAGTTCCTTTAAATAGAACTTTTCATTTTCACCACTCGTGCAACGACTTGATTTTTTCGTCTTTTACATTTAAATACACTAACCAGGGGCATTTAAACTTGAAATTCAAAGAACAAAGAAAATATTAATTTTTAAATATATTAGAAACAAATTGTATTGCGTAGAAATTTTTAAATTTATATAAATCGTTATCGAAAATATATAAGATATAATATTCAAATGTCTGAATAAAAACGCAAGAAAAATAAAAAAAAACATTGGGAACGCTTAATAATTAACGTATAACTTTTCTATGACTATTATTTGTTTACCAAACGATCTTATTAACAATTCAGTAAGACTTCTGACAAATAGTTGATAACGTTGTATTGAAGAGCAAGAATGAAGTTACCAAAAAACTTATATGGAAAACTCCAATAAAATATATTACGATATTATCGTTTAGAAAGTGTACTTTGTATTCGGCTCTTAAAGAAACCGCCGAACGTCACATCCAATTTTGTTTTTATTTTAAAAATGTGCAGAGATGTGATTCAAGATTTAGCGTATAAACAATAAAACATACGATTTAGGCAGACAAGAGTGCTAAAGGCAAACACAATGTAGTACACCTCAAAGCAAGATAATTGCTTAAGATCATGGCTAAGACAATCACCGATGGTTTCGCTACTCTTAACATAAACGTGGGGAATTTCCTGTACCAAATCCATGGCTCGAACTTAGTCACTTTGCAAATGCTGTGATTAACTTTGTAGCTGCTGCAGTCTTATCTTCGGAGAACGTAAGTCTTATCATTTCTCATGTCTTGAGCGCCTTGTACCTGCAAATAAGAATGAGCATTCAATTTTTGTGTTCTTTGTTTTTGGTTGGGAGCACTGCGACACGCATCTGATTTATCACAGTGACATCATGCTATGAGGCACCAACTGAAAGAGCTAAGTGTACGAACGGTTTAAAGCAATTATTAACAGAGTATATTTGTTTTATTTGCACACGTTTCTAAACTTGGTTACGTCACAAGGGAACTTGATTCATAAAAATTCAATCCAGACATCATGACAAGGCACAAAGTGATAAAAACAAAATACAAATCCCTTATTGTTGTTGTCGTTACATGTTGTGCAATTTCAAGGCATTATCAAATGCATACATAATCCAAGAGAGAGATTTCCAATTATAAATATACTACAGAAATTTAAAAAAAATTTATTATATTGTTTAAAACAACAAACCGAGAAATATAGCATTGAATTTTTGCGAAATTGTTTGCGATAACCTTAAAGACAAAGTAAGAGACGCGGAGAGAGAGAGAGAGAGCTGCCGCTACACAGGATAAGCAAGCGAGCAGAAGAGAGAGGGAGAGTGCGACAGCAAGCGATTGGGAGAGTCAAAGTCAAAAGCGCCAACGCTTTGCCGGCAACAACAACAGTCTTAGCGCCGCGTTGTGTTAATTTGTTGCCATTTTTATGCACACACGTTTGCATACACACACACGCACACACACATTTGAATCGACATTCAATACACACCCACAGCTGTGGCGCACCCTCACTCTCGCGCTCTCTTTTTAATTGCTGACGGTGTGTGTGTGTGTGTGTGTGTGTGTGTGTCTGTGCGTGCTGGTGTACGCTCTCTGTCTCGCATTCACTCTCTGTCTGATCTTTGATCACGTTTCTCACACGTTCGGCTCGGCACACAGCCGACGACTTCCACGTTCACGTGATGCGCAAGTGTACAAAAAGCAATCGGCTCTCGGCCGACGCTCAACTCTGACAACGATAAATGCTGCTCCCCACACTGCTTCCCCTTTGCGTACAGCACGTTGCGGCCCACACAGCACGCGAGAGCTGTGTGTTGTAGTTGTTATTTGTTGCTCTTTGCTCGGCAAGGCGAAATGATTTGCAAAATTCGTTTTTGGTATGGAGTACAACGCCTTTGGAATGACGTAAACGTAAAGCCTGGAATATATATATATAAACTGAGAAACTGAGAGAGGCAAAAAGAGATACACAGAACACAGAGGGGGAGAGAGAGAGGGTTTCCACTGTCCATTTACGATTTCACCACTGACGTTGGGCGCTCATAAACCTTGATTCATGCCGAGTTGGCAGACAACAAAGTATGTACTTCAGATTCAGATAACGTTTCATTTCGGCTCATTGAAGCGCCCCTCGCTTCTGAACTCCCCCGTCTCAGCAATCGCTACCGGCTGAAAATGTGTACAAGAGAGCCGTGTAGAACTCAATTCTATGCCAGCTACTCGATTTGTGGTAAGGTTTCTGGAACGCGAGGTGGTTTGTGACGCCCGGGGCGTCAACTGATATGACAAGTGTCTTATTATTTGCACCGTAAAGCTGATAACATCTTTGGCGCTACGTCGCGCCTTGCCTCGCTACTCAAAATAATCGTATAAATAACTGCTTTAAAATGCTTATTTAATGGATTTCATTATCTTTAAATTTCGGGATTTTTGTTTTTGGCCGTTCCAACAAAGGCGAGCCTCACCGCTATCTGCCCGTTCCACTTCCCGCCTGGCTTTTTTTATGTTATTTTTTTTCTGGTAATTTGCCGTTTCATCTTTTAAACACGTGCCTACAAAACGGTATGGAAAGAGCCCAGAACTGCAAACCAGTTGTGAAATTCTTGTGAATCCTTTGCATCATCAATCCCCTAAGCCTTCTTTATTTATGTTGCCCACTATCTTTTGAGAGCTGAGTTTATTGCTGTTCTGAATTTCACTTCGGAATGTTCTGACTTAACTAATTTATTTCTCAAAATATGCTTGCTTAATACAGAAGTATATTTCGTAATCGCAAACATTTCGGCATAGCATTTAATATATGCAAACGCACATTCCTATATGTGTTTATGTTAGCTTCTCTGTGTGTGTTTGAGTAAACATTCAAAACATATCGCGTGCTTGTATTCAAATTTAGCTTATCAACAACAGGTTCGACTCACACGATCACGACCACAACTTACACTTTACCCATGCGCCAAACTGTGCGCAGAAATTATTTAATTTGCATATTTGTGTATATTTTAGAAGGCGTTTAGCGGGGGGCTAAAATGCTCAAAAGATTCAAATGACAACGAAGAGTTGCTGACAATTTTAATATTTATTAAGAATTTAATTGATCTGGTTTCCTACAATTATTTGGTATACTTAAATGTTATTCAATTTATATTAAGGAATGTCGTTTTATGTTTATTAACTGATGAAAACTTTTATATATAACAGAATTAATTAATATATAACTATATAAAAATATTTTGGGGTAATTATTAAAAGAGTTCCCCGACCGCTGATTAAAACGAATTCAAAACTCAGAATGCATATTGACTTTAATATACGGCCTATGCCGTATGCAATGATTTTAGTTAAAACGAATTGTTGGAAAAACTGCTGTTACTCATTTTGGCTTTTTTCAGCCATATGAAAGAATAAGCGATCTGCCTAAAAGTATGTATACGCCACATTATTTTAAGAGGTTAATTTAGCCAATGCATCAAGTGACAGTTAATTCCGCTAGGTGTCTCAAGTAAAAGATCGTATTTGCAAGCATACGATATAACTCATAAGAATCTAAAACCGACCAACAGCTTTTTCAATCAATAATAATAAACAATAAATTAAATAGGTCAAGGAAATTTTATACCAATTTATGTTGTAGAACTTTTAACTTCTTTTTATCTTTAAAAAATTTAAGAAAAATTATTAACGTCAGTTCGGTGAGTCTTAGCTGAATATCGTATTTATATTTGAATTACCGTCTTTAAAAATGAAAATCGACTAATTTGTATCGTAACTAAATTGAAGTTCCTTTTTTCGTATCATATTTGCTTGCAAGTAAAATAAGAATAGAATGAATCTATTATATATGAATATCTCAGACTAACAGCTATTGAAATAAAAAAATAAATCAATTAAGGTGAAATAGTTGTGGACTTTTAAGCTATTAATCAAGACATTTTAATACATAAAAACAGTACATTTACTTTAAACTTATTCTTTTAATTGTTTTGTGACTCCAATTGTTCTGTTGATTTACTTGACAGCTTGGTTGGTGGATCGTTCCAAGGCTGGACACTAGTGCGCCCGAAGATCAGGAAAAGACTATTGCCCAACAAATAGACTCCTGCAGCCACAAAGAAGACCTTGCGCCACTGATATTCATCGTGCTATAACAAATAAAAATAATATATTTTTCTTAGGCTTAGGTATACGTAAGATTGAACTCACCTGATCAGTGACAATGAAGCCCACGAGTAGTGGAGCAGCAAGACTCATAAAGTTGGCGACGCAATTGCAAATACCCATTAGAATGCCAGCAAAATTTGGCGACAGATCGATGTGGTTAATCATAAAGCCCAAATGGGCAGAAGAACTGATGCCAACTGTAAGGGTGAGGACGACTACAGCCAAAGTATCATTATCCTTTGGAACATAGCCCAACGCAACCAGTAGACACATTGGACCAAAAGTTCCTACTGAATTAAAGAACTTGCGATTGAATGCGAGTGAAACGGAATGATTATTTTGCATCCGTTTTGAGACCCAGGCAAAAACAAAGCACAGCACTAACATTGCAGTGTAAGGCAGAGCTGAAAGCAATGCATTGGCCTTTATATCCTTCCCCAGGACATATCTCATGTAGCTGGGAATTTGGGTCAGCATAGTATTGAAACCATAGGCAAATGCAGACTGAACGGCAATCAGAGCCAGGACAGCTGGTGACGCTAGGAAACTTAACCATGGCACTGTTTGATGATGAATGGGCTGCTCCAAGCTAACACTCCTTTCAGTAGCCTGTCCCATTTCTATTAGCTTTCGTTCCTCCGACGAAATGTTCCTCGAGTCCGCTGGCGAACTGGCGCCCCAAACGTAATAGATGATGGACCAAATGCAGCCAAGTGCGCCAGATCCATAGAAGATACACGGCCAGCCACCAATGGAGGCAAGCAATCCACTTGTGGCGAGCATTAGAACAATCCCAAACTGATTACCCGCATACGTAAAGTTGCCCATGGATGCTCGCTCTTTGGGAAGCGCCCAAGCCGAGAGAACTGTGTGACATGAGGGGAAAAGTATTCCTTGACACACACCCTCAAACAAACGTACAGCGCAGAGCAGCTGCCAACTTCCAAACTTGGCACAGAGTGGTGTTAATATATTCAACAGGGAGCAGATGGATATACCCGTTAGTATCGTTACCTTACCGCCAAACCGACGAGCCAAAGCACCTGCAGGAACTTGTGTAATTACATAGCCCCAAAAGAAGCTGCTTAACAACAGGGACTTTACCTTTTCCGACCACTTGTACTCCTATTATGAGTGAACACAATATAAGTTAATGTAGTTGGGATTAAAGTAAAGTTTAGTCTTACAGGAAATTCAGCCATTGCCACAATAGCTACGGAAAGATTAACGCGCATGGCAAATCCTACGGTAAGACCCCAAAATAGCAGAAATATTTGTAAGTGTCGAATGCCATATCCACGGTCTGTTAAAAATAAAACAAAATATTATTTGCATAACAACTTTATCACGAAATCTACAATAAGAATTTTTCTATTTACTCTTCCACTGCTTTGGTTGATTTATTTTAGCGAACTGCAATTAATTTACATTGACCCACTTTTTTGTACTTGGAACTTATCTTTTTAAAGATTACCATTACTATTACTTTCCAAGATCTATAAACGGATAGGAAACTCGGGCTAAAATCCAATTTAAATGACACTGACTTATGTAAGAATTATGAAAGTAAAATATTAAGTTTGAAATTATGGATTTTAAGTACGTTACACTCGATTCTTTAATCCCCAATAATACCTAATATTTAAACTCAACACCCTTTTCTGTTATCCGAATATCTCAACCTATTTGGGATCCTTTTTTAAATCATGTATATCAGTTACCTTTTCCCTCAAAACGACGATTTTGGACCATTTTAATTCAACTCAAACTTCTATGCTGTGCATTACCGTACTCAACAAGAACTTTTTACAAACTAGTTGGTGTTTTTCGGATGGAGTTCTTTGGTAATGGTTGACAGCTTCTGTGTTTGCACTTTTTGACAGCTTCTGTATTTTGATAAGATAACGCTTGGTGGAAGGGGTTCTGAAAACTACACATAACTATTTACCAAACATAATTGCAATGCGATGACTAGACGAATTCTGTTTCAGAGGCTGGTTTTATTAAAGAACCTCTATTGTTGCTATAAATGTGTAGTTCTAGTGCAAAAAACAAGATTTTAAAATAGCAGAAGTAAAAGAGAGAGAATTTAAATTATCTTGTAAAAGATTTATTCAAGTTAATCAAAGTAAAATTTTAAATACACAACTTTTTTTTAGTATTAATTTATTGTTATTGTAAAATTTTTTCTTAGGCTATAATATATTTTCAGGCATATGCACAACATTAAGTTAATGATATGAATCAAGGTGCAGTATATATTAGGCTTGGTTCTCCTAAATATAACTTCTGGCGGTCCAAGCACATGAGAGCAGTTAGTCTCATTGGTATCCAACACTACTCGAGCAGCATTATCTCCGACTTTCGCCAATTGACTGCCAATATCTTCTGTCTAACATCTTTACTTATCGCAGAAGTCGGATTTTTGAGATTCCATTTGAGGTATGGCCGTGTGGCGTTCCTTCAGCGGTGGATCGTTCCACTCCTGGATATCGGTACTGCCAAAAAGTATAAAGGCTCCATTGCCAACCAGATAAATGGCAGCGGTGACAAAGAACACAATACGCCACTGTCCTACATCGTGCTGAAAGGAAGAGATTGATATATAAAACTATACTTGAATAGTTTAGCTATTTAAAAAGCACTCACTTTATCGGTAACAATGACACCCACAAGAAGCGGTGCACTAAGACTCATTATGCTGGCCAACCCATTACTGATGCCCATCAATGTACCCGCATAGTTGGGCGACAGATCAATGTGGTTGACTTGATAGCCGAGATGGATAGCAGCATTCAAGCCAACTGTAAGGGTTAGCACCACCACAGCTAGAGAGTCCTGATCCTTGGGCACATACCCTAGGACGACAAGCAGGACCATGGGAATATATTGACCAATTGTATTGAAGAACTTGCGGTTAAAAGCAAGCGAAAGCGACTTCATCTTCTCCATCATATGGGACATCCAGATGAAGACAAAAGTTAGCACAAGATTTGCAATGTAGGGCAGTGAGGAAAGCAGTGCGTTTGACTTAATGTCCTTGCCAAGGACATTGTTCATGTAGCTGGGAATTTGGGTAAGGAGTGTCCAGTAACCCCATGCGGAGGCACAATGCACTATTATGAGTGACAGATAGGGTCCCGATGTAAAGAAACTCAACCAAGGGGTCGGTCGTCGATTTTGAGGTGTTTCGGACTTCACAGCTCTCTCAGATTCCTTGGACAACTCAATAAACTTGATCTCCTCCGGTGATATGCTTTTAGAGACCTGTGGTAAACTGCTGCCCCAAATGTAGTAGGCCACCACCCAAAGGAGACCACAGGCACCTGGTACATAAAAGATGCTTGGCCAACCAGCAGCGGAGGAGGCAAGTAAACCACTTCCAGCCAGCATTAATATCGTACCAAACTGAGATCCTGTATATGCACAACTGGCCATAGTCCCAATCTCTCTGGGCGGTATCCAAGCTGAGATAATCGTGTGACACGATGGGTAAAATACTCCCTGACACAGTCCTTGAATCAAACGCAGTACGCAGAGCAGATTCCAACCACCTAAGCTGGCACACATTGGTGTCAGAAGATTCAGCAAGGAGCAGATAGTTACTCCTGTCAGTAGTATGACCTTGCCACCAAAACGACGAGCCAAAGTGCCAGCGGGTACCTGAGTAGCCACATAACCCCAAAAGAAACTGCTTAGCACATACGATTTTGTCTTCTCAGACAATGGATATTCCTATAGGAATGGGCAGTTTGTATCGGTTAGAGAGTTAATTAATGAGTAGGGTTTTTCTACTTTTTCACTCACGGGAAAGTTGGGATTTATGGTGGCGGCATCTGTCATTGCCACAACAGCCACAGATATATTAACTCTCATGGCAAATCCAACTGTTAAGCCGCAGAAGAGAAGAAACATTTGCAAGTGACGTACTCCAAGTCCTGTTCCTAAAGGAAAAGCAAACATTTTTTCAATATGTTTTAAAAGTGATGAAGATAATAAACAGAATTAAATTTTTTAGGACATTTTTAGTTTGACACACTATTTGTGCTTATCAAATTTGCACAAGATGATGAAACAAAATACACACCTTCATTTTCAAAACGACGATTCTTCACCATGCTGATGCTGCCTGACAAAGACATTGAAGAAAGATTTATCTGTGTTGCATTACTGCCTACGTCAAAATCTTCGCGCTAACTGAATGATTTACCTGAAGCGCATTGTCTTATATGTGCTTTGTCTACAAATTCTGATCGCCTAAATTACATTTGATTGTCCGAATGCGGAGGCTGCACTACTCGCCATAAAGATAACGATTTTTACAACTTGATAAGACAGCAACGAAGTGTGCGTAAAACTAGTAGGTGCATACTTACTAAAAAAAATTCAGAATGAGTTGACAAATAGCAGAAAGGAAAGACGAAAGTAGGGGCTCTATATAATTATGTCGTCATTTGATAACTACGCCTAAGTACTGTCAGTAATTTATGGTTATAATGACTTAAGATTGTTCCAAATTGATTGACAAAATCGAGACAAGGTAAGATCCAGTTCCTTTTGGAGAGCTTTGAGATGATATAAATAGACAATATTATATCTATAAAATGCTAGAAATAAATATTTATGATAATTTGTAGTTTTATGAGTAAATAATTTTTTTATTAACTTATAAACAAAAACTAAGCCTAAGAACAAAGTTTACAGGCGGTTGACTAGCAGTCTTCTGTGACTTTCTTTTGTGACTCCAAGTGTGGCGTAGAGTAGCGACGCATCTTAGCCGGAGGATTATTCCACTCCTGGATTTCAGCACGACCAAATATTAGGAAGAGACCATTGCCCACCAAGTAGAAACCAGCAGCAATAAAGAAAACCAAACGCCACTGATAAACATTGTGCTGTGATCAAAACGAAAGAAATATTAATAGGGCAGATCAATGACTTCAAGGACCTCCATTTACAAACCTGATCGGTTACAATAACGCCCACTAAAAGTGGAGCGATAATGCTCATTACATTGGAAAATGCATTGCTTATACCCATCATGATGCCAGCAAAGTTTGGCGAGAGGTCGATGTGATTGATGACAAAGCCAAGATTAATGGCAGCACTAGTTCCCACAGTAAGTGAGAGGAGCACAACAGCGAGGGTATCGCTGCCTTGTGGTACATATCCCAATGCAACAAGCAACAACATAGGAATAAACTGACCGATTGTGTTGAAGAGCTTGCGACTGAAGGTCAGCGATATTGATTTGTTTTTCTGTACTATCTTGGACAGCCAAACAAAGAATAAGCCAAGGAAAAGCATCACAGTGTATGGAAGTGAGGAGAGAAGTGCATTTGCCTTGATATCCTTTCCCAGGACATTTTTCATGTAGCTAGGAATTTGTGTTAGTAGTGTCCAGAAGCCCCACGTGGCGGCACAATGTGCAGCAGTCAGCGCTAGGAATGCCGGCGATGTAAAGAAACTCATCCATGGTGTCGGGATGTTCGCCTCCTCTGATTTTTTTGCAACCTGTCCCGCTTGTGCCATTTCAATAAGTTGCTTCTCTTCATCGGAGATGTACTTGGAATCACCCGGTGAACTTGCTCCTCTTAGATAATAACCCACAACCCAAACACACCCCACTCCACCAGAGGTGTAAAAGATACTAGGCCAGCCAGCGATGGAAGCGAGCATGCCACTTGTGGCCAACATTACAATAGTTCCAAACTGTGCCCCAATATAGGCATAGGTGCCCAACGAGGCACGCTCACTGGGTTGTACCCACGACGAGATCAATGTGTGATAGGATGGGTAAAGAACACCCTGGCATATTCCCTCCACCAAACGGACAGCGCAGAGAAGCTGCCAACCTCCCAGCTTCGCACAGAATGGCGTCAAAACATTCAGCACAGAGCAGATTGATAAACCGGAAACAATTGTTATCTTGGCACCAAACTTATGTGCCAAGACACCAGCGGGAACCTGAGTAATCACATAGCCCCAGAAGAAGCTGCTTAAAACCAAAGACTTTGTCTGTTCCGACCAATTGTATTCCTAAAGAGATAAATTGAAATAAAGTAGTTGGTCCATCAGCCTCAAATTTCTATTAACTTACAGGCAGCTCTGTCATTGCCACAATTGCCACTGAGAGATTTACACGCATAGCGAACCCAACCATAAGACCGCAAAAGAGCAGAAAAATTTGCATGTGACGCTCTCCAAAACTAGAGACTAGAAAAGGATAAGAATAATAAAGGTGTTTAGAAAATGTATATATATAAAATACCCTTCGTATACAAAAAGTTTCTTCAAAGCTGAGTTGAGCCCCATGTCAATAGCAAGAAACTCTGTCTATTTTCTTTAAAAAGTAGTTTTAATGAGATATTATTGGACGAGCACATATTTTAAAACAGTTTCTTGCCAGTCAATTGAGAAAAGAAAGTGTGACGCAGATCTAGAGTCGTTCCCTAACTTCTATCTAGCTTGCTAAAGTTTGCTAAACTAAGTTAAAGATTTATGTTTAAAATAATTTACTTATCTAAGCAAGTATTTCTTGTTGAAGGCTTATGACTTTCAGTTAACCCCTTCGCAATTTTCATTAACTTAATTTACAAAACACATATTCCACAAGTTTCTATTGCTTTTCTTCTTTTATTACTTTTCTAAGTAATATAACTTTCCAAAAATTCTCCGAATATGAGTCAACTTACCTTCATCCTCAAAGCGACGATTCTTAACCATTTTAATGCTATTAGTTGACATTGACTTTAAGAACTTGTTAAGATGACTTCTCTGGAGTGCAATACCGGACGCTACGAATTCGTTTAACTAACTAGACCAGATATAAGTAGAATTCAGCATTTTGCTGGTCTTCCACGTTTGTAAATTTTGACTGTCTCCTGCGCATTTAATGTGTCAGCTGCGTTGAGTAGCGACACCAGCTCGACATATGCAAATACATATTATGATTAGATAACTAAATAAGATGCGACCGAGGTTAACAACAACTCACACGACTTTGTTTAAGAATATACACAAAAGTTGGCGAAATTAAATGCATAGCGTTACAGTAACAATCAAAAATCTTTTAATGCAATTACTTACTTTTTTTTGTTAAAATGTTTCCTCATCAATTGCCAATAACAATTAAAATAATTGATTTAATATCTTAATTTTTTTATTACTAAACAAAGTGTTTTTTTTTTGTATCTTTTGTCAACAAGGTCTTATCTATAAACTACCAACTAAACTTAACTCAAAAAATTCATATTAAATATATTAATTATAGTATAACAATAAACAAATACAAAACAAACTCAAAATTCGAACAATGTGAGAATACATTGCCATGAACAATTGTTAGATTTTTAGTTTCAGTTTCAGATCGCAAATAAACGATCTCACCTCTCGAAAATGTGAACTAGATGACTAGCGATTCACTATATCTTTTTTTATTTTCTGGAGCTAATGCTGAGACTCCACTTGTGGCGTTGAGTTACGTCTCTGCTTTGCTGGTGGATCATTCCAAGGCTGGACATTGGCTTTACCGAATATAATAAAGAGACCATTACCCACCAAATAAATGGCAGCGGCAATAAAGAAGACAGTGCGCCACTGTTCCACATCGTGCTGCAAATAGGAAGATCGGGAGTTAAGAGATATGACGAAACACAATTTTTAAAATAGCTCACCTCATTGGTAACAATAAATCCAACCAAGAGTGGCGCAATGATGCTCATGATATTGGCAACACCATTGGTGATACCCATCAGGATGCCAGCAAAGTTGGGTGACAGATCGATGTGATTGATCTGGAAGCCCAGATAGCAGGAGCCATTAAAACCAACCGTGATTGTAAGCAAAATAACAGCCAGATTGCTTTGATCTGCTTTCACATACGCCAGACCAATCAAGGCACACATGGGCACCCACAAGCCAAGGGAGTTGAAAAGCTTTCGGCTAGTCAATGTTGAGATGCAGTTGCGTTTGTTTAGTTGCATGCCGATGGCAGAGAAGATGAAGGACATGATGAACATGGCAAAGTAGGGCAGAGCCGAGAGCAACGCATTCGATTTGATATCCTTTCCCAGAACATTCTTCATATAGCTGGGAATCTCGGTAAGCAGCGTCCAGAAACCCCAATTGTTTGCACTATGTGCAGCAATGAGTGCCAAAAACGCTGGAGAGGTGAAGAAACTGAGCCAGGGTGTGTGCAGCTTTTCCCTTGGCTGCTCGGATACAGCTTCACTAGCCTGGGCCATCTCGATCATTTTGCGCTCCTCCGGCGCGATATTCTTGTATTCAGCTGGCGAACTGGCACCCCAAAAGAAATAGACAATGGTCCAAACGCAGCCAACTCCACCGGAAATATAAAAGATGCTGGGCCAGCCAGCCGCAGAAGAGGCAAGTAAACCACTCGTGGCCAGCATAATAATAGTACCAAACTGATTGCCTGCATAAGCACAGGTGCCCAGGAGCGGTCGTTCATTGGGCGGCACCCAGGCTGAGATTAGCGTGTGAGCCGATGGGAAAACAACACCCTGGCACAAACCCTCCATGACACGCAGCGCACAGACCAATTGCCAACCACCCCACCTGGCAAACAGAGGCGTTAGTAAGTTCAGCACGGAGCAGATGCCCAGACCGGTGAGTAACGTGATCTTCCCACCAAATTTACGAGCCAGCTGACCCGATGGCACCTGCGTCACCACATAGCCCCAAAAGAAGCTGCTCAGCAGTAAGGATTTGGTCTTTTCCGGCCAATGGTATTCCTGCAAAAAATAATACCATCGTTTAATTCATCACTTTATAAACTAGTCTCTTAATCAAATTTGATTTTATGTTTTCAATAATATTGTTTGGAATGATATTGCACTTTCATTCCTCATGTTACTAAACTCAATAAAATTAATTAATTAAAAGTTCTGAAAATATAATATAGAGATAATAGGAAAGTTTAATGTTTAACATTCTTTCGTACAACCTATTGATATTGTTTTTAATTTTTTATAAGCTATATTAAAAAGGAAATATTAAGATTCTATCAAATATTTAAGTCTGAAGTAATTATTTTAAGGTTTATTATACTTTGTAAATTATATTTAAGCACGAACTTGCTTATACTTATTTTATTAATTTGTTACTGTTATAATTCGTTTATTAAAATATGCTTACAGGAAAATCTGGATTAGCAGCTGCTGCATCTGTCATTGCCACAACGGCCACGGACAAGTTAACACGTTCTGCATAGGCCACAGTTAAAGCGAGGAAGAGGAGAAAGGTTTGCAAGTGTCGCACACCGAGTCCATATTCTGAAAATAGATTTTCTGATTAGATGGTAAATTCTCATAATCATAGCATACGTAAAATTTAGTTGCAACTTGTTTGACTAAAGTACAAATACATAGAATGTATGTATGTTTATGTGTTTAGTTCATGTCTAACATTAATCAATGAGTGATTGACGAGACGCTGTCGATGGCTGCTATCAGGTATCAGCCTGTAGGTCGGCTGTAGGTCATTAGCCTGATGGCAGTCTTTAAGCTTAATTGCTTTTCTTAGTACTATTTCCAATGGAATTACCCCAAATATGCCCCTGATCCACGCATTAGCACGTGGCTTTGCATGTATTAGTGTACATAATCACTTAAACGTATATCAACGACAGTTTCTTTACCACCTCACAGATTTATTATCTCTTATCTTTAACAGGCGTCTGAATAGATAAAACTACGTGTATGTGCGATTGCTACCAGTGTTTAATGACCGGGATCTAGGAAACGCGTATGCCTGAAAAACAAAGTATAAAAAAAATTCCATTGACGCTGATTCTTTATAGATAAGCTGCTGCTTAGTTTAAGATCTAACCGCCTTGTGCCACTTTTTAACAGTTTTTACACTTGAGGCAGCTGTAGTAGGGGGCTCGTCTATTATAATAGTTTCTTATCAATTGGCTTAAAAGTTGTTAGTCTTGGTAAAGCTTCATTAAAAGTACGTCACTGAAAACTCGTTGGGTTGCCATTTGAGTTGACAAGCTCTAATGAAGCGGAACAAATAAATATCTTGGAAGACACACAAGTGACAGAGCTGTGTAAATATACTATACTATTAATTAACCAATATTTGCGATAAACGAATTCTTTCCAGTCAAATAATATTGACTTTTTGACACTATAGCTAGGCAAACTCAATAAGCTTGCATTGTGAACAAACCTTCTTGCTCATAGCGACGATTCTTCACCATATTTGACTTGAGATATTTTGTGAATACTTTATTGAAAACTGCTTTGTATTTCACTACCGCACAGCACGGAGCCTGATCAACAACTGATTGATTGATGCTTTCTGGAGCATCTAACGTCTAGACACAACAAAAGGTTATTATAATACCAACACTTGCTTGGCGAGATGCATATATATATTTCTATATAAGTGTGTGTAGTCGTAAATATTATATTTTGAATATACATATATGGCTGTAGACCAGCCTTAATCAATTTAATATAAGTCTAGCTTAATGTAGCTCAGAGTTGTTATCTGACTGTTCCCATCTCGAAGTGCATTCATTATAAGTTATAGCTTGCACCAAAACAATTATTTTAAATTACCTTGATATATATTCATATTTTATCACAAATCTACCCTAACCTTAAACTTGACCATTTAACAATTATTAAATGCAATCTTTAAAGCTTGATTTAATTTTTTAAGATTTCCAATTAGCCGTTAACTTTAGTTTACAAGTATTTGCAGTTGGCAATGCTGCAAGCTATTATCAAAAGCTTGTAAGCAAAGTTAATAACCGCGCTAAGCTTTGACAAAAGCCAAAAGCTCGTTTGTTATTGTTTACAACAGTAAATATGTTATAATAAGCATAACCATGACTAAGCTTCAGACTTTTTATACTGACCCAGAAAAGCTTATTTAGCGGTCACATTCGTTAAAGTTGACTGATCTCGGATACACTGAAAGCATTTGTAATTGCAATTGTAATTGTAATTGGAATATCAATTATTTAGTTTAATTTTCTCACACAGTCTGGAAGCGTGGCATAAACAAAGACTCGTGCGAATATTAAATGGGGTGAAGTCTTTAACTAACCACCTGTTAATAATTTATACACATTCGTATCAAGGGCTCTTAAGTTTAGACAATTGAGGTCTTTGCTGATAGCTCGTTTGTTTAAATATTGCGTATACGACGCGAGGAATATCCTCAAGTGGTCATAATAAACACGGGGTACTTCAGACTTAATACATTGTTTTTGTTTAGTTTTGTGTTAACTCCAACGACTTTGAAATGTCCATCAGATAAAGCAAATGATAATGATAATGGCCGGAAAAATCGCAACAGATAATGACTACAAGCTCCACATGACATAAGTTGTCAATGGAGTGAAAGAACCTAATTTGATAGCATGTACTAGTTTTGAAAAGTATGTCACCAAAAATTCAAGACCACGAACTTGTTTTTATGCATGTATTTATATCTGGTTATCAAGCTAGAACGCATTGAACTTGTTATGTACGTATGGTGTCCACATAAACATAAGCCTAACTAACGCCTTGTGTGCCGCTGCCTGTTGGGGCGCCAGGCGCCTACCTTGACAGCTATGTATAATTTTTAATTTATATATGCACTTTTTGAAGTTCATTACATGATCAAATGTCGGCATCGGCATTCATTCAATAATGTAATTTATGTCTTTACGGAAGGAATTTCGAGTTTTGTTTATATCATTAAATATAATCAATTAATTTGCATATTTGCATTTAGCTGGCCTGAAAGAAACTGCATGAGTTAGAGGCTTATGCCTTGTGAAACACCTTCCTGTAATTAGCAATTGGATCCCTTTTAATTGTCATTGTATCTTACGTTTGCAGCTGCTTGCGGTTGAGTTAAGTCAAAGCAGGAACAAAAACATTGAGTTTAGCAAATATGCTAGATTTATGTTTTAGCCATAAACGTTTAGCTAATTGTTCCAAAGAAAGTATCTCTCTAGTTGGCAGCAGCAGTTCGTATCTCATAGCTCACATCAGCTGTCAAGTGTTGATCGCTCATTAAGCAATGCGTATTAAGCTAAAATCCGGCTTGCGAGTCTTTCCAGAGTCTTGACAGACTGTCTGTCTCTCTATCTGTCTGTCTATCTGTATGAGCGCTTAAGTTCGGCGTGCGTTTCATTGTTCACATTCTAACGCACACATACACGTATGTATATGAGCGCAGCAAGATAGCCAGACAGACTGCTAGACAGGCAAAATTGTTTGCTTCAAATTTGCAAATTTGCATACAAACATAAACGATTTATGGCCAGAAGCAGTGCAACTGTTGTTGGTAGCCACTGTTTACTGTCAGCTTCCTGTCTCTGATCATGCTTTTAGGCGCCTTTCCAGGTCAACTGACAACGGTTAATGCCCTTGCAAAGTTATTAACTAATAAGCAGTGGATATGCATAACTTTATATCAAACATAACAACCTGCAAATTGGAAAGCAAAACAATTAACGCATCTCAACACTTTTTTAAACACTTTTGTAACTTTTTATGTCTACTTGTACGCTATCCACATATATATAATAAGCAAAAATTTCACTTCATTTGCCGCACAACAAGCAAACCATAAAAAAATAACTTAGCAAATAGAAGAGCACTCAAAAAATAATTTGCTCATGCTTTGAATACCTTATTTAGTACAAAATAAAAGTTGATGATGAAAAAAAAACCTCTGTTTTTTTTTTCTCATTGCGAGTTTTCAGCACGCAAAAGAAAATCTCGGCTTTTTACGATTCTTTTATGCAAGCAAGTTTTAAATGTAATGCATATTTGAATGACTTTAAAAAAGTTAAGCCAAATTTTATTTCGAATCTAATAATTTATTTTCGATAGATTTTTTAATTATTTTCAAATGAAAATACTGATTTATTATTGCTATTATATATTGATTTATTTTTATTTGCTGATTTTAGCAATTATATTTTACTGTGACAGAATTCTCCTTTTTTAACTATTGTAAATTTTTTTTAACGTCCACTTGATAATATTATCCAGTTTTAAAAGATTAATCTGTTTTACTAAAATACTGATCTATCAAACTCACTTATTCCTTCAGCTTCCGCTTCCTTTTTATTTTCCACTTGGCTGCCGTTTCCATTCACCGACATAGCTCCGTTATTACCACAGCATATAAGCTTCATGTTTATTTTTTTTTAAAATTATTTTTAAGGAATATTAAATATTTTTCATTTATTTAACAATACGTAAAATCGCACGTCGTACGAATTTATTTATTATTATTTTCGCGTTGGCAGCGTGCTGTTAATTTTTTTTTTTATATTTTTAAGCACTTTTTGTTTAATTTATGACCGTTCCTTGTTAAAGGTCTAATTTATTTAATGTGCCGTAATAATTGAGGCAATGAATCGATCGCCAGTAAATGTAAATGTAAATGTTTGCATTTTAACTGTTTCAAATGCAAAACAAACCGATTGTTTTATTGTTGACTTGTTTTGTGAGTTAAATTTGTATGCGATTAATGAAAGAGTAGAATACACTGTTTTATAAGGTGAACGCGTCGCATTTGAAATTTAGAGACAGACTGAACGCTGAGCCGACGCTGGCCACTCCATTTATATATTGGCAACGGCAGTCGTTGCTTTCTACGCTCGGCCACTCGAACACGCTCCCTAACGTAGACGTCAACGTCAACGTCAACGTCGGCACCGGCGTCGGCGTCGGCGTCAGCGGTGAGCGACACTTGAGCGTTGCGTCAAAGTTCCAGCACTCTTTTGGCCCGTGGACAGCCCGTGGAGAACACAACTGTGGTTTTTTCGGACAACCCAATCCAACCGAATCTTATCGTAGAATCTTCTTTAGATTAGGTACCAGTACATACCACTAGACTGTTAGTCGTGGAGGCCAATGCCTGGACTGGCCCAGATATCAAGTACTGACGATCAATCTGTGTATTTACAACTGCGTATACTACCTTTAAACCTAGTGGAATAATTTAAAACCAATTTGTTACACATTGATAACAGATAAAATATGAGTACGTTCATTCATTCAAGAAACAACGAGTGGAACGACATAATGGAAAATTTTTGCACAATTTTGATTCTGTTTGAGCTTGTTTTTTGTCTGTATAAATGGCTAGACATGATTTGAGCGAGGTAGGTCCCAACTTTAAGCCAAAACAAGCTGCTTGATCCAAAAAGCAATCAAAGTAAGTCGTTTAAACTGGTTAGCCAGAAAGAACTTGACGCACATTTCTGAGTTGCCGCCCATTCAGAACTTGACATTCGACGCAATTGTTTGACTTTTACTTTCTTTTTTCCAGTTAGAACGGCTTCGATTAGGTTTAAGTTCAGTTTAGAGTGGACTTTCCACAGCTGATTATATGTATGCCGTTGAAATAGTTGGCTAAATTACGATTGGAAATTCTTAGCCATGCATAGGTTATGCCTGGCTGACCCAGAGGAATTCGCATTGTTATGTGAGTTTTGCACCGAGAGTGTGAGCAATTGTTTTTGTTATTTTAGTTGGAATTTATATATATCTTTTTTTATTGTTGGTGTCACCAGTTTGATGACGCTGTTTGGCATTTTATTAAGAAAATTATTGAACTTTTTATGACAGTTAAATTAGACTTTTTTTTGTGAGTTTCAACAGCATTTTCATGTCATTGATCAACGATAATGACAGTAATGCAAATATTTTTACTATGACTCTTTGTAATCTTGCTATGTATTGCACTTCAATTCGAGTTATTATTTAAATTATAGGCTTTCGGATGTTTCTGGTTACAAATGTAAAATATATATTATCTAATTATTCAAGGCTATAAAGTCAACCAACATACTCTGATGACTATACAAAACATTTTGTAAACATAATCAAATAAATATAAGTAAAGCTTTTTATTTTAATATTCCAACTCTTATTTATTTACTACATTTTTGAATTTAGCTACAGGAAATTATATTCATCAACATAAGATTGAAAGATATAAATTAAAAAATTACAATTTCTAACTATAAACTAAACTCCATGAATCTTTTAAAAGGAAGTTTATTCAACGTTTTATTAAATAAACAACAGCTAACCGCACTTAAATGGATGATTCAAATCTAATTTATCAACAAACTGACTTACTTTAGGCTCTTCAAGTGCACTTGGAAACATTTGGTTTTGAAAACAGTTGCTAATTGTATTTTATTTTCCGGAATCACAGTTAAAAAAACATAATAAAGATGTATGTATCTTGTGCCAGGCTGACATGCTTGTGATAGAAAAATAATAATAAAATGAAAATCTCACAGATGAAAAAAAAACCATAAATCTTAGATCAATTGAATAAATATAAGTTATATTCATTCACGATTTCTATAAGCATTGTATATGTGCTCGTTATCAAATGATGCGGCAGTTTTTCGGTACTTAAAAACCTAGCTACGCTACGCTTTATTAATCATATATGTGTAACTGTTAATATGCATTTCGATATGTTGAAGTACATAATAATGATAATGAAACAAAAAACGACATGTACAAAACATTCTATTTTAGATTCTTTTTGTTTAGTCAGTCAGCAATGTTTAGGAGCAATTTAGTTTGAATATAATTACTGGGCACAATGACATTTCAAATTGTACCTGCTCTGTTCATGTTTGGATTCAGATATACGGGTAGACTGGGGCAATTACAACATTTGACACATTTTGTACAGCAACTAAATGAACAGTTGCAATTCATAACATTGTTTATATTTAGTCGTATGTCTCTATACCGCATCGCGTTGTGCAATAAACCCAACTGGCTCGTTGCATTTTTTCAGTATTTGTTGCATACCCTGTATATTTTAGCAAAGAGAATATACTGAAAACTGTCAAAACTAAGGAACAGTTTGTTCATAAAACAAATTAATTCAAATCGTCTTCTAGAGTATCTTTTACAAAACTCGGAGAAACTTTGAATAAGAAAACAAATTTAACATTTCCTAAATGAATATTTTAAGAATATGTATAATAGTAATATTGCGCAGGGATGTCAAAAGTATAGGGTACTTGCTAGTTAAGCTCTCTTAATTCTGTTTGTTTTATGCGAAACGTGACGTTGCCTGAACTTGACCATTGCCAAAGTCGTCCGACATGAATTCAGTTCCTTAATTTATCATAACATGCACTTGCACGTCGGTCACATGCGGAATTGAAGTTCAAGTCTCCAGTTTATACACCCGCTTAATGGAAAATAACCTACTGCTGAATTGACAAGCATCGGTTTAGATAGATATTATTCGGTACTGTGAACACAACAACGTTGCGCATGTTAATTACCAGGTGATCGCCGATTTTGGCAAACTAAAAGCTAAGCGCCAAAACACTCCACATTTGAGTGACACACTCAATGACTTTTATTACGCCTAACCCTTCCCGCATAGCCCCTCATGAACGGCCCTAGGCCAAACGGTTGCTTAACTATGCAAACAGCGATTACATTTTGCGAATTTGGTCAGTGGATTTTTAACGTTTATGTACATTAAATGGGAAAATTGTATTGAGTATTTGTTGAATAAAATGTGAGTTTAATATATTCTTTGGGTTTTCTATTGCATGCTGTTAAACTGTTTTAAATTGCTAATCGGCAGTTTGCGGTTAGAATACAGATTTTTAAATTTAGTAAAACCCAACTTATATTAGTTGGGACTTTACATTTAAAACTTGTCAAGTATTCCATTATGCTTAAAAAAAAATATATCCACCTATTCAATGCCTTAAAAAAATACGAAATAGAGCATATCATCTCACAACAACACTAAGATGCGCACAATAATAAGTATTATCAAGAACATGTTAAAATATCTCAAGACATAAAAAGAAGTGTTACAATTATTGAAACGCGAATTGCGTCAATTGACTTGCAAGTAACATTTTCATTGATAAGACCCCGCTTAAGTTTTTTTTTACGCAATGCAAGTGTCAATACCAAAAACTCACACTTAATCAGTCAGTTAAGTGTAACAATCAAATCAAGAAGTTTGCACTCAAGACAAATTTATTTTTCAACGAAACAATCAAGAATTCCTAACAAAAACTTTCTTCACACCTTAAAACCAATGTCTTCTAATCTAATCGGTTCAAATGATATTTAATTATAAGCCCATCAGCGAACGATTTATTAGTAAAGTCGTAAAACACTCGTTGCTATCAGTACGTCATTGTCCTAACGGTAAACAAACCACAGCAGCTTTGTAAAAAAATATAACAAACAAAAAGCAGTTCGAACATAGAACTGTCGCGATAAGCCACAATCAGAACGAGAACGAGGCGAGTTTCATGTATTTTCTGGGATTCTCAATTGCCCCATATAATTAGTGACCCATTAAATTACGTTTCTACACAAGTGCATTCGAAATATGTGAGTGGTAATTAAATTTAATTTGTAATAGTTTGCTTAATATTCATATGAGAAAATTAACAACCATAGAATTTGAGGTATGTGAACTGACTTTCTGGTAGGAAAGGTGTTAAAATAACAAGTGTACGAAGCGTTTGCAGTATACTTTAGGGCTGAGTTTAAAACAATGGGTGTATAATGTTGTAAATATGTATGTTATTTATAAGTATAGTATAGTATATTAAGTTATTATAATATTAAATAACGGAATACGAGAAACAAGTTTTATTCGTATTTACATTAAACTTATTAAAAAATGAAGTGATGAAGAAATATCCCAAATTAATTTAAGATCATAAAGCTACTATTCCTCATCGATAATATAAGGAAACTAGAAATTTGAATCCGGTAACTTGCCAACAAAATACTTGTCCGCAATTTAATTAATTTAATCGAAAGACTTAGGCAACAAACTTGTTAAAGCACATGATACGTTAAGCATTTGACAAAGACCTGTTAGACGTTAATGAACATCAAAATTTATTTTTAAAATAACCGGAAGACAAAAACCACTTTGACCTATTATTATTTCTTTACGAAAATCGAATTTATTTTCATGTTGCAGTATGGTGTCTTTTCGGCCAATGGTGGGCGCCCAAAAAAAAACTAAAAATAACAAAAAATTCGATAGTCAAAAAATAAATTCATTTAAAACATAAATATATCTTAAAAAAATAAGATAAGAATTGTTTAGAACGACTAACGAAAATATAATTTAGCCCTTTATATATTCAAAAGAATTGGGTAAGCCTTACTAGAGTCTTCCAATCAAATGCTAAGCACACAAAATATTCTATTAGCTAAACTAGCCAATCAGAACGCAGCCCATAAGTGATTGCCTTGCGAATGTACATAAATTTGTAGCACAACTTGAGGCTGCAAAGATATTATAATGCAAACAAAATTCAAACTACTTGCTGAATAACTGTGTAAATATTTTGTAAGATATAAGAAATATAAGCAATTAGCAACAACACTAATTAGTTGTTGCGCTCTGTAAATAAATATTCAAAACTGCTAATAGACATTCAAACATTTGTAAGTTGAATTGGTACTCAATGGCACAAAGAAAACAAAGTGGACGTAATAGCCAGTTGATAACGGTTGTAGTAATGCACTTTGATACTTTGAAATAACAAAGCTTTGCGAATTACCTAATAATAGTTGTAGGTAGCTATTTTTATTGTACCCTGGTCTTGCGATGATAATTCTTATCAAAGAGCAAACACATTCGCACTACCAGGGCATTATCTAAATTGCTAAGGGCAATTACGCTGTGATTAATATTTATCAGATGGCAAAGCAATTGTTTAACGTTTGATTAATTGAAGTTGGTAAGTGACTGATTAGATTGCTTAAAAGATATCGATAGTATGGAAAAGCTGAAAGTGAGAGAGACATGCCCATTTTATAAAGCTTGACGCGAGCGAGTTTTAATCGAGCCTTCTCTGTGTCTATCACAGAACTTTCAAGCTCATTACCAGTTCGAACGTAGTACAAATGAACACCGATACGGAGAAAAAAAAATAGCTTAAACAGAAGGTGCCATATATAAATAAAGTATATAACATATTATCAGTCCGAGTAGGTGTGTATTAAACAGCTGTGACAAATGTTTTACCAACTGCTGCTAACCGAAAAGCTTCCGTACTCTCTCCTTACTTATCTCTATCTAAATCGCTGACTAGTAAAGCTGGAAGCGGGTAGAAGCTTAAAGCAAAGTGCTTTATAAATTAATATACATATAAATGTCAAATATATTTAAAGAAAATCGACAGATAAGATAGCAGAAGAGGGCAAAAGAATCTTGAGTGCTGATTTTGTGTCGAGTGTCGAAATCCGTTCCGTTGATTCATGGTAGCAACGCAAAGAAACAAATGAATAAAAAAGCACTTGCTTATAAATCTATTAATATAAATCACCTATGCTCACATTGTTTATTGACCTTATAAATAAATAAATTACAACCCGCTTATTTGTTAATACTGATAAATAAAACTAATTGTTCTGCACCGCACTTAATCAGTCGCTTTCACCGTATATCTTTCCGGCCAACTTATCTGCTGCTCCAGCACGGCATCAAGGGGTGGCGCAACGGCCGTTGATGGTGCACGCTTCTCCACAGTACTCGTTTCTGTATCCTTTGGCTTGAGATAATCCTCGGCATCCCAGGGTTGTGCCTTAGCCGTGCCCCAAATGAGAAACACGCAGTTGCCCACAAAGAATATGACGGCAGCAATGCCAAATACTATTTGCCACTGTCCTCGATCGTGCTGTAAGAGAAAAATAAATCGATATTAATACTCAGATCTGTGGGATTTTTGGTCTTAAGCTCACCTTATCCACAACAATAACGCCAGCAATTAGAGGGGTCAAAATCGGTATCACATTTGCTACTGTATTACTGAGACCAATCAGGATTCCCGCATGATTTGGCGACAGATCGATAGTGTTGAGGGAACTACCAATGGTTGCACCACTATTGACACCCACACTAATTGTCATCAGAGCAATAGCCATATGCGCATGTTCCTCGCCCAAGAATCCGATGACAATCAGTGCCGCCGCTGGTATCCAAAACGATAGCGTATTGAATAGCTTCCTCACCGAGGTAAGGGACAACCACTTTCTCTTGAGCAGCACATCCGCAACGATCAGATAGACATATGAGAGCAGCCACATGGCCAGGAAGGGAAGTGAGGAGAAGACAGCATTGCTCTGTATATCCATTTGGAGTACACCATTCATGTACGATGGAATCTCCGCCTGCAGCGTACTCAATCCATAAGTCTCCGAGCATCGGGCCACCAGAAGCGCCATGAAAGGCACAGAGCAGCAGATGGCACGCCATGGAATTGGTATGCTGCGCTCATGGAAGTCCTCATTGTGCTGCAGCGATGATTCAATATACTTGCATTCCGCCTCGCTGATGAAACGCGACTCGGGCGCATTGTTCGCACCAAAGATAAGCCAAAGGATGCACCAGATGGCGCACAGTGCGCCCGAAACATATGAGATGCCTGGCCAGCCCATTGCACTATTTGCTATCATGCCACTGATAAACATGGCCAGCACAGTGCCACAATCGGTGCCAGTGTAGCTGAAGGCGCCCAAACGATTACGCTCCTCCGGTGGCGACCACATTGCCAGATGCTCGTTGACACAAGGAAATATGACACCCTGGAAAAATCCTTGGAGTATGCGAATGGCACAGAACACGTGCCAGCCGCCCCAGGAGATGCTCCAGGGCGTTATGAAGCTGAACGCAGCTGTGCCGAAGCTGGCTATGAACAGCACAACTTTGGAACCAAAACGACGACATAGAAAGCTGCCCGGACACAATGTGAGTATATAGCCCCAGTAAAAGCTCGACAATATATACGACTTGTGACGCTCTGTCCAATTATATTCCTATAGAAAAACCAGTCAAATTAGAAATTGAGCTAGATCCTTTTAAACTCTGAACTTACCGGAAAGTTGGGATTGGTTGTCGCTGCATTGGTCATGGCAACAATTGCAACGCTGACATTCAGGCGAGCAATGTGCATAACTGTGAGGCCGAGGAAGAGCAGAAAAGATTGCAGGTGCCGCATCCCAATCCGTGGCCCTTTGGATGTCTTCATCAGGCTGCTCATTTTCGATACTTACTTTTACTTCAGACCCTGCCTCTTCTTTGATTTGTTTTTTGCGCTTTTTCGTTAGCGCACCGGTTGTTGTGCGAATTAGTTCTGGGGCCAGTCGCAGCTGTAACGGCTACTTTTATACGACTGCACAGTGGAGCTGACAACAATTGGCGAGCTGCGCAATGCAAATCATTCACAATTTTGCAGTTTTACCCAATTAATAATTTTTTTAAACCTTATAAACTACAACCTAGACAAATCAAGCAACTATGAAAATAATTTCAGAATTTTTTATGTTTCTTTCATTTTCAACAATTCAAATCTAATTATATGAATCATTCAAAAACAAACGTCGTTCTCAAAAATAAAGGCAATTTTTTCTCAGCATGTAGAATAAACTCTAATTAAATAAAAACAAAATCGCTCTTGACGCAAATACCCCAGATTCTACCGTCAGGTTTCATGACGCTCGTGGACAACTGTATTTCTTCTGTCTATTGTATGGGAATATATATATATTTATCTTTAGTTAATTCAACTCCATTCGACGGCTTCATAACTGCAAATATTTATGGGTATCACACGAAAAGCATGAAAGATAGCTTCAATTTAAGAAGTAAGGCAATATTATTATTTTTATCGCCATATAACGTCTCACTTTAAGGGGAGATGGTTATTTGACTTCTAAGATTTATTTTGTTCATTCATTTGACTGAATGTGGTCACCCTTTGCAAATAGCTGTTTACAATCAACTAGAGTCAACTGGAGATACTCTAGTTTTGCCGGTGCATGAATGAATCTTTTTGAATATTCTTTATGATTTTAATCAAAATTGTCCAACAAACCAAATAGCGATGATAAGTGATGCTTTTAACTAAAGCTAAATAAATAATAAGTAAGTATATATAAATATGCGATAAGCTTCAATATATTACTAAAAATCAAATGGTTTTGGAGTGGCATACACTGTAAACAAGTTCCAAGCTCTCTGTTACTATTTAAACAAAACCTACTATTTAAACCTAATATACTAATAACAAAAGTACTACAAAATTGTATTGTATATCAATAACTATAGTTTTAAAGATTATTTGAATGACTATGATTAGGTATAGTTTTTTCCTGATATATTTTCTCAACATCATAAACAATTATTTTTTTAAGTGTATAACTGAACATTTTAATAATCATAAAGTTATTTCGTTTTGGAGGGGAAAAACAATAACAACAGTCAAACAATATTATTTATAACATTCTATTGACTCGTTTTAAAAAAGGTAAAGTCAAAAAAAGTTATCACCAGAATGTTTACAATAGAAGTTAGCTAAATTTAAAACACACGCATAACAAGAAGGAGAAGAAATAACAAATGAGTCTAAGCCCAAATGAATTCTATACAAAAATTCTGCTCTACATAAATAGTTATTTATTAAGTTTATTTCCAATGAAGTGTTTAATGCTATGCGTTCAGCAATATGCAAAGACCCTATTCAAATGAAATAGAAAGGGTAAGCTTACTTCAAAGCTCTTAAACGTTTAATAAAAACGGACACGTGTTTGAAAATCTTTCATATATTATACGAAACCACAGTTGTTGGATTTTATTGCACTACAGTTCTTATCTAAAGAGAACAATATTTATTATATTAATTTATTTCTTGACTGTTTTGCTTATCGTTTTAAACAATTGCCATTTTTAATACTTCTGAATGGATTATGGTTTTATTATGTGATTTAATATAATACTCCTCAAATGAATTGCTTGCAGATTACAGTCCATCACTTCCGTTTGGTTATTTCACTTATCGATGACGTCGGCGGCATTGCCAATTCGGCGTGTGGACGCATCAGAAAGTCTTCAGCATCCCAAGGTTGAGAGACGGCAGTACCAAAGATAATGTAAATGCAGTTGCCAACAAAGAATATCACGGAGGCGATAATGAACACGATTTGCCACAGGCTGCGATCACCCTGAGAAAAGAAAGAAGAAGAGCATGGTGGAAAATTAATTGAAACGATAAAGATTGTATAATTGTTACTCAAATAACAATTGAAATAAAATCTTAAATAAAAAATGTCGTAATGATAATAATAAAGGTCTAAGATAGTATAATTGTTACTTAAACACAATTTGACATAAAATCCTAAATAAAATATGTTGTAATGATAATAATGAGTGTTTCGTAGTTTGAATAGGTAACTAGGAGAATTTTATCGGAATTTCAGTGAAACTTTCAAAATCAGAGTGAGTAAATATGAAGTTTAAAAGGTTATTGATACGGAATATCAATTCTTACACTGTCAGTGACAATCCAACCCACAACGAGTGGTGTCAAAATAGGCACCATATTTGCCGCTGTGTTGATGATGCCCATGATGATGCTGGCATGATTAGGCGACAGATCTATGGAGTTGAGAGAGGATCCAATGGTGGCACCACTATTCACACCCACACTGATTGTCATCAGCACAATCGCTGTTGTCTTCTGGTCTACATCGAGAAAACCGATGCCAATAAGCGTTGCAGCTGGTATCCAAAAGGCAATCGAGTTGAAGGTCTTGCGTAGTGCTGACAGTGAAAGCCACTTGCGTGTGAGAATGATGTCCGCAGAGACCAGATACACATACGACATTATCCACATTGCAAAGAAGGGCAGGGCAGAGTACACAGCATTGTCCTTAATATCCATTTTCAACACACCATTCATATAGGCAGGTATCTCAGCTTGAAGCGTACTCAGACCCCAGGACTCGCAGCAACGAGCCACGAGGAGTGCAAAGAACGGCACCGACGTCCAAATAGCTTTCCAGGGTATGGGAATTATGGCCTTATGATAATTAGCGCCATGCTGTAGAGATGACTCAATGTAGTTTCTCTCGGCTTCTCCGATAAATCGAGACTCGGTTGCATTATTTGCCGCCAGGCCGAACCACAAGGAGCAGCAGACAAATGCCACTCCAGCGGATACGTACGAAATTCCTGGCCAGCCCATAGGTCCCTCGGCAATCAATCCACTCACAAACATGGACAACACAGTACCACATTCGATGCCCGTGTGACTCAATGCTCCCAAACGATTACGTTCTTCTGGCGGTGACCAGCGTGCCAAATGCTGATGAATGCAGGGAAAGATTACACCCTGGGCACAGCCCATAACTACTCGGATAGCGCAGTAGGCGCCCCAGCCTCCCCAGCTGATGAACAGCGGTGTAATGGCACTGCAGATGCCCGAAGCGAAGGTGGCCAAGAACATGACAATCTTAGTTCCAAATTTCTTGCACATATATCCACCCAAAAATTGTGTAATTATATAGCCCCAGAAGAAGCTTGACAATACATAAGACTTCTGTGCCTCTGTCCAATCATATTCCTGTGAAAAGCGAAAGATAAGATTTAGAAGACAACAGTTAAGATAATTGTTGTTAGCTCCTACCGGAAAGTCGGGATTTGTTGACTCCGCGTTAGTCATGGCAACTAGAGAAACGCCAACATTGAGACGTCCAATGTAAACCGAAGTTATGGTAATAAATATAAGGATCGCCTGCAAATGTCGAATGCCTAGAACGGGCCCTGAAAATAAATAAAAATAAATGTTTTTATTATTATTATTATTTAAAATTAAAGAAATAAAGCATTCACCCTTGGTAAATTAGGTTGGCATTATAAAAAAGTTTTTAAACTTTGCGCTTCCATATAAAAATTTAACATAGAACTTTCCCTATTTAAATGACATGTAAACTTATCTTTTCCAATTGTAAATAGTTCGCGTTTCTCGGTGCTTATCAGTCAATTGATTGGCAATCCAGTTAATATGTATACACAGTACGTACTAATGGCATAAATGTCCAGGTATTATTTATGATCATTTTATGATGGCGCGCATAGATTAAACATACATTGTATTGCTTGTGATGCAAAACAAAGCACGGAAAAGAGTTTTATATACTTATACAATATTTGTTTATTTACTTTACTTTCATAAGATTTTTATAAACAGAATGTTACAAATGACATGTTTATGATTAAATTTGTCAACTAATAATATTATTTTTATTTATTATTGTTATTTTTGTATTTAAATTTACAGATGTTTGATTTGCACTTGTAAAAGTAATGACTAAATAATTAGTAAATGCCAAATCACACTTTTTTTTGTTAATACTTATTATTATATTACCTTTATTCACTTTAGCAGCAGTCATTTCAGTCACGAGAGTCCTTGATCTAATTGTATTTCTCAAAATATTGAGCTAACGTTATTGCGATCAATTTGAGGCCACGTTCTAACTGCACTACTGACCAAAACAGAATAAGTATAATTAGTGGTAATACAACTTTGGTATTTGAGCCGCTCGTATCTGGACTGATTAGCTAGCATTTTATGGTTAACCTATCAACACTGATTATCCACCGATAAGGCTGGACACGTGATACAAAAAAACAACGAAACACTTTGACCCACAATCAATTTGCATGTTCGGCATATAAACACATATAAACACAGCACCCAAGTGACAGTCTTCACTAATTTGCTGACCTATACCAACAGTCAAACATAAATTAGTTTATTTACTGATCCAGCACAGCTTTATTAATAACCTCAAACAAAAATATAAATAGCTTATCAAATCAATTCAAAGTATTGACGCACACTGTTATCAATTGAGAAATCTAAATGGCATTAGCCAGGGGTCGGGGAACCTGGGTAAATTTTCCGAAATTGGGTAAAAATGCATTTTTTGAGGGTAAAAATTAAACTTTTGAAATGTTTATGATTAAATTAATCATTAGTATAGTAGTATATAGTAATATCAAAAAAAATATTTTGGGATAATGATTAAAAAACCGAATTCTATACAAAATGCATAAATGCATAAAGTTCTACAACTTCCTTATACATTTTACCCCCTTTGCCATAATAGTGACTTTAATATACGGCCTATACCGTATATATATATACCGTTACTAATTTTTAAGCAATTTTAGCTTTTTTAATTTTTTTTCAGCTGTTTTAGCTATTTCTTGTTTAAAAATGTAGCACAATATCGCGCGAGGCACTTTGGATTTCTTCAGCTTTTTCAGCAATATTAAAGAATAGCGATCTGCCTAAAAGTATGTATACGCCACATTATTTTTGGAGGTTAATTTAGCCAATGCATCACCTTATTTGTTTCCATACAACAGCGGTCAGAGAACCGAAGGTAAATTACCCAAAATGGGGTAAAACTGCAATTCTTATCCTTCTTATTGTTGTAGGCTATTTGGTTATACTTTATTTAAAATATATATATAATGCAAAAAAAAGTTTAAGAAATCTTAAACGCTTTAAAATTAGCAACCGCAAGTTTGGACTGCTTAGCAAAACATCAAGCAGTGTATTACATTTAACACTGCTTTGCAATTAGGGTGACCAGTTGTGAACCTGTAAGCTTGCTAGCGCACTAGTAGAAATAGGGTCTGCCACTGCTTGAGGTAGTCAATTTAAGAATGTTGGTAAAGTATTTAGGTACTCAATTTAAGAGCTGGAAAAGGGAAATGCAAAAAAATTAAATATCACAAGTGAAATACTTAAATCACAATTGCTGCCAGACCATGAAACTAATTGGAAGTCATAAAACGTCAACTGTGATTCGTATCTTAAATTACTCACAAATAACCGATAATACTAAGCACATGTCCCAAAACAATTTAAATTAAAAATCCAACTGTAAGATAGTTCACCTGCATACCATTAGCAGATACGCAAACAGGGTATTACCAATCGGACCTAAAGCATTTTACAGGTTTTTTCAGCGGTCTTAAGAAATTGGCAATGTCAGCGCTGATAAATCTTATATATAATTAAAATCAAGTGTCAACATGTAATAAAAAAAAGATTAGCGACAAGAGTTTCACACTTATTGTGACAAGGACAAAACCAAACTTAACAAAATCTATTTTCGACTCTTTAAATAACAAACAATTCGTTTCGTTAAGATTATTTATTGACTACAGTTTTTCGATGATGATTTTTAACGACCCAGCCGTCTGTAAAAATCAAAAATAATTGTTATTACTTAGTTCGATAAGCGCTACTTATACTCTATAGTTATTGTTATCACTTCAATTTCGCGCTTCCATAGCTGCCTCAGATAAGTTTCGCTGAGTTGCGACTTATTGTATTGCATATTGTATTACTTTAACAATATTATGTTTTGTTAGCTGTTTCTTCGGCTTCTCTCTGCTTTCCTTTCTGTCCTGTTTGTCCCTCCTCCTGATTGCGTCCCTCCTGATTCTGCTTGAGAAAGTCAGGAGCATTCCAGGGCTGATTTACCATTCGACCAAACACAATGTAGAACAGATTACCCAAAAAGAATATAATAGCGGATATGATGAAAACCACTTGCCATTCAACACGATCATGCTATAAAAATTAAAGGAAAAATAAACTTTTAAATATAGAATTAAGTACAGTTTTGTTATATAAAGCCTACATCATTCTTGACTATAATGCCAACGAGAAGTGGCGTCAATATAGGCACAATATTTGCTCCAGTATTCACAATGCCCATAAGGATACCAGCATGATTGGGCGACAGATCGATGGTGTTTAAGGCGCTGCCAATAGTAGCGCCAGAATTAATTCCCACACTGGCAGTCATTAGGACAATAGCCCACACCTTGTTATTCTTGTCCAGAAAGCTGAGGGCAACCAACAAGATGGCTGGCAGCCAGGAGGCCATTGAACTGTAAGTTTTCCTAATACCAGTGATGGTTAAAGCACCGTTTGTAAGCAGAATATCAGACACAATCAAATAGACAAAGGCCATGATCCAGGAGGCCAAATAGGGTAGCGCCGAGTACAAAGCATTTTTCTTCATGTCCATCTCCAGCACACCATTCATGTAAGCAGGAATCTCAGCCTGCAGCGTGGAGTAGCCCCAAGATTGGGTGCAACGTACCATGAACAACGCCCAGAAGGGCATCGAAGTGAGAATGGCTTTCCAAGGCACAGGAATCTTACTTTGTTCCTTTGTCTCCTCTGCTTTGGAATTCTCCTTGATTGAAGACTCAATATACTCAAGCTCCGCTTTGCTGATGAATCTAGACTGTGCGGGTGTATCGGCTCCAAAGATCATCCAACCAACGCACCAACACACTCCGACAGCGCAGGAGATGTAGAAGATGCCAGGCCAGCCCATGCTGGAAGCAGCCACCTGGCCACTAAGAAACATGGCCAACAAAGTGCCGCAATCCAAGCCCGTATTGGCCAAGGCGCCCAGCCTGTTGCGCTCCGAGACCGGACACCAGTTGGCCAAATGTGCGTGGACACACGGAAACATCAGGCCCTGAAAGAGTCCCATGCAGACACGGATAGCGCAGTAGATCTGCCAGCCACCCCAAGGCACACAAAAGGGCACCAGTAGCACTAGCAATGCTGATCCTATGGTGGACACAAACATGGTTATTCTGGCGCCAAAACGACGACAAAGCCAACCACCCAGAAACTGTGTCATGATATAGCCCCAAAAGAAACTGGACAAGATATAAGAGCGATGCATTTCATTCCAGTCGTATTCCTAACAAAACAAAATTTGAGTGCGTTAAAAAATGTTAACTTTGAGCAAATAATAAATACTCACTGGGAAATTCGGATTTGTGCTTTCGGCATTGGTCATGGCAACAACTGCAACGCCAGCATTGAACTTGGCAATATAGTTGACAACGATCGAGAGGAAGAGTAAAAACGTTTGCACATGCCGCTGTCCCAGGAATGGGCCTAAAATCAGCCAAAAGGTATTAACACATAAAGCAGAATAATATCATAATAGAACCCTTCAAAATCCATTTATTACACTTGCTTCACAAATTCTAGGGGATTTGTAAATTCTAGCACCAGCGATTTTAAAGAATATATATTTACAATTACGTATTCACATTTTTTTTTAATATCACCACATGTTTATCACAATTATTATACATTCAGTTTAACACAGTTTATTTGAATTTATTTTAAATTTACCCGCTTTTGTTTCAGCTTCCATTTTTGGCTTAAGCTAAGTTTTTTCAAACCGGACACACTGCACTCTGGCAAGCAACTCAAACAACAATTCGTTTTCAGCTGGCTTTACACCTAACCACCTGCTAGCTAATCGCTACATACTTGGCGTTAGTCTCAAAATCGGCACACTTCACTTATAGCACACACACTTATACACAAAACAATGTATTTTAGATAATTAGTATCAGCGACATCGATAGAGCATTGACAGCAAATCAACAACCAGAAACGGCTACACACAAAAATACACAAACATATTCACAAACTTGTTCTCACACCCACGCAGTCTGCATTGCGTGTGATAACATTTTGATTTTTGAATACTCATTTGCGTAGACAATGCTTATAGCAAGACAGAGGGAAGACCTAATAAACTTAGGCATTGAATTCTACAGATACTTTCTGAAATTATAAATTGTAATTACTCTTTTTTATCTAACTATAAACTACATTGCGATTTTAAACTATTTCTGTGCGAACAAATTTAATAAAAAAAAATATATTGTAAATTATTTTATATATATAAAACAAAAAAAAAAATTAAAAAACATATTCAGTTGTTTTCAGTGTACACAATTATCAGTAAGTAAACATAATAAGCCGTATTTTATTTTATTTTACTTTGTTCATTATTTTTTTGTCTTACTTTTTGTACGTTGGGGTATTGATATTGGAACGAATTTAGATATAGAATGGTTGGTAATAAATGTAAGAAGGTAATACATTTTAAATTTAACACATTCTTTTTTTTGTCACTGTATTAACACACAATAATGACACATCACAAAAACTTTCATTTAAATTTAAACTTATTTCAACAGCTGTTTCTAAATCAGTATTTTCTTTTTTGTAACAGTCAGAACAATGCATATATACCATATACAAGTTTAACTGAATGTATTTAAATGATTTTCTTTTGATTAGATTATGCCTAAACGTGTTCGTAATCACAATTTTTTTATTTTAAATGTGCATGCCATGTGATTTATTAGTTATCTTATCTGAGAACATAACAGTTCTCGAACATAGTAAACCAAAGCTTACCACTCGAAGCACTTCACATCAATGAATGACATTATCAAGCAGCACTGCAAGACAGTTTGACCAAATCACGCATGGATGCCTAAATACTTATCTCAAAGGCCACTTCAAGCGATAGGGAAGTTGCTAAGCCCATGTGCGCCAAGGTAATAAAGTGCAATTAGTCGCATTAGTGTGAAATGTTCTTAAAACAAAGGTAAGCAAACAAAATTTTGCTTTGATGAAAGCACTTAGAGTATTATTTTCAAATGATTTATTTATTTAACTAGAACAACTTAGAGATAGAAGATTTTTTTATACATAAAGATTGCTCAACGACTTTCCTCCTCCTCTTCCTGCAGGCGCAATATGTCTGCCTTATTGATGAAGTAATAACTTGGCTGTCTACCCTTGAGATCCTTTGCCGTACGCTTGGCACCATTTTGTATTAGAATCCGACTGACGCTCTCACAAAAATTGGTGCCCAGAGCATAGTGCAACACAGTGCGTTCCAGCTGCGAAGATGATGGTAGTAAGTAAGTTAAATAGTTAATATCTTAGGATTCAACTTACATTATCCGTCACCTTAAGTGCTTCGGGACAAATCTCAACTAGATGCTGTACCATTTCCTCAGATTCCTTAAGCACAGCTATGTGAAGTGCAGTGCGACCTAAACAATACGTAAGTTAAACTATTTAGAAATCCCCACAACAATTTCTTGCTCTATTCTACAAACCGTAATAGTTTTTGGTCCTTATAAGCCACTTGGCATTGGGCACAGCGGTCAGCTCTTTGACTCTTTCCATATTCTTATCGCGTATCATTTGATGCAGGTCTTCGCGTGCCTCCTCCAGTGTGCGCAAGTTATTCAAAAACTCAATGAGTGCCGCATGCTGACGTTCTGTGGCCACGTCTATAATTGACTTGCCATTTTCATCTTCCACATCCAAGATGTGATCGTAACCCTGCAGCACCAACTGCTCAAAGGGCTCCACGGCACCTGAAAGGAAAAGGAGTTAATGTCAAACAAGCTATTTACAATCTTAAGTATTAAATTACCTAACACTGCCTGAGCGAGCACATATCGATCGATTTCGGCCGCATTATTGGGCTGATTAGCTTGGAGAGACACATCCCTTGCTGATCGATATAGCTCATCCCTGTATGTGATATCGATGCGAGACTCCTCGATAAGAGTGTAGAGGGCACCGCGACGATGGGAGCGAGCACAGGCAAAGTGCAACATACTCTGACCATGCTCATCGCGTTCCTCCAAATGTTGCACTGCCAATGCGCCCTCCTCGTCATCATCCTCCTGATCCTCGGCCAACGGAGGTGCGTCCAGTTCAATGATGTTCGTACGGTTTTTGCCAAGCCGATTGCTCATCAGATTGGAATTGGTGCTGGCCGGAGCCGTAGAGCTGTTGCTGGCCTTGCTGCTGCTGCCCGAGTGAACAACAACTTCGGTGATGGGTTTGCGTTGGCCCATAAACTGTTGCAGGTAGCCAGTAAGATAGGCAACTGGATCCTTAGGACGCTTATTGGCAATCTCTGTCAAAGCCTTAATCAAAGGATCAGCTAGAGCTGGCAGGATAAAGTTTCAAAAATTATTAGAAAACTTCTCTCATCATTAGTTGAGTTTTGCACTCACAATCAGCCAGATATTTGCCTTGTTCCGTTTTAAAGATTGCATTGGTCTGAAAACTAACAGGCTGCGATTGACCTGTCAATGCAGAATAACTGAATTAGTCACAAAAGCAATGTATAATTAGAAACACTTAAAAAGATTCGTCTAGATTATGTACACAAAGCGAGAGTCAAGTTTTTAAATCAAAGTTAATTATTGTAAATAAAATACTTTGCAAATCATATCAAATATTTGTACAAGACACATTGCTTATTAGGAACGGACACAAGAGGAGATTGGAATGTAGGGATAGGGATAGTAATAGGTACGTACGTGTATCTCATGAAAACTTTTGCGTGCGATGTTTACGGCCGAAGCTGAAAATGTGGTAATTTACTTTTTGTTGGTGTTGGCTTGTTTTGATTTTATTCTTATTTGTTTAACTCTTGTGTTGAAGGTTAGTTAATAAATGCTTAATAGTATATCTTTCGATCGTATAGCTGTAGGTTTATATATAACATTATAAAAGTTTCTGTGTGTTGTTCTTTTTGTATTTACAAATACATTTGCATATTAGGGAATGTATATGGTGTGCTTATATCTTGTAGTTTGTATCTTAGTTCAGTTGCGATCAATAATGCTGTTCTTCTTGCGCTTAAAGATCTTTACCAGCATGTTGGCAATATGCTTGGAGTTTGTCAGCGACATATCCTTCTCCAGCGACAGAATATTCGTGACTGCTGTACAATAGTCCTGAAACAGGACATACTCTACAACGCCCATGCTCTGCATATTAATGAGACGCACTGTCAACTTGGACAAACGATTGGTGACCATGCACAGACCACGCACGGAGCACAGATGTCGAAGATTATCCATCTCCTTCATAAGATTGGGCAACTTAACAATGGTCGTCATTTTTAGACCAGTGCCAAGGTAAGCTGGACGTGATTGCAAATAGCCCAGCAGATAGCTCTCCTTGAAGTGGAGTTGTGTCTCCAGATATGTGACGGCACGACCTACTCGTGTATAGGCTGCACCCATATCTGCTGGCTCCTTGCTACTGGTGGATGAGATAATGCGCAGATGTTCCTGACAGTTTAACCATAAGGCCGTATTATGTGCAGAATTTACATACACTCCTCTACCATAAGGCCACAAGGCGCCATTAAAAGCGGTCGACTCAGCAGCCTGTACCAGATCTTTGGTATCGAGCAGAGGTATCATTAGACCTAGATTGCTTAGCATCAAAGCCACCTCTGAGTCTGGCTCCAAGAGCTCAGTCAGGGTATAGTAACTGCCGGATTCCGTTTCGCCAATGGCGTCCGCAAAGTTAGCCGTAAAGATTTTTCCCATCATAACCCGTTCCGCGTGTTCAATCTGACCAATGTTTAGGTTCATTGGTAGCTCCAACTGATCCAGGTTCCTTGACGCCTCGACAATGCAACGTGTTACCAGCAGCGATTCATCATCATAGACAAATGCAGCGGTATTGAGACGACCTCCATTGTTGATGGGGAAGTAGGCGAGTCGAGGCTGCGGCTTGAATTCCGCATCGATACTGAGGCAATGCAAGTCCTTAAGGAACGGCACCATAAACTCCTGGAACACCACAAACACATCAAAGTCAGGCGATATAATGCCGCAATTTATATCCTCCTCTAGATGACGCAACTTAGATGTTTTCCGCATTGCTGGCCACAGCACATCGAAGAGACTGTGATCGAGTCGTGTTTGTCTTCTTTTTATCTTATCGAATACGGCACGCTTGAGAAAGCGGCTCAAATAGCTAGTCACAGAAAGTTGCAACGCAGAGGCACTCAAAGGCTTTCGATGCGCCAGAGCTGAAGCTGTGGTACCACTCAGCAGTTTCCCGGATTCCGCAATAACGCTAAAACAACGCTCCAGGGTTCTCGAGATTTCGCCATCCTGCAGCTCGCGCCGTGCACTGTGCAGATCATCGGGAACTGGTCGTTGTAGTCGTTGTGGTGTTGGGCAGCGTTGGGTGTAATTGTTGATGATTATCAGTACAGCACACAGCGGGCTTGTTTGTACACCAACACACACACACACACATATGGACAACACATGGATACGAACATTAAGTGATAGTATAAGACTTGTTGTGTGATTGTGGCATTGCTTTGAAAATAGGCGCGTGTGCATAACCAGGTGCAAGAGTAGTTAAAGTTACAAATGTTGTCGATTAGTGTGTTATGTGTTATAAATAATATATTACACGAATGATACTGTAATTCAACCCTAAAAACGTAATCATTAAAACACTACACAGACCGACAGTATATTTATTTAGTAATTTAACTACTTTTTGTTAAATAAATCTATTTCTAAACACTTTTAATTTTCTTTCCTTATTTGTAGATTGCCAAATAAGACAAACACTTCATTGAACCCTAGTAATTTGACTTTTAGAACTAGGTATAAACTCAATTTAATTTACCATCTCTTGAAGTAATTATACATATTTCGGTGATAAGCTCGAATGGCAAGTTCGCAAAGGTAAAAAAGGTATCCCTCTATTCAACTTTGTACCTCACTTTGTACTTAATAGTATTAGAACCTAACGTCGTTAATAAGAAAACGTTTACAACTAATAGTTTTACTATAAATTGCAAACAGGTTAAGAAAAAAAAAAAATACATCTACAAATTTAAATTATCATTTAATGTTCACTCTTCACGCACTTGAACTTAAACTTAGTCTTTCAATTACATACCAAATATATCATCAATGTTATTGATAATCTCATTGAAGAATTCACGATTTGCCGCCATTTTGTCAAGACTATAATTATTTTGACTGTCCGCCACTAAATGTGAGACCAACTGCGCGTATTAGCCACCAAATGTTGACTAACAATACGATATATTGAGGTATGAACATGTGAGCATTCGACCAGTGAAGGACGCGTGCTATGTATGTGTGTATGTGTGTTTTGTGTGTGTCTGTGTAGCATGTGCAACTACTGAAAATCGATGTTTGGCGGGGAAAAGGCAAAGTCAACGAGCCAACCAATCATGTCCGGAAGTTTGGGTTAGCAAACAAAAAGTACGTATTTAATTATTCTCACTGCGGGTGCTTCAAAGAGTGGTTAAGTGTGGCTATGTTTGAGTGTGTGTGTGTGCGTTTGTGTGTGTGTGTTTGTGTGTATTTAGTTGCGTGTAACAACAAAACGTAGCTTAAGCCAAACAGCAAAGCAAAACAAACTAAAATAACAAAATAAATTACCGAACTGGACAAATTGAGAACTAACCTTGATCGCTGAGCAACTGATTCTCCAGTCCCTCGGCTCCAAAAAGGCTCAACAGTTCGGTGTAGGTGAGCACTTCCTTCGATGACTCTGTATCCACATAGAATTCGGGCGTATGTCCCAGCTGCGTGAGAATTTAAAATTAACCATTTTCCACTTTATAAATTATAAATGATATTGATTTAAGTTAAACAACAAGTTCGAGGCTCGACCTACTGTTACTGACACGTTCAATGTCAAAACGCAGCACGCCTTGACCCATTTGAGCCCTACAAATATTCCGTTCTCTTCCTTAGCTTTTGAAGTTAAACAGCTGCTGACGTTCCCAAATTTAAAACTAAAATCTCTGTTCCGGGTACATTTGAAATTCTAACAACTTTACACAAACTATTCTAAGCAAACATATTTAGCTATCGAATGTTAAAGGGAATATATAATATCTATTATAATTGAAAACAAATAATCATAAAAATTTGAATAAAAGTGCATTTTGATTCAAAAGTTTAAAGAATTTAAAATTTATCACTTTTAGTAAAGGTATTTTTGGTAGTATAGTAAAATAGACATAGTCATCAATTTATTTTTAAATTTCTATATTAATTAATTAATAATTGTAACATTTATATTAAACTTAACTGGACTTAAAGCTCAATATTTCTATGTAGGTAAGAAAAATGTTTACTTTTGGAGTGCAAGACTTTAAAATCTGTTTTATTAATTTAATATAATGTTTACCTTACTTAAAGTAAGCAGAATTTTTGGAGTATTTAAGCCATTTATTTTAAGGTATTCAGAATTAAATTTCAAAATAAAAAGAGAATTCGATTCACATATTGAAAAAACCTTAAACAAAAAGCCATTTTAAGCTTTAATTTAAGTTAAATAAACAATCTTTAAAGCCTGCAATTTATAACCTTCTAAGCGTTACATCATAAAATATGCGTGTATAAGTGTCGAAGACTTCATATTGTGCTATAAATTATGCGAGAGCGCATTATTTAGTAAACACATATTTACCTTATCCAGTGCCTTTGGATTGGCGCCCAACTGCGAAAGGACATTGTAGAAGTGGCCGTTGTCCTTAATTGTGGCCGCATAGTGTAGAGCCGTGCGTCCGTCATTATCCGTAATTGCCATGGTCTCCGGAAAGCGTGAGGCCAAGTACCGTACAATATCTACAGGGCAGAAGGTAAGGAAAGCGCGACCGACAATCAAAAGAGCAACGCAACATGTACAAAACTGTGACACAGCCCATACCTAGGCGCACCGCCCTTCGCGAACTTACCGCTGTGGCCAAAGAGTACGGCAACGTGCAACGGCGAGGCGCCATTGGGTGATATGTCGTCCTTAGCAATGGCAAACTTCCGGCGATCCAGCGCCTGCTGCAACGCCAACAAACTGCCGTCACGTGCCGCGTCATGCACGCGATGGATTTTCTCCTACAAAGCCAGCCAGCAAGTGCAGCAATTAGTGGACACAATAGAGTGAAGAGAATTATATAAAGACTATGATAAGACGTAGAATAGAAAGTAAGCTGTTACAGACCATATAGCTGGGCACATTGTTGAGAAAAGCTTGTATTTCGGCCTCCTTGGACCTCAGACCCAACAGCTTGCCTCCATCGCCATTAAGCACAATCTCGGCCAGCTGCTCCATGTCACCCGACTCAATGATCTGCTGCAGGCGTGCATCCTGTGAAAAGGCAGAAGATAAACTTTGTTTCGCTATGAACACATGAAAGAGATGACAACAATATGTGTGCGGATGGAGTGAAAGCGGGATAAGAAAGGTGCAAATATCATAAACTTATTAAACAGGGAAATGCAATGAAAATCAAGCGATATGAGTGGAAAGAGAAAGTTCGTCAGAGAGATAGATAAAGATGCAGATAGAGAAAGAGATAGAAAAAGGGTTAGCCGCTTATACTTCATCAACTTCATAAGCTGCAGTTTGAGACTGAACTGTATAATCCTCGGCGTCGCCCTGCACAAAGCCCTCAATAGCCAGAGCGGAAGTTAGAGAATCTCCACCATCATTATCCTGCACCAGTTCCAGTTCAGTTAGCTCTGGCTGCTCCTTTTGTCTTTGTTTGCTCGGCGTTGACGCTATCACATCCTGCAGAGAATTGCGCATTTATTTGAATGCCCAAAATAGCTAGAGCTAAAGGGTGCAAATCAAGTATACGAAAACACAGACACACAACAGGACACTCTAAATACTACGACAAAGTGTGGACTTAAACTATTTGGTGCAATTTGCATGCCGAATAGAGTGTCAATTCGAAAATTTCAATCATAAATTTATTTTTTACCGCAATTTATTAATGCATTGTATCGTATCGTATTGTATACGTAACATTGCGCATACAAACTATTTAAAGTTGGATTACCTTGTGGGAATTGAGATATGATCAGAGTTGTGTAGCCATTAAAGTTTTTTGTGTCCCAACGCCCAATTCTCAATGCTCTTAACTAAAGTAAAACGCAATAAATGCGAATTTTTTACAGCCACAGCAATTTGAGGCAAATATTATATATATAGTACATGCAGTTCACCATATATATACATATATATATATATATATATCATACAATATCTAACGTTTACAACTGTTCCTGACGTTTGCATGCTCAGTTGCCATTTGGATGGCTGCCTGACAGCTGAGTCAAGTCGGGCAAAACGTCAGCCCGAGAAGGACATGGCAAATGAAAGTAAAATGCCAGGACTCACACATGTAATCGAATGTGCATTCAACAACATACATATGCATGTCATTTATGGAGAGCCCTTCTGCTTTTATTATACAAATTTAGTATCTGCAGCAAAACAGCTGCTGATTTTGGCCAATCGATATGCGCAAAAACAATTTCAATTTCAGACATTGAATCCACATAAGAAAAAAAAAAATATATAACACAAAGAGATAGAGAGCGAAAGACATAAACAAATATAAAATAGAAATTGAAAGTAACATTCGAGAAAATACGTTGTGCGATACGTAAACAAAACACACGAGTTGTGGTTATTTTATTGCTGGTTTTTCGTTATTCTTTTTAATTTGATATTGATTTAATTAAATATGTAGGTATATAAGTTGTAGTATATGGTATAGGTATAGTAGGTTTATAGTAGGTAGTATCAAATATACAATCATATATAGTAAGTCTGAAATCAGTATCTAAGCAGTTGTAGTGTTTGTTATTATTATTGTTGTAGTTGCGAATTTGTTGTGGCGGCTACGTTGTTGTACAGTATTTGAGGGTATTAAGTTAAGAGGATAAGTGCCAACAGCTGAGTAACTTTTTTTTTTTTGATTTTTACAGTTCACATTTTTCTAAAACGCTTGAGCAAACGGTCACAATACATCAATCAATCAATCAATCAATGAAACGGTCAATCAAACAATCTACGACAACTGCACATGATTTGGCATTTAAAGCACGCCAATCTGTACCTCATCGTCATCTTCTTCCACATCCTCCTCCTCAGCAGCAGTGGCAGCAGCGGCAGCGTCAACAGCTGTAGTTGTTTTCACTTCTTCCTTTTCTTCAGTTTGCTCTTCTTCGGCTTCTTTTGCAGCTTCCACTATTTCATCTGGCGCTTCATGCTGCTCTATTGTTATTTCTTTTGCTTCATTTTGTTTTTCCGTATCGTCTGCCTCATCGATTCCATTCTCAATTGCTTCAGTCTTTTCAGTTGCATTTTGCTCACTCTCAACATCTAAATCGCCATTCTCTACCAGTTGCTCAACATTTGTCGCCTCCGTTTCATCCTCTGCTTGTTGCTCTACTTCTTCTTCTTCCGGTTCTACCGCGTCATCGTCGCTTACAGCTCTTGCAATATTCTGTAAAAGTAAACAATTGTCGACTGATTGCTTTCCTTGTGAACTTCAAAAAAAAAACAAAAAACAAATTAATCTACATTAATCAGTCGAACTGACAAAAGCTTTAATGCTTGAATATGTGTAAGTGAATGTGATTGTGTGTTATTTACAACCATGCAAACATTTGTCTTCACAATAGATTTTTCACTTCTTCTTCGTTTTAGTCATCGTACTGCGGAATAGAAAACTTTTGCTCAGCAGTTAAATCAAATTTGTCGAATATGTGTCATGAGAAAAAAGACAAAAGGTTCCTTCTACGAAATGCTTGCAGGAAACGTGTTGGTGGATTAATGTTGTGTTTGTCTATACAGTGTTATATATGGCTGGGGCAAAACGAAAGCCGCATCATGGCCGACAATAGCTTACTTTAACAAACATACAAGCTGCAGCCCATCATTCAGCTAATTGTCTCAATTGTAACTGTACAGTAAAAGCGCAGGGTGCAAAGCGGCTAACAGCAAAATCAAACTAAAACGGAGCTCAATCCGCAATGGACTGAGTATCTCTCAAAGTACTTACCTCAGCCTCGCTTTCGGTATCGCCGTTTGTCTCGTTAATATCGCCAACTAGAAATGCTGCCGGCGTTTCTGGTCGACGCTGTTGGGGCATTGTATCCACTTCCTGTTCCGGTTCCACTTCCACTACAGCATCCACTTCAACATCTGCCTTGGACAAATCATCATCCTCATTGACGCTGACACTGCGTGTGTTTGGTATGTGTTTGTTTGATTGGTTTTCAAAATGCAAAGAACTCTCAAAGCCATGCCACAAAAAAATGTTGTATAAAACGCAAGCACCGCCCACGCCCCCACCCCCGCCCCCGCACAGCAACCCAACAGCCACTTAAAGCTGACCATGCATAAAGGCCAAGTCAATGTCAAGCAAGGCCAGCAAACACTTACCCATCATTCGTGTCGAACTCGGAGGTGTTCTCAGCACTGTCGTCCAACGATTTACGACCATTTACAGCATTAACAACTGGTTTAATGTCCAACTTCTAAGCCCAAAACAAAGACAACAACAATACTTATCAAGCTTTTCAATTAGCCCAACTAAAACTCTCGCCACTTACCTTGCTCAGTTTGCTGCTGCTGTTGCTGGCGTCGCCGCCGGCGTTGCTATCGTTATCATCGCTAAGTGCCTCCCAGTCGGTAACGCTGTCCGGGGAGATGCGCGGTGCTTCCGGCACATAGACTAAGAAAGCCCGTTCGATTTCGTGCGGCTTATGACGGTAATATGAGGGTGTTTTCATTTTCTGCAAAAGTAATTATGATAATTGAAGCAATTTTAATTGGTTTCGCTGCAGGCAAATTGAACTTGTTTGGCAAATGGCAAATGTCATGGAGCAGTTTTAATAGGGCTGCAATATATTGCTCGCGATGCAATATATGAAAAGTGCGATCAATGAAATATGTTATGCAACAAACTAAACGTTTATGAAAGAATGATGAAACTATTGGTGAAAACTGTCTATTCCAACTTACATAATCCTCTGCCGCCTCATCACAACCGGCCTGGGTTAGCAGTGTATAGCAGCGCATATTGTTCTTGGCACTGGCGGCCCAATGCAATGGCGTCTTGCCTGTCATATCGATCTCGTGTATGCCCTCTGGCCAAAGCCCAATGAGATACTCAAGTATCTTGGTGTGACCCAAACCGGCGGCCTTGTGTATGATATTAAGACCATTGGTGTCCTTGGCTGTGACCATTGTAGACGGCACCGGTGGCTCCAACTGCATTTGCAGTGTCTCCAAATTGTTATCGATTACCGCCTGATGCAAATCCTTAGTGGCATTCTATTAAAGAACAATTCCTTATGCAGATTAAGATATTAACTACGGTTTTTTTTTGTGGATTTACCATCACATGCGGCACGGCTGCTAAGAAACGCTTGACACGCCCATTGTTGCTGGCCTGCTGGCAAAGGCGCTGTCCCTGCCCCGCCCACAATATGCGTGTCAGCTTGCCAATGTCTTTTTCGTGCATCCAGATCCGTATGGTCGATAGCTTCACGGAGAAATCTATTAAGGGCCATCAAAATTGCAATTCAAAGTGCAGGAAAAATTAATTTAGCACAGCTATTTCGTAAGTATCCGCACACCCCCTGCCCTATCAGGTTTCGATTTTATTTACATTATTTTTATGTTTTTTTGTTTTTTTCTTGCGGGTTGCTTTTTAATGTTCGTGTTTGCATGCAATTTGCAAGTAAAATCGAAATTAAAAAGCTAAAATTCGCGAGCAAATGCTTAGCTTAAAGTCTCAACAACTTTTATGACTTTTAACCTGCCAAGTTCTCAGAAGTTTTTCGTTTTAGTTTTTTTCTTCTTATTTTTGGCAAACTTTGAAAACGCCTTGAAGGTCGTGACGTTGCAATTTCAAAATGCAAGTTCGATTGCAATATTGAGCAGTATTTGGGAAAGCGACAGCTGGCTTTTACCCCCTTACAGCACTTCTCTTATCTCTAAACCCTCTGTTCAAATTTCAAAGTCAAACATATTAATCATACGCACCTTCGTTCTCACGCCGCTTGCGTCCATTCTGCCCGTTTGCCTGTCCATTCATTGGCATGACTGCAATTGTAGCAGACATTTTGTATAGAAGATAATATATATTTACTTAATATATATATATATATTTGTATTTTGTTGCTATATTATTAGAAATGTGACATGTACGTATGTGACTGACTGTACGGTGCTGTATCAATTATACAATAAGAAAAATATATCCAAACATAACGCCTACTTTTTGTGTTACGAACTTGCAAGGACTCCTTAGCTGTGCTTTTGTTCGTTCGTCGTTTTATTGCGTGTGGCAAGTTTGAGCCACGTTGGCCAACTAAAGTAACTGACCAAAGCAAGGTGTTGAATTTAGGACAACTCAATGTGTTATTTTTCCTAGTTTTTGTTCCTCATTCTGTTTTCTTGTTTGTTGTGCCCTTTGCCATGGCTTTTTTTTAATATCGTCCTGTTCGCGCTCTTGTTGCTGCTCAGTTCGGTTCTTTTTTTTATGTGTTCTAAGTAAATAGTGAAGTTATGTGGTTTGGTTCAACCTATATATATATATATATATGGGGTATACAGTGGTAATGTTTTTTTAGACTCAACTCATTTTCTAATATCGAAGTATTAATTTTTTTATCGTTTTGTTATCTTTCATCTACACAGCTGGGGAATTGCAAAGTAGTTGCCTTTTAATTTCGATAAGTTCTTTTTCACCACTTCCTGACTAAGAACTAACTAAAAATAAGATGTATAAGAATTAGTATCGTTTAAGATATGTTGCATTCCATTATTTTGCTTTAAGAGTTGAGTATATTTATTCCACAGAAGTTTTATTTGTGTTTGTATACCATTTTATTTCAGCTTCGATTTTTACGTATTTAATCTATCAAAGTAACTTTAGAATTTGTTTAAAAGTTCTCAACTAATACAAATACAATACAAAGGTTTGCCATGCTTTTATCATATACCCTTTCTATGTATATTTTTTTCATTCTCTTTCAACCTTTAACACTCAATTTTTAAAAAAAGTTTGCAGGGTATTAAGTTCTCTTGAAGACTAGACATTAATTAGCAGCATTTGTATGTAAATATATATTTAGCTACAACTAATTTAAATAGCTTTGCCTCCGATTTATTTGCGTACACAAAATGTAAGTCGCTTCATATATTGTACAGGTATGCATATGTGTATATAGTATTAAGCACAAGCAAATACATATGTAAATTAAGTTGGAGTGTGGTAACAAAGTTGTAGGCAATAAAAAAGGTAACTATCGCCACGGAAATGGCGCATTAGCGAGTGCCACTTAATGTCGTCGGCAGTTGTGAGTGATTGGGAGGGGGGGAGGTTACTTGTTGAGCCTATGTTCTCATTTGTGGCACACGCAATATGCAAATTTTGGTCATGTCTGCGCTTTGTCACGCATGCTCTTTACTCCCCTCACCCATCATTCGAATGTTTTTCCCAATGGGTTCCTTTTTAATTGGTTGCCACACATTAAATGTAATTGACTTAATTAGGCGCAGCTAATGAATATGAATGTGGCACTCAATGGATATATGTATATGTATATGTATATTCATCATTCTGTACACTCAACTCACCCTTTGGCGGCGATGAATGGTAATAGAGTCCATGAAATCTGCGTCTTCGCTTTGGTGGCATGCCTCCAATGCGTTGCTGTTATTTGATATATATTGTGCCACCAAAAAATAATCCTTTTAGAGTCCACGACTTTTCGAATCACTCCAGTCGCTAATTAATCTGCACATTTTATTGAGTTTATTTCTTTTCTGATTCACAAGTATTTCACAATGTTCAACCATCCGTTTGATGTCCGTCTATCACCCTTGCAAGTTCAACGACGTCTGACAGACAGTTGAGGATTTTAATGCATTTTATGGTCACTCGACAGTTTTAAGTTAACCAACCAAATTGCTGTGGGTGGTTCGCGTGTATTTGCATTAAAAATGAGCGAACTGCATATAGAAATTATATATGTAAACATGGTCACCTTAACAAAAACAACGACAGCAAAAAAAAAAAAGTATAAGCCAGATTGGAACAGGGTGTTTAAGTAAAGTTAGGTCTATAGTTTCAGTAATGCATTGTTATTTATTATATTTTTGTTTTAAAAATTAATAATGATAATGATTTCATAATTAAATAGCTCTCCTCAAAATTAGACAGTGACTTTTCCGCGATTCTTGTGCAAAATTACAAGCCGATATAGGTTCGAAAACCGATTTTTTGCTAGTGTTTTCCATATTTTTAACGTTTTTCTTTATGATCTATGAAGTCAGCCGAATTACCTTTTTTTTAAATTTACAATGAATTTTCTCGATTGAAGTTTTTCATGACTAAAGGTATTTAACGCTTTTATTTCACAAGAGCACTACAAACTTAACTTCACATATATAGCATATTAATCAGCCTTAGCACGTGTCACATATTGGCACGGCAATCAACTAAGTCCAATGTTGTTTAACTAATGCCTAGACACGTGCATTGCATGTGATGGCTAATGGTAGAAAACTAAAGAACACACAATTGGGGTTGCAATTGCAGTTGTCTGTCGCATTTTGTGCGGCAAAGCTAACAAATAAAAATCAAATGCTCAGGGAGTAGCCGACGACAACGAAAAGATACCAATTAACACAAATCAATATGTCGATTTCGAATTTTATCAAAAGTAGCACATCAACAACAACAAAAACAACAACAATAGCCACAATTTCTGAAAGGAACTCAAGGTCCTGCGTATATGGCAATTAAAGCACGTGTTGGGGAAAACACAACAACTGCAGTGCGAACAGAAAACACAACTGAATGTTCAAAAATTTATGATTACTTTTGCGAATTGATCAATTGAGTTGAATATTAAGAATGACTTATTGGAACCCGAACAACTGGACATTGCGTGTTGAGGTGGCTCAAAAAGAATTTAGTAGGCTTTGGGGGCAATTATTTAAAAGTAAAAACCAATTGACACACTTTTCGGCTGCGTGGTGCTCATGACGCAGCTGGAAGTTATGGAAAAGAACCTCAAGGCGAACTCAATTTTCTTGGCATGTGACCTAATTTAATGAGTCCTCGAGGACTTAAAGGCCAGAGAGTGGCCACATTAAAATGTCAATGCCAAATGAACCGCAATTAAAATACCAATTTAATGTTAGTTTCAACACTTTGCTTTAAACCGGCGGGAAGGAAGCTTTTAATTTGATTTAAACAGTTTTTATTGCACCATTAATAAATGCAACAAGGAACTTTGCTGTTGGTGCATTGAACTTGCAACATGCACGACCCAACTGTTGGTCAAGTTTACCGTTGCAAAAGCCACAAATCACTCGACACTGAACGAACACAACACACACAAAACACTTGAAGTTGTTTCCATTAATTTTTTCCGATGGGTTTTTCCTTTTATTTTTTTGTTATATGCTTTTGGTTTGAATGGTGCGCGCTTTGCTTGCCGACTGCGGCATATTCAGCATTTTGTAGGTGTTTTTATCTAATTTCTAGCGCACGCACACACAAGCAACCAAGTTTGTCTCTGTGTTTGTGTATGCGCAGCTTATGTTGTTGTTGTTATCCTTTTGGTATCGAATATTGGTAATGGCTGTTAGTGTTTGCATGCAAACGCCAAAAATGGTAACACACAACTGATGAGCACGGCGAGTACTGAGGCGTTTCTACCGAACATGTGTGTGTGTGCCTGAGTATGTGTGGGCGTGGCAGAAAATTGTAAGAGTGTGTATAAGTGTGTGTGTGTGAGTGTTTCTTGTATTAGTTGTCATTGTAATGCGTGCATACTTTTGTGTGCTGTGTGCAGCGTAAAAGTATGCCACACAATTTGAGAAGTTATTTTTATTTTAAGGCGCAAATAAATAATAATAAATGGGAGATAATGGGGGGCAAAACAGATAAAAGGTTTACCCTTACAGTACTTTAAAGTAAGTATACCCCAAACCTTTTTAAAATGGTTAAAAAGGGTATAAGGGTTTCATGCAAAAGTATGTAACAGGCAGAAGGAAGCATATCCGACCTCATAAAGTAAATATATTCTCAAATTAAAAGTAATTTTATTATTGGGGTCACCTAAATAACTTGTGAGTGTGAATTTTTCAAGGTTAAAAGAGCACTGAGATTTGTGTATAATAGAAAGTAAAATCAATTTAAATTAAAAAATGTACTGCTGCCACTTTCAGTCACATTCACACGTATATTTTTGGCTAATATTCGTAAAGTTTGCAGCTTAGGAATAAAAAACTAGTCTTATAACAATAAAATTGAGAATGCACAGATCGGTTGGGCGGCAGTCTGAGCAGAGGGGCAGCCACAAAAGCTATATATATATATACTAGTCACATACAAAATGCATAGAAATACATTTAAGATCCTAAAAACTAATATTCAGTTATTGCTCAGTTCATCCGCAGAGACATGTATAGGATTGGAAAATTCGATGTTTTCAGCAGCGACATCTGCAAAAAAAGATAAATAAGAGGATGAAAACAAGAATAATTAATACTTCTATGTAGTTGGACATATATATTCTTATGTGACTTACCCAAATGTTGCCGCTCATAGTCAATAATGCTGCTCACAATGCCGTTGAGAAAGTCCTGTGTAATAGTTTCCGTAATGTTAACCGGATCGTAGTAGAGGAAACTGCGCTTTTGACGCTGCCGCAATGCTGCATCACGTTTACTGCGGAACAGGGCCAGACTGATGTGCGACTGCTGAAGCGGAAGATTATCCGCACCGAACTCCAAACACTTGCCTTGAACACAGTAGCGTCTGCCCACCTGAGAGCAGCGTGTGCCGATGGGAAAGTGTCCATTGTTGCCGTTCACGAGATAATATCGATACTTGATTAACTCATCCTGACAGCCAACGCGACAGCTGCGATCCGGTTCACCAATACTTGCCGAGATTTGTGCTCCATGACCGGACAAACCGCGCACCTTCAACTTATACCGGGCGCAGGTTTGTTCCGCATACTCTGCTGGAGTCAAAAGTCGCTCGCAAGGTTTTACTTTGTGCGTGCATAACTGAATATTGGGTTCGCGAGTAAGACGTGAACGAACCACCTGCACGCCCTTTGACTCTGTCATGCAATTGGAGTGACAGCCAGACTTGACCTCCCACTCCGATGACGATGACGATGACGAAGACGACGAGTCGACAACTAGCGAGGCAGAGGCGGGTGGTGGCACCGGTTTGATATATGACTCCTGCACCACATTGTTGTTATTGTATTTGTATTCATTTGTTGGGGTCTTGCGCTTATACGCCTGTTGTGGTGGTGCTATATGATTCTCCTGACCGTGAAAAGTGCGCACAGCAACCTCTGAAATAATAAATAAAATAATAAAGACGAAGTACTGTTGCATAATGTTTATATGACTACCATTTTCATAGCGATTCCTGTGATTATGATAGCTGGGATGCTGTTTACTCTCCTGCTCCGTGGAATCACTCTGGGTTGGTCTTGGGTTGCGGTACGCACAGAAGGTGTTGTCCATTTTAAAGAAGTTGTTGGTAGCATTATCGCAGGAGAACTGTTCACAGCGACCGGCAATGCAGTAGGCAATGTCATCGGCACTCTGATGCTTGGAGCGACAAGTTGTGCCATCCGGAAAAGTCCAGCGACGGGATTTGGTGCCATTCGTACGAGTGCGACAAAAGACCTTGCAAGAATCCTCTAAAACAGCGAATTAGAGAAGATAATTGAAAGGTAACCCAATTTTTGTTAATCGATTTCTTACCAATTGAAGCACTTATCTGTTGACCCTCTCCGGTCAACTCGCTGTCGGATTTCCTTGCCTGTTTGCACACCTGTGTGGCAAAGTCCTCGATTGTCTGGAGACGCACACTGTAGCATTGTTTGGCAATGCATGTCTCAAACCTGCGATCTCGACCCATGCAACGCTGGCGATAGTTCCGACAGCTGCGACTATAGATACGAAGTCCTGTGCTGCCCTCACGCAATCGATTGGAGGGACCGTAAAGGCAGCCAGAGTCACAGTCACTGGCCTCACCCCAATCACCCCAGTCGCTCCAGGTGCTGCTCACTGCAGCAGGCAATTCATTGCCACTTGTCTTGTACTCGTGCAGGAGTTGACCCATCATCTTGCTTGAGTCGGAGGCAATGTTGGCGCTGTTGCCTTTCTCATAGCTTGGCTTTGAGTATCCACTTAGCTGCTTCAGCGAACTCATCGCCGTCTCCTGTGCGGGTCGCAACTTGCAGTAGCCACCGCGGCACCACTGTAAAAAGTTGTTACGTCAAAATGCTCACGCCTTGTTTGTGTACGACTTACCATGCCGTCGCCACACTCGGTGCCCTCCAATGCTGGATGGGAGGTCCATGTAAGTCGTTCTTGCTGGCAGTGCAGATCGTGACATATCTCCGACTTGCTCTGACTATTCGCACGGATTGCATTGCGTCCGTACTTGAGCATACACTGTTGATTGGCGTCGAAGCGTTCACCAGGCAGCATTCCCTCAGCCGAATGATCAAGATTCGCTTTAAACTGCCCGCGATCAAAGAGACATTCGGCTTGCGGTTGACTGCGAATTGGATAATGTGATTAAAATTTGCAAGAAGTAAAGAGTTTAGTTGTTGACGTACGCCAGAAACTCGTCTAAGTAAGTGCGTGAGCATTTGGACCAGGTGATTTTTCCACTACCCAAAGTGGGTGACATAATATGCAGACTAGGATCGCAACTGTTATCCTTGGTATCATGACGCATGCCCAAACTGCAAGGGAAAAGTTTGTCAGTTCATCAATTTAACAAAGCTTAAGAAAGTAATTCAACTCTATTAAAAAACCACTCACTTGTGTCCAATTTCATGTGCCACAACAAAAACACTCTCGAAGTGCTTGCCCTCGTTGATGGTGCAGGAGGATGTAGCGGTACACATGCCTCCTACTGGTGCCAGACCCACCACTTGGCTTATGACCTTGCCGTTCTTGGCCAACACATACAGATCCAAGCCCGTCAAAATGACAGCGTGATCATAGTGAAGAGTATCTGCATCCGAGGCGGGATTTAAACCCTTTTGCCACTGGCAAAAGTTGCTCAAATAGTTATCAATATCACTGGAGCGCCGCAAGTCGGGCGGATCCTTTCGAAAAATCTCCAAACGCTTGAGCACGAAGTTGATGCGTCTGCCTAGCGTGGGATGATGATATAACAACTGCACACCATTGATCATCGCCAGAACGAAGCGTATTAGTTGGCTTTCCGTATCCTTGGGATAGTTCTTCTCCATGTGCCGATACAGATCGCTGTCCACAAATATCGCCGTCTCAATGTGTAGCTCATGCGGTGCCGGCCAGCGTCGTGGTCCCCCTCCTCCTCCTCCACCTCCACTAACAATATGCCGCCTACGACGCGGAGATTCGCCGCTGGTGTCATGATGATGATGATGATGTTGATGATGATTATGATGGTGACGCGGCTGATAGCGCAGTCGTAGCTGTGATTGCAATTTGCGACGCAGCTGCTGGCGTTGATGAGGTTGTTGTTGCTGTTGTAGTTGCTGCTGTTGTTGTTGGTGTTGCGGTTCGTTGAATTCAGCTGCATCGGGCTCAAACTGCAGCTGACTGTCTAACGGTGTCGTCTGACTGTTGCTACCGCTGCTGCTGCTGCTACTATGCTCCAAGCTCTTATCTAAGCGCGCCTGATAGAGCACATGGGTGGCAGCACCAAAGCGAGCCGGCAGCGGTTGGATGACAAAATTGCTGGCATTCTGCTGGAAAACGCCGCGCTGCAAACATGCGTTGACAAGTATTTTTGATTGAATAATATGTTATGGGTTAAAAGACTCTAGGTTGGGTAATCTCAATCTATGGTCGAATTATGGAAATGGAACAACGTCTACATAAAGGGTTTAGTAAAATTGAAGATTAGTCTAAAAACCGTGAAAAATAGAAACAAACAAAAAATACTGGTTTTTAACTAGGGTGGATATCTGGTTAAGTTTAAAACAGTAGAAATTACCTTCAAATGGTAGATTTAAAACATACATATATTCCGAATAATCTATAAAATAGTCTATTGGAACTTTAAACACTAGACTCAATAGCTAATTTTGATTATGGAGTACTAGGAATCTAAGAGTAACACTAACTGAAGTTTAAGGTTAACGTAAGCAAGGAATACTATTGCCCGGAATATAGGGAATGAAACATGCATACGTTCCGAATAGACTATGAAACGAGGAACACAATGTTTTGCGTTTTCGAAACAACGGAAAAGAAATCAACTTCAAGATGAGGAACAACTAACAAAAAACTCATCTCAATTCATAATGGATCGACTAACTTTATGCAAAAATCTTTTGAATGAATTATTATTGTATTACCCACCACACTTTGCTCATCGCACAAATCGAGGGCTGCCCATGGACTGCGATAGATGCAGCGTTCCAAACGCTGCAACATCTGCGGCGAATGCTCCACAAACTGCGTGCTATTTGCATTGCGACGTATAAAGATGAAGGCATCGTCGATTAGTTGCGGCGTTGGCAGCAACTTTAGCTTCAGTTCAGCCTCCACAGTGCCGGCTGCCAAATGCATTTGAATTCAATTAACACTATTCCGCATAATGACCGCCAGCAGACGCAACTGGAGCAGCACGACATATATGTATGTGTGTGTGTGTGTGCTGTTTTGTTGCATCTGTGGCATGCATTTAAACTTACCTTGTGGCGCACTGCGACGCTGACGCTGTTGATGATGCTCCTGCTGCGCTGCACTGCGTCGCTCCAGCTGAACCAATTTGAATTCAGGCGCTGCAAGGTAAACAACAAATGCGCAATATGCATTCCATGAATCGATAATAATAATGTTCAGGCCAAATAATAAAAATTGCGCACATTTATACGCCCCCTCCAGTTGCCAGTTGGATGCCACAAGTCACGCGGTTTCTGACCATCTTTCGGTTCTTGGTAATAACATGTTATTTTCCTGTCATCATTTGGCTTTGAATTTGCCAATCGATATATATAGATATATATATGTATACGAGATTGCAACAAGGAGGATCTTTGGGACAGAGTTCGTTAGGGCAAACATTTGCTTCAGAAGAAAATGGTTCGTGTTCGTACTTTTTTTATATAAGAATTTATCATTATATGGTAACAAGAATGATTTTAACAGTCGACAATTTTTAAGTATTGTGCAGATAATTGGGGTATGAGCTAAGTTTTTGAACATCTATTATAATAATTATTATTTAACATTGACATAGTTAGGAGCATGAAAAACTATTTAAAATTTAAAAAACGTTTTATGCTTTAACATCTTTCAAGAATTTTAGCCATCCGCTTCTGGGAAACTTTCACTAATAACCCTTTGTGGGTTAGCTTATGTCAGCTAATAATCTTTCCGATCCGTTGCGCCTCAAGAACTTACCTGCTGCTGCTCCAAAGATTAAAGATCGCTCGTGACCCGCCAGCTGCCCAAGTAGAGCGTTCTCGTCCAGCTGAATGAAGTGAAAGGGGAAATATGAGAGATTTGCTGTCTAAATGCTAAATGCAAACTTTAAAATCGTATAACAAGTAAAGCAGTTCAACAAAGCGTAAAAAGAGCAACAACAACTAGTGGCATGGCCTAAAAGGGTTGTCTTAAAACAGCCAGAAACCAAATACCAAAATGAAAAACACTTTCACTATACGCAACAATAGAAAATTAGTTTAGGAAAAACCCCATTAAGTTTTGTTGGTTTCAGTTTTGCCAGACGCAGTTCAGGGCAATGGGAAGTGGATAAATAACCGCAAGCTGCACATAACTCATATCGTATATCGGTTATCGTAATCGTATATCGGTCAGAAGCAAAATATGTACGTTTCTTCGCTATCGAGGCTGTGCGTTTGCCGGTTTGTGCTATTATTTAACTTAATTTGTTGTTACATTTTGGAAAAGCGCGTCGATGGGCAGCGATGCGTGAAGAGCGCTTCACTGAGCTCCAAATGGGCGGCTAATCCCCACCCCCTCTTTCACTCAACTGCTACTTACAGAGCCAAAAGGTGTTGCACAAATTGCTGTGGGCGTTTTGGTATGGTAAACAAAACAATGCTGCTGAAAATGGGCGTGGCAGTGAGCTTTTTGATTTTGTAAAATAAAAAGAAAGGTGAGCGATTGATAAAAACCCTTTAAGCGATCTGAGAGAAAGATTTGTTTTGAAGGGTGATTTAGATATCAGTTAATATTCAAGCTCCTTATAAAGCAATTGCATATTCGATTAACATTCGACAGTGGACTCGATAACATATCGATATTTATTAACTACAGCTGTGATAAATGTGAATAATACCAGACTAAATGCATTACTTTTCGACTGTTTACCGATAAGTAATCGATAAATAATCGATAACTTTTATAACCGACAGCAGTATTCTTATTCTACAGTCAAGCTTAACACTTTGAACAGCTAGCAAATGCTTTTAAGATATTCTATAAATAATCGGTTACCTATCGATAAACACTGGTTTGCTCTTTTCTGCCAAACTCCATACTCCATTCATTCAGTCACTCGTCCACATTCACATTGGCTTTTGGCTTTGTGTGAGTGCAGCCAAACAATGTTCGATAAAAACGACACTAATTGACGGCAAGGGCAACGGCATAAAAGGCCAGGTCGAAACATCAACGCACATCGAGAGCCGGAAAAGCTTGGCAACAAAATCAACAACAACAAACAACAACCAACAACAAAACCAACATGTGTGGAAGTGGTTGTGGAAAATGGCTGCAACAACATTCGCACTCGCTCCGGTAACCGATTATGTGATGAAATTTTGCGTGACCCGTGGCAAATAAAATAGCAAAACAAAGACAGAAAGAAATAAGCGACAAAGTGCTGAAATTAAGTCACAGAAAAAAAAGAGTTCGGTAAAGCGTAAGCCCAATTGAGAAGTCCAAGAAGTAATATAATGTAAACGACTCTCACATAACACAAAAATGGCGGCACCAACAATCTTCTGCTCCAAACAAACCAAAAAGTTCTCAAGTGCGACCAAGTTCTATATCTTTGTATGTAAGTATTCTCAGCTAATTGCGAGCTGGGTCAATAACTTGGCAAATGTGCGCTCAGCTGTAAATTTCACAGCTGCCCAAAAAAAAGCTAGAGCCACACTTATTTTATTTTGCCCAGCTGCTGACGCGATTTTTCCTTTAGCCAGACAAATCGTACGATGCATTCTTAGGTCTCGAAAGCAGACATTCGAGGGTGAATTCAACAGAACTTTCAAAGCCATGACGATCTTTTAAGTTATCTTTATAAATAAGCAATCATTTTTAACAATTTTAGGTACATTTCTTAAAAATCAAAAGTATTTTCAGATAATTTTTCTATCTTACAACAGAAATATACCACAATACAGCAGGAATTTTAACTATTTACAGACCAAAAATATATTTTGAATATTTATGTTTCTTCAATCCAACCTTAAACACTTTATACCCAAGTATTCGTTAACAAATAAAATAATAATTGTAATTATTTATTCGATTTATTTACTAGTGAGCTCCAAAAGCGTATCTAGAAAAGTTTTTTAAAAACTTTTTACTTTCATAATTGATGAAGCGATGTTTGATTGCTTTATTTTTACTGCCACCCTCGCTAATTGCAACGTTTGGAGACGTTTCTTGGAGACGGTTGGACGCCTTACTTAATGCAAAATACTTGCCATACACTGGCTGAAGTTTTGAACTTTCTCAGAACGTCAAGTCGATCTATAAAAATTATGTAATTTGACAAGCAGTCGACTTTTATTTTGTATTTGTAGCAAATGATGTTAAAAAGCTAATTTCAACAGACGACTTTGGCATCAAATAACGAAAACGTTTCAAAACGAGTGCGGAACGAGGGGTCATTAAACGCCGCACGTTTCTTGTTGCAGTTGCCACGCCTCATTTGCTGACAATTGTTCTTAATGAATCACGCGTTAAGCATAAATTTTTGTCTAGCTTGCAGATTTTCTCTTAGCTGTTCGACAAGTTAAGAAGCACCTGAATCATATTTGACTTTTTTAAGTGGGTTAAATATGATCCAATGCATGATATCATACATATATGTCAATGGAATATACTGATGTTACTTAGTTAGCCTTAGCATTAGGCCAGGGTGAGAAATGCCATTAATAAATTAAACGTTCAAATTGCAATCAAATATCTTCAATTACCTCAATGCCATTCCAGCTGACGCTTCTCCTGTGTCGCAGCTCAATGTGCACGGCATCGGCGTCGACATCGGCAGCGACTGCGGCATTCAGTGTCTCCAGCAATAAGGCAGCTACAACAATTAGGCACAAACGATGACGATAACGATGAGGCTGATTAGCTGCAATCGCAGACATAACGACCACTTTGATGTTGACAACAATTAAGCGATTTGTGGCTTGTAATGTTACTATTTACATTTGTTGGTTGCTCAAAAGCTGCTTGTTTTTATTGTTGCAGTTACCACGCGAACAAATTGCATTTGTTGCAAAATATATATTGTATTATTTGTGTTGTTGGCTTTTATTTTTTATTTATTTTTTTTTTTTATTCTGCTGCGCAAGCTAAATTAACTTGCGTATTTGCGTCATAATTTTTACTTGTGTTACATTTTCTGCAAAAAGAGGCGAAAAAAAAAAATGATTTATAAAAAGACATGTACATACACATGTACTATTTCACTAAAGTTACTGTTTTTTTGTTTCTTGTTCGATTGCAGCAAAAGCAACAGAAGCAACCGGGCAGAGAGAAAAGTGAATGCACGCAGCGATGCCGACGCTGACGCTGACGCTGACTGCGACGTTGACGTTTACTTCAGCTGCTGAAGTTAATTTAACTGTTTATGCACTAATTAATTGCTGTTGGTGCAGCTTTTGTGTTGCTTTACTTTTTCTACCGTGCCACTTTTATATAGTATTTGATTTGAATTTTAACACTTTTAACAACTTTGGGTGCAAGTTTGTTGCTTAAGTTCTTTGTGGTATCGATTACACACCAAAGTGCACTTCATCGATTAGCCACTCAATTGGTCACACTTCACATGTATCAGCTGTAAGTGGCGTCAATTTTTTGCACTTCCTTGTTGCAGATACCCACTGATAACTGAAAACTGATAACGATAACAAGAGGGCTAATTAAAAATTCACTGAAACTTTTGTTTAACTATTTATACGCATTTAGATTTTATTTAAACACTGCGCGCACATAAATCAACAGCTGCTCTCAAGCATAACACATTTTTGTTTGGAGTACACAATTTATGCTTTTTTTATTACACTTTAGCCGAAAAATAATACAAACTATATAAATCATTGCGTGTGCAGAGGTGTGGAGGTCAACGCAATCGATTTTCCAAATGCTCGGGCATTTATTTAAACAATATCCAAGAACCAGATATATAGAATATTATAAAATTTGATTCGACTGTGCGCGTGTCTTGTCCCGAAAAGAGAGAGAGAGAGAGATCGTTCCACGGCAGCGTCACATTCGCGAATGACGAAAAAATCACGACAGCGGAAAACTTTATTCAAGCCGCAAGCCACACGATCGTCGCTTCCTCTCTCTCTCGCTCGCTCTCTGTTTGGCAGCGAATCGGACTCGTGAGCGCCGTCGGTTAAGAGTTGAAGATGAAGCCAGTAGCTGCAAAATACTATATGCTAATTAGGCAGCGTCGCTGGACGGAAAAGGAACAATAGAATGGCACCGTTAAGTAAAGCAGCCGAAAAATTAGCAAAAAGTGCAGATGCCAATTGTTTTTGTTGTTTTGTGTTATTCTTGTTTTTTTGTGGTCAAGTGCCTGCAAAATGATGGGGGTAGGTGCTGGCCAGACGAAAACTTGACACTGATCATCACAGTTGAGTAAAAAAAGACAACAAACTAAGAATTATGCTGCATTTCCGTTTGCCGTTTGATGTAACAACAACAACAACAAGAAGAAGAAAACAAGTGCAATAAGTGCATTGTGAAGGAAACCTTAAATCAGCAATGCAAATGCAAATGCAAAAACGGGCGCTAAATTGTTAAAGTACATTTTCCATCAAGCTGCAAAACGACGTCAGCCAATTGAAGTGATCAACTTTTAATTGATGCAATCAGTGAATGATACATTGATGAATGAATAATGATTGTAACCCATATTAAACACATACCATGCTCTTTGTCAAAACTATTAATAACAACTCTAAGTTCATTTATTCGCCATTTCATTAATTAATAATAATTTAAAGGTCTTAACGTTTTTAACGTTTATATTCTACTTTTGGGGTAGCACTTTTTGTTCTCTGACAACAGCTCACAGCTTTGACACTGCCTAACCGCGCTTGTAGCTCAATGCAGGGCTGCTAACATTTGAGAGCTCAGCTGGTTACACTCTTCGGTGCTATATTCACCTAACCCTATCTGGTCACATTATTTTCATCACTTGGCGTGCTTTTCAAATCTAAACGGCAGCGGCTTGCGTTCGCATCGTGCGCAGAGCTCGAATGACTCCAAAAAAATTTCTTTTAAAGTAGCAATCGTTGATTTTAAACATTAAAACTATATTTCGTGCAATCTAAAACAAGCTACAACAAGTAAAACAACAAAAATTTCTAAATAAATTTGCGTTTTAAAGTCAAACTACGCGTTCAAGTGCAAAAAAAAAAACTAAAGCCAAAACTGTTCATTATATATTTGTGTTAAAAATTAAACTAAAACTATCAAAATGGTGGGCACAACATTGAAAATGATATTGGACGAGGTAAGAATTCAAAAAATGCACAGAAAATTAGTTTTTTTTGTTAAAGAGCAGCGGTAGAAAAGGCAATGCATTAGCATCGACGCTCGCCGCCATTGCAGCGTCGGCGCAGCAGCTAGCTTCACGCCAAAGAGAGGGGTAAGAAAAAATGACGAAAACATTGTTGTTGCTGCTGATGCGATTGCAGCAGCGGTAATTGTACTTGGCGCCTTTTTTTCAACATTCCTTTTGGTTTTTCTTCTTTTTTTTTTTGTGTGTTCGCTTGCGGTACCTTTACCGCTAATTACTTTCCTCTTTCGCACTATGCATTCAAAATGGCCGTTTTGCATTTGATCATTTGCAGAATGCACAGGAGAATTACAAGCAGGTCGCATTAAAAAAACTGACAGTGCCTTCAAATGAGGGAGCCACAAAACGCGCCGCACTCGGCGACTTGCAGAATCGTGGACTAGGTCGTGACGTTGCCGCCAAAGATGTGGTCCAAAAAGAGTAAGTGGAAAAAAAAGAAAGAAAATTAGTTTGCGCAAGCAATGCAGAATTTTGCAAGTGTTAAAAAAAAATAAAAATAAATTCTATGCAGACTAAAAGATGTGAAGCTAACCAAGGCACGTGTGGACACACACTGGAAGAAGCAGCCATTGGGCGCTAATGGAACAACCAAAGCTGCTCCGCTGCTGCGATCCAATTCAATGCGTACTGGCGCCATTGGCGCCGCCTCCACAGCTGCTTCGGTCATGACACGCCAGATTGCGGCAAGCGCTTTGCATGCTGGCCGAACCGCAGCAGCTGCTGCTTCACAGGCAACGACAATGGCCAGTACAAAAGTGGTCGCCGCCGATGCGAACAGCAAGCGTAAGTTAAAAACCTTAACCACCTCCAATCAGCCCTCCAATCCTCCTATCACCATCCAATCCCAACGTACTGTTGCAGCAGCTACAGCAGCAACCGCAGCCGCCAAACAAAAGTCCACATCCGATGAGAAAGTGAATACGTTGCGCCGCGAAGACAGCAACTTGTCTCGCAAATCTCTAACCAAACTGCGCGCTGCTTTGGCCAAACCCAATGTGGTTGTTGCCCCCGTCAAGAAGGAGGTATTGGTGCCGCGGGCACAACTCAAGAAGGCCACTGTGCCTGCTGGTCCAGCTCCTGCGCCAGTGCAGCTGAAGAAGGATACTGTTGAACTAACCAGGCTGCCCAAGCCCCGTTGTGTGGCCACAGTGACCAGCACACAGGTAGCTGCACCACAAAGCACTACAACGACAGTATCTCTGTCCAGCCAGCGTCTGGCTGAAGTGGAGGACATCGATGCCGATGATCGAGAGAATCTGATTTTGGTCTCTGAATATGTAAACGATATTTACGATTATCTCTATGAGGTGGAGGAGCAGCAGCCCATCTATCCCGATCATTTGGCCAGTCAATTGGAGGTTTCCTATAAGATGCGCGCTGTGCTCATCGATTGGATTAACGAGGTGCATTTGCAGTTCCATTTGACAGCCGAAACATTCCATCTGGCCGTTGCCATTATCGATCGCTATCTGCAGGTGGTGAAGAACACCAAACGCAAGTTTCTCCAGCTGGTTGGTGTTACGGCTCTCTTTATAGCCACCAAATACGAGGAGCTCTTCCCACCGGCAATGGGTGACTTTGTATTCATTACGGATGACACCTATACGGCCCGGGAGATTCGTCAAATGGAGCTGCAGATACTCAAGGCGATCGATAACAATCTATCGCGTCCATTGCCCATACATTTCTTAAGACGCTACTCGAAGGCAGCTAGTGCTGAGGATAATCATCATGCTATGTCCAAATACTTTTTGGAATTGGCCAGCATGGATTACACTTTGGCTAGCTTTAAGCCATCCGAGGTGGGTTTTGGTTTTTAACCTTTGATAACTGTTCTTGTAACTCGTATTCTTTCGTTTAGATTGCGGCTGCTTCGCTGTTTCTATCGCTGCACTTGCTCAATGGCAATGCACGTGCTGCCACCGGTTTCAATGATCGGCATTGGACACCAACGCTGGTGCATTACTCTCGATATACGGCTGCACATTTGCGTCCGATAACGCGACAGATTGCCAAATTGGCACGCGATGCTCCCACGGTCAAGTTGCGGGCCATTTACAACAAGTACCAATCGAATAAGTTCCACAAAATTGCATTGCGAAGCGAATTGAGTGGTCCTCTCATGGATTCTATTGTGGGCAAGAAATAGAACTAAACTACTAATGACTGAAACTCAAAGATGGCCCCCATCACAACACGACTTTTAGCGCATATATATATATGTATTGTGCAGTAGAAACCAGTTATCGGTTCCTTGATCTTACTGCCAATTTTTTAAGTTTAGTTCAATTTGTTTATCTATTTAAATTTGTATTATTTTTCGTTTAATTTCTTTTGGTTGACTTTGTGTGTGTGTGTAAAAATCGTCTTATATATATGATGTCCATATAATTGTCACATTAACGCACTTGTCTCACTTTTTTGTGTTATCGCCGTTCTATAAAGGCGATCACCAGCAAAAGGCATTAACCCCGTCCCCATTAACTTAAAGGGACCGGGATCCAGGCATTAAATTCATTTTTCTGCCTGTTTCCTCCTCCCTTCCAATTTTTTAAGTACTGCATCTATATATGCATATGTATATACATGTTTGTATGTATTAACTTTTATAATGATGAGATTTGAGGTAGGACACGGAGAGCACCGAGGAGCTAAACGGATGAGCAACGAGCGCATTTGCTGGCTGAACATATCGGCGTTGCCTCTTTAAGTTAAATACTATATATTTCCAATCAAATACACGACAAAAAACAAAAATCTGCCCAACTTATATGCATATTTTTATATAATATTGTAATTAGCTTAAGCAATTTGGTTATAAAAAAAATTGTGCACTACATTAAAAACATTTTTAAAATATATCAAATTTGCACTTGAATTCATTTTGCAGCTTTTTTTTCATAACTGTTTCCCCCCTTATCTATAAAATTTGCAAACACAATTGCTTGTATATTTATACACTTTTTTTTGCCTAACCGCTTCGAAGCAGTATAAGTCAAAAGAGTGCGCAGCTGATGGAAGTCTGTGAGAAAGTTGAAAACCGGGAACGTAACAAAAGAAAGGCAAAAAGGAATGGAAACAAGCGAAACCCTGTGCGTTCCCTTATCAACAAGCAAACAAAAGGAACAAAGTGGGCATTGAAACTTGGCGTTGCTTTTGCTTGTTTGATCGCAGGTCAGTTTCGTTTTTTTTCTCTCGTTTCCTCCCTTATGCGTTTATATTTCAACTTCATTGGCTGCACGCGCGTGTATTAGTGTGTGTATGTATGCTTTCTGTTCTTGTTTCTTTCTCTTCAGCAGCAGCAGCAGAGGCAGCAGAAGCAACAGCATTTGGCCCGACGTCGCTGCTCGCTCGCGCACGTGTCTGCGTAACTGTATATGTGTTACGTGTGTGCGTATGTGTGGGTGTCTTGTGTGAGTGCGAGCTCAACTGACGGCAACTGACTGTTGTTGTTGGCGACTGATTCGCATCAGCTTGCTGGGGCCGCTGTGCGCCTGTTCGAAATTTAAGTTTGACGGTTTTATGGCTCTCATTAATTTCGACACATTTACGAGCAAACAAATGCAATAAAAAGAAAGCAGCCAACTCAGTCAGCAGGGAGCCAACACACACACACACACACACAAACACACATACTAACTGCTCCAAATTGGTGAGAGGTCTACTGGGAAAGAAAATCACTGTTATTCATTCTTTCTCTTGCCTGGACCCATGCTCGTTGTCTATCTACATTTGCCATTTTGTGTCCTGTACACACACACACACGCACACACACACACACGAGTTATTGGATATGGGCTCGTCAGCGTCTGTAGTCGGCTCCCTTGTGCCTTTTTCTGTGAGACTGTTAACGAAATATGCAGAGCGTAAAGCAGCCGAACAAGCATCGAAGTGTGTGGCGCCGAAGAGTGAATTATCCTGAGAGTTGTCAGGTAGTCGTCAGCTATACAGATCCGTCTCGCAACATGCTGCGGGGCTGCAAGGTCATTGCGAAAGGTTGTGAGAAGAAGGACAGCGGAGGACTGCAACAGCTGCGGGATCAGCTGAGAGAGAATATTACTTCTAAAGGACATTGTGTTGTTTGGGTGTTGTCTGCCTGTGACAGGATTTTAATTAGTTATTTACCGCAGCGATTCTTTGAACCATGTTTACTTAGGGAATCTTCAACTGAAAATGCTACTTTTGTGATCCTTAAGTTGTCATAAGCTGATAATACAGGCAAAAATAATAACTTACCAAGAGTTCAAGAGATCAAATTTCTAATCTGAGTGGGTTAGTAGTTTCTTAGACCTTTTTTAAGTTCGGGCTTAAACAAAACTTTAGCAATAAGATACTGCACTTTGATTTTTATTTGGTATTGGTAAACTTGGGATCATCTAACGGGTTCTCTTTTTCAATATGTATGACAAATTTAACTGAAATAAATATGACTTGATCGGGTAGAATTATTCTTATCGATCCCATTTTTCAAATCTCAGTAGTTTTTGTCCAACCTTTGTCATTTATTTTGAGATCAGCAAACAGTTTTGTATTCAAAAAATCACACATAATCTTCATTCGATTTCCTATATCTTAGCTGGAGGCGAATAACTTAACCCAAAATTGAGAAGAACACCATCTAAATTTCATATACGTATTATTCACTTTAGATTCAAGAGTATAATTTAGTATCGTTTTTTTATTTTTTATCGTTTTCACAATCATCCACATACGGTATTTTCGACTATTATGCTCGATTACAATATTTCAAATATTGATTAATATTTATTTTAGTTTTAAGCTAGAACAACAGAAGGTATTTCAGGAATTCAAAGTTCTCGGCTGCGTGCACCACGTGCGTCCCGCTCTCTCTCTCTCTTATCTCTCTCCCAATGTGTGTGGTTGAAGGACGACACATGGAATCACGCAGCAAACGAAAACATGAATGCGCAAAAAGGTTGGTTTTTATAATTTTTTTTGTCTGTATTTTCTTACGGTGTAGGTTGTGTTTTTTTTTCTTGTTTTGATTTCTCATTTAGATGATATTCTTGCTGGTGTTGTTGTTGTTGAGTATCATCTACGCGCAGTCTGGCAGCATTATTAAGTTGAATAACGTGAATATATATCGGCTTAGACATTAAATTGTTTATTTGTTTTTGCTTGTGGTAAGTTCTGCCTGGTTATCTACGATAAAACTGCACGCAACTATTGTTGTTGTTGTTGTTGTTGTAGCTGGTGCTGTTTAACCCTGGAAGGTTGACATGAATTTGGTGACAATGTCCTTCAGCTTGGCATCGGCAGCGGGCGAGATTTGTCCTTCCTTGGCAATGCCGTCGAGCAGACCCTGCTCGGAGGTCTTGATGTGCTGCAAGAACTCCTTTTCGAACTTGGTGATCTTGGCGGGATCCATCTTGTCCAAATGACCGCGCACACCGCAATAGATGACAGCAACCTTAATAAAAAGAATTAAGTCGATTGTGAGCAAGAATTTTATACTGAAAAATGAAAAGCATTTCTCACCTGATCTTCAATCGACATGGGCACATACTGGCCCTGCTTGAGCAGCTCAGTTAGGCGCACACCACGGTTCAGCAGCTGCTGGGTGGCAGCATCCAGATCGGAACCGAACTGGGCGAAGGCGGCGACCTCACGGTACTGGGCCAACTCCAGCTTCATGGAACCGGCGACCTGCTTCATGGCCTTGGTCTGGGCAGCGGAACCGACACGGGACACAGAGAGACCCACATTAATGGCGGGACGGATACCCTTGTAGAAGAGCTCAGTTTCCAAGAAGATCTGACCGTCAGTGATCGAAATGACGTTGGTTGGAATGTAGGCGGACACATCACCGGCCTGCGTCTCAATCACGGGCAGGGCAGTCAGTGAACCGCCACCCATAGCTGGGGACATTTTAGCGGCACGCTCCAACAGACGCGAATGCAGATAGAACACATCACCAGGATAGGCTTCACGACCTGGTGGACGACGCAGCAACAGGGACATCTGACGGTAGGCAACAGCCTGCTTGGACAAATCATCATAGATGATCAGAGCGTGCTTGCCCTTGTCGCGGAAGTACTCTCCCATGGCACAGCCAGAGTAGGGAGCCAAATACTGCAGGGGTGCAGCATCGGAGGCGGTGGCCGAAACAATAACCGAGTAGCCCATGGCACCCGAATCGGTCAAACGCTTCACAATCTGGGCGACAGTGGAACGCTTCTGGCCAATAGCAACATAAATACAGTACAGCTTCTTCGACTCATCCTGGGCATCGTTGAAACGCTTCTGGTTGATGATGGTATCAATGGCCAGAGCAGTCTTGCTGCAAGCGAACATCATAAATGGTATTAACTTATTGTTATACAATTGTTTTAATTAGTAGAATTTACAAGACTTACCCAGTCTGCCTGTCACCAATGATCAACTCACGCTGACCACGACCGATGGGCACAAGCGAATCGACGGCCTTGATGCCAGTCTGCATAGGCTCGCGCACAGAGACACGGGGAATGATGCCGGGGGCCTTGATGCCGACACGGAAACGATCCTTGGTGTTCAGAGCACCCTTGCCATCGATGGCATTGCCGAGGGCATCGACAACGCGACCGAGCAGCTCATCACCGACTGGGACGTCGACAATGGCACCTGTACGCTTAACAATATCGCCCTGCTTGATGAGCTTATCGTTACCGAAGACGACAACACCAACGTTGTCGGGCTCCAAATTGAGGGCCATACCCTTGAGACCGGAGGAGAATTCCACCATCTCATCGGCCTGGATGTTGTTCAGGCCATAGACACGAGCGATACCATCACCAATGCTGAGCACACGGCCAGTTTCCTCCAAATCGGCCTTGGGTGCAACACCCAGGATTCTCTCCTCCAGAATGTTGGAGATCTCCGCGCTGCGCTGTGTGCTTGCAACATGGAATTTACGGGCAGCAAGAGTGGCAGCTGGATACGCAGCCTTGCAGGCAACCTAAATGTTATATTATTGTATTAGCAATTATGTAAGGAACAAGTGCGGGCGGGACGGTGTATGAAACAAGAATTGAATAACCACATGAGCAGAACAGCTGCTATCTCGCTTTAACGCACAGCACACTGCACCGGTCAAAGAAATATTATATGCTGTGAGAATTTAGAAATTGTTCAATTTCACTTGGCAAATGTAAAATTAATGTAAATTGTTGCAAGCTTTGTTTGATTTTGTATAATTTGTTGCTATTATTTTCCACTTTCAGCATTGATATAAACGCACGCTCATAACCTCAAAGTTGGGGTTGCCAACGGGTGGCAGCGGTCGCAGATTGACAAATTATGTAACCTTTTAGAAAAACAATTTACTTAAATGTCACTTTAGTTATGATTAAAAATTTTTAAGAATCGCCATATATTTGCATGGTGTACGTTAAGGTACAAGTTATGTAACTTTCTGCAAGCCAGCAGCGGTTCGCATTGCGTAACACAAAACTAAAACTTCTGCCAAAAAGGCATTTATTAACATGATTGGCTTATGTGGCAGTGCTAAACTTTAAATATCGTCCAGTTGGACTAATACTGCAAGATATTTTACAAATTGTGACCAATTTGATTTTGATTATGTGGAATAAAATTCTTTTTCTTATTATTTTTTTTCAACTCTTTGACTCTGTGTGTTTTTATACCTGTGCGGCCGCCTTGGGCAAGTTGCGAGCGACCGACGACGCCAAACGAGCAGAAATCATCGTTATTTTATTTTTTTTAGATTTTTAACTTTTTATAAGCTGCAGAAATGATTGATTCCTACACCAACTCCTCTCCAGACTCGTAAGTATTTTTCACAAAGATGGTTGCCGTCGGCTCACGTTCGCTGCACGTCTGTGTGCCCAGAGATAACTAGAAATTGCGATCGATACTATCGATTACTGCCAATGCGACATTGCTTTTAGATATCGATACAAAAATCACGTCAGCTGATCACTTAAATTGCACCACATTACAACATCTTGCTCCGCACTTAACAGTTTGCTCAGTAGCAAAGATTCAGAAAACAACAGAAACTTTGCTCTGTAACGGTATGTTATTTGTGTAGACTTCTGCTGTGTTGTCGGCATTGTGCTCGGCAGGGGGACTTGGGCTGGAAAGCGCACACGACAGCGTCAGCATCCTGCGAAACTCTACAAAAAAGAGCACAAACCCGAAGTGGATGCTGTATGTGCGCCACGGAATTTCAGTACTTAATTGTAGAGGCATTCAAACACTCGGCCAGTTCGTAGTCGGAGTTTGTGCGGTGTTGTGAACGCAACGCGGAGATCTAGTGAAAATAAAAATCAAATGAAATGAAATATAAAAATGTGAGCAGGGGAACTGAGTGAACGCAGTCGTGGAAAAAGTTTAAATCGTTTAAGTTAAAACTAAAAAAAAAAAACAACTAAATACGGAGAACTCAAAAGCGCATTTCGAACAAATAAAAGTATCGCATTAAATTGCGGACCCTCGCAAGGTATTTAATTCGGGCAGCAATATTAAATACCAATTGAGATGAATTTGCATATGGAGTTGTGCGAATAAATTTCGGCACAGCGAAAGCTTATAATTTAAGCAAAGCACACTTTTCAGCTGGCGGCGGCGAGCAGCTGTTTGACAAAGCAACGCAATTAGGGAAACGAAAAATCTTAATTCGTCCGTTTTGCTCTTTTGCGTCTCTGTTTCAATCGATGCGAAATTGTGACGATGATTGCCACGTGCTAATGGCATCATGTCAGAACGTCAGTTAAGTGACAAAAAAAAAAGTAAAAGTAAAAAAATGAAGGCGCACCAGATGCTCTCCAAATTATGCAAACAATGGCAATAACAAAAACAAAAACAACAACAGCAGCCGCAACTGTTAAGTGCAGCACTGAAAAGAATTAGATACAGTTACAACAGCGTTGCCAATTACTAAAAAAAAAAAACGAACACAAAGCCAGACAACAAAGAGACTCAAGACAAAGGCACACCAGCAATAGTCATAGCCACAGCAATAGCAATAGCAAAAGCAAAAGCAATACAACGCGCGCGTGTAAGAATACATCCAATCTCCAAAAAATATATAAAAAAAAGAACCGTTGCCGAGTGCAGGCTCAAAAAGGGAAAGCAAGAAATCATAAGCAGCAGCAGTAGCAGCGACAGTTAAAAAACTGGAAGTTTGTGTTTGTCTTTGCAACAATAACAACAACAACAGTAACAGTAACAGCAACAACAACGACAATAGCAACAGCAACAACAAATTTGTCATCAAGATGGCAGCCCCCGCGCTCGCGTAGAACAAAAGAAAACGTAGCAAAGCCAGCGTTCCAAGGCAGCAGCATCCCAAAAACATACACACACACACACACATACGCACACACACACACACAAATACACAAACATATATTGACGCGCATATTTCGAGGCGCATAAGCTCGCACTTGACTTGAACATTAAAACGTGTAAGGGGGTCCGCGCCCCCCCGTCCCCCGGCCCCCCCTCGCGCATCACACGGCATGGAAATAATCAAGGCATACTTTATTTTGTTTTTGTGTAGAGTGCTTCCGCACCGGCCGTCTCAGATTGTAGCAATTTGCGTTTACCAAATACCATTGTAAAAGGGGCTCTAGCTATGACTCTGGCCCACCCACCAAACAATTTTGGACAGCTGTCGTTGTCACGAGGTGTTTGTTGTTGTTTTTTTTTTAAATAGTGCGGTCGTTGGTCGCGTATTTGTGTGACGTTCGTTTGGTATTTAGTTGTGTGTGTGCGGCATAGTTTTTTCCACTTGCCAGCAAGGTCAGCAGCAGCAGCAGCAGCATGCAAATTGAAATGCGGCTATGCAAAAAGAAAGCACTAACAACGACAGCAACAGCAGCAGACGCTGGCAGTTTTAACAGCCGCCGTCGCAGTCGCAGCATAAGCAACTGACGTCGCCGATTCGCCTTCGCCGTTGCCTTCGCCGTTGCCGTCGCCGTCGCCGCACGCTAGCTACGAAAATGTTTGAGAAATATGTCGCCACATATGTGCGCGTGTGTGAGCAAGTGAAATTAAAATTCCCGCATGCCTAATGAATTTCTCGCTCTCGGCGAAATGTGCCAAGCAATACCAACAACAACAACAACAACAACAACGTGCTGTTGTTGTGACCCTGCCTGACTTCCAAATGATGAACGGCGCATACTAAACAATGGCGTGTTAACAAACAAACAACAACACCACCACAAACAACAAATATGAAGTAGAAGCTTGAAAGTGAATCTTGCCAGAAGTGACGCTCAAAAGTAGAGCACAAAAGAGTGTCTGTGTGTGTGTATTAGAACAAAGAAACATAAAAATACAATAAAAAAACCAAAACCAAAACGAAACAAAACGAATCGAAAAGGATCATCATAAAAAAAAAACGCCATCTGGTGAATCATTTGCAAGCGAAAACAAATTGAGGTAAATGTTAATTAAGAATGCAAGAACAAGAAGAAGTAAGAAGTTTATAAGCTTGAATTTTACTCATTGAAAATGTTAACATTTGAACAGTTTGAACACTTTAAAAAGCAAATATAACAAATATTTTAGAATAATTAGAAAAACTATTGTATTAAATACAGTTTTGAATATTATTTAAGCTTAAGGTTTTTATTATAGCCTGATCCCATTAAAAATGGGAAAAAAGGTATAATGGTTTTGTGCAAAAGTATGTAACAGGCAGAAGGAAGCATCTCCGACCCCATAAAGTATATATATTCTTGATCAGCATCAACAGTCGAGTCGATATAGCCATGTCCGTCTGTCCGTCGGTCCGTCCGTATGTATGAACGCGTCGATCTCAGAGACTATGAGAGCTAGATTTTCGATTTTCGATAACTCTTCCCGTTTCCGATATACACATGGGATCGATAACAGAAAAATCTTGAATTTGCAAAACTTTGAGATAACGCTTGAAGCATTAAACAAAATAATGACAATCAGTGAAATTTTTATCGAAATCGGTAAAGAAACACCGGAGATATACATTGCAAGCACTGACTGTACCCATAAAGTATAGGGATCAGGGTATCATCTAGTCAGGATTTCTGGACTAGTGCCTTCTTACTTGTTTTAGATACGATTCTTTTAAAAAGAGTACAAAAAAGATTTCTTTTAATTTTTCTTTTTGAATATATATTCCATTTTCGTAGTATTCAACTGTAAATCGCAAGAAAATGGAAAATAATAAACATTTCTTTGTATGAACAATTTTACAGCTCAGCTAAAGCTTAAAATCAATTTAAATAAATAAACTGCAACAATTTAAATTGGATACACAAAAATGTTGGGTTTTTTTTTAACACAACGGAAACAAAGCTTTTGATTGAATCAATATGAAAGACGTGAGGAAAATGTGTATTAAAATGATGCTTGATTTAATTAATTGTTACTTGAAAAACGAAAAACTTGCAAGTTTTGTTCGAAATTGATCTATGCATAAATAAACTAGCTTAAAGCCAACCAGAATTTATGCAAATTATAAAATAAATTCAATTTGTATTTGGTAGCTGTTGGAAACGCACACAAGCACACACAAACACACACACACACACACAGACAGTGAGACACTCATGAAGAACTACAACTTTTATAATAAGATGTTCAGATATTACCAAGAAAATGTACAAATAAATACACATGTATTTGTATGTCATTTATACATATATATATATATATACTTATATATATTTGTACTTATTATAGCGTACTGCAAATAAAATCACTTCCAAACATTGAAGTGAAGACTCTTAGAAGAGAGAGCGAGAGAGAGAGGGGTGTGCGTGTGTGTGTGTGTGAGGGGTAAAACCAATTAAAATTATTTGCCAGCCAGGGCAAAGGGCGAAGAGGCAAGGCAAGGCAACACAACTGCCGAATGGCAAATAAATAAACGTGGCTCGGCAAATGTTGTGAACTGAAATAAAATGAAATGTAATGAAGAAATGTGAATAGCTACGCAACAAATACACACACACACACACTCACGCCCAATCATCAAAACGCCCACTTTTGGCAGTGTCAGCCACACACACACCCCCCTCGCCCCCTACCGCCCACGCATTTTATCCCGCCCTCCCGCAAGCCAATCGTAAATAATGCTGGAACCTTAGAGACAGAACGAGAGAGTGGCGCCCATTTTCAAGCTTATGCTTTGACTGTGATTCTACAGTACATATATATAGAAGACTACTATATATATATATATATATATATAGTAGCTTCTACCGATTTGGGTGGTCCTGCGGCTCGTCCATTGCAGCGACGCATAAAAATGTTAATTTATTTGTTGCCCCCACCTCGCCCCACCGCGCCCCGCCTTTGCCTTGCCTTGCCGTTTGCATAAAGAATATCTATATGTATATTTCGTTTTTTGGGCTGCTCATTTCGAAAAAAAAATACCATAATATATATATATATATAGAAATGGCCAGCGTCATGCAGATAAAAAAACAAGTTTCTTCTTTTTTCTTCGTTTTCAGCTTTTTCTTGAATATTGTTGCTGTTTTTTTTCGGGAGTATTGCGGCGGTTTGCTACGTTACTCTGCCCCCAAAAGTATGTGAGAAAAAACAGTTATAATATTTTTCGTTCTTTCTTGCCAACTCAGCTAGAGTGACAACAACAATTTTTAAGATACACATTTCCCCATTTTAAATTGACAAGTCGAAAATGTTTTTTTTCTTCCTTGTTTTTTTTTTTAATTTTTCTTGGGTTAGTTGCAAAATTTTAAGCAATTATCAAGTTGACGATTGGCAACAGGAAAATAAAAAATATAAGAAAAGGATTCGAAATGAATCCGGGGGGAAAGATTGTGTGGCATGCGTGCGTGAACATTTAATTAAAGCAACTTATTAAGTATGCAAATTTCCGCAAATGATTAATTTGCATATTTATGAGACTAAAATGAGAGCCATAACAACAACAACAACAAGAACAACAACTAGAATGCCTGACAGCGGCAACTGTCAATAATAATCAGGCGCGACCAAAAGCTTTGGGCAGGGGGGTTGAAGGGGGCATGAAGTTTATTTTAAGACCAAGCAAGTGTGCTAGCAACAAGGGGTGGTAAGGGGTAAGTAACGGCTGCAAGTAACTGGCGTAACAGTCGCGTACTTGGCTATAATAACAATTTTAAAATTGAAATTATGAATTTAACATATCGCCAAACGATGCGCATGAGTTGAATGCCTTTTAACTGCAGATTAAGAACTTAACATTGCTGCCAAACGCTAATTAGACAGGGACAGAGACAGATAGAGAGAGAGGGGGAAGGGTTATGTAGTTGGGTATTAACTTATGCATATCACGTAAGAGGCTTAGTAAGAAAGAGAGAGAGAGAGAGAGAGAAACACACGGAGACAGGCTGAGAGTGGCAACATAAATTGTTAACTTGCTGCATTAATGTGTTAAATGTCAAATCACACACACCAACACTTACACACACCAACACTTACACACACACACACACACATAGAGAGAGAGAATGAGTCACTGTCTCTGGATAAGCAGGATGAAAAGCATTTCACTTGACTAGTTTTTGTTAGCAAGCTGGCAAATGGAAAATAGAACACATTTAACGTTGGCTTTTTCACTCTAAGTACATATATATATACTCGATATGTATATACGTTGTGTTTCTGTTTCTTATGTTTATGTTTATGCCATTTCCAAATTTGGGCAACTTTAACGATTATGCAAAGCATTTCTGTAGCCAATTATACAAGTCGTCTTGAACTTTAATGACTAATTATAGCCTGCAGGAAATGAAAAAAAAAATGTAAAAAGGGGCGGAAATTAAACTTCAAACAATTCCGAACAGTCGAACAATTTATTATTCAATATGTATTCTGAAATTTAAATTTGAAATTTTGAAGTTTAACAATCAATCATAAATATTCATGTTTTTCCTGATCAAAATACTTAATCACGTATAAAAAAATAATTCAAACAAATCTATAGTTGAATAAGCAAAACGTATACTTGATATTAATAGTTTTATTAGCCATAAATACAAAAAAAAAAAAACACATAAAACCAATTTCAGGTAAAGTTTTTGTTCAGATATTATTTCTAATATCTCGCTTAAAAGAATAAAGGTAATATTTTATTGCCTTGAACTTAAAACTGTTAATTAAAATATGCTTTAAAACTTTGATATATAAGTTTTAGCTCTTTAAAACAAACATTCAATTGATTGAACTCTCATAATTAGTATTTTTGTTACTTAAATCATTAAAACAAATCTTCCTTAGTTAAAAAAACATTTACTTTTATGTTAATTCAAGTTTTTCAGCAAATACAATTTACATTTGCACTCGATTTGTTTATTTAAACAATTTAATATTTACATAAATATTAATTTGATTTCTTAATCATCTCTTCATTTAAATTAAATAAAACCAATCTCCTTTGGTTTTAATTAAAAAATTGCTTTATGCAATTATTACGAACATCAAATTCGATTAGTGAAAAAATGAAATTGCATCAATATCAATTTACCTTTCAAAAAAACAAACCACAAATTAAATTTACCATTTAACCATGTTAAGATATATATTAACAACTCTCTTCCTTTCATTGCTCGTTTCCTTTTTGCATTGACGTTTCGCTTCGCCCCGTTTCGCGTTTTCCTCTGTTCATTTATCAGCTCGATTGCGTTTCACTAATTAATCATATGCCAGCCACGATTCGCAGAACGAAACGAAACGCACTTCGCTTGGTCCAATTAAGTGCATTTCTTCATTTAGAGCTACTTTGATACATGGACTCCCCCTCCCCCTCTTCGCGCCCCTCTCTATACTCTTCATGTCAACGTGCAACGTGCTACGTGCTTCAATTAGCTTGTCAACTGAGCCGTGCCAACATTTGGTCGCCACATTTTGGGCAACGTGTTCGCATTGCGTGTCAATCAATGCCACCAAAAACAGCAATAACAACAGCAACAACAACAGCAAACAGGCAACATGTGACATTCTTTTGATGCCTTTGCCGGCTGCTAATTCTTATTGCATACCACACACACACACATATATACACACAAAAGGTGTTCAACATGTATTTTTTGGTTTCGTTTGGTTTGTTGTCAGTTTTCCATTTGGACATTAAGCTGCTCAAAAGCTCGCGCTTAATATGTTGAAACGCCATAAGAGTGTCAGCCCTGGTATTATTATATAACGATGTAATAAATATGTATGTATGTAAAATATATACCTCCCTATAAAAAGAATATGCGAAAACTTGACATTTAAATTGTTTTTACATTTTTATTACGGACAGACTTTCATATTATAATGTATTTTGTATATTTTCACTGTAGAATCCTTGGCAGCAAATAAAAAATGAAGATTATGTATTGCTATTGAGACGAAGTTGAAATAATTAAACGTATACTTGATATGCATAATATCAGTATAAAGAGTTTAAGATTAAGCCAACATTTAATTGACAACGTATACTTGATATGCATAAAAACCCTACAAACATTAAATATTAAGTGTTTGCTGATAAAATCAATTTGAAATTCTTGTTGCTGCGGAACATTTTATTGTTATTTCTATCTTTATTATGAAAACTTCTTCGATGCAGCTTCAACACAA